>CM035095.1:61892739-63330973 GCA_020205505.1 Panax japonicus | reverse complement strand
AATGGGTTGTCAGAAATTTCTGGGTAATCTGGGTTACCCAGATTCGTCACAGTCAACGTCGGTCAATGCAGTTTGACTGCATATATCTTAAGATCTAGACACGATCTGAGGTTGATTCAAGTCTCAGATTAAAGAACATATACCAGAGAACAGATATATAACATTAAACACACCTAAACATTAACAGATGGAGATCTATAATGTCTGACATATGGATGTCAGACGACTCTTTTCAACTTTTCCAGATTTTCTAAAATACTAGATTCGAGTATCTAGGGGTTATGGATCCATGATCCAACAACCCAGATCTCTAATTGACACCCTATTACACAACTTTGAACAATCAATTTCAACATTTAACATAAAATCAAGAGATTTCGAAATTTTAGGATTTTATACCTTTTATGCTATATTTTCGATTTTTGACTTTTGATTCTGTTTCTTGGCTTGCTAAGAACTTTATCATGGATCATCTTTTCACTCTCCCTCACTCCAAATTTTCGGATTTTAGAGAGAGGATTGCTTGGGAGAAAAATAATAGTAAAGTAGCTCATTTCTCTCTCTAATTCTATTAATATGATATGGTACATGGCATGTTGCTGATTTTGCTGGATTTGTTGGACATAAAAGTCACATTCTAGGCTAGGTTAGGGTTAGGGTTGGTCACCAACCCAAGATATTGGCTAGATTTGCAAGTTGTCTAAAATAATACATAAAAGGGCATTCTTGTCTTTTCCATTTATTTCTAGGATTTTCATGAGTTGCACACCCTTAGGGTTAGGGTTTGGATCATTGAGAGTTTAGGGTTTAGGTTTTAATCCTATAAGATTTAGCAACTTGCATTCCCAAAATTCTCTAATTAAATTTATAATAAAAATTTTGATTTCTAATTTTATAATTAGGGCTTCCTTATTATATCATAATAATCATGCATCAATCTTGCTAATTAGGACTAATTTATCCTTATTAAATTGCTAATTAAGCACTTAGGGTCAAATTTGTACATTAGGTTTCAAAACCACATATTAGGGTTTTAAATAAAAATAATATTTAAATCTTAGAAATTAGATTTCTTAATCCGATTAGGGTTTCTAATAACTTGACAATTAGGATTTATATCTCCTAATTAACATTGCTAATCAAGCAATTAAATCCACCACTGCACCATTTGGGTTCAAACTGGTCATTAGGGTTCAAAACCCTTGAATTAGGGTTTCTACTAAAAAAATTAATTTTCTAATTTAGAAATTAAATATCGTAATTAGATTAAAATTTTTTAATTACTCATAAATTGAAATAATTAGGATTAGGGTTTCCTAATTAACATTGCTAATTTTAGCAATTAAAACCACAATTGAGCATTAGGGTTTCTGACAAAATAATTAGGGCTCCAAAATTTAGAAATTAGGGTTTGTTAATTAATTAAACTTTTGCCCTAATTAATACTTAATTAATAGCACTAAAGCATTAAAATTCTCCGTTATATTCCCAGATTAGGGCTTCATTTTATCAGAATCTGAAATTAGGGTTTTCAGATCTGGTATTAGGGTTTTCTAATAATCAATTAAGATTTTAAACAATTCATTAGGGTTTTCCCTAATTAATTTATAATTATTGGCGTTTAACCTTGTACATAACATTGCATTCCTAATCTAGGGCTTTCAATATCCGAATTAGGATTTCGTACACCCGGAACTGAAACTAGGGTTTCCAGAACCGATTTCTAGGGTTTCTTATTAGACGTTAGGGTTTTCTATCCGAACGCTGTCGTTCTTAATATAAACTTAGGGTTTGTTACAGATATAAATTATCTGATCAACCCATGACCCTTAACCACATTCTGAACACATCATTAACCATAAACACAGAACATAATCACATAAATCCTTAATCCTGAATAATTCACCTATATCCTTAACCGAATTTTGAAATCATCAAAATTTTATCCCAACATCACCAAACGCATACACTTATCTTCTGTCTAGGTCTATTATTTGACCTTAAATCAATCATTTAAGATTTTCATAAATTTTCTAATTTCTCGGGTTGTCACATTCACCCCTCCTTCTAAGAATTTCGTCCCCGAAATTCACCTTACACCTTACACCGTGCACCTTACACCATTCACACATATCACATACTATCCCAATACACTCCTCACAAGGGTAAAAATTTTAAAACTGTGCTGAGGAATCGTATAGACTGTTTGTTTTTCATTTTCGCAAAGGTTTTATGGAAATTCATCCGCAAACCGTCATTACTTACGGACACAAAGGGTGATTAGCCCGATATGTCCTGTACTGTCCAAGTACTGATTTTATCTGTTTTCCATCACTGCTCAAAGGCATAAAAATTTTACCTCAGTCTTATTTGATTCCACAGTAAAACAATTTGGTTTGGGAAATTTCTTTCAATAAACATTTTTGAGAATGACACCATGATGCCGCACTGTATTTAACAGTCCGTTGAGGATTTCGTCATTTTGTAACTTTGTTATACTACATCATACTATAGTGGGCTGACGATCCTTAGATCACATCCAACACCAAGTAATTCTGCATTGATAACTCCATCATTTTTTTAACATCTCTGCACCAGGTCACATGGTACATAAGTGATAAATAAAAACAAATTTTCTTTTTTTAAAAGGCACATAGTGCGCATTTAGCTTGATGTCAAAAATTGAGGTTTAGCAAAGCTAGGGTTTTAGGAAAACCTAAATCTCCACTAATGATCATATTCTTAACAATCTATCTGTTCCTATAATCCTTAACACTCCATTCACACACAACTATACCCAATTCATAAAACCACACTTATGAGTTCATAACTTGGCCACAATTATATGAGTTTACGAACTTACCCTAGTCTGACCTTTGGCGTCCGTTCGCTGAGGGGCTCATAAACATTTCATATAACTATGCGTCAAGAATGGCACATAATTATAAGTTCTAAGAACTCGTACTTAATCCTATATTCTCTACCTATGACCTATTTATCTATATATAATAACTAGCGTGACACAACATTTCAACTATTACCAATGCCACCAACTAAGTAGTTTTTACACCAAGTACAATTCCCCGCCCATACAAGGAATCATATAACTCTGTTGCTGGCACGAGTCCTCATTGAAATCCCCACCTAATCTTAACCCCCTTTTTCAATACGAATTCAATTCGTATTCATTATCCATAACTCTTTTATGAGTTTTCATATTACCATTTCATAGTACAACTTTCACACAGCATCTTGCTGTAAACTTTTCAATCATAAGATTGATTCTTTCTGACTGTCATAACCTTATCAGATCACGGGGTGATCTTATCGTATATATTACGATTTATTTCTATGCCTATGATCGTTTTGTTTTACGATCTTCTATCCCTGCACTTTCAGTCTTTTAGACTCGATCTATTCACCATTACTGTTCAACTTTATTATCAGAGTTAGGGAACTCTGTGTCTTTACACTCACCGAGATTCATCTTTGAATCTTACCGACCAACTAACTCTATGTGAGTTAGATCTTATCCTAATCACTGCGGTTATTGGTCTCAGGTATTCCTACCTAACCCTCATAACCAACAGCTCTGATACCAACTATAATATCCCCGAATTCGGGCCCCGAATCGGTACACTATTTCTATAACTATTTGCGGAAGATAGAAACATAAATTGTTTATACAATACATTACACACTATTCCCCAAGGTCGAGTAACCTTAACTTATACACAATTCATAAATTTTATAACATATAACACCTTAATTAAACTATACTATTACATACTAGTCGCACTTTATATCCCAAGCTGAACTTGACTTTAATCATTTCCAGTATCCGAACGCATTCGCCTTATCTGCAATATTTTATCATGATATAGCAAGGGTGAGCATGAAAGTTGCCCAACAAGTTTTTATACAATAATCTAACAATATATCATGATTGAAGAGTATGAATAATGGCTTGCTATAATTCATCAATATAATTGAGAACTAGCGCGAACAAATTTTTGACTGAACAAGTATTATACATGAACAAACATTTCTGAACCAACTGGTAATGAAGGTGATCAGCCTTTCATACCTGACTTATACATGCAAGATGTACAGAATACAATTTTCTTGGCAATCAGCAATGATTAACCATAAGCTTGAAGAAACTACTCTTATAAGAGTTAAGTAAAAGAAAACTTGCCTGAACCGTTGATTACCGCAACACACTTTATAACGCTTTACCCGAAGACCTAATATTAGTAATATAGATCTCCAATATTAGAATAATATCATCACAGTATAATACTGTTATATTTATACACATAGAATAACCTAAACACATTACCACATAATTCTATCAGTCTATAACACACATAAGACTAGGTATCAAGTCAAACTATTGCAGTCTGAGTTGAAACCGACATAATTCTATCATCCTGACGGTCTAGTCGGACAAAAATCGAGTTTAAGTTCAATTAAACTCTGACTTAATACTTAACAATATCACAGATAATTTCCTTATCAGTCAAAACATTTTTCCTAGGCTCGTAATAATTTTCGGATAATTATTACCATTTATCAACATTTTTCAATCCTTAAAACCGTATTTAAATAAATTAAATACCACATAATTACCTTAATCTTTAATATTTATTTAATATAAAATATTAATAAAAATCATAACATAATATTATAATATAATTATAATATCACAAAGTATTTTTAATACCTTAAAATCATAATTATATGATTTTTAAACCATTAAATCTATTATCCGATAATTAATATTAATATTAAAATATTAATATTTTCATGCCAAAATATCAAAAGTTATATTTTATAACTTAAAATATTTTTATAACACTTAAATCATTTTTATATGATTTTTAAAACATTAATTCCATTTTCCATAATTTATTTAATATATTTATTAAATAAACTAATTACCATTAATAATAAATTATTAATGAATTTCATCACAAAATATCAAAAGTTATCAAAAATAACTTAAAATATTTCTTATACCATAATATTATTTTTCATGATTTTTCATCAATTAAAAACTATTTTTAAATATTTTATTTAATATTATAATTAAATAAATAAATACCATTTATATTCCAAAAATATTAAATATTTTCAAAATATACTCAAAATAGTTAAAAACTATTTTTTAGACTTTAAAATAATTTTTCATAATTTATTTTGTATTTTTAATAATTAAAAACCATTTTTTTCTAATTTTAAATTAATTTCGGAAAAATAATAATAATCTGTCGCTAAAGGCCTATAGCGACACTTTCTGTCGCTATAGGTGTTCTTGAGTGTTCTTGAGTGTTTTGACAGTGATCGGGTTGGGTGGTTTGATCGATTATAAAATCCAATCTGTTTATGTTCTAGGCTAGGTTAAGTATTGATAATGTAGTGTTTATGTAACACTACATGAATAAACCTTCATCTTAGTCATACAATAACCGATCAACAAGATCTAAGCTTTTAAATTTACTGTCAGAAGACATCTGGGTTTTTTGGGTAACCCAGAAACCCAGACAGTGTCGACCCAGCATTTTTAAGCTCACAAATATTATGGTTCTTGTAATTGTTTTGGTGTTAGAGTGATTCCATCCTGTAGTCATCATGTCAGTGAGCATTTAGATTGAATCATATCATCATAAACACATTTCCTATGCAAGATCAGAGCTGGTCAAAGTAGCCCAGAAGAACTGTTCTTGAACATTTCTGGGTTACCCAGAAATGTTCTTGAGCAGTTGATCATCCCACGTTTGACCAAGCATATCTTTCAGCCTAATAATGATCGGAGTAATATAAAACCATACATGTGTAGTACTCATGTAAGGATACAATATCAAAACAACAAATTAGCCAGAAAAACTATACACGCGCGAGATCAGAGTATTCAAATGGGTTGTCAGAAATTTCTGGGTAATCTGGGTTACCCAGATTCGTCACAGTCAACGTCGGTCAATGCAGTTTGACTGCATATATCTTAAGATCTAGACACGATCTGAGGTTGATTCAAGTCTCAGATTAAAGAACATATACCAGAGAACAGATATATAACATTAAACACACCTAAACATTAACAGATGAAGATCTATAATGTCTGACATATGGATGTCAGACGACTCTTTTCAACTTTTCCAGATTTTCTAAAATACTAGATTCGAGTATCTAGGGGTTATGGATCCATGATCCAACAACCCAGATCTCTAATTGACACCCTATTACACAAATTTGAACAATCAATTTCAACATTTAACATAAAATCAAGAGATTTCGAAGTTTTAGGATTTTATACCTTTTATGCTAAATTTCCGATTTCTGACTTTTGATTCTATTTCTTGGCTTGCTAAGAACTTTATCATGGATCATCTTTTCACTCTCCCTCACTCCAAATTTTCGGATTTCAGAGAGAGGATTGCTTGGGAGAAAAATAATAGTAAAGTAGCTCATTTCTCTCTCTAATTCTATTAATATGATATGGTACATGGCATGTTGCTGATTTTGCTGGATTTGTTGGACATAAAAGTCACATTCTAGGCTAGGTTAAGGTTAGGGTTGGTCACCAACCCAAGATATTGGCTAGATTTGCAAGTTGTCTAAAATAATACATAAAAGGGCATTCTTGTCTTTTCCATTTATTTCTAGTATTTTCATGAGTTGCACACCCTTAGGGTTAGGGTTTGGATCATTGAGAGTTTAGGGTTTAGGTTTTAATCCTAAAAGATTTAGCAACTTGCATTTCCAAAATTCTCTAATTAAATTTAAAATAAAAATTTTGATTTCTAATTTTATAATTAGGGCTTCCTAATTATATCATAATAATCATGCATCAATCTTGCACTACTACAAAACAGTAAATAGACAACGCGGAAAAAACGTTGTGGTTTCTGTCAGAAAAACGTCGTGGTTAAGGGTGTTGTCTATTTGACACCCTTACACAACGTTTTAAAAACGTTGTAGTTAAGCACAATACACAACGTTTTTTAGGAAAAAACGTTGTGTATTTGTTTTCAAAAAAATTAGCAGATGCTTAAAAACGTTGTAGAAAGTATGATTCCACAACGTTTTTTGGTTAAAAACGTTGTTGTTTAGTATATAAGACAACATTTTTTAAATGTTGTCTAATAAAAAAAAGTAAAAAAAAAATATTGTTGTTTAGTATATCAGACAACGTTTTTTAAACGTTGTAGATAAAAAATAAAAAAGGAAAAAAATGTGATTCACCTATATTACCAATGCACCTGCAAAATGCTAATGCCATGATATATAGCCAAAATGTATCAATCATTCAAAATACATCCCAATAATTTCTTAATTCAAATGATGGAAAGATATATTACAAAATTTCCAAATCACCAGGATAACTTTCGGACCAGTAGATGGACCCTGTTGCTGGAACAAGCATAGTGAAGATAACATTTCTTGGTTTCATTGCTTATATATAAATGTATTCACCAATTGTGCGGCTATATTTTCCTTCCATATCTGTCTGAGATATATAAACTGCATAACCAGAGCAATCAAGAGCAGGACTAACTTGGACTACCAAATTCGCTGCAGCAGCTTTTGGGAATTTTTTGAGATCCCCAGTTAGAGAAAATAAGTACAGAAACCCATCCATTGAACCAATAGATACCCAACCTGTAAATAGATCAACATGACAAAGAAGTTGGTGAGTTCCTTCAAGAAATACTCAGGAATTTATCAAAGTCAAAGACCCACATTTATAAATTCTGCTATAAGCATGAGAATCCCTAGAAGTTGCTAAACTAGAATTCACAAATTTGTAAATGCAGGTACATCAAAACAGAAAAGTTAAAAGATGCTGAAAGTAGATTCAATTTAATTTTTAATACAATTGAACTGTAAGGACAAGGGAGATAACCTGTAAGTTACAGGTATCAGTTGATTCGTGTCCTGTAAACTGCATCCATTGGGTGGACAGAGAAGAGTTGGCAGTGTTGGAGTACCTAATTCAACCTAAACTGAAAGAAGGTTATGCAATCTCTTGTTCAGTGTCTTGCCTCAATAATCAATGAAAAAGAAAAATATATTCACTTTTATTATTTTAGTAATGAATCCATATTAATTGGTACCTTGACGGAAGTGCCATTCCTGTTGAACAATTTGGAGTTATGGATGGGAGCGGGAGCGAGGACCACTCCTCTTTCCTTCAACATCTTCCCGAGTTGAACACACTTCTTTGAAGCAAACTCTTTGAACACATATGAATGTCCACCACAAAATGCCCACAATTAGGAAGTGACGAACAAAATTTGATTACAATTTGACTATTATTCAATACTGTTAACTGTTAGGTGATGATTAAATTAAAATTACCTTGGAAGCTAATGAGACGATAAACTTGCTTTCAGGCCTACATTGCGAGACTGTCAGGTGCCAATATGAAAATGTGTTACTATTCAATTCTAGAATATGACATATATAACCCAAATCCAAAAAAAGGTAATATGTTTTCTAATGTGACCCAACAGATCCATCAAAGAAAATGCTTATTTATTAAATAGCAGATCAGAATATTTAATATTCCTTTAAAGCTGACAATCTTTATACACATTTAAAGCTGTCCACGAGAACTACTACTTATGCATTAATCTTTTTAATTCCAATGTTATACATCCCAGAATCGCATTCCCCAAGGAAAATAGAACCAAAAGAAGTGATGACCAATATGGCAAATGACGGTGATTTATTTATTAAAAAAAATACAACAGGTTTATGCATCTCTAGTCACTTATATGCATCATTAAAGATGTAAGCATCAATAGAGGTTGTGAACAAGCTTAACCTTGTTCATGCCCACACAAAGAAAGATATAAAAGGCTAATTTAAGTGTATAGCCAGCTAGAATGGCCAGGACTTGGCTTGTATGGCTCAGCATGCAACCCCATAGGCCTCAAATGAAGTGGAAGTAAAAAGAAGATATTTGTTGGAAAAATAAGTCGATAGCAACGGAATGACAAGTATTCCAAAATATAGATGACAAGCATACCCTGTATAATAGTTTTTGGGAAGATATACATCCCTAACTACTCCATATCTTTCAAATGGAACACGAAGTTCTTCTGCCCTGCAAATGAGAGAAAACAAGAAGAAACTGAGTACAATATAAAATATCAACAGGAAGAGAGGTACGATCTTCTGAAAACTAAGGATGTTAAAAATAATTTCAAGCTGCAGCTGCTTTAAAAACAAAGGTCAAGTTATAAAGAATAAGAATTACACGTAAGTTACCTGCAATTCAAAGGGATATTGCGAACTAAGAGGCTGCCATTGTTCTGCTCCTTACGCCGTCTGTCCTAACCTTTCCATCAACCAAAACATGACGCTGCATCAGAATGGATTGGACCTCACGGTATGTCAGTGCATACTTTAGCATGTTTCGTAGGATAAGAATCAAGGGCAAGCACTCCCTTGATTTATGTGGCCCAGAAGATGTCTTGGGAGCCTGGAAAACAAAATATTAAAAGGATAAGGAAAAACAGTAGCAGATAAATCCTCCTGCTTCACATCATCATCATGAAGACCAAAGAACATAACCAAATTCCATCTTGTGCTCACTTGATGATGCCCAAACATGATCAATTTCAAACACAGATTAAGAAAAATCACAGCATTCGTGCAAAAGCAAAACTGCTTATATAAGTAGAAGAACTACTGCAACCAAACAAACAAACTAAAAATGAAGTGGCAAAGATTCATCTACATACTTGGTAGTGTCCGCAGCAATTGGAACAAGCCATTGGAGAGTCTTTTCCATTTCAGCTTTAATTTGAGGAACATTCAACTGGAAAACAAACCATACAAACACTTATTTACAGAAAATTGGCAAGGCGATGGATGAAACTAGGAGAAAAAAACAACAATTAAAGGCCATGAAGTAAAAATATATTGGAACCAAAAATTTATCAAAAATGGTGGTACAAGGATGTCCTTGAAAGCAACTGTTACAAGCAACTTTGTGGAGAATACATACTTCTTCCTTGGCATTAAATGTCTGCAAGCGCGAACGTAATGCTGTCTTGACACTGTCTGGCAACCCATTATACAATCCATCTCTCATATTAGGAGGGAGAGAGGTAGGACGGGACGCCTAGTATCACAAGAAATCAGTTAAATATCAATTATAATCACAGAAAAACTTGCTAACATAAAAAATACAACGACTAACACTTACAATGTTATCTATTTGAGTGATTATGTGAGCATAATGTAAAGCAAGACCAGCAACACCCAATCTTTCAGAGACTCATCAGACTAAACAGAGAAACAAAAATATTTTAACCAAAACAAATCAAAGCTGAAAAGTAAGAACAAATTATAAAATCCAAAATTACCTACTCAGGATCTTCAATCTGTTCTTTAATTGTGAAAATCCTTGTTTCCTCATCATCAAATAAACCTCCAAAGGGATCTGGTTCTTCATCCTCGTTTTCAATGTCAACATCTTCGTCTCTGTGAACCGATTGCGGAGTATAAGGCAAGTGTTTGACCTTGGGCATGACAGATCCTAGCTTGCAAGAATATCACGTAACAGAGATACGATTACATACTGTAACGAAAGATATAGCAGGAAAACTTAGGCATGACAGATCCTAGCTTGCAAGAATATCGACACAGATGTAGACTCTTTCGATTTAGAAAAAATATAAACCCTAGATTTATACCTGATTGTCGTTTGCTAACAGCGATGGTGGTGCTGAGTTGGTTAAGGAGCAGAGCAGCGGGAGAGACGAAATCGGGAGAGCTAGGAAGCCACGAGAGAGAGAGATTGACGAGGGGAGAGATAGGAAGCACAAGAGAAAGAGAGTCAGAGAGCGATGGTGGTGCTGAGATGGTTACGAGTTCTACTTCAGAAATTTCTAAGGTTAGGGATTCAGAGAAAGTTAATCGGGTGAAAATAAGAGAGAGTTAGGGCTTCAGTCTTAATCGTGTCTTTTTGTTTTGCTCCGTGTTTTATTTCCGCATTTTTTTTTAGCTCCGTGTTTTTGTTAATAGACAACGTTTTAAAAAAAACGTTATCTAATTAAAACAAAAAAAATGTCATTTTAAATAGATAACGTTTTTGCATATAAATTTACAACGTTTTTTTTAAAAACGTTGTAAAAAAAAATTCCACAACGTTTTTATAAAAAACGTTGTCTATTAAGTGTTGTCTATTAGGTACTTTGTACTAGTGTTGCTAATTAGGACTAATTTATCCTAATTAAATTGCTAATTAATCACTTAGGGTCAAATTTGTACATTAGGTTTCAAAACCACATATTAGGGTTTTAAATAAAAATAATATTTAAATCTTAGAAATTAGATTTCTTAATCCGATTAGGGTTTCTAATAACTTGACAATTAGGATTTATATCTCCTAATTAACATTGCTAATCAAGCAATTAAATCCACCACTGCACCATTAGGGTTCAAACTGGTCATTAGGGTTCAAAACCCTTGAATTAGGGTTTCTACTAAAAAAATTAATTTTCTAATTTAGAAATTAAATATCGTAATTAGATTAGAATTTTCTAATTACTCATAAATTGAAATAATTAGGATTAGGGTTTCCTAATTAACATTGCTAATTTAACAATTAAAACCACAATTGAGCATTAGGGTTGCTGACAAAATAATTAGGGTTTCAAAAATTAGAAATTAGGGTTTGTTAATTAATTAACCTTTTACCCTAATTAATACTTAATTAATAGCACTAAAGCATTAAAATTCTCCGTTATATTCCCAGATTAGGGCTTCATTTTATCAGAATCTGAAATTAGGGTTTTCAGATCTGGTATTAGGGTTTTCTAATAATCAATTAAGATTTTAAATAATTCATTAGGGTTTTCCCTAATTAATTTATAATTATTGGCGTTTAACCTTGTACATAACATTTCATTCCCAATCTAGGGCTCTCAATATCCGAATTAGGATTTCGTACACCCGGAACTGAAACTAGGGTTTCCAGAACCGATTTCTAGGGTTTCTTATTAGACATTAGGGTTTTCTATCCGAACGCTGTCGTTCTTAATATAAACTTAGGGTTTGTTACAGATATAAATTATCTGATCAACCCATGACCCTTAACCACATTCTGAACACATCATTAACCATAAACACAGAACATAATCACATAAATTCTTAATCCTGAATAATTCACCTATATCCTTCAACGAATTTTGAAATCATCAAAATTTTATCCCAATATCACCAAACGCATACACTTATCTTCTGTCTAGGTCTATTATTTGACCTTAAATCAATCATTTAAGATTTTCATAAATTGTCTAATTTCTCGGGTTGTCACAGAGTCAAAATTTCATCACAAGGAACAGAGCAGATAATGTTCGTAGAGCATATTCAGTAGTGGACTCAATGATTATAATGACAACCTCAACGACCGTAGTGCTACCTCAATGATTGTAGTCCTCCCAAAGACTACACTAGCTTAGGAGGAGCTAAGGGAAAATCAATATTTTCCATACAAATTAAAATCGCGGAGCCACGCAAAACTCGACACATGCCCCACTACGCAGATCGAGTGGAGGGAAATTACAAGTATAGTTTAAAAAGACCTTTTTGAAAACTCAGAAGTTCAAAAGGCTTATCTCTCTCTCTCTCTCTTTACTGGCAGAAACCCTAGCTTTCAAAATCGCTAAATCATCCTCATTGCAAAGAAATCAATGGCGGCTTCATATGTCATCTCTGCTTACCGACTCTATATTGATGAGATCAAGACAGCTGATCCCTAATTTCACAAAACATTATCTCTGATAAAGAAAACCGGTCTTGAAGAAGCTCTGAGTACAAGCACATGGATCTACCCAAAGCTGATAAAAGAGTTCTATAGAAATAGAACATTTGAGAATGATGTTATCACCACAAGGGTCAAGAAGGTAGAAATTAAACTCAAAACTGAGGATATAAACCTAGCCCTAGGTTTCAAATTGAAAGGATTTCCATTCATTCAAGGCATCAATTTTCATGAAGGATTAAAGAAGATGCACTATAAAAAGTTTTTGACTGTTAGAGGGTACAAAAAGAAAGAGTTCCCCCAAAGGTATGAATTTTTGGCTGACATTATTGGGAAATGCATATGCGGTAAGAGCTATGGCCATGACTCTATAAACGAAGTATAGCTTAAGCTCATGACAACATTCAGTTATGGAATTCAACTCAACTATGGAGCCCTACTACTTGATTGGATTGTGAAATGGATACTCAGTTTGAAGAAGTCAAAGAGCTCTGGAAAGATGCTCTAAGGTATATTTATAAGCATCATCCTACAGTTAGCATTAGGAGATAAGATTGGGGATGATGAAGGAGAATCCATCAATCCAAATAGAAGAATAACCCAGTAACTATTTGAGAACTGGAAAAGAAATCCAACAAAAAATGTAAGGATGATATCTGAGTCTAGTGGAAGAATTGGTGATGCAAAGGAGTCTAGAATTCTAGGAAACATATCAGTTGTAAATGAGACTGAAGAAGAAGAAAAAGAAGAAGAAGAAGAAGAAGAGATCAACAAGGAAGAACCCATTTCTTTAATCAGAAAAAATAAGGGTAAAAGAAAAATGAAGGCTCAAATGGCAGAGGAGCCTCAAGGTTCATCTACTGATCTACCTCAAGAGTGTTCTGGTATTGAAACTTTGAGGAATTTGAAAAGGAAAGAACAACAGTCTAATGAAGATTAAGACAGAGCTACCATCTCTCAGCTGCTTAAGAAGAGAAAACACAGCTCACCTAGTCACAAGTCAAAGAAGCCATCTGTCTCCTTGATCGTAGAGTCTTTACCAATCGTAGAGACTAGACTGGACACCACTCCCGAAGAAGATGCTACAACAGCTTCTCAGGCTGATCAACCATTCAGAGCTAAAGTTGAAGAAAGTGCTGAGGCTGTGGCTCAGCCTAGGAATTCAAAAATAAAACTTGTCAAGAAATACATTCTTCTCAATGAAAAAGCTTTAAAGGAGGAATATAAAAGAATAGCCGTAGAGAAGGGGCTATCTGAAGTATGTCAGAAGAAAATAACTCAAGTTGAGGGGGAACTGCATGAAGTTCTTACTCTAGAGAATGATCTAGCTGAGGGGGATCTGTTTGAAATACAAATAAATGATCTAGCTGAGGGGGAGCATCATGAAGTCCCTATGTTAGAAGAAGGTTCTCCTAAGGAGTTACTGCCAAGAGATCATCAGAAATCTCCCTTAGTTCCTCAAGAGATTTTGGCTTCAGAAACTATAGAAATGGAGAGAAGTGAAGCTATGGAGGGTGAAAGAGAAGAAAAGAAAAGAAGTGCAGTGGAGGTAATTGTTGAAGAGGAATCTTCATAAGAAGATATAAAAGAAGAAAAGGATGATGAGGTTGAGACTTTAGCTGTGGGTTGTGATGGTTATAGGATAGCCAACTACAATAAACTGTTCTTTTATCTACCTATGACGTCCTTTCACAAAGCCCAAATTCTCAACTCCTGGGATCACATGTTCTGAACCTTCAAATCATATCCATTAATTTCGGTGCTAGCTCATGGATTCCCAAGAAAACTCAACTTTTCCCGAAAGCTGATCACCAACAGTGTAAAATCCCAAATTTTACGAATAAAGATTTAAATTTCTCGAAATATTTTTTTATTATGGTGTGGATTTAATATAATGTTATAGTTGTGGTTAATATTTATAAATTTTGCAAAGTATGCAAGTTGTTATATAATATTCGATTGGCCGAGAAATATTCTTTTTGTCGGGGAATATCCGTACGACGGTACAATCATTGGTGGACCCCACAACGAAATTATTATCAGATTAATAAAACAACAAAAATATTTTATTAAAAATAACGGCGGAAGTTTTACTGTTAATACTGTTGAACTACTCTGTAGTAAAAGTACAGTAATACGCGTGGTTGCATAGTAGCATATGGTATTGATTATTGATGCTTACGTGAGAAGTCACTCAGTTTTGTTCAATTATTGCTACAATAATTGCTGCATAGTATCTTATGTTATTTGATTCAATTATTGTCAATATTTTATATATTAGTAAATCAATAATTGAGACGATGAAGTTATTAACATTATTATTTGTAATATTAACGATGTCTAGAAGTTCTGCCAAGGAGAGGTTTGGTCACCTAACTGCGCGCCAATAGGGAGAAATCCTTATTGGAAAGTCCCCCTCTTTCCTAGGAACGATCTGATCGATTAATAGTGTGAATTATAATAATGATGATGAAGTTTGTTTTATTAGTATTATTAATGTAATAAAGTAGAAAAGCTTTTTATATAAAACATAATACTTTTATAAAGTTATTTGTTTTATTAGACAATAATTAGAATATATTATATTTTATTATGCATAATGTTTTACATAGTAAAATCTTTTTATATAAAACAAAATACTTTTATAAAGTTATTTGTTTCATTAAACAATAATTAGAATATATTATATTTTATTATGCATAGTATTTGCATAGTGCCTGCATAGTGTTTGCATAGTAAAATCTTTTAATATAAAACAGAATACTTTTATAAAGTTATTCGTTTTATTAGATTATAAATAGAATATATTATATTTTATTTAAAATGATTTTGTTTTATTAGAATATTTTATTAAATCAATCTGGACCGTCCGTTTAAAAGTCAATCAATCTGGACCGTTCATGAATTAGTTACTATTCAATCCATTCTTCTATAAATAGAAGCTCATTCCTTCATTATTTCTTACGAATTCACTGAAACTCTAGAGAGAGAAATTGTAGAGAGAATTTTTTCTTCTATAATCTTGAGCGTATTTCTTTAGAGTTTAAGAAAGCTTTGAGCGTAGTGCAAGTTTTTTTCAAGTATATCCCTGCCCTACCCTTCAAAGTACTCTTATTTATAAGGTAAGGGGTATTATTTATTGTACCCGTAAGGGGTATTATTTCTTTCGTATTCATAAAGAGAACTTCTGTTTTTCCATTCCTTATTATTCTGTTGGAATAATCTGTATACGCGGACTACCGTATACATGGTGAAATTCTTATGTTATTCCATTCTTTATTATTATGTTAGAATAACCTGTCTATGCGAAGTAACGCATACGTGATGAAATTCTTCTATTATTTCATTCTTTATTATTCTGTCGGAATATCTTGTCTGTGCGTTTACGCATGACCTGGTTCCATTATTTATTATTCTGTTAGAATAACCTGTCTGTGCGGTCTATCGCATGCATGGTGAATTCTGTTGTTATTCCATTATTTATTATTCTATTTGAATATCCTATCGGTGCGAATTATGCCTGACCTGGTTCTGTTCTTTATTATTCTATCAGAATATCGTGTCTGTGCATTTACGCATGACCTGGTTCCATTATTTATTATTCTGTTGGGAATAACCTATCTGTTCAGTCTATCGTACGCATGGTGAATCCTTTTATTATTCTATTCTATATTATTTTGTTGGAATAACTTGTATATGTGGATTACCACATGCGTGGTGAATGATCCTTTATATTCATTCCTTATTAAATTGTGGAAATTATCTGTTTACGTTGATTATGATAAGAGTCATAATATAAGCATTAGACTGATGAAAATCATGGGTATATGTAGTATTAGTAAGTGTTGTGATGAGTTATGTTGGTTATTATGTGAAAACATAAAAGTTTCTTAGAAATCACAAAGGGTTGAAAATCAGATTTTGGTAAAAATGGAACATGAAATTCAATTGACCATATCTCCTAGTATATTTCAAACTTTTGAGTGTGGTTAAGTTCTAGAGTTAGATCTATGAGTTTTCTAACTTATCCAAGTGGAATCACTGAAAAAGGTGTTGTAGATTTTCGTGTAGACTGATTTTAGCAAAGGAGTCAAAAACTACAAATTACCAAAAAGCTACTTCCCAGAAATTTAAAAGGGCATTTTTGGCCACTTAATTTATGAGAACAATTCTGGCCTTTTGGGACATGAAAATATATGGTATAAAGTACCTCCTGTCCAAAAATGAGCTTATTCCGACTTAAAATGAGCAAGTTATGACTATTTCAATATTTAGGTTTTTTCGACGAAAAATGCTATAACCGGAGTTCTATAACTCCGATGACCATGAAATTTAAACTAGAAGATCATGTTAACATGTATAAGATCCTGCCAAGATTTGGGAATTTCTGGAGTTGAACTTGAGGTAGCTAATTTCTTAAGGAATTAATTAGAAATTGATTTTTAAAAAATAGTAAATGAATTTTAAAAATTCCGAGAAAAATATATGTTCAATATGGGACTATATTCTGTTAAATCCCAGAAAAGAAATATTTTTGAGACTGATTTGGTATTTTTCATGAAAATGAACTAGTTATGAGTAAATGAATTAAATATGTTATGTGAAGTAACAAAATTGGTAAATAGGATTTTATGGCTTGGGAATCCTATATAGGGTATATGCAGATTTTTGATAAGGAATTTGATCATTGGTGATGAAATCTTATGAGTATGTCATTTTTGAATGATTAAATGCATTATTTGGTAGAGTGTAAATAATTGAAATAAATTGTTTATAAGTTTATGAAGTGATTAAAATAATGTTATAATATTAATAATATTAGATTATGAGTTTATTAAGTGATTGATAATATTTGGATAAATTTAAAGTCTTTAATATTTATCCTTGTTTTCGTTTGATTAATGATTATATCATTGTCATTATTCTCATGTTTATATTGTGATGAAAGTCATCTTTAGCATACGTGCATAGATGGACTTGGTGTGATTATGACCAGGGATTATTCGGTGTAATCAGGACCGTAATAGTGCGAATGATGTGGTAAAAATCCTTAGTGGTCTGTAGTGCATTGATGGAAAGTTTTTGGTATGATTATGACCAGGGATTATCCGGTATAGTCATGACCATTGATGATTTCCCTTGGCCCGTAGTGTAGGGATGATTCGATGATGTGGTTTAGTTATTAAACTGAGTCTCAACGATGAAAATTGATGAAAACATTTTAAATCATAGAAGATAGTAGATTTTATTCTCTACTTGACATTTCTAATGGATTGGTTGTTCCGCTGCAGTTAAACTTGATGTCTATTATATTTTATCAGTTTAACATTGTTGAAGGCTAATGATAACTTATTATGCATTATCTTAGCCATAATATTTTTTACTGGGCTAGTTGAGCTCACCCTTTCCTTCACTGTTCTCTTCTGGAAATGAGAATATAGCTTGGGACGAGTCAGGGAACGGATTGACAGTCCAGATGATAGCATTAGTAGTCATCACTATGGCATGACATGACAGTCCAGCTGATAGCATTAGTGTGTCGTATTTTATACGTCACTTAATAATTGATTTTGGTGAACAACAATAGGGTGATGAGAACTCGACCCTGAAAGCGTCAAAAGTGCACCGCAGTAAAATGAAGAGAACATAAATCTTCTTGTGTCCCTTTGGAAACTTGAAATATTTGCTGCTGTACTTTATATGGCATGTATTAATTTGAGTATGAATATTGTCATATTATGTACGTTACAATATTTGTATTGAAACTAACAGTATATATGTCATCGTATTTTGCACGACTGTTGTATAATTAAGTTTGTATTTGATTTATGTACCATGTATCTGGCGACTCAAGATGGGTGATGTATACCTATTTTTGGGGGCATCACAAACAGCCCCTCTTCAGGATATGGGCATGAGGTACAAACTATTCCCATATCTTTTAGAGTAAATCACTGTCCACCATTATTTTTCAATCAATTCTATGAATTACCAAGATGGTTGGAAGTGATACTTCATCCACTCAATCAATTTCTAGTTACAGAATCCTAACATTCTGTAACTGATGAACCAAATGTGCCAAACTTTGTGTTGATTCAATCTCCTATCATCCCTCCTTCTACGATTATTGAGCCACATCCAATCGTAGAGTCACATGCACAAGTCGTTGAGTCACCTGGTAAGATCGTAGACTCAATCCCTTTTGAAGCTCACCCTCACACACTTGCCCCTCCATCAGACATACCATCTTCCTCAACCAACGACTATTTCAGTCTTGATCTTGCTCTCTAACAAATGCAAGGTCAACATTAAAGAGCCTCTCCTCCAACTAATATACAACTCCTTGAGCTTATCTTTGATGTCCCCACCAAAATGGAGTTTTCAGAAGCAACTAAGAGAGTGACCAAGGACATCCAAGAAGATCTTGAAGTTCACTCCGAACTTGTTCATATGAGGCTAACTCAGTTGATTGATGCTGTCAATACTCTCCCAAGCACCCTAAGTTCTGAACTAACAAAGAAGCTTAGGGAGATAATTAAAGAGATGATCTAGAGTATCAATGAAAGGGATCAAATCCACTTTTTAGCGGCTAAGAAGCATATGGATGTTGTTCTTATTTTACAAAATACCCAAGAATGCCAAAATCAACTTATGATGGAAAATCTCATGAGTATAAAGACCCAAATGAAAGAATTCCAGGAATTCTTCATGGGTCAAATAAACACAAACAAAAACTGTCTTAGACATTCTGCAAAAGAGAGAAGCTCGTACTAACTCTCTAATCGAGGAAAATTGTGCAGATATAGTCTAATCCTAGACTCAACTCAACGAACTTGTACAAGGTATGACTCGCCTATCTGAAGATATTCGAACCCTTGATGCTGACATAAAGGGGGAGAATAAAGGGGAAGGAGACAAAGGAAGGGGAAAAGGAGGCAAAGGCAAAATTACTGCTTCCTCAAGAAGTTCTCCTACAAGTCAATCTCACCATCATACTCCACGAACTGAACAACAACAAATTCTCATGGCACAACCAATAAGGAGTCAAAGGCCTTCTCCCAGCTCACAAGAGGTGACCAGCACAGGCTTAAGAATGCCAATTGGAGATCCTGCATTCATGAATAGGCACAATCATCATGAAAGACTAAGTCAAATCGAGCTAGAAGATATAGCAAGGAGAGACGAAGCGAGCAGGAGAAGAAGAGCTCAAGAGTATGTAAATCCTCCAATGAACAAAAGGCAAAAGAAATAGAGATAAGTTGAAACTCATTTCTTATTGATGTAACTAAGCTTAATTGTAATATTTGTCTTTATAAACATCAATAAATTCATACTTATTTTCTAGAGGTTTCAGCTACTCACTGAAACACTAAGTCATATTTACTTTCTAGCAACTGCATCTAGAAATTAATAATCATGATACAAATCTCCTTGGTTATGTCAACATCAAATAGGGGAGAGATTGTTGGGAAATTGCATATTTAAAATTTGTTATTGAAAGTTAATAGTCATGATTATATGTAAAGTCCTTCAAAGGAACACTTGTACAAGGACTTAGTGATAGATCAAATTTGTTAGGTTGATATGGACTTTAATGTTTATCATTCTATAAATGAATGTATAGAAGAAAAAATCAAAGCTATTAGGTTGATCTATATCTTGAAATGTAATAGATAGGCTTCAACTGAATCGTAGTCTATCAAGATGATCAAGAGATTACAGAAGACAAGGCAGAATCATAGAGCATTGAGGATCGTAGTATATTTGCTTTGAAGAGCCTCTCCAAAATCATAGAGTAGTCCTAACGCTTACCGAGCCAAGTCAGAGTTCGTAGAGTTTGCAAGCCAAACAAGTGAAGATCGTAGTGCACCAGTACTTAAGAAAAATCGTAGTGTTCTCATCTATTAGCACCAGACCAAGTACCAAGGTGGCATAACACCACGATCAGAATCGTAAAGCTTCATCTGTCTGTGTCAGAAGCATCGAGCCTCATCCACTTATTTAAAGATAAATCAAAACAAATAAGGAATGGGCTATAGACGTTGAAGACCTCGGGAGTCCCAATGACACAATAGTCATCTTTAGTATATAACAAAGAAACGTATTGAAGAAGCTAAGAAAAGTACTATGGGTCAAAATAAAACAACTTTTCAGGTGTTAGGTGAGATAGCAGTCTGTTGTGTCAGTGGGTCAGTCTGCTTATCAGAAGTTATGCAGAAAGTCTCCATCAAAGCGCAAAAATGTTAAATGCATTTAATGCTTCAATGGATATCTTCAACAGATACATTTCGAAGGCATCATATATACAAAACATCAGCAGATGGAAGAAAAAAAGAAAGCACTGAACAAAAAGCTGAAGAACACTCAACGATCAAACTCTACGATAAAAAAGAATAGCTTGCTCAGCTACTCAGTTCTTTCGAACATAAGCTTAACGTCTATTGGAATTGAAGTTCTAAGTCAGAAGGACTTGAAGAATTCTAAGTTAACTGAGAAGTACCAAGTCTATTGGACTTGAAGAGTTTAATAGTGAACTAAGAATTTCCAAGATTGTTGGTCTTGAAGGAATCTGTGAGATTTAGAAGTTGTAAAGATATCCTTAGTGGATTTCCTACTCGAGGAGTAGAAGAGTGGACTAGGAGCTTTAGCTTTGAATGCTCTGAACCACTTAAAATCTATGTGTCCCTTATATTCTTGTCATAACTATTATAACTGTCATAACTGCTTAACTCCTAATTATTCATTATATCTTGAAGGAAAAACAAACAAATCTTAATTCCGTTGTGCTTAAATCATTATCAAAACTAACAAGTATTTTGAAGAGAAAGAATTTAAAATATCTATTCAACCCCCCTTCTAGATAACTATTGTGCCTCTGGGAACTAACAAGATATATATATATATATATATATATATATATATATATATATAAGCAGTAAATGCTCCAGATATTCTATCCAGGCTCAAGTAATCACGTTTGAGTTCGAGTATATATATATAAAAAGAATGAAAAAGCCATGAATCGACGATCTGGATGTAACTACTCAATGAGATTGTCGATATTGACGTATATATATATATAAGTAGTAAAAAGCTTAAAAATATGAAACATCTTATAATGGGTTGCCAAAAAGACTTCAGATAGCTTTTGGGGCCTGAAAACTCGATTTCCATCAATTAAACTTCAGTATGTTGTAGAACACGAGCTTACAAATATTTAGAAAGAAAAATCATTCAGTTTGGAGAACTATAGAAAGGGTTAAAGGCTAAAATGCATTGAATTTTCTCTTTTTTTAATGGCTAATGGGGGGGGGGTTTATTTATAGACCAAATGTTCCGCGGTTCAACCCGCGGTAGTAGCGGGTCAACCTTGCGATAACATTAGGTTTACTTGCAACTGCCCGGCCTGCCCTGGGCTTTACGCATCCCGTAGTCTCGAAGAACAAGCACTCGGACGATGCGTTATCAGTTTGAATCTTCATAACTTTCAATCAGGGAGTCCGATGGAAGCGTGACATACCATTCTATAAAGTTATTTTTAAGAGCTACACAATGACATAGGGCTTGCCCTTTTTTGAATCCAGAAAGATGGGTCCATAACTGAAATGGCATCTCTGGGTCTCCGCAAGCAGTTCATTGAGTTGTTTTGCGTATTTTGCATTCGAAAGTTAAGATATAGTTCTTGTGGGACTTCTTTTAAGTTTAAATGAGTTGATTTAATTTTAGTTGAGTTGAGTTTGAGTTGGCAAAATGACCATTTTCCCCCTCCCAGAGTTATCTCCGGCTTCGGTGCAATTGTAGCAGTCTTTTCTCAAGGTTATCTCCGAGATTGGCCTGTTGTTGACTCTGACAGTCCTCAGGGTTGTCTTTAAGGTTGGTTTAACCTCTCGGGGTTGACACTAGGCTTTGAATTTGATCCCTCGAGGTTATTTCCAGGGTTATACCGGATATCCTGAGGTTATCTCCAGGGTTAGAAACTGATCTCTCGGGGTTATCTCTAGGGTTAGAACTGATGTAATGGTCCTCCAGGGTTATCTTTGAAATGTGAAAAAGACGGTTTTGTCCTCCAACATAGTTAGTAACAGGAAAATGAAATTTCAAGTGTCTATAGATGCCTCTCTTTATCATGTTCATGTAATATGTTAGTTCTCAGTAGGCACAATATAGATCTAGAAGGGGGGGGGGTTGAATAGATCCTTTTTCATTTGAAAAACTTTTCTCATTTATTTTGTATTGCTCATGAATTAGCATGTGACAAACATAAGAATCTTTTCAAGCACAACGGAATAAGTAAAAGATCTCGTTCATTGATATGTTCATAATCATACAAACATTGTTCGTAGAGTTAATTCATTAGTAAGTAGTTAAAACCTACATAGCAGTTATAGCAGTTAATGTACATAAAGTAAATGACATAAAGTAAAAGACACAAGGGGTTTTAAGTGGTTTAGAGACTCAAGCTCCTAATCCATTCTTCTTATTTCAACTAGCAGGATTTCCACTAAGGAAGGGCAGCCCCTTAAATTATTAAGATTCCTTCAAGGCCAGCAGCCTTGGAACTTTAATTCCCTAATAACTCTTCAAGGCCAGTAGCCTTGGAACTCCATTTATTTCCCTAGGAACTCTTCAAGCCCAACAGGCTTGGAACTTCATTTAGTCCCTTTAGACAAGGACCTCTCAGGCCCTGGCTACTTGTTGTTGTTGGTGTTGATGGTGCTGAGCTGCTAAGATGTCTTTAAGCTTGAACATCTTATGTACTTAGTAGCTTGGTGTGGTCCTCTTTGTATTCTTCTTGGATTTTAGACCACATCTTCTCTGGTGCAGCTGATCTTTTACTCCTTTCTGCTCATCTTCATTTCATATCAGCTGTGTACCATCACCATCTGGATTTGCTAAGTCTTTGAGCTTTTGGTAAGACTTCGTCTGGCACTTAGTAAATCCTGAACCCTTCTTGAATATTTTACAGACATGATTCTGCTTCTGTTCTTTTTTAGCTTTTGGTTCACGGTGATCTGTAGAGTGGCTCTCTTGATCTTCTTTGTATTTTTCCACTTTTCTAAATGCTATCTTCTTGGCCTTCTCGGCTCTCAGCTTGGCTGCATTTTCAATGACATTCTCATCTTTTTTGAGTGAAGCTCTGCTCTATTTAAATCATTCTTCAAAGATGCTTCACTTCCACCTATATAGTCTCACTGTCACTGAGACTTGTTCTGTTAATCTCTGGTGGAACTCGTAGAGTCAATAGTAGCATTCCAATAACTCAACGATTCTACAACTTATCTATTCTCTTATTTTTTTGATCTTTGAAGCTCTGTTAATTTATACTTCTTCCCCATCCTCCCATTAGAAAGTAGTCGTTAGAAGCTTTTTGAATTGCTTCACAGATCTTGAGTTATTTGGTGCACACTGCAGATGTGACATGACATGACTTTCTAACATTGCAGTCTACTGTTTCACCTACCCCATCAGAGATGTTACTTTTATATCTTGGGCAGGTAATCGACTTTATTACCTTCTTCTAATTTCTTGATCATAGGTTGTCCTTTTGCATCGATGCTCTCAATAAGCTCTTGTCTGAATAGTAACCTTCAGATTGAACCGTTGCCAATGCTTCAATCCTCAGTTGTTCGAACTCTACAATTCTGATGCACATATTCTTGGACCTGATTGTAGTGTCTAGTTAACAGTTGCTCATTTGACATGTAGAGACAACACTATGATCTTAAAGAGTGTTAATTGCAACTTCAATGTAGAACACCTCTTCCTTCTTTCATGCAGTGCCTCAACACTTCTGTTTGCCTCGACTACTCTCTGATTCTGATGGCTTGACTCTTTGTTCTGGTCCCTTCTGAATAACAAGACACTTCAGATTTGTGGCGTGTCCAGCTCGCTTTCTCCTTGTGATCTCCCATTCACTTATCATCAATGTACTGACCCAATATTTAATCACTTTAGCCTTGTTCTTTAGAGTCTAACCAGTATCTCTGTGTACACTCCATCAGTTCTTTCTTTGTTTAGCAAACACTACGATCCTGGTTCTTTCAAGATCATTGTCTTTGATTTTCTTGACAGCAACTGCATTAGCTGACTTTCCTTAGTCAATTACTGAAGTCTTCTTATGATCAACTTGTGGAAGACTTCATCTCAAATGGCTTCACAACTCAATCTGGATGTTGATTGAGTTGATGCTTAGATCTTCTGTTAGCTTACATGCCATTCGTTGAGTGCTCTCTAGTTTCCTTTAGGTGGGATATATCTTTGCAGTACCAACCAGAGCCTTCATTCCTTTGGATATTCTAGGAGTGCTCATTCATTGAGAATCATTTTTGCTCTACGATTATGCCTTGGCATTTTGAGCACATCTATTGAAGTCTTAGTTCTACACACTACGATTCATCTTTGGCTATGCAGATACTACGACTCCGAGATCAGATATGGACACTCTAAGATTTCTGTCGTTGTGCTTGTTGTCTTCATCTGATCTTTCTCGACTATGATCTTTGCCTTTGATACGATAAGTAGACTCTACGACTCTGAGTGTAGTCTACGATTCTTGACTTGGCTTCGGCAGATGCTCAGTCGGCTCGTAGGCAGGCTGTCTCTATGGTTCTGAACATAACTTCCTCAGTAGACTATGGCTCAGAAGAAGTGCTACTCGACACACTACGATCCTTCCTTGTCTCTCCTGGCAGTCTACGAACTCCGAGATTTACTATCTTGGAGACTACGATTTTGCCTCGATAGCTCTCGAGTTTTCCTTGACTCTTCTGGCAGACTATGATTTCTGGTGCAGTGCTCGACGATCAGACAAGCCTATCTATTACATCATAAGATCAACCTAACATGTTTGATCTTTCTATATTTATAGTCCTTGTACATCATTTCTTTTTAAGGATTTTATAAAGCTGTTTTGCTTATGTAGGATCAACCTAGCATATTTGATCAATTCGTTCTAAGTCCTTGTACATATATTTTTATTATCTATCAAAAGACTTTACATCTTTTCTTAATGCAGGCATACTTGCATATTCATTCATATATATATATATATATATATATATATATATATATATATATATATATATATATCATAAACAAATCATATGTAAATAGAAATATCATTCACATGGTTATTCCTGACACAATACAATAGAATGCACATGATAATGATTACTAGACACTTCAAATATGATAAGGTATATTTAATGATGTAAATCAGAATGTAATGATGAATATTAAAATGCTTTCATAAATTGAAGTTTACAAATCGCACATCGTACTTTGCACTTTGCACATCGCATTTCGTAAATCGCACTTCGCACATCAGAAATTGCTTTGCCATTATCGGTTACTGCTGGTGTTGACTCCAATGGTTTGGTTTTTTGTCGGTGCTGCCGATGTTTGTTTGATGAAGAGAAATTGAGATGTTTTCTACATCTCTACTTGGGATGATGTTCTGAAATCACTGGACTTTCACGTGTATACGTTGGTGGTTTATAAAGGTGTCTATCCTGCTGGTAGTTTGACACAGTGCCTAACCTTTCTATTTATAGAAATTTCCCCATGGGTTATTACCCATCCGGTGATCCAACGGTTCGATCCACGAGTTTGATTTTAGGTTTAGGCTTAGATTTAATTCAATTCGGGCCTGACTTTGGGCTTGAATTAAATTATCCTTGGGTCTTGGTTAAGTTTGTCATTGGGCCTCAATCATCTTTCAGTTGGGCTTGCCATAGTTCACATTCAAGTTTTACTAGTCCATTAATCATGGTTTGTGTTTTTAACGTATAATTCTCGTTTACCAGTTTATATAACATTCACCTTATACGTTGTATTATCTGTCCTATATACTTGTACAATACCTTGTATTATACTCATATTCTCTCCCCGTATAATAACCTTTTTATTATACTTAATCATTACTTATTCAAATCTTCACTTTCCCTAACATTCTCAAATTGAGTACGCATGTGAAAAACTGCGTTTGTCATAACTGAATTATTATTAGATAATCCATCTTTTCTTAAAATTCTATCGTTACGTATTTTCCGGAAGTTCAAAAATAATTCTCGAGCAGAAATGGATGAATAGTATTTTTCGGAGAATTTCTCAGAAAACTTTTATTTTCATCTTGGAAATTCACACACTTTATTTCTAGCAGTAGGCCAGAATACTACGATCATACATCCCGTCTAGGTTATAGAACAACCTTCATCTCGCTTACTCGTTATAATAAACATATTGTAAGACTTCAAATTTTATGAAATGAAAGTATTCAATTTTCTTATAATCATTATTCTATTTAGTAAATGGTTAAATTGATAAAAGGTTAAAGTTAAGGGTGATATGTAAAAAAATTTCAAAGTAAGAAAGTTGTCATAAAAAAAATTAGTGATAAAAGTACAGTAATACGCGTGGTTGCATAGTAGCACACGATATTGATTATTGATGCTTACGTGAGAAGTCACTCAGTTTTATTCAATTATTGCCACAATAATTGTTGCATAGTATCTAACGTTATTGATTCAATTATTGTCACAATATTTTATATTTTTAAATCAATAATTGAGACGACAAAGTTATTCATATTATTATTTGTATTATTGACAATGTCTAGAAAGTTCTGTTGAGAAAAGGGATTTGGTCACCTAATTGCAGCGCCAATAAGAAGAAATCTTTATCGGAAAGCTCCCTCTTTCCTGGGAATGATCTGATTGTTAATATTGTAAGTTATAATATTAATAATGAATGTTATTAAAAATCAAATTTGAGTTCGAAGTTGAATTTGAAGACGCGGATGAGATATTTGAGTCTGGAACGATGAAATTAGTAAAAATAGACTATAAACACAAAATTTACAGGGGTTGAATTTTTTGGTCAACAAGTTAATAGTTGACTTTTTTAAAAAAAGTCAAACTTCAGAAATTTTAAAGATGAAATTGTTGATAAAAATATTTCCATTATGTTGGGATTATCAGTGTTAGTGGAAATCAAAATTTATTTCGATAACAATTGATTTCTGGATGTTAAATTGAACAAACGAGTAATTATTCGGATAAATGAGCAATTAATTGTTATTAGTTCACATACAAATAACTATTTGTTCATGTGACAACCCGATATTTTTTATATAAATAAATCATAAATTTTGCGTATAAATTTTTTTTTAAGGATGATGATTTGTACAAGATTATGTGTATATGTATTTATGTGGTAAATAAAAATATATTTATTACATGAATATTTACAAGTAAATTTATTTTAGAATTATTGATTATTATAAAGTATATTTTTATAATAATTAATTTTAAGATAGAAATGTTTTTATTAATTATTTTCCATGAATATATAATCATATATTATTTAAATAATATATGAAGTGATTTTTTGAATAAATATAATAATTATTTTATTATATGAAATTTTGTACAAATTATTAAGATAATTATTTTACCTTAATTATTAAGGTTAAATAGAAAGGATAAATCAGATATGAAATCCAAACCCTAATTTTTGGATTATTGTCAATGTATGAGAATAATAGTATAATATTAATTATATTTTGATTTTTCAGTGCTATGAATACGTACGGTATGTCCGTATTGATAATGGTTGGTCAATTACGATGTATTTTGACCAAACCCTAGTAATAATGTTAAACCCGTAATTTGAGATCCAAATTAGAGTGTGAGATTGTTTTATAAGTGTGTAATATAATTTATGTCGTGTATTAATGTATTAATTAGGTAAATCCTAATTAAAATTCTAGAAACCCTAATTGCTATAATTAGTAACCCTAATTTGAAATTAGAGTTTGAGATTGTTGGTAAGTATTGATAATGTGATTAATTAGCAAATATTATGATTATAATTATTAAATTTAGAAACCCTAAGTTAGTAATTGAAAACCCTAATAGTAATTTGGTAACCCTAATTACCGAAAGAATAAACCCTAATTGCTAAATTAGCAAAATCAATGATAATTATATGATCTAAACCCAAGTGTTACTCTAAAAAGTAATTAGAAAATTAATCATAACTAGAAAACCTTAATTTCAAAATTTAAGAAACTAAAATTTAATTAATTTTTATTTAATTTATTTTTTTGTGCAAACCCTAATTGCTAAATCCTAGATTTATTTTGTGCTAAATCTTAGGGTTAAACCCTAAGGGTTAAACCCTAAGGGTTTGCCAAGTCCCATTTTTGCCATTAAATTGGAAAAACAAATGACCATTATGCCCTTTTTAGCATTAAAGAAGCTAGCTTGTAGGTTTCGACAAAATTGGTGAAGTTGGTCACCAAACCAACAACCCCATGTGCTCTCTAATGACAGCACTCAGCTCTAGATATCAGCATACATGCATCAAACATCATATATATATAGATTGGAGGAGAGAGAAAGGCATTTACTAACTTACATTTTGTCCAACACTCAACCAAGTCCCTCTTTCTCTCTAAGCAACGAATTCTCTAAGTATTTCTATTCGAAAACACAGCCCCACGAAATCCCACAGCAGATCAGCAGCCAAAATCAAGAAATTATTCAAGAAAGGTATAAAAACCCTAGCCATGATTTCTGTCCAATAATCTGTCGTTAGATGTTAATTTTTTTGTGTTAAACCTGTTATATAAGGTGTCTAAGGATGATCTGGGTTACTAGATGTTAGATCCATAACATCTAGATGCTCAGATTTTAAGATTTAAAGAATCTGAAAAAATTTTATTTTGAGGTCTGACATCAAATGTCAGAGGCTGTAAATCTCAGCATGTTTATGATTTTTGTGTTTTTAATGTTTATCCTTATAGTATGTTATGTGGTTTAGGATCTTGAACTAGAATCAAGGTCATTAGATGTGTATATTTTAAGTTATAATCGGTCAAAGATCGTTGACCGGCATTGACCGGGCCATTTCTGGGCAACCCAGAAGGTTATTTCCAGCGTCTGACAAAATGTTCAAGCAGCTATATCTGACAGATTTTTTGATGTTTTTTTATTATTCTTGATTCTAGGTTATAGTATGTTAGATGGACTTTATTTTTGGACCCTTAGTTCAAAAAAATATCAAGCAGGTTGTATTTGGTGTATGGTCAAACTAGGCAGGGTGTTCACAAGATATGTTTTTTGGGTAACCCAGAAAAACATATGAGTGTTACTTCTGACATAGTTTGACAAGGCTAGATTTTATGATTGTGTTGATTATTTAATGATTGTTTGTGTTAGATCTCTTCCTTATCATGTTAGGTATATACTGGATGCTTTATATCACTTAAAAATTATCAGGCTAGCAAGTTGTAGGAGTCAAAAGGGGACAGGTCGAACTGTTCTTCATTTCTGGGCAACCCAGAAAATGAAGAACAGTCCTGACAGCATTTTTGGAGACTCAGATCTCTCTTGTTTTAGGTGTTATGATCAATTTTGTTGTTGGGTCATGTAGACGTGCACTATTACTACAAGATCCGAATCAAATTTTGTCCAGAAACATCATGCACATGATTATAATCTTGGTCAAACATGTACCCTCGGTTACTGACTTGATTTCTGGGTTTTTCTTCAAGAACATGAAGAACACTTATAGCGACGGTTCTGTCGCTATAGGTGGTCTTTAGCGACAGATAATTTATATTTTGTGGAAATTAATAAAAAAATAGAAAAAAAATAGTTTTTAATTATTAAAAATACAAAATAAATTATTAAAAATTATTTTAAATTCTGAAAATTAGTTTTTAATTATTTTAAATATATTTCATAAATATTTAATATTTTTGGAATATTAAAAGTATTTAATTTATTTAATTATAATATTAAATAAATTATTTAAAAATGATTTTAATATTTGAAAAATCATTTAAAATTATATTATGGAATAAGAAAATAATTTGAGTTATTTTTGATAACATTTAATATTATTTGATAATTTTCATTAATAAATTATTATTAATGATAATTAATTTATTTATTAAATGAATTAAATAAATGAATTAAAAATGATTTTATTATATTAAAAATCATTTTAAATAATAATAAGGTATTTAAAAATATTTTAAGTTATAAAATAAAACTTTTAATATTTAAAGGTAAATTTCATTAATTAATTATTGTTAATGATATTAAAGTTATTTAATAATTATATTAAATAATTTAGTTTAAAAATGATTTTTATATTATAATAATCATTTTAAATGAAAATAAAGTGTTTAAAGATATTTTAAGTTATAAAATATAACTTTTAATATTTAAAGGATAATTTCATTAATAATTTAATATTAATAATTATTAATTTATTATTAATGATATTAAATTTATTTAATAAATTATTAAATAAATAGTTTAAAAATGGTTTTATTAATTTAAAAATCATTTAAAAAGGGATGTTAATGATTTAAAAATATTTTAAGTTATAATTATGACGTTTAATATTTGGATAAATAGTTCATTAATATTTAAATATTAATGGTAATTATTTAATAATGATTATGATATTTCAAAAATTATGATAAATGATAATAATTATTTAATAATTATTATAAGGCCATAAATAATAGTGCGACTGATGTTTAAGTTATCCAAATGGATATTGAACTACGGTTTAGAGTCTTAGACTCGATATTTACCCGAAAAAGCTGTCGGTAGACCGACATGTTTCAAAAATTTATCTGGACTTAGATAATTTATTGGATATGTGTTTATTTGTGATTCAATGATTATTAAGGTTGTGTGATAATGTGAATAGGAAATGTGCTGACTGCAATAGGCAGTGTTATGTGTACGATATGTTGTACTAATCAGTAAAATGATCTGATTAATTATAGGTTGTGATAGAAAAGGGTAGAACTAAGTTGAGAATTGTAAGCAGCGCATCAGACAAGTATCCTAACTTTGCATTTTCTTTATGCAATGGACAGAAGTAAGAAGTTCAGAATAATTATTATTATTAATATATAGATTGTTAAACCTATATTATATAAACCCATTGATTATCAACATGTTAGTATATGATAATTCAGTTATATATTCTGTTCGATAATTTCTAGAAATGATTATACAAGTGTCCCCACTTGGATAATCATCGTATTTAATCACATGTTGATACACCTTTGATATACATATATGTTGAATTATATATTATTGTTGAACAAGATAAGACCTTTGTTATAAAAACCGACAGGTATGAACATCCCGATAATGGGAAAATTTTTATGCGCCCAAGGCGGACAGAGTGAACGATAACTTCGTTCTTATACATGTAGTATTGATCAATACAGGGTACAATGGGGCTGATCACCCTCCGTGCCCGTAAGTCATGACGGTTTACAGATGAATTTCTGTTCAAACCTTTTTGAAAATGAAAACAATGTTCATAGTATGTCACAGAAACCTCATATATAGTCAATACGTAGTTTAAAAAAAATTTAAAAGAGGGTTGTTATGATACTATTATTGGTATAGATTACTTCACGACTATTGACTGGTTGTAGAAGGGTATTATAAAGAAAACATTTAAATTCTTTCAGCTTATATATATATATATATATAATACTTGTTGGGCACTCAAATGCTCATCCTTGCTTAATTTAAATGTTTTCAGCTAAGTGTGAAGAACCAGAAGGCTCATGCCGAAACAAGGGAAAGGGAAAGCTAACCAAATAAGATTTATGGTACTGTTTGTAATAGTTTTAGATTATGAAGACTATGATATTTAAATATCTAATATTATGTAATGAATGACTTAATGTTACGTACTTGGGAGAAAGACTCTGATGTATATGTAAATTTAAGTTAAGTTTTATATTATTGTTATTATTATTAGTATTATTCCGCTCATAGAAATGGTATCGTGAAGTACCGAGTTCGGGTTTCAAGTATCTAGATTCGGGGGCCTCTCAAGTTGGTATCAGAGCTATAGGGTTAGAAACCTTAGGTGGGTTAGACCTTAGGCTATAACCTTAGAACAGAGGGAAACGTTGAAAATATAAATAACTCATATAGAGTTTAAAAAGAGATGAATTGAATAAATTCATCGTCAAACAAAATAAAAGATAATTCATACAAAACTATTATTTGACTATGTGTATATAATATATGCTAATCAAAATAATTTATGTGTGTAGATGTCGGGTGGAAAAGGCTTGCTATATGCTTATAACTTGAAGAAGAATCAAACCCATACACCTAAGCTGATATCGAAGCCAATAGCTGAAATAGAAGCACACAATGAAAACGACTTGGATGAGGTGATCATCATAGAAAATATAATACCAGATCCGGAAATGGTGGATCTGACAGATAGTGATTCAGACACTAAAGTTGAAGCCGAACAAGCATCAACGGAGGTACAGAATCTGAGGAACAAGGTTTCTTCTCTGGAAAGGCTATGGGAGATAGAAAAGCTATTAAATAGTCAACTGCGTTCAGGCATTAATAGAAACAATAGAAGAACAGGATAAGCCTAAAATCCAAATTGATCAGATAGGAGCCTCAAGCAACATCTCGTGTGCAGCTCCGAGAGATAAGGGAAAAAGAAAGGTAGAAAACTATGATTTAGGAAAACCTGATAAAAAAAAGGGAAAAGAATTTGTTATCTTTGTGGATATGAAGGACACATTATTCTGTACTGTCCTGACTATAAACCAGGAGCATGTTTTGTTTGTGGAAACGAAGATCATCAGGCAAGAAGTTGTCTAAGAAACAAGGCTTAGTAAATAGGTAGTATAGGCTCTGTTGTGTTGACATGTTTAATATAATATGTGTGCTTAGTATGTTTGTGTAATATATTATTCTAAACTTTTGTACAAGTGGTGAAGTAAATCCCGACTTTTACAGTCACGAAGGGATAACTAATGTTTAAAGCACTATGTGCTATGATATGTAAAATATTTTGAAAGCAATGAATGAATATGAATCAAAGTTTGAGTTATAAAACAAGTTTAATAAGTTTAAACTTATATGATAAAGTTTAGAATGTAAGTTAATTTATGGTTTTTACTTAACCAGATAATGCCGCCAAGACGTCAAACTCAAAATCAGAGAGCAGAAGAGTCTGTCAACAATGTGGAAGGACAACAACAAGTGGACCCAATGTAGAAGTTCGCAAATATTGTAGCTCAGGCTATGCAACAAGGAAACCAGCCGGATAATCACTTGGCGAATTTTAAAGATTTTAAGGCTGTAGGACCGCCAGAATTCAAAGGTACGACTGACCCTGTAGAAGCCCAAACATGGGTTAAGGAAATTGAGAAGGCGTTTATAATAGCTAGGGTAGCTGAGGGGCAAAAGACCTCTTTTGCCACCTACATGATGAAGGGTGAGGCAAATTTCTGGTGGGAAGCGAAAAAGGTGAGGGCAGGAGCAGGTGTGGTAACATGGGATAGATTTAAGACTTTATTTTTTGAGAATTATTTTTCAGCTAGTATGTAGTCTAGAATGGAGGTAAAATTTCTGGAGTTGAAGCAAGGGGATATGTCAGTGGTAGAATATGCCGCAAAATTCAATGAGTTAGCTAGGTTTCCTCCGCATCAAGTCGATACGGAGGCAAGGAAGGCGAGGAGATTTGAGCTGGGATTAAAACCTTGGCTCTATAACAAGGTAGCAGTGTTGCAGATCCCAACATTTACAGCACTCATGGAGAAGGCGATAATTGCGGAAGAGGGAAGTGAGGCTATGAGCCTCTACAATAAGGAGAAGAAGAACAAGGGCAAGGTCCAGGGAGCTGAGAAAGTGAGGACTAATAATGGAAGCAGGAGTGTAGATAGAAAAAGGAAGGGGAACTATTTTGGCAATGTCCAGGTTAAACAGGAAGGTGTTAAGAAACCAGCGGTGCAGTGCAAAACGTGTGGAAAGAACCACTCTGGGGAGTGTTTAAAGGGGAAATTTGTGTGTTATAAATGCGGGCAGGAAGGCCATATCTCTCCCAACTGCCCCAATCCTAGAATGAATAGTGGTTGTTTTATTTGTGGATCAATGGAGCACAGGGTGAAGGATTGTCCGAATAGGAGGGTGGAGGCAGGAAAGGAGAATACTGGTAAGGGTAGTGGAACATTAGCAATCACGGGACCGACATCATCGAACAAACCAACAAAGTCAACATCAAGGGTCTTCAATATGATGGTTCAAGACACGGTGGCAGCTGGCAATGCAGTTCCAGGTAATATTCGAATAACTTTTAATTGCATATTATAATTTTTCTAATTATAGTAAATTATTTTATAAAGAAATTTGAGGGAGGAATTTGAGTTCTTTTAGGAATCAAATTTCCGTTTAATCAGAAAGACAAGCTTTATGTGATTAGTTAAAGATCAGTTCGATCAAAGTTGATCGAGATCTATTTGCGAAGATTGTGTATGCTATGAACCCAGTTATGTATAGGTTTTAAAGCGGTGATTCCGGGGACGAAATCCTTATAAAGGAGGGTGAATGTGACAACCCGATATTTTCTATATAAATAAATCATAAATTTTGCGTATAATTTTTTTTTTTAAGGATGAGGATTTGTACAAGATTATGTGTATATGTATTTATGTGGTAAATAAAAATATATTTATTACATGAATATTTACAAGTAAATTTATTTTAGAATTATTGATTATTATAAAGTATATTTTTATAATAATTAATTTTAAGATAGAAATGTTTTTATTAATTATTTTCCATGAATATATAATCATATATTATTTAAATAATATATGAAGTGATTTTTTGAATAAATATAATAATTATTTTATTATATGAAATTTTGTACAGATTATTAAGTTAATTATTTTACCTTAATTATTAAGGTTAAATAGAAAGGATAAATCAGATATGGAATCCAAACCCTAATTTTTGGATTATTGTCAAGGTATGAGAATGATAATATAATATTAATTATATTTTAATTTTTCAGTGCTATGAATACGTACGGTATGTCCGTATTGATAATGGTTGGTCAATTACGATGTATTTTGACCAAACCCTAGTAATAATGTTAAACCCTAATTTGAGATCCAAATTAGACTGTGAGATTGTTTTATAAGTGTGTAATATAATTTAGGTCGTGTATTAATGTATTAATTAGGTAAACCCTAATTAAAATCTGGAAACCCTAATTGCTATAATTAGTAACCCTAATTTGAAATTAGAGTTTGAGATTGTTGGTAAGTATTGATAATGTGATTAATTAGCAAGTATTATGATTATAATTATTAAATTTAGAAACCCTAAGTTAGTAATTGAAAACCCTAATAGTAATTTGTTAACCCTAATTACCAAAATAATAAACCCTAATTGCTAAATTAGCAAAGTCAATGATAATTATATGATCTAAACCCAAGTGTTACTCTAAAAAGTAATTAGAAAATTAATCATAACTAGAAAACCTTAATTTCAAAATTTAAGAAACTAAAATTTAATTAATTTTTATTTAATTTTATTTTTTTGTGCAAACCCTAATCGTTAAATCCTAGATTTATTTTTTGCTAAACCTTAGGGTTAAACCCTAAGGGTTAAACCCTAAAGGTTTGCCAAGTCCCATTTTTGCCATTAAATTGGAAAAACAAATGACCATTATGCCCTTTTTAGCATTAAAGAAGCTAGCTTGTAGGTTTTGACAAAATTGGTGAAGTTGGTCACCAAACCAACAACCCCATGTGCTCTCTAATGACAGCACTCAGCTCTAGATATCAGCATACATGCATCAAACATCATATATATATAGATTAGAGGAGAGAGGAAGGCATTTACTAACTTACATTTTGTCCAACACTCAACCAAGTCCCTCTTTCTCTCTAAGCAACGAATTCTCTAAGTATTTCTATCCCAAAACACAGCCCCACGAAATCCCACAGCAGATCAGCAGCCAAAATCAAGAAATTATTCAAGAAAGATATAAAAACCCTAGCCATGATTTCTGTCCAATAATCTGTCGTTAGATGTTAATTTTTTTGTGTTAAACCTGTTATATAAGGTGTCTAAGGATGATCTGGGTTTCTAGATGTTAGATCCATAACATCTAGATGCTCAGATTTGAAGATTTAAAGAATGTGGAAAAATTTTATTTTGAGGTCTGACATCAAATGTCAGAGGCTGTAAATCTCAGCATGTTTATGATTTTTGTGTTTTTAATGTTTATCCTTATAGTATGTTATGTGGTTTAGGATCTAGAACTGGAATCAGGGTCATTAGATGTGTATATTTTAAGTTATAATCGGTCAAAGATCGTTGACCGGCATTGACCGGGCCATTTCTGGGCAACCCAGAAGGTTATTTCCAGCGTCTGACAACATGTTCAAGCAGCTATATCTGACAGATTTTTTGATGTTTTTTTATTATTCTTGATTCTAGGTTATAGTATGTTAGATGGACTTTATTTTTGGACCCTTAGTTCAAAAAAATATCAAGCAGGTTGTATTTGGTGTATGGTCAAACTAGGCAGGGTGTTCACAAGATATGTTTTTTGGGTAACCCAGAAAAACATATGAGTGTTACTTCTGACATAGTTTGACCACGCTAGATTTTATGATTGTGTTGATTATTTAATGATTGTTTGTGTTAGATCTCTTCCTTATCATGTTAGGTATATACTGGATGCTTTATATCACTTAAAAATTATCAGGCTAGCAAGTTGTGGGAGTCAAAAGGGTACAGGTCGAACTGTTCTTCATTTCTGGGCAACCCAGAAAATGAAGAACAGTCCTGACAGCATTTTTGGAGGCTCAGATCTCTCTTGTTTTAGGTGTTATGATCAATTTTGTTGTTGGGTCATGTAGACGTGCACTATTACTACAAGATCCGAATCAAATTTTGTCCAGAAACATCATGCACATGATTATAATATTGGTCAAACATGTACCCTCGGTTACTGACTTGATTTCTGGATTTTTCTTCAAGAACATGAAGAACACCTATAGTGACGGTTCTGTCGCTATAGGTGGTCTTTAGCGACAGATAATTTATATTTTCCGGAAATTAATAAAAAAATAGAAAAAAAATAGTTTTTAATTATTAAAAATACAAAATAAATTATTAAAAATTATTTTAAATTCTAAAAATTAGTTTTTAATTATTTTAAATATATTTCATAAATATTTAATATTTTTGGAATATTAAAAGTATTTAATTTATTTAATTATAATATTAAATAAATTATTTAAAAATGATTTTAATATTTGAAAAATCATTTAAAATTATATTATGGAATAAGAAAATAATTTGAGTTATTTTTGATAACTTTTAATATTATTTGATAATTTTCATTAATAAATTATTATTAATGATAATTAAGTTATTTATTAAATGAATTAAATAAATGAATTAAAAATGATTTTATTATATTAAAAATCATTTTAAATAATAATAAGGTATTTAAAAATATTTGAAGTTATAAAATATAACTTTTAATATTTAAAGGTAAATTTCATTAATTAATTATTGTTAATGATATTAAAGTTATTTAATAATTATATTAAATAATTTAGTTTAAAAATAATTTTTATATTATAATAATCATTTTAAATGAAAATAAAGTGTTTAAAGATATTTTAAGTTATAAAATATAACTTTTAATATTTAAAGGATAATTTCATTAATAATTTAATATTAATAATTATTAATGATATTAAATTTATTTAATAAATATATTAAATAAATAGTTTAAAAATGGTTTTATTAATTTAAAAATCATTTAAAAAGGGATGTTAATGATTTAAAAATATTTTAAGTTATAATTATGACTTTTAATATTTGGATAAATAGTTCATTAATATTTAAATATTAATGGTAATTATTTAATAATGATTCTGATATTTCAAAAATTATGATAAATGATAATAATTATATAATAATTATTATAAGGCCATGAAAAATAGTGCGACTGATGTTTAAGTTATCCAAATGGATATTGAACTACGGTTTAGAGTCTTAGACTCGATATTTACCCGAAAAAGCTGTCGGTAGACCGACATATTTCAGAAATTGATCTGACTTAGATAATTTATTGGATATGTGTTTATTTGTGATTCAATGGTTATTAAGGTTGTGTGATAATGTGAATAGGAAATGTGCTGACTGCAATAGGCAGTGTTATGTGTACGATATGTTGTATTAATCAGTAAAATGATCTGATTAATGATAGGTTGTGATAGAAAAGGGTAGAACTAAGTTGAGAATTATAAGCAGCGCATCAGGCAAGTATCCTAACTTTGCATTTTCTTTATGCAATGGACAGAAGTAAGAAGTTCAGAATAATTATTATTATTAATATATAGATTGTTAAACCTATATTATATAAACCCATTGATTATCAACATGTTAGTATATGATAATTTGGTTATATATTCTGTTCGTTAATTTCTAGAAATGATTATACAAGTGTCCCCACTTGGATAATCATTGTATTTAATCACATGTTGATACACCTTTGATATACATATATGTTGAATTATATATTATTGTTGAACAAGATAAGACCTTTGTTATAAAAATCGACAGGTATGAACATCCCGATAATGGGAAAATTTTTATGCGCCCAAGGCGGACAGAGTGAACGATAACTTCGTTCTTATACATGTAGTATTGATCAATACAGGGTACAATGGGGCTGATCACCCTCCGTGCCCGTAAGTCATGACGGTTTACAGATGAATTTCTGTTCAAACCTTTTCGAAAATGAAAACAATGTTCATAGTATGTCACAGAAACCTCATATATAGTCAATACGTAGTTTCAAAAATTTAAAAGAGGGTTGTTATGATATTATTATTGGTATAGATTACTTCACGACTATTGACTGGTTGTAGAAGGGTATTATAAAGAAAACATTTAAATTCTTTCAGCTTATATATATATATATATATATATATATATATATATATATATAATACTTGTTGGGCACTCAAATGCTCATCCTTGCTTAATTTAAATGTTTTCAGCTAAGTGTGAAGAACCAGAAGGCTCATGCCGAAACAAGGAAAAGGGAAAGCTAACCAAATAAGATTTGTGGTACTGTTTGTAATAGTTTTAGATTATGAAGACTATGATATTTAAATATCTAATATTATGTAATGAATGACTTAAGGTTACGTACTTGGAAGAAAGACTCTGATGTATATGTAAATTTAAGTTAAGTTTTATATTATTGTTATTATTATTAGTATTATTCCGCTCATAGAAATGGTATCGTGAAGTACCGAGTTCAGGGTTTTAAGTATCTGGATTCGGGGGCCTCTCAGTTCACATTCATGGAACTATTGGTTCACATGCATGTAATATTAGGGGAGTTTGTGCAAGATTGATAATACTTGAAGGACTAAATTAAAAATGGAGGCAAAGATGAAGGTACTAAACTGTAATAAGTCGGGCCCCTAAATAAACAATTATCAAAACTAGGTTTTCCTATAAATAGAAGCTCATTTCTTCTTTCATTCTCACCAATTCGCTAAGACTCACAAGAACAACTATAGAAAGAGAAACTATAGAGAGGAAGAAGAAGAGTATTCTGTTAGTTCACTATTGCAGTATTCAGTCTTCTACTAAGGTAAGGGGTGTTATCACTATTCATATAGTACTATTCATATATATAATACTATTCATGGGTACTATTCATAAATACAGTAATATTCATAAATACGATACTATTCACGGGGTACAATTCAAGATGAAAAATTAATTCTTTTCTGTCCAAATTATTTTTGATACGTGAATATTATTCTTGAATTTTACTCCACAAAGTAGTATCATGCTGACAATTTGGACATTTTTAAACTCTAAATAAATTAAAAATCTATGATATTTATCCTTGATTTCGTTTGATTGATACTTGTCGACATCGAGGTTTTTATTTGTCCCTTTTCGTTTCTTGTTCTTTGGTGTTCTCATGTTATGTGAGATTTATTTGAAAAAATAAGTGAAAAAGGTCCGACATGTATCATGTCGACGATTTGACTGTAAGAGTCACCAGTTGGGATTTTTAACTGGTTACACCAACGCAATCGAGAAAAGGTTTGCACATTGACCCATTGATGTGACACTGCTAGACGGATCTATGAAATTGAGATTTATTTCGGTTCGGGGGCTTGATTATGAGAAGGGAAGGTATTAGGCACCCCCCGACATCCGTGTTGCCACGGTGACCGCCACTTTTCAAGAAATTGTTATATGAATGTGTGTGTGTGTGTGGATCAATGTGCAATTTATTTGAAAGTAGTGCGAGGCCTCGTTCGCACCTATATTCAAAGGGTTTGAATTTATATGAAAAAATCAGTTTTAAACATGATATAGCAGTGAAGTTTTGAAAAAGAGCTTTTTCAAACCATGTGCTCAATAGTAATTGAGACCTTTTCATACTTTCATTTTATTATTAAATGTTCGGCTTGTTTGCTTTTATTTTCGAGATGCGAAGCATCTTCGAGAAAATAATATATAGCAGTGTCGAACTCCTCATGGGCATGAAAGCCATCTAAGGAAATTCAAACACTGTGAATAATTTACAAGCTGCTTACAGCTAAAAATGTCCATCACGGGAATCGAATCTAGATTCAGTAAACTGAATCTGTGATCACATGATTCCTAGGCTCACATGATGCCTCAGTTTATATGAAAAACGATAAGCAATTATATATATAAAAGCTGTAAATATAAATATACAGACATAATCAACCACCACGAAGCACCTCCATGGGGGATGGGAAATGTAAGTATATTAAAGCGGTAAATATATATATAGAGACATGATCAACCACCACAAAGCACCTCCACGGGGGATCAGAAATGTAAATGTATAAAAGCGGTAAATATATATATATATATATATATATATATATATATATATATATATATATAGACATGATCAACCACCACAAAGCACCTCCATGGGGTGATCAGAAATGTAAATAAACCAGTAAGTGCGATCAACATCCACGAAGTAAACTCCAGGCAAGACGAAATGTAAATAAAGCAGTAAAAGGATACGAAGTAAACTCTAAGTCTGACAGAAATGTAAATATATATATAATCCAGGCTCATCGAACAAAGTTCAACAATAATTTATATATATAAGTATATATATATATATATATATATATATATATATATATATATATATATATATATATAAAAGCAGTAAACGCACCGGATGTAAAATTCAGGCTCATCGAACAAAGTTCGACAACAGTTTATATATATATATATATATATACAGACAGAAATGAAAACCACAGACCAAAGTCTGGGCATACGCACACAACACGACTCTCAATGTGAAGAGTAGTGTGTGCAAAGATGAAGAGAAAGGCTTTATAGTGTGTAAGAAGGCTTACAGTGGGCTGCCAAAGAAGACTTCTAGGACTCTAAGTGGAAGAAAACTAGGCTCGCCGGTAAAAATATGACAATATATGAGCTCACAAGTGTTTAAAATGTGAAAGGAATCAGTTTAGAGTGTGTACAAAGAAAATTGGACATGGCTTCCTCGCCTTTTATCTTGCAAATATGGCCACCCCAAGGCCTCTATTTATAGAGGGGGGTGCCGCAGGTGTACCTGCAGTAGCAGCAGGTGTACCTACGGCAGAAGCAGGTGTACCTGTGGCAGCAGCAAGTGTACCTTCGGCTACCCGGGGTGCCCCGGACAATGTAAGTCCTGTCGTCTCAAAGTACGCGTTCTTCGTTCAGATCTTCATAACTTTCAATCCGGGAGTCTGACGGAAGCATGCCATACCATTCCATAAAGATCTTTCCAAGAGCTATTCAATGACATATGGTTTACCCTTTTTTGATTCTAGGAAGATGGGTCCATGATCGAAATGGCATTTCTGGGTTTCCGTCAGGTAGTCCGTTGAGCCATTTTGCATAGTTTTCGCTCGAAAGTTAAGATATGGTTCTTATGGGACATCTTTTGATGTAATTTCAGTTAAAATGAGTTGAAGTTGAGTTGGCAAAATGACCATTTTTCCCCTCCCGGGGTTATATCCAATTTTGGCGCAGTTATAACAGTCTTTTCTCAGGGTTATCTCTGAGATTGGCTTGCTGTCAAATTTGAATGTCCTTAGGGTTATCTCAGAGGTTGGCTTGACCTCTCGTGGTTGACTCTGGGCTTTTCACTTGATTTCTTGGGGTTATTTTTGGGGTTAGAACTGACTTTCCTGGGGTTATTTCTGGGGTTGGCAACTGATTTCCCAAGATTATCTCTGAGGTTAGAAAATTACTTTCTCGGGATATCTCTGGGGTTAAAATTGATGTTGTGGTCCTCCAGAGTTATCTCTGGAGTGTGAAAAAGACGATTTTATCTTCCTGTATAGTTAGTAACAGGACAACAAAATTTCGAGTGTCTACAAATGCCCTTCTTTATCATGTTTAGTGCAATGAAATGAAATGGACATGATAAAGATTACTAGACACTTGAAATATGACAAGGTATTTTGAATGATGCAAATCACAATATAATGAATTTTATGATGAATGTAAAAATGCTTTCGCAAATCGCAATTCAGAAATCGCACATCGCATTTCTCACTTCGCACTTCACTTTTCGCATTTAGCCAATCGCACTTCGCAACTCGCACATCGCATTTCGTATATCGCATATCGCATTTCATATATCTCAAATCATGATGCAATGAATGTTATGATGAATGTAAAAATGCTTTCGCAAATTGCTTTACCTTTACCAGGGATTACTGATGCCTATGCTGATGTTGATTACAACTATTTGGCTTTTTGTCGGTGTCGCTGATGCCTGTTTAATGAAGAAAAATTGAGATATTTTCTACATCTCTATTAGGGATGACGTTCTAATATCACCGGACCTTCCTGATGTATACGCTTGGTGGTTTGTAATGGTGCCTACCCTGATGGAAGTTTGACAATAGATCCTACCCTACTGATAGTTGACTACACTGACTTTGCCAACCTACTTCGATTCCCACTCCAATAGTGGTATATAAAGCTTTCATCGTTGAATTGTCTTGATGTTGCACTGAATTAATGCCAATGGTTTAGAATATCGGATCTTCTGATATCTTTAGTGAAGTAAGATTCAAAGGTATGCTTCACCAGACTCTGCCTGATGTGATGGTTGATAAAGATGTATGTTGATGTTGTGCATTTGTATATGTGCAGATTATGCAAGATATGATGATCATTTTTTAGGTGATTTGGAGTTTTTTTCTCTATTGGGGTGCTTATGCCTCATTTCCTTAAGTGTTTGATTCGTAACCCGGCTGAACTGATGACCTGAATGCCACTGATATCTCTGGAGGGTGCTGCTTGTTCTTTCATTGCCCAGATTTGAAACTCGGTGTAGGGGCCTCGACTTATAAGAACTCGACGCCGGTTGACACATTTGGTGATGAGGATTTCATTTGCTAGACCTTTTTTCGTTGGGATTTTGCTTTTGAGTCAAGGAATTTCTTTAGAATTTTCCCCTTCTTTTGTAGGGGTACATTTATATCGCCGTGATTGGAGTTCTCCCATTTCTTTTGATGAGAGACCTAATCCTGCCTTAAACTCCTTCCCTTTCTTGGAATTGGAAAATACCCCAGTCCTTTTGCATGTTGATGTCGGGTATTCATACGAGAAACTCTCTTTATTGACCAAATCGTGAGTGAGCAATATTCGAATCTCCAGTGAGATGATATGAGAGAAGCTCTAATGATGATGAGCCTTGCTGAAGGTGCTAACTGGTGATTCCCCAGTGTTAAGTTGTTGTTGTTTTCGAGATTGCCCCAGTCTGGTTGTAAGAGTCCTAATATCGGGTTGTTGCTAATGTTAAAATTTCTCCAGCCTTGCTTATTGTCTATGATAGTTTCTTTGATAGGATACTGAGATCGCAAGAGGCTTTTACTTTTTTACCAGATGGTGAACATGTAGTGGATTTGGGCTTTGATGCCCTCAATCATTGTTCCAGAATTATTTATGCAATCAGCCTTAATGGTTTTCTTCTGATTTGATGAAGACTTGTGATTAAGGGTGTCAGCTCTTTGAAGGTCCTCGCTGTTGGTTGCCTTAGTGTATCATTGTTTCTTCATTCTTGGGATTTCTGCCAAAATTGATGGAATGACATTCAAGTGTTATTGGGTCTTCTCGACATAGGTCGCTGACTTGGAGGGTTGTTCTTGGGCGTAGACTTGGGATTGATGTTTGGGTTTGGATTTTTCTTTTGAGGGTCAGACCGCACCATAAATGACTGCCTACGTACTCCTATTAAAGAGGAGATCAGGTCTGTGTAGTTCAAACCTGGTGTAAGAGGTTCAACGCTGAATGGTGTAAGGGTAGAAAGGTGTAGAAATGTTTTTGTTGTTTTTGTTTATGTAGAGAAAGGGTAGAAATGTTTTTGTTATTTTTATTTTTGTAAAAAATGGCAGAAATACTTTTATTTTTTTTATTGCGACCAGGCCATATAGAATATGGTTGCCTACGTACTCCCAGGTTTCATGGAGATTAGGTCGGCGTAGTTCGCCCTATGATCTGAAACCCGACTGATTTGATTTTTGATTTTTTGATTTTTCTCTCTGTTTTTTTCTTTTTTTATTTTTTTTAATACTTACCTGCATCGAAAATAAAAGGAATACTATGAAGAAAATGATTCTGTCCCAACATCTTCTGGAACTCGCAACCTTATCCCCTAGATCTACGTCTTCTTAGCCAGTTGATGCCTGATAGTCCAGTTGTCAGTGGTTATATTGCCTTCAAGGATCGCGATAAAGGTTACTTATGGATTCTGAATGTCTTCACTTATGGCTATAACTTGATCACTTCATGAGTCAGTACATTCCTCAGGAACACTTAAACTGAACCCCTCGCAAAAAGGGATAAACTCTAGATTCTTTGATGGGTTGGTTTCCCTGATAACCTTACCACCTTTTCCTTCATCTGTTCCTTCACCTTTTTCTTGGGCTTGAGAGGATTAGACTATGAAATCTCCCTCGAACTGTGGTTGTATTTCTTACAAGGAACTTTCCTTTTTGGCTTTTTCTTCCTTGGAAAGGATTATAATTTCCTCTGCATCATCGAAGGTTATAAGATCTAGAATGTGGTTGCTATCTTTGGACCACATGATGTTGGATGTTGGCAGAGGAAACTCCTTTGGGGATTCCCTTGTCTCCTCTGTCATTTCCTGCATTAGGATCATTCCATCTTGTGTTCTACCAGGATTATCGCACATAGCCTTCACCTCATTTGAACTGCCTGTCTCGAGTGGACATCTTAAGCTTTTTTATTTCTTTTTTCCCTTTTTTGGTCAAGGGAAATTCTATCTCTAGCTCTCCATTTTCAATAAGATCTTGGATTTTATGTCGTAAAGACCAACATTCCTCAAGTCGTATGTCCAAGTGAGTTAGAAGGGTAGAGACATATCTTGGTGGAATCATAACTCTTTATCTTAAGATTTATAGGAGACAGCAACTCAGTAATCTTTCCTTCGCTTATCAGAAAGTGTAGCATTTCTTCATTGGATTTGCTTAGAGGGGTGAATTTTTGGACTCTTGTGGAGGTTGTTTGATCTTTCTTCATTGAGAATTCACATTCCTCCGAGCGATTTTTTCGTTGGCGAGATCTTCTAGTAATTTTATCATCTCCCTTTTCATGGCCTTCTGATAGTTGAATGAAAAACTGCCTCGTATCCTGATGTTGTCGCACTATCAGCTTAGCTGGCAAATTTACTTAATTCTAGATCGTCTTTAATTTTTGCATTACTATGATACCCTCTTCCGAGTTTTCCCACTTTAGGACATTTGTTTTGTGCCTTTGGGGATAGTCCTCTATCATTCGTATGCACTTACGAATTGGATATATTTCAGCGCTTCCTGACCCGATCATGTTTACTTCCCTCGTATTATGCTACAACGGAAGGTTGGTGTTGACATTTTGTTGATCAGGTTGTTGGACCACAATACTGCCACTTTCGATCAGATTTTGAATTTTATGCTTTAAAGACAAACAATCTTGTGTATCGTGTCCTAGAGACCCCGAGTGGTAAGCACATCTTTGGCTTGGATTGTATCTTTTGCTCCCTGGTTCCAGAGGTGGGGCCAATTCAGTAATTTTCTTGTGATCCATTAATATCACCAATACATTTTCAAGGGAATCGCCCAGCGGAGTGAACACTCGATTTTCTGTTCTTTCAAATTTTCTTTTCCTGTCCGGGCATTGGTTGAATGCAGCCTGTTGTTGAGATGGCAAATTATCTTGCATTTTCCAAATGGGGGGACTGTAGGTTGATCTCCTAGCTTGCCCTTGTACAACAAGGGATACATCTTCAATGCCTTTATCGGGTACACCCTTGGGATCACTCGCATATTTGCCAGTCTATATATGCTTGGCGACTGCTTCCAAGGCAGTGAAGTCTTTAATCTTGCCTACCTTCAGGCCCATCTCTGCCATTTCGCCGTGTTTGATCATTTCTGAGAATGGCTTTTCCTATGCCCGCTAGGATCCTCTCATAGTAAGTAGCCTCTTGGATATTAATAAATTTCATTACCATCTTAGTTTCCATCATTGATGGAATGACTTGCGCTGCTAGATGTCTCCACCTGGGCATATTCCCGAACAGATTCGGTACTTTACTTTTTGACTTTAGTTACTTGGTATCGATCCGGTGCCATTTGTGATTAAAAACTATACTGATTTAGAAAGGTGTGGGCCAATTTTTCCTAGTTGTGGATTTTGGCATTGTCAAGTCGGGCATACAAGACTTTAGCTTCTCCAGTGAGACTCTTTTGAAAAAGTTGCATTCTGAGGCTTTCATCTTCAGCATAAGACCCCAGTTCGCCAATGTACACTTTTAGGTGTGTATAGGGATCGTATGCCCCACTGTACTTTAAAAACTTTGGGACTTTGAATTTGGTAGAATATTGAGCCCCTGGGAATATGGAGAGATCTGAATAGGTGACACTCCCATAATTTCCAGTCCCTTTGATTGACCGGATGGTCTCCTCCATTTGTTGGACTTTCTTTCTTATATCCCCATTTTCTCGATCATCCTTGAGATTTGTGATTTCTTTATTGAAATGAGGTTTAGGTATCTAGGTTTCCATCTTTTTACCAATACCTTGACTGACCCCTGGTGTGGATGACTCTGGTTGAGTAGGCATTGTTTGGCTCCGAATTTCTCCATGTGCAGAGGATTCTGTGTAGAGGGGTATTTGTGGACCCTGAGTAGATTGGTGTAGTTCCTTGAACATAATAGCCAACTCTGTAATTTGATAGCTTAATCTTTTGAACTCCTCACGAGAGACAGGAGTAGGATCAGGTTGGGCACTTTTATCCATGTCTGACTGTGGGCTTAATTCCTTTTTGGACTTTGAACGGGAAATATGATCAATTGCTTCCCTACAAAAAAACTTATGTAGTTTAGTCTCAGGGAATGTATAAATGTTTACATGCTTTCATAATGTGTCCATTTTAGGAGTATTATCCTGTAAACAGGTGTCATTTGATAGCATGTCAAGCCTTAATATGCATGTACACATATTCTTCGTATTTTCCATTATATAGAGATTAACATGGAATGAAGTTACAAGTAATTATCTTTACAAGTAATTGAAAATGGAAAGGATGAAGAGACTTTCCTCCGCATTTGGTTTATCAGAGGCTGACCTATCTTAAGTTATTCTCGCGACTTTTTGGCATTAAGGTTCTCAGATCATCACAATCTACTCGATTGGAAGTTAATCCAATCTTTCAACTAGAGCGAATCTGGGTGGTTCCTTTCCAGAGCCTCGTTGGAATTAGTCTCCCTATGAGTCTAGTAATCAAACACCGACAGAATAACCTCTTAGTGGAGGAACCACACAACATACATTTACATACAAAGTGTCTCACCATTTATGAAAATGATGACATGTGCGAAGCACTAATATCACAGATAGATATATTACAATGCAGTAAGTAAAATGCATTCGTACACATTCATCAAAAAATTTAAATGCAACATTCACACACAAGCACATAACAGTTTTGAAAAGATTGTAATAGCGGCTTAAGCCCTCTTACTGGAGTCCCCAGCAGAGTCGCCACCTGTCGACGTCGGGATTTTTATTTGTCCCTTTTCATTTCTTGTTCTTTGGTGTTCTCATGTTATGTGAGATTTATTTGAAAAATAAGTCAAAAAGGTCCGACATGTATCATGTCGACGATTTGACTGTAAGAGTCGCCAGTTGTTATTTTTAACTGGTTGCACCAACGCAACCGAGAAAAGGTTTGCACATTGACCCAGTGATGTGACACTACTAGACGGATCTGTGAAATCGAGATTCATTTGGGTTCGGGGGCTTGATTATGCGGAGGGAAGGTGTTAGGCACCCCCCGACATCCGTGTTGCCACGATGACCGCCACTTTTCAAGAAACTGTTATATGAATATCTATGTGTGTGTGGATCAATGTGCAATTTATTTGAAAGTAGTGCGAGGCCTCGTTCACACCTATATACAAAGGGTTTGAATTTATATGAAAAATTCAGTTTTAAACATGATATAGCAGTTAAGTTTTGTAAAAGGGGTTTTTCAAACCCTGTGCTCAATAGTAATTGAGACCTTTTCATACTTCAATTTTATTATTAAATGTTCGGCTTGTTTGCTTTTATTTTCGAGATGCGAAGCATCTTCGAGAAAATAAAATATAGCAGTGTCGAACTCCTCATGGGCATGATAGCCATCTAAGGAAATTCAAACACTGTGAATAATTTATAAGTTGCTTAAAGTTGAAAATGTCCATCACGAGAACAAAGTAAAATCAGTAAATGCACTAGATGTAAAATCCAGACTCATCGAACAAAGTTCGACAACAGTTCATATATATATATATATATATATATATATATATATATATATATATATATATATATATATATATATATATAAAAGCAGTAAACTCTTCGGATATAAAATCCAGGCTTATCGAATATAATCCGACAACAGTTCATATATATAAGTGTATATATATATATATATGTATATATATTAAAACAAGTAAAGGCTCAAGACATAAGTCTAGGCTCAATCGAGGCATAACTCCATAATGTTAGCCCATATATATAAATATATACATATATAAGTATATATATACAGACAGAAATGAAAACCACGGACCGAAGTCCGGGCATACGCACACAGCACGACTCTTAATATGAAGAATAGTGTGTGCAAAGATGAAGAGAAATGCTTTATAGTGTGTAAGAAGGCTTAAAGTGGGCTGCCAAATAAGACTTATATGACTCTAAATGGATGAAAACTCGACTCTTGCGGGTAAAAATATGACAATATATGAGCTCACAAGTGTATAAAATGAGAAAGCACTCAGTTTACATTGTGTACAAAGCAAATTGGATAGGGCTTCCTCGCCTTTTCTCTTGAAAATATGGCCACCCAAGCCCTCTATTTATGGAGGGAGGTGCCGCAGCTGTACCTGCGGCTACAAGAGGTGTACCTGCGGCTACAATAGGTGTACCTGCGTCTCCCTGGGGTTCCCCAGACAACGTGGGTCCCGTCGCCTCGAAGTACATGCACTCAGACGACGAACTATTCGCTCGGATCTTCATAACTTCTAATCCAGGAGTCTGATGGAAGCGTGCCATACCATTCCAAAAAGATCATTCTGAGAGATATTCAATGACATATGATTTACCCTTTTTGATTCCAGGAAGATGGGTCCATGACCAAAATGGCATTTTTGGGTTTTTGTCAGGTAATCCGTTGAGCCGTTTTACGTAGTTCACGCTCGAAAGTTAAGATATGGTTCTTGTGGGACATCTTTTGATGTAATTTGAGTTGAAATGAGTTGATGTGATTTGAGTTGAAGCAGATTTGGCAAAATGACCATTTTACCCCTCCCGAGGTTATCTCTGGTTTTGGCGCAGTTGTAGCAGTCTTTTCTCAGGGTTATCTCTGAGATTGGTCTACTATCGACTCTGAATGTCCTCAAGGTTATCTTTGAGGTAGGCTTGACCTCCCGGCATTGACTCCGTGGTTTTCACTTGATCTCCCGAGGTTATTTCCGGGGTTAGAACTAACTTTCTTGGGGTTATTTTTGGGGTTGGCAACTAATTTCCCAGGATTATCTCCGAGTTTAGAAAATTGCTTTCTTGGGATATCTCTGGGGTTAGAATTGATGTTGTGGTCCTCTAGGGTTATCTCTGGAGTGTGAAAAAGATTCTTTTGTCTTCCTGCGTAGTTAGTAACAGGATAATAAAATTTTGAGTGTCTACAATACTTATATCATTGTCATCATCCTCATGCTTATATTGTAACAAAAGTCATCTTTGGCCTGTAGTGCATAAATAGACTGTTGATTATTCGTTTTACAGTTGTATATCTTTGGCTTACGTGCAAAGATGTTGATTATTGGTTTTAAAGTTGTATATTTTTGGCTTACGTGCAAAGATGGACTGTTGATTATTGGTTTTACAGTTGTATATCTTTGGCTTACGTACAAAGGCGAACTATTAATTAATAGCTTTGGCCCATAGTGTAAATATGGACATGTGTATGACATGATCATGACCACTAGTGATAATAACGAATATCCTTGGCCCGTAGTGCATGGATAATTCGATGATGTGATTGGTAGGATCATGACCTTTAGTTAACAGTTGTATGTTTTTTGGCCGTAGTGCACTGATGGATAATTGATTGGTATGATCATGATCATTGGTTTTATAGTTGAATATCTTTGTCCCGTAGTGTAAAGATAGACAATTGATTGGTATGATCATTGTTATTACATTTGAATATCTTTAGCCTTTGGGGTAAGGATATTGTGTAAACGTTCTATTAAGCCTTTGTGGCAAGGAGAAACTGTTGATTTACATAATTATAAATATGAATTGTGAATTTAACTAAAATCTTTAGTGGTTCAGGTAAAGACAGGTGTTGAAAATTCTCTTTGACTTGGGTACAACAAAGAACTGTTGATGAGTATTACATGAATGAAATATTAACAATGAACTTTTAATTTGGAGGAGATAGTAGACATTATATTCTACTTGACACTTCTAATGGATTGTTGATTCCTCTGCAATTATGGTTGAAAACTTTTATTATATACCATATGTTCTAAATCTCTGATTTATTTTGATGAAGGCTATTGATAAATGAATTATCTTAGTCATAATATTCTTTACTGGGCTATTTGAGCTCACCCATTTGCTTTCATTATTCTTTTTAGAAAATGAGAACGTAGTCGGGACTAATCGGGGAATGGAGTGACGGTCCGAGATGGTGGCTGTAGTAGTCCTCACTATTTTATAAAATAGTGTGATAATAATTGTAATAAGGACTCCATTTAAGTTTGGATATTGTCTGAAAGATAATATTCATGTTAAAACTCTCAGCTCATGTTGTATAATTAAGTTTATATTTGTATTCTGTACCATGTATTTGGCGACCCAAGATGGGTGATGTATACCTATTTTGGGGGCATCACACATATAATATAATTTTATTCAATATAATCAAATAAAATTAATTTACATTATAATCCAAATTTTCTCAGTTGTTATATTCTTCCCCTTTATAAGGATTCTGTCCCAAGAATCTCGATATAAATTAGTCAAACAACTGAGGGTAATTCTTCTTTATCTTTTCTTCGAGTTCCCATGTTTCTTCCTCGGCATTGTGGTTTCTCCATACTACCTTCACCGAAGGTATTACTTTATTCCTTAGGACTTGCTCTTTTCTTTCAATAATTTGAATAAGCATTTTGCTAAGATCGGCGTTCTTCTACCTCATCCCAACATAGTGAAGTTCTGCATTTCCTCTCGTATAATGCTTCATAAGGCGGCATGCCTATACTTGTGTGATAACTGTTATTATAAGCAAATTCTACTAGCGGTAGATGATCATCCCAACTACCTTTGAAATCCATGACGCAAGATCTTAGCATATCTTCCAGCGTCTGAATTATTCTTTCGCTTTGTCCATCTGTCTGTGGATGATAAGCTATACTTCACTTCAACTGTGTTCCCATCTGCTCTTACAGACTTCTCCAGAAATTTAATGTGAATCGAGGATCAGAATATGATAATATTGAAATTGGTACCCCATGTCTTAATCCAGGATAAACTTGACTCTTATTAGCAAAAAGTGAGCCGACTTTGTCAAACAATCCACTATTACCCAGATAGCGTCGTATCCTTTCTGTGTAGTCGGAAGTCCCACCAGAAATTACATTGTGATATGCTCCCACTTCCATTCTAGAATTTTCAATGACTGTAACAAGCCACTTGGTCATTGATGTTCGGCCTTAACGTTTTGACATGTTAAGCACTTACTTAGATATTATGCTATCTACTTTTTCATGTTTGGCCACCAAATATTATGTCAAAGATCTTGATACATCTTAGTATTGCCAAGATAAATCGAGTATCTTGAACTAAGGTCCTCCTACAATATCTACTCCTTTAATTCTGTTCCACACTGAACCAAAATTCTTTCTTCAAATCTTAATAAACCCTTGTTATCAAGATCATAATTTATCTCTTCCCCATATGCTAATCCTTTCTTCATCTGTTCACACTCATCATTTTTGAGCTATACTTCTTTGACTCTCTCTACATGGCAGGTTGAGTCTCCATTGTAAATAATTTATGACCTAGTTCACTTGGTAACCTCACCTCTAACTCTGTCTTAGTCATCTCTGTTATTAACTCAGTTTTAGCCGTTAACATAGACAACATTTCTCGACCTTTTCTACTGAAGGCGTCGGCCACCACATTCGCCTTTCTTGGATGATACATGATATTACAGTTGTAATCCTTTATCAATTCCTGCCATCTTCTCTATCTCATATTTAAATCTTTTTGTGTGAAGATATATTTTAGACTTTTATGGCCCGTGTATATCTCACATTTCTCTCCGTATAGGTAATGCCTTCAAATCTTTAAGGCAAATACCACCGCTGCCAGTTCCAGATCATGAGTATGATAAACTTTCTTATAATCTTTTAACTGTCGTGATGTATACGTAATAACTTTTCCATGCTGCATGAGCACGCAACCCAGTCCTTTTTGTGAAGCATCGCTATAAACTACAAAATTCTATGTATCATTAGGTAAAGATAATACAAATGCTTCACTCAACCTTTTCTTCAGTTCTTGAAAATTATTTTCAAACTTCTCAGTCCACATGTACTGTGACGAATGATTTATTTGAGTTGTGATTCTGGGAACATAATCCTTATAAGGAGGGAAGTATGTAACAATCCAGAATTTTAAATTATAATTTTAAATATTTATTAAAATATATAAATATTTAATGGATGTGTTTACCGTTGAATAGATATTTGTTTAAATTAATTTGATTTGATTTGGTGAGTTATTTGTTAAATAAATACTTAATGAGTTAAGAAAATTAATTATTACGAGAGAGTATTCTAATTTAAATTATAAATTAAGTTAGAAAGTTTGTAATGATTAAATAAATTATTATAATAATATTTTAATTTGAATTTGTAATTAAAATGAGGTGTTAGTTGATTAAATAAAGCTATAATTATAAAGAAAATTATAATTATGTTGTGTTGATGTATGTTTTAAGGTAATTTAATAAATTGTTATTAGAATTAATTAAATTGATTATTAAAAATTTAATTAAATAAAAGTGTGACAAATAACCTTACTATAAAGGAGTTATTAAAATAAATTAAAGGAGTTTAATTCAGTTTTGCCAAACAAGGCTTAATGCATATGAAGTCTTTAATTTAAATGTGTTTTACCAAACAAGGCATGATGATTAATTGATTAAATTTTAAGTGGTTAGCCAAACAAGCCTTATGACTTTTGTTTTTCAAATATGAGAGAGAAATTGGAGAAAAGAAGCTTGAGAATCAAAGATAGCCATCATCTTCTAAAAATAATGTATCCTCTAGCTTTTATTTTTCAAAAAGTTTTGGTTATATTCTCTTCTAAAAATTCTCTGTAAAAACTTTGTGAAGTTGGAATTATTTGTTGTATATAGCTTTATATGATAAATTGTTTGCTATAAATTATTTTTATAAGTTTATATATGAGTAGATTAAATGAATTCATGTTATATATGTATTTTTGTGAAGGAAATCATATTACAATGAATTAGTATGAATATATATATATATATATATATATATATATATATATATATAGATGTTCCATCCACAGCAACCGGTTGTTGGGAGCAACCCATTTTTGGCCAGACGTAACAGCTTGTACCGGCTTATATAAAAAAAATTGAATAAGGGCCGGTACAAGTTGTTACGGCTGGCCAAAAATGGGTTGCTCCCAACAACCGGTTGCTGTGGATGGAACCCCATATAAATATATATATATATATATATATATATATAAGAATATGGCTTGGTTTAAAATAAAATTGAGGATTAATTCTCTATATAATATATAAATTAACTATTGAATTTGAAAAAGGATGAATAAACATAAACAAGGTATTTGGAATTAACTGGTTTGGTTAACAAACAAAATCAAAGTGATGATTTTCACTAAAAATGTCAAAAAGTGAAGTTTTGTCAAAAACAGTGAAATTAGATGTTTTAAATTCGATGTTTAGGTTGTTAAATGGGTAAAATTATGTTTAGAATCCTCAAATTATGTTTGTGTGAAGTTTATATATGTACTATGTGTTAATTTTGTCGTTAGAAAGTAGCTTGTAGGTCAAAATTGGCTTTGTTCATGTTGTTGCCGAGGCTGGTTGCCGAAGACTGTAGTTCGGCGCCACAGCGCGGCCCAGCAGTGCATTTCTCGCGCCGAAGTGCCAGCGCCACGTCGCAGCACCAAGCTTTGGCTTGTGCCTCACGCCACAAGCGCCATCTCCGCGCCTCAGCGCAGACCCACAGTTTAAACTGTGGCACCGCAACACGAATTAGCAGAATGGTCAGACAGTGTGTTTTAGTTACACAAAGTCTGAACAAGATGTTATGATTTAATAAAAGGACTTTCAAGATATGATTTCAGTATTTCTATACTAAGAATGATCATATTATTATTAGCTAACGAGTTTTATTACTAATGTAATTTGATTACATGATTAAAGATCAAACCTTACATGATGTATATACTTATTTATATATAGAGTGTTGGTAGAGACTAATTATGTCTTGATGACATATATATATAGGGTATTGTGATTCGAGTTGTTACGATTTAGCTTTTACTCAAGGCAAGTTTTCTAACTCTACACTTTCGTTGAGCTAGTTCTATTGTTATTATTGTACAAGTTTACTTATCCTATCTCAATTATAATTACGCAAGTTTCTTGTATCTAGTTTGTTTATAATGATGTAAGTTTACTAAATTTTATTTTGATATTGAGCAAGTTATTCTTGTATTTAACTTGTTATTTAGCATGCAAGTTTATATATTTTGATATACTAATGTTGAACTGTTTTTATCGTTCAATTTGCTATTTGTTATGCATGCTTAGTACTCAATTCTAAATAATCGTGGCTTAATATTGTTCAAGCAAGGTATGTTATAGTTATTCAATGATTATGCTATTATATTATTCCTAAAGCATAAACTTAATATACAATGTTGATTCAGTTATGATTTACTCCATAGCATAACGTTATGAAATTTTTATTCAACTAATCCTTAGTTGATGTTCGTTAAACCTAAATTACCTTGAAATGTATCCAAACCAAACTTACTTTGGTGCGGACTTGTACTCTAAATACTGAGATGAAAAACCCTATTATTAGGCGATAATTTACGCTTAGCGTTGAAATATTTGTGCACAATACATTGTACGAACGGCTGATCCCCCTAAGTACGAGGAGTCCCTATAGTCTTATGACTGTTAAAGTTTAAGTTGAAAGATTTTTTATAACTATGGACATAGTTCGTGGTCTTATGACCCTCAGTTAAATATTTCATAATTCTGATTATCATTGATAAAACATTTTGTTTAGTTACATTGTACCTATCATTTGGCAGTGGTTGTAAAGTTTTATTTATTATCATTTTAAGTGAGCCTTGTTTGCTCACTCTTGCCTATATAACTATTACAGTTAAAGTAGAGAAGGTCGACGTACTTAGCAACAGTAAAGGGAAAGTAAAGATGAACAAGTATTGAAGACTTGTAATATGTTGACATTTTATTGTCGGACTTTATTTGAACTATTGTAATGAAGTTATTTAATTTTACTGCATATGAATGTTTTAATTAAGTGAACACCAAATCTTGTGGTAATGAAGTACCCGGATTTGTGGGTGTCACAAGTTGGTATCAAAGCTTCAGGTTATGAACCTTAGGTTGGGGAAAAACCTTAGGAAGTAACCTTTGAAAAGATTATGGTGATAAACTCTTATCGAGTTTTAAGGAAGAAGTAATAAAACACTTATGTGCTTATGTGATTACAACTTATGTGCTCGTGAGTGTCGAGTAGTAATGATTAGTAATTAAAACTTAAAATTTTGTTGTCAGGATGATGAATGTAGGAGAATCCAGTCAGGCTAGGGAGGAAGGACCTCAGATGCCTAGAGAGGAGGAGCCTCGAAATATTCAGGTGATTTGGGAACAACTACTTCCACGAGAGTCAACTCCATTGGTCACAGTGGTTGAGCAGGTGGGTTTACCTGATGAGGATGATGATGTGGAAACGGATGAGGAGGATCCCGTTGAGCTGCCATAGTCGAATGAGGATGACGAGGATGAGGAGGAAGCGGTTCCACTAACCTCGATCGCTGCTCGTATGTATGATGAAGTCTACGACCGTAATGTGGAACTTCAGGATACCGTCGAGGAGTTAGAAGAGATAGTGGCTGAACAACAGACCTCGATGGCACAGAAAGACGATGAGATGCAGGATCGAGATGAACGTTTGACTAATGTCGAAGAGAAGCTGGTCCACACTGAAGGAGAGAATAAACAACTGACTGAGAAGATCGCAGAACTGAAGAACAAGCTGAAGGAAGAATCTACTAAGAGGGCAAGAGCCGAAGAAGCGTACGAGGAAGTTTATCAACGAGCCAGAATAGCAGAGAGAGACGCACAAGCAAAGAGGATGAAGATGGAGGAGATGAATAACTTATTCAACACCGTGATTAATCGAGCTCAAGACCGGGTCATGGGTTATCCGATTTAGTTCGAGACACTGCCATCATTCATATTAAATCATAGAACAGTGTTCCAAATTATGGAAGAAGAACGTTGTAAGGCTTCAGCAATATCTTAGTAGAACATCGTAGAGAATGTACCTGATATGCGATCAATAAAATGTTAAATATTATGTAAATCCCAAGTGTTATGTAATCGATGGGATATGATGAAGATGTTATCCTTAAACTTTAGTAGTTCAATAAAGTAATGTAAATAGCAGTGATGCTATTGTTTTCATGTTTAAAAAAAAGATTATGAATGAATAAAAGTTATTATTTTATTTTATTCAAAGTGTTATGTGTTATGTGATGATTTCTTTTATGGAGAGAAGTTAAGTAGAAAAATACTTAAAAGAAATTGAGTAATAATCTAATGAGTATATTTTAACAGAAAATGCCTCTAAGACGTCAACCACGACAAAGAACCACTGAGGCAACCACCAATAACGACAATGTTGATGTTAACCCAATTCAACAGCTGGTAACGTTACTGATGGGTGCACTGCAGAATCAACCGCATAATCAAGCTACAACGTTTAAGGACTTCAAGGCGGTTGGACCACCAAAATTCCATGGGTCCATGAATCCAGTTGAGGCACAGACCTCGATCATGGAGGTAGAGAAAGTATTCGATGTTGCGAGAGTAGGGGAGGATCAGAAGACTGCTTTTGCAACACTCATGTTGAAAGCAGAGGCTAGTTATTGGTGGCAGGCCAATAAAACTCGAGAAGGTCAAGGGGTTATGACTTGGGATAGGTTTAAGGAGATGTTCTTCGAGACTTATTTCCCAGAAAGTTCGAAGAATCAACTAAAGGTGCAATTTTTAGAACTGAAGCAGGGAACAATGACGGTATCAGAGTATGCCACAAAATTTATCGAATTGGCGAGATTTGCGCCATATCAAGTCAGCACAGATTAATGCAAGGCTAATAGGTTTGAACAGAGACTCAAACCCTGGTTGTACAGTAGGGTCTCCTTATTCCAATTAGAGACATTTACAGCAGTAATGGAGAAGGCAATTCTCGCTAAAGGTGGAGGCGAGGTAGTAACAAAGTTTAATCAAGAACATAAAAAGAAGAAGAATAAAGTGTAAACTACGAGTGTAGGTAGTGGTAGTGGAAATGGTAATAATAATCTGAAGAGGAAATGGAATGGAAATGTGGGTACTGGAAATCAGCAGGGTAACCAGCAGAATAAGAAATTTGAAGCATGTGCTACATGCGGGAAGTTTCACAAGGGTGTATGATTAATGGAGAAATAAGTATGCTTTAACTGTGGCCAGGAGGGTCACATCGCCGTAAATTGCAATCAACCCAAGAAGAATGTTTGCTTCACTTGCGGGTCCAAGGATCACTTTGCTCGTGAGTGCCATAAGAAGAAGACTAGAGAGATAACAGGAAGCAAGGGAAGTAGCAGTAGAGGTACATGGGCCATTGCTGGACCAATGACATCAAACAAACCCACAACCAGAACCTTTTACATGACTATGCAGGATGTTGTTCAATCGAAAAATGTGGTGTCACGTATTATCCCAATCAATGATATTGATGCTTATGTATTATTTGATTCGGGTGCTACTTGCTCATTTATATCTGATGAATTTGCTAAGAGGTTAAGATTACCTAGTGAAGAATTGAATTTCCCTTTAAACATAGAAATTGCAAATAAGGAAGTAATTCCTGTTAGGTTCGTATACAAGAACTATAAGGTGAATATTAAAGGGAATATTATAAGGGTAGATTTAATTTCGATTTGACTTGGAGAGTTTGATGTTATCTTGGGAATGGATTGGCTGTTCAATTATAGAGCGATAATTAATTGCCAAATGAAATGTGTAAACCTTATGACTCTGTCAAAGGTAGTTTTCTATGGTAGCAAATCGCCTAGACAAATGAAATGTCTGACGATTATGCAGGCTAAGAAGTTGCTGAGTCAAGGCTATGTGGGTTATTTAGCTTACATAGTCAATACTTAGAAGAAGGGTGTGAAATTGGAAGAGATACCAGTGGTTAGGGCATTCGTAGATGTGTTTCCGGAGGATTTTTCAAGACTTTTGCCTGGCCGAGAAATTGAGTTTGTGATCGACTTAGCGCCAGGAACAGCACCGATTTCGAAGGCCTCGTACAGAATGGCTCTAGTAGAGATGAAAGAACTAATGGTGCAATTGCAGGAGCTATTGGGCAAGAAATACATTCAGCCGAGTGTGTCACCGTGGGGAGCACCAGTGTTATTCATAAAGAAGAAGGATGAGTCAATGCGTCTTTGCATTGATTATAGGGAATTAAACAAAGTCACTATTAAGAATAAATATCTGTTTCCAATAATAAATGACTTGTTTGATCAATTGAAGGGTGATAGATATTTCTCGAAAATAGATTTGAGAAGCGAGTATCATCAAATGAAAGTAAGGAAGGAGGATATACCGAAGATGGCATTCCGAACTCGGTATGGACATTACGACTTTTTGGTGATGTCTTTTGGATTGACAAATGCCCTTACAGCATTCATTGATTTGATGAACATGGTGTTTAAACCATTCTTAGATAAGTTTATGGTGGTATTCATTGATGACATCCTGGTGTACTCCAAATCTCAAGAAGAACACGTGGAACATTTACGTTTGATGTTGGAGACACTAAGAAAGGAAAAAACAGTACGCAAAATTCTCTAAGTGTGAGATTTGGTTAGAACATGTACAATTTCTTGGGCATGTCATTGACAAAGATGGGATTTCAGTGGATCCATCAAAAGTTGAAGTTGTAATTAATTGGGAACAACCAAGAACACCTTCAGAGGTGAGGAGTTTCTTGGAACTGGCCGGTTATTATAGACGATTTATTCAGGACTTTTCCAAGATTGCCACTCCGCTAACTGTTTGGTAAAATCTATATACACAATACAAGCAAGTATACATGGTCAACAAGTAATAAAGTGCTGAGTAGAGTATCGTTCCCACAGATATCAACTAGCAATAATCTTAACTTACAATTACCAATTTCCTATTAATCCTAATTTTATTAAACTCTTCAAATCAATTATTATAATTAAAGAAACTAAATTAAATAATAAAATGAACTACCATAAAGCAATCATAATTATCAAAATCTTGAATTTTACACAATCAATGGAGATTTAGACTTATGATTTCACCCTAAGCTTCACTCTGATTTTAACACCTGTATTCTAATTCAATTCACCATCCCTGTTTATTAATCAAGAACACGAATGTAGTATTAACCACCTCTCGATGCACTAATACCATATGTACTTAAATCCACAATTAAGATAGAAACGAGTTAAACACCTTAATCAACTAACTCACTATATTTCTATGTGAATTATAATTAAAGAAGGTTTAAGATTAAGTTATCTATCCGATTACATGCGATGTTAAGCATATCTCTACCTTAACATTCATCACGATTCTGCTATTCACAAAATTTGTGAACACATGCTATATTAACTAAGTCTAGATTCGAATATCCTCTCTCGATTCCAAAAAAATCTACAAAGAATTATTGATCAGACAATTCATAAATTTACACTCAAATTAATATAGATAAATTGGAAATAGAATATTAAAATTGGAATTCAAAGTATACAAAATCATCGATTCACTCAAGGATCCATCATAAGCCTAAAAAGTGAATTACTTCATCATAAACAAAATAAACACTGATTAAATCATAGAAAATATTCTTTTAATTACAAATAATAGCCTAAGATGAAGAATAATGAAAAACACCCTTCACGTAGCCTAGAATCGCAATCGTCTCAAAAATCTCTTCGAAATACTCCTCCAACGCTTGCTTAGAAAACTGAGCTTAATCTTCGTAATATACCTTGTGTGTTGTTGAATTCATTGTTAATTGAGTATTAGATGTCCAACACACAAGTCCCAGCCGAAATTCTCCATCAAAAAGAGTCCATGTACTATCCAATATGCTAGAAACCATGTCAAATAAGAATTTCAAACTCAATATAACATAGCAACAGTCAACACCCCCTGCCCCGATGGGGGTATGTTCTGCTAAATAATTTGTTGAGCTTCATAGCTGCTCCCAAATTTGCACCAATCAACTCCAAATCCTCCCAATTGATTCCAAATACACGTTAAATACTGCAACAACCCTCCTACACATAAAATAACATAAAACAAGTAAAAACAAACATGAACACAAGAAATTAGCAACAAATAAGCATGAAATGGACACTGATTCGTGTATATAAAATCCACTTATCACTAACAAATTTGACAAGAAAAGCTGTAAAGTTTGTTTAAACGGAGAAGTGTGAAGAGAGTTTTAAGGACTTAAAGAAGAGGCTCAGTGTGGCACCTGTGTTGTCATAACCAGATAATATAGGAAATTTTGTGGTGTATAGTGATGCTTCACACAAAGGATTGGGTTGTGTCCTTATGTAGAATGGCAAAGTCATTGTGTATGCATTAAGGAAATTGAAAGACTACGAGAAAGGGTATCCGACTCATGATTTAGAGTTGGCTGCAGTAGTATTTGCTCTGAAGATATGGAGACACTATCTCTATGGAGAAAAATGTGAGATTTACATGGACCATAAGAGTCTGAAGTATATTTTCACACAAAAGGACTTGAACATGCATCAAAGGAGATGGATGGAATTGATAAAAGATTATGATTGCGAGATCTTTTATCATCTGGGCAAAGCTAATGTGGTTGTAGATGCCTTGAGTAGGAAAGGCTGAGAAAAGTTGATGTTGTTAACCGATAAGGAGGAACTAATTTCAGCAATGGCAAGGCTAGAGTTGGAAATCAAATTTCCAAAAGAATCTGACAAAAAATTATACCATATGGAAGCTAGTTCAACTTTGGTGGACAAGGTGAAGAGCACACAACTATAGGATGAAGATTGCAGAAAAATAAAGGAAAGTGTGGTCAAGGGTAAAGAAGTGAAGTATAAGCTTGATACTTAGGGGATGCTAAAATTCGAGGGACAAATCTAGGTTCCAGCAGTACATGATATTAAAGAAGAAATCTTGACCAAAGTTCATAACTCAAGATATTCGATACACCCGAAAAGTATGAAGATGTATCAAGATTTACGACGACACTTTTGGTAGCCAAACATAAAAAGAGATGTTGCAGAATGTGTTGCAAAATGCTTAACATGTCAAAGAGTCAAGGCCGAGCATCAACGACCAAGCAGATTACTTCAACCGTTGGAAATACCTCAATGAAAGTGGGAACACATCATAATGGATATTGTGGTGTGTCTTCTAACTACTCAAAGAGGTTACGATGCGATTTGTGTGATAGTGGATAGACTAACGAAATCGGCACACTTTTTGCCAATAAAGATTAGATTCAATCTTGATCAGTTAGCAAAGTTGTACGTTAGAGAAATCGTTTCGAGACATGGAGTTCCAGTGTCAATTGTGTCAGATAGAGATCCGAGGTTCACATCAAACTTCTGGAAGAAACTACAAGAATGGATGAGAACACAGTTGAGAATGAGTACGTCATATCATCTGCAAATAGATGGCCAAAGCGAACAAACAATCCAGACGTTAGAAGATATGCTGAGAGCATACATCATGGATTTCAAAGGGAGCTGGGATGAACATTTACCATTGGTGGAATTTGCCTACAACAACAGTTACCACGCAAGCATCGGCATGCCGCCTTATGAAGTATTGTATGGCAGAAAGTGCTGAACTCCACTGTGCTGGGATGAAATCGGTGAGCGTCAATTGTTAGGATCGGAACTGGTGCAACAAATTGCTAAGGTTGTTAAACTCATCAGGACAAGATTGGTAGCTACTCAAGACATACAACAGAAGTATGTTGACCAACACAGACAAGATCGTGAGTTCGACGTAGGAAATTTTGTGTTCTTAAAAGTTTCTCCTTGGAAGGGGAAAATCCGTATTGGTAAAAAGGGAAAGCTGAGCCCAAGATTTATTGGACTTTTTGAGGTGCTGTGAAAAGTAGGAGAAGTGGCTTATGAGGTAGCTCTACCTCCAGAGTTGGAATCATAATGTTTTTCATGTTTCGGTATTACGACTGTATAAATCCGATTACAAGCATGTGATAGAGTATGAACCTTTATAGTTCGATAAAGACTTGTCTTATGAAGAGGTTCTTATCTAGATAGTCGACAGGAAAGAACAAGTGCTCAGGAATAAGGTGATACCTTCCGTGAAGGTGATATGGAGGAACCACAATGCTGAAGAAGCTACGTGGGAATTCAAAGATAAAATGATGAAAGATTACCCCGAGTTATTTGAATAATTTGTATCTTCGATTCTGGGGATAAAATCTTTCTAAGTAGGGAAGAATGTGACAAATGATTTGTTTGAGTTGTGATTCTAGGGACAAAATCCTTATAACGAGGGAAGGATTTAACAATCTAGAATTTTAAATTGTAATTTTAAATATTTATTGAATTATATAAATATTTAATGGATGTGTTTATCGTTGAATAGATATTTGTTTAAATTAATTTGATTTGATTTGGTGAGTTATTTTTTAAATAAATACTTAATGAGTAAAGGAAATTAATTATTATGAGATAATATTCTAATTTAAATTATAAATTAAGTTAGAGAGTTTGTAATGATTAAATGAATTATTATAATAATATTTTAATTTGAATTTATAATTAAAATGATGTGTTAATTGATTAAATAAAGTTATAATTATAAAGAAAATTATAATTATGTTGTGTTGATGTATGTGTTAAGGTAATTTAATAAATTGTTATTAGAAGTAATTAAATTGATTATTGAAAATTTAATTAAATAAAAGTGTGACAAATAACCTTACTATAAAGGAGTTATTAAAATAAATTAAAGGAGTCTAAATCAGTTTTTCCAAACAAGGCTTAATGCATATTAAGTCTTTAATTTAAATATGTTTTACCAAATAAGGCATAAGGATTAATTGATTAAATTTTAAGTGGTTAGCCAAACAAGTCTTATGGCTTTTGATTTCAAATAAAAAAAATATAATTGATGTCAGTTAAAGTTATAATTATATTATATAATTAATACCTATGTTATTATTATACGTTATATTGTTAGTACGTAATTTAGAGTTAGGAAGAAAGAACTCAGAAGAAGAAAAAGAAGAAAGGAAGAAAAACTAGAGAATTTGAGAGAGAAATTGGAGAAAAGAAGCTTGAGAATCAAACATAGCCATCATCTTCTAAAAATGAGGTATCCTCGTGCTTTTGTTTTTCAAAAAGTTGTAGTTATATTCTCTTCTAAAAATTCTCTGTAAAAACTTTGTGAAGTTGGAGTAGTTTGTTGTATATAGCTTTATATGATAAATTGTTTGTTATAAATTGTTTTTATAAGTTTATATATGAGTAGAGTAAATAAATTCATGTTATATATGTATTTTTGTGAAGGAAATCATATTACAGTGAATTAGTATGAATATATATATATATATATATGTATATATATATATGAATATAGCTTAGTTTAAAATAAAAGTAAGGTTTAATTCTCTGTATAATATATAAATTGACTATTGAATTTGAAAAAGGATGAATAAACATAAACAAGGTATTTTGAATGAACTATTTTGGTTAACAAACAAAATCAAAGTGATGATTTTCCCTAAAAATGTCAAAAAGTGAAGTTTTGTCAAAAACAGTGAAATTAGATCTTTATGTTGTTAAATGGGTAAAATCATGTTTAAAGTCCTCAAATTATGTTTGTGTGAAGTTTATATATGTAGTATGTGTTATTTTCATTGTTAGAAAGTAGCTTGTAGGCCAAAATTGGCTTTGTTCATGCTGTTGCTGAGGCTGGTCGACAAGGACTGTAGTTCGGCATCGCAGCGCGGCCCAGCAGTGTATTTCTTGCACCGAAGCGCCAGCGCCACGCCGTAGCGCCAAGCTTTGGCTTGTGCCTCGCGCCGTAGCGCCATCGTTAGCAGAATGGTCAGACAGTGTGTTTTAGTTACACAAAGTCTGAACAAGTTGTTATAATTTAATAAAAGGACTGTTAAGATATGAATTCCGTATTTCTATACTAAGAATGATCATATTATTATTAGCTAATGAGTTTTATTATTAATGTAATTTGATTACGTGATTAAAGATCAAACCTTAGATGATGTATATACTTATTTATATATAGAGTGTTGGTAGTGACTAATTATGTCATGATGACATATATATAGGGTATTGTGGTTCGAGTTGTTACGATTTAGCTTTTACTCAAGGCAAGTTTTCTAACTCTACACTTTCGTTGAGCTAATTCTATTATTATTATTATTGTATAAGTTTTCTTATCCTATCTCAATTATAATTACGTAAGTTTCTTGTATCTAGTTTGTTTATAATGATGCAAGTTTTCGAAATTTTATTTTGATATTGAACAAGTTATTCTTGTATTTAACTTGTTATTTAGCATGCAAGTTTATATATTCTGATATACTAATGTTGAACAATTTTTATCGTTCAATTTGCTATTTGTTATGCATGCTTAGTACTCAATTATAAATAACCTTGGCTTAATATTGTTCAAGCAATGTATGTTATAGTTATTCAATGATTATGCTATTAGATTATTCCTAAAGCATAAACTTAATATACAATGTTGATTCAGTTATGATTTACTCCATAGCATAACGTTATGAACTTTTTATTCAACTAATCCTTAGTTGATGTTCGTTACACCTAAATTACCTTGAAATGTATCCAAACTAAACTTACTTTGGTGTGGACTTGTACTCTAAATACTGAGATGAACAACCCTATTATTAGGGGATAATTTACACTTAGCGTTGAAATGTTTTTGCACAATACATTGTACGAAGGGTTGATCCGCCTAAGTAAGAGGAGTCTGTAAAATCCCAAATTTTACGAATAAAGATTTATTTTTTATTTCTCAAAATATTTTTTATATTATGGTTTGGATTTGAGATAATGTTATAGTTCTGGATAGTATTTATAAATTTTGCAAAGTACACAAGTTGTTATATAATATTCGATTGGTCGAAGAATATTCTTTTTGTCGGGGAATATCCGTACGACGGTACAATCATTGGTGGACCCCACAACGGAATTATTGATGGATTGAGAAAACGACAAAAATATTTTTATGAAAATAACGGCGGAAGTTTTACCGTTAATACTGTTGAACTACCCGGTAGTAAAAGTACAGTAATACGCGTGGTGGTTGCATAGTAGCACACAATATTGATTATTGATGCTTACGTGAGAAGTCACTCAATTTTGTTCAATTATTGCTACAGTAATTGTTGCATAGTATCTCACGTTTTTTGATTCAATTATTGTTGATATTTTATATATTATTAAATCAATAATTGAGATGGCAGAGTTATTAATATTATTATTTGTAATATTGACAATGTCTTGAAGTTCTGTCAATGAGAGGTTTGGTCACCTAATTGCGCGCCAATAGGGAAAAATTCTTATTGGAAAACCCCCTCTTTCCTGGGAACGACCTGGTTCTTAAATATTACGAATTATAATAATGATGATAAATGTTGTTAAAAATATTGAGGGGATTTTTATGAAGTATTTGTTGGGCCACGTGTGACTTTGGAAATTTGATCATTTGGGGGGGGGGGAGTCACGGGAAAGTTTATATATTTATATATATTATATATATAAATTTTGTTTTATTATTATTATAAATGTAATTAAACATAATACTTTTTATAAAATTTTGTTTTATTTGATTATAAATAGAATATATTATATTTTATTATGCATAGTATTTGCAAAGTGCATGCATAGTGTTTGCATAGTAAAATCTTTTTATATAAAACAGAATACTTTTATAAAGTTATTTGTTGTATTAGATTATAAATAGAATATATTATATTCTATTATGCATAGTGTTTGCATAGTGCCTGCATAATGTTTGTATATTAATTTTTTTATATATAAAACAAAATACTTTTATAAATTTATTTGTTTTATTAGATTTTAAATAATATATATATATATAGAATATATTATATTTATTGCATAGTATCCTTTCCATTCTCCTATAAATAGAATGCTTACTCAGAATTGATAACACACCAGAAATTCAGAGAATTCTTCTTCTATAATCTTGAGCATATTTTTTTAGAGTTTTAAAAAGCTTTAAGCGTAGAAAAGAGTATAAGTTTTCTTCAAGAATATCCCCGCCCTACCGTCGAAATAATCTTTTTCTTAAGGTAAGTGATATTATTTGTTGTATTCCTAAGGGGTATTATTCTTTCGTATTTATGAAGAGAGTTATTTTCTTTCAATACTCGTAAGGGTTGTTATTCCATTCTTTATTATCATGTTGGAATAACCTGTCTATGTGAAGTACCACATACATGGTGAAATTCTTTTGTTATTCCATTCTTTATTATATTGTTGGAATAACCTGTCTGTGCGGTCTATCGCATGCCTGCTGAATTCTGTTGTTATTTCATTCTTTACTATTCTATTGGAATATCCTGTTTGTGCGGATTACGCATAACCTGGTTCCATTCTTTATTATTTTGTTGTAATATCCTGTCTGTGCGGATTACGCATGACCTGGTTCCATTCTTTATTATTCTGTTGGAATATCCTGTTTGTGCGGATTACGCATAACTTGGTTCCATTCTTTATTATTCTGTTGGGAATAACCTGTCTGTGCGGTCTATCGCATGCCTTGTGAATTCTTCCGTTATTCCATTCTTTATTATTCTGTTTGAATAATCTGTGTATGTGGATTACCACATGCATGGTGAATGATCCTTCGTATTCATTCCTTATTAAATTTTGGAAATGATCTGTGACAACCCGATATTTTCTATAAAAATAAATCATAAATTTTGCGTATAAATTTTTTTTATTTATAAAAATAAATATGAATGATATGTGCCTAGGTAATGTGTAATTATAATTATATGTGTGATAAATAAAATTTATTTATTACATTAATAATTGTAAATAAATTTATTTTAGAAATATTGGTTATTATAAATGATATTCTTATAGTAATTAATTCTATATTAGAAATGTTTTATTAATTATTTGTCCATGAAATTATATGTTTATATTATTCAAATAATACATGAAATGATTTTTGAATAATTATAATAATTATTTCATTATAAGAATTTTGTTCAAGTAATTAAGTAAATTATTTTTACTTAATTATAAGGTTAATTATGGCAGATAAAATCAGATATGGAATCCAAACCCTAGTTCTGGGTTTTGATCAAGGAATAAAAATAATAATATTATATTATTATTTATCAGTGTTATAGATATGTATGGTTATGTGTGTAATGTTAATATGTGGAACAGTTTTATTATAGTATGACCAAACCCTAGTAATAAGGTTAAACCCTAATTTGAGATCCAAATTAGAGTGCAAGATTGTTTTATAATTGTATTATATAATTTATGTCGTGTATTAAATGTATTAATTAGGTAAATCATAATTAAAATTCTAGAAACCCTAATATTTAGAAAACCCTAATTTTTGGAAATGAGAAACCCTAATTTGAAATTGAAATTAGAGTTCGAGATTGTTGGTAATGGTGATAAGATGATTAATTAACAAGTATTAAAATTATAATTATTAATTATAGAAACCCTAAATTGTTAAACCCTAATTACTAAATTAGAACCCTAATTTAGTAATTGGAAACCCTAATTTTAATTTGATAACCCTAATTACCAAAAGAATAAACCTTAATTGCTAAATTAGCAAAGTTAATTATAATTAGATATATTAAACCCTAATGTTCATGTATAGTGTGATTAGATAATTAATCATAATTATGAAACCCTAATTTTAAAATTTTAGAAACTAAAATTTATTTAATTTTTATTTAATTTTATTATTTTTGTACAAACCCTAGTTGCTAAATCTCATAAATGTGTTTGTGCTAAACTTTAGGATTGAACCCTAAGGGTCAAACCCTAAGGGTTTGAAAAGTTCCAATTTTGCCATTAAATAATTTATCAAATGACTATTTTGCCCCTAAGTATATTATTTTGGCTAAATAATAGGCTTTGACATTTAGGGGAAGTTGGTGACCAAATCCAACCACCCCATGTGCCTTAAATCTCAGCAAATCATCAGCATTTCAGCCAAATCCATTGCACCCATGTATTATAAATAAATTGGAGATTTGTACACCAAGCTCTCAACCAACTCTCTCCCTCCCAAAACCCACCAAATTTTAATGCTATATCAGTCAGGATTCAAGCCCCACCAATAACTATAACACATCTAAAGATCAGAATCAAGAATTGATGCATAAAGGTATAAAATCTAGCCTTAATTTCTGTCCAAAAATTCGGTGTTAGATGTTAGTTTTTGTTGTTAGAATATGTTGTATTTACTCTCTAGGGATGATCTGGGTTGCTAGATGTTGAATCCATAACATCTATAAGCTCGGATCAAGTGTTTTTGCAAATCTGGAAATTTTGTTTTTAGTCGTCTGACAATGAATGTCAGTGGCCATAGATCTTTGCATGATATGTGTTTTTGTTGTTTAAGTGTTTAATTTTGTAGCCTTGTATGAGATCTTTCATCAAGTACAAGAATCAAAGTAAGATCTGTTGTGGATATGAAGTTATGATCGGTCAAAACCCGTTGACCGGGCATGACCAGATGAAATCTGGGCAGCCCAGAATTTAAAAGCAGCGTCTGACAACTTTTTGTAACGCCCAGATCTTTGGGTTGTTTGTTTTTTTTGTTTCAATCTTTGTATCAATATTGTAAAATGGTATATTAAATACAAGATTAAACTTTTAGATCCCTGAAATCATGAATAGTGGATGCCCAAAGTGAACAGGTCGAGTTGTTCTTCATTTTCTGGGTAACCCAGAAAATGAAGAACAGGTGTGACAGCCACTTTAGAGGCTCAGATCTCCTTGGTTATGCAGTGTATGAACATTTTTGTTGTTGGATCTTGTAGTCCTGCACTAGTACTACATGATCGGATCAAGAACATACCCCGAAACTCATTAAGCAGTCCATGATTCGTGGTCAAACAAGGCATCTCAAAACTGTCTATGAATGTTCAAGAACAGCTCAAGAACATGAAGAACACCTATAGCGACAGTTTTGTCACTATAGGTGACCTTTAGCGACAGACAGTATTTTATTTTACGAAAATTAATAAATAAATAGAAAAAATAGTTTTTAATTATTAAAAATACAAAATAAATTATTAAAAATTTTTTAAATTCCGAAAATTAGATTTTAATTATTTTAAATATATTTCATATATATTTAATATTTTTGGAATATTAAAAGTATTTAAATTATTTAACTATAATATTAAATAAATTATTTAAAAATGATTTTAATATTTGAAAAATCATTTAAAATTATATTATGGTATAAGAAAATAATTTAAGTTATTTTTGCTAACTTGTAATATTATTTGATAATTTTCATTAATAAATTAATATTAATGATAATTAAGTTATTTTTTTTAAATGAATTAAATAATTAAATTAAAAATGAATTTTTTATATTAAAAATTATTTTAAATAAGAATAAGGTATTTAAAAATATTTTAAGTTATAAAATATAACTTTTAATATTTAAAGGTAAATTTCATTAATTAATTATTATTAATGATATTAAAGTTATTTAATAATTATATTAAATAATTTAGTTTAAAAATGATTTTAATATTATAATAATCATTTTAAATAAAAATAAAGTGTTTAAAGATATTTTAAGTTATAAACTATAACTTTTAATATTTAAAAGATAATTTCATTAATAATTTAATATTAATGATATATTAATGATATTAAATTTATTTAATAATTATATTAAATAAATAGTTTAAAAATGGTTTTATTTATTTAAAAAGGATATTAATGATTTAAAAATATTTTAAGTTATAATTAATGACTTTTAATATTTGGATAAATAGTTCATTAATATTTATATATTAATGGTAATTGTTTAAGAATGATTTTAAATGTTTTAAAAATCATTTAAGGTTAATATAAATGTTTTAAAAATATTTTGAGTTATTATAAATAACTTTAATATTTTGGCAATGGTTTCATTAATAGCTTAATATTAATTAAATATTAATGATAATAGAATTATTTGATATTTAAATCATTTAATAATGATTCTGATATTTCAAAAATTATGGTAAATGATAATAATTATTTTATAATTATTATAAGGCCATGAAAAATAGTATGACTGATGTTTAAGTTAACTATTTGGATATTGATCTTCGGGATAGAGTCTTAGACTCGATTTTTACCCGATAAAGTTGTTGGTAGACCGACATGTTTCAGAAATTGGTCTGGACTTAGATAATTTAATTGGATATGTGTTTATTTGTGATTCAATGGTTATTAAGGTTGTGTGACAATGTGATTAGGAATGTGTTGATGTTTGCTTGTGAGTCAATGATTGTTGAACATGTGTGATAATGTGAATAGGGAATATGCTGACTGCAATAGGCAGTGTTATGTGTAGGTTATGTTATACTAATCAGTAAAATGATCTGATTAATGATAGGTCGTGATAGAAAAGATAAATCTAAGTTGCGTAATTGTAAGCAGCGCATCAGGCAAGTATCCTACCTTTGCATTTTCTTTATGCAATGGACAAGTGTAAGAATATTTCAGAATTATATTATTACTGTACAGATTGTTAAACCTATATTATATACGCCCATTGATTATCAACATGTTAGTATATGATAATTAAGATATATATTCTGTTCGTTAATTTCTATAAATGATTATACAAGTGTCCCCACTTGGATAATCATTGTATTTAATCACATGTTGATACACATTTGATATACATATATGTTGAATTATATATCATTGTTGAACAAGATAAGACCATTGTAATGAAAACCCGACAGGTATGAACATCCCGAACATGGGAAAATTTTTATGCGCTACGGCGGACAAAGGATGAACGATAATATCGTTCTAGCAATGTAGTATTGATCAATACAGGGTACAACGGGGCTGATCACCCTCCGTGCCCGTAAGCAATGGCCGGTTTACAAATGAATTTCTGTTTAAACCCTTTCGAAAATGAAAACAATGTTCATAATATGTCACAGAAACCCATGTATAGACAATACACAGTTTCAAAAATTTGAAAGAGGGTTGTTATGTTATTGTTATTGGTACAGATTACTTCACAACTATTGACCGGTTGTAGAAGAATATTATAAAGAAAACATTTGAATTCTTTCAACTTATATATATATATATATATATATATATATATATATATATATATATATATAAATACTTGCTGGGCACTCAAATGCTCATCCTTGCTTAATTTAAATGTTTTCAGCTAAATGTGAAGAACTGGAAAATTCGTCCAAGATCAAGTGAAAAGGAAAGCAAACAGGACATGTTATTGGTATCATTTGTAATATATAGTCTGTATTAAGTTAATGATATGTATTATATATCATGTAAAGAATGTAGTAAAGGTTGCGTACTTGGGATTAGACTCTGATAAATGTAAATTTAAGTTTAAGTTTTATATTATTGTTATTATTACTAGTATTATTTCGCTCATAGAAATGGTATCGTGAAGTACCGAGTTCGGGTTTCAAGTATCCGAATTCGGGGACTTTACATGATCTGTCTACGTGGATTACCGTATGGTGGGCAAAAATCCATTTACAGTTTTATATATTCTATTAAACCCAGTTGGTTAAATTTTGACTTCTATACTCTATGAAATTAGTAGATATCCTGGATATTTGCGTTTCATCCAGTATCTTTTCATGGAAATATTCTTCTGAGCATTCTTAAATTTTACTCCACAAAGCAGTATCATGTTGACAATTTGGACGTTATTGATTTAAGGATAAATTAAATTATAAATCTTTTAAATTTATTCTTGAACTTGTTTTATTGAATTATTATGTCATTGTCATCAACCTCATGCTTATATTGTGATGAAAGTCATCTTTGGCTTACGTGCATAGATGGACTTGGTATGATTATGACTAGGGATCATTCGGTATAATCATGACCTGTAATGTTATAAATGATGTGGTAAAAGTCCTCAGTGGCCTGTAGTACATTGATGGACAGTTTTTGGTATGATTATGACCAGGGATTATTCAGTATAGTCATGACCATTGATGATTTAATGAATATCTTTGGCTCATAGTGCAGGGATGATTCGATGATGTGGTTTATTTATTAAGTTGAGTCTCAGCGATAAAAATTGCTGAAAACATTTTAAATCATAGAAGATAGTAGATTTTATTCTCTACTTGACTCTTTTAATGGATTGCTTGATCTGCTGCAGTTAAACTTTATGTTTGTTATATTGTATCAGTTTAACATTGTTGAAGGCTAACCATAATTTATTCTGCATTATCTTAGTTATAATATTTCTTACTGGGCTAGTTTAGCTCACCCTTTTGCTTTCATTGTTCTCTTCAGGAAATGAGAACGTAGCATGGACTAGTCGGGGAATGGAGTGACGATTCAGATGATACTATTAGTAGTCCTCACTATTCTATGAAATAGTATGATAATAAATGTATTGAGGACTCCTTTGAGAGTGGATATTGTCTAGAAGGCAATATTCTTGTTTAAACTCTCACCATATATTTTGTCGTATTTTACACGACAGTTATATTATTAAGTTGTATTTGAATTCTGTACCATGTATTTGGCGACTCAAGATGAGTGATGTATACCTATTTTTGTGGCTTCACATTTGGTATCAAAGCTCAGGGATATGATCCCTGGCTGAGATGTGAGACAAGAACTAGGAGGGGAGAGATGTGGAATTCCTTCGCTAGTAGAACCTACCTAAGTTTATTTGGTATTTAATTGGTCGGTCAGAGTATAGGGATAATACGTTATATGTTAATTAACCCTTGTTTTGTGACAGTGTTTGAAAATGGCATATAAAAATGTTGAGATCAGCAATGAAGCACATGAGATCGTTGAGTCACCAACGATCAATACCTAGGATAATGTGTGTCGACGTCAGGATTTTTGAGTGTCCCTTTTCGTTACTTGTTCTGTGGTGTTCTCATGTTAATGTGAGATTTATTTGAAAAAACAAGTGAAAAAGGTCCGACATGTATAATGTCGATGATTGGACTTTAAGAGTCGCCAGTTGGTGTATTTAACTGGTTGCACCAACGCAACCGAAAAGGCTTGCACATTGATCCAGTGATTCGACACAGCTAAATGGTCTATGAAACTGAGGTTCATTTTGGGAACGGGGGCTTGATTATGCGGAGGGAAGGTGTTATGAACCCCCCGACATCCGTGTTACCACAGTGACCACCACTTTTCAAAAAAATTATTATATGAATGTATGAGTATGTGTGTGTGGATCAATGTGCAATTATTTGAAAGTAGTGTGAGGCCTCGTTTGCACCTATATACACAAGGGTTGAATTTTATAGGAAAATCCAGTTTTAACCAAGATATATCAATGAAGTTTTGTAAAAGAGGGTTTTCAAACCTTGTGCTCAATAGGAATTGAGACATTTTCATACTTCCATTTTCTTGTTAAATGTTCGGCTTGTTTGCTTTTATTTTCGAGATGCGAAGCATTCTCGAGAACAATATCGAACTCCTTATGGGCATGACAACCATCCAAGGAAATTCCGACACTGTAAAATAATGTACAGGCTGCTTACAGCCGAAGAATGTCCATCATGGGAACCAAATCTAGATTCAGTAAACTGAACCTAGATCACATGATTCCTAGGCTCACATGATACTGCAATTTGTATGGAAAGCAGTAAGCAGTTATATATATATATATATATATATATATGTACATGATCAACCACCACAAAGAAACTCCATAGGGGATCAGAAATGTAAATAAAGTAGTAAATGCTATCAACTGCCACGAAGTGAACTCCAGGTAGGACAAAATGTAAATAAAGCTGTAAAAAATGATCAACTTCCACGAAGTGAACTCCAGGCAGGACGAAATATAAAAAAAGTTATAAAAAGCCACGGAGAAAACTCCAGGCCTGACAGGAATATATATATATATATATATATATATATATATATATATATATGTACTTATATATATATATAAAAGCAATAAATGCACCGGATGTGAATCCAGGCTCATCGGATATGTCCGACAACAATTATATATAAAAGTATATATATATAAAAGCAATTAAACGCACCAGATATAAAATCCAGGCTCATCAGACAGAGTCTGACCACAATTTATATATATATATATATATATAAAAAAGCAATTAAACGCACCAGACCGAAGTCTAGGCTCAATCGAGGCATAACTCGATAATGTTAGTCCATATATATGAAATATACACATATATACAGACAGAAATGAAAACCATGGACCGAAGTCCGGGTAAGCGCACACAACACGACTCTCAATGTGTATAACAGCGTGTGCTATATGAGAGGAAGGCTTTATAAAATGTAAGAAAGCTTACAGTGGGCAGCCAAAGTAGACTTCTACGACTTTAAATGGATAAACACTCAGCTCCCGCTGGATAAAAGATAGCTATTTGTGAGCTAACTAGTGTTTAAAGAAGAGGAAACACTCAAAAGATGTGTATACAAAGTAAAATGGACAGGGCTTCCTCGCCTTTTTCGTTCATTCTCTCTCTTCAAATGGCTGACCCCCAGCCTATATTTATAGACTGATGGCCGCAGGTACACCTGCGGCAGTCGCAGTTATACCTACGGTTTGCCGTGGTGGATCCGAGCCTCGCTGGGTCCTGTCGTCTCGTAGTACATGCACTCATGCACTGAAATGTCCGCTCGAACTTGCAGAACTTGAATCCGAGCATCTGAACGAGGTATATATGACATTCTTCGGATCGCTGGTGTCGAGAGTTACGCAATAACATGGATTAGAGGTTGTACGAAGTCAGGAAGAGGGCTCTATGCTCATGGTATTCAAGCTTCAAATTCTATCCAAAGTACTGCCACACGTAATAGTCACTCGGGATTGTCATTCCTCAGCTCTTGTGGGACATTGTTGGATGTATGTATGTATGAAGTATTGAGACGACGTGCCATTGTTGAAGGAACAAGGTGATGCTTGACTCCTCGTCGGGCTTATCATTAGTTTGAGTTAAAAGTAGACATTGCTGAGGGTTACAGTTAAGATTGGACTACTTGTTGGTATGCCACGATATCATCTTATTGACGTGGACAGATGATGTTGTGACTCCTCACCAGGGTTATTGCCGGTTTAAGCGAAAAGCAGACGTTGCTCAGGGTTACATCTGAGATTGGGCTACTTGTTTGTATGACTCACTGTCATCTGAATTGAAGCTGATCGCACATGTTTGAAACAAGCATTTTCGGGGTTATTGCCGGAACTGTAATGGCATCCCTTGGGACTATCACCAAGGATGGGGTTACTACTCCCAGTGTTGTCTCTGGGACTGGAACTGAGCGACTGCGGTGTTATCGCCAAGACATAACTATCCTCTGCGGTGTTGTTACCGGTCTTTTGATCTGCATATCTCGGGGTTATCTCCGAGATTGGAAATGACATTCCCGGTGTGTGTTCCGAGTTGACATGACGCTCCTGGTTTGTGTTCTGGGTTGGAATAGAACTTCTGGTAGTATCCGTAATGGATGTAAGCTGTCTTTTAGGGTTATCTCCAAAATACGAATCTACCCTCCTGCAATGTTAGTAATAGGAGTGCAGAAAATTTTTGAGTGTCTACAGATGCCCCTCTTTATCTTATTCATGCAATGCAAGGCATGGATAGGATAAAGAATCCTAGACACTTGAAATGCAAGCAAGATAAACATGATGCTATGTGCAGCAACATGATGCAAAGGTATGATGCATGAATGATTGTCATGTAATCTTGCTGGGATGAAAATCAGTGATGACCTGGACATTCAATCCAAGTTCCCAAGGATGTTGACGTTGGGACTACCACCAAAGTCTTGAATCCTAGACACTGGCTTATACTCCATAGAGGTACCTCTTGTGTGGAAGAGATCTGTGGGGATAAGGCTTTGTCTATTTTGAGGATGTGTATAACATGTTCCCTCATACTGTCGGAGTCATTGCCAATAGTGTGTCGCTGCCAGGGTTGCCTGACCTTCGTTGATGTGTGTATCATCGGATATATCCCTGTGTGGCGTATTATCAAGGCTGCTTGACCTTTATTGATGTATGTGTCAATGGTAGCATTATGTTGTAACCCTTGTTGGGCAAGGTTGCTTCGATAGGTTTACTTGCCATCGGCTGATATAACGTCAAGGTTTCTTGACCTTCATTGATGTGTGTATCAATGGTTACATTACACTGTGACCCCCGCCGGTGACACGTAGATGCTTGCAAGGATATGCGTTGTGACCCCCGCCAGGGACACGTAGATTTTTGAGTGATATGCGTTGTGACCCCTGCTGGGGATACGTAGATGTTGATAACTTCAGCATTGTAATCCCCGCCGGGGAGGTTTGATATTTCGTGGTTTTTCGCGTTGTAACCCCCGCCGAGGAGGTTAGGGTTGTGATGGCATCAGACTTTTGTGGGGTATTGCCGAGAATGGTTTGTAAAAGCTGAGCTCATTGGTATAGTATACCCTACATTCAGGTGAATACCATTGAGGCGATGGGAGTTTAACTCTGACCGACAAGAAACCAGGATTTTAGGCTAATCCGCTCAATCGCGTAGCATTTTTATTCCTGATTTGGCCTTTTCAGCTTATGCGACCTCCTTTGCAACTCTAACTGGAGCGAGCCGGAGGTGTGGGACCCTTGTAGGGGGGCCACAGGTGTACCTACAGGAGCCACAGGTTAGCCTACGGCCATCCGTGCCTATGTATAGGTGGCTAGTTGCTTTCATAAGTCATGTTCAAGTTGTGCAGCGAAGGAAATCTGAGATCTCTTCTTTAGATCTGCTGAGTTCGGGCAACTTTCTGTATATTCTTTCATCGTACAAGCGTTCTTCACTGTCCACACCCTTTCTGAGGTGATTTAGAGGATTTTTGTCCAGATATCATGGATCCGGATCAGCCGAGTAGTTTCCACAGGACCACTTCTGGTGTACGGAGGAGGACTTTTGAAGAGCCTCAGCGCCGTTCTGTTTAGACAGCCTCGTCACTTGGCGGAGGTGGTGGTACGTCCTATTCTGGTTGAAGTGCAGAATGTCGAGGACGAGGATGAGGATGCACCGATCGAGGTTCCTGCTCCTACTTTACGTGTTCTCCATAGGGAATTGCCAGGTATTCAAGTGGTGAACCCAGATCTTCTGGGTGACTTGAGTAGGCATCCTTCAGTATACCTGCACGCAAACGAGGTATGAAGTTAGATCTTTAATCTTCCTTATTTCCTATTGATGAGGAGTCAAGGAGTTTGATGTTGATCTGCATTTGATGTAGGTTCCCGACTTTACACAGCCTCGAGGGAACTAGTTTAGCATCCACTCTATGTATCAGGCTTTTCATAATGACTACAAAGCGATCGTCCATGGCTGGGGATTCGGGATGTTCTTCTTCATTCTACCCCATCGTTGTCCTTGGGGTTACCTCAAGGCATTGTCTGAGGGGTGGTTTCACCAGACTCAGTCACTCCATTTACTAGATTGTGAGGTGATGATGACACCGATGGATTGGCAGTTTATCATAGGTATGGAGTTTGGAGGGGAACCGGTGCCTTGCATTGCGGATATCACCCCTACTGCCTTCAGATCCTTGTTGGGAGTTCCGATGGAGGCGCTCAAGGACAAGACTGTTCGTACAGGTCCTTTGAGCGTAGATGCTATGAGCGGGCTGTTGAGTGTGCCCATACTCGATGATGTGAGAGTCAGGGACCGTATCCTTCGGCGATTGTTCCTGATGATCATTAGGGGCTGCTTCATAGCAGATAATTCCTCTACGGTGTCTTTCGCTTTGATCAGCGCCACTTGACACATGGACCGTATAGGATAGTATGATTGGGGTTCCTACACCTTTACCTATTTCCTCAGGGGAATGCGCATGCGATCGCAGGGCTTGACTGAGGCGTGGATAAGATTCTACCCATTTCTGCTAGTGAGTGTTTCTCTTGTCTTTTCCCATGTATGGATTAAGAGTGTTGACTAACAGTAGATGTTTGCCTTTGTGTTGGCAGTTTTGGGCCTATAAGGGGCTTCCTTGATTACGTCCTGTGAGCGTGTTAGGTTTAGATACCTATCCACGAGGACGAAGATGGAATCATTCCATACTGGCAGAGGTCCTTCTTGCTGAGGGTTTCACTTACTATCACCTATTGCTGGAGCTATTGACATATGATGTCATCACATGGATTCCCTACTCTGGAGAGCATTTGGGAGTTGGATTTGAGGATGGGTACCCGACTGGAGTAGAGTACATCATTTCCACCCACAGGATTCCTCTCTTTATTGATGGAGGATGGGAGCTCTATTTAGGAGAGCGTGCTATTAGGAACACTACAAGAGAGAACCGTACGCCAATCTTGCCTCCTGCCAGGCGTTATTGGCCTATTTCGCAGTCACCCGTCATTGACATCCCATTGATGGGGATTGACGGTTTTACATTATCAGAGGGCCCCTATTCTCAGGAGATGTTCTAGCATTGGTGGATCCCTCGTACGATTGGAGCTCCGACCCGCACCACAAAGCTTATGGGGGATATGGTTCCAGGATCTGTGATGGTGACAGATTGGCTAGCTTATGTCAGATATCTGACTCATGTGACACAGATTGACAGACTGACTCGACAGCTGGACTGATCACATCTTTTCATTCGGCATCTGGGCAGAGATCCTGTAGAGGTAGATACTTTTGATCCTTCCAGCTCTGGAGTTGATCCCTCAGGTGCCCCATATGGTTTTGCAGGTGCAGATCCTCCTTTGTATCGGCCTAACATCCTTGTAGATAGAGATCCAGTGACTCAGGAGGAGTTACATCAGGTGGACAGTATCGATGATGTAGACATTGACACTCTTGACTTTTTCTGATGTATTTCTTGCTATCTCTTTTGATAGGCCTCTGTTGTATGTTGGGTAGCTTCGCCCCATTTCCCTATATTTTAGCTGTACAGAGATGTATTAGATGATGATATACGTAGGAATGTATGTACAGTTTTCCATTCCCTATATCATATTACCATCTATTGAATCATGCATGTTATTATATTATGTATATGTATGTATGTCCAGAGATATTCAGCATTGACCCCTGGATGGTCTTATGACACAACCCGTACAGATGTCTTCTTCGACAGTTAGCCGTATTGATCATACACCACCATTTATGGTGGTAGCTGGTATGCGCTCATGGTATGATAGTATATCACCATAAGAAATGGTGATTGTAGATGATTTGCTGCAACATACTATGACCTTACTGATGTTTCAGGTTCCTCCAGGATTTATAGAGGGCATGCTAGAGCACTGGGTATCGGAGAGACATGTATTCCGATTTGGGACCCGTGAGTTGACTACTACTTTGGAGGAGTATGTACGATTGAAGATGCTTCCTCTGGACAGACCTTGCGTGTATATGGTGATGGGAGACATGAGTAGACAGTTAATGACTCTCACAGGATTGAGGCGCAGAGTGGTACAGGACGAGATTACATCCGGCTACGTGATATCCTAGTGTTTCCTGCTTGACAGGTTTGGCTCTGAGGACAGCTATGCACGGCATTCCGGGGATTTCACCACATCGGAGGATCATTGGCATTCAGCCAGAGTAGATGTATTGTTTCTATGCGTATTGTCATACGTCTACATGCTGCGGTACATCGATGAGCTAGATATCGGCGTCATTATGGCAGTGAGAGCTCTCAGGGAGGGTCATACCATTGTACTGATGATCATCGTAGAGACCTTGAGGTCAGATACATATTGTTTTCTACTTATCCGGCAGAAGTGTTTGCAGGTAGCTCGGTCATGCTGTACGTGTGGTTTATGTCACACTTGAGACCGATTGGCACATTGAGACCACAGGGGTTTTGTTTCACCCATGATATAGCCATGTCGTACTTCTTTCAGCCTACGGAGTGTACAGATGCTGTATCGTGGTCAATTTTTCTGATAAGGATTAGAGATCCGTTTGCCATATTGCCGTGTTCAGGGCTTAGTTCACCCTACAGCTTCATTATTCATGCTCCAGGCATAGATTATCTCCCTCTGACTGGATTGAGGGGCATGATCACTTACCACCTACTGGCTGTGATGTGTTAGTTTAACCAGTTCCAAGACTTTCACCCGTATGAGGGGGGCAGTGATTCAACGCTTCGCGTCACACCGTTTCTCAGCGGAGGACAGATCCAGGTTGTATGTCTATTGGGATCAACGAGAGCTGGCTAAGTTTTCTGTTAGTCATTCAGGTTATTCTGCAGAGTATTCTGCATGGATGGAGATAGAGACTGCATCGGCTGCAGCAGTATCCACATTGCAGGGGATTGATTTTTACAATGAGGAGCCTATAGAGGAGGCTGTTATTTCCACCGACAATTTGACTGCTGGACTGCCAGCATTTGTGATGGATTCTCCCACCCCGAGTGCCACTGTTACTCAGTATTCGGCACAACATTTGGAGCAGAGCTTACATTTGATGACCTATGATAGAGATCAGGCTAGGGACGCGATGTTGACAGCTCTTGATGAGAGAGATACCACTCTGTTAGAGAGGGATGAGGCTAGATCAGCCAGAGATGTATTAATTGGAGAACGGGATGCCGCCTTATCTGCTAGGGATGTGGCCATTGTAGATAGCACTTCCATTAGATCCCAGATAACTGTCAGTCTGGCCGACATGAGTGCTTACATTGATGAGCATTTGGCCACCATGCAGTTAGCCTCTGATCTGCTAGCTCGTGTAGATACCCTTGGGCAGGAGCTTGCAGTGCTACCTCCATCTTTAGAGAGGGATGCTATGTTAGATCTGATAGTCTGCATACATACAGATCTGTAGATAGCTTTGTATTTTCCTGCACAGAGTAGCTTAGCCATTTTGTCATGTACAACACAAATGTATATACCAAACAGTATTCTATATGGCAAGGAAGTATATTTTGATTCATTTCCCTTTTAGTTATTCCTTGATACTTGCTTGATATTTGCCTGTTTCTCCAGGGCCTTGTGATCTTGATGCATTCTGAACTTATCCTTGATAGATGGACATTGAGACATCGCAAGATCTCTCAAAATTGATCATTGATTTCTGTATATCCCTACCATCTTTGGTGTCTTGGGACTGGTATCTGTATGGAAAAGTGGACAGGAGGATGGTTTCTTCCTCTCTGAGATTGACCTCATCACAGATGGACGCCGATACTTCTATTTGTGAGAAGCCTAGTTAATTCCATCTCTTATGAGTTGGTATTTATCTTTGAGGCACGATCTCAGCTTAGATAGTCACCGAATCTTTTATTTGTGAGAAGAGGTTGGGTAATTCCATCCCTTTGATCTGAAACCGATGAAATTGGGCAAATTGAAGATTGATCCCAGTACCGTCTGACAAGTATGTTGTTCTGGTTGGGGTTAGACTGCACCATGAATAGCTGCCTACGTACTCCTATTGAAGAGGAGATCAAGTCTGCGTATTTCAAACCTAGTGTAGGAGGTTCAACGCTTAATGAGAAAGGCAGAAGAGTGTAGAAGTATTTTTGTTGTTTTTGTTGTTTTGTAGAGAAAAGGTAGAAATGTTTTTGTTGTTTTTCTTTATTGCGACCGGGCCATATAGCATATGGTTACCTACGTACCCCCAGGTATTAGGGAGATCAGGTCGACGTAGTTCGCCCCTCAGGACGAATTGAAGGCGAAGAGAAGTGTAAATCCAATGTGCAAGATATACTGCGGGGAGGGGAAAGTTTAATCCCATAATGGGGATAAACTGCAAGTGTGTAAAAAGTTTGATCCCGTCTCCAGGACAAACTGCAGGCGTAGAAAAGTTTAATCCCGTCTTCAGGATAAACTGCAGGTGTGAAAGGTTAAATCCCATCTTCAGGATAACTGAAATTGTGAAAGGTTAAATCCCGTCTTCAAGATAACCAAGATTGTATGAAAGGTTTAAAATGAAGTGAAACCAGGATGCTATCTTGAAGTGTATGTTTTCCTGAGGGGCAGAAAAGTATGTAGAAATGGTTCAAAACCGGAATGACTGGTGATTTGAGGATCAAAACCAGGATGTTTGTTCGATGGTAACTTCAGACATAGTACCGTTTCACGGTGTCCGAGTTGATAAACTATGAAAATTCATCGCCATCCATTTCCTACAATCTGAGAGCACCTCTTGGTAATGCTTCCTTGACAACAAATGGGCCTTCCCAGTTAAGAGCGAATTTTCCCTTAGATTGATCTTGGTTGTCAATGATCTTCTTCAAAACCAAGGCATGTTGTTTGAATTACCGTAGTCAGACTTTTCTGTTGTAGGATCGTGCGATCCTTTGCTGATATAACTGACCATGGAAGATTGTCGCGGTTCGCCTTTCGTCTATTAGAGACAATTGGTGATACCTGTCTTGTACCCATTGATCTTCATCCAACTGAGCATCCATCAATACTATGAGGGATTCCATTTCCACTTCTATAGGGATCACTGCTTCCATCCAATAGACTAATGAGTAGGGGGTTTCCCCAATGGAAGTTCGCATGGAAGTTCTGTAGGCTAATAAAGTTAGAGGCAAGAGGTCAGGCCATCCTTTGTGATTGGCGGACATTTTCTGCATGATCTTTTTTATGTTTTTATTAGCCGCTTCAACAGCACCATTTATCTTTAAACGGTAGATGACGAAGTTGAGATGTTTGATGTAAAATTTTTTGCATAAATCCTCCATCATTTTGTTGTTGAGGTTCTTGGCATTATCTGACACAATGACCTTTGGTTGTCCATATCGACGGATGACATTGTTTCTGATGAAAACAATCATAACTTCTTTAGTGACCTTGGGGAAGGAAGCTGCTTCTACCCATTTAGTGAAGTAGTCGATCATGGTGAATATGAATCAATGTCCATTGCTGGCTTTGGGCTCGATGGGCCCGATCACATCCATTCCCCACATTGAGAAGGGCCATGGCGAACTCATATTGTGGAGTTCCTGTGACAACCCAAGAATTTGGACAATTTATGAAAATCTTAAATGATTGAATTAAGGTCAAATAAAAGACCTAGACCGAAGATAAGTGTATGTGTTTGGTGTTATTGGGATTGAATTTTGAGGATTTCAAAATTCGGTAAAGGAAATAGGTGAATTATTCAGGATTAATGATTTATGAGATTATGTTTTGTGTTTATGGTTGTGTATGTGTTCAGAATGTGGTTAAGGGTCAAGGGTTGACCAGATTAATTATATATGTGTCAAACCCTAAGTATATATTAAGAACGTCAATGTTCTGTTAGAAAACCCTAACGTCTGATGAGAACCCCTAGAATCGGTTCTAGAAACCCTAGTTTCAGTTCCGGGAATCCGAAACACTAAAATCATGATATGAATATGGTGATTAAGTTAGAAAACCCTAACGATATGTTCAGAAACCCTAATTTGGGAAATCAAAGGCTAAATATAATGGCTTATGTATTTTGATAATATATTAGAGATAACCCTAATAGCTAAATTAGAAACTCTAATGCTATGTATAAAATCCTAACGATTAATAGTTATGTGAGTAAGGAATATGAACATTATGTGATGGTTTATCTTTGTTTATTATATAAACAAACAAAAGAAACTAGTGTAACCCTAATTATATATTAGGAATGAAGGATTTAATAACTTAAGAGTTATGGAAAAAGAGAATTGTGGTATTTAGAATACTTACTAATTCTAGGAGAATTATTTTATATATCTCAAATGATTAATTTTATAACTTAATTATAGCAAGTCTAATTGGGTTAAGGAGATAAGTGGGCATGAGTAAGGATTTGTGTTATAATTGAGGAAGTAAAAAAACCCTAATTAAATGAATTGGGTTGGATAAGAATTTAAGGTATTGAATTATGTATATTTTAGAGGCCCAAGCAATACATTAATTGAGTGGCTCAAATATTTTTATTGTTAAGCCCAAAAGATTTAAGAATTGGCCCAAATTTGGAACCCAATTGAAGGAAGGGCATAATGGACATTTGGTTATATTAATATTGTTGGACTATGATTGATTTACATGGCCCAAAGAATTAAATTTTTATGTTCAATGGGTTAATTTTGAAAAGCCCAAAACATTAAAGGAATGACCCAACTTTTGTCCCAAGTGGGAGAGGACTTTTTGGACAATTAGTAAATCAAATAAGCATTAAAAGAAAGCATTAAAGGAGATTAATTTTTGGGCAAGTAAATGGCCAAGTGGTCGGCCATGATAAAAAAAAAGGGGGATGAATGTTATGATTATTCACTTTAGTTGGTTACCAACTTCTACCAACTCCCTAGGTGTCCAAATTTAATTTGACCAACACATTTGGCAAAGTTGGCAAGGCAACCACTTGGTAATTGAAAGGGAGAATGAGTGGAGAATGAAGGAGCTTGGCCGAATGTGGTAGGGAGTATAGGAGATGGGGAGATAACAAATATATATACAAAATATATCTATAGATTTTTCCAACACTTGGATCATATTTTTCACTTTCATCTCTTTTATTATTCTTGCTAGAATACAAGAAAGAGAGAGAGGGAGGAGTTCGGCCACTTCAAGAGAGGTAGAGGGGAGATTTTGACTCTCACAAAACCAAGATCCATCCCATATCTTAGAAGGAGAAAGAAAATTAAGCTAAGGTATAGCAAAATTTCCACTTATGTAGTCTATTTTCCTTTGTGGTTTAATTTGATTTTTGGACAATATGAAGTTGTGATCTTGAGGCTTATAACCTTAGATCTTGGTGTTTAAAAGTGTTTAATATGTAGATCCAACTCTTTTGTAGATCAAAAGTTAGATCTAAAGTATGAAATGGAGGTTAGGTTTTTCAAAAGATAGAAAACCTAAATTTTTCTTAGCTTTGATTGTGTTGATGCTTGTTTGATGAAATAAGAAACTTTAGTTCTAAACTCAAAAACCTTAGATCTATGTGTTAATGAGTGTTTCATGTTTAGATCTAACCATATTGAGTGTTGATTTGGTTGAAATCAAAAGGAATTGAAAAATAGAATTTTTCCGGAAAAGTTTAAAACTAGAAAGTATGATCTAGCTTTTGATTCTTGAAATATATGATGGATATTTGTGATTTATGTTTTTGTGATGCTAGATCTATGTGTAAAGGATAAAAACCATTTGGAATTACTAAAATAGGTTGAAAAATGAGCAAGTTATGGAATTTTTCCCAAACTACTCAAAGATAAGAAAACTGTTAGAAGGACAGTTTTTACTATCCACTTCCGGGCTAAATTCCGGGAGCTTAACATGTCCAAATATGCATTATGATATATGAAAACTGTAGTTCGGAAAGATATGAACCCAACAAAATTGACGGATCATTAATCGGAGTTATAGATTTCATTTTATTTAAGTTTTGGTAAAGGACTCCAAAACTGTCAAACGTCAAAAAGTTGCTGCCTAAAATTTTCCGGGGGCTGTTTTGGACATTTATTTAATGAGAAAAATTCCAGGCTTTAGGGAAATGAAAATATATAGTATTATGTAGCTCGTGTCCAAAAATGAGCTAATTCTGAGTTAAAACGACCAAGTTATGACCGTTCTAATTTTTGTGATTTTCCGACGGAAATCGCCATAAACGGAGTTTTACAACTCCGATTGCCACGAAATTTAAATTGGATCATCACGTTAACATATATAATGTTATGCCAAGATATGGGAATGTTTGGAGTTAGGCACGAGGTAGATAATTTCTTAAGCTACGCACTAGAATGATTTTTGAAAAAATACTAAAGGAAGTTAGAAAATCGTGAAAAAATACTTTTTGTGTATGAAATACATGTATATATGTTTGGCCAAAGGATTGGAAAATAATAAACTAATTTGGTATTTTTGTAAAACGGATATAGAATTCAGCTTGCTGGATTGTGTAATTTGTGAATCCAGTTTGTTGGATTAGAAAATCTGATGAATACAGCTTGCTGGATTGAAAAGAAGTTAACTGAATTAATGGATTGGTGAATCCAAATTGCTGAATTAGAAATTTGGTTGCTAGATTTAGAATCCAGGTTGCTGGATTAGTATTTAACTTACTAAGTGTTAGAGAATAACTTATGAAATGAAAAAGGCTAGTGTTAAATCATATAAATGTGATTCTAAGTAATTGTTAAGTGCTTAGGCAGAGTTTAATTGAACTTAAACTTGATATTTATTCCGACTAGACCGTCGGGATGTTAAAATTGTGTCGGTTTCAACTCAAACATAATAGTCTAACCCGATACGAAGTTTTATGTGCTGTATAGACTTATAAGATTATGTGTTATATGTTTAGGTTATCCTGTATGTAACGCCCCGAAATCCGGTCTATCTTCACACCCGAATTCCGTGCGTCACTAGTACATCATTCATCCAACATACATCATTATATACTGAAATATAACAACATACACTCTCAAATCCCAGGTTCTAAAAAAAACCTTATAGCTTTTCTCATTACAAATAATGATAATTACATTATTCTTTACATCTTGCACGAGTGACTTTTATCCGCCACCAAGGATACATAATCGTTCATTAAACTATTCTATAGTTTAATTCTCATCTTTCTACATTACAAGTCTTCACTTGATCTTCTCGCTCATTCACATTCTGAATGGCACTTCATCTGGATACCGACATCTTGATCTATACGGGATCCTTATGTTCTTCTAACATCGTTCGCTGAAAATGTTTTTCATTTAAAGCAAGTGTGAGCATTCAATTGCTCAGCAAGTCTTAGCAGTTGAATAAACAACTTCAAGAGTTTAACATTCCTTTGGAACTTCGATAACCGAACAAAGGTTATGAAGCAGCTTGAACAATAGGAATAATCTCGATTCCTATCATTTTAAAACATCAGTTATATCCACTTTGAAATACTTTCATTCTCTACTCTCTTTCATATACATTCTGTCTGGCTGGAATCAATAGCACAGACTTAACAATAACGGTTCATGTATAAACAGAACATTCTTTTATTGAACAGTTCAATCACAGAACAGTTCATATCATAGAAACACCAAAGTGTTCACATTGTGGCACAAGGCCTCATACGTTCTACCACCTTGTACAAATATCACACATTCTCACATAGACAGAACTTCTCAAGTTCAACATCTGAGAAGTTTAAAAAACTAGCATTCATTTAAAATATGAATGAAGTTAGGAAACTTGCCTTACGCACAGCTACAGCTTACGCTAAACTGCTCATTCCATTCCCTACAACACATAAGGAAGTAACACATACACCAATTAGTCATATACTTGAATTACGCATTGGTTTACTTAACTTTACTTCTTAAGGTTCGCGTTCTTGCAATCTAAGTTTACGCGACCAACTTTCATTACCATTCTACAGCTTCATGACATACGGAGATGTCTTACTCAAAACGTTCATCATCTTTGATGATTAACATTCTTATCTTCTTCTTATAACTTCTCTAGGACTCAGCACACATCGCTTCTCTGCTGGTAGTCCATATGGTACTCTGAGTGGTTTCCCACAAACAACCAACAAACAAGTTCCCGTCTCATCTACACTGCCATCACAGTGAGTTAGATCGGTTGCCAGTTTCGTATATACCTTCGCTCTCTGAAGGAATTGTTTAGCCCAGCTCCCATATGTCAACCATCAAAGGTTACGATTGTACCACAACCTAAATTTCTGTTAACTTATACGAACTATTAAATATAATGTTCGTTAAGTCAATTTCTTATTCCTTATGGCTTTCTGACAAGTAATTGCCATACCTCAGGATTCATTCTTATCCGATTCACATTCGGCTTTCATTAATCTCATTACCGTTCGATACGGCTTTCTTGATACCATTCGTATCTTACTTACTACATTCATCAACGTCTAAGTCATACAACTAGGGTATACTTAGCACGTTCGTCAAACGTGAATACGATTCACGAGGATCGTTTACGTATTCAACGTTCACGTTGCTCGTCTCTTAATCTCTCATTCAACCTTTAATCAAGGTTTTAATTACTTCCGATCGTTATCCATCCCATGAACCCCATGTTCATTATTCTTTCTTAATGTCGAAGCCATACTGATTGTTGTATGCTAAGACCGATCGTTCATTGCAACAACGTTGTATTCACAACGTCTATACGCTTTACATTCATATCTCATTACCATGTCATAACATCGAAATGTTATACATTATTATCGTCCATCAACGTCTAAGGAATCACCATCATAGCAATCCCTCACGTTCGATTCATTGCGACTACGGTCCTCGGCTATCGGTCCCGTAACCCGTAATTACATTCTTTTAATCTCGTTCAATCTTTTCATTCGACCTTCATCAAAGGTTTAAAACACTCACTTAAGTGTAACCTTAGTAAAACTACATGTTCGTATCTCTTTCTTGCACATCCCCAGTAATTGAGCATTTAAAAGCTCATTACTGGCTTTTTCCCTGTACCGGCGCTGCGGCGCCGATCCCCTTTACAACTCTCACGCTGCGGCGCGACTCTGCAGTGTCAAACTGCCGAGGCTGGCGCTGCGGCGCCACTCTCTACACTAAGACTCGCGCTGCGGCGCGAGTTAGCAGTGTCTGGCTCTCCGGCCTGGCGCTGTCGCGCCACCATTCTAGGCATGCCTGGCGCCGCGGCGCCAAGACCTTCTTCCCGAAAATTTTTTCTAAGTCTTTGGTCGTTCTGAGATGCGTACTTCGAAATCTCATAACTTCTTCGTTATAACTCGGAATGGAGTCGTTCCAAAGCCATTTTCTTACTTATCTTACGTACTTTGATTACTCATGGATAGAACTTTGTTCTGAATCCATTAACCTGCCATTCAATTGGCTTAATCTTCACCCTTCGTTCATTTTAACGTTTTTAACGTTCTTCGTTAGTTCGTCCGTAATTCGGTCATCCGAACTCGGAATTCGTTCGTTCTTGAGTCCATGACTCATGTTTTCAACATTTTCCTACATTCTTATTAAACCCTACACATTTGGGTTCATTTACTAACTTTCAAATGATTGAACTTCTTTTACGAAATTTTCGCCATAACTTCGTTATAGCTCAATTTTAATCCGTTCTTCATGAACGTTTCTAACGTTCCTAACCAAGCAATAAGCAACTAACTTATATGCGATGGTTTTAAACTTGTCCATCAACAACAATTATACTACGATGGTTTTAAATTTGTCCATCAACAACGTTCTTCTCGTTCTTCGCGTGTTCTTCGTGTTCTTCGTTCGTTCTTCATTTTTAATCGATATTTTGGATTATGATTTTAGTTTTTCTTGGAATTTGATGTTATAGAACACCATTCCTTACTTATTTAACCTACTCATTCATAAGATTCATTCGGATCACTCAAAATCCTTACGAATTTTATACTTCCTTAAGAAATTTATAAACTAAATTTCTTATTTCTTATTTCTTCTTTTTCTTACAATTTCAACCATATGAATTCATTCTTAACATCTTTACTTCTTATTCTCATTAAGTTATGTTTTTAACATAAAAACTTAAAGAAAATTTTGAAGAAACTAGGATTCGGATTACCGTTCATCCTTAAATTCCTTCCGTCGGAGAAAGTTTGCTCACGAGCCAACTTTTTCCTCTTCTTCTTCCTTTCATCTTCCATCCGAACTCTCTCTCTTTCTCTCTCAAGTGTAGGATTTTCAATAATCCAAACAAATGAGTTTAAGCTTACTATTTATAGAAAAATCAAGGTTAGGGGCATTTTGGTCATTTCACACTCTTAACCTCCTTACTATTCATTACTTAAGGACTAAGTTAACTTACTCCTTAAGTTTACTTAACACTTAAGTTTACTTAATACTTAAGTTTGCTTAGCCTTTAAGTTTACTTAGCACTTAAGTTTACTTAACCCTTAAGTTTACTTAACCCTTAAGTTTGCTTAGCCTTTAAGTTTTCTTACTCATTAAGTAACTTATCTTTTACTTAGCTCATAAGCATAAGCACTTTACAGTCTAAAAACTGTGATTTCTCGGAATCCAAATATTTTTGGATATTTCGTCTTTCCTTTACCGATTGAATATTATGTATTCTTCGGATTTTCGAAAAACTGAAAAACACTTTTCCACTATAAGCATTTTCCTTCACGTTTTCCCCTAACGTAGCTAAACGAGTGAAAAGTACACAGCAGTACTTTTCGTCGTTTTTATTTTATCCGATTTCTGCACGTTTTTCGAGAAAAACTTTTATCGGCTTACTTAACTTTTCACGATATATTATCGTCAAATCTTTCGATGGAATGTCATTTCGACATACCGAACTCTCGAAAAGGCTTAGGTTATTCAAACCCTAACCCTTAGGTTTCATCGGGTGAATAGTGCCTATTTCGTCTTTTTCCCCGAAAATATTTTGTCTCCGGAAAAATTTATTTTCGTCTTGAAAATTCCTACTCGTTCAGTCTAGCTCGTAGCCAGAATCCTCCCGATTAATAATCATTCTAGGTTATAGAACGATTAATAAACACATAGCACATAATAGTATTAATAAAAATTCATTTTATTAATAACTAATTCTTTAAATCTTAATTTCTGGACAATCCGGATTTCCGGGTTGTCACATCCTTTCCCCCTTATAAAAATTCCGTCCTCGGAATTTCTTTAAACCATACCCATACCCGGGTCATCACATTCACACCTTCTTCATAGAATTTCGTCCTCGAAATTTTAACTTACTCTTCTTTTCAACTTCTCTTCAAAGAAGTTCTTATCTTTCTTTCATTCCCTACCCTTCATAACTTATCAAGAATCATGAAGTGAAAGGAATAATGAGGAATATAAAGATTCCTTTAAAACATTTCATTCTTTTGCTGAGGGGTCAAATCGACCATGAACTCTTACTAGGTTAAACAGCCTTTCGCCGTAAACCTTTCTTACACGGTAAGTTTACAATCACAAAGAAGGTAAATTACCTCTTCCATACGTAGGTGATCAGCCTATCGTATAACTCCATTTCAGGGTATGTTCACCTCAGACTTACTCATCAGATTCCACACCAAAACAATTTGGTTTGGCATAACATTTCAAAGAAAGCTCGATTTTTTTTTTAATCATAACATACCATTCGTCTTAGCCAAATCAAGTAGCTTAGACCAAACCAATAAATTGGACATCAACTTGAAACATTCGTCTCGTCAACTAAATTGACATCGACTACTTCTTTAAATTCTTTTATAATACATCAAAACGTTTCATGACGTCATGATACCGCACTCTTCATAGTACGTTGAGGACTTCGTCAGTTTATGACTTCATCATTATGCATCATACCATAGCAGGTTGTTGATCCTCTGATCAAATTTCACACCAGGTTTAATTGCATTAATAACTCCATCCTTTTACCATCCTTGCATCAAATGCACTGATGATATAAAATTCATTTTGATATTTCAAATCAATTTCTGTCTAGCCGAATCAACTAGCATAGACATATCAAGAATAGTTCTTTTAAAATCTATTGGTTTCAAAAATTGAACCAATTCGTTCATTTTTAAAACGCGCACATCAGTACGATTTCAAGAAACTTCGAAATCTAGCATAACTAGATGACTTGGAATATCCTATTCTCTGTATTCCTTCATTGTCTTACTTGCGACAATACATAATCTTCTCTAGCACCTTCAATGCTAATTCTACTGAAAATAACTCATTTTCAGTTTACACATTCCTATACCTTAGTATAGTTCATCCACTTACCACACTTTATGTGTTTAGGAACTTTCCACAACCATATGTGTTTAAGAACTTATCTTCGCAATATGTAATCCAAGAACAAATCAAGGACTATCCATATGCTTAGGGCTCAGAAACATAGCATATAACTATGAGTCACAAACTTTTCATAAGTATGAGTTTCAAGAACCCGCACCTATCTTATCATTCTCTACCTATCAAGTATATACATAAGAAAAGATTCACCTTCTCGTCACATACATCTTGATAGCGTGAACAATTTCAATGATTATCACTATAAGAAACTGAGTGGTTGTTACACCAAGCACAAACCTCTGTCCATACAAAGATTCATACAACTCAGCCATCACATGAGTCCTCAATTGAAATCTTACAACTTCTAACTTTCTCTTTACTTAATAAAAATTTTCTTTAACTTGTATACTATCCTTTACCACTCAATTTGAGTTCTTCTTCGCGTACTACCTCGTAGTACCATTCATTCATAGCATTAGCTATAAATCATCCATCGTTTAACAGATCATTTGTTACTACAATTTACTATGATCACGTAGTGATCTTCTTATCCTTCTCTTTACGATTATAGTCTTAGGTACTCATACCTAAGATTTATAACCTATCAGCTTTGATACCAACTTGTAACGTCCCGAAATCCGGTCTATCTTCACACCCGAATTCCGTGCGTCACTAGTACATCATTCATCCAACATACATCATTATATACTGAAATATAACAACATACACTCTCAAATCCCAGGTTCTAAAAAAAACCTTATAGCTTTTCTCATTACAAATAATGATAATTACATTATTCTTTACATCTTGCACGAGTGACTTTTATCCGCCACCAAGGATACATAATCGTTCATTAAACTATTCTATAGTTTAATTCTCATCTTTCTACATTACAAGTCTTCACTTGATCTTCTCGCTCATTCACATTCTGAATGGCACTTCATCTGGATACCGACAGCTTGATCTATACGGGATCCTTATGTTCTTCTAACATCGTTCGCTGAAAATGTTTTTCATTTAAAGCAAGTGTGAGCATTCAATTGCTCAGCAAGTCTTAGCAGTTGAATAAACAACTTCAAGAGTTTAACATTCCTTTGGAACTTCGATAACCGAACAAAGGTTATGAAGCAGCTTGAACAATAGGAATAATCTCGATTCCTATCATTTTAAAACATCAGTTATATCCACTTTGAAATACTTTCATTCTCTACTCTCTTTCATATACATTCTGTCTGGCTGGAATCAATAGCACAGACTTAACAATAACGGTTCATGTATAAACAGAACATTCTTTTATTGAACAGCTCAATCACAGAACAGTTCATATCATAGAAACACCAAAGTGTTCACATTGTGGCACAAGGCCTCATACGTTCTACCACCTTGTACAAATATCACACATTCTCACATAGACAGAACTTCTCAAGTTCAACATCTGAGAAGTTTAAAAAACTAGCATTCATTTAAAATATGAATGAAGTTAGGAAACTTGCCTTACGCACAGCTACAGCTTACGCTAAACTGCTCATTCCATTCCCTACAACACATAAGGAAGTAACACATACACCAATTAGTCATATACTTGAATTACGCATTGGTTTACTTAACTTTACTTCTTAAGGTTCGCGTTCTTGCAATCTAAGTTTACGCGACCAACTTTCATTACCATTCTACAGCTTCATGACATACGGAGATGTCTTACTCAAAATGTTCATCATCTTTGATGATTAACATTCTTATCTTCTTCTTATAACTTCTCTAGGACTCAGCACACATCGCTTCTCTGCTGGTAGTCCATATGGTACTCTGAGTGGTTTCCCACAAACAACCAACAAACAAGTTCCCGTCTCATCTACACTGCCATCACAGTGAGTTAGATCGGTTGCCAGTTTCGTATATACCTTCGCTCTCTGAAGGAATTGTTTAGCCCAGCTCCCATATGTCAACCATCAAAGGTTACGATTGTACCACAACCTAAATTTCTTTTAACTTATACGAACTATTAAATATAATGTTCGTTAAGTCAATTTCTTATTCCTTATGGCTTTCTGACAAGTAATTGCCATACCTCAGGATTCATTCTTATCCGATTCACATTCGGCTTTCATTAATCTCATTACCGTTCGATACGGCTTTCTTGATACCATTCGTATCTTACTTACTACATTCATCAACGTCTAAGTCATACAACTAGGGTATACTTAGCACGTTCGTCAAACGTGAATACGATTCACGAGGATCGTTTACGTATTCAACGTTCACGTTGCTCGTCTCTTAATCTCTCATTCAACCTTTAATCAAGGTTTTAATTACTTCCGATCGTTATCCATCCCATGAACCCCATGTTCATTATTATTTCTTAATGTCGAAGCCATACTGATTGTTGTATGCTAAGACCGATCGTTCATTGCAACAACGTTGTATTCACAACGTCTATACGCTTTACATTCATATCTCATTACCATGTCATAACATCGAAATGTTATACATTATTATCGTCCATCAACGTCTAAGGAATCACCATCATAGCAATCCCTCACGTTCGATTCATTGCGACTACGGTCCTCGGCTATCGGTCCCGTAACCCGCAATTACATTCTTTTAATCTCGTTCAATCTTTTCATTCGACCTTCATCAAAGGTTTAAAACACTCACTTAAGTGTAACCTTAGTAAAACTACATGTTCGTATCTCTTTCTTGCACATCCCCAGTAATTAAGCATTTAAAAGCTCATTACTGGCTTTTTCCCTGTACCGGCGCTGCGGCGCCGATCCCCTTTACAACTCTCACGCTGCGGCGCGACTCTGCAGTGTCAAACTGCCGAGGCTGGCGCTGCGGCGCCACTCTCTACACTAAGACTCGCGCTGCGGCGCGAGTTAGCAGTGTCTGGCTCTCCGGCCTGGCGCTGCCGCGCCACCATTCTAGGCATGCCTGGCGCCGCGGCGCCAAGACCTTCTTCCCGAAAATTTTTTCTAAGTCTTTGGTCGTTCTGAGATGCGTACTTCGAAATCTCATAACTTCTTCGTTATAACTCGGAATGGAGTCGTTCCAAAGCCATTTTCTTACTTATCTTACGTACTTTGATTACTCATGGATAGAACTTTGTTCTGAATCCATTAACCTGCCATTCAATTGGCTTAATCTTCACCCTTCGTTCATTTTAACGTTTTTAACGTTCTTCGTTAGTTCGTCCGTAATTCGGTCATCCGAACTCGGAATTCGTTCGTTCTTGAGTCCATGACTCACGTTTTCAACATTTTCCTACATTCTTATGAAACCCTACACATTTGGGTTCATTTACTAACTTTCAAATGATTGAACTTCTTTTACGAAATTTTCGCCATAACTTCGTTATAGCTCAATTTTAATCCGTTCTTCATGAACGTTTCTAACGTTCCTAACCAAGCAATAAGCAACTAACTTATATGCGATGGTTTTAAACTTGTCCATCAACAACAATTATACTACGATGGTTTTAAATTTGTCCATCAACAACGTTCTTCGCGTTCTTCGCGTGTTCTTCGTGTTCTTCGTTCGTTCTTCATTTTTAATCGATATTTTGGATTATGATTTTAGTTTTTCTTGGAATTTGATGTTATAGAACACCATTCCTTACTTATTTAACCTACTCATTCATAAGATTCATTCGGATCACTCAAAATCCTTACGAATTTTATACTTCCTTAAGAAATTTATAAACTAAATTTCTTATTTCTTATTTCTTCTTTTTCTTACAATTTCAACCATATGAATTCATTCTTAACATCTTTACTTCTTATTCTCATTAAGTTCTGTTTTTAACATAAAAACTTAAAGAAAATTTTGAAGAAACTAGGATTCGGATTACCGTTCATCCTTAAATTCCTTCCGTCGGAGAAAGTTTGCTCACGAGCCAACTTTTTCCTCTTCTTCTTCCTTTCATCTTCCATCCGAACTCTCTCTCTTTCTCTCTCAAGTGTAGGATTTTCAATAATCCAAACAAATGAGTTTAAGCTTACTATTTATAGAAAAATCAAGGTTAGGGGCATTTTGGTCATTTCACACTCTTAACCTCCTTACTATTCATTACTTAAGGACTAAGTTAACTTACTCCTTAAGTTTACTTAACACTTAAGTTTACTTAATACTTACGTTTGCTTAGCCTTTAAGTTTACTTAGCACTTAAGTTTACTTAACCCTTAAGTTTACTTAACCCTTAAGTTTGCTTAGTCTTTAAGTTTACTTACTCATTAAGTAACTTATCTTTTACTTAGCTCATAAGCATAAGCACTTTACAGTCTAAAAACTGTGATTTCTCGGAATCCAAATATTTTTGGATATTTTGTCTTTCCTTTACCGATTGAATATTATGTATTCTTCGGATTTTCGAAAAACTGGAAAACACTTTTCCACGATAAGAATTTTCCTTCACGTTTTCCCCTAACGTAGCTAAACGAGTGAAAAGTACACAGCAGTAATTTTCGTCGTTTTTATTTTATCTGATTTCTGCACGTTTTTCGAGAAAAACTTTTATCGGCTTACTTAACTTTTCACGATATATTATCGTCAAATCTTTCGATGGAATGTCATTTCGACATACCGAACTCTTGGAAAGGCTTAGGTTATTCAAACCCTAACCCTTAGGTTTCATCGGGTGAATAGTGCCTATTACGTCTTTTTCCCCGAAAATATTTTGTCTCCGGAAAAATTTATTTTCGTCTTGAAAATTCCTACTCGTTCAGTCTAGCTCGTAGCCAGAATCTTCCCGATTAATAATTATTCTAGGTTATAGAACGATTAATAAACACATAGCACATAATAGTATTAATAAAAATTCATTTTATTAATAACTAATTCTTTAAATCTTAATTTCTGGACAATCCGGATTTCTGGGTTGTCACACTGTATATATATATAACAATATTATATTGTGATGATATTATTCTAATATTGGAGATCTATATTACTAATATTAGGTCTTCGGGTAAAGCGATATAAATTGCGTTGCGGTAATCAACGGTTCAGGCAAGTTTCTTTGTACTTAACTCTAATAAGAGTATTTTATTCAAGCTTATGGTTAATCATTGCTGATTGCCATGAAAATTTTACTCTGTACATCTTGCATGTATAAGTCAGGTATGAAAGGCTGATCACCTTCATTACCAGTTGGTTCAGAAATGTTTGTTCATGTTTAAAACTTGTTCAGTCAAAAATTTGTTCGTGTTAGTTCTCAATTATATTGATGAATTATAGCAAGCTCATTATTCATACTCTTCAATCATGATATATCGTTATATTATTGTATTTAAACTTGCTGGGAAACTTTCATGCTCACCCTTGCTATATCATGATAAAACATTGCAGATAAGGCGAATGCGTTCGGATACAGAAAAAGATTAATGCCAAGTTCAGCTTGGGATAAAATGTGCGGCTATTTTGTAATAGTATATTTTGATAAATATTGTTATGTGTAGAAAGTTTATGAATTGTATTTAAGTTAAGGTTACTCGATTTTGGGGAAATGTGTGTAAAATTTAATGTATAAACAATTTATGTTTATATCTTCCGTAAATAGTGATAGAAATAGCGTACCGAGTCCGCGGCGATTCGGGGCCCGGATTCGGGGGTATCACAATTCCCTTGGAGGGGCGTGGATAGCATTCCCATGAATCTGGCATTGATAGAACCTCTTGACGTGATCATCACAGTCAGCTTTCAGTGTAAGCCAATAATGTCCCGTTCTGAGAATTTTCTTGATAAGTAAGGGGCCACTCATGTGTGGGCCGCATACTCCACCATGGATCTCATCCATGAGTCTCTGAGCTTGGTCTTTGTCTAGACATCTGAGGAGACCTAATCCTGCATCTCTTTTGTAGAGTGCATCTCTGCTCAGGTAGAATTTCATAGCAAGTTAATGAATCCGCCTAATTTCAATTAGGCTCGCCTCAGCGGGTGTAGATCCATCTCGCAGATACTCCTTGATGTGTTGGTACCAAGGGTTGTGGACGGGAGGTAGCTCATCCGATACTTCTCCAATGTAATTCCTATAGATTGGGGCTTTTTGCAGAGCAAACGTGATGCACGGCATGTTTTTCTTGTCCGGTATGTAAATGAAGAAGGCCAACGTTGCTAATGCATCTACAAAATCATTCCTATTATGAGGAATTTGTAGAAAGGAGATTTCTTCGAAGTCCAAAGCCATCTGTAGAACTTGCCGATGGTAAGGCATCAAATGTAATTCTTTAGTTTAATAGATTCTTGTGGATTGCTTTATTACCAATTCCGAATCCCCAAAGACAGTTAGCCGCCTGATGCCCATTGAACGGGCGAGTTTTAACCCCATGATACAACCTTCATACTCAGCTGTGTTGTTGGTGCTGACAAACTACAATTTGACGACGACGGGATACTACTCCCCTGTACCGGATAGTAAGATTGCTCCAGCTCCGGAGCCTTCTGAATTAACAGCCCCATCAAAATACATTTCCCACTCACGGCATGTATCGTACTGATGTTGTAGCTGAACTGTCACTACCCCTTCATCGGAAAAGTACGTTTCTAAGGGTTTGTAATCCCCTGCAGGTGCGGCGGCCAGTTGATCCGCGATTCCTTGACCTTTGACAGATTTTTGCGTCATGTAGACGATGTCAAATTGTTGTAGGATCAACTGCCATCTGGACAGTCGACAATTTAGTATGGGTTTACTGAACACATACTTGAGAGGATCCATTCAGGATATGATATGGGTTGTGTGACCATGGAGGTAATGCTGTAACCTCATGGAAGCCCATGCTAAAGCACAACAAGTCTTCTCGATCAGAGTGTACTTATGTTCACTGATGCTGAATCTTTTACTGAGGTAATAGATAGCTCGTTCTTGGCCTCTATTGTCTTTTTGCCCCAGCATGCAACCCATAACATTGTTATTTATGGACAGGTACATGAATAGGGGAACATCATCCCTGGGAGGTACCAAAATAGGAGCGTTAATCAGTTGCTATTTAATGGTAAGGAAGGCTTTCTAACACTCATCGTTCAATTTCATGGATGAGTTCTTCCTTAACAATTTGAAGATAGGCTCATAGGTTGCTATGAGTTGAGAAATGAATCTGCTAATGAAGTTGATCCTTCCCAAAAATCACAATATTTCCTTTTCTGTCTGAGGAATGGGCATTTCCTTGATGGCCTGGATTTTGGTAGGATCCAGTTCAATCCCTTTATGGCTGACTAGGAATCCTAGCAACTTACCTGACTTAACACCAAAGGCGTACTTGGTGGGATTCAACTTCAAGTTGTACTTATGCAACCTGTTGAATAGCTTTGTGAGATGGTCTAAGTGGTCATCCTCCTTCTGGTATTTGACATGATGTCATCCACGTAGATCTCTATCTCTTTGTGCATTAAATCGTGGAAAAAAGCCATCATAGCTCGCTGATAGGTTGTCCCGGCATTGATGAGGCCGAAGGACAACCGTCTGTAGCAAAAGGTTCCCCAAGGTGTGATGAAAACAGTTTTCTCACGATCTTCCTCAACGACCATAATTTGATGGTACCCCGCAAAGCAATCAACAAAGGAGTACATGCTGTATTGAGCAGTATTGTCAATAAGAATGTGGATAAAAGACACGAAAAAGCTATCTTTAAGGCAAGCTTTGTTCAAATCCCTGTAATCCACGCAGACTCGCACCTTTCCCCCTAGTTTAGGCACGGGAACAATGTTGGATATTCACTCCGGATATGTAGACACTATGATGATGCCAGCTTGAAATTGTTTCATAATTTCCCCTTTGACTTTTAAACTCTACTCAGGTTTCAATCGCCTGAGTTTTTGCCTAACTGGATTGAATCCTTCTTTAATGGGAAGGCGATGAAGAACAATATCAGTGGACAAACCCACCATGTCTTCATGAGACCATGCAAACATATCCTAGAATTGGGTTAATAGCGCAACCATGTCATTTCGCTGAGTTGTGGTCAGGTGTGAACCAATCTGGATTAGCTTAGGGTTGTATAAGGTTCCAAGATTGAAAGGAGTGGTTTGATCAAGATTGGGTTTGGGTTTGTTTGCGACCCATTCCTTAATCTCTTGAGGTGTCTCAACGTCCTCTTGGATGTCCATCAAGTCTGAGTCCAACTTTGCATCAAAGTTACAGCCCTTGTGGAGAGAAGGCATGTCATCAGCAAGGACAGACACATCTAAATTTAGAGTCCTAAAACAAAAGATGCTTTCACTTAATATATGTAACTGTTCGATCATATAAAAGTGTTAGCATGTACGTGATAAAATAACTGCTAATGTTGTAAAGGAAAGCATACAATTAAAGTTATCTACAAGGTAGAGGGTTTTTCTACCCATTTTACCCTCGTCGACCAATGCATGGAGTGCTGCTCCAATTATCGAAGGCAAAGTCCTGAAGGACTGCAATGATGGAAGGATCGTCAGTGTCTTCCTTCTCCCGAATGATAACCATGACATCTGGGAAATCATCGTCTGAGGTATATTTGTTTGTATGTTCATCATGAACAATGACGCGAATGCCTGCCATCATCAAGGCAAGGCCATGTTTACGTTTCTGTTCCTTTTCTTCCACTTCGGGATTAGGAATCAGCACCTCTTTAGCTTTGATTGGCACTGGTTTCGGAAATAGCATAGCCACAGCATGGGCTGGCACCTTTACTGGAGATTACATTAGCTCATGAGGTAAAGGCATAGAAAATCACCGTGCAACGGAAGCTTGAGGAACTTGCTTGTGTTTATGAGGATTCTTGTATCTGGAACTAGAGGAATAACCTAACCCGGCTGTTCCAATTTGACTGGACAGTTGGATAGTGTAATAAATACCCTGTTGATCCAGGTTGATGACCCAATAACATCATTTCTTAAGTGGCTGACATAACCTCGGTTGAAATCTTGGGTACAGGAAGTGGCGCTCCCGTAGAATGGTATTGCGTTTTACTCACTTCCAAAGTATAAAAACTGGCCGGTTCAACTTCTAAATTTAAGCTGATAACTGGTAGAATTCCATGTTCAGGAAAATCCGGCTCAGCATTGACAGTGACTAGACTGTTGTTAATGATGTATTTGAGTTGTTGATGTAGCGTGGAGGGAACGGCTCCAGCCATGTGTATCCATGGTCTCCCCAATAACAGGTTGTATCCTGAGTCGATCTTGAGGACGTGGAAAGATACATGGAATATATTTGGACCAATCTCAATTGGCAATTCAATCTTTTCGACGACATTTCATCGGGATCCATCAAAAGATCGGATGACCGTATGACTACTTTGGATCCACTTAAGATTGATATTCATCTTTACCAAGGTGGCATAAGGATATATATTCAGAGATGAGCCTCCATCTATCAATACTCCTGCTAGCATGTACCCAAAAGACAACACTGTGATGTGCAATGGCTTGCAATGACCGATCCCTTTGGGAGGTATGTCGTCATCAGTGAAGGATATCACATTGTTATTGAAAATGTGATCAACCAAATGTTGAAATTTTTCCACATCCACTGATTTTGGCAAATAGGCTTCTTCTAAAACCTTCAGCAAGATCTTCCAATGATCTTTGGAAGAGAAAACCAAATCAAGTATCGAAATATGCTATGGAGCTTCTCGTAAGCTTAAAACCACTTTGGCTTCATTATGACCCATAGTACAGAAGAATTTTTCAATCTTCTCCTTGGGCAATTTCCCGTTTACTTCGCAAGTAGGTTTAATAACCTGTTGAGGAAGGTACTGTGGATTTTCTTTCGACACTGTAGCAGTAGTATGAGACGTGGATCCTTCAGCTTCTCCATAATTCCATTAAACTTTATGCAAGCTGACAATAGAATGTTGTGGTCTGAAAGGTAAAGGAATTGGCTCTGGTGCTACCACTTTGAAAGGATTGTCACCTCCTTTGAGTTGAATTGGTTGTATGGGAAATACTTTGACAGTTTCTTCATCCACTGTGGAGATAACTGCTACTGATCCCTTCCATTTGGTAGGGCATGCATTCCCACCCTTGAGTTGTACAGTGTAATCATCTGCAATTTGCAGGACATCACTATCAATAAGATTCTGAATAAGATGGCGCAGTGCCCAGTATTCTTCTGTGCTGTGACCACGAGAATGTGAATGATATTGACATATTTCATCAGGATTGAACCACCCTGAGCGGGGATTGATTGGATGGAGAAGGAATGTGATTCTTCCTTCATTGATCAACATTTGAAGTATCTCCTCCATAAACTGGCCCATATAGGTGAATTCCCTTTGATTGGCAAAATCCCGATGGGCTTTAGCACTTGCTCGCTTTGCAACTTTATCCTCCATAGCTTTGCTTTTGAAGGTGTTGATGGAGCATTTATAACAAATGGAAGGAGATAAGCATGCTCCTGCCTGATTAATTGGCGTGTGATTTGATGTTGGTGGATCGCCAGTTCTGCCAATTGCTCAATTTATTTGCAAAGAGATTTTATCTTTCGTTCCATGGTAAATTGGAACTTTGCATAATTCCATTTGTTAACACCGTCTTTGATGGGTTGGGATGATTCTCCGTTAGAATTGGAACCTTGTACAGTGCTCCAACTGATCATGTTGACCTCTTCTTCTTTGTGTTGAGGAAGAGGGTTGTCTTATACATGAGGTTGATCTAATTTGGTGACTACAATCTCACCGTTGTCTATCAGATCATGAATCTTATGTTTCAAGGCCCAACAATCTTGAGTATCATGTCCAGGTTCCCCGGCATGATAAGCACACTTTCGAGTAGCATTAAAACCCCTCCCATTAGGGTTGGCTGGTGGAAAAAAATGTGTAATTTTCTTTTGAGCAGTCAGAAGAGCAAGAATATTCTCGAGCGAGTCCCCTAAGGGTGTGAACGTTCGAGGTCGCTTTACTTCTCCACTTTTAGGTAATGGAGGGTTTGATGGTTGTGCTGGAAAAGGGGAGTAGTTTCTCCTCTGTATAGGCATGCTTGGATTGCCCTTTTGTCTTTATAGTATTAAGGGAACATCCTCCTCTTTCTTTTAATGGACCCTCCGGGGGTTGTTTCCATAAGATCCAGACTGGATGTACTCAGCAACAGCTTTAAGAGCGGCTAGGTCTTGAATTTTACCGGACTTCAATCGCATCTCAGCCATCTCACCGTGTTTGATCATTTCAGAAAATGGTTTGCCAATACCAGCTAGAACTCTTTCATAGAAAGGAGCTTCTTGTACATCTATGAAGGTTATGACCATTTTTGATTCCGTCATGGAAGGAATAACTTGAGCAGCAAGGCGCCTCCACCTTTGAGTATACTCTCTAAATGACTCATTTGACTGTTTCTTGACCTTAGTGATTTGGTACCGGTCAGGAGCCATCTGAGATTCGAAACTGTATTGATTGAGGAAGGCATGAGCCAGCTCTTCCTAGTTGTGGGTCTTAGAGTTGTCTAATATGGTATACCATGAATGGGATTTTCCAATCAGACTTTTCTGAAATAGCAGCATTCTGAGCCTTTCATTTTCTGCGTAAGATCCGAGTTCTCCAATAAACACCTTTAAATGTGTGTAAGGATCCCCTAATCTGTTATACTTTTCAAAATCAGGGGTCTTAAATTTTTCTGGATAATGCACACCAGGAAATATGCAAAGGTCGGCATATGAAACCCTGCCATGTGTTCCAATCCCTTTGAGAACGCGAATGCTTTCCTCCATTTGAAGGACCTTCTTCCGGATGTCACCGGTGTCTGGATCTCCTTTGAGATGGGTGCCTTCAAGGTCTGGGTTGGTTTTATCCAATTGTTGTTCTGGAATTGTTTTTCCAGACCTTGAACTCCCCCTTGTGTAGAGTATTCTGTATGTATAGTTATCTTTGTACCCTGAGTAGACTGGTGCAATTATTTCAGTAGAATGGCCAAGTCTGTGATTTGTTTACTCAATCCGTCAAATTCTTCTCATGAAACAGGATTAGACTGTTCGGAAGAGGACATGATTGGCTGTAGGCTCGTAGCCTTTTTAGATTTTGACCGGGTAACATGCCCAATTTTTCCCTACAAAAGACTTACGTAGTTTAGTCTTAGGGTAATATAAATGTTTATCATAACATGTCCATTTTAGGAATTTGTACTGCAAAATACCGGTTGTTAATTGATAACATATCGTGCATGCATATATATTCTTTATATTTTCCATTACATATGAATGAACATGGAATAAAATTACAAGTAAATGCTTTTACAAGTAATTTAAAATGGAAAGTATGAAGAAACTTTCCTCCGCATTTGGTTTATCAGAGGTTGACCTATCCTAGGGTTTCTCTCGCGGCTTTTCGGCATGAAGGTTCCCATATCGTCGTAATCTACTTGACGGGAAGTTAATCCAGTCGTTCAACTGGAGCGAATCTGGGTGGTGCCTTTCCTGAGCCTCTGGGAATCAGTCTTCCCACGAGTCCAGTAATCAAACATCGACAGGATAGTCTCCTGGTAGAGGAACCACACAACATACATTCACATACAACGTGTCTCACCGTTTATGCAAAATGATGACATGTGCGAAGCACTAATATCACAGATAGATATTTAGCAGTGCAGAAGTTAAAAAATATGCATTCGTACACATTTATCAGAAATGTAAATGCAACATTCACACACAAGCATATAATAATTTTGAAAAGCTTTTAATAGCGGCTTAAGCCCTCTTACTGGAATCCCCAGCGGAGTCGCCACTTGTCGACGTCGGGATTTTTGAGTGTCCCTTTTCATTACTTGTTCTTTGGTGTTCTCATATTAATGTGAGATTTGTTTGAAAAATAAGTAAAAAAGGTCCTGACATGTATAATGTCGACGATTGGACTTTAAGAGTCGCCAGTTGGTGTATTTAACTGGTTGCACCAATGCAACTGAAAAGGCTTGCACATTGACCCAGTGATTCGACACGGCTAAACGGGTCTGTAAAATCGTGATTCATTTTGGGTCCGGGGGCTTGATTATGCGGAGGGAAGGTGTTAGGCACCCCCCGACATCCGTGTTACCACGGTGACTGCCACTTTTCAAAGAAATTATTATATGAATGTGTGAGTGTGTGTGTGTGTGTGGATCAATGTCCAATTATTTGAAAGTAGTGCGACGCCTCGTTCGCACCTATATACACAATGTTTGAATTTTATAGGAAAATTCAGTTTTAACTGTAAGGCCTCAACTTTTATGAATAAAAATTAATTTTCTATAATTATCATTTTTGAATATTATGGAATGAATTTATTATAATGTTATAGTTGTGGGTAGTATTTATAAATTTTGCAAAGTATGCAAGTTATTATATTATATTCGATTGGTCGGGGAATATTCGCTTTAGCTGGGAATATTCGTACAACGACGCAATCATTGGTGGACCCCATAACAGAATTATTATCGGATTGAGAAAATGATAAAAATATTTTATTGAAAATAATGGCAGAAGTTTTACCGTTGATACTGTTGAACTACTCGGTAGTAAAAGTAAAGTAATACGCGTAGTTGCATAGTAGCACACAGTATTAATTATTGTTGCTTACGTGAGAAGTCATTCAATTTTATTCAATTATTGTCGATATTTTTTTTATATTATTAAATCAATAATTGAGATGACAGAGTTACTAATGTTATTATTTGCAATATTAACGATGTCTAGAAGTTCTGCCAAGGAGAGGTTTGGTCACCTAATTGCGCGCCAATAGGGAGAAATCCTTATTGGAAAGCCACCTCTTTCTTGGGAACGACCTGGTCGATTAATATTGTCAATTATAATAATGATGATAAATGTTGTTAAAAATATTGAGAGGATTTTTATGAAATATTTGATGTTGTTATATGGATCCCCATTTACCCATTTTTTTTTCAAAATAATCAGTAGAAAATTATTTTACATTATAAAGGTGGGGCCCACATGTGGGGCCCATATGTGTTGAAAATCAGGATGTGGAAATGGGAAGGGGGTGTTGTTACGTAAAATGGGGGGAATGTATATATATATATATATATATATATATATATATATATATATATATATATATATATATATATATATATATATATATATATATGATAATGACAAGCGGGGCCCACAAGGGAAGAAATGAATTTGGGGGGAATGGAAGTCTGATGATTTTTTTTTGTCATGGAGGTTTTTTTCCAAACCAAACGTGTGTAATATATATATATATATTATATTTTATTAATTATAAAATTATTAATTTGAAAAAGAAGAAGAAAAAATGTCCGAAGCCATGACTTTGCAAATTATTCATTTACAATTCTGTTTCGTTCCTGAATTTTCCTTACACAGTGCCCCTTCAATTCTCGTATAAATAAGATGCTTAGATAGAATAGAAATAACACCAAAAATTCAAAAAACTCTCTTCTATAATCTTGACAATATTTCTTTAAAGTTTTAAGAAGCTTTGAGCGTAGTGCAAGTTTTCTTAAAGAATATCCTTCGCCCTACCAGTCGAAATACTCTTCTTTTACGGCAAGGGGCAATTTTTTTTTATATTCATGAAGAGAACTTCTGTTATTCCATTCTTTATTATTCTGTTGGAATAACCTGTATACGCGGTCTACCCTATACTTGGTGAAATTCTTTTATTATTCCATTCGTTATTATTCTGTTGGAATATCCTGTCTGTGCGTTTTACGTAGGACATGGTTCCGTCTTTATTATTCTGTTGGAACATCATGTCTGTGCGTTTTACGCCAGACCTGGTTTCGTCTTTATTATTCTGTTGGAACATCCTGTCGGTGCGAATTTTGCCTGACCTGGTTCCGTTATTTATTATTCTGTTGGAATAACCTGTCTATGCGAAGTACCGTATTCATGGTGATTTCTTTTCTTATTCCATTCTTTATTATACTCAGTTGGTTAAAGTTTTAACTTCTATACTCCATGAAATTAGTGGAATATTCTTGATATTTGCGCTTCATCCAGTATCTTTTCATGAAAATATTCTTCTGAGCATTCTTAAATTTTACACTACAAAGAAATATCATGTTAACAATTTCGACGTTATTAGTTCTTGAATAAATTAATTATTGAACTTGTTTTATTCAATTATTATATCATTGTCATCATCCTCATGTTTATAATTTTTTTTTGGAAAGTCATCTGTGGCCTGTAGTGCATGGATGGACTTGGTATGATTATGACCAGGGATTATTCGGTGTAATCATGACCGTAATGTTACAAATGATGTGGTAAAAGTCCTCATTGGCCCTTAGTGCATTGATGGACAGTTGTTGGCATGATCATGACCATTGATGAATACACGAATATCCTTGGCCCGTAATGCATGGATAATTTGTGGTTGTGATACTAATGAATATCCTCGGCCGTAGTGCAGGGATGATATGGATGATTTATTAAGCTGAGTCTCACTAATAAAAGTGATGAAAAACCATTTTAAATCATAAAATATAGTAGATTTTAATCTCTACTTGACTCTTTTAATGGATTGCTTGTTCCGCTGCAGTTAAACTTGATGTCTATTGTATTTTATCAGTTTAACATTGTTGAAGGCTAATGATAACTTATTCTGCATTATCTTAGTCATAATATTTCTTACTGGGCTAGTTGAGCTCACATTTTCTATCACTGTTCTCTTCAGGAAATGAGAACGTAGTCGGGACTAGTCGGGGAACGGAGTGACGGTCCGAGATGATAGTATTAGTAGTCCTCACTATTCTGTTAAATAGTGTGATAATAAATGTAATGAGGACTTATTCTGAGAGTTGATATTGTCTAAAAAACAATAATTGTATTAAAACTCATAGCTCTCTTGTTGTATATTAAAGATTGTATTTGTATTCTGTGCCATGTATTTGGTGACTCAAGATGGGTGATGTATACCTATTCTGGGGGCGTCACAGTTGGTATCAGAGCTTAAGGATATGATCCCTGGCTGAGATGTGAGACAAGAACTAGGAGGGGAGAGACGAGTAATTCCTTCGCTAGTATGACCTACATAAGTTTATTTGGTATTTAATTTGTCAGTCAGAGTATAGGGGTAATATGCGATATGTTAATTAACCCTTGTTTTATGGCAGTATTTGAAAATGGCTTCCGAGAATGTTGAGAACATTAATGGAGCACAGGAGACTATTGAGTCTCCATAGATCAATAACCAAGACAATGTGCATCAGGAAGGCGACAATCCACATGCAAACAACAACACTGACCAAATGATGAACGATGGAATGTTCCGAGGCTTCATGCAATTCATGCAACATCAGGCGAGAGCGGCTCCTGTCCAAAATATAGGTGGAAACACTGGCAACTCTCAGACGGTCACCACCAAACAGTTTATGGAGCTGGGACCACCGGAGTTTTTTGGAGAGCCAAAACAACTTAAGGCGAGACGTGGATAAAATAGATCAAGAAGATATTTGATGTCTTGGGTTGCTCCGGGGAGCAAAAGGTTCCCTTTGCCACCTTCATGTTGCTGGCAGAGGCAGATTACTGGTGGGAATCTGTAAAGCGTACTCAACCTGCCGCACTGAAGATGTCTTGGGAGAAGTTTTAAGAACTATTCAACGACAAGTACTTTTCTAAAACTATTCGTCACATGAAAGAAGTAGAGTTCATTAAACTGGAGCAAAACTACATAACCGTGTCGCAGTATGAAGCCAAGTTTATCGAGTTGTCCTGGTTTGCGTCCCATTTGGTTGATAATGAGGAGAAAATGACGCGAATATTTCTAAGAGGTTTGAAACCTGAGATATGACAATATCTTATCTCTCATAAACTGTGTTTGTATTCAGATGTTGTTAATAGGGCTCAGTTAATTGAGCGCGATAATGAGTCAACCCAACCAAAAGAGAGCAGCTGATGAAATGATAATACAAGTGATAACGGTCATCGAAGCGGTGACAATAAGCGTGGAGGGAATCAACATACCAGAAATGGTAACCACTTCAGTGGTAATCATGGCCAAAACAATAAGAATGGACATTTCAAGAAGAAGAGATTCAATAATGATGGAAAGACGTCAGCATCAGCACCTGTCGTTAAAGAAGAAGAACGACCACTTATCATATGCTTCAAATGTGGAGGGGAGGGACACATCAGTTCAAATTACGCGATGCCCTCCAAAGAATGTTACAATTATGGAAGAGAAGGTCACCTGGCCCGATTTTGTCGTGCACCAAAGACAAGTCCAGCTGGGATGGAGGCAGCAAAAGCCATCCCAGACAAGACAAAACTGGTAGTTCAAGGGAGAGCATTTGTCGTGGCCTCCCAGAAAGCAAGGAACCCAAACGAGGTCATCACGGGTAAGCTTATCATAAACTCCAGTGAAGTATATACCTTATTTGATACCGGTTCTACCCATTATTTATTTCTCCTACTTGCGCTCAACGTTTAAATTTGACTCCAGAGAAATTGGACTTTGACTTATCTGTTGAAACTCCGTTGGGAGAAACCTTCATTATATCCACTGTTTATAAGTCTTGTTTGGTTCAAATCGGTACCCTCACATTACCTGTCGATCTTATTTCATTGAAAATACTTGAATTTGACGTAATTCTAGGGATTGATTGGTTAACTACTCATCATGCAAAAATTGATTATTTTCGTAAGGTTGTTAGCTTTTATATTCCTAACCAACCTATTACGTGAATTCAAGCAACCCAACCATTAAAATCAATCATTGTTATCTCAATCCATAAAGCTATTCGTTTATTGAAAAACTGAATGTCAAGCTTTCTTAGCTCATGTCACGGATCTAAATAAAAATACGTCAGTTTTGAATGATATTTCTATTCTTAATGAATTTCCTGACGTATTCCCTGAAGACCTTCCAGGTCTACCCCCAGAACGTGAAATTAAATTTTGTATCGACCTTGAACCCGGTACAAAACCCATTTCCAAAGCCCATATCGAATGGCTCCTATTGAACTTCAGGAGTTAAAGACCCAACTGCAGGAATTGTTAGACATTGGCTTTATTCGTCCTAGTACTTCTCCTTGGGGTGCTCCTGTTCTATTCGTGAAGAAGAAAGATGGGAGTATGCGACTTTGTCACCATCAAAAATAGGTACCCATTACCACGTATTGATGACCTATTTGACCAGTTGCAAGGCGCCAAATTCTTTTCGAAGATTGATCTTCGTTCCAGATATCACCAATAGAAGATTAGATCCGATGACATTCCAAAGACGACTTTCAGAACTCGGTATGGGCATTATGAATTCCTAGTAATGTCTTTTGGATTAACTAATGCTTCTGCTGCCTTCATGGATATGATGAACCGAGTATTCATGGAATATTTGGATCACTTTGTGGTCGTCTTTATTGATGACATCCTTATTTATTCCAAAAGCCGTGAAGATCATGAGTAACACTTGAGGCTGATACTCCAAAATCTTTGTGAATATAAGCTTTATGCCAAGTTGAAGAAATGCGAGTTTTGGCTTGAGGAAGTAGCATTCCTTGGGCACGTGGTATCAATTCATGGAATATCTATTGACCCGACAAAGATTGAAGTCATTCAAAGCTGGGAATAACCTAAATCAGTGACCGGAGTACGTAGCTTTCTCGGCTTAGCTGGTTATTATCGGAGATTCATAGAAGGGTTTTCTCGAATCGCTACTCCATTAACTCAGCTGACTCGGAAAGATACAAAATTTGGTTGGAGCGAAGATTGTGAGAACAGTTTTCAAGAACTCAAGAGGAGACTTATTTCAGCACCTGTTCTGACAATACCATTTGGCTCGGAGGGATTTGTCATCTACAGTGATGCTTCGGGCAAGGGGTTAGTTTGTGTTCTCATGCAACATGGGAAAGTCATAGCCTATGCCTCACGACAACTCAAAGAATATGATAGGAATTATCCTACTCATGATCTAGAGTTGGCAGCAGTCGTTTTTGCACTAAAGATTTAGAGGCATTACTTGTATGAGGAGAAAGTGGAGATCTTTACGGATCATAAAAGCCTCAAATATTTCTTCACTCAAAAGGAACTCAACATGTGACAGCGACGTTGGCTTGAACTGTTGAAAGATTATGATCATACCATACAATACCATCCTAGAAAAGGAAAGGCCCATTTTGTATCTTTTCATGAAAATATTCTTCTGAGCATTCTTAAATTTTACACTACAAAGAAATATCATGTTGACAATTTGGACGTTATTAGTTCCTGAATAAATTAATTTTTGAACTTGTTTTATTGAATTCTTATATCATTGTCATCATCCTCATGTTTATATTTTTTTGAAAGTCATCTATGGCCTGTAGTGCATGGATGGACTTGGTATGATTATGACCAGGGATTATTCGGTGTAATCATGACCGTAATGTTACAAATGATGTGGTAAAAGTCCTCATTGGTCCGTAGTGCATTGATGGACAGTTGTTGGCATGATCATGACCATTGATGAATACACGAATATCCTTGGCCCGTAGTGCATGGATAATTTATGGTTGTGATACTAATGAATATCCTCGGTCGTAGTGCAGGGATGATGTGGATGATTTTTTAAGCTGAGTCCCAACGATAAAAGTGATGAAAAACCTTTTTAAATCATAAAAGATAGTAGATTTTATTCTCTACTTGACTTTTTTAATGGATTGCTTGTTCCGCTACAGTTAAACTTGATGCCTATTGTATTTTATCAGTTTAACATTGTTGAAGGCTAATGATAACTTATTCTGCATTATATTAGTCATAATATTTCTTACTAGGCTAGTTGAGCTCACCCTTTCTTTCACTATTTCTCTTCAGGAATTGAGAACGTAGTCGGGACTAGTCGAGGAAACGGAGTGACGGTTCGAGATGATAGTATTAGTATTCCTCACTATTCTGTTAAATAGTGGGACAATAAATGTAACGAGGACTTATTCTGAGAGTGGATATTGTCTAGAAGACAATAATTGTATTAAAACTCATAGTTCTCGTGTTGTATATTAAATATTACACTTGTATTCTGTACCATGTACTTGACGACTCAAGATGGGTGATGTATACCTATTTTGGGGGCGTCACATTAACCAAGATAATGTGTGTCGACGTCAGGATTTTTGAGTGTCCCTTTTCGTTACTTTTTCTTTGGCATTCTCGTGTTAATGTGAGATTTGTTTGAAAAAACAAGTGAAAAAGGTCCGACATGTATAATGTCGACGATTGGACTTTAAGAGTCGCCAGTTGGTGTATTTAACTGGTTGCACCAACGCAACCGAAAAGGCTTGGACATTGACCTAGTGATTCGACACTGCTAAACGGGTCTATGAAACCGAGATTCAATTTAGGTCCGGGAGCTTGATTATGCGGAGGGAAGGTGTTAGGCACCCCCCGACATCCGTGTTACCACAGTGACCGCCACTTTTCAAAAAAAATTATTATATTAATGTGTGAGTGTGTGTGTGGATCAATGTGCAATTATTTGAAAGTAGTGTGAGGCCTCGTTCGCACCTATATACACAAGGTTGGAATTATATAGGAAAATTCAGTTTTAACCAAGATATATCAATGAAGTTTTGTAAAAGAGGTTTTTCAAACATTGTGCTCAATAGGAATAGAGACTTTTTCATACTTCGATTTTATTGTTAAATGTTCGGCTTGTTTGCTTTTATTTTCGAGATGCGAAGCATTCTCGAGAAAATAATATACAGCACTGCCGAACTCCTTATGGGCATTACAGCCATCCAAGGAAATTCAGACACTGTAAAATAATGTACAAGCTGCTTACAGCCGAAGAATGTCCATCATGGGAACCGAATCTAGATTCAGTAAACTGAACCTGTGATCACATGATTCCTAGGCTCACATGATACTGCAATTTGTATGGAAAACAGTAAGCAGTTATATATATATAAAAGCGATATATATATATATATATATATATATATATATATGTACATGATCAACCACCACAAAGAAACTCCATAGGGGATCAGAAATGTAAATAAAGCAGTAAATGCTATCAACTGCCACGAAGTGAACTCCAAGAAGGACGAAATGTAAAAAAAGCTGTAAAAAGCCATTGAAAAAACTCCAGGCCTGACAAGAATATAAATATATATATATATAAAAGCAGTAAATGCACCGGATGTGACTCATCGGATATGTCCTATAATAATTATATATATAAGTGTATATATATATATATATATATATATATATATATATATATATATATATATATATATATATATATATATATATATATCAACTGTGGTCAGACTCTGTCTGATGAGCCTGGATTTTATATCCGGTGCATTTAATTGCTTATATATATATATATATATATAAGTAATTAAACGCACCAGACCGAAGTCTAGGCTCAATCGAGGCATAACTCGATAATGTTAGTCCATATATATGAAATATATACATATATTAGTATATATATATAGACAGAAATGAAAACCACGGACCGAAGTCCGGGAAAACGCACACAACACGACTCTCAATGTGTATAACAGTGTGTGCTATATGAGAAGAAGGCTTTATAAAATGTAAGAAGGCTTACAATGGGCTGCTAAAGTAGACTTCTATGACTTTAAATGGATAAACACTCAGCACACGCCGGAAAAAAGATAGCTATATGTGAGCTAACTAGTGTTTAAAGAAGAGGAAACACTCAAAAGATGTGTATGCAGAGTAAAATGGACAGTGCTTCCTCACCTTTTTCCTTCTCTCCCTCTCTTCAAATGGCTGACCCCCCAGCCTATATTTATAGACTGATGGCTGCAGGTACACCTGTGGTAGCCGCAGTTGTACCTACGGCTGGTCGTGGTGGATTCGAGCCTCGCGGGTCCTGTCGTCTTGTAGTACGTGCACTCATGCACAGTAATGTCCGTTCGAACTTGTAGAACTTCAATCCAAGCATCCGAACAAGGTATATTTGACCTTCTTTGGACCGCTGATGTTGAGAGTTACGCAATGACATGGATTAGAGGTTGTACAAAGTCAGGAAGAGGGGTCTATGCCCATGGTCTTCAAGCTTCAAATTCTATCCAAAGTACTGCCACACGTAATAGTCACTCGGGATTGTCATTCCTCAGCTCTTGTAGGACATTGTTGGATGTATGTATGTATGAAGTGTTGAGACGACGTGTCATTGTTGAATGGAAAAAGATGACGCTTGACTCCTCACCGGGGTTATCACCGGTTTGAGTTGAAAGTAGACGTTGCTCAGGGTTACAGCTGAGATTCGACTACTTATTGGTATGCCGTGATATCATCTTATTGACGTGGATAGATGACGTTGTGACTCCTCACCGGGGTTATCGCCAGTTTAACCAGAAAGCAGACGTTCCTCAGGGTTACATCTGAGATTGGGCTACTTGTTTGTATGCCTCACTGTCATCTGAATTGAAGTTGATCGCACATGTTTGAAACAAGCATTTTTGGGGTTATTACCGGAACTACAATGGCATCCCTTTGGGCTATCACCAAGGATGGGGTTGCTACTCCTAGTGTTGTCTCTGGGACTGGAACTGAGCGTCATGGTGTTATCACCGAGACAGAACTGTCATCTCCGGTGTTGTTGCTGGTCTTTTGATCTGCATATCTCGGGGTTATCTCCGAGATCAGAAATGACATTCCCGGTGTGTGTTTCGGGTTGACATGAGGCTCCCGATTTGTGTTTCGGGTTAGAACTGAACTTCCGGTAGTATCCGGAATGGATGTAAGCGAACTTTTAAGGTTATCGCCGAAAGACGAATCTACCCTCTTGCAATGTTAGTAATAGGAGTGCAAAAAATTTCGAGTGTCTACAATGTGCAACAGGAAGACAATAATCCTCAGGTAAATAACAACACCAATCAAATGATGAACGATGGGATGTTCAGAGACTTTATGCAATTCTTGCAACATCAGGTAAGAGAGACTCCTTTTCATAATATAGGTGGAAATAATGGCAACCCACGGTCGGTCACCGCTAAGCAGTTCAACGAGCTGGGACCACCGGAGTTTTTGGAAAAGCCAGAACCACTTAAAGTGGAGAAATGGTTAAAGAAGATCACCAAGATATTTGATGTCTTGGGATGCTCCGAGGAGTAAAAGATTCCCTTTGCCACCTTTATATTGCGTGAAGAGGCAGATTACTGGTGGGAATCTATAAAATATACCCAGCCTGACGTACTTAAGATGTCTTGGGAGAAATTTCAAGAATTATTCAACGACAAGTACTTTCCTGAAAGTATTTGTTGTGAGGCCCCCGAACCCGGATACATGAAACCCAAACTCGGTACTTCACGATACCATTTCTATGAGCGGAATAATACTAATAATAATAACAATAATATAAAACTTAACTTAAATTTACATATACATCAGAGTCTTTCTCCCAAGTACGTAACCTTTAGTCATTCATTACATGATATTAGATATTTAAATATCACAGTCTTTATAATCTTAAACTATTACAAAATAGTACCACAAATCTTATTTGGTTAGCTTTCCCTTTCCCTTGTTTCGGCATGAGCCTTCTGGTTCTTCACACTTAGCTGAAAACATTTAAATTAAGCAAGGATGAGCATTTGAGTGCCTAACAAGTATTATATATATATAAGCTGAAAGAATTTAAATATTTTCTTTATAATACCCTTCTACAACCAATCAATAGTTGTGAAGTCATCTATACCAATAATAATATCATAACAACCCTCTTTCAAAATTTTGAAACTACGTATTGACTATACATGGGTTTCTGTGACATACTATGAACATTGTTTTCATTTTCGAAAAGGTTTGAATAGAAATTCATCTGTAAACCATCATGACTTACGGGCACGGAGGGTGATCAGCCCCATTGCACCCTGTATTGATCAATACTACATGTACAAGAACGAAGTTATCGTTCACTCTGTCCGCCTTGGGCGCATAAAAATTTTCCCATTATCGGGATGTTCATACCTGTCGGGTTTTCATAACAAAGGTCTTATCTTATTCAACAATAATATAATTCAACATATATGTATATCAAAGGTGTATCAACATGTGATTACATACAATGATTATCCAAGTGGGGGCACTTGTATAATCATTTCTAGAAATTAACGAACAGAATATATAACTGAATTATCATATACTAACATGTTAATAATCAATGGTTTATATAATATAGGTTTAACAATCTATATATTAATAATAATAATTATTCTGAACTTCTTACTTCTGTCCATTGCATAAAGAAAATGCAAAATTAGGATACTTTCCTGATGCGCTGCTTACAATTCTCAACTTAGTTCTACCCTTTTCTATCACAACCTATCATTAATCAAATCATTTTACAGATTAGTACAACATATCGTACACATAACACTGCTTATTACAGTCAGCACATTTCCTATTCACATTATCACACAACCTTAATAACCATTGAATCACAAATAAACACATATCCAATAAATTATCTAAGTCCAGATCAATTTCTGAAACATGTCGGTCTACCGACAGCTTTTTCGGGTAAATATCGAGTCTAAGACTCTAAACCGTAATTCAATATCCATTTGGATAACTTAAACATTAGTCGCACTATTTTTCATGGCCTTATAATAATTATTAAATAATTATTATCATTTATCCTAATTTTTAAAATATCAGAATCATTATTAAATGATTTAAATATCAATCAATTCTATTATCATTAATATTTAATTAATATTAAACTATTAATGAAACCATTTCCAAAATATTAAAGTTATGTATATTAACTCAAAATATTTTTAAAACATTTTTATTACCTCTAATTGATTCTTAAACATCTAAAATCATTATTAAATAATTACCATTAATATTTAAATATTAAATAACTATTTATCCAAATATTAAAAGTCATAATTATAACTTAAAATATTTTTAAATCATTAACATCCTTTTTAAATGATTTTTAAATAAATAAACCCATTTTTAAACTATTTATTTAATATAATTATTAGATAAATTTAATATCATTAATCATTAAATATCATTAATATTAAATTATTAATGAAAATATCCCTTAAATATTAAAAGTTATATTTTATAACTTAAAATATCTTTAAACACTTTATTTTCATTTAAAATAATTTTTAAAATCATTTTTAACTAATTTATTTAATATAAATATTAAATAACTTTAATATCATTAATAATCATTAATTAATTAAATTTACCTTTAAATATTAAAAGTTATATTTTATAACTTAAAATATTTTTAAATACCTTATCATTATGTAAAATGATTTTTAATATAATAAAATCATTTTTAAATCATTTATTTAATTCATTTAATAAATAACTTAATTATCATTAATAATAATTTATTAATGAAAATTATCAAATAATATTAAAAGTTATAAAAAATAACTTAAATTATTTTCTTATTTCATAATATAATTTTAAATGATTTTTCAAATATTAAAATCATTTTTAAATAATTTATTTAATATTGTAATTAAATAAATTAAATACTTTTAATATTCCAAAAATATTAAATATTTATGAAATATATTTGAAATATTTAAAAACTAATTTTTAGAATTTAAAATAATTTTTAATAATTTATTTTGTATTTTTAATAATTAAAAACTATTTTTTTCTATTTTTTTATTAATTTCCGGAAAAATATAAATTATCTGTCGCTAAAGATCACCTATAGCGACAGAACCGTCGCTATAGGTGTTCTTCATGTTCTTCATACAACCCAGATCTTCATACACAGTTGCCGAGTGGTCATGTTTGACCACCAATAATTCAGTGTGTGTTGTGTTTCTGGGTCTGTTGTTTCTCAGATCATGTAGTACAAATACATGACTACACGATCCAACAATAAACATCATTAAAACATGCATAACCAACGAGATCTATGCCCATAAACAAGTTGTCAGAGCTGTTCTTCATTTTCTAGGTTGCCCAGAAATGAAGAACAGTTCGACCTGCCCCCTTTTGACTCCCACAACTTGTTATCCTGATAATGTTTAAGTGATATTTAGCATCCAGTATATACCTAACATGATAAGGAAGAGATCTAACACAAACAATCATTAAATCATCAACACAATCATAAAATCTAGCATGGTCAAACTATGTCAGTCGTCATGTTCTTATGTTTTCTGGGTTACCTAGAAAACATAACACATGATCGACTTGACTAGTTTGACCAGCCACCCAGATCAAACTATTCATTACTTATGTGATATAAAGGCATGATAATGTAGTCTAACAAACATACTACAACTTAGATGCAAGATCCATAACTATACACCAAACTACTGTCAGATCTAAGCAATTTAATAACTTGTCAGAGCTTTCTGGGCTCATTCTGAGATACCCAGAAATGACCCGGTCAATACCGGTCAACGCGCTTTGACCGGTTATAACTTATAATCTACAACCGTTATAGGTCTGATTCTTGATCCAGAGCAAAGATCTCATAACAGACTACAAGATTCAACACTTACAACACAAAAATCAAACACATACAGAGATTTACACGACCTGAGATTCGTTGTCAGACGCCTCCTTTAAAATTTCCAGATTTTTAAGAACATCAAATCCGAGCCTCTAGATGTTATGGATCTAACATCTAGCAACCCAGATCATCATTAGACACTACTAACAACATATTCTAACACTCAAACATAACATCTAACAACAAAAAATTGGACAGATTTTTGAGTAGGGTTTTATACCTTCTTTGAAATTTTCTGATTTCTAGGCTTCTGATTTGTTATGGCTGATCGTGGGGCTGGATTTTGGGACTGATTTGCTAGTATTTTTCGTGGGATTGGAGAGAGATAGAGGTATTGGTAGAGAGTTGGTGCTCAAATGGCCAAATAATGAACTTTCTCTCTCTTTCAATCTATATATATGTGTTAGATACATTGTATAAGGCTGAGTGCTGCTGATTTGCTAAGATTTTAGGCACATGGGGTGGTTGGATTTGGTCACCAACTTCCCCTAAATGTCAAAGCCTATTATTTAGCCAAAATAATACACTTAGGGGCAAAATAGTCATTTAATAAATTATTTAATGGAAAAATTGGAACTTGTCAAATCCTTAGGGTTAAGTTTAGCACAAAATAAATCTAGGATTTAGCAATTAGGGTTTGCACAAAAATAAAATTAATTAAATTTTAGTTTCTTAAATTTTGAAATTAAGGTTTTCTAGTTATGATTAATTTTCTAATTACTTTTTAGAGTAACATTTGGGTTTAGATCATATAATTATCATTGACTTTGCTATTTTAGCAATTAGGGTTTATCCTTTTTGGTAATTAGGTTTACTAAATTATAATTAGGGTTTCCAATTACTAAATTAGAGTTCTACTTTAGTAATTAGGGTTTAACAATTTAGGGTTTCTAAAATTAACAATTATAATCATAATACTTGTTAATTAATCACATTAATACAATCACCAACATTCTCAAACTCTAATTTCAAATTAGGTTTTTATAAATATCAAATTATGATTTCTAGAAATTTATATTTCTATTTAGCAATTAGGGTTTACCTAATAAATCACAAAATCATATAACACGGTTATATAATAACCCCGCACTCATAATTGAGTTTCAAATTAGGGTTTCTCATCCTCAGAAATTTGTATTTTCTAAATATTAGGGTTTCTAGAATTTTAATTAGGGTTTACCTAATTAATACATTTAATACATGCCATAAATTATATAACATACTTATAAAACAATCTTGCACTCTAATTTGGATATCAAATTAGGGTTTAACATTATTACAATCGTACATATTCATAGCACTGAAAAATCAAAATATAATTAATATTATATTATTATCCTCATACCTTGACAATAATCCAAAATTAGAGTTTGGATTCCATATCTGATTATTCTTTTATATTAAACCTTGATAATTAAGGTAAAATATTTAACTTAATAATCTGTACAAAAATTCATATAATAAAATAATTATTATATTTATTCTAAAAATCACTTCATATATTATTTAAATAATATATGATTATATATTCATGGAAAATAATTAATAAAAACATTTCTATCTTAAAATTAATTATTATAAAAATACACTTTATAATAATCAATAATTCTACAATAAATTTACTTGTAAATATTCATGTAATAAATATATTTTTATTTACCACATAAATAAATACATATACACATAATCTTGTACAAATCTTCATCCATAAAAAAAAAATTATACGCAAAATTTATGATTTATTTATATAGAAAATATCGGGTTGTCACATTCACCCTCCCTTATAAGGATTCCGTCTCCGGAATCACCGCTTTAAAACCTATACATAACTGGGTACATAGCATACATAATCTTCGCAAATAGATCTCGATCAACTTTGATCGAACTGATCTTTAACTAATCACATTAAGCTTGTCTTTCTGATTAAACGGAAGTTTGATTTCTAAAAGAACTCAAATTCCTCCTTCAAATTTCTTTATAAAATAATTTACTATAATTAGAAAAATCATAAATACGTAATTAAAAGTTATTCGAATATTATCTAGGAATTGCATTACCGGCTGTCACCGTGTCTTGAACCGTCATATTGAAGACCCTTGATGTTGACTTTGTTGGTTTGTTTGATGATGTCGGTCCTGCGATTACTAACGTTCCACTACCCTTACCAGTATTCAAACTACCAGCCTCTACCCTCCTGTTCGGACAATCCTTCACCCTGTGCTCCATTGATCCCCAAATAAAACATCCACTATTCATTCTAGGATTGGGGCAGTTGGGAGAGATATGGCCCTCCTGCCCACACTTATAACACACAAATTTCCCCTTTAAACACTCCCCAGAGTGGTTCTTTCCACACGTTTTGCACTGCACCGCTGGTTTATTAACACCTTCATGTTTTACCTGGACATTGCCAAAATAGTTCCCCTTCCTTTTTCCATCAACACTCCGGCTTCCACTATAATTCTCACCTTCTCAGCTCCTTCGACCTTGCCCTTGTTTTTCTTCTCCTTATTGTAGAGGCTCATAGCCTCACTTCCCTCTTCTGCAATTATCGCCTTCTCCATGAGTGCTGCAAATGTTGGGATCTGCAACACTGCTACCTTGTTATAGAGCCAAGGTTTTAATCCCAGCTCAAATCTCCTCACCTTCCTAGCCTCCGTATCGACTTGATGCAGAGCAAACCTAGCTAACTCATTGAATTTTGCGGCATATTCTGCCACTGACATATCCCCTTGCTTCAACTCCAGAAATTTTACCTCCATTCTAGATTGCATACTGGCTGAAAAATAGTTCTCGAAAAATAAAATCTTAAATCTATCCCATGCTACCACACCTGCTCCTGCCCTCACCTGATTTGCTTCCCACCAGAAATTGGCCTCACCCTTCATCATGTAGGTGGCAAAAGAGGTCTTTTACCCCTCAGCTACCCTAGCTATTATAAACGCCTTCTCAATTTCCTTAACCCAAGTTTGGGCTTCTACAGGGTCAGTCGTACCTTTGAATTCTGGCGGTCCTACAGCCTTAAAATCTTTAAAATTCGCCAAGTGATTATCCGGCTGGTTTCCTTGTGGCATAGCCTGAGCTACCATATTTGCGAACTGTTGCATTGGGTCCGCTTCTTGTTGTCCTTTAACATTGTTGACAGACTCCTCTGCCCTCTGATTTCGAGTTTGGCGTCTTGGCGGCATTATCTGGTTAAGTAAAAACCATAAATTAACTTATATTCTAAACTTTATCATATAAGTTTAAACTTATTAAACTTGTTTCATAACTCAAACTTTGATTCATATTCATTCATTGCTTTCAAAATATTTTACATACCATAGCACATAGTGCTTTAAACATCAGTTATCCCATTGTGACTACAAAAGTCGGGATTTACATCACCACTTGCACAAAAGTTTTATAATAATGCATTACACATACATATTAAGCACACATATAATATTAAACACGCTTACACAACATTACCTATACAATCTATTTACTACGCCTTCTTTCTTGGACAACTTCTTGCCTGATGATCTTCGTTTCCACAGACAAAACATGCTCCTGGTTTATAGCCAGGACAGTACAGAATAGTGTGTCCCTCATATCCACAAAGATAACAAATTTTTTTCCCTTTCTTCTTATTAGGTTTTACTAAATCATAATTTTCTACCTTTCTTTTTCCCTTATCTCTCGGAGCTGCACATGAGATGTTGCTTGAGGCTCCTATCTGATCAATTTGGATTTTAAGCTTATCCTGTCCTTCCATTGTTTCTATTAATGCCTGACGCAGTTGACTATTTAATAGCTTTTCTATCTCCCATAGCCTTTCCAGAGAAGAAACCTTGTTTCTCAGATTCTGTACCTCCGTTGATGCTTGTTCGGCTTCAACTTTAGTGTCTGAATCACTATCTGTCAGCTCCACCATTTCTGGATCTGGTACTATATTTTCTATGATGAGCACCTCATCCAAGTCGTTTTCATTGTGAGCTTCTATTTCAGCTATTGGCTTCGATATCAGCTTATGTGTAGGGGTTTGATTATTCTTCATGTTATAAGCATATAGCAAGCCTTTTCCACCTGACATCTACACACATAAATTATTTTGATTAGCATATATTATATACACATAGTCAAAAAATAGTTTTGTATGAATTATCTTTTATTTTGTTTGACGATGAATTTATTCAATTCATCTCTTGTTAAACTCTATATGAGTTATTTATATTTTCAATGTTTCCCTCTATTCTAAGGTTATGGCCTAAGGTCTCACCCACCTAAGGTTTCTAACCCTATAGCTCTAATACCAACTTGTGAGGCCCCCGAACCCGGATACTTGAAACCCGAACTCGGTACTTCACGATACCATTTCTACGAGCGGAATAATACTAATAATAATAACAATAATATAAAACTTAACTTAAATTTACAAATACATCAGAGTCTTTCTCCCAAGTACGTAACATTTAGTCATTCATTACATGATATTAGATATTTAAATATCATAGTCTTCATAATCTTAAACTATTACAAAACAGTACCACAAATCTTATTTGGTTAGCTTTCCCTTTCCCTTGTTTCGGCATGAGCCTTCTGGTTCTTCACACTTAGCTGAAAACATTTAAATTAAGCAAGGATGAGCATTTGAGTGCCCAACAAGTATTATATATATATAAGCTGAAAGAATTTAAATATTTTCTTTATAATACCCTTCTACAACCAATCAATAGTTGTGAAGTCATCTATACCAATAATAATATCATAACAACCCTCTTTCAAAATTTTGAAACTACGTATTGACTATACATGGGTTTCTGTGACATACTATGAACATTGTTTTCATTTTCGAAAAGGTTTGAACAGAAATTCATCTGTAAACCGTCATGACTTACGGGCACGGAGGGTGATCAGCCCCATTGCACCCTGTATTGATCAATGCTACATGTACAAGAACGAAGTTATCGTTCACTCTGTCCGCCTTGGACGCATAAAATTTTTCCCATTATCGGGATGTTCATACCTGTCGGGTTTTCATAACAAAGGTCTTATCTTATTCAACAATAATATAATTCAACATATATGTATATCAAAGGTGTATCAACATGTGATTAAATAAAATGATTATCCAAGTAGGGACACTTGTATAATCATTTCTAGACATTAACGAATAGAATATATAACTGAATTATCATATACTAACATGTTGATAATCAATGGTTTATATAATATAGGTTTAACAATCTATATATTAATAATAATTATTATTCTGAATTTCTTACTTCTGTCCATTGCATAAAGAAAATGCAAAATTAGGATACTTGCCTGATGCGCTGCTTATAATTCTCAACTTAGTTCTACCCTTTTCTATCACAACCTATCATTAATCAAATCATTTTACTGATTAGTACAACATATCGTACACATAACACTGCCTATTGCAGTCAGCACATTTCCTATTCACATTATCACACAACCTTAATAACCATTGAATCACAAATAAACACATATCCAATAAATTATCTAAGTCCAGATCAATTTCTGAAACATGTCGGTCTACCGACAGCTTTTTCGGGTAAATATCGAGTCTAAGACTCTAAACCGTAGTTCAATATCCATTTGGATAACTTAAACATCAGTCGCACTATTTTTCATGGCCTTATAATAATTATTATCATTTATCATAATTTTTGAAATATCAGAATCATTATTAAATGATTTAAATATCAATCAATTCTATTATCATTAATATTTAATTAATATTAAACTATTAATGAAACCATTTCCAAAATATTAAAGTTATGTATATTAACTCAAAATATTTTTAAAACATTTTTATTACCTCTAATTGATTCTTAAACATCTAAAATCATTATTAAATAATTACCATTAATATTTAAATATTAATGAACTATTTATCCAAATATTAAAAGTCATAATTATAACTTAAATTATTTTTAAATCATTAACATCCTTTTTAAATGATTTTTAAATAAATAAAACCATTTTTAAACTATTTATTTAATATAATTATTAAATAAATTTAATATCATTAATCATTAAATATCATTAATATTAAATTATTAATGAAAATATCCCTTAAATATTAAAAGTTATATTTTATAACTTAAAATATCTTTAAACACTTTATTTTTATTTAAAATGATTTTTAAAATCATTTTTAAACTAATTTATTTAATATAAATATTAAATAACTTTAATATCATTAATAATCATTAATTATTTAAATTTACCTTTAAATATTAAAAGTTATATTTTATAACTTAAAATATTTTTAAATACCTTATCATTATTTAAAATGATTTTTAATATAATAAAATCATTTTTAATTCATTTATTTAATTCATTTAATAAATAAATTAATTATCATTAATAATAATTTATTAATGAAAATTATCAAATAATATTAAAAGTTATCAAAAATAACTTAAATTATTTTCTTATTCCATAATATAATTTTAAATGATTTTTCAAATATTAAAATCATTTTTAAATAATTTATTTAATATTATAATTAAATAAATTAAATACTTTTAATATTCCAAAAATATTAAATATTTTTGAAATATATTTAAAATATTTAAAAACTAATTTTCAGAATTTAAAATAATTTTTAATAATTTATTTTGTATTTTTAATAATTAAAAACTATTTTTTCTATTTTTTTTATTAATTTCTGGAAAAATATAAATTATCTGTCTCTAAAGTCCACCTATAGCGACAGAACTGTCGCTGTAGGTGTTCTTCATGTTCTTCATACAACCCAGATCTTCATACACAGTTGCCGAGTGGTCATGTTTGACCACCAATAATTCAGTGTGTGTTGTGTTTCTGGGTCTGTTGTTTCTCAGATCATGTAGTAAAAATACATGACTACACGATCCAACAATAAATATCATTAAAACATGCATAACCAACGAGATCTAGGCCCATGAACAAGTTGTCAGAGCTGTTCTTCATTTTCTAGGTTGCCCAGAAATGAAGAACAGTTCGACCTGCCCCCTTTTGACTCCCACAACTTGTTATCCTGATAATGTTTAAGTGATATTTAGCATCCAGTATATACCTAACATGATAAGGAAGAGATCTAACACAAACAATCATTAAATCATCAACACAATCATAAAATCTAGCCTGGTCAAACTATGTCAGTCGTCATGTTCTTATGTTTTCTAGGTTACCCAGAAAACAGAACACATGATCGACTTGACTAGTTTGACCAGCCACCCATATCAAACTATTCATTACTTATGTGATATAAAGGCATGATAATGTAGTCTAACAAACATACTACAACTTAGATGCAAGATCCATAACTATACATCAAACTACTGTCAGATCTAAGCCATTTAATAACTTGTCAGAGCTTTCTGGGCTCATCTGGGTTACCCAGAAATGACCCGGTCAATACCGGTCAACGGGCTTTGACCGGTTATAACTTATAATCTACAACCGTTATAGGTCTGATTCTTGATCCAGAGCAAAGATCTCATAACAGACTACAAGATTCAACACTTACAACACAAAAATCAAACACATACAGAGATTTACACGACCTGACATTCGTTGTCAGGCGCCTCCTTTAAAATTTCCCGATTTTTAAGAACATCAAATCCGAGCCTCTAGATGTTATGGATCTAACATCTAGCAACCCAGATCGGCATTAGACACTACTAACAACATATTCTAACACTCAAACATAACATCTAACAACAGAAAATTGGACAGATTTTTGAGTAGGGTTTTATACTTTCTTTAAAATTTTCTGATTTCTAGGCTTCTGATTTGTTATGGCTGATCGTGGGGCTGGATTTTGGGACTGATTTGCTAGTATTTTTCGTGGGATTGGAGAGAGAGAGGTATTGGTAGAGAGTTGGTGCTCAAATGGCCAAATAATGAACTTTCTCTCTCTTTCAATCTATATATATATGTGTTAGATACATTGTATAAGGCTGAGTGCTGCTGATTTGCTAAGATTTTAGGCACATGGGGTGGTTGGATTTGGTCACCAACTTCCCCTAAATGTCAAAGCCTATTATTTAGCCAAAATAATACACTTAGGGGCAAAATAGTCATTTAATAAATTATTTAATGGCAAAATTGGAACTTGTCAAATCCTTAAGGTTTAACCCTTAGGGTTTAACTCTAAGGTTTAGCACAAAATAAATCTAGGATTTAGCGATTAGGGTTTGCACAAAAATAAAATTAAATAAAATTAATTAAATTTTAGTTTCTTAAATTTTGAAATTAAGGTTTTCTAGTTATGATTAATTTTCTAATTACTTTTTAGAGTAACATTTGGGTTTAGATCATATAATTATCATTGACTTAGCTATTTTAGCAATTAGGGTTTATCCTTTTTGGTAATTAGGTTTACTAAATTACAATTAGGGTTTCCAATTACTAAATTAGAGTTCTACTTTAGTAATTAGGGTTTAACAATTTAGGGTTTTTAAAATTAACAATTATAATCATAATACTTGTTAATTAATCACATTAATACAATCACCAACATTCTCAAACTCTAATTTTAAATTAGGGTTTTATAAATATCAAATTATGATTTCTAGAAATTTATATTTCTATTTAGCAATTAGGGTTTACCTAATAAATCACAAAATCATATAACACGGTTATATAATAACCCTGCACTCATAATTGAGTTTCAAATTAGGGTTTCTCATCCTCAAAAATTTGTATTTTCTAAATATTAGGGTTTCTAGAATTTTTATTAGGGTTTACCTAATTAATACATTTAATACATGCAATAAATTATATAACATACTTATAAAACAATCTTGCACTCTAATTTGGATATCAAATTAGGGTTTAACATTATTACAAGGGTTTGGTTAAAATACACCGTAATAGACCAACCATTATCAATACGGTAATACCGTACATATTCATAGCACTGAAAAATCAAAATATAATTAATATTATATTATTATTCTCATACCTTGACAATAATCCAAAATTAGGGTTTGGATTCCATATCTGATTATTCTTTCATATTTAACCTTGATAATTAAGGTAAAATATTTAACTTAATAATCTGTACAAAAATTCATATAATAAAATAATTATTATATTTATTCTAAAAATCATTTCATATATTATTTAAATAATATATGATTATATATTCATGGAAAATAATTAATAAAAACATTTCTATCTTTAAATTAATTATTATAAAAATACACTTTATAATAATCAATAATTCTACAATAAATTTACTTGTAAATATTCATGTAATAAATATATTCTTATTTACCACATAAATACATATACACATAATTTATTTATATAGAAAATATCGGGTTGTCATATTTGTCACATAAAGGAAGTGGAATTTATCAAGCTGGAGCAAAACAACATGATCGTGTCGCAGTACGAGGCTAAGTTTGCGGAGTTATCCTGGTTTGCATCCCATTTGGTAGATAATGAGGAGAGAATGACGTGAATGTTTCTGCGAGGTTTGAAACCCAAAATACGTCAATACCTCATTTCTCACAAACTTTGTTTATATTTAGATGTTGTGAATAGGGCTCAGTTATTGGAGTGCGATAATGAGATAGCACAACCAAAAGGCAACGATCAACAACACAATAATAATCGTACCGGTGGCAACAGCCATCGGAACAATGATAACCATCGTGGGGGAAATTATCATGCCAATAATGGTAACCACTTCGGTGGTAATCATGGCCAAGATAATAGAAGTGGAAATTTTAAGAAGAGAAGGTTCAATAATGATGGAAAGACGGCAGCATCAGCACCCGTTTCAAAGGAAGAAGAACAACCACCGGTCGTCTGTTACAAATGCGGACAGGAGGGACACATCCATCAGAACTGTACGCAGCAATCCAAAGAGTGTTTCAATGGCGGAAGAGAAGGTCACCTAGCTCGATTTTGTCGTGTAGTGAAGTCAAGTTCAGCTGGGATAGTGATGCCAAAGGATGTCCCAGACAAGTCAAATTCGATAGTTTAAGTGAGAGCATTTATCGAGGAACCTGGACGAAGTTATCACAGGTAAGTTAATCATAAATGCTTACGAAGTCTATACCTTATTCGATACCGGTGCTACCTATTCTTTTATCTCTCTTGCTTGCGCTCAATGTTTAAATTTGACTCCTGAGAAATTAGACTTTGACTTATCTGTTGAAACACCGTTAGGAGAAACCTTCGTTACCTCCACTATTTATAAATCTTGTTTGATTCAAATCGATACTTTCACATTACCTGTCGATCTTATTTATTTGAAAATACTTGCCTTTGATGTTATTTCAGGTATTGATTGGTTAATTACTCATCATGCTAAAATTTATTATTTTTGAAAGGTTGTTAGCTTTCATAATCCTAACCAACCTATTATGTGAATTCAAGTAACCAAACCACTAAAGTCAATCACTGTCATAGCAAGCCATAAAAACCTTCATTTATTGAAAAATGGATGTCAAGCTTTCTTATCAATGTCGCGGATTTAAACAAAAATACGTCAGATTTGAAAGATATTTCTATTGTTAATAAATTTCCTGACGTATTCCTTAAAGACTTCTTAGCCTACTCTAGAGTGTGAAATCGAATTTTGCATTGACCCCAATACAAAACCCATTTCTAAAACCCTCAAGTATTTCTTCACCCAAAACGAATATATTATGAGCCAAAGACGTTGGCTCGAGCTGTTGAAGATTACGATCGTACCATTCAATACCATCATGGAAAAGTGAACATTGTAGCTGACGCATTGAGTAGAAGATCGTATGCGTTTACAAGTACGAATATACGAACCCACGTGAAGATAACGAATATACGATTAGAACCGACTTTAATCGATAAAGTTAAAGCCGCTCAAGCTACAGACTCAAAGCTTATGAATGTGAAGAAGAAGGTTCAGGAGGGCGTTATTCTAGAATTAAGAATCGACGAAGAGAGGAAATCTCAGCCCTCGATTTAATTGGTCCATTTGAAATCCTCGATTAAGTAGGAACTGTGGCTTATAGACTTGTTTTACCGCCAAATATGTTGCGTGTTCATAACGTTTATCACGTACCGATGTTACGTAAATATGTGGATGACCCAAACCACATTACTGATTTAGACCCGAACGAGATAGCGGAAGATTTAACGTATGAAAAAATATAAGTTAAAATCTTGGATAAGAAGGAATATATTATACGCTCAAAGGTAATACCTCAAGAGTTAGAATCTGAAGAGGTATACTCATCTGTTCGGCATACCATGTACGTACATAAATTTCGAGGGTGAAATTTCATAAGGAGGGGATATTGTCACACCCAAAATTTTACGAATAAAGATTTATTTTTTTCTCGAAATATTTTTTATATTATGGTGTGGATTTGAGATAATATTATAGTTGTGGGTAGTATTTATCAATTTTGTAAAGTATGCAAGTTGTTATATAATATTCGATTGGTTGGGGAATATTCTTTTTATCGGGGAATATCCGTACGACGGTATAATCATTGGTGGATCCCACAACAGAATTATTGTCGGATTGAGAAAATGACAGAAATATTTTAATGAAAATAACGACGAAAGTTTTATCGTCAATACTGTTGAACTACCCGATAGTAAAAGTACAATAATACGCGTGGTTGCATATTAGCACACAGTATTGATTATTGATGCTTACGTGAGAAGTCACTCAGTTTTGTTCAATTATTGCTACAGTAATTGTTGCATAGTATCTCACATTTTTGATTCAATTATTGTCGAAATTTTATATATTATTAAATCAATAATTGAGATGACAGATTTATTAATATTATTATTTGCAATATTGACAATGTCTAGAAGTTCTGTCAAGGAGAAGTTTGATCACCTAATTGCGCGCCAATAGGGAGAAATCCTTATTGGAAAGCCCCCTCTTTCCTGAAAACGACCTGGTTGTTAAATATTGAGAATTATAATAATGATGATAAATGTTGTTAAAAATATTGAGGAGATTTTTATGAAGTATTTGTTAGGCCACGTGTGACTTTGAAAATCTGATCATTTGGGGGGAAGTCATGGGAAAATTTGTATATATATATATATATATAAATTTTATTTTATTATTATTATAAATGTGATAAAACAAAAAACTTTTTATATAAAACAAAATACTTTTTATAAAGTTTTGTTTTATTTGATTATAAATAGAATATATTATATTTTATTATGCATAGTGCCTGCATAGTATTTGCATAGTAAAATCTTTTTATATAAAATAGAATAATTTTATAAAGTTATTTATTTTATTAGATTATAAATAGAATATATTATATTCTATTATGCATAGTATTTGCATAGTGCCTGCATAGTGTTTGTATAGTAAAATCTTTTTATATAAAATATAATACTTTTATAAAGTTATTTGTTTTATTAGATTTTAAATAATATATATATATATATATATATATATATATATATATATATATATATATATATTTAAATAGAATATATTATATTTTATTGCATAGTATCCTTTCCATTCTCCTATAAATAAGATGCTTAGTTAGAATTGAAAACGCACCAGAAATTCATAGAATTCTTCTTCTATAATCTTGAGCGTATTTCTTTAGAGTTTTAAGAAGCTTTGAGCATAGAAAACAGTATAATTTTTCTTCAAGAATATCCTCGCCCTACTCGTCGGAATACTCTTCTTCTTAAGGTAAGGGATATTATTTGTTGTATTCGTAAGGAGTATTATTCTTTCGTATTCATGAAGAGAGTTATTTTCTTTCCATACTTGTAAGGGTAGCTTTTTCATTCTTTATTATTATGTTGGAATAACCTGTCTATGCGAAGTACCGTGTATATGGTGAAATTCTTTTGTTATTCCAATCTTTATTATTCTGTTGGAATAACCTGTCTGTGTGGTCTATCGCATGCCTGGTGAATTATGTTGTTATTCCATTCTTTATTATTCTATTGGAATATCCTGTCTATGCGGATTACGTATGACCTGGTTTAATTCTTTATTATTCGATTGGAATATATTGTCTATGCGAATTACGCATGACCTGGTTCCATTCTTTATTATTCTGTTGGAATATCCTGTCTGTGCGGATTATGTACGACCTAGTTCCATTCTTTATTATTCTGTTGGGAATAACCTGTCTGTGCGGTCTATCGCTTGCCTAGTGAATTCTTCTGTTATTCCATTCTTTATTATTCCGTTGGAATAACCTGTCTATGTGGATTACCACATGCATGGTGAATGATCCTTCTTATTCATTCCTTATTAAATTGTGAAAATGATCTATCTACGTGGATTACCGTATGGCGGGCGAAAATCCATTTACAATTTCATATATTCTATTATACTCAGTTGGTTAAAGTTTTGACATCTATACTACATGAAATTAGTAGAATATCCTGGATATTTGCGCTTCATCCAGTATCTTTTCATGGAAATATTTTTCTGAGCATTATTAAATTTTACTCCACAAAACAATATCATGATGACACTTTGGACGTTACTGATTTCAGGATAAATTAAATTATAAATCTTTAAAATTTATTCTTGAACTTATTTTATTGAATTATTATGTCATTGTCATCATCCTAATGCTTATATTGTGATGAAAGTCATCTTTGGCTTACGTGCATAGATGGACTCGGTATGATTATGACTAGGGATCATTCGGTATAATCATGACCTGTAATGTTATAAATGTTGTGTTAAAAGTTCTCAGTGGCCTGAAGTACATTGATGGACAGTTTTTGGTATGATTATGACCAGGGATTATTCGGTATAGTCATGACCATTGATGATTTAATGAATATCCTTGGCCCGTAGTGCAGGGATGATTCGATGATGTGGTTTATTTATTAAGCTGAGTCTCAGCAATAAAAATTGATGAAAACATTTTAAATCATAGAAGATAGTAGATTTTATTCTCTACTTGACTCTTCTAATGGATTGCTTTTTCCACTGCAATTAAACTTGATGTTTGTTATATTGTATCAATTTAACATTGTTGAAGGCTAACGATAATTTATTCTGCATTATCTTAGTCATAATATTTCTTACTGGGCTAGTTGAGCTCACCCTTTTGCTTTCATTGTTCTCTTCAGGAAATGAGAACGTAGCAGGGACTAGTCGGGGAACAGAGTGACGATCCAGATGATAGCATTAATAGTCCTCACTATTCTATAAAATAGTGTGATAATAAATGTATTGAGGACTCCTTTGAGAGTGGATATTTTCTACAAGGCAATATTCTTGTTTAAACTCTTAGCATATGTTTTGTCGTATTTTACACGACAGTTGTATTATTAAGTTGTATTTGAATTATGTACCATGTATTTGGCGACTCAAGATGGGTGATGTATACCTATTTTGGGGGCATCACAGAGTCCCTATAGTCTTATGACTATTAAAGTTTAATTTGAAAGATTACTTATAACTATGGACATAGTTCATGGTCTTATGACCTTCAGTTAAATATTTAATTATTTTGATTATCATTAATAATGCATTTTGTTCAGTTCCATTGTGCCTATCATTTGGCAGTGGTTGTAAAGTTTTATTTATTATCATTTCAAGTGAGCCTTGTTTGCTCACTCTTGCCTATATAACTATTACAGCTAAAGTAGAAAAGGTTGACGTACTTAGAACCAGTAAAGGGAAAGGAAAAATGAACAAGTATTGAAGACTTGTAATATCTTGACATTTTATTATCGGACTTTATTTGAATTATTATAATGAAGTTCTTTAATTTTTCAGCATGTGAATGTTTTTATTAACTGAACACCAAATCTTGTGGTAACGAAGTACCCGAATTTGGGGGTGTTAACTATACTTCACTATTTTTCTTGTCAAATTAGTCAATGAAGTAACTATCTTAGAAAAATCTTGGATAAATCTTTGATAGTATCCCGTTAACCCTAGGAAACTCTACATCTCTGTTAGTGTTTTCAGTTATTCCCAATTAATCACTACTTCCACCTTTTCTAGATCTGTGACACCCCCAAATCCGGGTATATTCCAACCCGACAGATGGTGTTACATGGTACTACCATTCACACATACATTCAATTTAAAAGCCTCAAAAGAACGAATATGCCTTCTATATATTCAAAGTAATATAACATTCCCCATGTTCTGTATAATCATTACTTTTGTTCTTGTCATAATATCAAATATTTTACAACATTAAACCTATACTATTACACAAGTATTCTATGGGTTCGTATTCGCCTTACCCTTATCCTTACCAGAGCCTTCAGTCCGTTCTATCTTAGCTGTGTACATATGATTCAAGTAAGAGTGAGCATGACTAGCTCAACAAGTACAACAATTCTATGTAACAATATGCTTAAATCATAGATAACATATATCTTCAATAACTGAACAATAGTTATGAAGTACTATCGATAATTCAAAATAGCACTTCTCTTTCCTTTAAAACATTTAACAGTAACAATATTAAGTAAAATATCAATTTCGGTTCAAGACCTTGAGCATTTCATACTTCATTTGAAAAGGACATCCCGACACAAAGTCTGTAAGTTTGACATTTCTTACGAGCACGTCTAGGTGATCAGGATATAGTACTCTATGTTGATCAACGCTACATTCATTAAACGTATGTACATTTAAGTTGTGGCAACCTCACGTGCCTGTCGTTTGACGAAAAAACATTTCTAGCATACTCAGTCTTCATTTGAAAACCACACCAATACAAATTGGTAAACATTGACCATGCTTTGATAGAAACATAATATAAGTCTAGCCGAAAGAGTAGGCTTTGACTTCATCATACAATACTTCATGCGTAAGAAAACATGAATTACAAAGCTTGTTCAGATTAACTGAAACAAGGGTTAGAAAACTTGCCTTTAGTGTCTGCTATAGTTATAACACGTGCACTTTAAGTCTTTAAGTCTCTACAGTAGATGATAACATCACATAACACATTAGGTCATGAATAACATACATAGTTCCTAGAGTACCTTACCATTCTCCTCAATCTGATTTCGTATTAGATTTGTTATTATTGGTTCTGGCTTTCCATTACGTCGTTCTTACGTTCACATACAATTGACTTACTTCAACCCTAAATGATCATACTTAAGGTTTAAACATGTCTTAACAATGTTTCATTAAGTTCCTTAATTCATTGTAAATTAATTACCATTCATATTATACTTATAAACTTTCTTCATTGTCTAAACCCTAAGGCTAGCGCTGCGGCGCAAGCTTTACTACTCTGACCCACGCAGCGGCGCGACTCATTAGTAGGTTTTCCCTAGTTCCGGCGCTGTGACGCCAACTTCAATATAATGGAACGCGCTGCGGTGCCAAATTTCAGTAGGTCACAGCATTCTCTCGGCCATGCTCGGCGCTACGGCGCCACCTATTTGGCCTTGGGTTGGCGCCGCGGCGCCAGCTTTGTGCACCAGAATTTTGTTTTACAAATTTTTATTTTTGTGAAACTCCCGGGCTAGTAACTTTTTCGTTATAAGTCCGAATTGGCTTGTTCAAGAGTCTACGGTTCACAAATTACATACTCTACATGTTTATGCAAGAATTTTATCTTTTTGCCTTCATTAACTCAAAATTCACCTATTGGTTCATTTTTAACAAAAACGATAAACGTCCGTGAACGTTCAACGCTCGTTTGACCATGTCCGCAGAATAATAAAGAATGGAATAACAAAAGAATTTCCCCATTTATGTGGTACTTCACATAGATAGGTTATTCCAACATAATAATAAAAAATAGAATAACAACCCTTACGAGTATTAAAAGAAAATAACTCTCTTCATGAATACGAAAGAATAATACCCCTTACGAATACAACAAATAATATCCCTTACGAATACAACAAATAATATCCCTTACCTTAAAAAGAAGAGTATTCCGACTAGTAGGGCGAGGATATTTTTGAAGAAAACTTATACTGTTTTCTACGCTCAAAGCTTCTTAAAACTCTAAAGAAATACGCTCAAGATTATAGAAGAAGAATTTCTGAATTCTTGTGTGATTTTCAATTCTAACTAAACATCCTATTTATAGGAGAATGGAAATGATACTATGCAATCAAATATAATATATTCAATATATATATATATATATATATATATATATATATATATATTATTTAAAATCTTATAAAATAAATAACTTTATAAAAGTATTTTGTTTTATATAAAAAGATTTTACTATGCAAACACTATGCAGGCACTATGCAAACACTAAGCATAATAAAATATAATATATTCTATTTATAATCTAATAAAACAAATAACTTTATAAAAGTATTCTATTTTATATAAATAGATTTCCGTTTTATTATATTTATAATAATAATAAAACAAAATTTATAATATATATATATATATATATATATATATACTGTGACGCCCCCAAAATAGGTATACATCACCCATCTTGAGTCGCCAAATACAACTTAATTATACAACCGTAGTGTAGTCTACGACAATACATAGCCTAGAGTTTAAACATGAATATTGCCTTCTAGACAATATCCACTCTCAAATAGAGTCCACATTACTTTTATTGTCACACTATTTTATAGAATAGTGAGTACTACTAATACCCCATCTCGGACCATCACTCCGTTCCCCGACTAGTCCTGGCTACGTTCTCATTTCCTGAAGAGAACAATGAAAGCAAAAGGGTGAGCTCAACTAGCCCAGTAAGAAATATTTTGACTAAGATAATGCAGAATAAATTATCATTAGTCTTTAACAATGTTAAATTGATAAAATACAATAGACATCAAGTTTAACTGCAGCGGAATAAGCAATCCATTAGAAGAGTCAAGTAGAGCATGATATCTACTATCTTCTATGATTAAAAATGTTTTCATTAATTTTTATCGCTGAGACTTAGCTTCATAAATAAACCACATCATCTAATCATTCCTACACTACGGGCCAAGGATATTCATTAAATCATCAATGGTCATGACTATACCGAATAATTCTTGGTCATAATCATACCAAAAACTATCTATCAATGCATTATAGGCCACTGAGGACCTTTACCACATCATTTATAACATTACAGGTTATGATTATACCGAATGATCCCTGGTCATAATCATACCAATTCCATCTATGCACGTAAGTCAAAGATGACTTTCATCACAATATAAGCATGAGGATGATGACAATGACATAATAATTTAATAAAACAATTTCAAGAATAAATTTTAAAGATTTATAAGTTAATTTATCTAGAAATAGATTACATCCAAATTGTCAACATGATACTGCTTTGTAGAGTAAAAATTAAAGAATGCTCAGAAGAATATTTCCATGAAAAGATATTTGATGAAGCGCAAATATCCCGGATATTCTACTAATTTCATGGAGTATAGAAGTTAAAACTTTAACCAACTGAGTATAATAGAATATATGAAACTGCAAATGGATTTTCACCCGCCATGCAGTAATCCACGTAGACAGATCATTTCCACAATTTAATAAGGAATGAAAACGAATGATCATTCACCATGCATGTGGTAATCCACATAGACAGGTTATTCCAACAGAATAATAAGGAATGGAATAACAGAATAATTCACCAGGCATGCGATATGCCGCATAGACAGTTATTCCAACAGAATAATAAATAATGGAACCAGGTCATGCGTAAACGCACATACATGATATTCCAACAGAATAATAAATAATGGAACCAGGTCATACGTAACAACACAGATAGGATATTCCGACAGAATGATAAATAATGGAACCAGGTCATGCGTAAACGCACAGACAGGATATTCCGACAGAATAATAAAGAATGGAATAATAGAACAATTTCACCATGTATGCGGTACTTCACATAGACATGTTATTCCAACATAATAATAAAGAATGGAATAACAGAAGAATTTCACCATATATATGGTAGTCCGCGTATACAAGTTATTCTAATAGAATAATAAGGAATGAAATAACAATATCTCTCTTCGTGAATACGAAAGAAATAATACCCCATACCTCAAAAGAAGACTGGACACTGGAATAGTAAGGTAACAGACTTATCTTCTTCTTTCTCTCTATAATTTCTCTTTATAATAATTGCTTTTAATCTTTAGTGAATTGGTGAGAAATGAAGGAAGAATGCGCTTCTATTTATAGGAAAATATAGTTTCGATAATTGCACATTTTGGGGCTCAAAATATTACAGTACAATACCTCTAACTTTTCTTTTATTTTTAATTTAGTCCTGCAAGTATTATCAAACTTGCACCACCTCCCCTAATAGTAGATAATGTGAATTAATAGTTCAAACATGTGAACCAATAGTTATAATCATGTGAAAATACGAATTACAATATAATACCTCCATCTATACCTCTATTTTTAACTTAGTCATGCAAGTATTATCAATCTTGCATCAACTCCCCTAATAGTACAAGAATATAAATCAATAGTACACACATGTTAAAAAATAGTTATAATCATGTGATTTAATAGCAATTAATTGCCCATTTATCCGATTAATTGCCCGACTGGTCAGTATAACTTCAAGACATCAATTAACATCGAAATAAATGTCGATTTCCACTAATACTAATAATTCCAACACAATGGAACTATCAATTTCATCTTTAATCAACACAAACTTATTCATCATTAATATTATAACTCATAATATTTAACAACCAGGTAGTTCCCAGGAAAGAGGGGGCTTTCCGATAATGATTTCTCCTTATTGGCGCGAAATTAGATGACCAAACCTCTCCTTAACAGAACTTCTAGATATTGTAAATATTGCAATTTAATAATATGAATAAATTTGTCGTCTCAATTATTGATTTAATAATATATCATATTATGCAGATGATACTGTGACAATAATCGAATCAATTATATGAGAGATATGATGCAGCAATTACTATAGCAATAATTGAGTATAATTGAGGGACTTCTCACGTAAGCATCAATAATCAATACCGTGTGCTACTATGCAACCAAACGTATTATTATACTTTTACTACCGAGTAGTTCAAAAGTTTTAACGGTAACACTTCCGCCGTTATTTTTATAAAAAGATAATTCTGTCGTTTTCTTACTACGACAATACTTTCATTGTGGGGTCCACCAATGATTGTGCCATCGTACGAATATTTTCTGTTAAAATGAATATTCCCCGACCAATCGAATATTATATAAGCTTACTTTGCAAAATTTGTAAATATTACCCACAGCTATAACATTATATCAAATCCACACCATAATATTCAAAAATATATTTCGAGAAAATTATTCTTTATTCATAAATGTTGGGGTCTTACATATATAAACTTTTGTGACTCCAATTCCCTCAATATTTTTAACAACATTTATCATCATTATTATAATTCACAATATTAATCGACTAGGTTGTTCCCAGGAAAGAGGGGGCTTTCCAATAAGAATTTCTCCCTATTGGCGCGTAATTAGGTGACGAAACCTCTCCTTGACAGAACTTCTAGACATCGTTAATATTGCAAATAATAATATTAATAACTTTGTCATCTCAATTATTGATTTAATAATATATAAAATATCGACAATAATTGAATCAATAACGTGAGATACTATGCAACAATTACTGTAGCAATAACTGAACAAAACTTAGTGTCTTCTCACGTAAGCATCAATAATCAATACTGTGTGCTACTATGCAACCACGTATATTACTGTACTTTTACTACCGAGTAGTTCAACCGTTTTAATGGTAAAACTTCCACCGTTATTTTCATAAAAAATATTTTTGTCGTTTTCTCATTCTGATAATAATTCTGTTGTGGGGTCCACCAATGATTATACCATCGTTCTTATATTTTCCGACAAAAAGAATATTCCCCGACCAATCGAATATTATATAAAAACTTGCATACTTTTCAAAATTTCTAAATATTACCCACAACTATAACATTATCTCAAATCCACAACATAATTTTGAAAAAAATATTTTGAGAAATTTAAATCTTTATTCATAAAATTTGGGATCTCACAATCTCCCCTCCTTATGAAATTTCGCCCTCAAAATTTACATACGTACCTGGTATGCCGAAGAAGTGAGGATACCTTGACTTCATTTTAGATTTTAACTCTTGAGGTATAGCCTTTAAGTGTCGAATAGGATCCTTCTTATCCAAGATTTTAACATGTATCTCCTCATACATTAAATCTTTTGCCTATCTCGTCTAGTTCCAATTCAATAATGTGGTTCGAGTCGTCCACATATATACGTAACATCGATATGTGAAAAACGTTATGAACACGCGACATACTTGGCGGTAAAACAAGTCTATAGGACACAGTTCCTACTCGGATCGAGGATTTCAAATGGGCCAATTAAATTGAGGGTTGAGGTTTCCTCTCTTCATCTATTCTTGCTTCTAGAATAACGCCCTCTTGAACCTTCTTTTTCACATTCATCAGCTCTGAGTATGTAGCTTGCACGGCTTTAACTTTATCGATTAAAGTCGATTCTATTCGTATATTCGTTATCTTCACGTGGGTCCCTAGAGTCTTTATCTCTATCTTCATCATTTGTAAGTTATACGAAATGGGTTTTTGTGTTAACAACATCGTACTCGTAAACACATACGATCTTTTACTCAACACGCCAGCTACCACGTTCGTTTTTCCACGATGGTATTGAATGGTAAGATCGTAATCCTCAATAGCTCGAGCCAAGGTCTTTGGCACATGTTACGTTCGTTTTAGTTGAAGAAATATTTAACGGTTTTAGAAATGTGGTTTTGTACTAGGGTTCAAGGTCGATACAAAATTCAATTTCACGCTCTGGGGGTAAGCCATGAAGTCTTCAAGAATACGCCAGGAAATTTATTAATAATAGAAATATCATTCAAAACTGTGACCCGCATCCAAGACTTGGATAGTACGTCACATTGATACCTATTAACTTGCCATCGTCATTCACGACGTCGCCTACAGAAAGTATAGCTTCGGTGCATTCCACACAAGGAAGTCAACAACGAAAGGATCGGGGCTCTTTACTTATGGCTTGATATGACAGTGATTAACTTTAGTGGTTTGATTGCTTGAATTCGCATAACAGGTTGGTTAGGAATATGAAAGCTAACAACCTTACGAAAAGCATGATGATTAGTTAACCAATCGATTCATACAATTACATCAAAGGAAAGTATTTTTAAAGAGATACGATCGACAGGTAACGTGAAAGTGTCGATTTAAATCAAACAAGATTTATAAACAGTGGTGGTAACGAAGGTTTCTCCTAACGGAGTTTCAACAGATAAGTCAAAGTCTAATTTCTCAGGAGTCAGATTTAAACGTTGAGCGCAAGCAAGAGAGACAAAAGAATAGGTAGTACCGGTATCAAATAAGGTATAGACTTCGTAAGTGTAACGATCCAAAATTTCAAAGTGTAATTTAAATATTTATTGAGTTATATAAATAATATTTGAGGTGTTTAATGTTAAATAAATATTTTATTGATGTCATGGTTGATGAATCTAAATGATTAGAGAATTTTCTAAATTAAATTAATTTATAATTTAGAAGTTTGTGTTATAGCATGAGGTGTTATGTCGTTGTGTTGATTTAATAATTTAGATGGTGTTAAATTATTAAATAAAGTTATAATGAAAATTATAAATTGGTGATATTTGCTAAATGGCTATATTTAATTAAAATATAGTATGTGATTAATTTAATGGGTTAATGCTGGATATGAAAATAATATGTGATTATAGTTTATAAACTAAATTGTTTATTAAAATAAATTAAAAAGGGTTTAAATTAGTTTTTGTCAAACAAGGCTTAAGTATTTTAACTCTTTAATTTTAAATGATTTGCCAAACAAGCCTTAGTCTTTTGAATTTCTAGTTTTGAAATTTAATAAAGTAAATAAAATAATAAATATAATATATTTATAATTTGAGCGTTTATTTTGTAACTGCCATTTTATTAAGTTGGCGTATTAAGGTCTGGCAGTTTTGTTTGTGCTCGTTGTTTATCAGTTGGTTTACGCATTCTATTTGCTTACCTAGAGTTCAGAGAATTGAGAGTTGAGAAAATTAAGAACTTGAGAGAGAATTGGAGAGGAGTTTAGGAATTTTCACATCAATTCCAGTGTGCTTAACAAGAATTTCTGTCAAGCAACAAAAGGTATGTTCTACTATTTTGATATTACTTATGAGTATCTCGGTAAAGTTTGCTATACTTTGTGAATTATGTTTTTTCCAAATTGTTGTGAGGTAACATAGTTATGATGATTACATTCGTATACAATGATTATATATTATGTTTAAACCAAAATTGCATGTTAATTTCGGATATCAGTAGATGTTTTTGAAAGTATATATATTTTTCCATATGTTCATGAAAAGTATCAATTTTAGTGGTTAATTCGTATGAGAAATGGTAAATTGAAGTTTGTATATGGTAGTTCATTGAGATATGAACGTAACGTAGTTTGAATGGAGTAATTTGGTCAAGTAATGAAATCACAGTGATGATTTCTAGAATGAATATCAAAAATGGAGTTTTATATGAAAAACATGAATTTTGAGAAATTAAAATAGCTTTAGTTGGTGTTAAATTGTTCCAATTGGTTGTAAATGTGAGCAATCATGTTTATGATTGTGGTATATTTATTGTACGTGTTAATTTCACTAATTGGTGGGTGAAATTTATGTTTGTTAGGCTAAAGTCGGCTACTGTTCATTTGCCTCTGCGTCTGTCTGAACACCGGCGCAGCTGCGCCAGTGCCAAGCCTTTATATGGCGCAGCTGCGCCATACCCTTGTTTTAGATTCTGGCTTCTGTTGTTACTGCAGTCTTGGGATAGCATCATGGTATGACCTGAAATTATGTTAACATGTTAAATGAGTAATTTTAAGGATAACATAACATAGTGAATTGGGGTTAGTAAGTTCAAAGTTGCAAAAATGTTTAGTAAGTCGAGAACGTGTTATGTTGCAAGTTAGTTGGACAATGAACGTTAGTTAAGTGTTGCAAAGTAGAACACTTAAAGTTTCTTGAAATGTAAATGGAAATGATCATGTTATGATATGTTGGCATATCTAATAGGTATTGTGGTTCTAAAATTATGTGTAGGTGATCGTGAGTTTAATTTTATAGCTTACGCTCAAGGTAAGTTTTCTAACTCTATATTTACATTGAGCAAGTTTCTAAATTTCACTTTTTACATTGTGCAAGCCTTTTATCCATACATTTATGTTGAACTAGTTCATACTTTAAAGTTTCGTTAAACGAACTATTGTATTCTTAATCATGATTTGAACAATCTAGCTATGACATTATTTTATTCAAACAAGTTTGAAGTCCAATACTTATTGATGCATTCTAACTTGTTTATTGTTAGACAAGTTTCATTATTATTATTCGGATATTATGAATGCAGTTTTCTTGAATTCTAATTTCAAATGTTGAATTATTATAGTTCATTTACTTGACACAAGTCATTTTCAAAATAAGTGAGCTTTATTTTTAGCTTGCTATTACTTAATGTTTATTCAATAATTTGTAGTCCTAGCTTAATTTTATTCAAGCAAGGTTTATTATTGTCATTCAATACTTAAGCTTTGTAGTTGTTTCTAAGCATGAGATCAAGTATAGTCAGTTCACTTACACTTATTCATTGTTTTATATTACGTTATTATTGATCAACTTTTGTATTATCAAACACTATTGATTCAAATAGTCCACTAGTTGATGTTCGTTGAACATCAAATTACCTTTGATAGCTTATCCAAACCAAACCTTCTTTGCTGCGGACTTTTACTCTTAATACTGAGATGAACAACCCTATAATTATTAGGGGATAACTTACGCGTAGCGTTAAATGTTTGTGCATAATACGTGGTACGAAGGGCTGATCCCCCTAAGTACGAGGAGTCCTTATAGTCTTATAACTGTTAAAGTTGGGGTTAAAAGATTACTCGTAACTGTGGACATGGTTCATGGTCTTATGTCCCTCAATTATGTTTATTCCATATTTTGGATTCCAATTTCTGATTATCATTGTTAGAGTACTATTCAGTTTTGATTAGCCTTTGTTGGTAGTAATTATTGTTATTCTCATGTTGATTTATTGTTATATCGAGTGAGCAATTGTTTTGCTCACTCTTGCACTTTTATAAACTCATTGCAGCTAAAGAGGAGAAGGTTGATGAACCTTCGACTAGCAAAGGAAAGGGAAAAATGTACAAGTGATGAAAACTTGTAATTTTGATTATGATGTTAGACTTTTATTATGATGATCTTAGATTTTATTTTAAATGATGTAATATTATAATTTTAATTCTGCATTTGAATGACGTTTAAAGGTTAGATAACCTGGGATGTTTTTGAACTTAATGATGTAACCCTATTTAAGGGGAGATTTTATGATTCAAATATTGTTTTATTTAGGTAGATAATATGAATGTTTGAATAGTGAGCACCAAATCTTGTGGGAATGAAGTACCTAGATTTGGGGGTGTCACATGTTGTTATCAAAGCCTTAGGTTTCGAACCTTAGGTGGGGGAAAAGCCTTAGGAAGTAACCTTTGAAAAGATACTGATGATGAACTCTTATCGAGTTTTAGGAAAGTAATAAAACACTTATGCCATTATGTGATTACAACTTATGTGCTCTTTAGTGTTGAGTAGTAATAGCTAGTAATTAAAACTTAAACTTTGGTTGACGAGATGGCTAATGTAGGAGGATCTAGTCAGGCTAGAGAGGAGGAGCCTCGAGATATTTAGGTGATTTGGGAACAACTACTGCCACGGGAAATAGTTCCGTTGCTCACAGTAGTTGAGCAGGAGAGAGTCCTTGATGAGGATGATGAGATAGAGAAGGACGAGGAGGATCCCGTGGAGCTGCCACAGTCAGATGAGGAGGACGAGGAGGAAGACCTTCCAATTAACTTGATAGATGCACGTATGTATGATGAGGTGTATGATAGCAATGTGGAACTTGAAGATACTATCGAGGAGTTACAAGGGATAGTAGCTGAACAACATACCTCGATGGCACAAAAAGACGATGAGATCCAGGATCGAGAAGAACGACTGAACAACGTTGAAGAGAAGATGGTCCACACTGAAGGAGAGAATGAGCAAATGATGGAGAAGATTGCAAAACTGGAGAATAATCTGAAAGAAGAATCTACAAAAAGGGAAAGAGCCGAAGACGCGTAGAGTTAAGCTTATCAATGATCTGAAATAGCAGAGAGTGATGCACAAGCCAAGAGGAGGAAGATGGAAGAAATGAGCAACGTATTCAACACTGTGGTCAATCTAGCTCAAGATCGAGTCTTGAGTTATCCGATTTAGTTCGAGACACTACCATCATACGTATTGGATCGCTAAACAATGTTTCGAATTATGGAGGAAGAGTATCGTAAGGCTACACAATATCTTAGTAGGACATTGTAGAGATTGTAATTGATAGGTGATTTTGAAAATAAATGAAATGTAAATCCCGGGTATGATAACCAATGGGATAGATGATGATGATGTTATCCTGCAACTGTTATAGTTCAGGAAAGTAATGTAAATAACAATGATGCTATTGTTTTGATGTTTTTATGATGAATGAATAAAAGTTATTGTTTTATTCAAAGTGTTAAGTGTTACGTGATAAACTGTTATGATGTGCGACTTAAGTATATAATACTTAAGAGATTGAATAGAATCTGATGGATGTATTTTAACAGAAAATGGCTTCAAGACGTCAATCACCGCGACGAAGAACCGTTGAAGAAAACAACAAAAACAATGTGGAAGGAAACCCGATTCAGCAGCTAGTTACATTACTGACGGGTGCTTTGCAGATTCAACCTTAGAACCAAGGTACTACATTTAAGTACTTCAAGGCGGTCGAACCACATGAATTCCGTGGTTCCATGAATCCAGTTGAAGCACAGACCTGGATCATCGAAATCGAGAAGGTTTTTGATGTTGCTAGGGTTGAGGATAATCAGAAGACTGCTTTTGCAACATTCATGTTGAAAGCGGAGGCTAATTATTGGTGGAAGGCCAACAAAACTCGGGAAGGGTCAGGAGTGATGACCTGGGATAGGTTTAAGGAGCTATTTTTCTAGACTTATTTCACAGAGAGTTTGAAGAGTCAGCTAGAGGTTCAGTTTTTGGAATTGAAGCAGGGAACAATATCGGTGTCTGAGTATGCTGCAAGGTTCAATGAGTTGGCGAGGTTTGTGCCATATCAAGTCAGAACAGACGAGCGCAAGGTGAAGAGGTTCGAGCAGGGACTGAAACCCTAGTTGTACAGTAGGGTTTCCTTATTCCAGTTAAAGACGTTTGTGGCAATGATGGAGAAGGCGATTCTCGCTGAAAGTGCAGGCAAGGCAGTAACAAAACATAATCAAGAGCAGAGGAAGAAGAAAAGTGAAGGTGAAACTAAGAATAGTTGTGGTGGTATTGACGAAAAATGGTAACAACCTGAAGAGGAAGTAGAATACGAATGGGGGAGCTGGAAATCAGCAAAGAAACTAGCAAAATAAGAAGTTCGAAGCATGTGTTACGTGCAGAAAGTTTCATAAGGGAGTGTGTTTGTTGGGGAAACGAGTATGCTTCAATTGTGGCAATGAGGGTCACATCGTCCTAAAGTGCACTCAAGCTAAGAAGAATGTGTGCTTCACGTGCGGATCCAAGGATCACTTTGCTCGTGAATGCCCTAAGAAGAGATCTGGTGAGACAAATGGGAGCAAAGAAAATGCTAGTGGAGGAGCATTAGCTATTGCTGGGCCAACATCAACAAATAAGCCCACAACTAGAACCTTCAACATGACGGTGTAGGACACAGTACAATCAAAAGATGTCGTGTCAGGTATTATCCCAATCAATGATATAGATGCATATGTATTATTTGATTCGGGTGCTACTTACTTGTTTATATCTTGTGAATTTGCTAAGAAGTTAGAAATACCTTGTGAAGAGTTGAAATTTCCTTTAAACATAGAAATTGCGAATAGGGAAGTGATTCATGCTAGGTTCGTATACAAGAACTGTAGGTTGAACATTAAGGGGAATGTTATGAAAGTAGATTTAATTCCGATAAAACTCAGAGAGTTCGATGTTATTTTGGGAATGGATTGGCTATTCAATTATGGAGCAATAATTGACTGCCAAAAGAAGTGTGTAAACCTTTTAACTTCGTCAAAGGTAGTTTTTTATGGTAGCAAATCGCCTAGACAAATGAAATGCCTAACAATGATGCAGGCCAGGAAGTTGTTATATAAAGGCTGTGTAGGGTACTTAGACTACATAGTTGATACTCAAAAAGAGAAGGGTATGAAATTGGAGGAAATACCAGTGGTTAGGTAGTTCGTGGAAGTAGTTCTGGAAGATTTGCCAGGACTTCCACATGACAGAGAAATTGAGTTCGTGATCAACTTAGCGCTAGGAACCGCTCATATATCGAAGGCCCCGTACAGAATGGCTCCGGTAGAGATGAAGGAATTAATGATGCAGTTACAAGAACTGTTAAACAAGAAGTATATTCAACCGAGTGTGTCACCGTGGGGATCACCTGTGTTATTTATGAAGAAGAAGGATGGGTCGATGTGTCTTTGCATTGACTATAGGGAATTGAACAAAGTCACTATTAAGAACAAATATCCATTGCCGAGAATAGATGACTTGTTTGATCAATTTAAGGGTGCTATATATTTCTCGAAAATAGATTTGAGAAGTGGGTATCATCAATTGAAAGTAAGGAAGGAGGATGTACCGAAGACGGCTTTCCGAACTAGGTATGGACATTACGAATTTTTAGTGATGTCATTTGATTTGACAAACGCCCCTGAAACATTCATGGATTTGATGAACATGGTGTTTAAACCATTTTTGGACAAATTTGTGGTGGTGTTCATCGACGATATTCTGGTGTACTCTAAAACTCAAGAGGAACACGTGGAACACTTAGTCTGACGCTGGAGACGCTAAGAAAGGAAAATTTGTATGCTAAATTCTCTAAATGTGAATTTTGGCTGGAACGTGTACAATTTCTTGGGCATGTAATTGATAAGGATGGGATTTTTATTGATCCATCAAAAGTTAAAGCTGTGATAAATTGGGAACAACCAAGAACACCTTCAGAGGTAAGGAGTTTCTTGGGGTTGACAGGATACTATAGACGGTTTATTCAAAAATTTTCTAAGACTACTACTCCGTTGACATATTTGACAAGAAAATCTGTAAAATTTGTTTGGACGGAAAAGTGTGAGGAAAGTTTTCAAGAACTGAAGAAAAAGTTAAGTGTGGCACCTGTGTTGTCATTACCGGATAATACCGGAAACTTTGTGGTGTATAGTGATGCTTCACACAAAGGATTGGGTTGTATCCTTATGAAAAAACGGCAAGGTTATTGTGTATGCATCTAGGCAACTGAAAGACTACAAAAAAGAGTATCCAATTCATGATTTAGAGTTAGCGGCGGTTGTGTTCACATTGAAGATTTGGAGACACTATCTCTATGGAGAGAAATGTGAGATCTACACAGACCATAAAAGTCTGAAGTATATATTCACACAGAAAGACCTGAACATGCGTCAAAGGAGATGGTTGAAACTAATAAAAGATTATGCTTGTGAGATCTTTTATCATCCAGGTAAAGCTAATGTGGTTGCAGATGCCTTGAGTAGGAAAGGCAGAGAAAAGTTATTGATTTTAACTGATAAGGAGGAACTCATTTTAGCAATGGCATGACTGGAGTTGGAAATTAAATTTCTAGAAGAATCCGATAAAAAATTATTCCAGATAGAAGCTAGTCCAACTTTGGTGGACAAAGTGAAGAATGCTCAGCTACATGATGAGGAATGAAAGAAAATACAAGAAAATGTGGTCGAGGGTAAAGAAGTGAAGTACCAGGTCGATACTGCGGGAATACTAAGATTCGAGGGACAAATTTGGGTTCCAGCAATTCAGGATATTAAAGAAGAAATATTGACAGAAGCATATAGCTCAAGATATTCAGTTCATCCGGGAAGTACGAAAAATGTATCAAAATTTGAGGCGTCATTTTTTGGTGGCCGAACATGAAAAGAGATGTTGCATAATACGTTGTAAAGTGCTTGACATGTCAGAAAGTGAAGGCCGAGCATCAACGACCAAGCGGATTACTTCAACCATTGGAAATACCGGAATGGAAGTGGGAGCATATCATAATGGATTTTGTGGTAGGTCTTCCAACGACTCAGAAAGGATACGACGCGATATGGGTGATAATGGACAGATTAACAAAATCTACAATCTTTTTGCAAATAAAGATTAAATTTAATCTTGATCAGCTGGCAAAATTATATGTTAAGGAGATCGTTTCAAGACATGGAGTTCCAGTATCAATTGTATCAGACAGAGATCCGAGGTTCACATAAAATTTATTTTTGGAGGAGACTACAAGAATGCATGGGACCGCAATTGAAGATGAACACAACGTATCATTCGCAAACCGATGGGCAAAGCGAAAGAATGATCTAAACGCTTGGGATGATCATCTACCGTTGGTGGAATTTGCATACAATAACAGTTACCACGCAAGTATTGGTATGCCGCCATACGAGGTGTTATACGGTAAAAAGTGCAGAACCCCACTATGCTGGGATGAAGTTGGAGAACGTCAATTGTTAGGCCCAGAACTGGTTTAGCAGACCACTGAAGTAGTCAAACTCATCAGAGCAAGATTGGTAGCTGCTCAAGATCGACAGAAAAAGTATGCTGATAAACACAGACAAAGTCGTGAATTTGAAGCAGGAAGTTTCGTGTTCCTGAAATTCTCTCCTTGGAATGGGAAGATTCATTTCGACAAGAAAGGCAAACTCATCTCGAGGTTTATTGGACCTTTCAAAATTCTACGCAGAGTGGGAGAAGTGGCTTATGAGGTAGCTTTACCTCCAGAAATAGAGCATGTGCACAATGTTTTTCATGTTTGGGTGTTGTGACCATATAAACCCGATTATAAGCATGTGATTGAATATGAACCGTTGCAATTCAGCAAAGATTTGTCTTACGAAGAGATTCCTATCTAGATAGTCGACAAAAAAGAACAAGAGCTCAGGGATAAAGTGATACCTTCTGTGAAGGTGATATGGAGGAACCACAACGTCGAAGAGGCTACGTGGGAACTCGAAGCTGATATGATGAAAAATTACCTTGAGTTATTTGTTTAGTCTGTGTCTTCGATTCTGGGGACAGAATCTTTATAAGTAGGGGAGAATGTGACGATTTGATTGTTTGAATTACGATTCTGGGGACATAATCCTTGTAAGGAGGGAAGGATGTAACGATCCAAAATTTTAAAGTGTAATTTAAATATTTATTGAGTTATATAAATATTATTTGAGGTGTTTATTGTAAATAAATATTTTATTGATGTGATGGTTGATGAATCTAAATGATTAGAGAATTTTCTAAATTCAATTAATTTATAATTTAGAGGTTTGTGTTATAGCATGAGGTGTTATGTCGTTGTGTTGATTTAATAATTTAGATGGTGTTAAATTATTAAATAAAGTTATAATAAAAATTATAAATTGGTGATATTTGCTAAATGGTTATATTTAATTAAAATATAGTATGTGATTAATTTAGTGGGTTAATGTTGGATATGAAAATAATATGTGATTATAGTTTATAAACTAAAGTGCTTATTAAAATAAATTAAAAAGGGTTTAAATTAGTTTTTGTCAAACAAGGCTTAAGTATTTTAACTCTTTAATTTTAAATGATTTGTTAAACAAGCCTTAGTCTTTTGAATTTCTAGTTTTGAAATTTAATAAAATAAATAGAATAATAAATATACTATATTTATTATTTGAGCGTTTGTTTTGTAACTATAATTTTATTAAGTTGGCGTATTAAGGTCTGGTAGTTTTGTTTGTGCACATTGTTTATCAGTTGGTTTACGCATTCTATTTGTTAACCTAGAGTTCAGAGAATTGAGAGTTGAGAAAATTAAGAACTTGAGAGATAATTGGAGAGGAGTTTATGAATTTTCACGACAATTCAAGTATGCTTAGCAAGAATTTCTGTCAAGCAACAAAAGGTATGTTCTACTATTTTTATATTACTTATGAGTATCTCGGTAAAGTTTGCCTTACTCTGTGAATTATGTTGTTTCTGAATTGTTGTGAGGTAACATAGTTATGATGATTACATGTGTATATGATGATTATATATTATGTTTAAACAAAAATTGCATGTTAATTTCGGATATCAGTAGACATTTTTGAGAGTATATGTATTTTTCCATATGTTGGTGAAAAGTATCAATTTTAGTGGCTAATTCGTATGAGAAATAGTAAATTGAAGTTTGTATATGGTAGTTCATTGAGATACGAACGTAACATAGTTTGAATGGAATAATTTGGTCAAGTAATGAAATCACAGTGATGATTTCTAGAATGAATATCAAAAATTGAGTTTTATATGAAAAACATGAATTTTGAGAAATTAAAATAGCTTTAGTTGGTGTTAAATTATTCCAATTGGTTGTAAATGTGAGCAATCATGTTTATGATTGTGGTATATTTATTGTACGTGTTAATTTCACTGTTTGGTGGGTTAAATTTATGTTTGTTGGGATAAAGTCTGCTATTATTCATTAGCCTCTGCGTCTGTCTGAACACCGGCACAGTTGCACCGGTGCCAAGGCAAAAAATGGTGCAGCTGCACCAGCGCAGTTGCGTCGGTCCCAAGCCTTTATATGGAGCAGCTGCGCCATACCCTAGTTTGAGATTCTGGCTTCTGTTGTTACTATAGTCTTGGGATAACATCATAGTATGGCCTAAAATTATGTTAGCATGTTAAATGAGTAATGTTAAGGATAGCATAACATAGTGAATTGGGGTTAGTAAGTTCAAAGTTGCAAAAATGTTTAGTAAGTCGAGAACGTGTTATATTGCAAGTTAGTTGGACAATGAGCGTTAGTTAAGTGTTGCGAAGTAAAATACTTAGAGTTTCTGAAATGTAAATGGTAATGATCATGTTATGATATGTTGGCATATCTAATAGGTATTATGGTTCTAAAATTATGTGTATGTGATCGTGAGTTTAATTTTATGGCTTACGCTCAAGGCAAGTTTTCTAACTCTATATATACATTGAGCAAATTTCTAAACTTCTCTTTTTACATTGAGCAAGACTTTTATCCTTACATTTATATTGAACTAGTTCTTACTTTAAAGTTCCGTTAAACGAACTATTGTATTCATAATTATGATTTGAACAATCTAGCTATGACATTATTTTATTCAAACAAGTTTGAAGTCCAATACTTGTTGATGCATTCTAACTTGATTATTGTTAGAGAAGTTTCATTATTGTTATTCGGATATTATGAATGCATCTTTCTTGAATTCTAATTTCAAATGTTGAATTATTATAGTTTATTTACTTGACACAAGTCATTTTCATAATAAGTTAGCTTTATTTTCAGCTTGCTATTACTTAATGTTTATTCAATAATTCATAGTCCTAGCTTAATTTTATTCAAGCAAGGTTTATTATTGTCATTCAATACTTATGCTTTGTAGTTATTTCTAAGCATGAGATCAAGTATAGTCAGTTCGCTTACACTTCTTCATTGTTTCATATTATGTTATTATTGATCAACTGTTGTATTTTCAAACACTATTGATTCAACTACTCCACTAGTTGATGTTCGTTGAACTTCAAATTACCCTTGATAGCTTATCCAAACCAAACCTTCTTTGGTGCGGACTTGTACTCTAAATACTGAGATGAACAACCCTATTATTATTAGGGGATAACTTACGCGTAGCGTTAAATGTTTGTGCATAAAACATGGTACGAAGGGCTGTTCCCCCTAAGTACGAGGAGTCCTTATAGTCTTATGACTGATAAAGTTGGGGTTGAAAGATTACTCACAACTATGGACATGGTTCATGGTCTTAAGACCCTAAGTTATGTTTATTCCATATTTTGGATTTTAGTTTCTGATTATCATTGTTAGAGTACTATTCAGTTTTGATGAGATTTCATTGGCAGTTATTATTTTTATTCTCATGTTGATTCATTGTTATATCTAGTGAGCAATTGTTTTGTTCACTCTTGCACATTTATAAACTCATTGCAGCTAAAGAGGAGAAGGTAGATCAACCTTTGACTAGCAAAGGAAATGGAAAAATGTACAAGTGATGAAGAGTTTTAATTTTGATTATGATTATGATGTTAGACTTTTATTATGATGATCTTAGATTTTATTTTAAATGATGTAATGTTATAATTTTAATTCCGCATTTGAAGGACGTTTAAAGGTTAGATAACCTGGGATGTTTTTGAATTTAATGATGTAACCCTATTTAAGTGGAGGTTTTATGATTGAAATATTGTTTTATTTGGGTAGATAGTATGAATGTTTGAATAGTGAGCACCAAATCTTGTGGGAATGAAGTACCTAGATTTGGGGGTGTCATAGTAAGCGTTTATGATTAACTTACCCATGATAACTTCGTTCGGGTTCCTCGATAAACGCTCTTACTTATACTATCGAATTTGACTTGTTTGGGACATCCTTTGGCATCACTATCCCAGATGGACTTGACTTCACTACAAGACAAAATCGAGCTAGGTGACCTTCTCTTCCGCAATTGAAACATGCTTTGGATTGCTGCATACAGTTTGAACGGATGTGACGCCCGCAAATCCGGGTTTTCAAACCTCGAGTTTGGTACTCACGATTCATCATCATCCTAAGCATTCTATAAACTATTGCGAAATAATAAACATACATTGTTCATTATAATCAAGTCTTATACAATATCCCAAGGTCTATTAACCTTAACTTATACATACCTTACTTAAGTTACATAAAGTAACACAAAAGGTTTACATCATCATTAAACATATTATATCATGGTACTTAAACATTTACACTATTTATTCATGGATCTTTCCCTTGCCTTTGTCCTTCTTACTTGAACTCTCTGGCTTAGCTGAAATAATTGTCATGATATAGCAAGGGTAAGCAACTAATTTGCTTAGAGAGTTTAAATACAAGGAAGATATATCATGATTTACAAGAAAATTTATCGTTCGATGTTCAACAATAGAAATTAATTATGAAAGAACATGAATTAAGTCTTGATAACTGGAAATTTGAATATTTGAATATCAAATGCTGAGTGGTCATAATGACCATGAACATATACGCTAAGGTTGTCAGTACTTAAACTGGTCCTTCTAATAAGTTTGGTAATCAAGGGGATCAGCCTTTCATACCCTGTGTATTATGCATAAACACTTAATGAACGAGCAATAATTGTTTTTCAATAATGCTTTAATCAAATTGTTCTTTTTCTCAGTTTGGAGTCCTTACCAAGTCAATTAGTGAAGAACAGCTTTTAACAACATATTTGATTTAACAAATTTAAACATACTTGATCTAGCTGATACAATGAGCATAGATCCATACCTTAAATAGTTAATGAATAAAAGAACTTTAACAAATTCATAGTTCAATAATAATAGAACATGAATTTAATTACACCAAGTGCGAGTATTAATAATCATTATAGATGTGAATAACCAACAATAATTATTCATTAACATGCTTTGAAAATAATAACTCAAGTTTGAGTTAGAGAACTTGCCTGATCGATGAGCTACAGCTAACTAGCTTTAATTTAAACTCTTTGAACGACCTAGCATTAACAATGGTGATCTATTAATTAGTACTGCGTATAATTGTATGTCTATACGCTTACTTGTGCTATTATCTAGCAAATAATTTAATCACGAGGTACACGTCATATAATATATTATCATTAGCTCATAAGATATTTAATAAATCTTAGGTTAATGATTTACAATATTTTTCTTAAGTAATAAATACTTATTAGTTCTTTAAACAATTTATAATAATTATTTAATTAATGAGTTACTTAAATTCTCTTCATTTATTAACTCTATCTTCATTTAATTTACTATTTAATATTAGTTAAATAGTAATTAATTAGTTATCTTTAGTTATTATTTAATAATAAATAATAGCTAATTACATCTACTTAATATTTACTTAATAAATAATTAAATTAGTAATATTATCTGTCTTTAATTATTATTTAATAATAACTAAATAATAATTAATTAATTTATTTACTTCATTAATCTTTAATTATTCATTACTATTAATAAATGAATAATTAATTAACATTTGTCCTTATTTATTATTAGTAAATAATAATTACTTAATTATTTATTTTTAATTCACTTCAAAAATCTTTAATTAATCCTTCTTGTTATTCTAAGAATAATTAATTAACACTGATTCTTATTTATTATTTATTATTAATTAAATAATAAATAATAATTTATAAATTTTATATTTATGTAATTAAGTAATTATATTATGGTAACATAATCTTACATGAATATTCTTTAATCATTATTTAATATTAATTAAATAATAATTAATCAATAGTTTACCTCTATTTATTATTTAATTTGAATTAAATAATCAATAGTTAGTTTATTATTACCACTAACTCTACTTAATTATCACTTAATTAATAATTAAGTAGCTAATTACACATAAATTATATGTAATTAGCTTAATAATCACTTAATGGTACTATTAATTATTAATTAGTAAGTTTTAAATGATTTAAATGGGTTTAAACCATTAATTACTTAATAATTACATAACTGTCCAGAAAAATATGGAATTAAATATTTTAATATTCTTCACAATTTTTGAAAAATTTTAGTCCCGGACCCACCACCAGAACCGGCCGGAAACTTGGTGAACCGGTCGCTGGAAAGTTGGTCCGGTTCGCCGGAAAACTGAACCGGTAGTTAAAAATATATTTTCTCTAATTTTTCCAGATTTGGGGTCCTTTACTAAAACATTCATAAAATGAAATCTACAACTCCGATTTAGGTCCAGTCGGTCTCTTTGGATTCGTATCTTCCTGAACTATAATTTTCATTTATCAAACATCAAATTTGGACATGTTTCAGTTACCTAAAATGGCCAGAAACCGGACTGTTCTGCACAGTCCTTCATCAGTGAGGTGTTTTTAGAAAAAAAAAATCATATCCTGCTAATTTTAAAACATTTTTGCATGCTACAAAAGTGATTTTGTCCTTAACTTACATACCTAGCATAACAAGAAAGAAAATCACAAAAACTATTAGTAGGTTTCAAAATAAAAATCTTCAAGGTGAAGTTTTCCCGTAAAACTCATTTTCATGCGTTTTACTAAACTTTTCAACACAAACACATATCAATACTCAAGTTAAATACATTAAACTCTATATCCATCATTCTATCATGCTTCTAGCCATTTAAAGCATTAACTCCATGTATCTAACATAAAATACACTAAACATGCAAGATTAGGGTTTTTCTTACATATTTGAACCTAGTTTATTTTCTTTCCTCTTGGATCAACTTTTAAACATCAAAAAGTGTAAGATCCAAACATGTTACACAAAAAAAATAAATCAAGAGTTTTGAAATCTCATGAACATAGGTTCTTTATTTTTATAAAATCAACAAAATACAAGAAATTAAAACTTGAGCTTCAATATTTTTTTTTACCTTGATCTTAAAGCTACTCTTCTTGTTTTGCCAAAGTATGTGATAATTTTAGGTGGCATCAAGAAAATTTCTTCCTTCTTTCCTTCAAGCTTCCCACGTTATTCTCTCTATTTCTTTCTCTCTTCTTCTTTTTTTTTTCTTTGCTAGATGAATTGAAAAGTTTCCTTATAAAAATTGTGGGGGTATATATAGGCAATTAATACCTATAGATATAACTTGTATATATCAATTCATCATCCAATAACTTGCTTGCCATGGATGAAAATATTAATTACCCTAAAAAGGCTAGTGGGCTAAAATTAGGTGGTTTGGTAACCAACTTTTGACTAACTAAAATGTTAGATAAATGAAATGAACCATGTGCTATTTTTCTCCTTGCATGGCCGGACCTCTCAACTATCTTGGCCAATTTTATTTGTTGTTTTATTTGTTTAATAACCGTCTAGAAGATCCATACAAATTGGGTCATAACTTGAGTCAATTGTTTTATTGTTTGGGCTCTCCAATTAAATTGCTTGGGCTATGTAAAATAAATAGCATGATCCAATAGATAAATTTTATTATATCCTAATCATTTAATTAGAATTTTCATTCCACTCATTTTGGAATTTAAATAATTATTTGTGTACATTCCATTTTTTTATAACCTAATTAAACTTACTTTAATTATGTTTAAATTGAATAACAAATTGAGATAATCAAATCAATCTCTTATGTGAGTATAATATTAAATACTATTATTCTTCAATGCCAACTCTTGGGTTATTTACTTACCATACCTAATGTATAATTAGGTTATACAACTTTTTCGATTAATACTCTTATATTAATCATACACACATATATATTTATTTAACCATAAACATCTTCCATATAAATAATAACATAATCATTCACTTTATGTCACAGTTTTCAATATCATTAATATTTAATTAATATATTTAATTACTGCGTGACTTAAGATTCTTGGTTATTACAGTGTCCCTCCTGTTCGTATTTGAAACATACGACCGGTGGTCGTTCTTCTTCCTTTGAAAGGAGTGCTGATGCTGCCGTCTTTCCATCATTATTGAACCTTCTCTTCTTGAAATTTCCACTTCTATTATTTTGGCCATGATTACCACCGAAGTGGTTACCATTATTGGCATGATAATTTCCCCCACGATGGTTATCATTGTTCCGATGGTTGTTGCCACCGGTACGATTATTATCGTGTTGTTGGTCGTTTCCTTTTGTGACAACTCGAGAATTTGGATAATTTATGAAAATCTTAAATGATTGATTTAAGGTCAAATAATAGACCTAGATAGAAAATAATTGTATGCATTTGATGTTATTGGAATTGAATTTTGAGGATTTTAAAATTCGGTGAAGGATATAGGTGCATTATTCAGGATTAAGGATTTATGTGAATATGTATGTGTACTAAATGTGGTTAAGGGTCAAGGGTTGACCAGATTAATTATATATGTGTCAAACCCTAAGTATATTTTAAGAACGTCAACGTTCAGTTAGAAAACCCTAACGTCTAATAAGAAACCCTAGAAATCGGTTCTGAAAACCCTAGTTTAAGTTCCGGGAGTCCGAAACCCTAATTCGGATTTTAAAAACCCTAGATTGGGAATGCAATGATATGTATAAGGTTAACGTCATTAATTATAAATTAATTAGGGAAAACCCTAATGAATTGCTGGAAATCCTGATTGATTATTAGAAAACCCTAATATTTGATCTGAAAATCCTAGTTTCAGATTCTGATAAATTGAAGCCCTAATCTGGGAATAGAAAGGATAATTATAATGCTTAAGTGGTATTAATTATACTAATAATTAGGGAAAAGCTTAATTAATTAGCAAACCCTAATTTCAAATTTAGAAAACCCTAATTTCGGAATTTGAAACACTAATTTTATAATTAGGAAAAAACGAAAGTGTTAATACTTTTAATGTTAATTAGAATATATTAATTCTAATTTTCAAGATTTAGTAATTAGAAAACTCTAATCTAATTACGAATATTTAATTTCTATTTTAGAAAATTATTTTCTATTGTAAACCCTAGTTTATGGGTTATGAACCCTAATGTACCATTTTGAGCCAAATTGCTAAACTAGCAAATTTTAATTAGGAAATACTAAATCCTAATTAGTAATCTTGAAATTATGATTAGGAAATTTTTTATTATAATTATAAAATTCTAATTATAATTTTGAAATATTAAATTTCTATTTTTGAAAGCTAAATTAGAAATTTTAGAAATCCAAGTGGCTAAATTTTTAAGGACCAAACCCTAAACCCTAAAGGATTAAACCCTAAACCCTAATATCCAAACCCTAAACCCTAAGGGTTGCATCAAATGACCATTTTAGAATTTAAAATTTTATGGAAATGACATTTATACCCTTATATCACATTCTTTAATAGGTGGCTTGTAAATCTAGATATAATATTGAGTTGGTGATCTAATTGATATGTCTTGTGCAATGTATCTATCCAAGATCAGCCTATATTGACACCTAGCAATGAGATGCAATGAATCAATTGGATTAAATAGGGAAAAGTAAGAAAAAAAATCCCTTACTTTATTTCTCAAACCAACCAAGCCCTTTCTCTCTCTAGAAATTCGGGTTTGGGAGTGAAAATGAGTGAGAAGTTAAGCTATGATCAAGTCTTGGCAAGCCAAGATCAGCAACAAAGGATCAAAATCAAAAATCAAAGCCTAACGAGGTATACACCTAAATTCTAGAAATCCTTGAAAATATGTGTTAATGTTGTTGTTTATTGGTTAAATGTGTTAGATAGTGTCACATAGTGATCTGGGTGGTTCGATCTTATATATATATCATCTAGATACACGAAATTAAAGTTTTCTAGAATCTGGAAAACTGGAAAAATTGGAGTCTGACAGTCAAATGTCAGGTCTCCTAGATTTGTCTCTGTTAATATATTTTGGTGTTTTATGTTATACATCCATAGTATGCCATGTGGTCTTTACTATGGAACTTGAATTAGAGTCATAGCATGTCTAGATCGAAGGTTATAAGCAGTCAAACATGGTTGACCGAACACAATTTCTGTTTCTGGATAAGCCCAGATTTCTCCAGATCGTCTGACAAGCTTTTTGAAGCTCTTAATCATGATGTTGTTTAATGTTATGGCCATGTTATTGACTGATACTTGTAGCTTGTCATGAGTTCTACTCATCGATGTTTTTATGTTACACATATCCATAACAGAAACCAAGATATTAGTGGTCAAAAGTGAGTTGACCTTCAGCCTTTAGAACTTTCTGGAAAACCCAGAAAATTCAAGAACCGTTTTCTGGCCTCTACTTTGACCAACCCAGATCTTGTGTATGTAATGTTTTTAAGTAGATTTTATATGATATAATTGTAGCCTGACATCCGGACTACAATCTAGAATCTCTAGATCACAGAAATGAAATCTGGAAAGCAAGGATTTAAGGGCTCAAAATTGGAACCTTGACTGTTTTTAAATTTTGGAAACCCAGAATTTGTCTGACATCATATTGGAGACCTTATAACTCTCTGATTTGTTATAGTTTGGCCATGAATGTTACCATATGTTGTAGTGCTACATTTTTACTACAGGATCAATATTTTAGAAAGCCCAGAAACGTAATAATCAAGGAATTAGAGCCGGTCAAACAAGCCCCCTCGCACACTAACTTTGTCAGTGTTCTTGAGCCAACAACACCTAAGGCGACAGACAAGTGTCGCTAAAGGTCTACAACGACGGTTTAATTTATTTTAAATTCTGAATATTCCGAAAATTAATTAAAAATAGAAATAAATGATTTTTAATTATTAAAAATACATAATAAATTCTGAAAAATTATTTTAAAGTCTGAAAAATAGTTTTTAATTATTTTCAGTATATTTCGAAAATATTTAATATTTTTGGAATATAAATGGTATTTATTTATTTAATTATAATATTAAATAAATTATTTAAAAATAGTTTTAATTCATGAAAATTCATGAAAAATCATGAAAAATTATATTATGGTGTTAGAAAATATTTGAAGTTATTTTTGATGACTTTTAATATTTTGTCATGAAATTCATTAATTAATCAATATTAATGATAATTAGTTTATTTAAAAGATATATTAAATAAATTATGAAAAAATAGAATTAATTTTTTAAAAATTATATAAAAATGATTTAAGTGTTATAAAAATATTTGAAGTTATAAAATGTAACTTTTGATATTTTGGCATGAAAATATTAATATTTTAATATTAATACATGTTATCGGATAATGGATTTAAGTGTTTAAAAATCATATTTAAATGATTTTAAGGTATTAAAAATACTTTGATATATTATAATTATATTATAATATTATGTTAAGATTTTCATTAATATTTTATATTAAATGAATATTAATGATTATGGAATTATGTGGTATTTAATTCATTTAAATACGGTTTTAAGGATTGAAAAATATTGATAAATGGTAATAATTATCCGAAAATTATTACGAGCCTAGGAAAAATATTTTATCTGATAAGAAATTATTTGTGATCATTGTTAAGTGTTTAGGCAGAGTTTAATTGAACTTAAACTCGATTTTTGTCCGACTAGACCGTCGGGATGATAGAATTGTGTCAGTTTCAAGTCAGACTGAAATAGTTTGACTTGATGCTATGTCTTATGTGGTAATGTGTTTAGAATATTCTGTGGATATAAATATAACAGTATTATACTGTGATGATATTATTCTAATATTGGAGATCTATATTATTAATATTAGGTCTTCGGGTAAAGCATTGTAAATTGTGTTGCGGTAATCAACGGTTCAGGCAAGTTTTACTTAACTCTAATAAGAGTAGTTTCTTCAAGCTTATGGTTAATCATTGCTGATTGCCATGAAATTTGTACTATGTACATCTTGCATGTATAAGTCAGGTATGAAAGGTTGATCACCTTCATTACCAGTTGGTTCAGAAATGTTTGTTCATGTTTAAAACTTGTTCCGTCAAAAATTTGTTCGTGGTAGTTCTCAATTATATTGATGAATTATAGAAAGCTCATTATTCATACTCTTCAATCATGATATATCGTTATATTGTTGTATATAAACTTGCTGGGCAACTTTCATGTTCACCCTTGCTATATCATGATAAAACATTGCAGATAAGGCGAACGTGTTCGGATACAGGAAAAAGGTTAATGCCAAGTTCAGCTTGGGATAAAATGTGCGGCTAGTTTGTAATAGTTTATTTTGATAAATATTGTTGTGTAATAGATATTTTGTGAATTGTGTATAAGTTAAGGTTACTCGACCTTGGGGAATAGTGTGTAATGTAATGTATAAACAATTTATGTTTATATCTTCCGTAAATAGTTATAGAAATAGTGTACAGGATCCGAGGCGATTTGGGGCCCGGATTCGGGGCTATCACACCTTTTGGTTTTGCTGACTTATTATCGCGCTCCAATAATTGAGCCCTATTCACAACATCTTAATATAAATAAAGTTTGTGAGAAATGAGGTATTGACGTATTTCGGGTTTCAAACCTTGCAGAAACATTCGTGTCATTCTCTCCTCATTATCTACCAAATGGGATGCAAACCAGGATAACTCTGCAAACTTAGCCTCGTACTACGATACAGTCATTTTGTTTTACTCCAGCTTGATAAATTCCACTTCCTTCATGTGACGAATACTTTTAGGAAAGTACTTGTCGTTGAACAATTCTTGAAATTTCTCCCAAGACATTTTGAGTTCGTCAGGCTAGGTACGTTTTACACCAGTAATCTGCCTCTTCATGCAACATAAAGGTAGTAAAGGGAACCTTTTGCTCCTCGGAGCATCCCAAGACATCAAATATATTGGTAATCTACTTTAACCACGTCTCCGCCTTAAGTGGTTCTGACTTTCCCAAAGACTCGGGCGGTCCCAGCTCCTTGAACTGCTTAGCGGTGACCGACCGTGGGTTCCCTTTATTTCCACCTATATTTTGAACAGGAGTCTCTCTTACCTAATTTTGCATAAATTGCATAAAGCCTCTGAACATCCCATCGTTCATCATTTGATCGGTGTTGTTATTTAGCTCAGGTTTATTGTCTTCCTATTGTACATTATCCTGGGTATTGATCGTTGGTGACTCAACAATCTCATGTGATTTATTACTGATCTCAACATTTTCAGATGTCATTTTCAAACACTGTCATAAAATAAGGGTTAATTAACATATCACATATTATCCCTATACTCTGACCGACCAATTAAATACCAAATAAACTTAGGTAGGTCATACTAGTGAAGGAATTCCCCGTCTCTTCCCTCCTAGTTTTTGTCTCACATCTCAGCCAGGGATCATATCCCTAATCTTTGATACAAACTATGACGCTCCCAAAATAGGTATACATCACCCATCTTGAGTCGGCAAATACTTGGTACAAAATTCAAATATAACTTAATAATACAACTGTCGTGTAAAATACGACAACACATATGCTGAGAGTTTAAACAAGAATATTACCTTCTAGACAATATCCACTCTCAAAGGAGTCCTCATTACATTTATTATCACACTATTTCATAGAATAGTGAGGACTACTAATTCTATCATCTGGACCGTCACTCCATTCCCCGACTAGTCCCTACTATGTTCTCATTTCCTGAAGAGAACAATGAAAGAAAAAGGGTGAGCTCAACTAGTCCAATAAGAAATATTATGACTAAGATAATGCAGAATAAATTATCGTTAGCTTTCAACAGTGTTAAACTGATATAATATAACAAACATCAAGTTTAACTGCAGCGAAACAAGCAATCCATTAGGTATGCGATAGACCGCATGAGGATGATGTCAATGACATAATAATTCAATAAAACAAGTTCAAGAATAAATTTTAAAGATTTATAATTTAATTTATCCTGAAATCAATAACGTCTAAATTGTCAACATGATACTGCTTTGTGGAGTAAAATTTAAGAATGCTCAGAAGACTATTTCCATGAAAAGATATAGGATGAAGCGCAAATATCCAGGATATTCTACTAATTTCATGGAGTATAGAAGTCAAAACTTTAAACAACTGAGTATAATAGAATATATGAAACTGTAAATGGATTTTCGCCCGCTATACAGTAATCCTCATAGACAGATCATTTCCACAATTTAATAAGGAATGAATACTGAAGGATCATTCACCATGCATGTGGTAATCCACATAGACAGGTTATTCCAACAGAATAATATAGAATGGAAGAATTCATCAGGTATGCGATAGACCGCACAGATAGGTTATTCCCAACAGAATAATAAAGAATGGAATAGCAACAGAATTCACCAGGCATGCGAGAGACCGCACAGATAGGTTATTCCAACAGAATAATAAAGAATGGAACCAGGTCATGCGTAATCCGCACAGATAGGATATTCCAACAAAATAATAAAGAATGGAATAACAAAAGAATTTCACCATGTATGCGGTACTTCGCATAGACAAGTTATTCCAACATAATAATAAATAATAGAATAACAACCCTTACGAGTATTGAAAGAAAATAACTATCTTCACGAATGTGAAAGAATAATACCCCTTACGGATACAACAAATAATATACCTTACGAATACAACAAATAATATCCCTTACCTTAAAAAGAAGAGTATTTCGACTGGTAGGACGAGAATATTCTTGAAGAAAACTTATACTGTTTTCTTCGCTCAAAGCTTCTTAAAACTCTAAAGAAATACACTCAAGATTATAGAAGAAGAATTTCTGAATTCTGGTGTGATTTTCAATTCTAACTAAGCATCCTATTTATAGGAGAATGGAAAGGATACTATGTAATAAAATATAATATATTCAATATATATATATATATATATATATATATGCATATTATTTAAAATCTAATAAAACAAATAACTTTATAAAAGTATTCTGTTTTATATAAAAAGATTTTTCTATGCAGACACTATGCAAACACTATGAATAATAAAATATAATATATTCTATTTATAATCTAATAAAACAAATAAATTTATAAAAGTATTCTATTTTATATAAAAAAATTACTATGCAAACACTATGCATAATAAAATATAATATATTCTATTTATAATCTAATAAAACAAATAACTTTATAAAAGTATTCTGTTTTATATAAAAAGATTTCTGTTTTATTACATTGATAATAATAATAAAGCAAAGTTTATATATATATATATATATAAACTTCTGTGACTCCAATTCCCTCAATATTTTTAACAACATTTATCATCATTATTATAATTCACAATATTAATCGACCGGGTCATTCCCAGGAAAGAGAGGTCTTTTCAATAATGATTTCTCCCTATTGACACGCAATTAGGTGACAAAACCTCTCCTTGACAGAACTTCTAGACAACGTTAATATTGTAAATAATAATATTAATAACTTTGTTATCTCAATTATTGATTTAATAATATATAAAATAACGACAATAATTGAATTAATAACGTGAGATACTATGAAATAATTACTGTAGCAATAATTGAACAAAACTGAGTGTCTTCTCATGAAAACATCAATAATTAATACCGTGTGCTATTATGCAACCACGCGTATTACTTTACTTTTACTACCGGGTCGTTCAACAGTTTTAACGGTAAAACTTCCGCCGTTATTTTCATAAAAATATTTTTGTCGTTTTCTGAATTCGATAATAATTCCGTTGCTGGGGTCCACCAATAATTGTACCATCGTACGGATATTCCCAGACAAAAAGAATATTCCCTGACCAATTGAATATTATATAACAACTTGCATACTTTTCAAAATTTCTAAATATTACCCACAACTATAACATTATCTCAAATCCACACCATAATTTTGAAAAAAATATTTTGAGAAATTTAAATCTTTATTCATAAAATTTGGGGTCTCACAACTTCGGCAGAAATCTTGGGTACGAGAATTGGTGCTGCAATATGATGGTATTATGTGTTGCTCACTTCCAAAGTATGAAGACTGGACGGCTCAACTTTTGAATTGAAGCTAATGAGTGGTATGTTTCCTTGTTCAGGACATTCCGGATCAGCGTTGACAGTGACTAGGATATTATTGATAATTTATTTAAGTTGTTGATGAAGTATAGATGGAACGAATCCAGCCATGTGGATCCATGGTCTCCCCAATAGCAAGTTGTATCCTAAATCTATCTTGAGTACGTGAAAAGATACGTAAAATGTATGAGGACCAATTTCAATTGGCAGCTCAATCTCTTCCGACAGAATTTCGTTAGGATCCATCAAAAGCTTTGATAACCGTATGGCTACTTTTGATACTCTTGGGGTTGATGTTCATATTCTCCAAGGTAGCATAATGACAGATATTTAGAGATGAACCTCCATCTATCAAAACTCCACCTAACATATACTTAGAGGACAAAACTACAATGTGCAATGGCTTGCAATGACCAGTCCCTTCGGGCGGTATGTCGTCATCAGTGAAAGATATCACATTATTGTTAAAATGTGATCAACCATATGTTGAAATTTTTCCACATCCACTGATTTTGGCAAATAGGCTTTTTCCAAAACCTTCAATAAGATCTTCATGTGATCCTCGAACGAGAAAACCAAGTCCAGTATTGAGATTTGATGTGGATCTTCTCTTAAGCTTAGAACCACCTTGGCTTCATTATGGCCCATAGTGTGGAGGAATTTCTCAATCTTCTCCACGGGAATGTTCCCCTTTGCTTTTATGGTAGGCTTTATCACCCTCTAAGAAAGATACAGTGGATTTTCCTTCGACACTGTAGCAGTAGTGTGACGCCCCCAAAATAGGCCCATACGACCCATTCTGAGTCGCCAGATATCACTCTATAAAAATCAAATACAAACTTCATTTATACAATTGTTGAACTGTCGTGCAGAGTACGACAATAGATAAGTTGTGAGTGTTAATACAATATTGTCTCACAGACAATATCCAAACTCAAATTGTTATAAATGCTATATAAAATACAGCAGCAAATATTTTAAGACCCCAAAGAAGAACGAGAAGATTACTATCATATTCATTCTAATGAGGTGCACTTTTGACACTTTCAAAGTTGGGTTCTCATCACCCTATTGTTGTTCGCCAAAATTAATTATTAAGAGACGTATAAAACACGACACACACATCTTAGGTCCTCAATAAAATTATTTGTTGCATCTTAGGTCCTCAATACAGTCTCGGACCATCACACTATTTTCCTGTTATCCCCACTCGACCCAGCTACACTCTTATTACCTGAAAGGAATTGTGAAGCAAAGGGTGAGCACAAATAGCCCAGTAATGAATATCATGACTAAAGATAATTAAATTATCAGTAGCCTTCATCAATAATAAATCAGAGATTTAGAATATATGGTAGATGATAAAACTTTTCAACCATAGTTGCAGTGGAACGAGCAATTCATTAGAAGAGTCAAATAGACCATCAGGTCTATTATCTTCTCCATGTTAAAAGTCCACCAATAATGTTTTATTCCTGTAACATCAATCAACAATTCTTGTCCACAATCATATGAATAACTCATAATCATAATTGTGATTCTAAATTCCTCTTCGAACCCAGGAAAAGATAATTTTCATCACCTATCTTCACCTGAAACATCAAAAATCATGGTTATACCAAATCACAATTCATGCTCATAATCATAATCATACTAATAAATTCATCTTTGCACTATGACCAAAGATATTCATTACAATTTATTCTTTGCACTACAGGCCAAAGACATACAACTGTATTTTAGAAGAGTCAAGTAGAGCATGATATCTACTATCTTTTATGAATTAAAAGTGTATAATCAATATTTTATCGCTGAGACTCAGCTTAATAAATAATCCACATCATCGAATCATCCTTGCACTACGGCCAAGAATATTCATGTAATCATCAATGGTCATGATTATACCGAATAATTCCCTGGTTATAATCATACCAATAACTATCCATCAATGCACTACGGACCAATAAGGACTTTTACCACATCATCTATAACATTACGGGTCATGATTATACCGAATGATCCCTGGTCATAATCATACCAATAAACAGTTTATCTATGCACATAAGCCAAAGATACTCATCAATTAATAGTTCATCTTTGCATGTAAGCCAAAAATATACAACTAGTAAAACCAATAATCAATAGTCCATATTTGCACGTAAGCAAAAGATATACAACTGTAAAACCAATAATCAAAAGTCCATTTTTGCACGTAAGCCAAAGATATTCCACTGTAAAACCAATAATCAACAGTCCATCTTTGAACGTAAGCCAAATATATACAACTATAAAACCAATAATCAACAGTCCATCTTTGCACGTAAGCTGTGACACCCCCAAATCCGGGTTACCTGACTCCCTAGTTTGGTGTTCACGATTCACAATATAAATAACATTTAACTACCCATAATATATATAGATAGTATCTTACATAAGATTTTATCAGAGTTTAATAATAATACAACACCCAGGTTTTCTAACCTTAACTTTACAAACATACCCTCTAGTTATACAAAAAGGGTTTACAATACAACATAATAAATATGTTCAACATAACTAATTTATTACTACGCCTTTTCCCTTGTGCTTTGCAGCACCTCCTGCAACTTCGTCCCTAGTTGAAAATTTTTATTTAGCAAGGGTGAGCAAATAATTTGCTCCGCAAGTTATGACATACAATAAATGTATAAGAATTCAAAACATCAGTCTATCTATTTTGATAGAATGAAATCAAAGTTCAGGGGAACTTTGAAATAGTTGAACAAATCGTTATTCAATAACAAGTTTTCTCGTATTCTATACCACAATAATTCAATAATGAAAGAGTACAACGCTTTCAATGTTTCTACGATATTCTAATGAATAATCAAGAATCAATTCTACGAAATATCAAAGTGGAATGTTTTCCAGATTTATACTGAGCGATCACACAAGATATTGAACTTATTTTCTCGGGTAGATATCAAAGATTTACTTTGATAAATACTCAGGTGTATCAGATAACCATAAAGATTAAATCATACCCCTCTGCAAGTACAACAAGTGATCAGCTTATTATACCCTATATTATGCATAATACTCAAAACGCGCGCAAAGGTCGAATTCACGACCAACAAAATGTTCCCTTTATATAAAAGGTTGTTCTTCTCAGTCTTAGAATCAAAAGTTTGATTTTACAACGAAATACTGGTATTTCAAATTTTATTTACTTCTCGGTCGAGCCGAAATAATTGGCTTCGATCTGTCAGTAATAATTGAATTCTCTTTTCAAACCTATCAGATTCAAACAAATGTTCGTCTAGCTAGAATAATTAGCTAAGACATTTCTCAGTGTAATTTGACAATCAACAGGAATTATCTGTACTGTCAATTCTAACTTTTACAGATATGAATATCCAACAACAGTTATTCTACAAATGTATATTTATGAATCAGTAATTCAATTTGAATTATTAAGCATGCATTAACTGCGAATTATCAACAATAATTCCCTGGACGTGGCTTAATCAACAATAATTAACCACCATAACAATTGAATGAATATAACTCAAGGTTGAGTTAGGGAACTTGCCTCTTCCGCTGATTACAGCTACACAAAATACTTATCTGCTTTCGAAAGACCTATAACCAATAATATCGGTCTAACAATTAGCACAATAATTCACATAACACACAACACTGTAATTCACAGTCAAACTTCTCCTAGACACATTACCACATAGCCACAACAGTGTTTATAACCTATATAAACACTTAACAAGTCAAACTAGTTCAGTCTGTTTGGACTTCAGTCCATTCTTGGTGTTCTGGTCACCCTACCCAACAATTAACACATTGATTGTCAATTAAACTTGGTCTCTAAGCTTCAATATTAATTTAGATAAGTCAATTATCAATTATAATATTTTTCGGAAGCTTTTAATAATTCTCAAGCAATTATTATAATTTATAATAATTTTTCAAACACTTAAATCATTTTTAAATGATTTAATTATCAAATAATCTTATAATTATTAATATTTAATAATAACATACATTCCAAAATATTAAAGTTATCATCAATAACTTAAAATATTTTTAAATCATCAATATTCTACTTAAATGATTTTTAAAGTAATTAAAATCATTTTTAAATCATCACCATTAATATATAAATATTAATGAAATTATTATCCAAATATTAAAAGTCATTAATTATAACTTAAAATATTTTTAAACCAATTTTCTCATTTTTAAATCAATAAAATCATTTTTAATTCATTTATTTAATATAATAATTAAATAAATCAAACATCATTAATATTAATTTATTAATGAAAATTCTCCAAAAATATTGAAAATTATATTTTATAATTTAAAATATTTTCTAACACTTTATTCTCAATTAAAATGATTTTTAAATCATTAAAATTATTTTTATCCTATTTATTTAATTTAATAATCAAATAAATCTAATATCATTAATATTAAATTATTAATTAAAATTCTCCAAAAATATTAAAAGTTACATTTAATTACTCAAAATATTTTTAAATACATTATTCTTATTTAAAATAATTTTTTATAATATTAAATCATTTTTCTCTAATTTATTTAATACACTAATTAAATAAATTAAATACCTTAATATTTAAATAATTATAAATATTAAGAAAAATATTCCAATTGGTCAAAAATTATTTTTCATAATTTAAAATAATTTTTAAAACCCTTTTTGGTAATTTTTAGAATTTATTTCTATTTTTTAATCATTTTTCAGAAAAATCAGAAAATAAAATAATTAAACCGTCGCTATAGAGCTTTAGCGACACAAAGAGTCGCTGTTGGTGTTCTTGAGCCCAAGAACACTGACAGCCGGCAGCTTCAAGGGTCAACTTTGACCGACTTTAATCTCTCTGTTCAAATTGTTTCTGAACTTGTTTGAAGTGTGATCGTGTAGCCAAAATGTAATACTACAACACACAACCAACATCTTAATCAAACCATAACACATCAACGAGATCTGGACTTTCAAAAAGCATGTCAGACCATACCTAGGTTTTCTGGGCAAACCCAGAAACCCAGGCAGCTTGGCTTGCCACTTTCCAGCCTAAATTAATCTAGACTTTGATCGTTATTTAAGTTGTTTCTTACTTTAAAAGTGTAGTATACATAACAATGAACAATGAGATAACAAGATCTCAGTCCAAAAACAACAGATCCACAGATTATGACACGGTCAAACCTTGTCAGAATTCATGCAAAGCCATTTCTGGAATTTTCCAGAATTTCAAGTTATGATCGAGAGGCCTACTTTGACTTCTTGTCTTAATCATGCTGTTAACTTTTTATGGAATATAATGGCATGTAATCAGAGTAAATATAACATACTATAATCTAGTTACAACAAAATTAACAAAAAAAACAAACAACCTGACCGATCTGGAGGCTTGAACTCATTGTCAGACGTTGATTTACTAATTCTGGGTTACCCAGAAAGATACTCGGTCAACGTGGGTCAACGAACTTTGACCGAGTATAACTTGCAATCTAGCTATCCAATGACTATGATTCTTGTTCCAAACTAAAGACAACATACCAGACTATCGATCCAAACAATAAAACATCACAAACAACAACCGAGCAAGAATCTGTGGCTCCTGACATTAGCTTGTCAGACCACAATTTTGTTCTTGGACAGACTTTTAAAAACACCATTTTAAGGCACTTTGATGCTATGGATATATGTTTGATCATCATAGATCAACATAAAACATCCTCTAGCAAAAATCTAAACACAAAAACATAAAAATTTTCAAAGCATACAAGATCAAAAATTTAAATTAGGTTTATACCTTTCTTGCCCAAATTTTGATCTTGATTCTCCAATATGTTTATGGTTGATCTAAGGAAATTATTTGGGACTGATCTACTAAGCAAATTCGGAGGTGTGGGAGGGAGAGAGAGTTGGTAAGAGCTAATGTGTAAAGTGGCAAAAAAATTTTTAGACTTTCTCTCTCTTGAATCTCTTATATAGCATATCTAGTGGTTAGATCTGATCTTGCTGGCACATGGAGCTGATATGATGGGATTTTTAAGGCCACAAAGTCAACAAAGTTGGTGACCTAACACATATTTGCCAAGATTTGCAAGCTAGCTCACTAATTTACACTAAAGGGCATTTTGGGCATTTCTAAAATACAATCAATGGCATTCTTGTCCAATACACAAACCCTTAGGGTTTAGGGTTTGGATTAGGGTTTGAGCCCTTTAGATATCAAAAATTCTAGTTCCCAAAATTTTCAAATTTAGGGTTTAATTAGAAAAATAAATTTTCTAAAATAAAATTAGGGTTTCTAAAATAGAAATTTAACATACAAAAATATAATTAGAGTTTTCTAATCATATTTAAGTTTAATAACACAGTAGTCTTACCCATTAGGATTAGGGTTTCCTAATTTAGGGTTTACAATTCCAGGTTTTAAAATTAGGATTTTCCGGCGTACAATTAGGGTTTTTAACTGTACAATTTATTTTCTAAATTTAAGATTAGGGTTTTAAATCCCTTATTAAGGTTTATTAAATACAAACCTTATCCGATCAACCATTGGTCAACATTTCTAAACAGTACAAACACATAATCAACAATACAATTATTTTAATTGTATTTTCTATCAAATCCCTATCCAAAAATTAGGGTTAGGGTTTTCTAAAGTTGTTAAGCATAACTCTACTCTAAATTTATAAGTCAATACATAAATTGACTTTCTCGAGACTCGTATCACAGATACTTGTCACAAAATTGATAATTAATATTAATATTAATATTAATATTAATTAAAAAAAAATTTATTCGCAAGTTTTGGATTATTCGAAATCCTGGGTTATCACATAAGCCAAAGATATTCAACTGTAAAACCAATAATTAACAGTCGTCTTTGCACGTTAGCCAAAGATGAATTTCATCATAATATAAGTATTAGGATGATGACAATGATATAATCATTAATCCAATGAAAACAAAGATAAATATTAAAGACTTTAAATTTATGCAAATATTATCAATCACTTAATAAAATCATAATCTAATATTATTATTATTATAACAATATTTTAATTACTTCTTAAACTTATAAATAATTTATTTCAATTGTTTAGACTTTACTAAATAATGCATTTAATCATGTAAAAATGCCATACTCATAAGATTTCATCATCAATGATCAAATCCCTCATAAAAATCTGCATATACCCTATATAGGATTCCCAAGCCATAAAATCTTATTTTCCAATTTTGTTACCTCACATAACATATTTAATTCATTTACTCATAACTAGTTCATTTTCATGAAAATTACCAAATTAGTCCCAAAAATATTTCTTTTCTGGGATTTAACAGAATATAGTACCATATTAAACATATATTTTTCTCGGAATTTTTAAAATTCATTTACTATTTTTTATATAGCCAAAACTGCCGAATATTTAGACATTTATCATAAATTGTACTTTTATCCAAAAATTCCGAATTTTACAGGGTATACTCCTGTTATATACATGTACTCCTAATAAATATTTCACCAATTTAGGATTTAACCAGCAAGGAGTTATAAGGATTTACTTTTAAAACAGTCTTTTCCCATAAAATCTATAACTCCTAATCTATACATCCAAAAATTGCCATTTTTGGACACAATCTAGAAACTCAACAAAGTATCATTTCAAATTTTTCCAGAATTTTTGAGTGTCAAAAAAATTATGAAACTGCAAATGGATTTTCACCTGTCATACGGTAATCCACGTAGACAGATCATTTCCACAATTTAATAAGGAATGAATATGAAGGATCATTTACCATGCATGTGGTAATCCACATAGACAGTTATTCCAACAGAATAATAAAGAATTGAATAAAAGAAGAATTCACCATGCATGCGATAGACCACACAGACAGGTTATTCCAACAAAATAATAAATAATGAAACCAGGTCATGCGTAAACGCACAGACAAGATATTCCAACATAATAATAAATAATGGAACCAGTTCATACGTAAACGCACAGACATGATATTCCGATAGAATAATAAATAATGTTACCAGGTCATGCGTAAATGCACAGACATGATATTCCGACAGAATAATAAAGAATGGAATAATAGAAGAATTTTACCATGTATACGGTACTTCACATAGATAGGTTATTCCAACATAATAATAAAGAATGGAATAACAAAAGAATTTCACCATATATACGGTAGTCTGCGTATATAGGTTATTCCAACAGAATAATAAAGAACAGAATAACAATAGCTCTCTTCATGAATACGAAACAAATAATACCCCTTACCTCAAAAGAAGACTGGACACTGGAATAGTGAGGTAGCAGACTTCTCTTCATCGTTCTCTCTATAATTTTTCTCTATAATAATTGCTCTATAGCTTTTATGAATTGGTGAGAAATGAAGGAAGAATGAGCTTCTATTTATAGGAAAAATATAGTTTCGATAATTGCACGTTTTGGGGCTCAAAATATTACAGTATAACTCATTCATCATTAATCCCAACACAATAGAACTATCAAATTCATCTTTAATCAATACAAACTTATTCATCATTAATATTATAACTCATAATATTTAACAACTAGGTCGTTCCTAGGAAAGAGGGGGCTTTCCGATAAGGATTTCTCCTTATTTGCGCGTAATTAGGTGACCAAACCTCTCCTTAACAGAACTTCTAGACATTGCTAAAATTGCAAATAATAATATGAATAACTTTGCCGTCTCAATTATTGATTTAATAATATAACATATTATGCAGATGATACTGTGACAATTATTGAATCAATAATATGAGAGATATGATGCAGGAATTACTGTAGCAATAATTGAGTATATCTGAGTGACTTCTCACATAAGCACCAATAATCAATATCGTGCGCTACAATGCAACCACACGTATTACTGTACTTTTTCTACCAGTTATTTTATGATAACTTGCTTACTTTGAAATTTTTTCACATATCACCCTTAACTTTAAACTTTTATCAATTTAACTATTTACCAAAATAGAAAAATTGAATACTTTTATTTCATAAAATTTGAAATCTCACAAGTAGTATGAGATGTAGATCCTTCAGCTTCTCCATAATTCCACGGGACTTTCTATAAGCTGACAACTGGATACTGTGGTCTGAAGGGTAAAGAAATTGGTTCTGGTGTAGCCACTTTCAAAGGTTTGCCATTACCTTTGATTTGAATTGCTGATATGGGAAATGGTCCGATATTCTCATCAGCCTCATCAGATATAACTGCTACTAGCCCCTTCCACTTAGTAGGACATATATTCTAACTCTCAAGTAACACAATGTCATCGTCTGCCAACTGCAGGACACCGCTGTCAATTAGGTTCTGAATAAGGTGGCGGAGTGCCCAACATTCTTCTGTGCTGTGACCGTGAGAATGTGAATGATATTGACACACTCCATCAGAGTTGAACCGTCTTGAACGGGGATTAATTGGAGGTATAAGGGAGGTAATTCTTCCTTCTTTAATTAGCATCTGAAATATCTCCTACATAGATTGGCCCAGGTATGTAAATTCCCTTCTATTGGCAAAATCCCGACGGGATTTAGCACTTGCTCTCTTCGCAAACTTATCCTCTAGTGCTTCATTTTCTGAAGGTGATGATGGAGCATTCATAACAAAAGGAAGGAGACAGGCATGCTCCTGGCTGACTAACTGGCGTGCGACTTGATGTTGATGGATCACCAGTTCTGTCAATTGTTCAACTTTCTTAAAAGGAGATTTCATCTTTCCTTACATAGAAAATTGGAACTTTGCATAATCCCATCTGTCAACACCGTCTTTGATGGTCTGGGATGATTCATCATTAAAATTGGAACTCTCCATTTCTCTAACTAATCATATTGACCTCTTCTTCTTTGTGTTGAGGAAGAGGGTTATCTTGCACATGAGGTTGATCAGGTTTGGTAAACACGATATCACCGTTGTCTATCAAATCTTGGATCTTATGTTTCAAGGCCCAACAATCTTGAGTATCATGTCCAGGTGCCCCAGAATGATAAGCACATTTCTGAGTAGCATTAAAACCCCTCCCATTAGGGTTGGTTGATGGAAGAAGATGCGTGATTTTCTTCTAAGTAGTCAGAAGAGTAAGAATATTCTCGAGCAAGTCCCCTAAGGGTGTGAACATTCGAGGGCACTTTACTTCTCCACTTTTAGGCAATGGAGGGTTTGAAGACTGTGCTTGAAAAGGGGAGTAGTTTCTCCTCTGTATAGGCATATTTTGATTGCCTTTTTGACCTTGTAGTATCAAGGAAACTTCCTCCTCTTTCTTTTTATGGACCCTTCGGGGGTTGTTTCCATAAGTTCCGGACTGGATGTGCTCAGCAACTGCTTTAAGAGCGACTAGGTCTTGAATCTTTCCTGACTTCAACCACATCTCAGCCATCTCTCTATGTTTGATCATTTCAGAAAATGGTTTCCCAATACTTGTTAAGACTCTCTCATAGAAAGGAGCTTCTTGTATGTCTATGAAAGTCATGACCATTTCTGATTCCGTCATAGAAGGAATAACTGGAGCAGCAAGGCGCCTCCACCTTTGAGCATACTCTCTGAAAGACTCGTTTAAATGTTTCTTGACCTTGGTAATCTGATACCGGCCAGGAGCCATCTGAGACTGGAAGCTGTACTGAGTAAGGAAGGCATGAGCTAGTTCCTCCCAGCTATGGATCTTTGAGTTGTCTAATCTGGTATACCACGATCGGGCTTCTCTAGTCAGACTCTTCTGGAACAGCTGCATTCTGAGCTTCTCGTCCTCTGCATAAGATCCAAGTTCTCCTATGAATATCTTCAAATGTGTGTAAGGATCTCCTAATCCATCATACTTTTCAAAGTCAGGAGTTTTGAACTTCTTTGGATAATGAACACCAGAGAATATGCAAAGGTCAGCATATGAAACACTCTCGTGTGTTCCAATCCCTTTGATAGAATGGATGGTTTCCTCCATTTGAAGGACCTTCTTCCTGATATCACCGGTGTCTGGATCTCCTTTGAGATGGGTGTTTTTAGGGCGTTTGTTGGTTGTATCCAACTGAGTTTCCAGAATTATTTTATCTGAACCTTGTGCAGAGGATTGTGTATGTGTAGGCATCTTTGGGCCCTGGGTATATTGATGCAATTCTTTAAGAAGAACAGCCAAATCTGTAATTTGTTTACTTAATCCGTCAAATTCTTCTCGAGAAACGGGATTAGACTGGTCAGATTAATTAGTTGTAGGCTCGTGGCCTTTTTGGATTTTTAGCGAGTAACAGGCCCAATTGTTTCCCTACATAAACTTATGTAGTTTGGTCTTTGGGAATGTATAAATGTTTACATGTTATGTGAGGTATCCGTTTAGGAATATTATCCTGCAAAATAGATGTTAGCTATTTTGTAATACAGGATAGCATGCAAATTTTAAATATGCATTTGAACATATTTCTTAATATTTTCCATTACATAGATTTAAACATGGAATGAAATTACAAGTAAATGCTTTTACAAGTAATAGAAAATGGAAAGCATGAAGAGACTTTCCTCCGCATTTGGTTTATCAGAGGCTGACCTATCTTAGGTTACTCTTGCAGCTTTTTAGCATGAAGGTTCCCAGATCATCGTAATCTACTTGACGGGAAGTTAATCCAGTCTTTCAACTGGAGCGAATCTAGGTGGTGCCTTTCCCAAGCCTCATTGGAATTAGTCTCCCTAAGAGTCCAGTAATCAGACACCGAGAGGATAACCTCCTGGTGGAGGAACCACACAACATACATTCACATACAACGTGTCTCACCGTTTATGAAAATGATGACATGTGTGAAGCACTAATATCACAGATAGATATATTGCAGTGCAGTAAGTAAATGTATTCGTACACATTCATCATAAATGTAAATTCAATATCCACACACAAGAATATAATAGTTTTGAAAAGCTTGTTGTTAAGCCCTCTTACTAGAGTCCCCAGCAGAGTCTCCACCTGTCGACGTCAGGGATTTTTATTTGTCCCTTTTCTGTTCTTGTTCTTTGGTGTTCTCATGTTATATGAGATTAGTTTGAAAAAACAAGTGAAAAAGGTCTGACATGTATATGTCAACGATTTGACTGTAAGAGACGTCAGCTGGTGTATTTAACTTGTTGCACCAACACAACCATGAAAAAGTTTGCACATTGACCCAGTCATGTGACACTGCTAAACGGGTCTGTGAAACTGAGATTAATTTGGGTTCGGGGGCTTGATTATGCGGAGGGAAGGTGTTAGGCACCCCCGACATCCGTGTTACCACCGTGTTACCACGATGATTACCACTTTTCAAGAAACTGTTATATGAATGTGTGTGTGTGTGTGTGTGGATTAATGTGCAATTTATTTGGAAGTAGTGCGAGGCTTCGTTCGCACCTATATACAAAGGGTTTGAATTTGTATAAAAAATTCAGTTTTAAACAGGATATAGCAGTGAGGTTTTGTAAAAGACATTTTTCAAACCCTGTGCTCAATAGTAATTGAGACCTTTTTATACTTCCATTTTATTATTTTGTAGTAGCCACTTAAGCTTGATTTCTTTTATTTTCGAGATGCGAAGCATCTTCGAGAAAATAATATATAGCAGTGCCAAACTCCTCATGGGCATGAAAGTCATCTAAGGAAATTCAAACACCGTGAATAAATTACAAGCTGATTACAGCTGAAAATGTCCTTCATGGGAACCGAATCTAGATTCTGTGGACTAAATCTGTAATCACATGATTCCTAGGCTCATATGATGTTGCATTTTATATGAAAAGCAGTAAACAGTTATATATATAAAAGCTGTATATATATATATATATATATGTATATATATATATATACAAACATGATCTACCACCACAAAACACCTCCATGGGGGATCAAAAATGTAAATATATAAAAGTGGTAAACATATATATAGAGACATGATCAACCACCACGAAGCACCTCCATGGGGATCAGAAATATAAATAAAGAAGTAAATGCGATCAACCGCCACGAAGTAAACTCCAGGCGGGACGGAATGTAAAGAAAGCAGCAAAAACGATAAACCGCCATGAAGTAAACTCCAGGCGGGACTGAATGTAAATAAAGCAGTAAAAGGCCACGAAGTAAACTCTAGGTCTGACAGAATTGTAAATATATATATATATATAAGCAGTAAACGCACCGGATGTAAAATCCAGGCTCATCGAACAGAGTTCATATATATATATATATATATATAAGCAGTAAACGCTCCGGATATAAAATCTAGGTTCATCGGATATAATCCGACAACAGTTCATATATATATAAAAGAAAGAAAATGCTCCAGACATAAGTCTAGGTTCAATCGAGGCATAACTCAATAATGTTAGTCCATATATAAATATATACATATATATAAGTATATATACGGTCAGAAATGAAAAAAATAGACTGAAGTCCGGGCATACACACACAACACAACTCTCAATGTGATGAATAGTGTGTGCAAGGATGAAGAGAAAGGCTTTATAGTGTGTAATAAGGCTTACAGTGGGCTGCCAAAGAAGACTTCTATGACTATAAATGGATGAACACTCAGCTCCCACCGGTAAAAATATAGCTATACGTGTGACGTCCCCAAAACAGGTATACATCACAATATCCTTACCCCAAAGGCTAAATATATGAACACTCAGTTCAATATCCTTACCCTAAAGGCTAAAGATATTCAAATGTAATTATAATGATCATACCAATCAGTTGTATATCTTTGCACTACAGGCCAAAGATATTCAACTATAAAACTAATGGTCATGATCATACCAATCAATTATCTGTCAGTACACTACGGCCAAAGACATTCAACTGTTAACTAATGGTCATGATCCTGCCAATCACATCATCGAATTATCCATGCACTACGGGCTAAGGATATTCGTTAGTATCACCAGTGGTCATGATCATATCATACACCTGTCCATCTTTGCACTACGGACCAAAGCTATCAATTAGCAGTTCATCTTTTCACTACGACCAAAGGTATCAATCAATAATTCTTCTTTGCACTACAAGCCAAAGATATACAATTGTAAAACCAATAACCAACAATCCATCTATGCACTACGGGCCAAAGATAACTTTTAACGCAATATAAGCATGAGGATGATGACAATGATATAAGCATTAATTTTGTGAGATAACTTTTAATGCACTACGGGCCAAAGATATCAATTTTGTGACAAGTATCTGTGATACAAGTCTCGAGAAAGTCAATTTGTGTATTGACTAATACATTTAGAGTAGAGTTGTGCTTAACAACTTTAGAAAACCCTAACCCTAATTTTCGGATAGGGATTCGATAGAAAATACAATTAAAATAATTGTATTGTTTATGATGTGTTTGGACTGTATATAAATATTGATCAATGGTTGACTGGATGGGGTTTATAATTAATAAACCTTAATAAGGGATTAGAAACCCTAATCTCTGATTTAGAAAACCAATTGTACAGTTAAAACCCTAATTGTACGTTAAGGAACCCTAATTTAAAATCTGGGACTTCCTAAACCCTAATTAGGCAACTCTAATTTTTATTAGCATGCCTAAAGTCTTTGTTAAACTTAAATATGATTAGAAAAATCTAATTATATTTTTGTTATTTTAATTTCTATTTTACAAACCCTAATTGTTATATAAAAAATTTATTTGTCTAATTAAAACCCTAATTCGTGGGTTATAAACCCTAATGACCATTTTGACCCTAATTGCTAAATTAAGCAATTTTAATTAGGAATATTAATCCTAATTAGCAAGATTGAATTTTATGATTAGGATATATTAAGTTAAGTATTGAATCCTAATTAAAATTTTGGAATATTAATTTTCTATTTTTAAAAGCGAAATTCAAAAATCTTGGAAATCAAATTACTAAACCCTAAGGTTTCCAAACCCTAAACCCTAAGGGATTTAAACCCAAACCCTAAACCCTAAGGGATTGTGAATTAGACAAGAATGCCTTTAAAAATACATGGAGAATGACCAAAATGCCCTTTTGTATATTTTAGTAAGATAACTTGTAAATCTTAGTAAATTTGTAGTAGGTGACCAACCCACTTGACCAATGTGACTTAAATCTCAGCCTCTCAGACGAAATTATCAGATTCAAGCAACCTAAAATCATATATATAGAATTATAGAGAGAGAAAATGCATAAATCTTAGCCATTTTCTCTCTTGTTCTCATCTACTCTCTCTCCCATCCAAAGCTTCGAAATCTTATAGTAGATCAGTCACTTAAACACCTCTAGAAACATCAAGTTCATATTGGAGATCAAAGATTAAGATTTATAACAAAGAGGTATAAACCTAATTTTATTTTTGATCCATGTTGCTAAGTAAAATTATATGTTTAAGTGTTTATAATCTTGCTAATGGATGTTTTATGAAGATCTATGATGATCTATCACGAATCCATAGCATCAAAGTTCCTTAAAAGGATGTTTTTCAAAAACTGTTTTGAACAGTTTCTGTGGTCTGACAAGCAAATGTCAGGAGCCACAGATTCTTGTTCATTTGTTATTTTTGTTGTTTTAAGTTTTTGATTTGTAGCTTGGTATTAGATCTTTCATCTGGAAGTGAAACTTCAGTCATTGGATGTCTAGATCGCATGTTATAGACGGTCATACCACGTTGACTAAGCATGACCAGCTGAAAATCTGGGTAACCCAAAAAGTTAAAAATCGTGTCTGACAAGTTTTTGGAAGGCCCAGATCTGGTCGTTATGATGTTATTTGTTAATTTTGTTCTAATATACTTGTATCCTGATGTCTGTAGTATAGATCCATAGCCTTATAACTCTTAAACACGTCATATCTAGATTGTAGTGAGTGGTCAAAGTGGCCTGCTCGACCATGTTAGCAGTTTTCTGGAATTTCCAGAAAACCGGATGAACAGCCTTTTGACAGACTTTGACCGAGCTGGATCTGGCGTTTATGTGGTTGTTGAACTGTAATGTTGTTGTATTTATATTCATTGACACGTGGATTATAAGTTTAAACCATTAAATAACATGAATCAAGACCGGGACATAGAATTAATGGAGCTCAAAAGTAGTACCACAAAACTGTCTGGGTTTCTGGGTTGCCCAGATAACCCAGAACAGCTCTGACATTGATATTCGAGGCTCAGATCTTGCATCTGGATTGTTGTTTGAGCCAATTGATGGTTGATAATTGGAGAATTACATGTATACTACACGATCACAGTTTAAGTTAGCCCAAAAACAGTTTTTATTAGATTGTATAGCTGGTCAAACGTAGACCCGTGTACTGCCGGCTATCAGTGTTCTTGAGCTCAAGAACACCAACATCGACGCTTTTTGTCGCTAAAGGCTTTTAGCGATGGTTTTAATTATTTTATTTTCTGAATATTCCGAAAATTATTTAAAAATAGAAATAAATTCTAAAAATTACCAAAAATGGTTTTAAAAATTATTTTAAATTATGAAAAATAATTTTTGACCAATTGGAATATTTATTCTTTAATATTTATAACTATTTAAATATTAAAGGTATTTAATTTATTTAATTAGTGTATTAAATAAATTAGAGAAAAATGATTTAATATTATGAAAAATCATTTTAAATAAGAATAATGTATTTAAAAATATTTTGAGTTATAAAATGTAACTTTTAATATTTTTGGAGAATTTTCATTAATAATTTAATATTAATGATATTATATTTATTTGATTATTAAATTAAATAAATAAGATAAAAAATTTTAATAATTTAAAAATCATTTTAATTGAGAATAGAGTGTTAGAAAATATTTTAAATTATAAAATATAATTTTCAATATTTTTGGAGGATTTTCATTAATAAAATAATATTAATGATGTTTGATTTATTTAATTATTATATTAAATAAATGAATTAAAAATAATTTAAAAATGAGAAAAATAATTTAATAATATTTTAAGTTATAATTAATTACTTTTAATATTTAGATGATAACTTCATTAATATTTAAATATTAATGGTGATGATTTAAAAATGATTTTAATTATTTTAAAAATCATTTAAGTAGAATATTGTTGATTTAAAAATATTTTAAGTTATTAATAATAACTTTAATATTTTGACAAGTATGTTATTAATATTTTGATATTTTTAAATATTAATAATGATACGATTAATTAATAATTAAATCATTTAAAAATGATTCTGATATTTGAAAAATTATTATAAATTATAATAATTACTTGATAATTATTAAAATCTTCCGAAAAATATTATAATTGATAATTGACTTATCTAAATTAATATTGAAGCTTAGAGACCAAGTGTAATTGACAGATAACTGTGTTAATTATCGGATAGGGTGACCAGAACACCGAGAAGGGACTGAAGTCCAACCAGACTGAATTAGTTTGACTTGTTAAGTGTTTATATAGGTTATAAACACTAATGTGGCTATGTGGTAATATGTCTAGGAGAAGTTTGACTGTAAAATACCGTGTTATGTGTTATAAATGATTGTCCTAATTGTGAGACCGATATTATTGGTTATAGTTCTTTCAAACGCAGATAAGTATATTGTGTAGCTGTAATCAGCGGAAGAGGCAAGTTCCCTAACTCAACCTTGAGTTATTTCATTCAATTATTATTGGTGGATAATTATTGCTAATTATACCACGTCCAGGGATTTATTGTTAAAATTAAATTATTGAATTAGAAAATATATATTCGTAGAATTACTGTTGTTGGATATTCATATCTATAGAAGTTAGAATTGACAATACAGATAATTCATGTTTATTGTCAAATTATGTTGAGAAATGTCTTAGCCAATTATTCTGGTTAGACAAACATTTGTAAAAACTTGTTAGGTTTGAGAAGAGAAGCAAATAGAATTTAAAATCCCAGTATTTCGTTGTAAAATCAAACTTTTGATTCTAAGACTGAGAAGAACAACCTTTTATATAAAGGGAACATTTTGTTGGTCGTGAATTCGACCTTTGCGCGCGTTTTGAGTATTATGCATAATATAGGGTATAATAAGCTGATAACTTGTTATACTTGCAGAGGGGTATGATTTAATCTTTATGGTTATCTGATACACCTGAGTATTTATCAAAGTAAATCTTTGATATCTACTCGAGAAAATAAGTTCAAGATCTTGTGTGATCGCTCAGTATTAAATCTGGAAAACATTCCACTTTGCTATTTCGTAGAATTGATTCTTGATTATTCATTAGAATATCGTAGAAACTTTGAAAGCGTTGTACTCTTTCATTATTAAATTATTGTGTTGTATAGAATATGAGAAGACTTGTTATTTAATAACGATTTGTTCAGCTATTTCAAAGTTTCCCGAACTTTGGTTTCATTCTATCAAAAAAGATAGTCTGTTGTTTTGAATTCTTATACATTTATTGTATGTCTTAACTTGCGGGGCAAATTAGTTGCTCACCCTTGCTAAATAAAACTTTTCAGCTAGGGGCGAAGTTGCAGGAGGTGCTACAAAGGACTAAGGCAAAGGAGTAGTTATAAATTAGTTATGTTAAACAATATTATTTATATTGTTGTATTGTAAACCCTTTTTGTATATCTAAAGGGTATGTTTGTAAAGTTAAGGTTAGAAAACCTGGGTGATGTATTATTAAACTCTGATAAAAACTTATGAAAGTTACTATCTATATATATTATGGGTAGTTAAATGTTATTTATATTGTGGATCGTGAAAACCAAACTCGGGGGTCAGGTAACCCGGATTTGGGGGTGTCACAGGTTGGTATCAGAGCTGTAGTGACTAAGGTGTCACCAGCTGGTAGTGGAGCTGTAGGTTATAAACCTTAAGTGGGGTGGGGGAAAACCCTAGGATTATGACCATAGTGAGATAGAGAATACTCATTTAGAGTACTAAGTGAGGGATCATTGAAGTGTATCGATAGTGAGATAAGTAAATTCGTAGTGAGAGAAATTTGTACTGCTGAAGTACTAATCAAGTTGTTTAAAACTGATTGTAGGATGTCGGGAGAAGATGAAATGTGTACGGAGAAGCCAGCGGCTGTCGCACCAATGCCAGTAGCCGAGGTGCCAGAACAGAGCAAATCGGTTGAAGAAGTGGGGAAATATGAACCAATGATCAATCTTGGCAGTGATCATGACGATTATCCTGAGATGTATCTAAGTGGTGGTGAGGAGGCGGAGTCTGAAGAAGCTAGGGTGGAACTAAAGAATAAGATCAAGGTTGGTGAACAAGATCAGTTATCTGTGGAAGTCCAAGAACTCCGAAGCAAAGTATTTCTTTTGGAGGAGTTGTGGAAGACGTAGCGGGCGTTACGTGAAATGACTGAAGAACGAAACGAGTTGAAAGCGCATGTGGAGAAGATGAAGGCTGAAGGTGGTGGATCATCTGAAGGAACCGGCAAAAAGGACAAGAAGAAAAGAAAGGGGAACAATGACAGTGACAACTCTGGAAATTCGAACCTGAAGAAAAAGAAAGCTTGCAGTAAGTGTGGCAAAACTCACGTGGGGGAATGCATGATGTGGAAGAACGTGTGCTTCAACTGTAAGGAGGAAGGACATATCTCTTTGCATTGTCCTAAGCCAAATTTGAGGAAGTGTTTTTCAAGCGGGCAAACGGGTCACGGATTCAACAAGTGTCCCAACAAGAAGAAGATTGGTGAAGGAAGTGGTCGGTAGACAACTTAGATATATGTAATCGTATCTTTTGGTAGAAGTTTCTGATATTAAGATATATAATATCAAGAACGATGTTTGAACATATGTAAATATATGTTTGTATGAATGAAATCTTTATTTTCTATATGAATATAAGATTAAAATGAATTTGTGTGTTCTTAAAACTCATACTTATGGTATGTTCATGACTCATAATTATATGAAATGTCCTGAACCCCTCAGCGAATGGACGCAAAAGGTCTGACTAGGATAAGTTCATACACTCATATAATTGTGGCAAGTTACTGAACTCCGAAGTGTGGTAAGTTTGATGAACTGGTAATAGTAATGTGAAATTGGAGAATGCCAACTTTTTGTGTAAAGTTGGGGAATTGCAACTTTTATAAAGTTGAGTGTGTTAATCCTAGTATTATTTTAAAGGGATAGTTATATGTATTAAGTACTATATGTACTATGTGCTATTTGAATAAATATGCGATTACTTGATAATTATGTGTTGAATTCTTATTGTGTTAAGAATTTGTATAGAGAAAGAATATTAATATAAGATTTTCATTTAAATCAGATCATGCCGCCTAGACGACAGAATCGAAACCAAAGAGAAGAACAATCAGTGAATAACGAAGGAGGTCAAGCAGACCCGATGCAGAATTTTGTGGATATGCTGGCCCAAGCTATGGAAAATAACGCTCCAGCCAGGGGAAGATCAAGGAATCAGCCAACAGACAGATTAGCTAATTTTAAGGATTTTAAAGCGGTAGGACCGCCTAAATTCAAGGGGACTACGGATCCGATCGAAGCCCAAACTTGGGTGAATGAGATGGAGAAAGCGTTCGTGATTGCGCGTGTGGCGGAAGAGCAACAGACAGCGTTTGCAACATATCTAATGAAGGGAGAAGCCAATTATTGGTGGGAGATGAATCAAGCGAGAGCGGGTACAGCGGTGGTGACGTGGGCCAGATTTAAGGAGTTGTTCTTTGAGAACTACTTCTCACCGAGTATGCAAGCTCGGATGGAAGTTAAGTTCTTGGAACTTAAGCAGGAGAACATGTCTGTTTCTGAATACGCGGCTAAATTCAACGAATTGGCATGATTTGCACCTCATCAGGTGGACACAGAAGTAAGGAAAGCAAGAATATTTGAGAACGGATTGAAACAAGGGATATTCAACAATGTGGCAGTATTGCAGATCAACACCTTTGCGGCTCTACTGGAGAAAGCATTAATTGCGGAAGGAGGAAGCGAGGCTGCATCTCATTTTCATCAGGAGAAGAAGAAGAAGACCAATGGGGATGGAAGCAGTAGTGGTAGTAACCCGAATAAGAGGAAGTGGAGTGAGAATACCCAATCGGGTAATAAAATTGAAGGGAATAGGAAAGGAGGGGAGCCTTGTGCAAATTGTGGGAAGAATCATGCAGGAGTTTATTTGAAGAAGAAGGGGGTTTGTTACAACTGCGGACAAGAGGGGCATATGTCGCCAAATTGTCCCAGCCCGAAAAAGATTCAAGGTTGCTATGCGTGTGGATCCACTGATCATCTGGTTCAGAATTATCCGAAGAAGAATGCAGAAAAAGAAAGTGCCAACAAGGGACCTGGTGGTGGAACCTTGGCGATTCGAGGACCTGCACAGCCAGGAAGACCAATAGCCCGTACATTCAATATGACGACGCTAGATGCAGTAGCTACTCAGGAGGTGGTAGCAGGTAACGATTTCGCTTAATATTTAAATTACGCGATTGATATTGAATAAATATGGCTGTGAATTGTTTTCTTTTATAGATTCAAGTCATATGTTAGAATTTGAAACACAAATTAATATTTTGTTGATAAAAGCGAATTGATGATACAACTTTAAAAAATTGTAGAGAATAAGAAAGCGGTGATTCCGAGGACGGAATCCTTTTAAGGAGGGGTGAATGTGATAACCCAGGATTTCGAATAATCCAAAATTTGAGAATATTTTTTTTTAATTAATATTAATATTAATTATCAATTTTGTGACAAGTATCTATGATACAAGTCTCGAGAAAGTCAATTTGTGTATTGACTAATACATTTAGAGTAGAGTTGTGCTTAACAACTTGAGAAAACCCTAACCCTAATTTTTGGATAGGGATTCGATAGAAAATACAATTAAAATAATTGTATTGTTTATGATGTGTTTGGACTGTATAGAAATGTTGATCAATGGTTGACTGGATGGGGTTTATAATTAATAAACCTTAATATGGGATTAAAAACCCTAATCTCCGATTTAGAAAACCAATTGTACATTTAAAACCTAATTGTACGTTAAGGAACCCTAATTTAAAATCTGGGATTTTTTAAACCCTAATTAGGCAACTCTAATTTTTATTAGCATGCCTAAAGTGTTTGTTAAACTTAAATATGATTAGAAAACTGTAATTATATTTTTGTTATTTTAATTTCTATTTTATAAACCCTAATTGTAATTTAGAAAATTTATTTGTCTAATTAAAACCCTAATTCGTGGGTTATAAACCCTAATGACCATTTTGACCCGAATTGCTAAATTAAGAAATTTTAATTAGGAATATTAATCCTAATTAGCAAGATTGAATTTTTTGATTAGGATATATTAATATAAGTATTGAATCCTAATTATAATTTTGGAATATTAATTTTCTATTTTGAAAACTGAAATTCAAAAATCTTGGAAATCAAATTACTAAACCCTAAGGGTTCCAAACCCTAAACCCTAAGGGATTCAAACCCAAAACCTAAACCCTAAGGGATTGTGAATTAGACAAGAATGCCTTTAAAAATATATGGAGAATGACCAAAATGCCCTTTTGTATATTTTAGTAAGATAACTTGTGAATCTTGGTAAATTTGTACTAGGTGACCAACCCACTTGACCAATGTGACTTAAATCTCAGCCTCTCAGCCGAAATTATTAGATTCAAGCAACCTAAAATCATATATATAGAATTATAGAGAGAGAAAGTGCATAAATCTTAGCCATTTTCTCTCTTGCTCTCATCTACTCTCTCTCCCATCCAAAGCTTCAAAATCTTATAGTAGATCAGTCACTTAAACACCTCTAGAAACATCAAGTTCATATTGGAGATCAAAGATCAAGATTTATAACAAAGAGGTATAAACCTAATTTTATTTTTGATCCATGTTGCTAAGAAAAATTATGTGTTTAAGTGTTTATAATCTTGCTAATGGATGTTTTATGAAGATCTATGATGATCTATCACGAATCCATAACATCAAAGTTCCTTAAAAGGATGTTTTTCAAAAACAGTTTTGAGCAGTTTCTGTGGTCTGACAAGCAAATGTCAGGAGCCACAGATTCTTATTCGTTTGTTATTTTTGTTGTTTTAAGTTTTTGATTTGTAGCTTGGTATTAGATCTTTCATCTGGAAGTGAAACTTCAGTCATTGGATGTCTAGATTGCATGTTATAGACGGTCAAACCACGTTGACCAAGCTTGACCAGCTGAAAATCTGGGTAACCCAGAAAGTTAAAAACCGTGTCTGATAAGTTTTTGGAAGGTCCAGATCTGGTCGTTATGAGGTTATTTGTTAATTTTGTTCTAATATACTTGTATCCTGATGTCTATAGTATAGATCCGTAGCCTTATAACTCTTAAACACGTCATATCTAGATTGTAGTGAGTGGTCAAAGTGGCCTGCTCGACCATGTTAGCAGTTTTCTGGAATTTCCAGAAAACCGGATGAACAACCTTCTGACAGACTTTGACCGAGCTGGATCTGGCGTTTATGTGGTTGTTGAACTGTAATGTTGTTGTATTTATATTCATTGACACATGGATTATAAGTTTAAACCATTAAATAACATGAATCAAGACCGGGACATAGAATTAATGGAGCTCAAAAGTAGTACCACGAAACTGTCTGGGTTTCTGGGTTGCCCAGAAAACCCAGAACAACTCTGACATTGATTTTCGAGGCTCAGATCTTGCATCTGGATTGTTGTTTGAGCCAATTGATGGTTGATAATTGGAGAATTACATGTATACTACACGATCACAGTTTAAGTTAGCCTAGAAACAGTTTTTATTATATTGTATAGCTGGTCAAACGTAGACCCGTGTACTGCCGACTGTCAGTGTTCTTGAGCTCAAGAACACCAACAGCGACGCTTTTTGTAGCTAAAGGCTTTTAGCGACGGTTTTAATTATTTTATTTTCTCAATATTCCGAAAATTATTTAAAAATAGAAATAAATTCTAAAAATTACCAAAAATGGTTTTAAAAATTATTTTAAATTATGAAAAATAATTTTTGACCAATTGGAATATTTATTCTTTAATATTTATAACTATTTAAATATTAAAGGTATTTAATTTATTTAATTAGTTTATTAAATAAATTAGAGAAAAATGATTTAATATTATGAAAAATCATTTTAAATAAGAATAATGTATTTAAAAATATTTTGAGTTATAAAATGTAACTTTTAATATTTTTGGAGAATTTTCATTAATAATTTAATATTAATGATATTAGATTTATTTGATTATTAAATTAAATAAATAAGATAAAAATAATTTTAATGATTTAAAAATCATTTTAATTGAGAATATAATGTTAGAAAATATTTTAAATTATAAAATATAATTTTCAATATTTTTGGAGAATTTTAATTAATAAATTAATATTAATGATGTTTGATTTATTTAATTATTCTATTAAATAAATGAACTAAAAATGGTTTTATTGATTTAAAAATCATTTAAAAATGAGAAAAATAATTTAAAATATTTTAAGTTATAATTAATTACTTTTAATATTTAGATGATAACTTCATTAATATTTAAATATTAATGGTGACGATTTAAAAATGATTATAATTATTTTAAAAATTATTTAAGTAGAATATTGTTGATTTAAAAATATTTTAAGTTATTAATAATAACTTTAATATTTTGACAAGTAGGTTATTAATTTTTTGATATTTTTAAATATTAATAATGATACGATTAATTGATAATTAAATCATTTAAAAATGATTCTAATATTTGAAAAATTATTATAAATTATAATAATTGCTTGATAATTATTAAAAGCTTCCGAAAAATATTATAATTGATAATTGACTTATCTAAATTAATATTGAAGTTTAGAGACCAAGTGTAATTGACAGATAATTGTGTTAATTGTCGGATAGGGTGACCAGAACACCGAGAAGGGACTGAAGTCCAACCAGACTGAATTAGTTTGACTTGTTAAGTGTTTATATAGGTTATAAACACTAATGTGGCTATGTGGTAATATGTCTAGGAGAAGTTTGACTGTAAAATAATGTGTTATGTGTTATAAATGATTGTCCTAATTGTGAGACCGATATTATTGGTTATAGTTCTTTCAAACGCAGATAAGTATATTGTGTAGCTGTAATCAGCGGAAGAGGCATGTTCCCTAACTCAACCTTGAGTTATTTCATTCAATTATTATTGGTGGATAATTATTGCTAATTATACCACGTCCAGGGATTTATTGTTGAAATTAAATTATTGAATTAGAAAATATATATTCGTAGAATTACTGTTGTTGGATATTCATATCTGTAGAAGTTAGAATTGACAGTACAGATAATTCATGTTTATTGTCAAATTATGTTGAGAAATGTCTTAGCTAATTATTCTGGTTAGACAAACATTTGTAAAAACTTGTTAGGTTTGAGAAGAGAAGCAAATAGAATTTGAAATCCCAGTATTTCATTGTAAAATCAAACTTTTGATTCTAAGACTGAGAAGAACAACCTTTTATATAAAGGGAACATTTTGTTGGTCGTGAATTCGACCTTTGAGCGCGTTTTGAGTATTATGCATAATATAGGGTATAATAAGCTGATAACTTGTTATACTTGCAGAGGGGTATGATTTAATCTTTATGGTTATCTGATACACCTGAGTATTTATAAAAGTAAATCTTTGATATCTACTCGAGAAAATAAGTTTAAGATCTTGTGTGATCGCTCAGTATTAAATCTGGAAAACATTCCACTTTGCTATTTCGTAGAATTGATTCTTGATTATTCATTAGAATATCGTAGAAACTTTGAAAGCGTTGTACTCTTTCATTATTAAATTATTGTGTTGTATAGAATATGAGAAGACTTGTTATTTAATAACGATTTGTTCAGCTATTTCAAAGTTCCCTGAACTTTGGTTTCATTCTATCAAAAAAGATAGTCTGTTGTTTTGAATTCTTATACATTTATTGTATGTCTTAACTTGCGGGGCAAATTAGTTGCTCACCCTTGCTAAATAAAACTTTTCAGCTAGGGGCGAAGTTGCAGGAGGTGCTACAAAGGACAAAGGCAAAGGAGTAGTTATAAATTAGTTATGTTAAACAATATTATTTATATTGTTGTATTGTAAACCCTTTTTGTATATCTAAAGTGTATGTTTGTAAAGTTAAGGTTAGAAAACCTGGGTGATGTATTATTAAATTCTGATAAAAACTTATGAAAGTTACTATTTATATATATTATGGGTAGTTAAATGTTACTTATATTGTGGATCGTGAACACCAAACTCGGGGGTCAGGTAACCCGGATTTGGGGGTGTCACATGAATTAATAGCAATTAATTCCTCATTTACCCGATTAATTATCCGATTGGTCAATATAACTTCCAAACATCAATTACTATCAAAATAAATGTCGATTTCTAGTAACACTAATAATCCCAACACAATGGAAATATTTTTCTCAACAATTTTATTTTTGAAATTTCAAAGTTTGACTTTTTCTGAAAAAGTCTATTAACTTTTTTGACCAAAAAGTCAACCCCGACAAATTTTGTGTTTATAGTATATTACTACTAATTTCATCATTTCGGACTCAAATATCACGTCCGCGTCTCCAAATTCAACTTCGAACTCAAATTCGATTTTTAATAACGTTCATCATTAATATTATAACTCACAATATTTAATAACCAGGTCATTCCCAGGAAAACGGGGGCTTTCCGATAAGGATTTCTCTTTATTGGCGCATAATTAGGTGACCAAACCTCTCCTTGACAGAATTTTTAGACATTGTCAATATTGCAAATAATAATATGAATAACTTTGTCGTCTCAATTATTGATTTAATAATATATCATATTATGCAGATGATACTGTGACAATAATTGAATCAATAATATGAGAGATATGATAAAAAAATTATTATAGCAATAATTAAGTATAATTGAGTGACTTCTCACATAAGGATCAATAATCAATAATGTGTGCTACTATGCAACCACACGTATTACTGTCCTTTTACTACTGATTATTTAATGATAACTTGCTTACTTTAAAAAAATTTCAAATATGACCCTTAACTTTAAACTTTTATCAATTTAACTATTTACTAAAATAGAAAAATTGAATACTTTTATTTCATAAAATTTGGGATCTCACAAAAAGGATATCACAGCACTAAGGCTGTACATTCACATTACTTACGAGGACTTCTAGGTGATCAACCTATAGTGCTTTATGTTGATCAACACTCATTCATTAAACTTATTTATGTTTAAGTTTTAGCAAACTAGCGTGCCCATCGAATAATCGATGAAAAATACTTTTGTTTGTTCATAGACAAACCTTACCTTCAAATCCGTACAAATTACTTGGCATAGGATAGCATTAAAATTTATATATAGAAAGATATGAATACAAATCAATATATATCTTACGAATAGTCTAGCCGAGTTAAAACTAACATTGACCCTTTCTTTGAAACCAGTCGTTCAATTCAGTACAATGAATCACATCAAACTTGACTAACTTAAAAGTTAGACAAGTGTTATGAAAACTTGCCTTTCAGTGTCTTCAAATAACTTAATCGACTGACCACAACCTTTACATAATCTACATGATATATTAATATAGTACACTGTAATTAGCTATCAAACAAACACTCACATTGTTTCTACCAACTTCTTTCACTTCTATGTCTTTGTTAACTTAATTCCATTTAATAAAGTCAATACGACTTATTACCCTTCGTCCCGGCTTATTAACCAACTTATGTTATTAATCGGACTCTGTCATCGTTGGTGAAGTACCAACGTTGTTTACCAATTAGGGTTCATTGATAACACTTTGTGTTATTCATTCATAAGTTAATAACATGCATTCAATTCCTAAGTTTCAATACCATATACCTTAGTATAGGTAGTATAGGAGTAGTTTTAGTACACTTATTAAGTGTGTAAACTTAACCCTTAAAGGTCTCTGAACAATTACAGTTCAAACCTAAGTTATCTAACAAGGACTCTACCTCAGCGCCGCGGCGTGACATTACTATACAAGACTGGCGCTGCGACGCTAGTTTCCAGTACCCATGTACCGGTCTCGGCGCTGTGGTGCGAGACTTCCTTATACCAATGGCGCGACGGCACCACTTTCAAGTAGCCACTAACACTGTGCCGGCGCTGTGGCACGGCACTTTAAAGCACTGTCTGGCGCCGTGGCGTCAGACCTCAGCACCGGAAAAATTCCACAGATAAAAATTTTGGTGAGTTTCCCGGATCCATAAAATCTTCGTTATAAGTCCGATTTGGTCCGTTCAAAAGCCTACATGTCATAAATGACATACTCTACGCGTTCATATAAGAATTCGACACTATCGAATCCGTTAACTTAAAATTCACTATTGAGTTCCTTTTTTAAGCGTTCATAAACGTTAATGAGTGTTCAATGCTCGTTTTCTTCGTTTTAAGTCGTAGTTCGACGATTCTTGAGTCCACGAATCTTAAATACCCTATCTCACGTGTTGACATTAAAAAACAACATTTTTAAGTCTCACGACAAATTTTGACTATCAATCCAAAATTTTAACGTTTTCAACGTGTAACGTCTATTTCCGTGAAATTTGCCATAACTTCGTTACTAATGTTTTCTAAGCCAAATCACATGGAATATTATATGGATTTCATATCTACATCCTAACCAAGCAAGAAGCACATATTTAAGTATTAATGGAGTTTAATTGTTCATCAAAAATAAATCTCAACAATCAATATTTTAATGATTTAAAATTATACCAATCCTTATGATTTCTATGATTTCATGACTTATAAAGATTTTATCTATAACAAGTCATCCTTATTTCCCCCATACTAGACATACACCACCCATTTATGATTCTTCATACTAAAAGAAATCAAAAGAGATGGAATTAGCATTAAGGAGCATTAACTTAAGGATTTCTTTAGAGATCTTGAAAAACTCTAAAGAAAAGCTTCAAAGTAGATGTTTTGGTTGAGTCTAGCTCTTTCCCTCTCTCAAAATATAGGTTGGCAACTTGAAAAACCTTCAAAAGACCAACTCTAGCTTTCTATTTATAGGCAAATGAAATGGAGGGAAAAATAGTAATTACACCCCCACCTCCTTACTATTCCACACTTTGTTACCAAGTAAAATACTTTGTGACCAAGTGATTTTCTTTCCTTGCACACCAAGTGGCCGGCCCACCATGCCCATGGGTCATCCCCATGGGTTGCCCCATGGGTTTTACCCATTCGGTGACCCACCGGTTCGATCCACGGTTTAATTTTCTTGAATTGGGCTTAATCAAACTAATATTGGGCTTTAGCTTGGGCTTAATTCATTAATTCCTTGGGCTTGCTCATTTAATTTTTTGGACTAAAAATAATCCAAATTAAATGAATTCACATTAAGTCTTAACCTAATTCCATAATACGAAACATATTCTATAAGTATAATTCACGTATTATTTTTGTATAATACTCGTACGATAATCGTATTTTGCTTCGTATTAACTCATCATATTATACATAGATAATAGATAGTATCATACTTGTATTACACACGCTTTAACAATAACGCAATTCCTTCTACGCATCTCATTTGTTTCTCGAAAATCGATCTATTCAACCCTTAGGTTTTAAGTCCGCAAGCAAAAACTCTGTTTGCCATAAATAAAATATTATTAGATATTTCATCTTATCTCAATATTCTATCATTATGCGTTTCTCGAAATTTTAAACTAATTCCCCGAGCAAAAACGAATGAATAATGTTTTTACGAAAATTTCTCAAAAAACATTTATTTTCGTCTTGGAAATTTTAAACAATTAATTCTAGCACGTAGCCATATTACTAAGCATATAAGCACATCCTAGGTCATAAAACGACCTTCACATAGCTTACTCACAAAATAAATCAATTAAATTCATTTAATTCACATAATCAAATAAAAATTTAATTGTCATAAAAATCTAATTTTCTCGGGCGTTACATTCTCTCCCCCTTATAAAGATTATGTCCCCATAATCTAGCTTATAATTACATGAACAAATGAGGAAAATTTTCCTTCATTTTACTCTCGAGTTCCCACGTTGCTTCTTCAGCATTGTGGTTTCTCCATAACACCTTTACTGAAGGTATGACTTTATTTCTTAATACTTGTTCCTTCCTATCAATAATTTGAATTGGAAGTTCCTCATATGATAAATCTTTCTCTATCTGGATAGATTCATACTCTATTATGTGTTTATAGTCCGGTTTATACGAACGCAACACAGACACATGAAACACATTATGAATGTGTTCCATCACTGGAGGTAAGGCTACTTCATAAGCTACATCTCCTACCCTTCTTAAAATCTCAAAAGGTCCTACAAACCTTAGACTTAACTTCCTTTTTCTTTCCAAAACATATCTTCCCCTTCCAAGGCGATACTTTTAGAAAGACAAAAGATCCTACATCGAATTCTTTCTTCACTCTGTGAGGATCTGCATACTTCTTCTGCCTATCATGAGCCGCAACTAATCGAGCACGTATTATCTTCATCTTGTTCACCGTTTTCAATACCATCTCATGTCCCAACATCCGACGTTCACCCATCTCATCCCAACATAATGGAGTTCAGCACTTCCTTTCATACAACGCTTCGTAAGGCGGCATGCCTATACTAGCGTGAAAACTAATATTGTACGAGAATTCCACCAACGGTATATAGTCATCCCAACTTCCTTTGAAATCCATAACGCAAGATCATATCTTCAAGCGTTTGAATTATCCGTTCACATTGACCATCCATTTGAGGATGATACGCCGTACTCAATCTTAGATGTGTTCCCATTTACTCTTGCAAACTCCTTCAAAAGTTCGATGTGAATCGTGGATCACGATCTGACACAATCGAAACAGGTACTCCATGTCTGGAAATAATTTCCCTGACATACAGCTTAGCTAATTGTTCTAGGTTATAACTAACTCTTATTGGTGGAAAATGAACCGATTTCGTCAATCGATCCACTATTACCCAAATAGCATTGTATCATTTCCTTGTTGTTGGAAGTCCCACCACAAAATCCATTGTGATGTTCTCCCATTTCCACTCTGGAATTTCTAACGGTTGCAACAACCCGCTAGGTCGTTGGTGTTCAGCCTTAACTTTTTGACAAGTTAAGCACTTACTAACATATTTTGTTATCTCCCTCTTCATTTTCGGCCACCAAAAGTTCTGACGAAGGTCTTGATACATCTTCGTACTACCGGGATGTTTCGATTACCTCGAACTATTAGCCTCCATCATTATTTCCTCCTTTAATTTGGGATCATTTGGAACCAAATTCTTCCTTCAAAACGAAGTAATCCCTCCTTATTGAGGTTATACTTAGTCTTTTCTTCATCTTCTATCCTCTTCTTCATCTTCTTGCATTCCTCGTTGCTCAATTATACTCCCCTAACCCGTTCCACTATGGTCGATTGGGTTTCCATGAAAAATAACATTTCCACCGCTTCTTCCGGTAACTTAACTTCTAACTCCATGTTTTCCATCGTTGTTATCAACTCATTCTGAGTTGTTAACATTGACAGTTTCTCCCTACCCTTCCTACTTAGCGCATCGGCTACAAAATTTTCTTTTCCCGGATGATATAAAATATTATAGTCATAATCTTTTATTAACTCTAACTACCTTCTCTGTCTCATGTTCAACTCCTTCTGTATGAAGATATATTTCAGACTTTTGTGGTCCGTGTATATCTCACATTTCTCACCATATATATAATTCCTCCATATCTTCAATGCAAAAACTACAGCTGCCAATTCTAGATCATGAGTATGATAACCCTTCTCATAATCCTTTAATTGACGTGACACATACGCAATGACCTTGCCATGCTGCATGCGCACACAACCCAGTCCTTTATGCGAAGCATCGCTATATACTACAAAGTTCCATGTATCGCCTGGTAAGGACAATACAGGTGCCCCACTTAACCTCTTCTTCAACTCCTGAAAATTGTTCTCACATTTTTCAGTCCATACATACTTCACCGACTTTCTTGTCAGATTTTTCGGCGGAGTAGTTATTTTAGAAAAGTCCAGAATGAACCTTCTATAGTATCCCGCTAACCCTAGAAATCTCCGAACCTTGGTTGGCAATTTTGGTTGTTCCCACTCATTAACTGCTTCTACTTTTGTTGGATCCACAAAAATGCCATCTTTATCAATAACATATCCTAGAAACAACACTCGTTCAAGCCGAAATTCACACTTTGTGAATTTTGCATACAACTTTTCCTTCCTTAGTGTTTCCAACACTATCCTTAAATGTTTCGTATGATCTTCTAGCATCTTTGAATAGACTAGAATATCATCAATGAACACTACGGCGAACTTGTCCAAATATTGTTTGAACACTTTATTCATCATATCCATAAATGCGGCTGGCGCATTAGTCAACCCAAACGATATCACCAGAAACTCGTAATGACCATAACTAGTTCTGAATGCCATCTTAGGTACATCCTTCTTCCTCACCTTTAATTGATGATACCCTGTGCGTAAATCTATCTTAGAAAAATACTTTGCCCTTTTCAACTGATCAAATAGATCATCGATCTTGGGCAATATGTATTTATTCTTAATCGTTAACTTGTTCAACTCTCGATAGTCGATACAAAGTCTTAACGACCCATTCTTTTTCTTTACAGACAACACCGGTGCTCCCCAAGGAGACACACTTGGTTGAATGTACTTTCTGTCTAATAGATCCTGTAATTGAACCATTAATTCCTTCATCTCGACTGGCGCCATTCGATAATGTGCCCTTGAAACTGGTGTCGTACCCAGTAATAGATCAATTACAATCTCAACCTCCCTATCCGGTGGAATACCCGATAATTCCTCCAGAAATACATCCGTGAACTCTTGAACTATAGGTATCTGATCCAAGGATGTTCCCACTCTTTGGGTATCCACAACATGGCACAGATAACCTACACACCATTTTCTCAACATTTTCCTATCTTGTATCATCGATAGACAAAAAGAGTGTCTTAGTGATTTACTATCGAAGAACACTACCTTGTTTTTCTTAGAAAGCCGAAGGTTCACACTTTACCTATGACAGTCTATTATCGCCTTATGGTTAATCAACCAATCCATACCAAGAATTACATCGAATTCTTTGCACCTTATCGGTACCAAATCTACCGATAACTTATTCCTTCTAATATCTACGCAACAATCCTTATGAATATGTTCAATGGGGATTATCTCTTCATTTACTACCTTAACGTCTAAAGGTATTGGTAACTTTTCAGGGATTAAACCTAATTGCTAAGCAAATTCACATGCTATAAAAGAACAAGTGGCACCCGAGTTAAATAACACATAAGCATTTATCTCATTGACCGGAATGATACCTGCTACAACATCTGTTGATGCAATCGCATCTTGGACAGTCATATTAAATGTACGAGCTGAGGGTCTACCCACTGATGGTGTTGGTCCGGTAATGGCTAATTTACCACTACCAGAACCCTTATTTCCCTCTAACCCTTTCTTCGGGTAATTCCTTGCCATGTGGTCCAACGATCTATAGACAAAACACTCATGGTTCTTCTTAGGGTTAGGACAGTTGGGTGACAAATTCCCCTCCTGCCCACAGTTGTAGCAAACTGATTTCCCCTTTAAACAGACTCTCATGTGAGTCTTTCCGCATGTCTTGCATGCCTCCATCCTATACTTAGGATCTCCCTGTTTTACCCCAGTATTCCCAGGGTTGAAGTTCTTTCTCTTAGGCAAGTTGCCACTCCCACTGACAACTTCTGCCTTATTACTTCCCTCTACCTTATTCTTGTTCTTCCTCTCTTTGTGGTACTGAGACAATGCCTCACCACCACCTTAAGCTATTATCTCCTTTTCCAGAATGGTCCCGTAGTAAGGACTCTGAAAAACTGATATTCTACTGTAGAGCCAGGTTTTAAGCCCTGCACAAACCTGCGCGCCTTCCTCTCTTCCGTGTCCACCTGATGTGGAACAAATCTCGCCAATTCATTGAATTTGGAGGCATACTGGGGAACTGTCATATCCCCTTGCTTAAGTTCCAAGAACTTAATTTCCATCCTACCTTGCATACTAGTAGGGAACTAGTTCTCAAAGAACACCTTCTTAAACTGTTCCCATGTAACTACCTCTGTTCTAGCCCCACCCTGGTGAGCCTCCCACCAGTAGTTGGCTTCCCCCTTCATCATGTAAGTCGCAAAAGAAGTCTTTTGCGCCTTACCTACGTTTGTTATCACAAATGCCTTTTTAATCTCTTTTACCCATGTCTGGGCCTCTAGTGGGTTCATCGTTCCTCGAAACTCCGGAGGACCCACACTCTTAAATTGCTTGAAGGTAGTTGTTCTTACTACCCAGGAGCTACAGGAATCCCTCCCCCAACTTGGTTAAATGATGTCGTTAATAAATTAACAAACTCTTGCGTATGGTTATTAGGACCCCCCCTGATTCTCAATATGAGACTCAGCCTCTTGGTTATATTGTCTCCTTCTTGGCTGCATAATTCTAATTAAATACATAAAGTTTCGTTATTATCTATTTAACTGCTCGGTTATCATTCTCAAATAATAACTCATACCACAACAAGCCCATTAAATAAAAACTTCGTTATATAAATATGCTTTCATAGTCAAAACTATTTACATCATGTTCCCTTAGCCAAAAAGCTATTACATACTATCCCGCGATTGACTTCTACAAAACTTGGGATTTACAAAAAGATTACCCTTTAATTATACAAAAGAGGGTTTTACGTCACTACTTATATACAAAAAGATCTAACGATCTACTAACACTGTCGTACGACATTTTCATATTTATGATTTGCCAATATCGACACTATATCTCGATTTATGGTATGTCGAGTCTTCCCGGACTCAATGGAATAACAAGCAATTTTCAGCTTGAAATCCTCATGAGCGCATTCATGGATGTACAACATCCTAGCTATTTTCTGGTCTTTCTCGACCAGTTTCTTTCGAAGATCTACGTCCTCTTCCTTATAGTCCCTTGCCTTATCTGTCATCAACACTTTCTCATCATGCTCTGACTCAAAATTCGCCTCTGCAGATTCCTTTGCATCATATAGAGCGATTATCTCCTCATTCTGTGTCTGCACTACAGTGCGCAGATGCACATTCCTATCCAACACAGCCAGATACAATGATCTCATTGCATCTGGTGGTGTTGGTTCCTGAGTAGGCACCACTGTGTTAATCGATGTTACCTCCATATCCTCCTCCACGTCAATCATCATATTCAGATATGACGATATTCCCATTGTCTCCTCGGAGTATTGCTCGTTAGAGATGTATTCCTCAATATCTGAGTCTTCTAGAACCACTAACGGTACCTCGGCCACTGGCATCGGTACAATCTCCACTTGGATCACCGACTTCAATGTCTATAAACAACAAGCTATCATTTGACATCTATAAAACACATAACACGTTGATTAGTACATAATACACAATAGTATAAGCTCAAATCACATTTAATTTATTTAAGATTAATTTCCATCTTTTAGATCTTTCGGTACTGAGTTTTCTCAATACCTTATTAATCATCTAACTTGAATTTTATGCTTCGGACTTTACCTTCCTTATGAGGTTATTAGCCTAAGGTTCTTCCCCCTTAAGTTTTATAACCTAATGCTTTGATACCAACCTGTGACGCCCCCAAACTTGAGTATCTTCCAACCCTGATATATGGTGCTACACTGTACTCATAACTATACAATCATTCCATTGAAATACAACATAATGAATGTAATTACTATCTTCTTATTACAATCAAAGTATAATCCTTCCCAGGTTCATAAACCGATTACATTGTTTGTTGTTCGTAATGTATAATACATACAACACACTAATCTATTACACGATGGTTAAGTATCCATCTTAGCTTTGCCCTTATCTCTCTTAGCATTCTCAATACGTTCATCCTTAACTGCAATCATATAATTCATGCAAGAAGTGAGCATAACAAGCTCAGCAAGTTTAACAAAGGATAACAGTAATACCATATTCGTAAATTATATAACAATTTATACATAACTGAACAAATAGTCATGAAGTATTATGAAACAACAATACTTTAACAATCCATATTGCCAATTCCCAAAGTATAGAGTAAATTAGGAATTTTGAACCGGTCGATAGACCATGAGCAGTAGCTTTCTATTTTCATACTTGAAAAGGATATCATAGCACTAAAGCTGTACATCCGCATTACTTACGAGGAGTTCTAGGTGATCAGCCTATAGTTCTTTATATTGATCAATACTCATTCGTTAAACGTATTTACATTTAAGTTTTGGCAAACTCGCGTGCCCATCGAATAATCGATGAAAAATACTTTTGTTTGTTCATAGACAAACCTTACCTTCAAATCCGTACCAATTACTTGGCATATAATAGCGTTAACATTTCTATATAGAAAGATATGAATACAAATCAATCTACATCTTACGAATAGTCTAGCCGAGTTAAAACTGGCATTGACCCTTTCTTTGAAACCAGTCGTGCAATTCAGTACAATGAATCACATAAAACTTGACTAACTTAAAAGTTAGACAAGCGTTAAGAAAACAATCCTTTCAGCGTCTTCAAATAACTTAATCGACTGACCACAACCTTTACAGAATTTACATAATATATTCACATAACACACTGTAATTATCTATCAAATAATTACTCACATTATTTCTACCAACTTCTTTTTCTTCTATGTCTTTGTTAACTAAATTTCATTTAATAAAGTCAATCTGACTTATTACCCTTCGTCCCGGCTTATTAACCAACTTACGTTTTTAACCGGACTCTATCATCGTTGGTGAAGTACCAACGTTGTTTACCGATTATGGTTCATTGATAACACTCTGTGTTCTTCATTCATAAGTTAATAACATGCATTCAATTCTTAAGTTTCAATACCATATACCTTAGTATAAGTAGTATAGAAATAGTTTTAGTACACTTATTAAGTCTAACAAGGACTCTGCCTTGGCGCCGCGGCGTGACATTACTATACAAGACCGGCGCTGTGGCGCCAGTTTCCAGTACCCATGTCCCGATCTCGGCTTTGCGATGCTAGACTTCCTTATACCAGTGGCGCTACGGTGCCACTTTTCAATAGCCACTAACACTGTGCCGGCGCTGCAGTGCGAAATTTTAAAGCACTATTTGGCGCCGCAGTGCCAGACATCAGCACTAGAAAAATTCCACTGATAAAAATTTTGGTAAGTTTCCCTAGATCCATAACTTCTTCGTTATAAGTCCGATTTGGTCCGTTCAAAAACCTACATGTCATAAATGACATACTCTACGCGTTCGTATAAGAATTCGACACTATCGAATCCATTAACTTAAAATTCACTATTGAGTTCCTTTTTTAAGCGTTCGTAAACGTTAATGAGTGTTCAATGCTCGTTTTCTTCGTTTTAAGTCGTAGTTCGACGTTTCTTGAGTCCACGACTCTTAAATACCCTATCTCATGTGTTGACATTAAAAAATAACGTTTTTAAGTCTCACGACAACTTTTGACTATCAATCCAAAATTTTAACGTTTTCAACGTTTAACGTCTATTTCTGTGAAATTTTCCATAACTTCGTTACTAATGTTCTCTAAGCCAAATCACATGGAATACTACATGGATTTCATATCTACATCCTAACCAAGCAAGATGCACATATTTAAGTATTAATGGTGTGACACCCCCAAATTCGGGTTACCTGACTCCCGAATTTGGTGTTCACGATCTAAATATAAACAACATTTAACTACCCATAATATATATAGATAGTAATTTTCATAAGTATTTATCAGAGTTTAATAATAATAGATCACCCAGGTTCACTAACCTTAACTTTACAAACGTACCCTTTAGATATACAAAAAGGGTTTACAAATACAACATAATAAATATGTTCATCATAATTACTTTATAACTACGCCTTTTCCCTTGTCCTTTGCAGCACCTCCTGTAACTTCGTCCCTAGCTAAAAATTTTATTTAGCAAGGGTGAGCAACTAATTTGCCCCGCAAGTTAATACATACAATAAATGTATAAGGATTCAAAACAACAGACTATCTATTTGGATAGAATGAAACCAAAGTTCGGGGAACTTTGAAATAGCTGAACAAATCGCTATTCAATAACAAGTTTTCTCGTATTTTATACAACACAATAATTCACTAATGAAAGAGTACAACGCTTTCAATGTTTCTACGATATTCTAATGAATAATCAAAAATCAATTCTACGAAATATCAAAGTGGAATGTTTTCCAGATTTATACTGAGTGATCACACAAGATCTTTCAACTTTATTTTCTTGGGTAGATATCAAAGATTTACTTTGATAAATACTCAGGTGTATTAGATAACCATAAAGATTAAATCATACCCCTCTGTAAGTACTCAGAGCCGGCCAACTCTTTGTACCCTATATTATGCATAATACTCAAAACGCGCGCAAAGGTCGAATTTACGACCAACAAAATGTTCCCTTTATTTAAAAGGTTGTTCTTCTCAGTCTTGGAATCAATATTTTGATTTTACAACGAAATACTATGATTTCAAATTCTATTTGCTTCTCGATCTAGCCGAAATAATTGGCATCGACCTATCAATAATAATTGAATTCTCTTCTCTAACCTATCAAGTCCAAACAAATTTTTCGTCTAGCTAGAATAATTAGCTAAGACATTTCTCATAATAATTTGACAATAAATAGGAATTATCTGTAGTGTCAATTCTAACTTCTACAGATATGAATATCCAACAACAGTAATTCTACGAATATATATTTTCTAATTCGAAAATTTAATTTCAACAATAAATCCCTGGACGTGGCTTAATCAACAATAATTAACCACCAATAATAATTGAATGAAATAACTCAAGGTTGAGTTAGGGAACTTGCCTCTTCTGCTGATTACAGCTACACAATATACTTATCTGCGTTTGAAAGACCTATAACCAATAATATCGGTCTAACAATTAGTACAATCATTTATAACACATAACACTGTATTTTACAGTCAAACTTCTCCTAGACACATTACCACATAGCCACATTAGTGTTTATAACCTACATAAACACTTAACAAGTCAAACTATATCAGTCTGGTTGGACTTCGGTCCATTCTCGGTGTTCTGGTCACCCTATCCGACAATTAACACATTTATTGTCAAGTAAAATCGGTTTCTAAGCTTCAATATTAATTTAGATAAGTCAATTATAAATAATAATATTTTTCAGAAGCTTTTACTACTTATCAAGCAATTATAATAAATTTATAATAATTTTTCAAACACTTAAACCATTTTTAAATGATTTAATTATCAAATAATCATATCATTATTAATGTATAATAATATCAAAATATTATTAACATACTCATCAAAATATTAAAGTTATTTTTAATAACTTCAAATATTTTTAAATCATCAATATTCTATTTAAATGATTTTTAAAATAATTAAAATCATTTTTAATTCATCACCATTAATATATAAATATTAATGAAATTATTATTAAATATTAAAAGTCATTAATTATAACTTAAAATATTTTTAAATCATTTTTCTCATTTTTAAATGATTTTTAAATCAATAAAATCATTTTTAATTCATTTATTTAATATAATAATTAAATAAATAAAATATCATTAATATTAATTTATTAATGAAAATTCTACAAAAATATTGAAAATTATATTTTATAATTTAAAAATATTTTTTTAATACTTTATTCTCAATTAAAATGATTTTTAAATCATTTAAATCATTTTTATCTTATTTATTTAATTTAATAATCAAATAAATATAATATCATTAATATTAAATTATTAATGAAAATTCTCCAAAAATATTAAAAGTTATATTTTATAACTCAAAATATTTTTAAATACATTATTCTCATTTAAAATGATTTTTCATAATATTTATTCATTTTTCTCTAATTTATTTAATACACTAATTAAATAAATTAAATACCTCTAATATTTAAATAATTATAAATATTAAAGAAAAATATCCCTATTGGTCAAAAATTATTTTTCATAATTTAAAATAATTTTTAAAACCATTTTTGATAATTTTTAGAATTTATTTCTATTTTTTTATTAATTTCCGAAAAAATCAGAAAATAATATAATTATTCCGTCGCTAAAGGCCTATAGCGACACATTCTTTCGCTATAGGTGTTCTTGAGCCAAACCCAGAATTTTCTGTCGCTATAGGGTCATGGTTTGACCGGCTTTATCTCTCAATCTAACCATGTTCTGGGCTATCTAAAACTTTGGGCGTGTAGACAAAATGTCACACTACAACACTCAACCAACACTTTGGTTAAACAGCATCACAACAAGGAGATCAAAGCCTCCAAAGTTGCTGCCAAACAGTTTCTGGGTTTTCCAGAAACCCAGAAAATTCGACCAGACACTTTCATGCACAAATTATTCTATGTTCCGGTCATTAAATGGCTCACTATTTGGTTCACAACTATAGTACTCATGACAGTTAACAACGAGATATTAATATCTCAGTCCAACAACAACATAAACGCTCGATCAAATCCGGTCAAAGTAGAAGCCATAAACTGTTCTTGGCCGAATTCTGGGTTTTCCAGAATTCTTCAAAACAGACGGTCAACGCTAGTTTGACCGTGAATATCTTGTGATCTATAATAGATCTAAGTCTGATTCTTTTTGCAACTTAAAGATCACACATCAAGATACATGTTACAAGTTTTAAACATCAAAAACACTTAACACACACGGATTTATAAGATCGGACATTTGACTGAAAATCACAGTTTTTCAGATTTCCAGATTTTGAAAAACTCTAAATTCGTGAACTTTGATGTTATGGGTTCATGATTTATCAACCCAGATCATCAATTGACACCTATTACACATATTTGAACAATCAATTGCGACATTTAACAAGGAATTGTAGGATTTCAAAATTAGGGTTTTATACCTCTTTATGCTTTGATTTTTGATTTCTGCCCTTTGATGTTTTTATGATCAACGTGGGGCTGGATTTTGGGACTGATTCACTTCTAATTTTCGTGGGTTTTGGAGAGAGAGAGAGAGAGATTTGGTGAGAGCAACATTGAATTTTGCTAAGTTTTGTGCACTTTCTCTCTCTAAATCTCTTAAATAATGCTCTTAGTTGCTTGGATCTGATGTGCTGGACGATTTGGACAGATTTGCTGGATGTTTTTGAGCCACAATGTCAACAATAGTTGGTGACCAACTAAAGCTAAACCAAATCTTACAAGTTAGCTTATAAAATATGTAAAAAGGGTATTTTGGTCATTTCCTTATATTTCTAGATTTTCTCATTTGATGAAACCCTTAGGGTTTAGGGTTTGAGCACTCTAGGGTTTAGGTTTTGAACCCTTTAGGTTATAAAATTCTAATTCCCATAAATTTCAAATTTAGGGTTTAATTAGAAAAATAAATTTTCTAAAATAAAATTAGGGTTTCTAAAATAGAAATTTACCATACAAAAATATAATTAGAGATTTCTAACCATATTTAAGTTTAATACATACTTTAGGCATGCTAATAAAAATTAGGGTTGCCTAATTAGGGTTTACAATTCCCGGTTTTAAAAAATTAGGATTCCCGGCGTACAATTAGGGTTTTCTACAACACATTAGGGTTTTCTACAACACATTAGGGTTTTCTACAACTGAGATTAGGGTTTCTAATCTCTTATCAGGTTTTACTAATATTAAACCTTATCCGATCAATTATTGATCATTAAGCTCATATAGAACAAATACGCAATAATTAGTACAATTATTTTTAATTGTATTTTCTATCGAATCCCTATCCGAAAATTAGGGTTAGGGTTTTCTAAAGTTGTTAAGCACAACTCTACTCTATTTTCTCAGTCAATACACAAATTGACTAATTTTCAAAATTCGTATCACAGATACACAGTACTTTATTAACAGTCAATGTTAATAATAATAAAAAAATTATTCGTAAAATTTTAATTATTCGAAATCTCGGGTTATCACAAATGGAGTTTAATTGTTCATCAAAAATAAATCTCAACAATCAATATTTTAATGATTTAAAATTATATCAACCCTTATGATTTCTATGATTTCATGACTTATAAATATTTTATCTATAACAAGTCATCCTTATTTCCCCCATACTAGACATACACCACCTATTTATGATTCTTCATACTAAAAGAAATCAAAAGAGATGGAATTAGCATTAAGGAGCATTACCTTAAGGATTTCTTTAGTGATCTTGAAAAACTCTAAAGCAAAGCTTCAAAGTAGATGTTTTGGTTTAGTCTAGCTCTTTCTCTCTCTCAAAATATAGGTTGGCAACTTGAAAAACCTTCAAAAGACCAACTCTAGCTTTCTATTTATAGCAAATGAAATGGAGGGCAAAATAGTCATTACACCCCCACCTCCTTACTATTCCACACTTTGTCACCAAGTAAAATACTTGGTGACCAAGTGATTTTCTTGCCTTACACACCAAGTGGCCGGCCCACCATGCCCATGGGTTGCCCTATGGGTTTTACCCATTGGGTGACCCACCGGTTCGATCCACGATTCTGTTTTCTTGAATTGGGCTTAATCGAACTAATATTGGGCTTTATCTTGGGCTTAACTCATTAATTCCTTGGGCTTGCTCATTCAATTCTTTGGACTAAACACAATCCAAATCAAATGAATTCACATTAAGTCTTAACCTAATTCCATAATACGAATCATATTCTATACGTATAATTCACGTATTCTTTCCATATAATACTTGTACAATAATCGTATTGTGCTTCGTATTAACTCGTCGTATTATACATAGATACTAGATTGTAAAATTCCAAATTTTATGAATAAATATTTAAATTTCTCAAAATATTTTTTTTAATATTATAGTGTGAATTTGAGATAATGTTATAGTTGTGGATAGTATTTATAAATTTTGCAAAGTATATAAGTTATTATATAATATTCGATTGGTCGGGGAATATTCGTTTTAGCATGGAATATTTGTATGATGGCACAATCATTGGTGGACCCCACAATTGAATTATTGTCGGATTGAGAAAAATGACAAAAATATTTTTATGAAACTAACGGCGGAAGTTTTACAGTTAATACTGTTGAACTACTCGGTAGTAAAAATACAGTAATACGTGTGGTTGCATAGTAGCACACGGTATTGGTTATTGATGCTTACGTGAGAAGTCACTCAGTTATACTCAATTATAGCTACGACGCGCAATTAGGTGACCAAACCTCTCCTTGACAGAACTTCTAGACCTCGTTAATATTACAAATAATAATATTAATAACCCTGTCATCTCAATTATTGATTTAATAATATATAAAATATCGACAATAATTGAATCAAATAACGTGAGATACTATGCAACAATTACTGACGTAATAATTGAACAAAACTGATTGACTTCTCACGTAAGCATCAATAATCAATGCCGTAGCTATAATTGAGTACAACTGAGTGACTTCTCACGTAAGCATCAATAACCAATACCGTGTGCTACTATGCAACAACGCGTATTACTGTACTTTTACTACCGGGTAGTTCAACAGTTTTAACGGTAAAACTTCCGCTTTTATTTTCATAAAAATATTTTTGTCATTTTCTCAATTCGATAAAAATTCCGTTGTGGGGTCAACAAATGATTGTGCCATTGTACGAATATTTCCTGCTAAAATGAATATTCCCCGACCAATCGAATATAATACAACCACTTGCATACTTTGCAAAATTTATAAATATTACCCACAACCATAACATTATATCAAATCTACACCATAATATAAAAAAAATATTTTGAGAAAAATTAAATCTTTATTCATAAAATTTGGGGTCTCACAATCTCCCCTCCTTATGAAATTTCGCCCTCGAAATTTACATATGTACTTGGTATACTGAACAGATGAGGACACTTCGTCCGATTCTAACTCTTGAGCTATAACCTTTGAGTGTTGAATACATTTTAGGATTTTAACAGGTACATCTTCATATGTTAAATTATCTGCTATCTCATCTGGTTCTAAATCAATAATGTGGTTTGGGTCATCTACATATTTACGTAACATCAATACGTGAAAAACGTTATGAACACGCGACATACTTTGCGGTAAAACGAGTCTATAAGCCACAATTCCTACTCGATCGAGGATTTTAAATGGGCCAATTAAATTGAGGGTAGAGATTTCCTCTCTTCATCGATTCTTTCTTCTAGAATAACGCCCTCTTGATCCTTCTTCTTCACATTCATCAGCTCTGAGTATGTAGCTTGCACGGCTTTAACTTTATTGATTAAAGTTGATTCTACTCGTATATTCGTTATTTTCACGTGGGTCCGTAGAGTCTTTAACTCTATCTTTATCATTTGTAAGTTATACGAAATGGGTTTTGTACTGGGTCAATACAAAATTTGATTTCACGTTCTGAGGTAGGCTAAGAAGTCTTCAAGAATACGTCAGGAAATTTATTAACAATAGAAATATCATTCAAAATTGTGACTCTCATCCAAGACTTGGATAGCACATGTAATGAAGGTTTCTTCTAACGGAGTTTCAACAGATAAGTCAAAGTCTAACTTCTCCGGAGTCAAATTTAAACGTTGAACGCAAACAAGAGGGATAAAAGAATGGGTAGAATCGGTATCTAATAAGGTATAGACTTCGCAAAAAATTAAAATTAAATAATCCCTGCTAAATTCGTTCGGGTTACTCGCTTTTTGAGAAGTCACGAAAAACACTCTTCCTGAAACCACCGACTTTGTTTTGTCTGTATCCGCCTTTGGTGTCACCGTCCCAGCTGGACTTGACTTTGGTGCACGACAAAATCGTGCTAAATGACGTTTTCTTCTTGAAATTTCCACTTCTATTATCTTGGCCATGATTACCACCGAAGTGGTTACCATTCTTGGCATGATAATTTCCCCCACGATGGTCATCATTTTTCAGATGGTCGTTGCCACCGGTACGATTATTATCGTGTTGTTGGTCGTTACCTTTTGGTTGTGCTAACTAATTCTCGCGCTTCAATAACTGCGCCCTATTCACAACATCTGAATATAAACAAAGTTTATGAGATGAGGTATTGACGTATATCGGGTTTCAAACCTCTTAGAAATATTCGCGTCATTCGCTCCTCATTATCGACCAAATGTGATGCAAACCAGGATAACTCGGCAAACTTAGCCTCGTACTGCGACACGATCATATTATTTTGCTCCATTGCTTATCTAAACATTTTCATATGCCATTCTCAAATACTGCCACAAAACAAGAGTTAATTAACATATCACATATTATCACTATACTCTGACCGACTAATTAAATACCAAATAAACTTAGGTAGGTCATACCAGCGAAGGAATTTCCCGTCTCTCCCCTCCTATTTCTCGTCTCACATCTCAGCCAGGGATCATGTCCCTAAGCTTTTATACCAACTGTGACGCCCCCAAAATAGGTATACATCACCCATCTTGAGTCGCCAAATAATGGTACAAAATAGAAATACAAACTTAATTATACAACCGTCGTGTAATATACGACAATACATAAGCTGAGAGTTTAAACAAGAATATTGCCTTCTAGACAATATCCACTCTCAATGGAGTCCTCATTACATTTATTGTCACACTATTTAACAGAATAGTGGGGACTACTAATGCTATCATCTGGACCGTCACTCCATTCTCCGACTCGTCCCAGCTATATTCTCATATCCTGAAGAGAACAGTGAAAGAAAGGGTGAGCTCAACTAGCCAGTAAGAAATATTATGACTAAGATAATGCAGAATAAATTATCATTAGTCTTTAACAATGTTAAACTGATAAAATACAATAGACATCAAGTTTAATTTCAGCGGAATAAACAATCCATTAGAAGAGTTAAGTAGAGAATAAAATCTACTATCTTCTATGATTTAAAATTTTTTCATCAATTTTTATCGCTGAGACTCAGCTTAATAAATAAACCACATCATCAAATCATCCCTACACTACGGGCTAAGGATATTCATTAAATCATCAATGGTCATGACTATACCGAATAATCCCTGATCATAATCATACCAAAAACTGTCCATCAATGCACTACAGGCCACTGAGGATTTTTACGACATCATTCATCACATTACGGTCATGATTATACCGAATAATCCCTGGTCATAATCACACCAAGTCCATCTATGCACGTAAGCCAAAGATGACTTTCATCACAATATAAGTATGAGAATGATGACAATGATATAAACATTAATCAAATAAAAATAAGGATAAATATTAAAGACTTTAAGTTATCCGAATATTATCCATCACTTAAATAACTCATAATCTAATATTGTTAATATTATAACAATATTTTAATCACTTATTAAACTTATAAATAATTTAATTTAATTATTTACACTTTACCAAATAATGCATTTAATCATTCAAAAATGTCATAATCATAAGATTTCATCACCAATGATCAAATCACCTTATATAGGATTTTCAAGCCCTAAAATCCTATTTACCAATTCTTAAACTTCACATAACATATTTAATTCATATATTTGTAACTAAACCATTTTCATGAAAAATTATCAAATCAACTTATTATTTTTCTATCCTTTGTCCATACATATATTTCATACACAACAAGTATTTTTTTATAATTTTTAAACTCCCTTAAGTATTTTTCAAAAATCAATTTCTAATTAATTCCTTAAGAAATTAGCTACCTCAAGTTTAACTCCAGAAATTCCCAAATCTTGGCAGGATCTTATACATGTTAACGTGATCTTCCAGTTTAAATTTCATGGTCATCGGAGTTATAGAACTTCGGTTATAGTATTTTTCGTTTGAAAAACCTAAATATTGAAATAGTCATAACTTGCTCATTTTAAGTCGGAATGAGCTCATTTTTGGACAGGAGGTACTTTATACCATATATTTCCATGTCCCAAAAGACCGAAATTTTTCTCACAAATTAAGTGGCCAAAACAGCCCTTACAAAATTATGGGCAGTAACTTTTTCTCTCTCTTTTTTTTCAGTTTTTCATGCTTTGTTAAAAATAGTCCATACAAAAATCTACAACACCTTTTCCAGTGATTCTACTTGGATAAGTTAGAAAGCTCATAGATCTAACTCTAGAACTTGACCACACTCAAAAATTTGAAATATAATAGGAGATGCGGTTAATTGAATTTCATGTTCTATTTTTACCATAATCTAATTTTCAACCCTTTGTGATTTCTAAGAAACTTTCATGTTTTCACATAATAACCACCATAACTCATCATAACATTTAGTAATACTACATATACCCATGATTTTCATCAGACCAATGCTTTTATTATGACTTTCATCATAATCAACAATCCAATGCTTATATTATGACTTTCATCATAATCCACGTAAACAGATCATTTCCACAATTTAATAAAAAAATGAATATAAAGGATCATTCACCATGCATGTGGTAATCCACATATACAGGTTATTCCTATAGAATAATAATGAATGGAATAACAGAAGAATTCACCATGCATGCGATAGACCGCACAAATAGGTTATTCTCAAAAGAATAATAAAGAACGGAACCAGGGCAGGTGTAATCCGCATCGACAAGATATTCCAACAGAATAATTAAGAACGAAACCAGGTCAGGCGTAATCCGCAACGACAGGATATTCCAACAGAATAATAAAGAATGTAATAACAACAAAATTTCACCGTGTATGCGGTACTTCGTATAAACAGGTTATTCCAACAGAATAATAAAGAACGGAACCAGGTCAGGTGAAATTCGTACAGACAGGATATTCCAACAGAATAATAAAGAATGGAATAACAACAGAATTTCACCATGTATGCGGTACTTCGTATAAAGAGGTTATTCCAACAAAATAATAAAGAATGGAATAATAGAAGAATTTCACCATGTATGCGGTACTTCACATAGACAGGTTATTCCAACATAATAATAAAGAATAGAATAACAGAAGAATTTCACCATGTATACGGTAGTCCATGTATACAGGTTATTCTAACAGAATAATAAGGAATGGAATAACAATAGCTCTCTTTATGAATACGAAAGAAATAATACCCATTACCTTAGAAGAAATTGGATATTGGAGTACTGAAGTAGCAGAATACCTTTATTCTTTCTCTCTATAGTTTCTCTCTCTAGAGTTTCAATGAATTAGTAAGAAATAATGAAGGAATGAGCTTCTATTTATAGGAGAATGGACTGAATAGTAACTAATTCACGAACGGTCCAAATTGATTTACTTTTTAACGGACGGTCCATATTGATTTACTATTAAAACTTAAAGCAATGGTCCATACTGATTCACTATTAAAACTTTAAACCAGCGATCCATATTGATTCACTATTAAAACTTTAAACTAGCGATCCATATTTAATTACTATTAAAACATTAAACAAACGATCCATATTGATTTATTATTATAATTTCAACCAATGGTCTGAAAAATTAGCACATCTCCTCATGGAATAATATTGTACCCAAAAATGATTTGGGTCGAAAAAAAAATATATTTTCAGGTGAATAGTACTTTAGGAATAGTAACCTCGTGACTAGTACCCCGACACAAAAAGTGTCCCAAATTCTCGAGTGAACATTACTAGAGTGAATAGTAACTCGTGAATAGTACTCTGACACAAAAAGTGTCCCAAATACCCGAGTGAATAATACTAGAGTGAATAGTAATCAGGTGAATAGTAACCCGTGAATAGTACTCTAACACGAAAGTGCCCCGAATATTCGATTGAATAATATAACCTCCAAACATCAATTATTATCGAAATAAATATCGATTTCCACTAACAGTAATAATTCCAACACAATGGAACTATCAATTTCATCTTTAATCAACACAAACTTATTCATCATTAATATTATAACTCACAATATTGAACAACCAGGTCATTCCCAGGAAAGAGGGGGCTTTCCAATAAGATTTCTCTCTATTGGCGCGCAATTAGGTGACAAAACCTCTCCTTAACAGAACTTCTAGACATTGTAAATATTGTAATTTAATAATATGAATAACTTTGTCGTCGTAATTATTGATTTAATAATATAACATATTATACAGATGATATTGTGACAATAATTGAATTAATAATATGAGAGATATGATGCAGCAATTACTATAGTTATAATTGAGTATAACTGAGTGACTTCTCACGTAAGCATCAATAACCAATACCGTGTGCTACTATGCAACCACGCGTATTACTATACTTTTATTACCAGGTAGTTCAACAGTTTTAACGGTAAAACTTCCGCCGTTATTTTCATAAAAATATTTTTGTCATTTTCTCAATTTAACAATAATTCTGTTGTGGGGTCCACCAATGATTGCGCCATTGTACGAATATTCCCTACTAAAACGAATATTCCCCGACCAATCGAATATAATACAACCACTTACATACTTTGCAAAATTTATAAATATTACCCACAACTATAAAATTATATCAAATCTACACCATAATTTAAAAAAAATATTTTGAGAAAAATTAAATCTTTATTCATAAAATTTGGGGTCTCACAGTGCTTGCATAGTATTTGCATAGTAAATTTTTTTTATATAAAACAGAATACTTATATAAAGTTATTCGTTTTATTAGATTATAAATAGAATAGAATATATTTTATTTAAAAGATTTTGTTTTATTAGAATATTTTATAGTAAACAAATCTGGATCGTCCGTTTAAAAGTAAATCAATATGGACCGTTCAGGAATTAGTTACTATTCAGTCCATTCTCCTATAAATAGAAGCTCATTCCTTCATTATTTCTTACGAATTCACTGAAACTCTAGAGAAAGAAATTATAGAGAGAAAAGAGAAGAGAAGTTTGCTACCTCACTTTTCCAATATCTGGTTTCTTCTAAAGTAAGGGGTATTATTTCTTTCGTATTCATGAAGAGAACTTCTGTTATTCCATTTGTTATTATTCTGTTGGAATAACCTGTATACGCGGACTAACCTATACTTGGTGAAATTCTTCTATTATTCCATTCTTTATTATTATGTTGGAATAACCTGTCTATACGAAATACCGCATACATGGTGAAATTCTTCTGTTATTCCATTCTTTATTATTATGTTGGAATAACCTGTCTATGTGAAGTACCGCATACATGCTGAAATTCTTATGTTATTCCATTCTTTATTATTATATTGGAATAACCTGTCTATGCGAAGTACCGCATACATGGTGAAATTCTTCAGTTATTCCATTCTTTATTATTATTCTGTTGGAACATCATGTCTGTACGTTTACGCACGACTTGGTTCCATTATTAATTATTCTGTTGGAACATCCTGTCGGTGCGAATTTTGCCTGACCTGGTTTCGTTATTTATTATTCTATTGGAATATCATGTCTGTGCGTTTACGCAGGACCTGGTTCCGTTATTTATTATTCTATTGGAATAACCTGTCTGTACGGTCTATCGCATGCCTGGTGATTTCTTTTGTTATTCCATTCTTTATTATACTAAGTTGGTTAAATTTTTGACTTCTATACTCCATGAAATTAGTAGAATATCCTTGATATTTGCGCTTCATCCAGTATCTTTTCATGGAAATATTCTTCTGAGCTTTCTTGAATTTTACTCTACAAAGAAGTATCATGTTGACAATTTGGACGTATTAGTTCCTGGATAAATTAATTCTTAAACTTGTTTTATTGAATTCTTATATCATTGTCATCATCCTCATGTTTATATTATGTTGAAAGTCAGCTGTGGCATGTAGTGCATAGATGGACTTGGTATGATTATGACTAGAGATTATTCGGTATAATCATGACTATAATGTTACAAATGATGTGGAAAAAGTCCTCATTGGCCCGTAGTGCATTGATGGACAATTTTTGGTATGATTATGGCTATGGATTCTCTTCGGCCAAGGGTGCAAAGATGAATTGTTTTATGGGATGATCATGACCATTGATGAATACACGAATATCCTTGGCCCGTAGTGCATGGATAATTTGTGGTCGTGATACTAATGAATATCATTGGCCGTAGTGCAGGGATGATGTGGATTATATATTAAGCTGAGTCTCGGCTATAAAAATAATGAAATACCTTTTTAAATCATAAAATATAGTAGATTTTATTCTCTACTTGACTCTTTTAATGGATTTCTTGTTCCGCTGTTGTTAAACTTGATGTGTATTGTATTTTATCAGTTTAACATTGTTGAAGAATAATGATAATTTATTCTGCATTATCTTAGTCATAATATTTCTTACTGGGCTAGTTGAGCTCACTCTTTTCCTTCGTTGTTCCCTTCAGGAAATGAGAATATACCTGGGACGAGTCGGGGAATGGATTGACAGTCCAGATAATAGTATTAGTAGTCCTCACTATTCTATTAAATAGTGTGATAATAAATGTAATGAGGACTGAATTTGAGTTTGTATACTGTCTATGAGGACTCCAGTTGAGAGTGTGACAACCGTAATTTTGCAATTTAATTTAATATTTATTTGATTGAATAAATATTTTTCGATGAATTAATTATTAGATTAAATAATTAATTGATGAAGTTGTGATAGATTAATTTAATTATATGTGTTACATTTATTAAATTTAATGTGGAGAATTTTATTATTCGAAGTATGTGATTATGTGAGCTTATTGTATTAAAAGAAATATTTAATAAGCTTAATGTTATTTTTAATTAATTTAATTATGCGACTATGTGCATTATTGAGAAATCATTATATTTTATTTAAAGTAAATTAAATAAGATATTGATTTATTTTATAAAGGAGTGTGACATTATTTAAACTATATGATAATGTTTTATTAAATTAAATGATTTTTGAATTATTTTCTTGTTAGCCAAACATGGCACTAAAGGAGGTTTTGGGCAGTTAACCCATGACTGGGTAACTGACCACCAATGCGTCAGTTCCTTTTCTATTTATCATACGTCTTCTACTTTTCTATTATTCTTCTAAGTCTGATAAAAATATCACAGAGAGAGAGAGAGAGTTTGAGAAAATTGTTGAGAGAGATTGCTTGGTGTTTGAGAATTATTGAGGAAGGCTTTAATTCATCTCCTATTATTTTATCTATCTTTGGGTAATTCTCTCCAACCCAAATTCCTATTTTACGTCTTTTTAAGTTTTCATGAATATGGCCTAAGTTTTCAGTAAAGTTTCAGTATTTGGAAAGGGTAACAATTATGTGATTATATGTTAATATATAACATCATAGCATGTTTTATATATATTATATGTGTTTCCATATCTTCAGTTTCATGAAATTATACAGTAAAAGATTTCAGAGTATGTTATATAACCATATGGCCTTATACGTGATTTTTATATGTCAAATATAAATTATTTTGCAAAATTCACACTTTGATATGATTATGCATGTTAAAATAAACAAAATGAAACTTGAATGGTTGGATTTGGCTTTATAACGAATCCGTAGCATTAAATTCCATGTTTTTGTTCAAGAACATCAAGAACAGTCCAATTTGCATGCTTTAATTCTGTGATTATGTGTTTTAATGGGTGAAAATCACTCTATAGATGTTAAGTATTGATTATTTATGAATTCTAGCATGTGGGTATGTCTAAATTCGTGTAAAAATAAGTTGTTTGGAAATTTTTAGTCGTGTTCTGCAATTTTCGCGAACTGCAGAAATTGGAACTGGAGTCTCGCACCGCGGCGCCAACTCCTAGTTCTTTTCCCGTGCCGCAGCGCCACGGTACCGCAATGCCAAGTGTCCGGCCGCAGCGCCAAGAGCCAGTACAAAAGTGGCACCGTAGCGCCACTTAGCAAAATGTCCAGAAAATGTAAATTTTTAATGTTCAAGCATAGAAATGTGATAGCAACTTAGTCTAATGATTATAAAGACTTGTTAGAGTTATAATGAGATGTTAAAATAAATTCTTAATATGTCTATAACACAATTACGTGTGGATTGAATGATCGAATGCATAATTAGTTTATTTTTTGTGAAGTCTTAACTTTACAAAAAGTGTAATAATTGACTAAGTATAGTCATGAATTCAAGTTAAACAAAGAGTAAAGTTCTGATGTTAGTACGTTATTATTGACTGGAATTGTGAACGTAATTGGTATGTAGGATTTAATTCAAAGAACGAGTTTGTTTAACTGTAATCTACGCACGAGGCAAGTTTCCTAACCTTATCTTGTTACATTGAGCAAGTTTTCTAACTCTACATTTACATTGAGCAAGTTTCTTACCCTAAACTTTCGTTGAGCAAGTTGCTTACCCTAAACTTGTTATCGTTATATAAATTGATTAATTCCTCTTTCGATATTGAGCAAGTTCTCATTATTAAGTATCAAGCCTGTCTTGGATATTAAAGTTTATTAATCTTCAAGCATGATGTTGTTATACAATAATTATTCTATTGTATACCTTTTGAGATGTTATTCAAGTTAAATATTCATTTACTGTTAAACATTATTAGACTAGCGAACCCTTATCGATTCGACTAGTCCATAGTTGATGAGCGTTCTAAATTTCAGAATCCCTTGATGAATTTTCAAAACCAAACTTCCTTTGGTGCGGACTTGAATGTCAAACTGAGATGAACAACCCTGTATAGGGGATTATTTACGTTTTAGCGTTAAGATATTGTGCACAGTATGGTACTAAGGGCTGATCCCCCTAAGTACGAGAAGAAGAGTCCATACTCTTATGACTGTTAAAGGTTTCAAGTATAACACTTGATAGCCTAGGACATAGTTCAAGGTCTTATGAACCCCAAAATTTCTTTTTATTCTTGTTATCCATTCTTGATTCAAAAGTTGAGCTTTATATCAGAAGTTATTATTTCTCTCGCATGTTATTATTCATTGTTATATTGTTATACTTGTGGGCAATCGTGTTCACTCTTGCGTAATAATAACATTGCAGTTAAGAACAAAAGAGTAGACGAACCTTCCACTAGTAAGGGCAAGGGCAAGCTTAGCAAGTAATGAAGACTGTTTTATTAATGTGGTTATGCGATGTAATTAGAGTTGATGTTACTAAGACTTATTTGTTTATGTTTTCCGCACAGATGTTTTAAGGTTAAAGTAACCTGTGATTTATTTATTATTCAGTTGATGTAACCCCATAAGGGGAGAGATTTATTATTTATTCTATCTATTACATGGTTTGAAATTTATTTATGGGTAGATAGATATATGATGCTTGTACAGTGAACACCAAATCCTGTGGAAATGGAAGTACTGGATTTGGGGGTGTCACAGAGAGTAGATATTGTCTAGAAGGCAATATTCTTATTTAAACTCTCAGTTTATGTTTTGTCATACTTACACGATAATTGTATATTTAAGATTGTATTTATATTCTGTACCATGTATTTTCTGACAACCCAAGATGGGTGATGTATACCAATTTTGGGGGCGTCACAGTTGGTATCAAAGCTTAGGGATATGATCCTTGGCTGAGATGTGAGAACAGAACTAAGAAGGGAGAGATGGGGAATTCCTTCGCTAGTATGACCTACCTAAGTTTATTTGGTATTTAATTGGTCGGTCAGAGTATAGTGATAATATGTGATTTGTTAATTAACCCTTGTTTTATGGCAGTATTTGAAAGTGGCATCTGAAAATGTTGAGGTAAGCAATGGAGCACATAAGACCGTTGAGTCACCGCTGATCAATAGCCAGAATAATGTGTAACAGGAAGGTGATAATCCTCCTGTAAACAACACTGATCAAATGACGATCAACGGTACATTTAGGAGCTTTTTAGAATTTATGCAACACCAAACGAGAGAGACTCCTGTTCTTAATGCAGGTGGAAACAATGGCAACCCACGGTTGGTCACCGCTAAGCAGTTCAAGGAGTTGGGACCACCTGAGTTTTTGGGAAAGATAGAACCACTTAAGGCAGAGACGTGGATTAAGCAGATCACCAAGATATTTGATATCTTGGAATGCTCAGAGGAGCAAAAAGTTCCATTCACCACCTTTATGTTGCGTGAAGAAGCCGATCATTGGTGGGAATTTGTAAAACGTACCCAGCCTGACGCACTCAAGATGTCTTGGGAGAAATTTCAAGAGCTATTCAATGACAAATACTTTCCTGAAAGTATTCGTCACATGAAGGAGGTGGAATTTATAAAACTGGAGCAACAATATGACCGTGCGACGCGAGGCTAAGTTTATGTAAATATCCCGGTTTGCATCCCATTTGGTCGATAATGAGGAGTGAAAGACACGAACTGTTTCTGCGAGGTTTGAAACCCAATAAACGTCAATACCTCATTTCTTATAAACTTTGTTTATATCCAGATGTTGTGAATAGGGCTCAGTTATTGGAGCGCGATAATGAGTCAGCAAAACCAAAAGGCAACAACCAACAACACGATAATAATTATACCAGTGGCGACGACCATGGAAATAATGATAACCATCGTGGGGGAAATTATCATGCTAAAAATGGTAACCACTTCGATGGTAATCATGGCCAAGATAATAGAAGTGGAAATTTCAAGAAGAGAAGGTTCAATAATGATGGAAAGACAGCAGCATCAGCACCCATTTCAAAGGAAGAAGAATGACCACCGGTCGTATATTTCAAATGCGGACAGGAGGGACACATCCGTCCAAACTGAACGCAGCAATCCAAAGCGTGTTTCAATTATGGAAGAGAAGGTCACCTAGCTCGATTTTGTCGTGTAGTGAAGTCAAGTCCAGCTGGGATGGTGACGCCAAAGGATGTCCCGGACAAGTTGTTACGGCTAAGTTAATCATAAATGCTTACGAAGTCTATACCTTATTTGATACCGGTTCTACCCACTCTTGTATTTCACCTAGTTGTGTTCAATATTTGAACTTGGCTATTGAGAAATTAGACTTTGACATATCTGTTAAAACTTTGTTAGGAGAAACCTTCGTTACATCCATAATTTATAAATCTTGTTTGATTCAAATCGACACTTTCAAGTTAGCTGTCGATCTTATCTCTTTGAAAATACTTGCCTTTGATGTGATTTTGGGAATCGATTGGTTAACTACTCATCATTCTTTTCGTAAAGTTATTAGCTTTTATATTCCTAACCAACCTGTTATGCGAATTCAAGAAACCAAACCACTAAAGTCAATCACTGTTATATCAAGCCATAAGTAAAGAGCCCTGATCCTTTCGTTGTTGACTTCCTTGTGTGGAATGCACCAAAGCCTGACTATCCGTAGGGGACGTCGTGAATAACGGTGGCAAGTTGATAGGTATCAATGTGACGTGTTATCCAAGTCTTGGACGAGGGTCACAGTTTTGAATGATATTTCTATCATTAATAAATTTCTTGAAGAATTTCTGATGACTTCTTGGCCTACCCCAGACTATGAAATTGAATTTTGTACTGACCACAGAACAAAACCACATTTCCAAAACCCTTAAATATTTCTTCAACTAAAATAAACGTAACATGCGCCAAAGACGTTGACTCGAGCTGTTGAAGATTACGATCGTACCATTCAATACCATCGTGGAAAAGCGAACGTGGTAGCTAACGCGTTGAGTAGAAGATCGTATGCGTTTATGAGTGTGAATATACGAACCTACGTGAAGATAACGAATATACGATTAGAATCGACTTTAATCGATAAAGTTAAAGTCGCTCAAACTACACACCCAAAGCAAATGAATGTGAAAAAAAAAAGTTCAAGAGGGCGTTATTTTAGAAGCAAGAATTGATGAAGAGAGGAAATGTCAATCATCGATTTAATTGGTCCATTTGAAAATCCTCGATTAAGTAGGAACTGTGGCTTATAGACTCGTTTTACCGCCAAGTATGTAGCGTGTTCATAACATTTTAAACGTATCGATGTTACGTAAATATGTGGACGACCCGAACCACATTATTGATTTAGAACCGGATGAGATAGCAGATAATTTAACATATGAAGATGTACCTGTTAAAATCTTGGATAAGAAGGATCATATTCGACACTAAAAGGTTATATCTCAAGAGTTAGAATCTAACGAGGTATCCTCATCTATTCGGCATACCAGGTACGTACGTAAATTTTATGGGTGAAATTTCATAAGGAGGGGAGATTGTAAAATCCCAAATTTTATAAATAAAGATTTAAATTTCTCAAAATATTTTTTTAATATTATGGTGTGAATTTGAGATAATGTTATAGTTGTGGGTAATATTTATAAATTTTACAAAGTATGCAAGCTGTTATATAATATTCGATTGGTCGGGGAATATTAGTTTTAACAGGGAATATTCGTACGACCGAACAATCATTGGTGGACCCCATAACAGAATTATTGTTGGATTGAGAAAACGATAAAAATATTTTTATGAAAATAAAGACGGAAGTTTTACCATTAATACTGTTGAACTACTAGGTAGTAAAAATACAGTAATACGCGTGGTTGCATAGTAGCACACGGTATTGATTATTGATGCTTACGTGAGAAGTCACTCAGGTTTGTTCAATTATTGCTCCAGTAATTATTGCATAGTATCTCACGTTATTTGATTCAATTATTGTCGATATTTTATATATTATTAAATAAATAATTGAGATGACAGAGTTATTAATATTATTATTTGTAATATTAACTATGTCTAGAAGTTCTGCCAATGAGAGATTTGGTCACCTAATTACGCGCTAATAGGGAGAAATCCTTATTGAAAAGCCCCCTCTTTCCTGGGAACGACCTGGTCGATTAATAGTGTGAATTATAATAATGATGATGAAGTTTTGTTTTATAGTATTATTAATGTAATAAAACAGAAAAGCTTTTTATATAAAACAGAATACTTTTATAAAGTTATTCGTTTTATTAGACTATAAATAAAATATATTATATTCTATTATGCATAGTGTTTTGCATAGTAAATTTTTTTTATATAAAATAGAATACTTTTATAAAGTTATTTATTTTATTAGACAATAATTAGAATATATTATATTTTATTTTGTATAGTGCCTGCATAGTATTTTGCATAGTAAAATCTTTTTATATAAAACAGAATACTTTTATAAAGTTATTTGTTTTACTAGACAATAATTTGAATATTTATATTTTATTATGCATAGTGTTTGCATAGTGCCTGCATAGTATTTGTATAGTAAAATTTTTTATATAAAATAAAATACTTTTATAAAGTTATTCGTTTTATTAGATTATAAATAGAATATATTATATTTTATTTGAAAATTTTGTTTTATTAGAATATTTTATAGTAAACCAATCTGGACCGTTCGTTTAAAAGTAAATTAATCTGGACTGTTCAGGAATTAGTTACTATTCAGTCCATTCTCCTATAAATAGAAGCTCATTCCTTCATTATTTCTTAAGAATTCTCTGAAACTCTAGAAAGAGAAATTATTAAGAGAAAGAAGAAGAGAAGTCTGCTACATCACTTTTCTAATATCCAGTTTCTTCTAAGGTAAGGGGTATTATTTATTTCGTATTCATGAAGAGAACTTTTGTTATTCCATTTTTTATTATTCTGTTGGAATAACCTGTATACGCGGACTACCCTATAATTGGTGAAATTCTTCTATTTCCATTCTTTATTATTATGTTGGAATAACCTGTCTATGCGAAATACTGCATACATGGTAAAATTCTTATGTTATTCCATTATTTATTATTATGTTGGAATAACATGTCTATGCGAAGTACCGCATACATGGTGAAATTCTTCTGTTATTCCATTCTTTATTATTATTCTGTTGGAACATCATGTCTATGCGAAGTACCGCATACATGGTGAAATTATTCTGTTATTCCATTCTTTATTATTCTGTTGGAACATCCTGTCTGTGCATTTACGCATGACCTGGTTCTGTTATTTATTATTCTGTTGGAACATCATGTCGGTGCGAATTTCGTCTGACCTGGTTCCGTTATTTATTATTCTGTTGGAATATCCTGTCTGTGTGTTTACGCATGACCTGATTCCGTTATTTATTATTCTATTGGAATAACCTGTCTGTGCGGTCTATCGCATGCCTGGTGATTTCTTTTGTTATCCCATTCTTTATTATACTCAGTTGGTTAAAGTTTTGACTTCTATAATCTATGAAATTAGTGGAATATCCTTTATATTTGCGTTTCATCCAGTATCTTTTCATGGAAATATTCTTATGAGCTTTCTTGAATTTTACTCTACAAAGAAGTATCATGTTGACAATTTGGACGTATTAGTTCCCGGATAAATTAATTCTTTAAATTATTTAATTGAATTTTTATATCATTGTCATCGTCCTCATGTTTATATTATGGTGAAAGTCAGTTGTGGCCTGTAGTGCATAGATGGACTTGGTATGATTACGACCAGGGATTATTCGGTATAATCATGATTGTAATGTTACAAATGATGTGGAAAAAGTCATCATTGGCCCGTAGTGCATTGATGAACAGTTTTTGGTATGATTATGGCTATGAATTCTCTTCGGCTAAGGGTGCAAAGATGAATTGTTTTATAGCATAATCATGACCATTGATGAATACACGAATATCCTTGGCCCATAGTGCATGGATAATTTGTGGTCATGATACTAATGAATATCCATGGCTGTACTGTAGAGATGATGTGAATTATTTATTAAGTTGAGTCTCAGCGATAAAAATGATGAAAAATCTTTTTATATCATAAAAGTTAGTAGATTTTATTCTCTACTTGACTCTTAGAAACCCTAAATTTGTAATCTAGGAAACCTAATTTTTCCATTTTAGCCCTAAATATAAAATCCTAGAAAACTAAATTATAGAACCTTAGGGTTAAACCCTAAGGGTCAAACCCTAAGGATTGGGACAAGTTACTATAAAGCCATTAAATTTGCAAGACTAATGTCCATATTGCATTTTTTTTATTAAGTTGCTTGTTATTTTTGCCAAAGCTTTAGTTGATAAACCAACTCTTGACTTTTATTTGACAAAAGATTCCCAGCAATCAGTCATTTTCCAGCCATACATTGCATCTAACTTATTATATATAGATTGAGAGAGAAAAAAAAAGTTCATTTATTAGCCTATTTGTTCATCATGTACTCAACTTAGACTCTCTCTCTCCAACCCTACGAAATTGATAAACATTTCAGTCCAAAATCCAGTCCCTAGTTCATTCTTATCAAATCAGAAAGCCAAGAATAAAAATTTATCAAATTAAGGTATAAAACCCTAACTTATAATGTAACATTCCAGAATTTTAATTGTTATATTAAATATTTGTTGAATTAGATAAATATTTAATTGATGTGTTTATGGTTGAATTTGAAATTGTTCAAATTTGATTCGATTTGGTTAATTATTTGTTAAATAAATAATTAAGGAAATTAATTATTTTATTCTAATTTAATTTAATTATTAAGTTGGAAAGTTTTGATTAATTGAATTATTATCCTTCTATTTGAATTTGTAATTCTAAGTTTGTGGTATTGATTTATGTGTTGTAATAATTTAATAAAAAGGTGGCAAATAACCTTTTACAAAGGAGTTATTAAAATAACTTAAAGGAGTTTTAATTCAGTTTTGCCAAACAAGGCCTAATGCCTATTAAGTCTTTATTCTAATTGTGTTTTACCAAACAAGGCATAAGGGTTAATTGATTATTTTTTAGTGGTTAGCCAAACAAGCCTTATAGCTTTTGGTTTTCAAAATAAAATAACTGATGTCAGTTAAATTAGAGTTATATTATATAATTAATATATATTATATCCTATATACGTTAGATTGTTAGTACGTAGTTAGAGTTAGGAAGAAAAGAGAAAAACTCAGAGGAAGAAGAAGAAGAAGAAAAAGAAGAAAAGAAGAAATGAAGAAAGGCTAGGAGATTGGAGAAAGAAGCTTGAGAATTAAAGATATAGCCATCATCATCATCATCATCATCTTCTTCTTCTTCAAGGTATTAACCTATTCTTTTAGTTTTAAAAATTTAGTTTCTCTGTTCCCAAATTCTCTGTAGAATCCTTGTGTAAGGGTAAATTAGTTGTTATGTATTTGATTTTATATGATAATTTAGTGAGTTAAACTATTTTCTTAAGCTATGATTGAGAATCGTCCATGAATTTACATTATGTATATGTTTGTGAAGAAAAGTATTTTTACATACAGTTTTTGTGATTATATATTGTTTAGTTAAAATAGAAATTATGGGTTGTTTAGTTGTTTTATTGATAAATTGACTATTTAATTTGTTAAAGTATGTATATACTTTGATAAAATGCTTTTAATTAACTGTTTTGGTTGAAAAACAAAATCACAGTATTGATTTTCATTAAAAAATATCAAAAAGGGATTTTTTTTTATCAAAAACAATGAAATTTGATTTTTTAAACTTGTTGTTTATGTTGTTGTATGGATAGAAACAAGTTAGGAATTCGTGAATTAGATTTACATGAAGTCTTTGTATGATTTGCATGCGAATTAGTGTGACGCCCCCGAATCCAGGTACTTGAAACCCGAACTCGGTGCTTCACTATACCATTTCTATGAGCGGAATAATACTAATAATAATAACAATAATATAGATTTTCAAACTTAATTTACATATTATCAGAGTTTAGTTCCCAAGTACGAAACCTTTAAAAATTCGTTACATGATAATAATAATAATAATATTTATTATCCTTATCATAAAGTCAGACTATTACATAGAATAGCTTAAACATTTAGTCAGCAACTTTCCCAGTCCCCTTGTTCTTGGCAGATCCTTCGGGTTGTTCACACTTAGCTGAAAACATTTAAAATTAAGCAAGAATAAGCATTCGAGTGCCCAGCAAGTAATAGCAACAATAATAATAAACTGAAAGGATTAAATATTTTCTTTGAAAAATACTTCTACAACGGATCAACAGTTTTGAAGCAAGCTGAACCAATAATCAACAACATGTCATTTCAATTTCAAATTTTTGAAACTACATATTGTCTATAAATAAGAATCAGTTAACAGACTATGAACATTATTTTCTATTTTTGAAAAGGTTAAACAGAAATTCATCTGTAAACCAGTATTTCATACGGGCACGGAGGGTGATCAGCCCCGTTGTACCCTGTATTGATCAATACTACATTGCTAGAATGATATTGTCGTTCATCCTTTGTCCGCCTTAGCACATAAAAATTTCCCATATTTGGGATGTTCAAAACAGTCTTGAATCCAAACCAAAATAATTCGGTTGGATAACAGTAGAGTTTATCTTGTTCAACAACAACTTTAAATTCATGTCTAGCCAGATCAAATGGCTTAGACGACTTTTAATTCAACATATACATACTAGACACCGATAAGTATGTATCAACATGTGATAAAATATAATGATTATCCAAGTGGGGACACTCGTATAATCATGTTATAAAAATTAATGAACAGAATACATAACTTGATCAATAATAACAGAATAAAGGAACTTGTTCCACAATTATTGTTTAGTAGCTTACTTATACAGATTCATTGCATAAGTATATACAAAGGATTGAAATATTTGAACAATTGAAATGAATATTTCAGATATTATCTTATGTATGTCCGTTGCATAAAATAAATGCAAAGGGTTAGATACTTGCCTTGTCTGCTGCTTACACAACTTAGATATATCTTTTCTATCAAGTCCTATCATTAAATAGATCATTGTTTGATTAGAATAATATATTATATCATATAATACTGCTTATTGCATTCAGCACATTCCTAATCACATTTTCACATAACTTTAACACCATTGAATCACAAATAAACAGTTATCCAGTCAATCTATCTAAGTCCAGTCAATTTATCGGGTAATTATCGAGTCTAAAACTCTATACAGTTGATCAAAATCCATTTGGATATCTTAAACACCCGTCGCACTATTTTTTATGACCTTATAATAATTATAAAATAATTATTACCATTTACCAAAATTTTTGAAATATCAGAATCATTATTAAATCATTTAAATAGCAAACAATTCTATTATCATTAACATTTAATCAATATTAAACTATTAATAAAACCATTACCAAAATATTAAAGTTATGTATAATAACTCAAAATATTTTTAAAAAATTTATATTACCCTTAAATGATTTTTAAAATATTTAAAAACATTATTAAATAATTACCATTAATATCAAAATATTATTATACTATTTATCTAAATATTAAAAGTTATTAATTATAACTTATAATATTTTTAATTCATTTATATCCCTTTTAAATGATTTTTAAATTAATAAAACCATTTTGAAACTATTTATTTAATATAATTATTAAATAAATGTAATATCATTAATAATAAATTAATAATTATTAATATTAAATTATTAATGAAATTATCCTTTAAATATTAAAAGTTATGTTTTATAACTTAAAATATCTTTAAACACTTTATTTTCAATTAAAATGATTATTATAATATTAAAATAAATTTTAAACTAAATTATTTAATATAATTATAAATAACTTTAATATCATTAATAATAATTAATTAATAAAATTTACCTTTAAATTTTAAAAGTTATATTTTATAACTTAAAATATTTTTAAATACTTTATTATTATTTAAAATGATTTTTAATATAATAAAATCATTTTTAATTAATTTATTTAATTCATTTAGTACATAATTTAATTATCATTAATATTAATTTATTAATGAAATTTATCATAAAATACTAAAAATCATTAAAAATAACTTAAAATAATTTATTATATAATAATATAATTTTAAATGATTTTTCAAGTATTAAAATCATTTTTAAATAATTTATTTAATATTATAATTAAATAAATTAAATACTTTTAATATTCCAAAAATATTAAATATTTATGAAATATATTTAAAATAATTAAAAATTAATTTGCAGAATTTAAAATAATTTTTAATAATTTATTTTGTATTTTTAATAATTAAAAACTATTTTTTTCTATTTATTAATTAATTTTCAGAAAATAATATATTATCTGTCGCTAAAGACCACCTATAGCGACAGAACCGTTGCTATAGGTGTTCTTCATGTTCTTGAAGCAAACCCAGATCTTCATACACAGATTCGAGGGGGCTACTTTGACCGGCAATCGTGAACTGTGTATTACGTTTCTTGGAAAGATAATGGTCAGATCTTGTAGATATAGTGCAATAATACAATCTTCAACAACCATCATGATCCAATAGCAAAAACACAATAAGATATAAGCCTTCAAAGTGGCTATCAGAGCTGTTCTTCATTTTCTGGGTTACCCAGAAATGAAGAACAGTTCGTCCATCCACTTTTGGGCTTCCACAACTTACAATCCGTGCACTGTTTTTGTGATGTAATTGATGCAGTTTGTAGCAAGCATGTAAGAGAGTATTTCTATCCCAAAACATCAACAAAATTACAACATAAGAAACAGATCCGGACCGGTCAAACCTTGTCAGACATCATGAGCGTGCGTTTTCTGGGTTGCCCGGAAAATACACTTCATGAACGTCCGGCCTAGTTTGACCGCCCACTGAGATCTACCTGATCCATATTTTAGTGATGTAGTGCTATAAGATTGTAGTCCAAACAACAAGCTATAACCTAGATACAAAGTTCTTTACATAACATCATAACAAAGCTAGATATAAGCCCATAAAAATTCCTATCAGAGGCTTCTGGGCACGTTCTGGGTTTTTCTAGAATTTGAAAGTCATGGTCGGTCAATGAGGTTTGACCGCCCATAACTTTCATTCTGAGCATGATCTGAGCTAGATGAAAGTTACAGATCACAGAGAAAATAACAGGCTACAAGATCAAAGCTTTAAAAACAAAAACAGCTAACATACAGAGATTAAAGAAGCCTGACATTTGCTTGTCAGTCAACAAGAAATTTTTTTCCAGATTTTTCTAAAACTCAAATCCGAAGATTTTGATGTTATGGATTTATCTAAAACCAACCCAGATCGTCATAATAACTTATAAACAACATGTTTTAACAATAAATTACAAGATCTAACAACAGATCATTAGAAAATTTTTAAGGCTATGGTTTATACCTTTGATGTCCAAATTCTGATTTTGTGTTGCTGTTTTGTTATGTGTAATGGTGGGGCTTGGATTGGGGACTGAAATGTTAGAGATTTTCGTTGTTTTAGAGAGAGAGAGAGGATTGGTTGAGTATAAAGAAAAAAAAATGAGCAATAAAGTACACTTTTTCTCTCTCTATCTATTTATAGCTTGAAGTTACAATGAATTTGGCTGATCTAGAGCTTGTTGCTGTCAATTTTGGGCAGGTAGAGTTGTTAGGGTTGGCAACCAACTCACCCTAAATGTCAAAACCTACATATTAGCCAAAATAATGCACTAGGGGCAAAATGGTCTTTTGATAAATCATTTTAATGGCATTTTTGTAACTTGTCAAACCCTTAGGGTTTGACCCTTAGGGTTTAACCCTAAGATTTAGCATACAACAAAATAAAATTTAGTAACTATGGTTTGTATAAAAAATAAAATTATAAATTAAAATTTTAGTTTCTAAAAATTCACAAATTAGGATTTCTAAATTAGTTTAGATTTCTTAATCACATATACTTAAAAATTAGGTTTAAGGATTTACTAATTATAATTAAGATCACTAATTAACAATTAAGGCACCAATTTGGTAATTAGGGTTAACAATTTACTAATTAGGATTAATAATTTAATAATTAGGGTTAACAACTTGTAATTAGGGTTTCTAATTACATTAATCATGATCATTAGAGTTTAAATAACATAATTAACCTTGCCACCTAAGCAATTAAGGTTTACAATTATCAATTAGGGGTCCCAAATATCAGTTAGGGTTTTAATTTCGCAATTAGAGTTTCAATTTCAAATTAGGGTTTTAATTTAATAATTAGGGTTTCCTAATTAGCATACCATGAAATAACACACAAAATATATCATATAATACAGATATTTAATAATCTTAAATTTCCCATTTAAATTGATAAATAGGATTAAATCAATTAATGCTAGGGTTTGGTCAATATACCATAATTGACCAACCATCAACAGTACAATTTTTACAGTACATATTTATAGCATTGAAAAATCAAAATATTATAATATTTTTATCATTCCTTGATCAAAACCCTGAATTAGGGTTTGGATTCCATATCTGATTTTATCTGCCATAATTAACCTTATAATTAAGTAAAAATATTTTACTTAATAACTTGAACAAAATTCATATAATAAAATAATTATTATAATTATTCAAAAATCATTTCATGTATTATTTGAATAATATAAACATATAATTTCATGGAAAAATAATTAATAAAACATTTCTAATATATAATTAATTACTATAAGAATATCATTTATAATAACCAATATTTCTAAAATAAATTTATTTACAATTATTAATGTAATAAATAAATTTTATTTATCACACATATAATTATAATTACACATTACCTTGGCACATATCATTCATATTTATTTTTAATAAATAAAAAAAATTATACGCAAAATTTTTTGATTTATTTATATAGAAAATATCAGGTTATTACATTCCCCCTCCCTTATAAAGATTCTGTCCCCGGAATCACTGATTTAAAACCTATACCTACCAGGTTACATGATATTCACAATCGTTGCAGGTAGATGTCGATCAACTTTGATCAGACTGATCTTTAACTATTTACTTAAAGCTTTCCTTTCTGATTATACGAAAATTTGATTTCTAAAGAAACTCAAATTCCTCCTTCAAAATTTCCTTATAAAATAATTTACTATAAATAGGAAAATCATATATAAGAAAATAAAAGTTATAAGAAAAGTACCTGGAGTTCTGATGAGTGAGTTTTATACACATGAATTGGATACATTCGGGCTTAATTTATTGTTGTTCTCAAGTACTTTTAGGATGTTTTTATGTGTTTGTATCTATTCAAGCATGTTTTATATTGTTTTGTAGGATTTGGGACAAAAGTTACATGGATCGACGTTCGGGGTGGCTAGATTCGCGTTTTCGGCTTGTCATTTACACATCAGTCACTTCAGAGCCAATTTGACTATAGCTCCGGACATTATTTCGAAAAACTTCAAGAATAAAAGTTGTAGATCTACGTTTCCTCTTTCCGGATCATCTTGAATCATCTAAATCGGAGTTCGGACGAAGAAGTTATGGCCATTTTCCCAAATGACGTCGGAGTAGAAAAAGTCAACTTTTTGACCAGCGCCGGGGCGCCCATTTCTAGTGTATTTCCAGCGCCGGGGCGCTGGGGGGCAGAATCCCAGCGCCGTGCCCAGCGTCGGGGCGCTGGGGAAGGGTCTGGTGCGGGCCTGGACGCGTTTTGGGCGAATTTTGACACCTTTTCAACTCCAAATAGGATTGGGTTTGTTCCTAAGCTAAAAATTAGACTTGTAACCTATAAATACATGATGTAAGGCATAAAATAAAAGGGGATTGCATAACTTAGATTAGAGATACACTCCATTAGATTAGAACATAACCCTAGTTCTTATTAGTTTTGGAGATTGAAGCAACTTGGAGACCATTGAAGATTCAAAGCAGGAGCAAGAGGGGAGCATCAAATTTGCTGACAACAGATTCTATTCTCTTCTCTCATCTTACTTTTATCTTTTAATGTCTATTCAATTGTGGATTCTTGGTTTCCATTGATTAATTATGAACTAACTCTTTTATTAAGATTTCAATTGAACTTTTTATGGTTATAAATTAGTTATTCATTATATTCCAATTATTTATGTTAAAGTGAGTTGTTTATCTTGTCTTGTGCTTATTGCTTAATTATCTGATCAGTAATTACTTTGTTACTCTAGAAGGAATTGGAAGAGGAATTCTAGGGTTAGAACTGGGCATGATATCATGTGACTTAGTTATTTGCAAAGTGAATAATTAGGTTTGTGAATTGAATGGAAATATCTGTTCACCGCATGTAACACATAAGGAATTGGGATTGGAAAGAGTTTAATTCAATTGTTTTGCATAGGAATATAGCAAGATTAATCTGGATTAAATAGAAGGCAATTGATTACTTGGAAAAGGACTTTTGGCATTTGAGAATTCCTGTTAACAATTCAGTAGACATAATAATTGGGATAATTGAATAATTGATTTATAATTCATAATTGGGGATATTGAAGTCTTAATCTTTATTTATTTGAATTCATTCGTTAAAATTTAGTTTTAATTAGTTAATTTAGTTTTCTTAATTAGAAAATTCACAATTTGCTATTGTTTAAATAAAATTGATTTGGTTAAGAGTTAGTAATTGATAATTTTTATTAAATAATTCCTCGTGGGAACGATACTCTACTTTCACTTTATTACTTGTTGACCGTGTATACTTGCACGTATTCATTGATTGCGAAATCGATCAACAAGTTTTTGGCGCCGCTGCCGGGGAATTAATTTAATAATTATTGTCCAATATTAATTTCAATCAAATTAGTCTTAATTTAAATATTTTTATTTTTATTTTTAATTCTCTTTCTATATTTCTCTCTTTTCAGGTACCATGGATGACTTTGTGTATCAATGGCCATACACGAACATGACTCAACCAAGGGGAGTGGAGATTGACGTCGAGAAACTTTCTGCATTGTCAGCACAGATTGAGACACTTTCGAGGATGTTTAAAGCTTTTGAAGCTCAGCGTCGTCAAAGTAAGGCAGGTAACTTGTGATTATTGTGCTGAAAATCATATGAGTCATCAATGCGCCATCAGTTTCGAGCCGGTACAGTATAGTGGTGATTACCCCAATAATTATGTCTATCCCAACAACTATCATCAGGATTGGGGGTATCACCCAGATTTTTCATGGAGTAACAATCACGCTGCAGCTCAACCACCTAGACAACAACACACCTCCGGATTTCAAAATCCGACTCAACAACCAGAGAGGATATCAAGTTTGGAAGAAGCCTTAGAAAAATTCATTAGAGCTTCTGACAAAAAGAACGAGGAACAAGACAAGAAAATGAATCAAGTAGAGCTGAATTTGCAAAGCCAAGGGGCGTTGATCAAGAATCTGGAAAATCAAGTGGAACAGATAGCACATGCGTTGAACAACCGTCCTCAATACACCTGGCCCTATGACATGGATTCCGAGACTGATGGTGAGCCCGAGCCAAATCTACAACTGGATGAGCCACGAGATGAAAAAGAGGAGACAAGTGGGGATAATGACAACAAGGTCGGTGAAGAACTAATTATGAAACCCAATGATGATGAGCCAATGTTATTTATGCCTCAAGTGCCTTCTCCTCCACAGTTCAAGAGTCCGGTTAGATTTGCAAAACCTTGTCCGATTGGTAGTCATGTCGTCGGCAATACTCTCTGTGATGTAAAAGCAAGTACACCTTCGAAACCATGGTGCGATGAGCTGGAGAAGATAGAAGAAAAAATTTTTGTGTCTGACAAGCCTCAATACCAGAATATATTCGCAGACACAATGGAGAAACCACCTAGATGCTGGACGTTCTTGAATGTGATCTTATCTAAAGAAAGCATACTAGGTGACTTTAACACAATGGCTATTATAAATGGGAACCTACCAAAAGCTATATTATTTCCGATGGATGGAGGGTTCCTCAATTTTCGTAGGGGAATTGGATAGAGAATTGAAGAAGTCAGGCTGAGACTATAAAACAAGCGCTTATTGGGAGGCAACCCAAGTTTAATTTTTATTTTTAGTTTTTATTAAGTTTTATATTAGTAGTTTTGAATTTGAATTTATTTAGGATTTAATAAAATTGCTTCTATCATGGTTTTACAGGTTATTCAAGTCAAATTCAAGTGTGGTGCCCAATTTGTTCCATGTGACTTAGCCTATTCTCCAAACTTAGCGGACAAGGAGGAAGATTGCTATATTTTCAGGGAAGTCCTCTGCTTTAATTTTTTCTATTTCAGTCATTGAGGACAATGTCTAGTTTAAGTTTGGAGGCATTTTAGTGTCGTATTACATATAGTTAGTTATTTACATTGTAAGTTCGTTATGTTTTCGAGTTATTTACATTTAGTTTTTGCATTCAGTTTTTTGTTAAAAAAAAATTTTAAAATCGCAAAAATAGTAGTTAGTTTACTATGTTTGTTGCAGTTAGTTTATATTTGCATGATTCCAACTGTTAGATAGTAAAAGTCTATTTTGGCCAATGATGAAACTGGAATTAAGTAGATAAGTATAGTATTGAATATTCAGGCTTTGATGTGATTTCTTGTTATGAATTGAATCTTTTCCTGTTTGAAACTGATATAATTAAGGTTAGCACGTTAATAACAGCCATGTTGACTGATTAAGTTTAAATTGATACATAATGAATTTCTTAAGGATAATACTAGTGTGAAGGAATGAAAGACATGAATAGGCGGAGATGGCTAAATTTTGATAAAAACTTAAGTTTCGGGGGAAAATTTGAGGTATATAAGCTTTAAAAAAAACATGTTGAGTCTTGTGGTGGGTTGAGGAGAAACACTCCCCATAAACACAAGCGTGTGATGGAGCGTAAAACGCACTCACCAACCATCTATCAAAAAAAAAGAGAAAAAGAAAAAAATAAATTACCGTGGCTAGTTTTGTTTCGGGGCCTTTGTTACTTGAGTAAGTACGCCCGAAGGGGTATCTTAAAACCTAGCGCCCTAAGGTCTTATATGGTCTGGGAGTCGTTGGTCGAAAACTCGCTAAGGGGTGACACTGTTAGCCTAATGGAATGAGACATTGCACAGTCATGGTTAAAAAAACAATAAAACGGGAAAAGAACAAAAAAATCCTCGTAATGAAAAGTAAAGCATAAGTATCCCAGATTGGACTCTTGAACTTGGTGGATGTTTGACTTTAGTTGGATCTAGCTTGTTCGTGAATTTTGTGAGTTTTCACTGTATGATGCCTGCGAAGATATCTATTATGTCTTAAATTTGATTTTATATCAGTTAACATTGTTTTGGAGCACACACGCACTATATCAGTGATAACAGTCTAAGATTTGATGATTGATTGAGAAATTACTGATTTGTTTTAATATGATGTATTATCATGTTTACTTGATTTCTCTAAGGCCAGTTGAATAGACTTATTTTTGTCATTACTGTTGGATTCGTAGGCATATAGATTAGTTTCATTACATTGCATTGCATAATATTTTGGTGTTTTTGCTTGAGGACAAGCAAAGGTTTAAGTTTGGGGGTATTTGATGAGTGAGTTTTATACACATGAATTGGCTACATTCGGGCTTAATTTATTGTTGTTCTCAAGTCTTTTAGGATGTTTTTATGTGTTTGTATCTATTCAAGCATGTTTTATATTGTTTTGTAGGATTTGGGACAAAAGTTGCATGGATCGACGTTCGGGGTGGCTAGATTCGCGTTTTCGGCTTGTCATTTACACAGCAGTCACTTCAGAGCCAATTTGACTATAGCTCCGGACATTATTTCGAAAAACTTCAAGAATAAAAGTTGTAGATCTACTTTTCCTCTTTCCGGATCATCTTGAATCATCTAAATCAGAGTTCGGACGAAGAAGTTATGGCCATTTTCCCAAAGGACGTCGGAGCAAAAAAAGTCAACTTTTTGACCAGCGCCGGGGCGCCCATTTCTAGTGTATTTCCAGCGCCGGGGCGCTGGGAGGCAGAATCCCAGTGCCGTGCCCAGCGCCGGGGCGCTGGGGAAGGGTCTGGTGCGGGCCTGGACGCGTTTTGGGCGAATTTTGACACCTTTTCGACTCCAAATAGGATTGGGTTTGTTTCTAAGCTAAAAATTAGACTTGTAACCTATAAATACATGATGTAAGGCATAAAATAAAAGGGGATTGCATAGCTTAGATTAGAGATACACTCCATTAGATTAGAACATAACCCTAGTTCTTATTAGTTTTGGAGATTGAAGCAACTTGGAGACCATTGAAGATTCAAAGCAGGAGCAAGAGGGGAGCATCAAATATGCTGACAACAGATTCTATTCTCTTCTCTCATCTTACTTTTATCTTTTAATGTCTATTCAATTATGGATTCTTGGTTTCCATTGATTAATTATGAACTAACTCTTTTATTAAGATTTCAATTGAACTTTTTATGGTTATGAATTAGTTATTCATTATATTCCAATTATTTATGTTAAAGTGAGTTGTTTATCTTGTCTTGTGCTTATTGCTTAATTATCTGATCAGTAATTACTTTGTTACTCTAGAAGGAATTGGAAGAGGAATTCTAGGGTTAGAACTGGGTATGATATCATGTGACTTAGTTATTTGCAAAGTGAATAATTAGGTTTGTGAATTGAATGGAAATATCTGTTCACCGCATGTAACACATAAGGAATTGGGATTGGAAAGAGTTTAATTCAATTGTTTTGCATAGAAATATAGCAAGATTAATCTGGATTAAATAGAAGGCAATTGATTACTTGGAAAAGGACTTTTGGCATTTGAGAATTCCTGTTAACAATTCAGTAGACATAATAATTGGGATAATTGGATAATTGATTTATAATTCATAATTGGGGATATTGAAGTCTTAATCTTTATTTATTTGAATTCATTCGTTAAAATCTAGTTTTAATTAGTTAATTTAGTTTTCTTAATTAGAAAATTCACAATTTGCTATTGTTTAAATAAAATTGATTTAGTTAAGAGTTAGTAATTGATAATTTTTATTAAATAATTCCTCGTGGGAACGATACTCTACTTTCACTTTATTACTTGTTGACCGTGTATACTTGCACGTATTCATTGATTACGAAATCGATCAACAAGTTCCACTGCCAGCTGCTACCGTGTCTTGGACTGTCATGTTGAAGACTCGTGCGGTAGATTTCGTCGGCTTGCTGGATGAAGTTGGTCCCGTGATTGCCAAAGTTTCGCCGCTTTTCCCCATGTTCACACTTGCTGCCTCCGCTTTCCTTTTCAGACAGTCTTTCACCTTATGGTCCTTTGATCCACACAGAAAACACCCACCAATTGTCTTAGAATTGGGGCAGTTGGGAGAGATATGGCCCTCCTGCCCGCACTTGAAACATTCGAATTTTAAATTCAGACATTCTCCCAAATGGGTTTTCCCAATATTACCACATTGCATCATCGACCTTTTCTTTACACCTTCTTGTTTTACCTGCACCCCACCAAAGTTGTTCCCTTTTCTCTTTTCACTCTTATTCCCAGTACTTGCTTCCAGCTTCCCAGTTCCATCAACCTTACCCTTATTCCTTCTTTCTTTGTTGTAGAGGCTCATGGCCTCACTCCCTTCCTCAGCAATAATCGCTTTCTCCATGAGTGCTGCAAATATAGAGATTTGCAACAATGCCACTTTGTTGTAGAGCTAGGGTTTTAATCCCAGCTCAAACCTTCGCGCCTTTCTAGCCTCCGTATCAACTTATGGCGGGGCGAACCTAGCCAATTCATTAAATTTTGCGGCATATTCCGTAACAGACATATTCTCTTATTTTAATTCAAGAAATTTTACTTCCATTCTAGCCTGCATACTAGATGAAAAATAGTTTTTGAAAAACAAGGTTTTAAACCTTTCCCAAGCAACTACACCTTCCCCAGCCCTTACCTGATTAGCTTCCCACCAAAAATTTTCCTTACCCTTCATCATATAGGCAGCAAAATCCGTCTTCTGCTCCTCAGCTACCCTAGCTATTACAAACGCCTTTTCGATTTCTTTAACCCAAGTTTAGGCTTCTACAGGGTTAGTTGTACCTCTAAATTTGAGAGGTCCTACAGCTTTGAAGTCTTTGAAATTTGCCAAGCGGTTGTCCTGTTGGTTCCCTACGGCTGCCGTTCCTTGTTGCATGGCCTGAGCTATCATATTTGCAAATTGCTGCATTGGATCTGGTTGTGGTTGTCCTTCAACGTTGTTGACAGATTCTTCTGCCCTTTGATTACGAGTTTGTCGTCGAGGCGGCATTATCTGATTAAATAAAACATAATTTAACTTACATTCTAAACCTTATCATATAAGTTTAATATATTAAACTTATTTCATTACCCAAACATAAGTCCATTTTCATTAATTCAAAGTACTTTACATAACATGGCCCATAATACTATCCCTTTGTGACCACAAGAGTCGGGATTTACAGCTTTGACCCATACAAAAGTTTTAAATATTACATTGCAAACATACCTATCACACATAATATATTAAACAAACCTACACCACAGAACCTATACTACCTATTCACTACGCCTTTTCCTTGATCGTGGGCAACTTTTTGCTAGATGACCTTCTATCCCACAGCTAAAACAAACACACTGCTTAGGATTGGGACACTGAGGAGAAAAATGTCCCCCATGTCCTGTAATTATAGCAAAGATTTTCGCCTTTCTTGCATATACCTTCATGCTTCTTGTCACAGTTTGTACACTTTTCTGTGTTTAAAGTTCGCTTGGTTGTTATCAGGATCACGATCATTCATTTTTCTTTTTCCCTTATGGTTCAGAGCTGAACATGATTTGCTTGCCTTTAGCTCCTATTTGGTCAATTTGGATTTTAAGCTTATCTTGTTCTTCCATTGTTTCAATTAATGCTTTCCGCAGTTGGCTATTTAGTAATTTTTCTATTTCCCACAACTGTTCCAAAGAGGAAACCTGGTCCCCCAGATTCTGCACTTCAGTTGATGCTTGGTCAGCTGCAACTTCAGTGTCTGAATCACTATCGGTTAGTTCCACCATTTCTGGATCTGGTATGATATTCTCCACAATAACCACCTCATCGAGGTTGCTTTCACTTTGATCCTCTATTTCAGCTATTGTCTTTGATATCAGCTTCTTCTTTACGATCCAAGGGTATCCTAATCCTTTTTCACCTGACATCTACACACACAAATTATCCTGATTAGCATAAAATATATACACATAACACATAAGGGTTTTATATAAGTTATCTTTTAGTTTGTTTGACGATGAATTTATTCGATTCATCTATCTTTAAACTCTATAGGAGTTATTTATATTCTCAACGTTTTCCTCTGTTCTAAGGTTATAGCCTAAGGTCTATCCCACCTAAGGTTTCTAACCCTATAGCTCAGATACCATTCTGTGACACCCCCGAATCCAGGTACTTGAAACCCGAACTCGGTGCTTCACGGTACCATTTCTATGAGCAGAATAATACTAATAATAATAACAATAATATAGATTTTCAAACTTAATTTACATATTATCAGAGTTTAGTTCCCAAGTACGAAACCTTTAAACATTCGTTACATGATAATAATAATAATATTTATTATCCTTATCATAAAGTCAGACTATTACATAGAATAACTTAAACATTTAGTCAGCAACTTTCCCTTTTCCCTTGTTCTTGGCAGATCCTTCGGGTTGTTCACACTTAGCTGAAAACATTTAAAATTAAGCAAGAATGAGCATTCGAGTGCCCAGCAAGTAATAGCAACAATAATAATAAACTGAAAGGATTAAATGTTTTCTTTAAAAAATACTTCTACAACGGATCAACAGTTGTGAAGTAAGCTGAACCAATAATCAACAACATGTCATTTCAATTTCAAATTTTGAAACTACATATTGTCTATAAATAAGAATCAGTTGACAGACTATGAACATTGTTTTCTATTTTTGAAAAGGTTAAACAGAAATTCATATGTAAATCGGCATTGCTTACGGCCACGGAGGGTGATCAGCCCCGTTGTACCCTGTATTGATCAATACTACATTGCTAGAACGATATTGTCGTTCATCCTTTGTCCGCCTTAGCGCATAAAAATTTCCCATATTTGGATTGTTCATAACAGTCTTGAATCCAAACCAAAACAATTCGGTTGGATAACAATAGAGTTTATCTTGTTCAACAACAACTTTAAATTCATGTCTAGCCAGATCAAATAGCTTAGACGACTTTTAATTCAACATATACATAGTAGACACCGATTAGTATGTATCAACATGTGATAAAATATAATGATTATCCAAGTGGGGACACTTGTATAATCATGTTATAGAAATTAACGAACAGAATAAATAACTTGATCAATAATAACAGAATAAAGGAACTTGTACCACAATTATTGTTTAATAGCTTACTTATACAGATTCATTGCATAAGTATATACAAAGGTTGAAATATTTGAACAATTGAAATGAACATTTCAGATATTATCTTATGCATGTACGTTGCATAAAATAACTGCAAAGGGTTAGATACTTGCCTTGTCAGCTGCTTACACAACTTAGATATATCTTTTCTATCAAGTCTTATCATTAAATAGATCATTGTTTGATTAGAATAATATATTATATCATATAATACTGCTTATTGCAGTCAGCACATTCCTAATCACATTGTCACATAACTTTAACACTATTGAATCACAATTAAACAATTATCCAGTCAATCTATCTAAGTCTAGTCAATTTATCGGGTAATTATCGAGTCTAAAACTCTATACAGTTGATCAATACCCATTTGGATAACTTAAACACCCGTCACACTATTTTTTATGACCTTATAATAATTATAAAATAATTATTACCATTTACCAATATTTTTGAAATATCAGAATCATTATTAAATCATTTAAATAGCAAACAATTCTATTATCATTAACATTTAATCAATATTAAACTATGAATGAAACCATTGCCAAAATATTAAAGTTATGTATAATAACTCAAAATATTTTTAAAACATTTATATTACCCTTAAATGATTTTTAAAACATTTAAAAACATTATTAAATAATTACCATTAATATCAAAATATTAATGTACTATTTATCTAAATATTAAAAGTTATTAATTATAACTTAAAATATTTTTAATTCATTTATATCCCTTTTAATTGATTTTTAAAATAATAAAACCATTTTTAAACTATTTATTTAATATAATTATTAAATAAATTTAATATCATTAATAATAAATTAATAATTAATAATATTAAATTATTAATGAAATTATCCTTTAAATATTAAAAGTTATGTTTTATAACTTAAAATATCTTTAAACACTTTATTTTCATTTAAAATGATTATTATAATATTAAAATAAATTTTAAACTAAATTATTTAATATAATTATTAAATAACTTTAATATCATTAATAATAATTAATTAATGAAATTTACCTTTAAATATTAAAAGTTATATTTTATAACTTAAAATATTTTTAAATACTTTATTATTATTTAAAATGATTTTTAATATAATAAAATCATATTTTGATTAATTTATTTAATTCATTTAGTACATAATTTAATTATCATTAATATTAATTTATTAATGAAATTTATCATAAAATACTGAAAGTAATTAAAAATAACTTCAAATATTTTATTATATCATAATATAATTTTAAATGATTTTTCTAGTATTAAAATTATTTTTAAATAATTTATTTAATATTCTAATTAAGTAAATTAAATACTTTTAATATTCCAAAAATATTAAATATTTATGAAATATATTTAAAATAATTAAAAACTAATTTTCGAATTTAAAATAATTTTAATAATTTATTTTGTATTTTTAATAATTAAAAACTATTTTTTTTCTATTTATTAATTAATTTTCAGAAAATAATATATTATCTGTCGCTAAAGACCACCTATTGCGACAGAACCGTCGCTATAGGTGTTCTTCATGTTCTTGAAGCATACTCAGATCTTCATACACAGATTCGAGGGGGCTACTTTGACCGGCAATCGTGAACTGTGTATTACGTTTCTTTGGAAAGATAATGGTCAGATCTTGTAGAAATAGTCCATTCTATTTATAGGAAAATGGAATGCATAGTAACTAATCCATGAACTGGTCCAGATTGATTTACTTTAATCTGACGGTCCATATTTAAAAAAAAATCTTTTAAATAAAATATAATATATTCTATTTATATAAAAAGATTTTTTTACTATGCAAACACTATGCAAAACACTATGCAACACTATGCATAATAAAATATAATATATTCTATTTATAGAATAACTTTAATAAAGTATTCTGTTTTATATAAAAAGATGTTTCTGTTTTATTACGTTAATAATACGAATAAAATAAAATGTCATCATCGCTATAATAATTCATATTATTAATCGACAATAATTGAATCAAACTAAGCGACTTTCTCACATAAATATCAATAATCAATACCGTGTGCTACTATGCAACAACGCGTATTACTGTACTTTTACTACCCAGTAGTTCAACAGTATCAACGGTAAAACTTCCGCCGTTATTTTCAATAAAATATTTCTGTCGTTTTCTCAATCCGACAATAATTCCGTTGTGGGGTCCACCAATAATTGTACCGTCGTACGATATTTTTCAACACAAAGAATATTCCCTGACCAATCGAATATAATATAACAACTTGCATACTTTGCAAAATTTTTAAATACTACCCACAACTATAATATTATCTCAAATTCACACCATAATATAAAAAAATTATTTCGAGAAAATTAATTCTTTATTCATAAAATCTGGGGTTTCACAATCTCCCCTCCTAATGGAATTTCGCCCTCGAAATTTACGTACGTACCTGGTATGCCAAACAAGTGAGGATACCTTGACTTCACTTCAAATTCTAACTCTTGAGATATAGCCTTTGAGTGTTGAATACGATTCTTCTTATCCAAGATTGTAACACGTATCTCTTCAAACGTTAAATCATCCGCTATCTCTTTTGGTTCTAAATTAATAATGTGCTTCGGGTCGTCCACATATTTACGTAACATCGATACGAAAAAAAACGTTATGAACACGCAATATATTTGGCGGTAAAACGAGTCTATAAGCCACAGTTCCTACTCAATCGAGGATTTCAAATGGGCCAATTAAATCGAGGGTTGAGATTTCCTCTCTTAAGCAACTCTTGCTTCTAAAATAACACCCTCTTGAACCTTCTTCTTCACATTCATCAGATTCGGGTATGTAGCTTGAGCGTCTTTAACTTTATCGATTAAAGTCATTTTTACTCGTATATTCGTTATCTTCACGTGGGTCCCTAGAGTCTTTAACTCTATCTTCATCATTTGCAAGTTATACGAAATGAGTATTTGTGTTAACAACATCGCACTTGTAAACGCATACGATCTTCCACTCAACACGTCAGCTACCACGTTCGCTCTTCCACGATGATATTGAATAGTACGATCGTAATCTTCAACAGCTCGAGTCAACGTCTTTGGTGCATGTTACTTTCGTTTTAGTTGAAAAAATTATTTTGAGGGTTTAAGAAATGGGTTTTGTACTGGTGTCAATACAAAATTCGATTTCACGCTCTAGGGGTAGGCTAAGAAGTCTTTAGGAATACGTCAAGAGATTTATTAATGATAAAAATATCATTCAAAACTGTTACTCACATCCAAGACTTGGATAGTACGTCACATTGATACCAACTGTGACTTCTATCCCTTAACCTAGATAACACCTCACAATGATACCTATCAACTTGTTATCGTCATTCACGACGTCGCCTACAGAAAGTCTGTCTTCGGTGCATTCCACACAAGGAAGTCATCAACAAAAGGATCGGGGCTCTTTACTTATGGCTTGATATGACAATGATTGAATTTAGTGGTTTGGTTGCTTGAATTCACATAATAGGTTGGTTAGGAATATGAAAGCTAACAACCTTACGAAAAACATGATGAGTAGTTAACCAATCGTTTCCTAAAATCGCATCAAAGGCAAGTATTTTCAAAGAGACAAGATCAACACGTAATGTGAAAGTGTCGATGTGACAACATGAGAATTTGGGCAATTTATTAAAATCTTAAATGATTGATTTAAGGTCAAATAATAGACCTAGACAGAAAATAATTGTATGCGTTTGTTGTTATTGGGAAGGAATTTTGAGGGTTTCAAAATTCTGTGAAGGATATAGGTGAATTATTCAGGATTAAGGATTTATGTGATTAAGTTCGGGGAAAATGGTTATGTATGTGTTCAGAATGTGGTTAAGGGTCATGTGTTGACCAGATAAATTACATCTGTGATAAACCCTAAGTATATATTAAGAACGTCAACGTTCAGTTAGAAAACCCTAACGTCGGATAAGAAACCCTAAAAATCGGTTCTGGAAAGCCTAGTTTCAGTTCCGGGAGTCCGAAACCTTGAATCGGATATTAAAAAACCCTAGATTGGGAATGTATTGATATGTACAAGGTTAAACGCCAATAATTTTAATTAATTAGGGAAAACCCTAATGAATTTCTGGAAATTTTAGTTGATTATTAAAAAACCCAAATACCTGATCTGAAAACCCTAATTTCAGATTCTGATAAAATGAAACCCTAATCTGGGAATATAACGGAGAATTATAATGCTTATGTGGTATTAATTATACTACTAATTAGGGTAAAGGTTAATTAATTAACAAACTCCAATTTCCAATTTTTGGAACCCTAATTGTTTCGTCAGAAACCCTAATGCTCAATTGTAGATTTAATTGCTAAAATTAGCAATGTTAATTAGAAAACCCTAAATCCTAATTATTTCAATTTATGAGTAATTAGAAAACCCTAATCTAATTACGAATATTAAATTTTTCTATTAGAAACCCTAATTCAAGGGTTTTGAACCCTAATGACCATTTTCACCCTAATTGCTTAATTAGAGATTGTAATTATGAAATGCTAATCCTAATTAGCAAGAATGAATTTATGATTAAGAAATTTTTATATAATTAGAAAATTCTAATTATATGTTAGAAATATTAATTTTCTATTTTTATAACCGAAATTTGGAAATTATAGAAATTAAATTTGCAAAGTTAAGGGTTAATACCTAAATCCTAAAATACTAAGTCCTAAACCCTAAAATTCAAACCCTAAACCCTAAGGGTTTGTATCAAAAAAATACCATTCTAAAAATTAAATTTGCATGGAAAAGACTAAAATGCCCTTAGTGCATTATGGTGACTTAACTTGCAAGAATTGGCCTAGTGGAGTGGTTGAGCAACCCTAGTCTAGCTTATGACTTTTTGTCCAGCAATCTAGCAGCTAGCTTAGCCAATACATTGCATTTGTATCAATTTATAAGATTTAAGAGAGAGAAATGACTACTTTCATTTTTCATTTTCACCAAGACTCTCTCTCTCTAAAATTCGGGAAGGTAGAGTGAGAAAGTGAGATAAGACAAGTTAGAATAAGTTCATAGCTTGGCAAGATCAGATCTTAAGGATCAGAAATCAGAAATCAAGCTCAAAAGGTATAAAACCCTAAAAATTTGAAATCTCATGATTTGGTGTTAAATGTTGTTGTTAATTAGTTAATGTTGTGTATTTAGGTGTCATTTAGTGATCTGGGTTGTTAAATCCCAGATCCATAACATCAAGATACTCGAATCAAGCATTTTAAGAAATCTGGAAAAAGTTTGAAAAAGTGGCCTGACAGTCGAATGTCAGGGCCTTTAGATCTGTGTGTGTTAAGTGTTATGTGTGTTTTATGTTATGGATCTATAGTATGCTAAGTGTTCTTTATTCTGAAACTTGAATCAACCTTATAACATTTCTAGATCGTAAGTTACAAGCGGTCAAAGATCGTTGACCGATCACGTTTTCTGGATTTCTGGGCAAACCCAGAAACCCAGATCGCCTGACAAGCTTTTTGAAGCTTTTGATCTTGATGTACTTTGATTGTTTGGCCAAGTTGTTGTTGATTAGTTGTATTCTGGTATGTAGACTACACATTAAAGCCTTTAGGTCACTTAGAACTTAACTGGAATAGCAGGAAATTGAGGTCAAACTTGCTTTGACCGACTATTTTGACGAAATCTGGGAAATTCCCAGATTTTTGAAGAACAGTTGCTGGGAGGACGTTTGACCGGTTAGATATTGAACATATGTTGTTGTTAGAATGATATGTTGATATGTTATTGTACCCTAACACCTATACTACATTTTTGAATCTTTATATCACATAAAAGACTACACCAATTTCAATATATGAAGCTGCAAAGTAGTGACCCTCGTACTGTTCGAGTTTCTGGGCTGTTTCTGGGCAGCCCAGAAACTCAAGAACAGGTCTAACAACGTTTTCTGGAGCTTGGATCTTGCATCTCGGTTATGTAATGACCATGAAATCCGTTTGAGGTTGTAATGTTACATGAGTACTACAATCTGAAAGTTTTAACCAACCTAGAAAGTAACAAGAACACTGTTTAAATCTCGGTCAAACCACCCAACCCGAGTACTGACATGAAGGCTCAAGAACACCTCAAGAACACCATTAGCGACGGATTCGTTTCCAGAAACCCCTATAGTGACACTTAATTTTGGAAATTAATTAAATTAATTAAATAATTAGAAAAAAATGGTTTTTAATTATTAAAAATACAAAATAAATTCCGAACAATTATTTTAAAGTCTGAAAAATAGTTTTTTAACTATTTTAAGTATATTTCGAAAATATTTAATATTTTTTTGAATATAAATGGTATTTATTTATTTAATTATAATATTAAATAAATTATTTAAAAATAATTTTAATTCATGAAAATCATGAAAAATTATTTTATGGTATAAGAAAATATTTTAAGTTATTTTTGATGACTTTTAATATTTTGGGATGAATTTCATTAATTAATCAATATTAATGATAATTAGTTTATTTAATAGATATATTAAATAAATTAAGGAAAAATGGAATTAATGCTTTATAAATTATATAAAAATGATTTAAGTGTTATAAAAATATTTTAAGTTATAAAATATAACTTTTGATATTTAGTCATGAAAATATTAATATTTTAATATTAATAGCAATTATCGGATAATGGAATTAAGTGTTTAAAAATCATATAATTATGATTTTAAAGTATTAAAAATACTTTGTGATATTATAATTATATTATAATATTATGTTATGATTTTCATTAATATTTTATATTAAATGAATATTAATGATTAAGGAATTATGTGGTATTTAATTTATTTAAATACGGTTTTAATGATTGAAAATTATGATAAATGATAATAATTACTTGAAAATTATTATAAGTCTTTAAAAATTGTTTTGGCTGATTAGAAAATTATCTGTGATATTGTTAAGTGTTAAGTCAGAGTTTAATTGAACTTAAACTCGATATTCGTCCGACTAGACCGTCGAGATGATAGAATTGTGTCGGTTTCAACTCAGACTGTAATAGTTTGACTTGATACCTAGTCTTATGTGTGTTATAGACTGATAGGATTATGTGGTAATGTGTTTAGGTTATTCTGTGGATATAAATATAACAGTATTATACTGTGATGATATTATTCTAATTATTGGAGATCTATATTACTAGTATTAGGTCTTCGGGTAAAGCGTTAAAAATTATGTTGCGGTAATCAACGGTTTAGGCAAGTTTTCTATTTAATTAACTCTAATAAGAGTGTTTTATTCAAGCTTATGGTTAATCAATGCTGATTGCCATGAAAATTGTACTCTGTACATCTTGAATGTATAAGTCAGGTATGAAAGGCTGATCACCTTCATTACCAGTTGGTTCAGAAATATTTGTTCATGTGTAATACTTGTTCAGTCAAAAATTTGTTCGTGCTAGTTCTCAATTATATTGATGAATTATAGCAAGCCCATTATTCATACTCTTCAATCATGATATATCGTTATATTGTTGTATATAAATTTGCTGGGCAACTTTCATGCTCACCCTTGTTATATCATGATAAAACATTGTAGATAAAGCAAATGCGTTCGGATACAGGAAAAATGATAATGCCAAGTTCAGCTTGGGGCAATAAGTGCGGCTAGTTTCTAATAGTATATTTTGATAATATTGTTGTGTAATAGATACTTAATGAATTGTGTATTAAGTTAAGGTTACTCGACCTTGGGGAATAGTGTGTAATGTATTGTATAAACAATTTATGTTTATATCTTCCGCAAATAGTTATAGAAATAGTATACCGGATCCGAGGTGATTTGGGGCTCGGATACTGGGCTACTACAGTCGATTTGAATCAAATAAGATTTATAAACAGTGGAGGTAACGAAGGTTTCTCCCAATTGAGTTTCAATAGATAAATCAAAGTTTAACTTCTCCGGAGTTAAGTACAAACATTGAACACAACTATGTGAAATAAAAGAGTGAGTAGAACCGGTATCTAACATGGTATAGACTTCGTAAGAGCTTATGATTAACTTACCCGTGATAATTTTATTCAGGTTCCTCGTCACGAGAGAAAAAAAATGCTCTCTCTTAAACTACCGGCTTTGGCTTGTCTGGGACATCCTTTGGCATCATTATCCCAGCTGGAATTGACTTCATTATACGACAAAATTAAACTAGGTGACCTTCTCTTCCGTAATTAAAACATGCTTTGGACTGCTACGTACAGTTTGGACGAATGTGTCCCTCCTGTCCGCATTTGAAACATACGACCGATGGGCGTTCTTCTTCCTTTGAAACGGGTGCTGGTGCCGACATCTTCATGTCATTGTTTAACCTCCTCTTCTTAAAATGTCCATTCTTATTATCTTGGCCATGATTACCACCGAAATGGTTACCATTCTTGGCATGATAATATCCCCCACGATGGTTATCAATGTTCCGATGACCGTTGCCACCGGTATTGTTAACGCCAAGATCTTCTGCCACGTCCCAATCACATAAGACGTCCTGATCCTGCACAGTAAACACGATAAACACCACAAGCTTGACGGCTGTTCCGTCGGGGGATAGCTCAGGCGTGAGAATTAGTATGTGTTCACAAGGTTAACAATGGAGGAATGTAATGTCTAGTGTCTAGAGATATGATAATGCCTGATCCTGTGTGTATGGGTGAGAGAATATGAATATATTTCAAGGTATGAGAACGTACCTGTTAGAGAAGGCTTCCTTGCTAAGTTATACTGTCCCTGCATGGATTACCATGCCAACCACTACTACCTGACACCCCCCTGATCTGATAGGCTTTACCGACTGCATGTGGTTTATCTACTGCTTTTGGCCACTGTTTTCTACCGTCGGCCGGCTATGATCCCATCCACATTAATGCATGGCAGGAGCTTTGGTCAACTGTCATGCTTTTTCATCATCACGAGTCAAAGATAACAGATATTAAAATGTCTAATAGGTCAATCTATTGATCCGACCCGGTCTTATAAGATTAAATGAAGCTGGTACAGTGATTGGGCCCGATGAGCCCTATGACTTAATTATAACAGCCCAATAGATTAAATTAATAAAGGAGCCCAATTTACCCGGCCCAAGATAGGAGAAATATCATGACCCAACATTGCCCCCTAGTTTTTTGTTAAACAGAATGTTTAATGGAAAATTATGAGTGGTCTAGGATAATTTACTAAAGGCTAATGATAGGAGATAATTAAAGTGTACGAAATGAAAAGAAGAATAAAAGGAGGCCCAACCCAGGAAAGCCCAATCTAATAGATACATGAACCCGGAACCGGACCCTTCCCATTCAAATTATGAATCATTACTAACATTTAATGAGCCGGCCTTTGGATAACAGTGTAACCAGCCAGTACAAAAGGTAACTTTACCAATTTTGACAATTTTACCTGTCCATTTGAAATTCGAGCGCCTTCTGAACTTTCTGCTCCTCTGCACTTTCTTTTTCCTTCTGAAAACCGTCAAAAATGGCCTCCCAGAATCCTGATCAAGGCTCTCCTATACTGGTAAGCCCACTTACCGTTGTTCCACCGAATTCTGCCAATGCCCGTGAAGGATCGTCAACCTCGAACCCAAAGGGGGCAAAATCCGACAAAAATGCTCCCCCAAAAAACCCTAAGTCTTCCTCTGAGTATTACAGGAGCACAAAACGCTACTCACATGCCAATACTCCCTCTATCATCACAGAGGAGGAACTGAAGAGGATCCGGACTCGATACCACATCCCGGATACCCATGCTGTCAGGGTTCCCCGATCCGGCGAGAAAATGTACCAACGGCCAGAAGGTTGGACGGCCGTTCCTGTGACACTGTTGGAAAAAGGGGTTCGTTTTCCTTTACATATTTTCATAGTAACCTTGCTGGGGTTCTTAGGGATAGGGTTTTCCCAACTGGTACCGAACTCATACATTCACACCCTGGCCTTCGTGGCCTTCTGCCATGAATTGGGTGTTGAACCTTCTCTGGACTTCTTTTTCACTATATACAAGATAATCCAATCTAGAGAGAAGGGATTTAAGGCTCTTAGCAAACAAACCCCAAAATCTGGAGAAAAATTCGAGAGGCGTTCGCTGGTAAACACTCCTTCGAGTAACAGAGGATGGCACGAGAAGTGGTTCTTCGTCAGAGGTCTCGAAATTTCTTCTCTTCCTGACTGGGCCACTGACGAGAAGATCTCTGCTGACTTCGGAGACATTTCTGAAGAAAGGACAGTTGAAATGATGGAATTTTTCGATAATTTCCCTAAGGAGGAGTGGAAATACGGACTTCTCTCTGAAACAGGCATGGTTATATGACCATAAATGTAAGTATCAACCTATTTTATATGTATATAAGGATTTTTTGAGAATGCTTTTATAATACGGGTTCTAACAGAATTACTTGGTTATGCAGTGTCTCTGATCAAACCAAGTTCTTCAGAAATAAGAGAATTTGAAGATTTTTTGTCTGGGAGGTCTTCGGAGACTGTCGAAACTGTGACAACAGAAGCTGTTCCCGAAGCTGAACCAATCCCAGAAATCCACACAGACGAGTTCGGAGCTGACGAACCAGAAGCCGATGAGGTTCCAGTTCCAGAAGAGACCCTCCATCCTCGTCAGAAGAGGAGGGCAATAAGAAAGCCAAGATCAACACCCTTACCAACTCCCCTGCACCTACCCCAGAAGTTAAGCCCTCCACAGCATCCATTCCCCGAGGAGGAGGCTTATTAGATCGTCCTGATCGAAGAAGAATCCTCCGAATTAAAAAATTGAAGAGCAAAGTAACGCCTCTAACGGGCGAAGAGCTTAGGGTGCCCCCGTCTTTGATTATCCCTCCCTTTGTACCGCCTGTAGAAATACAGATGACCGAAGATGGTGATCAGGATGAAGCCATCCCAACTCTATCAAGGAAGAGGAAGCGTACTCCCGATAGCCATCCGAGCTCTGCATCGGTAGCTCCTTCTAAGGAACCCCACCAAAACAAAACTCCTTCCCCTGAACCGTGTATGCAGAACCCGAACCTGAACCTACCCCTCCTGAACAAACCGTTCCTTCCCCAAATAGGTCGAGACCCTCGCCTGAAAGACCCGGTCCTTCAGGTCAGGGTTATCATGCCGAGGCCATGGGGTCTCTGACTCTGTGGCCCAGATTCAATGCTAACTTTCCATTCGACCTGTTCGGGGCCTTCGTGAGGGACACTGACGATCATCGATTCAGTGATCACACGGATGGGAATCTGCTTGACGAAGGGATGAGCTATCTGGCTAAGGTAAATAACCATTCCTTTATGTTTTACCTCTGTTCTTGTTTGGATATCTGAATACTGACTGGAAACTTTTTGAACGTATGCAGGCCAATGCTGTCTTCGGACGTTTACGTCCAAGGCATATAAATGGAGAGGCCGAGGAAGATTTCATGCGACAAGAGATTAATATGCTGAGATAGACCTTGGCCCGAGAAAGGGAGGACAAAGTAAACGCTCTTTACACCATCGATGGCCTCCAACGAGATCTTGATCTGGCCAACATGGACCTAAAGACGTCTGACGATGAGCTAAGGGCCACAAGAGATAGTTTAGCCGCTTCCGAAGCCAGCCAACGCACTCTAACTGATATGAATGTCGGCCTGGTTGAAGAAAATCTGTTGCTGAAAGCCAAAAATGAAGAATTTTCTTCAGCCAACAGAAGTCTGGCTATATAACTTGGCGAGGCTAAATCGAAGGCCAAGGATGAAGAGCGGAGACATAAAAATAAACTCCACAAACTTCACCACAAAATAAAGGAGCTTGAGGGAAGGGGTCCCCTTTTGCCTGAAGAAATGAAAAAGCAGATCCAGGCAGAATACAGGGATTCGGATGAACTTAACGTTGATATCATGAAGGTCTACTCGGAAGGCTATGAAGACTGCCGAGAACGAGGCAAAGAAAAGTTATCTGCTGCTCAACTGGATCCAGCTTTGCTCAACTCCGAAGACGAAGGTGGTGCCTAGCTGATCCTCCTACTTTCATTCTGCCTTATGTTTATATTTAAACTGTTTGTCTTTTGAAATATGTATAAAATTTTATGTATTGACATTGTTAATGTTTTTCATTAGTGTATTTAGTTTATGAGTAAATAGATCGGACGAATGATTTAGTTTTCCTGATAATGGATCTGTGATTCCCTTAACTTGTCTTCGGTTAGTTCCTTTTCATTAATTCAATATTAGTAAGAATGGACCCATGCAGTGAATCAGTTAAAACATATAATGATTAATGCATGAGACGAAATGAATTATATTTCACGGAAAAAATTTAACTTAACCGAACTGAACGGACTGAACTCAACACTTAAATAAAATAAAGTAATGCATATTTATCGGTTCCGAAGTGTGAGATCGGTCGTTTGTTTACCACTCAGGGTGAAACATTTATATAAGGACCAAGATATAAAGATCAAGATATAAGGACCAAGATATAAGGACCAAGATATAAGGACCAATTGTGACCATTGACTTACCACCCTAGCTAAATCAATATAGGATCCTTTGTCTACCACTCGGGGTAGAACAACAAATAGGCTGCCATCGAATGGCCAGCGAGTCCTACCATACCTCCTTACAATATAGTGACCGTAGGACAAATAGGACCAGGACCAATAGTGACCATTGACTTACCACCCTGACAAAATCAATATAGGATCCTTTGTCTACCACTTGGGGTAGACAAACAAATGGGCTGCCATCGAATGGCCAGCGAGTCCTACCATACCTCCTTACAACATAGTGACCATAGGACAAATAGGACCAGGACCAATAGTAAAAAAGTGACTTTTTATTGATAATGAACAATAATATACAGACTTCCGATAACTTGACTTGATCTCTACTGAAAGTATTTCCGAAGTCTGCCAGCATGCCAAGTATTTTTGATCTCGGAGCCATTCAATGACCTCAACCGATAAGTACCCGGCTTTAACACTTCGATCACCTCATATGGCCCTTCCCAGTTTGGCATTAACTTTCCAGTGTTTTGAGGTGTAGAAGCTTCGGCTTCTCTGAGGACGAAGTCTCCAACTTTGAATCTGCGAAGCTTAACTCCTTTGTTATAGTGCTTAGCTACTCTTCGTTGATAGGCAGCTAATTTAAGTAGGGCAACCCCTCTGACTTCTTCCAGCAGATCCAAATTGGCCTTCAGTCCTTCATCATTGTAGATCTCTTTATACTGGCTTACCCGAAGACTTGGAGATCCAATTTCGACGGGGACTAAGGCATCAGTACCATAAGCTAGTCGAAAAGGTGAATCTCCCGTAGTGGTCCTCGGCGTAGTCCGGTAAGCCCATAGCACACTGAGCAGTTCTTCTGGCCATCTTCCTTTAGCCTCATCCAGCATGCGTTTGATCCCATTCAGCAGCGTCCTGTTGGTCACCTCAACTTGCCCATTTGACTGAGGATGAGCCACCGAAGTCTTCTTATGCTGAATTCCCAGCTCCTTTAAAAATGCCTCGAACTTTGATCCCACGAACTGGCGTCCGTTGTCCGATATCAATACTCTGGGGATTCCAAAGCGAAACACTATGGACTCTTTTATAAACTTCAGACATTCTTGCTCCGTTATCAACCGAAGTGGCTTCGCTTCTACCGACTTGGTCATGTAGTCAATGGCAACTATGATAAAGCTAACCTGACCTTTAGCTTTAGGCAACGGACCCAATATATCTACCCCCCAGACAGCAAAGGGTATAGGAGATAAAATCGAGTATAACTCTTCAGGTGGCTGATGTGGGATCGGACTGTTGAGTTGGCATTTTTCGCATTTCTTGACATACTCAGTAGCTTCTTTAAAAATCGTAGGCCAGTAGTATCCTTGCCGAAGTACTTTGTAAGCTAGAGATTTAGCAGCAATATGATTCCCGGAAATACCCTCGTGCACTTCCCGAAGAGCATATTCCGCCTCAGATGGAACCAGGCATTTCAATAACGGTGAGGAAAAAGCCAATCGATACAGATCTCCATCAATAAGAACAAAATTGGCACTTTTATACTTGATCGTTTTTGCCAGGATTTGATCCGAAGGTAGGACGCCATTTGCCAAATACTCGATGTAGGGAGTCATCCAATAGTTAGATCGCTCGATACACATCACTTCTTCATGCTGAACACTCGGTTGCTGCAGAATCTCCAAGTAAACTGATCCATTGAAAACATCGATATCTGTAGTAGCCAATTTCGACAGTGCATCGGCGATGGAATTGTCATTTCGCTCTATGCCTTGGAATTCATACGAAGCGAAATACTGAAGTCGGTCCTTTAATTCCGCCAAATACTTGATCATTCGAGTTCCACGAGCCTCATAATCTCCTGACAGCTGCTTGACGACCAACTGTGAGTCACTGTAAATGATGAGCTTCTGGACCTCTAGACTCTTGGCCAATCGCACACCCGCCAACACTGCTTCATACTCAGCTTCGTTGTTTGTTGCTTTAAATCCGAATCTAATGGCCTGCTGAACTTTAAATCCGTCTGGACTTGTTAAGATGATACCTGCCCCACTGACAGTCAGAGTGGAGGAACCATCCGCATATAGAGTCCAAGCATTCTGACCTTGTTGAAGGACCGCCACTGCTCGATCAGATGACTCAGCTTCTGGCAACTCTACATCAGCTTCGGTGAACGTACATTCAACAATAAAATCGACTAAGGCCTGACCTTTGATAGATGTTCGGGGATGATATTCGATGAAAAACTGGGACAACTCCATAGTCCACGCCGCTAGCCTCCCGGAAACTTCTGGTCTTCCCATTACCTTCTTTAATGGCTGATCCGTGTAGACGACCAGGAGCCGACCTTGAAAATACTGTCAAAGCGTTCTGCTAGCAATTATTAGAGCAAAGGCAAATTTTTCAATATTCGGATACCTGGTCTCAGCATCTCGCAAAACATGACTGACATAGTAGACCGGATGCTACTTTCCACTGATCTCTCGAACTAGTACCGCTCCAACTGCTAACAAACTTGCTGCAAGGTACAGATATAAGGTCTCCGCTGGAACTGGCTTTACTAATAAAGGAGCAGAAGAAAGATACTCTTTTATGCCTTGGAAAGCATCTTCGCACTCCGAAGTCCATTGGAACGTCTTCGCATTCTTCGGCCCCTTCAACGTATTAAAGAAAGGAAGGTACCTCTCTGCAGACTTGGCTACGAACCTCCTTAAAGCTGCAATCCTGCCAGTCAGACGTTGAACGTCTTTGAACGACTGAGGAGTCTTCATATCAAGAATGGCCTGGATCTTCTCCGGATTTGCCTCGATGCCCCTCTGACTGACCAGATAACCCAAAAACTTTCCTGCACTGAGGCCAAAAGTGCACTTGGCCAGATTAAGCCTCAGTTGACGATGACGAACAGTTTGAAAGCACTCCTCTAAATCGTCCAAATGTTTATGAACCTGCATGCTCTTTACGATCATATCATCGACGTAGACCTCCATGTTCCTTCCCAGCTACCTATCGAAGATGAAGTTCATCATTCTCTGATAAGTGGCTTGGGCATTTATAAGACCAAAAGTCATCTTCTTATAGGCATACACCGAACGGTATGTAATAAACGCAGTCTTCGGGATGTCCTCCTTAAGCATGGATATTTGATGATAACATGAAAAAGCATCCATAAAGCTTAGTAAAGCATACCCTGAAGTAGCATCGATGAGTTGATCGATATGGGGAAGAGGATAAAAGTCCTTCGGGCAAGCTCTGTTGAGGTCTGTGTAGTTGATGCAAACCCGCCACTTTCCATTTTGCTTCTGCACCAAAACTACATTCGCCATCCATTTAGGATAATCAATCTCATAAATGAAGTCGGCAGCTAACAACTTTGCAATTTCTTCATCGATGATCTTCTATCGCTCGGGTGCAAAGATCCGCCTTTTTTGTCGAACTGACTTCTTCGAGGGGTCCACATTCAAACTATGCTCAGCTATCTTACGGCTTACCCCAGGCATATCCTTCGATTCCCATGCAAAAATATCGGCATAACAGCGTAAAAGCTCTATAAGGTTCGTCCGAAGAGGCTCTGGTAGCTCCGAACCAATCTTTACGGTTTTGTTCGACTTTCCGACGATCAACTCGACCTCTTCCGTACTTCCTGCAGGAATCACCATCGGTTCCGAACTACTTTTAATGAAGGGCTCAATCTCAATCGCCATAGTCTGTTTTTGCTTGCTGACCCCCACTCCAGAGGAAATAACGGCATTCCGGTAGCACCGCCGAGCTAAATCCAAGTCCCCAGCCACCTCTCCCACTCCATGCGTCGTGGGGAACTTGATTTTAAAATGAGGGATGGAAGTCACCGCTTGGAGAGCAGTCAAGGTAGGTCTTCCCAGTATAGCATTGTAAGCTGAATCTACGTGCACAACATAGAATTTGCACAGTATTTCTACCTGCTGGGGTGCTGTGCCGAAGATAACCGGGAGCTCAATAGTGCCTGCAACTTTAACCGGATCGTTGCTGAAATCGTATAACGGAGCTTCCTGCCCGACTTCCAATTTTTGTCCATCTAGATGCATCCTCTGATAGGCATGGGCGTACAAAATATCTACCGAAGACCCATTGTCTACCATCATACGCTTCATGTCCACCGAGCCCACTTGTGCTGTGATCACCAAGGCCCCTTCATGAGGATCAATAGATTCTGAAGGATAATCAGCGTCAGTGAATGATATGACGGTTCCTGGAAATGGCCTGTCAATCTTCAGGGGAGCATGCGTCACAGTCATGACCGAGTCCAAATAAGCCCTTCTCTTCTTCCCTATCAACTTCCCCCTAGACCCACCGGTTATCACGTCGATGACATGCCTTGGAGGCGGTACTGGAACCGTCTGAACCGTTTGGACAGTGCGGTTGACATTTTGCTGATTGTTCGCGGCCACATACTGTACCAACAAGCCATCTTTAATCTTCCTTTCCACAAAATCCTTCAAATTACAACATTCGTTAGTATCATGGCCCGCAGCTTGATGATATCCACAATACTTACAAGAGTTACCCTGTCCTGTTCGATAATTATCGTGGGGTGGCTCAATGAAAGGCTGATTTCGGATCTGGTCCAGAATTACCGATCTATCAGTGTTCAACTTTGTATAGATCTTATTCACCTTTGGGGCTGCAACAGGGGGACGACTGTTTCCTTGTCGCCAAGAATTATTAAACTTCTTTGAACTGCCCTCCGATCGGTCATTATACCCCCCCGTCCTCCTCTGATCAACTTCGACTTTAGGAGCTACTGTCTCTTTCAATTGATCCGAAGGAGGATGTTTTAGGCTGTTCATGGCTTCTTCCACAACAATATAGCCTTCTGCCTTGTCAAAGTCTTCGGCCAAGCTCTTCGGATGGTGGAACATCAATTTTTTCACCAACTTTTCAGATTTAACCAGATCCAACCCATTCTGGAACAATCCCACTGCCTGGAGATCATTAAGGTCGGATACTTGTCCGACTGGTTCTCGGAACCTCTTAACATACTGTCCCAAAGATTCACTAGTATACTGCCGGATCTGTGCCAGAGAACCCGTGGGCTTTCCTCTTCTTCGGTTACTTCCAAAACGGGCATGGAACTTATAACAAAGTTCGGTCCAAGAGGATATTGAATCTGAAGGTAGAGTTCCTAACCATTGCCTGGCATCTTTCCTCAATGTAGTAACAAAAGTGTGGCACTTGGCAGCATCAGTAAAGTCATAATAGTCCATTAGCCGGTCGAACGCCTGGTTATGGTCATAAGGATCTCCGGTCCCATCATAACTTTCCATGCGAGTCAGTTTTTTAGTGATATCCGCCTTCTCTTTGAGGATATCTGAGGAAAAAGGGGACGCCTTCTTTCCCGGAGCGTCTTTCACTTGCTGGACTTCAACCAATTGCTTTTCGGAGCTCTTTTAACTCCCTCACCAGAAAATGAACGCCTTCAGGTTGTGGGGAGACTCCTTTCTCGCGATCAATATTCTGTCCTTGAGGGGATCGACCTACTCCCGTCGACCCTAAAGCTCGGGTGGGACTTCTCGATCTACTCCGACGTACAACTTTGTCCTTATTGTGAGAATGGTCCCGTTGATAGTCCTTTACTCCGATCTCGGGCATGATCTCCCTCGACCTGCTTCTTCGTCTGTCGCTATCTCGATGCTGAGAACCAATGACAACTAGTTCCTTCCTTGAGGCCACAGGAGTTCTGCTACTCGATTTCCTCCTACTTCGGGAAAGATCTCTAGAAACATGCGCGGAATGCTCCGGCTCCTTACCGTCTCGCCGCGGTACCTCCTTATGCCTACTTCGCCTTTCGGACCGGACTTGGCTGGATGCTTCGTCCCTCAATTCTGCCACCCGAAGCATTTGCTCGGCTATATCCTCTCTTTGTTTCAATAGGACTTCCAAAGCTTTATCCGCTTCTTCTTTCATCCTCGCCAACTTGGCGGTTTTATCCTCCTGACCACTTATATGATACGTCCTGGTCGGGGAGCGTTCTGTCTGTCTTTGATCATGATCCCACTCCTTATCCGCACCGAAAACTAATCTTCGTCTGGTCCCACCGTGGATCTTGAGACGGAGATCTCCTGAATTATGCTTAGAAGCCGTGCTTTCATGAGCACTTTTAGAAGGACCCAAACGATCCTTCACCGAAACTTGAGGCAGTGATGAACTAACAGCCATCGCCTGCCCTTCTGGTGTACCATCCCTACTCCTCATCATCTTCCGAAGCAGGTTAAATGACTGTGATTGAAAATTTCAATGACACTAGAACTAAAAAACCCCTCCTTCTAGCGCCAATGTTAACGCCAAGATCTTCTGCCACATCCCAATCACGTAAGACGTCCTGATCCTGCACAGTAAACACGATAAACACCACAAGCTTGACGGCTGTTCCGTCGAGGGATAGCTCAGGCGTGAGAATTAGTATGTGTTCACAAGGTTAACAATGGAGGAATGTATTGTCTAGTGTCTAGAGATATGATAATGCCTGATCCTGTGTGTATGGGTGAGAGAATATGAATATATTTCAAGGTATGAGAACGTACCTGTTAGAGAAGGCTTCCTTGCTAAGTTATACTGTCCCTGCATGGATTACCGTGCCAACCACTACTACCTAACACCCCCCTGATCTGATAGGCTTTACCGACTGCATGTGGTTTATCTACTGCTTTTGGCCACTGTTTTCTACCGTCGGTCGGCTATGATCCCATCCACATTAATGCATGGCAGGAGCTTTGGTCAACTATCATGCTTTTTCATCATCACAAGTCAAAGATAACAGATATTAAAATGTCTAATGGGTCAATCTATTGATCCGACCTGGTCTTATAAGATTAAATGAAGCTTGGTACAGTGATTGGGCCCGATGAGCCCTACGACTTAATTATAACAGCCCAATAGATTAAATTAATAAAGGAGCCCAATTTACCCGGCCCAAGATAGGAGAAATATTATGACCCAACAGGTATGATTATTATCGTGTTGCTGGTCATTACCTTTTGGTTGTGACGACTCATTATCGCGCTCCACTAACTGAGCCCTATTCACAATATCTGAATATAAACAAAGTTTGTGAGAAATGAGGTATTGACGTATATCGGGTTTCAAACCTCGCAAAAACATTCACGTCATTCGCTCCTTATTATCGACCAAATAGGGATGCAAACCGGGATAACTCCGCAAACTTAGCCTCGTACTGCGACACGGTCATATTATTTTTCTCCAATTTGATAAACTCCACCTCCTTCATGTGACGAATACTTTCGGGAAAGTATTTGTCGTTGAACAGCTTTTGGAACTTCTCCCAAGACATCTTCAATACGGCAGGTTGAGTACGTTTTACCGATTCCCACCAGTAATCTGCCTCTTCACGCAACATAAGGGTGGCAAAGGGAACCTTTTGCTCCTCGGAGCATCCCAAGACATAAAATATCTTGGTAATCTGCTTTATCCATGTCTCCGCCTTAAGTGGTTCTGGCTTTCCCAAAAACTCCGGTGGTCCCAGCTCCTTGAACTGCTTAGCGGTGACTGTCCGAGAGTTATCAGTATTTCTACCTGCATTTTGGACATGAGCTGCCTTCTCCTGTTGTTGCATGAATTGAATAAAGTCTCTGACCATTCCAGCATTCACCATTTCATCAGTGTTATTATTTTCATGAGGAGTATTGTCCTCTAGTTGCACATTATCCTGATTATTTATCTGTGGGGACTCAACGGTCTCCTGTGCTCCATTGATAATCTCAACATTCTCGGATGCCATTTTCAAACACTGTCACAAAACAAGGGTTAATTAACATATCACATATTATCCCTATACTTTGACCGACCAATTAAATACCAAATAAACTTAGGTAGGTCATACTAGCGAAGGAATTCCCCGTCTCTCCCCTCCTTGTTCTAGTCTCACATCTTAGCCAGGGATTCTATCCCTAAGCTCTGATACCAACTGTGACGTCCCCAAAATTAGGTATACATCACCCATCTTGGGCCGTCAGATACATGGTACAAAATTCAAATACAACTTACTAATACAACTGTCGTGTACAATACGACAAAACATAACTGTGAGTTTGAATACAATTATTGTCTACTAGAGATTATACAAACTCAAAAAGAGTCCTTATTACAATTATTAATACACTATTTCACAGAATAGTGAAAACTACTAATGTTATCCTTTGGACCGTCACTCTGTTCCCTGATTAGTCCCTGCTATGTTCTCATTTCCTGAAGAGAACGGTGAAAGAAAGGGTGAGCTCAACTAGCCCAGTAAGAATTATTATGGCTAAGATAATGCAGAATAAATTATCGTTAGCCTTCAATAGTATTAAACTGATAAAATATAACAATATCAAGTTTAACAGCAGCGGATCAAGCAATCCATTAAAAGAGTCAAGTAGAGAATTGAATCTACTATCTTTTATGATTTAAAAAGTTTTTCATCACTTTTATCGTTGAAACTCAGCTCAATAAATAATCCACATCATTAAATCATCCTTGCACTTTAGGCCAAGGATATTCTTTAGTATCACGACCACGAATTATTCATGCACTACGGGCCAAAGATAATCGTGTTTTCATCAACGGTCCTGATCATGCCATAAAACAATTCATCTTTGCTCCCTTGGCCGAAGAGAATCCATAGCCATAATCATACCAAAAACTACCCATCAATGCACTACGGGCCAATGAGGACTTTTTCACATCATTTGTAACATTACGGTCATGATTATACCTAATAATCCCTGGTCATAATCATACCAAGTCCATCTATGCACTACAAGCCACAGATGACTTTCAACATAATATAAACATGAGGATGATTACAATGATATAAGAATTCAATAAAACAAGTTCAAGAATTAATTTGTCCAAGAACTACTAATGTCCAAATTGTCCACATGATACTGCTTTGCAGAGTAAAATTCAAGAATGATCAGAAGAATATTTACATGAAAAGATACTGGATGAAACGCAAATATCAAGGATATTCTACTAATTTCATGGAGTATAGAAGTCAAAACTTTAACTAACTGAGTATAATAAAGAATGGAATAACAAAAGAAATCACCATGCATGCGGTACTTCGCATAGACAGGTTATTCCAACAGAATAATAATAACGAAACCAGGTCAGGCAAAATTTACACCGACAGAATGTTCCAACAGAATAATAAAGACGGAACCAGGTCCGGTATAAACACACAGACAGGATGTTCCAACGGAATAGTAATAAAGACGGAACCATGTCCGGTGTAAAACACACAGACAGGATGTTCCAATGGAATAATAATAAAGACGAAACCAGGTCCGGTGTAAAACACACAGACAGGATGTTCCAACGGAATAATAATAAAGACGGAACCAGGTCCGGTGTAAAACACACAGACATGATGTTCCAACGGAATAATAATAAAGACGGAACTAGGTCCGGTGTAAAACACACAGACAGGATGTTCCAACGGAATAATAATAAAGACAGAACCAGGTCCGGTGTAAAACACACAGACAGGATGTTCCAACAGAATAATAGAAGAATGTCACCAAGTATAGGGTAGACCGCGTATACAGGTTATTCCAACAGAATACTAAGAAATGGAATAACAACAGTTCTCTTCATGAATAAGAAAGAATAACACCCCTTACCGTAACAGAAACTGGATATAGGAAAAGAAAAGTTAAGTAGCAAAAAACTTTTCTTCTATCTCTCTATAGTTTCTCTCTCTAGAGTTCAGTGAATTCGTAAGAAAATAATGAAAGAATGAGCTTCTATTTATAGGAAAATGGAATGCATAGTAACTAATCCATGAACGGTCCAGATTGATTTACTTTAATCTGACGGTCCATATTTAAAGAAAAATCTTTTAAATAAAATATAATATATTCTATTTATATAAAAAGATTTTTTTACTATGCAAATACTATGCAACACTATGCAAAACACTATGCAACACTATACATAATAAAATATAATATATTCTATTTATAGAATAACTTTAATAAAGTATTCTGTTTTATAAAAAAAGATGTTTCTGTTTTATTACGTTAATAATACGAATAAAACAAAACGTCATCATCGCTATAATAATTCATATTATTAATCGATAATAATTCAATCAAACTGAGCGACTTCTCACATAAATATCAATAATCAATACCGTGTGCTACTATGCAACAACGCGTATTACTGTACTTTTACTACCCAGTAGTTCAACAGTATCAACGGTAAAACTTCCGCCGTTATTTTCAATAAAATATTTTTATCGTTTTCTCAATCCGACAATAATTCCGTTGTGGGGTCCACCAATAATTGTACCGTCGTACGAATATTTTCCGACACAAAGAATATTCCCTAACCAATCGAATATAATATAACAACTTGCATACTTTGCAAAATTTTTAAATACTACCCACAACTATAATATTATCTCAAATTCACACCATAATATAAAAAAATTATTTCGAGAAAATTAATTCTTTATTCATAAAATCTGGGCTTTCACATGGTCGGTCAATGAGGTTTGACCGCTCATAACTTTCATTCTGGGCACGATCTGAGCTAGATGAAAGTTACAGATCACAGAGAAAATAACATGCTACAAGATCAAAGCTTTAAAAAACAAAAACAGCTAACATACAGAGATTAAAGAAGCCTGACATTTGCTTGTCAGTCAACAAGATTTTTTTTTCTAGATTTTTCTAAAACTCAAATCCGAAGATTTTGATGTTATGGATTTATCTAAAACCAACCCAGATCGTCATAATAACTTATAAACAACATGTTTTAACAACAAATTACAAGATTTAACAACAGATCATTAGAAAAATTTTAAGGCTAGGGTTTATACCTTTGATGTCCAAATTCTTATTTTGTGTTGCTGTTTTGTATGTGTAATGGTGGGATTTGGATTGGGGACTGAAATGCTAGAGATTTTCGTTGGTTTAGAGAGAGAGGATTAGTTGAGTATAAAGAAAAAAATGGGCAATAAAGTACACTTTTTCTCTCTCTATCTATTTATAGCTTGAAGATACAATGAATTTGGCTGATTTAGAGCTTGTTGCTGTCAATTTTGGGCAGGTAGAGTTGTTAGGGTTGGCAACCAACTCACCCTAAATGTCAAAACCTACATATTAGCCAAAATAATGCACTAGGGGGCAAAATGGTCTTTTGATAAATAATTTTAATGGCATTTTTGTAACATGTCAAACCCTTAGGGTTTAACCATAAGGTTTAGCATATAGCAAAATAAAATTTAGCAACTAGGGTTTGTATAAAAAATAAAATTATAAATTAAAATTTTAGTTTCTAAAAATTCACAAATTAGGATTTCTAAATTAGTTTAGATTTCTTAATCACATATACTTAAAAATTAGGTTCAAGGATTTACTAATTATAATTAAGATCACTAATTAACAATTAAGGCACCAATTTGGTAATTAGGGTTAACAATTTACTAATTAGGATTAACAATTTAATAATTAAGGTTAATAACTTGTAATTAGGGTTTCTAATTACATTAATCATGATCATTAGAGTTTAAATAACATAATTAACATTGCCACCTAAGCAATTAAGGTTTACAATTATCAATTAGGGTTCCCAAATATTAGTTAGGGTTTTAATTTCGCAATTAGAGTTTCAATTTCAAATTAGGGTTTTAATTTAATAATTAGGGTTTCCTAATTAGCATACCATGAAATAACACACAACATATATCATATAATATAGATATTTAATAATCTTAAATTTCCCATTTAAATTGATAAATATGATTAAATCAATTAATGCAAGGGTTTGGTCAATATACCATAATTGACCAACCATCAACAGTACAATTTTTACAGTACATATTTATAGCACTGAAAAATCAAAATATTATAATATTTTTATCATTCCTTGATCAAAACCCAGAATTAGGGTTTGGATTCCATATCTGATTTTATCTGCCATAATTAACCTTATAATTAAGTAAAAATAATTTACTTAATAACTTGAACAAAATTCATATAATAAAATAATTATTATAATTATTCAAAAATCATTTCATGTATTATTTGAATAATATAAACATATAATTTCATGGAAAAATAATTAATAAAACATTTCTAATATAGAAATGTTAGCAGAATGGTCTGACAATGTACTTTTTGTACTCAAATGTTAAGAAATTGTTATGTGATGATAGTAGGTCTGTAAAATGTTGATGCTAGTATTTCTATACTATGAATAAGTATGTGTTATAACTTGATTATATGATTAAATAATCAAACCTATATGATGTATGTAGTTTGTTAAATTTGTAAAGTAGTAGTGACTAACTAAGTAATGATGACATATATATATATATATATATAGGGTATTGTGATCCGAATTGATTCAGTTTAGCCTACGAGTAAGGCAAGTTTTCTAATCGTTTATCTTACTTGAACTAATTATGGTTTCCAATATAATAATGCAAGGTTTCTAAACTTTGTTTTTGATATTGAACAAGTTATTCTTGTATTTAACTTGTTGTTTAGCATGCCTGAATATATTTGAATAGTTTATCGTTCATATTGCCATGCATGCTTAGTGTTCAATTCTAAATAACCTTGGCTTAATATTGTTCAAGCAAGGTGTGTTATAGTTATTCAAGTTGTATGCTATTAGATTATTCCTAAAGCGTGATTTTAATTTACCATGACGATTCAATTACGAGTATTCTATAATATGATGTTATTAGTATTAATTCAACTAGTCCTCTAGTTGATGATCGTTGAACTTCAACTTACCCTTGAAAGCTTATCCAAACCAAACTCTCTTTGGTGTGGACTTGTACTCTAAATACTGAGATGAACAACCATATAATTAGGGGACAACTTACGCGTAGCGTTAAATGTTTGTGCACAATACATGGTATGAAGGGCTGATCCCCCAAAGCACGAGGAGTCCTTATAGTCTTATGACTGTTAAAGTTGGAGTTGAAAGATTACTCGCAATTGTTGACATAGTTCATGGTCTTATAACCCTCGATTATGTTTATTCCATACTTTGGATTTTAGTTCCTGATTATCATTGTTAGAATACTATCTAGTTTTGATGAGCCTACTCATTGGTAGTTATTATTGTTATTCTTCTATGATTCATTATTTTATCCTAATGAACAATTGTTTTGCTCACTCTTGCATATTTATAAACTCATTGCAGCTAAAGTGGAGAAGGTAGATGAACCTTCAACTAGCAAAGGAAAGGGAAAATTATACAAGTGATGTTGATTTGTACTTTTATTTATTGTGATGATCTTAGACTTCTTAATAATGATGTTATGTAATAATTTTAATTTCGCATTTGAATGATTGTATTTAAAGATTAGACAACCTGGGAGATTTTATTATGTAACCCTTTAATAGGAAAGATTTTATTTATCCAGTTTTATTATGATTGGGTAGTTAGATATGAATGTTTGATTAAGTGAACACCAAATCCTGTGGGAATGAAGTACCTGGGTTTGGGGGTGTCACATTTAATCTGATCTTAGTTTCTATGTTAGATGTTAAGCTTTTATGTTTAAACATGTTGTATATAGTGTATAAAGTTGATTTGGGTTGGAATCTTGTAGATCTATAACATCTAAATGTAAAAAGTTGATGTTTTTCAAAATTTGAAAAAAATTAAAAATGTTGTCTGGCATCGAATGTCAGACCTCATAGATCTTTCTCTGTTTGTGATTTGTGTTGTTTTAAGCTTTAGATTTATAGTTTAATATGAGGTCTGTGATCTAGAAGTGGAGTCGTAGCCATTCCATATCCAGATTGTAAGTTATTAATGCTCAAACCTCGTTGACCAAGCATGACCAATGAGTTTCTAGGTAACCAAGAAACTTGTTATCTGAGTCTGACAATGTTTTCAATCGCTTTGATCTGTCAGGTATGATGTTGTTTGTTGATGTTATTGTAATACGATTGTAGTGTGTTGTATGGACTTTAGATCCCAACCTATATATCACTTAGATAACCAACAGACCGAATGTAACGGATGCTTGCTTGATCACGAACTTGGTTTTTTGGGAAACCCAAAAAACTTGACCATCATTTCTGACAAGGTTTGACCTTATGATATCTAATGATTCTGATGTAGTTTGACTGATATGATGAATGGTATTTGTACTATGTCGTGTAGACTACAATTTGGACCCATTATACCACTATAACATCAACAAGAACCCTAAGATATATAAGCCACAAAGTGCATACTCGAAACTGACTGGGTTTCCAGGTTACCAAAAAAACCCAGATCAGCCCTGACAATGATTTTAAAGGCTCAGATCTTGCATCTTATTTGTTGTATGACCAAGGTGATGGTGGATAAGTATAGTACTACATGTGTATTACAAGATTAATGTTTGGGATTGACCAGATCATGCAAGAACATAAAATTATAAGTGGTCGAAGTTGACCCCTTAAACATAGGCATGCCAGTTTTCTTGAGCTCCAGAACACTAACCGCGACAAAAACTGTCGCTAAAGCCTTTAGCGACATATTTAATTATTTTAGTTTTTTAAATTTCTAAAAATTCATTAAAATAGAAATAAATTTCTAAAAATTACAAAAAATATTTTAAGTTATGAAAATTACTTTTAATAATTTGGCATATTTTTCATAAATATTAGTATTTATTTGAATATTATTGGTATTTAATTTATTTAAATAAATATATTAAATAAATTAATTAAAAATGATAATATTATATTAAAAATCATTTTAAATGATAATAAGGTATTTAATAATATTTGAAGTTATAAAATATAAATTTTAATATTTTAAAGTAAAATTCATTAATTATTTAATATTAATGATATTTAGATTTATTTAATAATTATATTAAATAAGATTGATTAAAAATTATTTTAATATTATAAAAATCATTTTAAATGAAATTAAAGTGTTTAAAAATATTTTATGTTATAAAATATAACTTTCAATATTTAAAGGTAAATCTCATTAATGAATTAATATTAATGATGTTAGATTTATTTATTAATTATATTAAATAAATAGTTTAAAAATGATTTTATTGATTTAAAAAGGATATAAGTGAATTAAAAATATTTTAAGTTATAATAAATGACTTTTAATATTTTTAGAAATAATTAATTAATATTTAAATATTAATGTTAATTATTTAAAAATGATTTTAATTATTTTAAAAATCATTTATGGGTAATATTAATACTTTCAAAATATCTTAAGTTATTATAAATAACTTTAATATTTTGGCAATGGTTTCATTAATATTTTAATATTAATTATAATAAAATTATTTAATATTTAAATCATTTAATAATGATCCATTGTTTGAAAAGTCGTAATAAATTATAATTAATTAAAAATTATTGTAAGTCATGGAAAAATTATATGACTAATATTTACATTTATTGAACAACAGAATAGAGTTTACACTCGATAATTACCCGAGAAAGTCGTCAGTACACCAAAATGTTTTAGAAATTGATCTGGACATAGATAATTTAACTAGATACGTGTTTGTTTGTAATTCAATGACTGTTAGATATATGTGACAATGTGATTAGGTTATGTGCTGACTGCAAATAGCAGTACTGTGTGTTATAATATGTTATTCGAATCGATAGAATGATCTTATTAATGATAGGTCTTGGTATAAAAGATAAAACTAAGTTGTGTAAGAAGTAGACCAGGCAAGTATCCTACCCTTTGCATTTACTTTATGCAATGGTCATGTGTAATCCAGTTTCAGAATTCTATTGTTATTGTTACTGTTCATGTATTTATACTCTTGTAATCATGCCAATTTTTGGATTCCATTCAATCATTGTTTGTTAATACAATATTACCATATGTCATGATTTATATATTTTGTTCGTTAATTTCTAAGCATGGATATACAAGTGTCTTCACTTGGATAATTTATTGTATTTAATCACATGTTGACACATACTTTTTGGTTTTCAGTATGTATACAGTGACTTAAAAGTTGTCTAAGCTATTTGACTTGGCTAGACATAGATTTAAAAATAGCGTTGAGATATGTCTTAGCTAATTATTCTGGCTAGACGAATATTTGTTAGAACTTGATAGGTTCGAGAATAGAACTCAATTATTATTGACAGGTCGATGCCTATTATTTCGGCTAGATTGAAAAAGCGATTAGATATTGAAATCATAGTATTTCGTTGTTATATTTCAAATTTTGGTTATAAGACTGAGAAGAACAACCTTTTTATATAAAAGTGAAACTTTTGGTCATATAATCGGCCATTGCGCGGGTTTTAAGTATTATTCGTAGTATAGGGTATAATTAAGTTGATCACTTATTATACTTGTAGAGGGGTATGTCTTAATCTTTATAGTTATCTTATACACCTGGGTATATTAAAGTAAACCTTTGATAGTTACTCGAGAAGATAAATTCAAGATCCATAGGGATCACTCAGCATAAACTCTTGAAAATATTCTACTTTGTTATTGCGTATAATTAATTCTTGTTATTCAATTGAATATCGAAAATCAAAAACAAAGTTCATAGTTTGTCGACTTCTCAATATTTATAGTCAGTACGTAGTTTGAAAATTTGAAATAGATTTGATATGTTGATTAAAATTATTTCAGTTTACTTCAAAACTTTTGATTTCTTGTAGAAGTGCCTTTCAAAGAAAACATTTACTTCTTTCAGCTAGCATTTATTGTCTGTTAGTACTTGCTGGGCACCCAAATGCTCATTATTTCTTTAAATGTAAATATTTTCAACTAAGCGTGATCGACGTGAAGGTTCAGACAAGAACAAAGGAAAGGGAATGCTAGCGGAATAAACTTTATGGTATCTTATGTAATAGTTAGACTATTTTAAGACAATGATATTTATTATTATTATGTAATTTAATGTAGTAAAGGTTGAGAAACTGGGGATTAGATAACTCTGATGTATGTAAATTAAGTTTAATGTTTATATTATTATTATTATTCCGCTCAAAAAAATGGTATCGTAAAGCACCGAGTTCGGGTTTCAAGTACCTGAATTTGGGGGTTTCACAATATGGTATCAGAGCTTTAAGGTTAGAAATCTTAGGTTAGATAAACCTTAGGCAATAACCTTGGAACAGAGGGAAACGTTGAAAATACATATAACTCATATAGAGTTTAAAAGGAGATGAATTGAATAAATTCATCGTCAAACAAAATAAAAGATAACTTATATAAAACTATTATTTGTTGTGTGTATATATTATATGTTAATCAAGATAATTTGTGTGTAGATGTCCGGTGGAAAAGAATTAGGATACCCTTAGATAGTAGAGAAGGAGTCAACCTCCATGTCTGAGCCAATATGAAAGCCAATAGCTGAAATAGAGGTTCACTTCGAAAGCAATCTGAATGAGGTAATTATATTTGAAATTGTAGTACTGGATCCAGAAACGGTGGTATAGCAGATAGGTAGAGTATAGTTAGAAAATATTAGGTTAAGTTCGAGTTCTTAAAACTCATACTTATAGTAAGTTCATGACTCATAATTATATGAAATATTTTGAACCCCTCAGCGAATAGATGCCAAAGGTCTGACTAGGATAAGTTCTTAAACTCATATTATTGTGTTAAGTTCCTGAACTCATAATGTGTGGTAAGTTTGACGAACTTGGTTTAGTTATGTATGAATGAATTATGGAGGATAATAGGAATATATCTAATGCTAAGCAATTGATCATTAGTGAAGGCGTAAGAAATAAGTAGTATTAGTATTACTTAAATATGTGTGTTCTATGATGTGTATATGGTAGGTATGTCTGTATAATATTCTTAACTTTTGTGTCACAAAGGGATAACGGATGTTTAATGCAGTATGTGATATGCTATATGGTGTAAAGTACTAAGAAGTAGTTGGATGAACATAATTTTATTTAATCAGATAATGTCGTCAAGACAAAAACAAAACCAAAGAGTAGAAGAACCTATCAACAATGCTGGAGAACAACCAGACCAGATACAAAATTTTGCGAATATAGTCCCTCAAGACTTCAAGGCAGAATGGAATATCATCCGCGGGAAATCAGTCAGATAATTGATCGACAAACTTCAAAGACTTCAAGGCAGTCAAACCGCCAGGATTTAGAGGATCAACTGACCCTGTAGAAGTGTTTGTGATAGCTAGGGTAACAGAGGGGAAAAAGACTTCTTTTGCCACCTATACGATAAAATGGGAGACATAATTTTGGTGAGAGGCAAATCAAGATAGAGCCAAAAAAGGGAGTAGTGGTGGTAGAATTGGAAAAAGGAAAGAAGATAATTTTGGGAATACCGAAAATAGGCCAGGAGGTGGAAAAAAATAGGGTGTGTAATGTGGGAAATACGAAAAGAATCACTCGGAAGAGTGTATAAAGGGAAAGTCAATGTGCTACAAGTGTGGGAAGAAGGGACACATCTCTCCTAACTGCCCCAATCCAAGAATGTATAGTGGGTGTTTTATTTGTGGATTAATGGAGCATAAAGCGAAAGACTGTCCAAAAAGTAAAAGGGAGGTAGGGAGTGCAAATAAGGGGAAAAGCAGCTGGACAGTGGCGATAACGGGACCAACTTTAATAGTCAAATCAACAAAATCAACCGCCAAAGTCTTCAACAAGACAGTTCAGGATAGGGTTGCAGCCGGGGATGGTATACAATCTATTATTCGTATAAATTTTATTTTCTTATATATAATTTTCTTATACATAATAAATTATTTTATAAAGAAATTTTGAAGGAGGAATTTGAGCTCTATTAGAAATTAAATTTCCGTTTAACCAGAAAGACAAGCTTTAGGCTGAATAGTTAAAGATCAGACGATCGAATCTGATCGAGATCTACTTGAAATGTATGTGTATGCTATGTACCCTTATATGTATAAGTTTTAAAACGGTGATTTCGGGGATGGAATCTTTATAAGGGAGGATGAATGTAATAACCCGATATTTTCTATATAATTAAATCAAAATTTTTGCGTATAATTTTTATTATTATTATTCTAAAGGTGGGAATATATGTGCAAGGTAAAGTATATGTATATATGTGATAAATAAAAATTTATTTATTACATGAATAATTTCAAATAATTTTTTTAGAAGTATTGATCATTATAAATTAAAATTTTATAATTACTTTTGTAGTAAAAAAATTTTTAAATTATTTTCCCTAAAAATATGATTATATATTATTTAAATAATATATGAAATGATTATTGAAATTATTATAATAATTATTTTATTATATGAATTTTAGTTCAGATTATTTAAGTTAATTATTTTAACTTTATTAATAATGCTTTATATGCATGATAAATTAGATATGAAATCCAAACCCTAATTCTGGATTTTTATCAAGGAATGAGAATAATAATATAATATTAATTATATTTCAGTGCTATAAATATATACTGTATGTGTGTATTATTAATGGTTGGTCAATTATGGTATAGCGAGTTAAAATCCTAGTATTTCTGTGATAAACCTTAATTTAAAACTCGAACTGGAGTTTAAGATTGGTCAGAACTTGTGTTAATGTGATTAATGACATGTATTGTATATTTTAATCTTAAGTATTAGAAACCCTAATTTTTTTGAAACCCTAATTACTAAGCTAGATCCCTAATTCTCGAATTGTAACCCTAATTTGCTATGGATGAACCGTAATAGCTAATTTAGCAATCTTAATTCTAATTAGTGAACCTTAAACTTAATTTACATGTTTTATATTATTAGAAAACCTAAATTAATTTAAAAACCCTAAATTTATAATTTAGGAAACCTATTTTTTCCATTTTAGGCCTAAATGTAAAATCCTAGAAAACCAAATTATAGAACCTTAGGGTTAAACCCTAAGGGTTAAATCCTATAGGTCAAATCCTAAGGATTGGGACAAGTTACTATAAAGCCATTAAATTTGCAAGCCTATTGTCCATATTATCCTTATTGCATTTTTTATTAAGTTGCTTGTTATTTTTACCAAAGCTTTAGTTGGTAAACCAACTCTTGACTTTTATTTTACAAAAAAATCCCAGCAATCAGTCATTTACCAGCCATACATTGCATCTAACTTATTATATATAGATTGAGAGATAAAATGTTCATTTATTAGCCCATTTGTTCATCATGTACTTAACTTAGACTCTCTCTCCCTCCAACCCTATGAAATTGATACATATTTCAGTCCCAAAATCCAGTCCCTAGTTCATTCTTATCAAATCAGAAAGCCAAGAATAAAAATTTATCAAAGTAGGTTATAAAACCCTAACTTATAATCTGATCTTAGTTGTTATGTTAGATGTTAAGTTTTTATGTTTAAACATGTTGTATATAGTGTATAAAGTTGATCTGGGTTAGTATCTTGTAGATTTATAACATCTAAATGCAAAAAGTTGATGTTTTTCAAAATTCGAAAAAAATTAAAAATGTTGTCTAACATCAAATGTCAGACCTCATAGACCAATGTATAATTCAAGAACATCAGATAAACATAACAACATCCAAATCACTAGATTCAAGCTAGTCAAACTTTGTCAGAAATTTCGGCTGATGAAGATCTGGGTTTTCTAGAAAACATTCATGAGCCAGTTCGGTCAAACTACTTTGACCACGATTATCTATGATTCTATTACGAATCTGGTTGATCTAAAAGCATGATTGGGTATGTGAGACCCCAAATTTTATGAAATGAAAGTATTTAATTTTCTTATAATTATTCTATTTAAGTAAATGGTTAAATTGATAAAGGTTAAAGTTAAGGGTGATATTTGAAAATTTCGCAAAGTAATCAAGTTGTTATAAAATAATCGATGGTAAAATACGCGTGGTTGCATAGTAGCACACGGTATTGATTATATTGATGCTTACGTGTGATGTCACTCAGTTATACTCAATTATTACTACAGTAATTGCTGCATCATATCTCTCATATTATTGATTCGATTATTGTCACAGTATCATTTGCACAATATGTTATATTATTAAATCAATAATTAAGACGATAAAGTTATTCATATTATTAAATTATAATATTTACAATGTCTAGAAGTTCTGTCAAAGAGAGGTTTGGTCACCTAATTTTGTGCCAATAAGGAGAAATCCTATCGGAAAGCCCCCTCTTTCCTGGGAACAACCTGGTTGTTAAATATTGTGAGTTATAATATTAATGATGAATAAGTTCGCGTTGATTAAAGATGAATTTGATAGTTCCATTGTGTTGGGATTATTTGTGTTAGTGGAAATCGACATCTATTTCAATGATAATTGATGTCTGGAGGTTATATTGTTCACTCGGGTATTTGGGATATTTTTCGTCTCAGAGTAATATTCACGAGTTACTATTCATGAGTTACTATTCACCCAAATTACTATTCACTCTAGTATTTTTCACTCAGGTATTTGGGACACTTTTCGTGTCGGAGTACTATTCACAAGGTACTATTCCTGAAATACTATTTACGGGGTACTATTCACCCGAAAAATATATTCTTTTCAGTCCAAATCATTTTTGGGTACAATATTATTCCATAAGGAGATGTGCTAATTTTTCAGACCGTTGGTTGAAATTATAATAGTAAATCAATATGGACTGTTGCTTTAAGTTTTAACAGTGAATCAGTATGGACCGTCGCTTTAAGTTTTAATAGTGAATTAGTATAGACCGTTGCTTTAAGTTTTAATAGTAAATCAATTTGGACTGTCCGTTTAAAAGTAAATCAATCAGGACCATTCATGAATTAGTTACTATTCAGTCCATTCTCCTATAAATAGAAGCTCATTCCTTCATTATTTCTTACGAATTCACTGAAACTCTAGAGAAAGAAATTATAGAGAGTAATTATAGAGAGAAATTATAAAGAGAAGCTATAGAGAGAAAATATATAAAGAGAAAGAAGAAGAGAAGTCTGCTACCTCACTATTCCAGTATCCAGTTTCTTCTGAGGTAAGGGATATTATTTGTTGTACTCATAAGGGGTATCATTTTTTTCGTATTCATGAAGAGAACTTCTATTATTCCATTCTTTATTATAATATTGGAATAACCTGTCTATCCGAAGTACTGCATACATGGTGAAATTCTTCTATTATTCCATTCTTTATTATTATGTTGGAATAACCTGTCTATGTGAAGTATTGCATACATGGTGACATTCTTCTATTATTCCATTCTTTATTATTATATTGGAATAACCTGTCTATGCGAAGTACTGCATACATGGTGAAATTCTTCTATTATTCCATTCTTTATTATTTTGTCGGAATATCCTGTCTGTGCGTTTACGCAAGACCTGGTTCTATTATTTTTTATTCTGTTGGAATAACCTGTTTGTGCGATCTATCGCATGTATGGTAAATTCTGTTATTATTCAATTATTTATTATTATGTTGGAATATCCTGTCGGTGCAGATTACGCCTCACCTGGTTCTGTTCTTTATTATTATGTTGGAATATCCTGTCGGTGCGGATTACGCCTGCCCTAGTTCCGTTCTTTATTATTTTGTTGAGAATAACATGTCTGTGCGGTCTGTCGCATGCATGGTGAATTCTTCTGTTATTCCATTCTTTATTATTCTATTAGAATATCCTGTCTATGTGGATTACCACATGCTTGGTGAATGATCCTTTGTTTTCATTCCTTATTAAATTGTGGAAATGATCTATTTACGTGGATTATGATGAAAGTCATAATATAAGCACTGAACTATTGATTATGATGAAAGTCATAATAAAAGCATTGGACTGATGAAAATCATGGGTATATGTAGTATTAGTAAGTGTTATGATGAGTTATGTTGGTTATTATGCGAAAATATAAAATTTTCTTAGAAATCACAAAGGGTTGAAAACAGATTTTTGTGAAAGTAGAACATGAAATTCAATTGATCATATCTCCTATTATATTTTGAATTTTTGAGTGTGGTCAGGTACTAGAGTTAGATCTATGAGTTTTCTAACTTATCCAGGTGGAATTACTGGAAAAGGTGTTGTAGATTTTCATGTGGACTGATTTTAGCAAAGGAGTCAAAAACTGAAAAGTACCAAAAAACTACTGCCCATAATTTTGTAAGGGTTGTTTCGGCCACTTAATTTGTGAGAAAAATGTCAGCCTTTTGGGACATAGAAATATATGGTATAAAATACCTCCTGTCCAAAAATGAGCCCATTCTTACTTAAAATGAGCGAGTTATGACTATTTCAATATTTAGGTTTTTCTAACGAAAAATACTATAACCGGAGTTCTATAACTCCGATGACCATGAAATTTAAACTGGAAGCTCAAGTTAACAGGTGTAAAATCCTGCCAAGATTTGGGAATTTCTAGAGTTAAACTTGAGGTAGCTAATTTCTTAAGGAATTAATTATAAATTAATTTTTGAAAAATACTTAAGGAAGTTGAAAAATTATAAAAAAATACTTGTTGTGTATGAAATATATGTATATATATTTGGACAAAGGATAGAAAAATAATAAGTTGATTTGGTAATTTTTCGTTAAAATAGTTTAGTTACGAACATATGAATTAAGTATGTTATGTGAAGTAACAAAATTGGAAAATAGGATTTTATGGCTTGGGAATCCTATATAGGGTACATGCATATTTTTGATGAGGTATTTGATCATTGGTGATGATATCTTACGAGTATGGCATTTTTGAATGATTAAATGCATTATGTGGTAATGTGACAACTTGGAAAATCGGATTGTCCAGAATTTAAGAGTTAAAGAATTAGTTAATAATAAAATAAATTTTATTAATATTATTCTGTGCTATGTGTTTATTAATCGATTTATAACCTAGAATGATTATTAATCGGGAGGATTCTGGATACGAACTAGACAAAACGAGTAAGAAATTTCAAGACAAAAAATGAATATTTTTCGGGAACAAAAATATTTTCGGGGAAAAAGACGAAATAGACACTATTCACCCAACGAAATCCTAAGGGTTAGGGTTTGAATAACCTAAGCCTTTTCGAGAGTTCGGTATATCAAAATGACATTCCGTAGAAAGATTTGATGATAATATATCATGAAATGTTAAGTAAGCCAATAAAAGTTTTTTTCGAAAAACGTGCAGAAATTGGATAAAATAAAAACGACGAAAAGTACTATTATGTACGTTTCACTCATTTAGCTACGTTAAGGGAAACGTGAAGGAAAACACTTGAAACCAAAAAGTGTTTTTCAGTTTTTCAGAAATCCGAAGAATGCGTAATATTCAATCGGTAAAGAAAGGACGAAATATCCAAAAATATTTGGATTCCGAGAATCGCAGTTTTTAAAACTGTCGGATGAAACCCGAAAGACGGAATGACAAAGCTTCCAAGGGAAGCTACTTAACGAGGTGTGGCGGCCACTTGGCCATCAAGTAAACTTGGTGGCTAAGTAATGAATAGTAAAGAGGTTAGGGTGTGAAAAGACTAAAATGCCCCGAGCCTTGGTTTTCTTTAAATAGAGAGCTCATTTCATTGTTTTGGGATTTTGAAAAATCCAACAACTTTGAGAGAGAGAGAGAGAGACTTTGGATGGGAGAAGAGAGGAAAAAGAAGAGGAAAAGCTAGCTCTAATGCACGCTTTGTCCGTCGGAGCGAAATTAAAGAAGAACGGTAATCCGAACCCTAGTTCTTCTAATTTTTCTTTAAGTTTATTATGTTCAAAAACATAGATTAATGAAGATAAGAAGTAGATAATGTTAAGAATGAATTCATATGGTTGAATTCATGAGAAAATGAGGAAATAAGAATTAGAAATTTAATTTATAAATTTCTTAAGCAAGTGTAAGATTGGTAAGGATTTTGAGCGATCCGAATAAATCTTATAAATGAGAAGATGAAATAAGTAAGGAATGGCATTCTATAACATCAAATTCCAAGAAAAAGTGAAATCGCAATCCAAAATATCGATAAAAAATGAAGAACAAACGAAGAACGCGAAGAATGTTGTTGATGGAAAAATTTAAAACCATCGTAGGATAATTGTTGTTGATGGAAAAGTTTAAAACCATCGCGTATAAGTTATTTGCTTATTTCTTGGTTAGGAACGTTAGAAATGTTCATAAAGAATGGATTAAAATTGAGCTATAACGAAGTTATGGCAAAATTTTGTAAAAGAAGAACGAGAATTTGAAAGTTAGTAAATTAACCCGAACGTGTAGGGTTTCATAAGAATGTAAGAGAACGTAGAAAACGTGAGTCATGGACTCAAGAATGAACGAATTCTGAGTTCGAATGACAGAATTACGGACGAATGAACGAAGAACGTTAAAAAAGTTAAAATGAACGAAGGGTGAAGATTAAGACAATTGTAAGGCATGTTACGTAAGGTAAGGAAGAAAATGGCTTTGGAACGACCTCGTTCTGAGTTATAACGAAGAAGTTATGAGATTTCGAAGTACGTCTCATAACGACCAAAGACTTAGAAAATTTTTCGGGAAGAAGGTTTTGGCGCCGCGGCGCCAGTCATGCCTAGAATGGTGGTGCTACAATGCCAAGCTGGAGGGTCACGTACTGCTAACTTGCACTGCAGCGCGAGTCTTAGTGAAGAGAGTGGCGCCGCAGCGCCGGTGCAGAGCAATGCCAGAAATGAGATTTTAAATGCTCAGTTTCTGGGGGATGTGCAAGAAAGAAATAAGAACTTAATGTTCAACTAATGTAACACTTAATCAAGTGTTTTAAACCTTAAATGAAGGTCGAATGAAAAGATTAAATGAAATTAAAAGAATATAATTACGGGTTACGAAACCGATAGCCGGGGACCGTAGTCGCAATAAACGAACATGAGGGATTGTTATGATTGTGATTCCTTAGACGTTGAGTGACTAAAGTAATGAATAATATTTTGATGTTATGTTATGAGAGATGAATGTAAAGCGTATAAATGCTGTGAATGTAATGCTATTGGGATGAGCATTCTGTCTTGGCATACAACGAATAGTATGGCTTTGACATTAAGAAAGAATAATGAACATGGGGTTCATGGCATGGATAACAATTGGAAAACGATTAAAACCTTGAGTAAAGGTTGAATGAGATATTAAGAGTCAAGCAACGTGAACGTTGAATACGTAAACGATTCTCGTAAATCGTATTCGCGTTGGACGAAAGTTCTAAGTATACCCTGGTTGTATGACTTAGACGTTGACAAATGTAGTAAGTAAGATTTGAGTTATCAAGAAAGCCATAGGAAACGATAGTATAATTAATGAAAGCCGAACGTAAGTCGGATGAGAATGTTAGAATGAGATGTAAGCGTTGAACACTTTAACCGATGTGAAGGTTGAGTGTACGAGAATATTAAACGAGTAAAACCTACACACCGTGTATGGTTTGACCATAAGGTAATGAGGATCAATGATTAAACCTGTGAGTGATGAAGAAGCTAAGTTAAAGACAAGTACGTATAACGTAAAGAAGCCGAGTTAATGTTTATAACTTGGATGACGTTCGGAGTCGAATGAGCCAGATGTTGTGAGATAAGAATAAGGTAACGTAAAATGTTTAACGCTATATATGCGTAAAGTGAATATTGAATGATTGTTCTAAGCATAAAAAAGACAGTATGACTTAGACAATGATGAATGAATCCTGAGGTATGGCATTTAGTTGCCAGAAAACCATAAGGAATAAGAATTAACTTAACAAACATTATAGTTTAATAGTTCAGGTAAGTTAAGATGAATTTAGGTTATAGTACAATCGTAACCTTTGATGGTTGACATATGGGAACTGGGCTAGATAATTCCTTCAGATAGCGAAGGTATATACAAAATTGGCAACCTATCTAACTTACTGTTATGGGAAGTGTAGATGAGACGGGAACTTGTTTGTTTGTTGTTTGTGGGAAACCACTCAGAGTACCATATGGACTACTAGCAGAGACACGATGTGTACTGAGTCCTAGGAAAGTATAAGAAGTAGATAAGAATGTAAACCATCAAAGATGATGATTGTATTGAGTAAGACATCTCCGTATGTCATGAAGTCATAAACCAGTAATGAAAGTTAGTCGCGTAAAACTTATATTGAAAGAATGGGAACCCTAAGAAGTAAAGTTAAGTAAACCAATGCGTAAAGTCAAGTATATGAGTAATTGGTACATGTATTATTTCCTTAAGTGCTACAAAGGAATTCGAATGAGCAGTTCAGCGTAAACTATAAGTTGTAGTTGTGCGTAAGGCAAGTTTCCTAACTTCATTCATATTTTAAACGAATGCTAGTTTCTAAAACTTCTCAGATGTTGAACTTGAGAAGTTCTGTCTATGTGCAAATGTGTGATATTTGTACAAGGTGGTAGAATGTATGAGGCCTTGTGCCACAATGTTAACACTTCGGTGTTTCTATGATATGAACTGTTCTTTGATTGAACTGTTCAATATGAGTATGTTCTATTTATACATGAACCGTTATTGTTAAGTCTGTGCTATTGATTCTAGCCAGACAGAATGTGTATGAAAGAGAGTAGAGAATGAAAGTATTTTAAAGTGAATGTGACTAATGTTTTAAAATGATAGGAATCGAGATTATTCCTATTATTCAAGTTGCTTCATAATCTAATATTAATGATATTAGATTATGAGATTATTAAGTGATTGATAACATTGGGATATTCTTGAACCCTGGATAAATTATATTATAAATTTTTAATATTTATCCTTTATGCGACGCCCCCAAAAATAGGTATACATCACCCATCTTGAGTCGCCAGATACATGGTACAAAATACAAATACAACTTAATTATACAAACGTCGTGTAAAAATATGACAAAACATTGCTGAAAGTTTTAATAAGAATATTGTCATCTAGACAATATCCACACTCAAAGGAGTCCTCATTACATTTATTGTCACACTATTTAACAGAATGTTGATGACTACTAATGCTATTATCTGGACCATCACTCCAGTTTCCCGACTCGTCCCAGCTATATTCTCATTTCCTGAAGAGAACATTGAAAGAAAGGGTGAGCTCAACTATCCCAGTAAGAAATATTATAACTAAGACAATGCAGAATAAATTATCATTAGCCTTCAACAATGTTAAACTGATAAAATACGAAAGACATCGAGTTTAACTACAGCGGAACAAGTAATCCATTAAAAGAGTCTAGTAAAGAATAAAATCTACTATCTTTTATGATTTAAAAAGGTTTTTTCATCACTTTTATCGCTGAGACTCAGCTTAATAAATAATCTACATCATCCCTGCACTACGGCCAAGGATATTCATTAGTATCACAACCATAAATTATCCATGCACTACGGGCCAAGGATATTCGTGTATTCATCAATGGTCATGATCATGCCAACAACTGTCCATCAATGCATTACGGGCCAATGAGGACTTTTACCACATCATGTGTAACATTACATTCATGATTATACTGATTAATCCCTGATCATAATCATATCAAGTCCATCTATGCACTACAGGCCACAGATGACTTTGAACATAATATAAACATGAGGATGATGACAATGAAATAAGAATTCAATAAAATAAGTTCAAGAATTAATTTATCCAGGAACTAATACTGTCCAAATTATCAACATGATACTTCTTTGAAGAGTAAAATTCAAGAGTGCTAAGAAGAATATTTCAATGAAAAGATACTGGATGAAGTGCAAATATCAAGAATATTCCACTAATTTCATGGAGTATAGAAGTCAAAACTTTAACCAACTAAGTATAATAAAGAATGGAATAACAAAATAAATCACCAGGCATGCGATAGACCGCATAGACAGGGTATTCCAACATAATAATAAATAACGGAACTAGGTCATACGTAAACGCACTGACAGAATATTCCAATATAATAATAAATAACGGAACCAGGTCAGGTAAAATTTGCACCGACAGGATATTCCAACAGAATAATAAAGAATGAAATAACAACAGAAATCACCATGCATGCGATAGACTCCACAGACAGGTTATTCCAACAGAATAATAATTAATGGAACCAGGTCAGGCGTAATACTCACAAACAGGATATTCCAACAGAATAATAAATAACACAACCAGGTCATGCATAAACGCACAGACAGGATGTTCCAATAAAATAATAAAGAATGGAATAACATAAGAATTTCACCATATATGAGGTGCATAGACAGGTTATTCCAACATAATGATAAAGAGTGGAATAACAGAAGAATTTCACCAAGTATAGGGTAGCCCGCGCATACAGGTTATTCCAACAGAACAATAAAGAATGGAATAACAGAAGTTCTCTTCATGAATACAAAAGAAATAATACCCCTTACCTTAGAAGAAACTGGATATAGGAGTAGTGAAGTAGCAGAATACTTTTCTTCTTTCTCTCTATAGTTTCTCTCTCTAGAGTTTCAGTGAATTCGTAAGAAATAATGAAGGAATGAGCTTCTATTTATAAGAGAATGGACTGAATAGTAACTAATTCCTGAACGGTCCAGATTGATTTACTTTTAAACGGACGGTTCAGATTGGTTCACTATAAAATATTCTAATAAAACAAAATCTTTTAAATAAAATATAACATATTCTATTTATAATCTAATAAAATGAATAACTTTTTAAAAGAATTATGTTTTATATAAAAAGATTTTACTATGCAAAAACTATGCATACACTATGCATAATAAAATATAATATATTCTATTTATAGTCTAATAAAACAAATAACTTTATAAAAGTATTCTATTTTATATAAAAAGCTTTTCTATTTTATTAAATTTATAATACTAATAAAACAAAACTTCATTATCATTATTATAATTCACACTATTAATCGACCAAGTCGTTCCCAGGAAAGAGGGGGCTTTCCAATAAGGATTTCTCCCTATTAGGCGCGCAATTAGGTGACCAAACCTCTCCTTGGCAGAACTTCTAGACATCGTTAATATTGCAAATAATAATATTAATAACTCTATCATGTCAATTATTGATTTAATAATATATAAAATATTGACAATAATTAAATCAAATAACGTGAGATACTATGCAATAATTACTGAAGCAATAATTGAACAAAACTGAGTGACTTCTCATGTAAGCATCAATAATCAATACCGTGTGCTACTATGCAACCACGCGTATTACTGTACTTTTACTACCGAGTAGTTCAATAGTTTTAACTGTAAAACTTCCGCCGTTATTTTAATAAAAATATTTTTGTCGTTTTCTAAATCCAACAATAATTCTGTTGTGTGGTCCTACCAATGGTTGTGTCGTTGTACGATCTCTCTTATCCAATATTTTTAACACGTATCTTCTCATACTTTAAATCTTCTGCCATATCGTCTAGTTCTAATTTAATAATGTGGTTCGGGTCGTCAATATAATTACGTAACATCGATACGTGAAAAATGTTATGAACACGCGACATACTTGGCGGTAAAACGAGTCTATAGGCCACAGTTCCTACTCGATCGAGGATTTTAAATGGGCCAATTAAATCGAGGGTTGAGATTTCCTCTCTCCATCGACTCTTGCTTCTATAATAACGCCCTGTTGAACCTTCTTCTTCACATTCACCAGCTCTGGGTATGTAGCTTGAGCGGCTTTAACTTTATCGATTAAAGTCGATTCTAATTGTATATTCGCTATCTTCACATGGGTCCCTAGTCTTTAACTCTATCTTCATCATTTGTAAGTTATAAGAAATGTGTTTTTGTGTTAACAACATCACACTCGTAAATGTATACGATCTTCTACTCAACGCGTTAGCTACCACGTTCGCTCTTCCACAATGATATTGAATGGTATAGTCGTAATCTTCAACAGCTCGAGCCAACATCTTTGGCGCATTATTCGTTCGTTTTGGTTGAAGAAATATTTAAGGGTTGAAGAAATGGGTTTTTATATCGGGGTCAATACAAAATTCAATTTCACGCTTTAGGGGTAGGCTAAGAAGTCTTCAAGAATACGTCAGGAAATTTATTAACGATAGAAATATCATTTAAAAACTGTGACTCTCATCCAAGACTTGGATATCACATGAAATGAAGGTTTCTCCTAATGAAGTTTCATTGATAAGTCAAAGTCTAACTTCTCTAGAGTTAAATTTAAACATTGAGCGCAACCAAGAGAGATAAAAGAATGGGTAGAACCGGTATCTAATAAGGTATAAACTTCACAAGAATTTATGATTAACTTACCCGTAACAACTTCATTCTAGTTTCTCGACAACCGCTCTCACTTAAACTACCAGCTTTAACTTGTATGAGACATCCTTTGACATCACTATCCCATCTGGACTTGACTTCACTACACGACAAAATCGAGCTAGGTGATCTTCTCTTCCGCAATAGAAACACGCTTTGGGTTGCTGCATACAGTTTGGACGGATGTGTCCCTCCTGTCCGCATTTGAAATATACGACCAGTGGTCGTTCTTCTTCCTTTGAAATGGGTGCTGGTGTTGCTGTCTTTCTATCATTATTGAACCTTCTCTTTGTAACGACCGAGAAATTCGGATTTTAATGTAAGATGATTTTATTAGATTAAATGATAATAAAATCATATTATGTGGGATATCAAGATGGTTGTCGTTTTGTAACCTATTGATATTGAAATATCGTAGTATTTGAGTTATGTGAAGGATTTAATGTGTTTGAAATTCCAAGACGAAAATAAATGTTTTTTGAGAAATTTTCCTGAAAAATACTATTCATCGGTATTTGCTCGGGATTTATTTTTGAATTTCTGAGAAATACGTAATGGTAGAATATTAAAGTAAGACGGATTATGTAATAATAATCTAGTTATGGAAAACGTAATATTTCGCTTGCGGACTTAAATCGAGAACGTAAGGAAAATGAAGAACTATTTCGTTAAGGAATGATGGTATGATACGTGAGTATTGTACAAGGAATGGAAACGAGTATAATCAAAGTATTATATGAGTTTGTAAGAAGAATACATTATCGTATATAAATTCTATATGAATTAGAATACGAGAATAATACATAAACTATATGTATATGTATTATGTAATATTAATGGACTTGTAAAGATTGGTTAGGATTTTGTACAAGCCCAAGTGAATTAAGGGTTAAGGCCCAACTTATGAATTAATGAACATATGAAGGTTTGTTAAGCAAAGCTCAATGTTCATTTAATCTAGGCCCAAGCTAAAGTTCATTGGATTGTGTGATCCATGGAACAAACCATATTAATGTGGTAAATGTGTGGTTACCAAGCAAGATAAGTGATGACCAAGTAAAGGTGGTGCTCAAGATAAGTAATGACCAAGCAAGGGATAGGTTGTGCCTTGCAAGTAATGAATAGTAAGGAGGTGCAAAAGGAGGTGGGATGATGGAATTGACTAAATTGCCCTAACCTTAGGAATTCTATAAATAGTGAAGGTTGGCAAGTCATTTAATAGTTGTTCAAATAATCCAAACACTCTCTCTCAAAGTGCTTAATTATTAGGAAGATTAAGTTACAAGTAAGTTATTCCATAAGTCAAGAAGAAGAAGAAGCTACTTACTAAAGACTTCAAATGTAAGACTCCTTCTCCAATTATCTTCTATCTCTAACATGATAGGTTGATAAGAAAAGCTTGGATTAAGGAACATGAATGATAAAAAAAAAAGAAAGAAAGAAGTATGTATAAGTAATGAACTTAAGCCACATAAGTTGGTAATAAGTCATTTAAGATAGCATAAGTTGTAAACTTATGTCAATGCATGATGAACTTGTGATAGGTTTATTAATGAAAGTATATGTATATACATCAACTTGTAAGAACATATGTATCAAGAATACATAAGTAAAGTTATATGATGAAATCATGTATGGATGATGATTAAGAACTTTAATTGTCATAAGTTATGAATGATAAGTTAATAATTAGTTTGAAAGTTATCAAGTATAAGCTTACAATGAGATAAGTTGAAATCCAACCATGAGTATAAATATTTGTAATAAGGATGTTAAGATGTTCACATTATGAATGTAATTCATTGGTAGTGTTGAACAAGTTCTAAGAAACGAAGAATTGCCGGAAATCGCACGATTAGACGATAATCGTCGAATTCGTAAATTTCCCGGAATGGAAGTTAAATTTTGAGTTTGAGTTCGAAAATGTTATTTTCCAATGGAGATAAGTCATGTTTGTCATTTAAGAGTTGCGGACTCAAAAATGGATGAATTCCGACTTAGAACGAAGAAACGAGCGTTTAACGTTCACGAACGTTTATCGTTTTCGTTAAAAATGAACCAATAGGTGAATTTTTAGCAAACGAAGTCAAATAGATAAAATTCTTGCATGAACGCGTAGATTACGTAATTTGTGAACCGTAGGCTTTTGAACGAGCCAATTCGGACTTAAAACGAAGAAGTTATGCGTCCGGGAAGTTCACAAAAATTAAAAGTTAGAAAAATTTTCTGGTGCACAGAGTTGGCGCCGCGGCGCCAACCCTAAGCTTTTTGTCCACGCTGTAGCACGACATCTAGGACTCGGATACTGCTTAATTCGTGCCGCAGCGCGAGTTGCAAGAGTAATGCCCGCGCCGCAGCGCCAGGCACAGAACTTAGATAGTAAAGAATAAAAATGAAGGGAAAGGAAGGGGATGGTAGGAGATTGAACTAAACCTACCTTAAACAACTTAAAGTAACATTGTTGGGACATTTTTAAGACTTAAAAGTAATGAAGAATGGTTAATATAACCAAGTCGAATGAATGTAAAGCGAACGATAAGTTGAAACGCATAAGAATGAAATCTAATTTATAATTAGATTGAAAAGAAGGGTAAGATATATTCATATACATACTTGATAATATGTGACCTAATGTAAGGCATTATGTGATCATGTATTGTAGAGACTTGAAAGACTTGAACGTAAAGTAAAATACACAGTAGCAGACGCTAAAGGCAAGTATTCTAACTCTTGTATCAGTTCCATCTGAACAAGTTTATGATGTTCATGTATTCTTTCACATGAATTGAAGTATAATGAAGTTAAAGCCAGTTTCTTTGGCTAGACATAACATATTGAGTGGATTATTGATAATCTGTTCATCTGTTATCAAATGTTTGTATCTTTTGTCAACTACTGATAGTTTTCAAAAGAAGACTGAATTGTTAAAACGAATGTTTTGTCGGTAAAACGACAGGCACGCGAGGTTGCCAAATGATTAAACGTACATACGTTTAATGGATGTAGTATTGATCAATACAGAGTACAATAGGCTGATCACCTAGAAGTGCTCGTAAGTAATATCGGGCTTACGGACTTGGTCCGGGTTGTCCTTTTCAAAGAAAGAATGAATGATCAAGGTCTTTGACCGGGGTGAATGTTTTACTGAATTTATTCATTGTGAAACATTTTGAAAGTAAAGATGAATTGCTATTTTGAATAATCAATAGTACTTCATAACTATTGTTCAGTTATCGAAGATATATGATTCATATGTATCAAGCATGTTGTTATTGAAATTGTTATACTTGCTGAGCTAGTCATGCTCACTCTTGCTTAAATCATATGAATGCAGCTAAGACTGAACGTCCTGAAGGATCAAATAAGAATAAAGGAAAAGCTAAGGCAGATTATTAAGCTGTCCTGTAATAGTATAGGTCTATTGTTGTAATGTAATGAATATTATGACAAGAGAACCTTTGCAATGGGTTTAGAACCTGGGAAATGTAAATATTGAATTAAATATATATAAGTTATGTTCATTCTTTGAGACTTTCAATTGAATGAATGTGTGAATGTTTGTACAGTATAGCACCATCTGTCGGGTTGTAAGATACCCGGATTTGGGGGCGCTACACTCTTCTTGAATTTTCCACTTCTATTATCTTGGCCATGATTACCACCGAAGTGGTTACCATTCTTGGCATGATAATTTCCCCCCACGATGGTTATCATTGTTCCTATGGCCGTTGCCACCGGTACGATTATTATCATGTTGTTGGTCGTTGCCTTTTGGTTATGCTGACTCATTATTGCACTCCAATAATTGAGCCCTATTCACAACATCTGAATATAAACAAAGTTTATGAGAAATAAGGTATTGAAGTATATCGGGCTTCAAACCTCTTAGAAACATTCGCAGTCATTCGCTCCTCATTGTCGACCAAATGAGATGCAAACTGGGATAACTCCGTAAATTTAGTATCATATTGCGTCACGGTCATATTATTTTGCTCCAACGTGATAAACTCCATACCTTCATGTGACGAATACTTTTGGGAAAGTACTTGTCTTTGAACCTCTTTTAGAACTTCTCCCAAGACATCTTGAGTGCGTCAGGCTGGGTACGTTTTACAAATTCCCACCAGTAATCTGCTTCTTCACGTAACATAAAGGTGTCAAAGGGAACCTTTTTCTCCTCGGAGCATCCCAATACATCAAATATCTTGCAGATCTGCTTTATCCACGTCTCCGTCTTAAGTGGTTTTGGCTCTCCAAAAAACTCTGGTGGTCCCAGTTCCTTGAACTGCTTAGCGGTGACCGTCCGAGAGTTGCTAGTGTTTCCACCTGCATTTTTTCAGGAGTCGCTCTTGCCTGATGTTGTATGAATTGCATAAAGCCTCTAAACATTCCATCGTTCATCATCTGGTCAGTGTTATTGTTTTCCTGAGGATTGCCGCCTTCCTGATGGACATTATCCTGATTATTGATCTATGGAGACTCAACGATCTCCTGTGCTCCGTTGATGTTCTCAACATTCTCGGATGTCATTTTTAAATACTGCCAAAAAACAAAGGTTAATTGACATGCAATATATTATCCCTATACTCTGACTGACCAATTAAAGGCCAAATAAACTTAGGTAGGTCATACTAGCGAAGGAATTCCCCGTCTCTCCCCTCCTAGTTCTTGTCTCACATCTCAGGCAGGGATCATATCCCTAAGCTTTGATACCAACTGTGATGCCCCCAAAAATAGGTATACATCTCCCATCTTGATTCGCCAGATACATGTTATAAAATACAAATACAACTTAATTATACAAACGTCGTGTAAAAGTACGACAAAACATAGCTGAGAGTTTTAATAAGAATATTTTCATCTAGTCAATATCCACACTCAAAGGAGTCCTCATTACATTTATCGTCACACTATTTAACAGAATAGTGAGGACTACTAATGATATCATCTGGACCGTCACTCCGTTCCCCGACTCGTCCCAGCTATATTCTCATTTCCTAAAGAGAATAGTGAAAGAAAGGGTGAGCTCAACTAGCCCAGTAAGAAATATTATGACTAAGATAATGCAGAATAAATTATCATTAACCTTCAACAATGTTAAACTGGTAAAATACAAAAGACATCAAGTTTAACTACAGCGGAACAAGCAATCAATTAAAAGAGTCAAGTAGAGAATAAAATCTACTATCTTTTATGATTTAAAAAGGTTTTTTCATCACTTTTATCGCCGAGACTCAGCTTAATAAATAATCCACATCATCCTTGCACTACGGCAAAGGATATTCATTAGTATCACAACCACAAATTATCCATGCACTACGGGCCAAGGATATTCGTGTATTCATCAATGGTCATAATCATGCCAACAACTATCCATCAGTGCACTACGGGCCAATGAGGACTTTTACCACATCAATTGTAACATTACGGTCATGATTATACCGATTAATCCCTGGTCATAATCATACCAAGTCCATCTATGCACTACAGGCCATAGATGACTTTCAACATAATATAAACATGAGGATGCTGACAATGATATAAGAATTCAATAAAACAATTTCAAGAATTAATTTATCCAGTAACTAATAACGTCCAAATTGTTAACATGATACTTCTTTGTAGAGTAAAATTCAAGAATGATCAGAAGAATATATCCATGAAAAGATACTAGATGAAGTGCAATTATTAATGATATTCCACTAATTTCATGGAGTATAGAAGTCAAAACTTTAACCAACTGAGTATAATAAAGAATGGAATAACAAAAGAAATCACCAGGCATACGATAGACCACACAGACAGGTTATTCCAACAAAATAATAAATAACAGAACTAGGTCAGTTGAAATTCGCACCGACAAGATATTCCTACAAAATAATAAAGAATGGAATAAAACAGAAATCACCATGCATGCGATAGACCGCACAGACAGGTTATTCCAATAGAATAATAATTAATGGAACTAGGTCAGGCGTAATACGCACCGACAGGATATTCCAACAGAATAATAAATAACGGAACCATGTCATGAGTAAACACATAGACATGATGTTCCAACAGAATATTAAATAATAGAATAATAGAAGAATTTCACTATGTATGCAGTACTTCGCATAGACAAGTTATTCCAACATAATGATAAAGAGTGGAATAACAGAAGAATTTCACCAAGTATAGGGTAGCCCACGTATACAGGTTGTTCCAATAGAACAATAAAGAATGGAATAACAGAAGTTCTTTTCATGAATATAAAAGAAATAATACCACGTACCTTAGAAGAAATTGGATATAGGAGTAGTGAAGTAGCAGAATACTTTTCTTCTTTCTATCTATAGTTTCTCTCTCTAGAGTTTCAGTAAATTCATAAGAAATAATGAAGGATCGAGTTCTATTTATAGGAGAATGGACTGAATAGTAACTAATTCCTGAACGGTCCAGATTGATTTACTTTTAAACGGACGGTCCAGATTGGTTCACTATAAATTATTCTAATAAAACAAAATCTTTTAAATAATATATAATATATTCTATTTATAATCTAATAAAACGAATAAATAAAAGTATTCTATTTTATATAAAAGATTATACTATACAAACACTATGCAGGCACTATGCAAACACTATACATAATAAAATATAATATATTCTATTTATAGTCTAATAAAACGAATAACTTTATAAAAGTATTCTGTTTTATTTAAAAAGCTTTTATGTTTTATTACATTAATAATACTAATAAAACAAAACTTCATCATCATTATTATAATTCACACTATTAATCGACTAGGTTGTTCCCAAGAAAGAGGGGGTTTTCCAATAAGGATTTCTCCCTATTGGCGCGTAATTAGGTGACCAAACCTCTCCTTGGTAGAACTTCTAGACATCGTTCATATTGCAAATAATAATATTAATAACTCTGTCATCTCAATTATTGATTTAATAATATATAAAATATTGACAATAATTAAATCAAATAATGTGAGATACTATGCAACAATTACTGAAATAATAATTAAGCAAAACTGAGTGGCTTCTCACGTAAGCATCGATAGTCAATACCGTATGCTACTATGCAACCACACGTATTACTGTACTTTTACTACCGAGTAATTCAATAGTTTTAACGTTAAAACTTTCGCCGTTATTTTCAGAAAAATATTTTTGTCGTTTTCTCAATCAGACAATAATTCCGTTGTGGGGACCACCAATGATTGTGCCATTGTATGAATATTCCCTTTTAAAACGAATATTCCCCGACCAATCAAATATTATATAACAACTAGTGTACTTTGTAAAATTTATAAAGATTACCCACAACTATAACATTATATCCAATTCATTCCATAATATTAAAAAAAACATTTTGAGAAATTTAAATCTTTATTCATAAAATTTGGGGTCTCACACTTTATCTCATTTGATTGATTCTTTATATCATTGTCATTATCCTCATGCTTATATTGTGTTGAAAGTCATACGTGGCTTACGTACATAGATGGACTTGGTATGATTATGTCCAGAGATTATTTGGTATAATCATGACCGTAATCGAAAACACTAATATCCTTGACCCGTAGTGCATGGATAATTCGTGGTCGTGATACTATTAAGATGAGTCTCAGTATTATTAGTTTTACAGTTGTATATCTTAGGCCTGTAGTTCAAAGATGAACTGTTGGTTATTGGTTATACAGTTGTATGTCTTTGGCCTGTAGTGCAAAGATTATTTGTTAATAAATATCTTTTGACCGTAGTGCAAAGATGAATTTATTAATATGATTATGAGTAGGAATTGTGATTTGGTATAACCATAATTTTTGATGTTTCAGGTGAAGATAGGTGATGAAAATTATCTTCATCCTTGGTGCGAAGAGGAATTTAAAATCACAATTATGATTATGTGTTATTCATATGATTGTCAACAGGAATTGTTGATTGATGTTATAGGGATACAACGTTATTGGTGGACTTTTAATATGGAGAATATAATAGATCTGATGGTCTATCTGACTCTTCTAATGGATTGCTCGTTCCGCTGCAATTATGGTTGAAAAGTTTTATCATCTACCATATGTTTTAAATCTCTGATTTATTACTTTATTACTGATGAAGGATATTGATAATTTAATTATCTTTAGTCATGATATTATTTACTAAGCTAGTTGTGCTCACCCTTTTGCTTCACAATTCCTTTTCGGTAATAAGAATGTAGCTGGGTTGAGCAAAAATAACAGGGGAATAGTGAGATGGTCCGAAACTGTTGAAGTTTCTCAATACATTATAAAATGGCATGACATGCAATATATAATTGCATTGAGGACCATAGATGTGTGTGTCATATTTTATATGTCACTTAAAAATTTTCTCGTGTCCCTTTGGAGACTTGAAATATTTGCTACTGTACTTTATATGGCATGTAATAATTTGAGTATGAATATTGTCGTATTATATATGTTAAAATATTTGTATTGAAACTCATAGTATATATGTCATCGTATTTTGCACGACAGTGGTATAAATGAAGTTTATAATTAATTTATGTAGTATGATTTCTGGCGACTCAAGATGGGTGATGTATACCTATTTTGGGGGAGTCACAGTTGGTATCAAAGCTTAGGGATATGATCCTTGGCTTAGATGTGAGACTTGAACTAGGAGGGGAGAGTCGGGTAATTCCTTCGCAAGTATGACGTACCTAAGTTTATTTGGTATTTAATTGGTCGGTCAGAGTATAGGGATGATATGGGATATGTCAATTAAACCTTATTTTGAAACTATGTTCTAGAATGATATTTGAAATACAGGAGATGAGAAATGGGAAAATCATGATAGAGAGGAAATAACCGGGAAGGTGCCATCTGAAAAGGAAGCAAGGTGTTCTCATCTCTTCAGACAACCATGTACGTCAATTTCGAGGGCAAAATTTCATAAGGAGGGTAGATTGTGAGACCCCAAATTTTATGAAATGAAAGTATTCAATTTTCTTATAATTATTCTATTTAAGTAAATGGTTAAATTGATAAAGGTTAAAGTTAAGGGTGATATTTGAAAATTTTGCAAAGTAAGCAAGTTGTTATAAAATAATCGGTGGTAAAATATGCGTGGTTGCATAGTAGCACACAGTATTAATTATATTGATGCTTAAATGAGAAATCACTTTGTTATACTTAATTATTGCTACAGTAATTGCTGCATCATATCTCTTATATTATTGATTAGATTATTGTCACAGTATCATCTGCACAATATGTTATATTATTAAATCAATAATTAAGGAGACATAGTTATTCATGTTATTAAATTGTATTATTTACAATGTCTAGAAGTTCTGTCAAGGAGATGTTTTGTCACCTAATTTCGCGCCAATAAGGAGAAATCCTTATCGAAAAGCCCCCACTTTCCTGGGAACAACCTGGTTGTTAAATATTATGAGTTATAATATTAATGATGAATAAGTTCCTGTTGATTAAAGATGAATTTGATAGTTTTATTGTGTTGGGATTATTTGTTCCAGTGGAAGTCGACATCTATTCTGATGATAATTGATGTCTGGAGGTTATATTGTTCACTCGGGTATTTGGGACACTTTTCATCTCGGAGTACTATTCATGAGTTACTATTCACGAGTTATTATTCACCAAAATTACTATTCACTCTAGTATTGTACACTCGGGTATTTGGGACACTTTTCGTGTAGGGGTACTATTCACGAGATACTATTCCCGATGTACTATTCACTGGAAACTATTCACCCAAAAAATATATTCTTTTCACTCCAAATCATTTTTGGGTACAATATTATTCCATGAGGAGATGTGCTAATTTTTCAGACCGTTGGTTGAAATTATAATGGTAAATCAATATGGACCGTTGTTTTAAGTTTTAATAGTGAATCAGTATGGACCGTCGCTTTAAGTTTTAATAGTGAATCAGTATGGACCGTTGCTTTAAGTTTTAATAGAGAAATAGTATGGACCGTTTCTTTAATTTTTAATAGTGAATCAGTATGGACCGTTGCTTTAAGTTTTAATAGTAAATCAATATGGATCGTCTGTTTAAAAGTAAATCAACTTGGACTGTTCATGAATTAGTTACTATTTAGTCCATTCTCCTATAAATAGAAGCTCATTCCTTCATTATTTCTTACGAATTCACTGAAACTCTAGAGAGAGAAATTATAGAGAGAAGCTATAGAGAGAAAATATATAGGGAGAAAGAATAGGAGAAATCTGTTATCTCACTATTCCAGTATCCAGTTTCTTCTGAGGTAAGGGATATTATTTGTTGTACTCGTAAGGGATATTTTTAATTTTGTATTCATGAAGAGAACTTCTATTATTCCATTCTTTATTATTATGTTGGAATAACCTGTCCATGTGAAGTACTGCATACATGGTAAAATTCTTCTATTATTCCATTCTTTATTATTATGTTGGAATAACTTGTCTATGCGAAGTACTGCATATATGGTGACATTATTCTATTATTCCATTCTTTATTATTATGTTGGAATAACCTGTCTATGCGAAGTACTACATACATGGTGAAATTCTTTTATTATTCTGTTGGAATATAATGTCTGTTCGTTTCTGTAAGACCTGGTTCCATTATTTATTATTCTGTTGGAATAACCTGTCTATGCTGTCTATCGCATGCATGGTGAATTCTATTGTTATTCCATTATTTATTATTCTATTGAAATATCATGTCGGTGCGGATTACACCTGACTAGGTTCCGTTCTTTATCATTCTGTTGAGAATAACATGTCTATGTGGATTACCACATGCATTTGAATGACCCTTTGTTTTCATTCCTAATTAAATTGCGAAAATGATCTGTTTACGTGGATTATGATGAAAGTAATAATAAAAGTATTGGACTGATGAAAATCATGGGTATATGTAGTAGTAGTAAGTGTTATGATCAGTTATGTTGGTTATTATATGAAAACATGAAAGTTTCTTTGAAATCACAAAGGGTTGAAAATCAGATTTTGGTGAAAATAGAACATGAAATTCAATTGACCATATCTCCTATTATATTTTGAATTTTTGAGTGTGGTCAAGTTTTAGAGTTAGATCTATGAGTTTTCTAACTTTTCCAAGTGGTATCACTGGAAAAGGTATTGTAGATTTTCGTGTGGACTGATTTTAGCAAAGAGGTCAAAAACTGAAAAGTACCAAAAAACTACTGCCCATAATTTTGTTAGGGCTGTTTTGGCAACTTAATTTGCGAAAAAAATTCTGGCCTTTTGGGACATGGAAATTTATGGTATAAAGTACCTCCTATCCAAAAATGAGCTCATTTCGACTTAAAATGAGCATGTTATGACTATTTCAATATTTAGGTTTTTTCGACGAAAAACGCTATAACCGGAGTTCTGTAACTCCGATGACCATGAAATTTAAACTGAAAGCTCACGTTAACAGGTGTAAGATCCTGCCAAGATTTGGGAATTTCTGGAGTTAAACTTGAGGTAGCTAATTTCTTAAGAAATTAATTATAAATTTATTTTTGAAAAATACTTAAGGGAGTTGAAAAATTATAAAAAAATACATGTTGTGTATGATAACATTGGGATATTCTTGAACCCTGGATAAATTATATTATAAATATTTAATATTTATCCTTTAACTCATTTGATTAATTATTTATATCATTGTCATGATCCTCATGCTTATATTGTGTTGAAAGTCATCTGTGGCTTACGTGCATAGATTGACTTGGTATGATTATGACCAGGAATTATTTGGTATAATCATGACCATAATTGAAAACACTAATATCCTTGGCCCGTAGTGCATGGACAATTTGTGGTCGTGATACTATTAAGCTGAGTCTCAGCATTATTGGTTTTACAGTTGTATATCTTTGGCCTGTAGTGCAAAGATGAACTGTTGCTTATTGGTTATACAGTTGTATGTCTTTGGCCTGTAGTCCAAAGATGATTTGCTAATAAATATCATTGGCCGTAGTGCAAAGATGAATTTATTAGTATGATTATGAGTAGGAATTGTGATTTGGTATAACAATAATTTTTGATGTTTCAGGTGAAGATAGGTGATAAAAATTATCTTCATCATGGGTGCGAAAAGGAATTTAGAATCATAATTATGATTATGAGTTATTCATATGATTGTGGACATGAATTGTTGATTGATGTTACAGGGATAAAACATTATTGGTGGACTTTTAATATGGAGAAGATAATAGATCTGATGTCCTATCTGAATCTTCTAATGGATTGCTCGTTCTGCTGCAATTATGGTTAAAAAGTTTTAACATCTACCATATGTTCTAAATCTCTGATTTATTACTAATGAAGGATATTTATAATTTAATTATCTTTAGTCATGATATTCTTTACTGGGCTAGTTGTGCTCACTCTTTTGCTTTATAATTCCTTTCAGATAATAAGAATGTAGCTGGGTCGAGTGGGGATAACAAGGAAATAGTGAGATGGTCAAAGACTGTTTAAGTTTCTTAATACATTATAAAACGGCATGACATGCAATATATAATTGCATCGAGGACCGGAGATGTGTGTGTCATATTTTATACGTCACTTAATAATTGATTTTAGTGAACAACAATAGGTTGATGAGAACCCGACCTTAAAAGCGTCAAAAGTGCACTGTATTAAAATGTAGAGAACAAAAATCTTCTCGTGTCCCTTTGGAGACTTGAAATATTTACTGCAACACTTTATATGGCATGTAATAGATTGAGTATGAATATTGTCGTATTATATACGTTACAATATTTGTATTGAAACTCATAGTATATATGTCGTCGCATTTTGCACGACAATGGTATAAATGAAGTTTATAATTGATTTCTGTAGTGTAATTTCTGGCGACTCAAGATGGGTGATGTATACCTATTTTGGGGGCGTCACAGGGTAGTCCTTGTATCATACTACATCATCAAAATAACATCATGGACTAACTATCAAAGATAAGCAAGATCTAAGGCTTTAAAAATAGCTGTCAGAAATTTTAGAAATCTGAGAATTTTTTTGGGTTGCCTAAAAACAGAAATTGTGCTCGATTAATGCACTTTGACTGAGTATATCTTGCAATCTAAACATGATCTGGCCCTGTTTCCTCTAACACCCCAAAATCTGATTTATCTTCACACCCGAATTCCATATGTCACGATCCCATCTTCTTCCAAACATACATCATTATATATTCAAATATAACAACATATATTCTAAATTCATAGGTTCTAAAACCTTATGACTTTTTCATTACAAATAACAATAATTACATTATCCTTTACAACTTACACGAGTGACTTTCATCCTCCACTAAGAATGCATAACAGTTCATTAAACTAATCTAAAGTTCATTTAACTTATTTTATATTACAAGTCTTCACTTTATCTTCTCACTCATTCTCATTCTAAATGACATTCCATCTGGATACCGTCAGCTTGATCTTTAAGGGATCCTTAAGTTCGTCTAACATCGTTCGCTGAAAATGTTTTTCATTTAAAGCAAGTGTGAGCATTCAATTGCCCAGCAAGTCATAACAGTTGAACAAACATCTTCAAGAATTCAAAAATTCTTTTAAGACTTCAATAACCGAACAAAAGTTATAAAGCAGCTTGAATATAGGAATAATCTCTATTCCTATCATTTTAAAATAATATTCACTTTTATTTTTAAATACTTTCATTCTTCTACCTTTTTCATACACATTCTGTCAGGCTAGAATCATTAGCACAGACTTAACAATAACGGATCATGTACGAACATAGCGTTTTCTTATTCAATAGGTAAATCATAGAACCGTTCAACTCATAGAAACACTGAAGTGTTCACATTATGGCACAAGGAAATATATGTTCTACCACCTTGCACAAACATCACACATTAGCATATAGACAGAACTTCTCAAGTTCAACATCTGAGAAATTTAAGAAACTAGCATTAATTTAGAATATGAATGAAGTTCGGAAACTTGCCTTACACACTGCTACAGCTTACGATGAACTGTGCATTCTAGGTCCTATGTAGCACATAAGAAAAACAACACATACACTAATTAGTCATGTATATTTGACTTATGCATTAGTTTGCTTAACTTTACTTCTTAGGGTTCGCGTTCTTGCAACCTAAGCTTACGCGACCACTTTCATTATCGTTCTACGGCTTCATGACATACGAAGATGTCTTACTTATACGTTCATCAACTTTGATGTTTTACATTCTTATCTTCTTCTTATAACTTCTATAGGACTTAACACACATCGCTTCTCTGCTAGTAGTCCATATGGTACTCTGAGTGGTTTGCCATAAACAACCAACAAACAAGTTCCCGTCTCGTCTACACTGCCATCACAGTGAGTTAGATCGGTTGCCAGTTTTTTATATACCTTCGCTATCTGAAGGAATTGTTTAGCTCAGCTCCCATATGTCAACCATAAAAGGTTATGATTGTACCACAACCTAAACTTATCGTAACTTATCTTAAACATTAACTATAACATTCGTTAAGTTAATTTCTTATTGTTTATGGCTTTCTGGCAACTAAATTCCATAACCCTAGATTCATTCTTATATGACTCACCTTCTTCTTTCATTAATCTTATTACCATTCATTACGGCTTTTTTAATACCATTCTTTTCTTACTTAATACTTTCATTATCCATTACTTGAACCCCATGTTAATTAGTCATTCTTAATGTCCAAGCCATACTGTTTGTGGTATTGTAAGACCACTCATTTATCGCAACAGCGTTGCGTACATAGTGTCTATACGTTTCACACTTATCTCTCATTATCATGACATAACATCGAAATGTTATTCATTACCCTCGTCGCTCAACGTCTAAGGAATCACAACCATAACAATCCTCCAAGTTCTTTTATCGTAACTACGGTCCCCGGATATCAGTTCCGTAATTCGCGTTTACATTCATTATCTTTTACTCTCATTTAATATTTTTGTTCAACCTTCATTAAAGGTTTAAAACACTTGATTAAGGGTTACATTAGTTGAACATTATGTTCTTTATCTTTCCTTATGTTTCCCCCAAGTGTTGAGCAGTTAAAAGCTCTTCTCTAGCTTTTTCCCTACACTGGCATTGTGGTGCCACTCTCTTCTTTATCTCTCGCTACCGCGGTGCGAGTTTACAGTACCCAGCTTCCTGGTCTGGCACTACAACGCCACCTTACTAGGCATGGCTGGCACCGCGGCGCCAAGCCCTAACCCTAGAAAATTTCTCTAAGTGTTAAATCCAATTTGAGACGCTTACTTCCCGCTTTCATGCCTTATTACTTATAACTCAGAACCAGATTATTCTAAAGCCATTCTCTTACTTATCTTCCGTACTTCAATCCCCCTCAGACAGAACTTCATTCTGAATCCGTTAACGTGCCATTCAATTGGCTTAAACTTCACCCTTCATTCATTTTATGTTTTTAACGCTCTTTGTTTGTTCATCCATAATTCGGTCATCCGAACTCAGAATTCATTTGTTCTTGAGTCCACGACTCACGTTTTCTATGTTCTCTTACATTCTTAAAAAACCCTACACGTTCGAGTTTATTTACTAACATTCTAATTCTCGTTTGTCATTTACAAAATTTTCACCATAACTTCATTATAGCTAAGTTTTAATCCGTTCTTCATGAACGTTTCTACCGTTCATAACCAAACAATATGCATCTAACTTATACGCGATAGATTTAAACTTGTCCATCAACAACAAATATCCTACGATTGTTTTAAATTTGTCCATTAACAACGTTCTTCGTGTTCTTCGTTCGTTCTTCATTTTAATCGATATTTTGGATTACGATTTCACTTTTTATTAGAATTTAATGTTATAGAACATCATTCCTTACATATTTCACCTACTTATTCATATAATCCACTCGGATCGTTCTAATTCATTACGAATCTTATACTTCCTTAAGAAATTTATAAACTAAACTTTTAATTCTTATTTCTTCATTTTCTTACGATTTCAACCATATGAAATCATTCCTAACATCATTTACTTCTTATTCTTATTAATATATATTTTGAACATAAAACCTTAAGAAAAGTTAACTTAGGAGTTAGGTTTCAAAACCTTTCCTCTTTATTTTTCTTCCGCTAGACAAAATCGGCTATTTTTTAGCTTTTCCATTTCACGAACACTTTCGATCCGATCAATCATGCTCATGCTCTTCCTTCTCCCTCTCCATCTAAACCCTCTCACTCTCTCTAGTTGTAGGATTTTCAAAATCTCATTTAAATGAAAGTTAGCTTCCTATTTATAGAAAATCCAAAGCAAGGGCAAAATAGTCATTTCACCCCTAAACGCCTTACTATTCACACCTCCATACTATTCATGACTTAAGTGTTAAGTTAACTTAGCCCTTAAGTCTACTTATCCTTTAAGTTACGTGGTTTCGTCTTTTGGGTTTTCGTCCGACAGTTTTAAAAACTGCGATTCTCGGAATCCAAATATTTTTTGATATTTCGTCTTTCCTTTACCGATTAACTTTTACGTATTCTTTAGATTTTTGAAAACCTAAACAACACTTTTTGGCATTAAGCATTTTCCTTCACGTTTTCCCCTAACGTAGCTAAACGAATGAAAAGTATATAACAGTACTTTTCGTCGTTTTTATTTCGTCTGATTTCTGCACGTTTTTCGAGAAAAACTTTTATCGGCTTACTTAACTTTTCACGATATTTATCATTAAATCTTTTGACAAAATGTCATTTCGACATACCGAACTCTCAAAAAGGCTTAGGTTATTCTAACTCTTAACCCTTAAGTTTCGTCAGGTGCATAGTGCCTATTTCGTCTTTTTCCCCAAAAATATTTTGTTCTGGGAAAATTTTCATTTTTATCTTGAAAATTATTACTCATTCAGTCTAGCTCGTAGCCAGAATCCTCCCGAATTATAATAATCATAGGTTCTAGAATGATTAATAAACACATAGCACATAATATTATTAAATAAACATTCATTTTATTAATAACTAATTCTTTAAACTTAAATTCTGGACGATCCGAATTTCTGGGTCGTTACACTATTCCCCTCTTATACAAATTCCATTCTCGAAATTTCTTAAAACCACATCCATACCCGGGTCATTACATTCACCCCTTCTTCAGAAAATTTTGTCCTTGAAATTTTAGAGTACCCCTATTCTCAACTTCTCTTCAAAGAAATAGAATGAGCAACGAGGAATATAAGAATTCCTTTAAAATATTTTATACTTTTGCTAAGGGGTCAAATCGACCCTAAACTCTTACACGGTTTAACAATATGATGCCGTAACCTTTCTTCCACGGTCAGTTTACAATCACAAAGAAAACAAACTACCTCTTACCCATCGTATACCCCATTTCGGGATATGTTCACCACAGACTAAGTCATTAGATTCCACACCAAAACAGTTTGGTTTGGTACAACTTCTTCAAAGAAAGCTCGATTTTCTTTTAAACATAACATACCATTTGTCTAACCGAATCAAGTAGCTTAGACCATACCAATAAATTGGATATCAACGTGAAACATTCATCTTGTCAACTCAATTGACATTGACTACTTCTGTAAATTCTTTTTGTAATACATCAAAACGTTTTATGACGTCATGATATCGTACTTTTTACAGTACGTCAAGGACTTCATCAGTTTGTGACTTCGTCATTATACATCATACCATAGCGGGTTGTTGATCCTAAGATCACATCCAACACTAGGTTCAATCGCATTAATAACTCTATCCTTTTTACCATCCTTGCATCAAATGCACTGATGATATAAAATTTATTTTGATATTTCAAATCAATTTCTGTGTAGCCAAAATAATTAGCATAGACATACCAAGAATAGTTCTATTAAAAATCTATTGGTTCCAAAAGTTGACCTAATTCTTTCATTTTCAAAATACGAACACCTAAACACGATTTTAATAAACTTCAAAATCTAGCATAGCTAGATGACTTGGAATATCCTATTCTCCATCTTCCTTCATTGTCTTACTGCGACAATACTTAATCTTCTCTAGCACCTTCAATACTAGCCCTATTGAAAATAACTTATATTTAGTCTAAACATTCCTATATCTTAGTACAATCCATCAACATACCACACATTATAAGTTCAGGAACTTTCCACAATAATATGAGTTTTAAGAACTATCCCAGACAGACCATAAGCGTCCATTCGCTGAGAAGTTCAAAAGCCTACCATATCATTATGAGTCACGAATGTACCATAAGTATGAGTTTCAAGAACTCGCACCTACCTTATCATTCTCTACCTATCAAGTATATACATGATAAAAGATTCACCTTCTCACCATATACATATTGATAGCGCGACCAATCCCAATGATCATCACTGTAATTAGCTAAGCAGTTGTTACACCAAGCATAAACCTCTGCCCATAACAAAGGTTCATACAACTCAGCTATCACATGAGTCATCAATTAAAATTTTACAACTTCTAAATCTCTCTTTACTTAATACGAATTTTCTTTAATTCATATACTATCCTTCACAACTCAATCTGAGTTCTTCTTCCCGTACTACTTCATAGTACTATAAATCATTCATCGTTTAACAGCTCATCTATTACTACGATTCACTATGATCACGTGGCGATCTTCTTATCCCGTTCTCTATGATTATAGTCTTAGATACTCTTACCTAAGATTTATAAGCTATCAGCCGTGATACCAATTTGTAACGACCCGAAATTCGGTATATCTTCACACCCGGATTCCGTACGTCACGATCCCATCTTCTTCCAAACATACATCATTATATACTGAAATATAACAACATATATTCTAAATTCCCAGTTTCTAAAACCTTATGACTCTTTTCATTACAAATAACGATAATTACATTATCCTTTACAACTTACACGAGTGACTTTCATCCGCCACTAAGGGTGCATAATAGTTCATTAAACTAATCTAAATTTCATTTAACATATTTTATATTACAAGTCTTCACTTGATCTTCTCACTCATTCTCATTCTGAATGACATTCCATCTGGATACCGTTAGCTTGATCTTTACGGGATCCTTAAGTTCGTCTAACATCGTTCACTGAAAATAATTTTCATTTAAAGTAAGTGTGAGAATTCAATTGCACAGAAAGTCATAAAAGTTGAACAAACATCTTCAAGAATTCAAACATTCTTTTAAGAATTTAATACTTGAACAAAGGTTATGAAGCAGCTTGAATAATAGGAATAATCTCGATTCCTATCATTTTAAAACAATATTCACTTTCATTTTTAAATACTTTCATTATTCTACCTTCTTCATACACATTCTGTCTGGCTAGAATCATTAGCACAGATTTAATAATAACGGATCATGTATGAACAAAGCATTCTCTTATTGAATAATTAAATCTCAGAACAGTTCAACTCATAGAAACACCGAAGTGTTCACATTATGGCAAAAGGCTTCATATGTTCTACCAGCTTGCACAAACATCGCACATTATCACATAGACAGAACTTCTCAAGTTCAACATCTGAGAAGTTTAAGAAACTAGCATTCATTTAGAATATGAATGAAGTTAAGAAACTTGCCTTACGCACAGCTACAGCTTACACTGAACTGCTCATTCCATTTTCTATGTAACACATAAGAAAAATAACACATAAACTATTTAGCCATGTATATTTGACTTATGCATTAGTTTGATTAACTTTACTTCTTAGGGTTCCCTTTTTTGCAACCTAAGTTTAAGCGACCACTTTCATTACCGTTCTACGGCTTCATGACATATGGAGATGTCTTACTTATACGTTCATCATCTTTGATGTTTTACATTCTTATCTTCTTCTAATAACTTTTCTAGGACTCAGCACACATCTCTTCTCTGCTAGTAGTCCATATGATACTCTAATTGGTTTCCCACAAACAACCAACAAACAAGTTTCCATCTCGTCTACACTGCCATCATAGTGAGTTAGATCGGTTACCAGTTTTGTATATACCTTCACTCTCTGAAGGAATTGTTTAGCTCAACTCTCATATGTCAACCATCAAAGGTTACTATTTTACCACAACCTAAACTTATCGTAACTTATCTTTACCATTAACTATAACGTTCGTTAAGTTAAATTCTTATTCCTTACGGCTTTCTGGCAACTAAATGCCATAACCCTGGGTTTATTCTTATATGACTCACCTTCAGCTTTCATTAATCATAGTACTGTTCATTACGGCTTTCTTAATACCATTCGTATCTTACTTAATACATTCAGTTATCCATTACTTGAACCCCATGTTCATTAGTTATTCTTAATGTCCAAGCCATATAGTTTGTTGTATATTAAGACTGCTTGTTTATCGCAACAGCGTTGCGTACACAGTGTCTATATGCTTCACACTTATCTCTCATTATCATGACAAAACATCGAAATGTTATTCATTACCCTTGTCACTCGACATATAAGGAATCACAATCATAGCAATCCTCCACGTTCGTTTATCATAACTAAGGTTCTCGGATATCGATTCCGTAATCCGTATTTACATTCTTTATCTTTTACTCTCATTTAATCTTTTTGTTCAACCTTCATTAATGGTTTAAAAGACTTGATTAAGGGTTACATTAGTTGAACATTATGTTTTTTTTATCTTTCCTTATGTTTCCCCCAAGAGTTGAGCAGTTAAAAGCTTTTCTCTTGGTTTTTCCCTACACTGGCACTGCGGCACCACTCTCTTCTTTATCTCCCTCGCCGCAGTGCGAGTTTGCAGTACCCGACTTCCTGGTCTGGCGCAACAAGCGTCACCTTACTAGGAATGGCTGGCGTCGCGGCGCCAAGCCCTAACCCTAGAAAATTTCTCTAAGTGTTAAATCCAATTTGAGACGCTTACTTCCCGCTTCCATAACTTATTAGTTATAACTCAGAACGAGGTCATTCCAAAGCCATTATCTTCCTTATCTTCCATACTTCAATCCCCCTCAGACAGAACTTTATTCTGAATCCGTTAACATGCCATTCAATTGGCTTAAACTTCACCCTTTATTCATTTTACGTTTTTAACGCTCTTTGTTTGTTCGTCCATAATTCGGTCATCCGAACTCGGAATTCATTCATTCTTGAGTCTAGCGACTCAAGTTTTCTATGTTCTCTTACATTCTTATAAAACCCTACATGTTCGAGTTTATTTACTAACTTTCTAATTCTCGTTTGTCTTTTGTAAAATCTTCGTCATAACTTCGTTATAGCTAAGTTTTAATTCGTTCTTTTTGAACGTTTCTATCGTTCCTAACCAAGAAATATGCATCTAACTTATACGCAATGATTTTAAACTTTTCCATCAACAATAAATATCCTACGATGATTTTAAATTTGTCCATCAACAACGTTCTTTGTGTTCTTCGCGTGTTCTTCGTGTTCTTCGTTCGTTCTTCATTTTAATAGATATTTTGGATTACGATTTAACTTTTTATTGGAATTTGATGTTATAGAACATAATTCTTTACTTATTTCACCTACTTATTCATATAATCCACTCGGATCATTTTAATTCATTACGAATCTTATACTTCCTTAAGAAATTTATAAACTAAACTTTTAATTCTTATTTCTTCATTTTCTTACAATTTCAACCATATGAAATCACTCCTAACATCATTTACTTCTTATTCTTATTAATCTATGTTTTAAACATAAAAACTTAAGAAAAGTTAACTTAGGAGTTAGGTTTCAATACCTTTCCTCTTTATTTTTCTTCTGCTAGACAAAACCGGCGATTTTCAAGTTTTTCTATTTCACGAACACTTTCGATCTGATCAATCATGCTCATGCTCTTCCTTCTCCCTCTCCATCTGAACCCTCTCTCTCTCTCTCTCTAGTTGTAGGATTTTCAAAATCTCATTTAAATGAAAGTTAGCTTCCTATTTAAAGAAAATCCAAAATTAGGGCAAAATAGTCATTTCACCCCCTAACCCCCTTACTATTCACACCTCCATACTATTCATGACTTAAGTGTTAAGTTAACTTAGCCCTTAAGTCTACTTAGACTTTAAGTTACGTGGTTCTGTCTTTTGGGTTTTCATCCGACAGTTTTAAAAATTACGATTCTCGGAATCCAAATATTTTTGGATATTTCATCTTTCATTTACCGATTAACTTTTACGTATTCTTCAGATTTCCAAAAAACTAAAAAACATTTTTTGGTGTTAAGCGTTTTCCTTCACGTTTTCCCCTAAGATAGCTAAACGAATGAAAAGTACATAGCAATACTTTTCGTCTGATTTATGCACGTTTTTTGAGAAAAACTTTTATCGGCTTACTTAACTTTTTACGATATTTTATCATTAAATCTTTTGACGAAATGTCATTTCGACGTATCGAACTCTCGGAAAGGCTTAGGTTATTCAAACCCTAAACCTTAAGTTTCGTCAGGTGAATAGTGTCTATTTTGTCTTTTTCCCCAGAAATATTTTTTTCCCCGAAAAATTTTCATTTTTGTCTTAAAAATTATTACTCGTTTAGTCTAGCTCGTAGCCACATTCCTCCCGACTTATAAGCATCCTAGGTTCTAGAACGATTAATAAACACATAACACATAATATTATTAAATAAAAATTCATTTTATTAATAACTAATTCTTTAAACTTAAATTTTGGACGATCCGAATTTTTGGGTTGTTACATTTCCAGTTCCAGATCAAAGACCTTACTACGAAGAACATATCTATTACATAAAACATACGAAAATATTAACAGATAAAGATCTAAGGCCTCTAACATATGGCTGTCAGGCCATTTTTCAAACTTTTCCCAGATTTCTAAAAACTCCAATTTTAAGCATCAAAATGATATGGATCTAAGTTTTAGCAACCCAAATCATCAAATGACACCCTCTAACATGACTTATAGCAACAAATTACAACATCTAACATAGAACACATGGATTTCAAAATTTAGGGTTTATACCTTCTAAAACTTTAATCTTTGGATCTGACTTTGCTGATCTGATCTTTTCAAGTTAAGGACTGATGTTAGCTTATCTTATCTCACTTTCTCACTCTACATTTTGAAGTTTGAAGAGAAAGAAGGTCTAGGTTGCTTTTCTAAGTAAAGTAAGAGATGTTTCTTACTTTCTAGATTATAATGTCATAGTTAGAAAATGACATAATTATCTTTTTATAACGGCGAAAGTGTTACTGTTAAAACTATTGAAATACCCGGTAGTAAAAGTACAGTAATATGCGTGGTTGCATAGTAACACACGGTATTGATTATTGATGCTTACGTGAGAAGTCACTCAGTTATACTCAATTATTAGGTACAGTAATTAATGCATCATATCTCTCATATTGATGATTCAGTTATTGTCACAAGTATCATCTGCATAATATGATATATTATTAAATCAATAATTGAGACGATAAAATTATTCATATTATTAAATTATAATATTTACAATGTCTAGAAATTTTGTCAAGGAGAGGTTTGGTCATCTAATTGTTCGCCAATAAGGAGAAATCCTTATCGGAAAGCCCCCTCTTTCCTGGGAGCGACCTGGTTGTTAAATATTGTGAGTTATAATATTAATGATGAATAAGTTCGTGTTGATTAAAGATGAAATTGATAGTTCCATTGTGTTAGAATTATTAGTGTTAGTGGAAATCATCATTTATTTCGATATTAATTGATGTCTGGAAGTTATACTGACCAGTTGGGTAATTAATCAGATAAATGAGCAATTAATTACTATAAATTCACATGATTATAACTATTTGTTCATATGTGTGTACTATTGATTCACATTCTTGTACTATTAGGGGAGTTGGTGCAAGATTGATAATACTTGCATGACTAAGTTAAAAATAGAGGTATAGATGGAGGTATTATACTGTAATTCATATTTTCACAAGATTATAACTATTAGTTCACATGTTTGAACTATTGATTCACATTATTTACTATTAGAGGAGGTGGTGCAAGTTTGATAATACTTGCATGACTAAATTAAAAATGAAAGAAAAGTTGGAGGTATTGTACTGTAATATTTCGAGCCCCAAAACGTGCAATTATCGAAACTATATTTTCATATAAATAGAAGCTCATTCTTCCTTCATTTCTCACCAATTCACAAAAGCTATAGAGCAATTATTATAGAGAGAAAGTATAGAGAGAAAGAAGAAGAGAAGTCTGCTACCTCACTATTCCAATATCCAATTTTTTCTAAGGTAAGGGGTATTATTTCTTTCATATTCATGAAGAGAGCTATTGTTATTCCATTCCTTATTATTCTGTTGGAATAACCTATATACGCGCACTACCGTATATATGGTGAAATTATTCTGTTATTCCATTCTTTATTATTATATTGGAATAACCTGTCTATGTGAAGTACCGCATACATGGTGAAATTCTTCTATTATTCCTATCTTTATTATTTTGTCGGAATATCATGTCTATACGTTTATGCATGACATAGTTCCATTATTTATTATTCTCTCAGAATATCCTGTTTGTGCATTTATGCATGACCTGATTCTATTATTTATTATTCTGTTGGAATATCCTGTCTGTGGGTTTACACATGACCTGGTTCCATTATTTATTATTCTGTTGGAATAACCTGTCTGTGCAGTCTACCGCATGCCTGATGAATTCTTTTGTTATTACATTCCTTATTGTTCTGTTGGAATAAACTGTCTATGCGGATTACCACATGCATGGTGAATGATCCTTCGTATTCATTCCTTGTTAAATTGTGGAAATGATCTGTCTACGTGGATTACCGCACGACGGGCGAAAATTCATTTGCAGTTTCATATATTCTATTATACTCAGTTGGTTAAAGTTTTGACTTCCATACTTCATAAAATTAGTAAAATATCCTGGATATTTGCGCTTCATCCAGTATCTTTTCATGGAAATATTCTTCTGAGCATTCTTGAATTTTACACTACAAAGCAGTATCATGTTGACAAATATTGTAACGACTGAGAAAATCGAATTTTTATGAAAATTAAATTTTTATTTGATTATTTGAATTAAATGAATTTAATTGATTACGATGTGAGTATGCTATGTGAAGGTCGTTCAATGACCTAGAATGTGCTAACGTGGTTAGTATTCTGGCTTTGTGCTAGAATTATTTGTTTGGAATTTTCAAGACAAAAATAATTATTTTCTGAGAAATTTCTGTAAAAACCCTATTCATCCGTTTCTGTTCGGGGAATTATTTTGAAATTTCGAGAAACATTTGATGATAGAATATTGAGATTAGATGGAATATCTGATAATATTTCATTTATGGCAAACACATTTTTTGCCTGCGGACTTAAAACCTATGGGTTGAGTATATTGATTTCCGAGAAGGAAATAATATGCGTAGAAGGAATGACGTTAGGGTTAATGCAAGTGTTATACATTTATGATACTATTTAGTATCTATGTATAATACTTTCAGTAAATACGAAGTATAATACGATTATTATACGAGTAGTATATTGAGAGAATACGTGAATTATATGTATGGGATACGATTTGTATTACAGAATTAAGTTAAGACTTAATGACTAATTCAATTGTGTTGGATTAGGATTAGCCCAATCAATTGAATGACCAAGCCCAAAGAGATTGATGGGTTAAGACTAAGTCAAGGCCCATTGATAAGTTAGTTAAGCCCAATTCATTAAAACCGAACCGTGGATCGAACTGGTGGGTTACCAAATGGGTAAAACCCACGGGGCTACCCATGGGATGTCACATGGCAAGAGGTTGGCCGGCCACTTGGTGTGCAAGTCAAGTTTGAGGCTTGGTCACCAAGTATTTTATGTGGTGACCCCACATGAATAGTAAGGATGTTTGTGGTTTAAAGTCCAAATTACCCTCCATTCTTGTTTCCTATAAATAAGAGGCTAGATTGTTTCATTTGGGAGTTTTACAAATTTCCAACCTAGATTATTTGAGAGAGAAAGAGAGCTAGAATTACAAATCCTTCACTTTGGAAGCTTGATCTTAGAGTTTTCCAAGAGAGTTTCATAAGAGTTCTTGAAGGTAATACTTCTTGTTTCTTATTTCCATCTCGTTTAGATTTTCTTTTATCTTAGAGAATCATAGAATGGGTGGTATATGTCTTGTATAAGGGATTAAAGATGACTTACCATAGATTCAATCTCTACAAGTCATGAGATTATAAGAATCATAAGGTTTAATATAGTTTTGAACCATGATAATATTGTTTGTTGAGATCAATTGTTTATAAATGATTGAACTCCATCAATACGTTAATATATGCATCTTGTTTGGTTAGAATGTAGATATGAAATCCATGGAGTATTCCATGTGATTTGGCTTAGAGAACGCTAGTAACGAAGTTATGACGAATTTCATGGAAATAGACGTTAAACGTTGAATTCCGGATTAAGGGTTAAAAGTTGTCGTGAGACTTAAAAACGTTGGTTTTCAATGTCAACATGTGTGATAGGGTGATTAAGAGTTGTGGGTTCGAGAATCGTCGGATTCCGACATAAAACGAAGAAAACAAGCATTGAACGCTCATTAACGTTTATGAACGTCTAGAAAATGAACTCAATAGTGAATTTTGAGTTATCAAATTCAAAAGTGTCGAATTCTTATATGAACGCGTAGAGTATGTCATTTATGATGTGTAGGCTATTGAACGGACCAAATCGGGCTTATAACAAAGAAGTTGCGGCCCCGGGAATTTCACAAAATTTTTCAAAATTGTTGAGGTTCTGGTACTGAGGTCTGGCGTCGCAGCGCCAAACATAGTATTAAATGCAGCGCCGCAGTGCTGGTAGAGTAAAGTTGGGTACTGCTTAATGGCCACAGCGCCACTGGTAGTACTAAGTCTCGCGCCGCAGTGCCGAGAAAGGGAGTTAGCTACTGCTAACTGGCGCCGCAGCACCAGTCTAGTATTGTATAAGCCGCGCCGCAACGCGGGTTCAAGGTTCTTGATAATGCTATAGGTTTTGAACTTCAATTGTTTGGGGACCTAAAGGGGTAATGTTTGTACACTTCATAAGTGTATTAAAGATATTCCTATGCTACCCATACTAATGTATATGGTGTTAAAAACTTAGGAATTGAATGCATGTTAACAAGTTAAGAACGATGAACAAAGTTGGTACTTTATCAATGATGTTCGAGTCCGGTTAATAACGTCAGTTGAGTAATAAACCTGGACGAAGAGTAATAAGTCATGTTGACTTTAATAAAGTAATTATGTTAACTAAGACATAGAAGAGAGAGAAGTTGGTAGAAACATTTTTTTGTTAGCTAATTACAGTGTGCTATGTGAATATATCATGTAGATTCTGTAAAGGTTGTGGTCAGTCGAGTAAGTTATTTGAAGACATTGAAAGGTAAGTTTTCTGAACGCTTGTCTAACTTTCAAGTTAGCCAAGTTTTACGTGATTCGTTGAACTGAATTGCAAGACTTGTTTTAAAGGAAGGGTCGACGCCAGATTTTAACTCGGCTAGACTATTCGTAATATATAGATTGATTATTATTCATATCTTTCTATATAGAAATGTTAACGCTATCCTATGCCAAGTAATTGGTACGGACGTGAAGGTACGGTTTGTCTATGAATAAACAAAAGTCTTTTTCATCGATTATTCGATGGGCATACGAGTTTGCCAAAAATATTAAACGTAAACACGATTAATGAATGAGTGTTGATCAACATAGAGTACTATAGGCTGATCACCTAGAAGTGCTCGTAAGTTATGCAGATGAATGACCTTAGTGTTGTGGACTCCTTTTCAAGTATGAAAGCTGAAAGTTACTATTCATGGTCTATCTACCAGTTTAGAATTCCTAATCTATTCTATACTTTGGGAATTGATGTTATGAACTGTTTATGTATTATTGATTCATAATACTTCATAACTATTGTTCAGTTATGTCGGAATTGTTATATAATTCACGAATGTGGTATTCCTGTTATCCTTGATTAAACTTGTTGAGCTGTCATGCTTACTTCTTGCATGAATTATATAACTGCAGTTAAGGATGAACGTACTGTGAATGCCAAGAGAGATAAGGGAAAAGCTAAGATGGATGCTTAGCCATTGTGTAATAGATTAGTAAGTTTGTATGTATTATACATTATGAACAATGTAACTGGTTTATGAACCTAGGAAGGATTATACTTTGATTGTAATAAGAAGATAGTAATTACATTCATTTTGTTGTATTTCAATGGAATAATTGTATGGATGTTAGTACAGTGGATCACCATATGTCGGGTTGGAAAATACCTGAATTTGTGGGTGTCACAATTTGGACGTTATTAATTTTAGGATAAATTAACTTATAACTCATTAAAATTTATTCTTGAACTTGTTTTATTGAATTATTATGTCATTGTCATCATCCTCATGCTTATATTGTGATGAAGGCCATCTTAAGCTTACGTGCATAGATGGACTCGATATGATTATGACCAGTGATCATTCGGTATAATCATGACCTATAATGTTATAAATGATGTCGTAAAAGTCCTCAGTGGCCTGTAGTGCATTGATGGATAGTTTTTGGTATGATTATGACCAGGGATATTTCGGTATAGTCATGACCATTGATGATTTAATGAATATCCTTGGCCCGTAGTGTATATATGATTCGATGATGTGGTTCATTTATTAAGCTGAGTCTCTGTGACAACCCGAGAATTTGGGCAATTTAGTAAAATCTTAAATGATTGATTTAAGGTCAAATATTAGATCTAGACAGAAAATAAGTGTATGCGTTTAAGGTTATTGGGATGGAATTTTGAGGGTTTCAAAATTATGTGAAGGAAATAGGTGAATTATTTAGGATTAAGTGTTTAAGTGATTATGATCTGAGTATATGGTTATGTTCTGTGTACAGAATGTGGTTAAGGGTAAAGGGTTGACCAGATAAATTACATCTGTGATAAACCCTAATTATATATTAAGAACGACAACGTTCGGTTAGAAAATCCTAACGTCTGATAAGAAACCCTAGAAGTCGGTTCTGGAAACCCTAGTTTCAGTTCCGGGAATCCGAAACCCTAATTCGGGGCATGAAATCCTAAATTGGGAACATAATGGCATAAGTGTAAATAATTAAAAGATTAATTAGGGTTAATCTTAACAATTGCTTACAAAACCCTAATTCTAAATTTAAAACCCTAATACCAGATCTGAAAACCCTAATTTCAGATTCTGATAAATTGAAGCCCTAATATGGGATTATAACGGAGAATTATAATGCTTATGAGGTATTAATTAAGTACTAATTAGGGTAAAGGTTAATTTATTAGCAAACCCTAATTTCAAATTTTTGGAACCCTAATTGTTCCGTTAGAAACCCTAGTTGTTCAGTGGTGGAAATTAATCGCTCAAATTAGCAATGCTAATTAGGAAACCCTAATCCTAATTATTTCAATTAATGAGTAATTAGAAAACCCTAATCTAATTACGAGATTTAAATTCTAAATTAGAAAATTAATTTTTCTATTAGAAACCCTAATTAGCGGTTTATAAACCCTAATGACCATTTTGACCCTAATTGTGTAATTAGAAATTTTAATTAGGAAATATTAATCCTAATTAGTAAGGTTTAAAGTATGAATAAGGAATTTTAATATAATTAGTAAATTCTAATTATAATTTTGAAATGTTAATATTCTAATTTTTATAACCGAAATTTGGAAAATGTTAGAAACTAAGTTGCTAAAAAAAATTTGGGGATTTAAACCTAAATCCAAATTTGTCCAAATCATAAATCTAAGTATGCTCAATCCCTAAACCCTAAGGGTTTCATCAAATTGGCCAAAAATCTAGAAATTTAAGGAAATGGCAAAAATGCCCTTAAGTGCATTATTGTGTCTTAGCTTGCAAGAATAAACCTAGTGTAGTGGTTGAGCAACCCTAAACCCTAGCCTTTGACAAAATGTCCAGCAACCTCAGCAAATCAGATCATGCAATGAATCAATCAACAATAAAAATGGAATTAGAGAGAGAAAGTGCTCAAAATGTAGCCAATCTCATTTTCGCTCTCACCAACTCCCATCCTCTCTCAAAACCCACGAAATGTCAAGTAAATTCAGTCTCAAATCAAGCCCCACGTGTACCAAAAACAGATCTAAGGATCAACAATCAGAATTTAAGCTCAAAGAGGTATAAATCTCTAAATTTCGAAATCTCTTGATTTTATGTTAAATGTTGAAATTGATTGTTCAAAGTGGTGTAATAGGGTGTTTTTTAATGTTCTGGGTTGTTGGATCATAGATCCATAACATCAAAGTGCTCGAATTTAATTTTTTTAGAAATCTGGAAATGATGAAAAAAATGGCCTGACAGTCTAAAGTCACAGGCCTTGGATCTTTGTGTGTTATTGTTTTAGGGTGTTTTATGTTTTGAATATGTTCTATGTCATGAGTACTAGGATCTGGAACTTGAATCAACCTTATATCATATCTAGATCGGAAGTTACAAGCAGTCAAAGACCGTTGACCGTTCACGGAAAACTGGTTTCTGGAAAAACCCAGAATTACCCAGACGTCTGACAAACTATTTCGAGCCTTTGATCTTGCTATGTGTAGCTGTTTAGGCCATGTTGTTGTTTGATACTTGTAGTCTGTTGTGTAAGCTGCATGCTAAAGGCTTTAGATCAACCAGATCCGTATCCTAATCGTAGAAATCAATGGTAAAACTATCGTTGACCAAGCTGTTCAAGAACATTTCTAGAAAACCCAGAAATGTTCAAGAACAGTCCGTACTACTACTTTGACGGAGGTAGATATTTTGATTGTGGTGATAACTTGTTGATCTGATGCTTTTTAGTTGTAGTATGACATCTTGTCTACATTATTTAACCATTAGATCACATAAAACGAACATGAAATGAAAGTTATAAAGATCTATAGCAGGCACCTCGGCTGTTCTTCAATTTCTGGGAAACCCAGAAATTGAAGAACATCATTGTCAGAACTTTTGATGATTAATATCTCTCTGATCGGATGTTGTATGTACATGAAACAAGTTTGTGGTTGTAGTATTACGTTAGTACTATAATGTTGTCACGAATTCCAGCCCAGAAATCGATCAGAATACAGTTTAAATTCCGGTCAAACTTGCATACTCGTTGTCTGTCAAGAACACTCAAGAACACTGAAGAACACCAATAGCGACAGACAAGTGTCGCTAAAGACCTTTAGCGACAGATTATTTATGATTTTTCCGGAAATTAATTTAAAATTAGAAAAAAATGGTTTTTAATTATTAAAAATACAAAATAAATTATTAAAAATCATATTAAAGTCTGAAAAATAGTTTTTAACTATTTTGAGTGTATTTCAAAAATATTTAGTATTTTTGGAATGTAAATGGTATTTATTTATTTAATTACAATATTAAATAAATTATTTAAAAATAGTTTTTAATTCATGAAAAATCATGAAAAGTAATATTATGATAACAGAAAATATTTTAAGTTATTTTCCATAACTTTTGATATTTTGTGATGAAATTCATTAATAATTTATTATTAATGGTAATTAATTTATTTAATAAATATATTAAATAAATTATGGAAAATTAGAATTAATGTTTTATAAATCATATAAAAATGATTTAAGTGTTATAAAAATATTTTAAGTTATAAAATATAACTTTTGATATTTTGACATGAAAATATTAATATTAATTATTGGATAACAGATTTAAGTGTTTAAAAATCATATAATTGTGATTTTAAAGTATTAAAAAAAATACTTTGTGATATTATAATTATATTATAATCTTATGTTATGATTTTCATTAATATTTTATATTAAATAAATATTAATGATTAAGGTATTAAATGGTATTTAATTCATTTAAATACATTACTAATGATTGAAAAATGTTGATAAATGGTAATAATTATCTGAAAATTATTACGAGCCTAGAAAAAATATTTTTGTCTGATAAGAAAATTATCTGTGATATTGTTAAGTATTAAGTCAGAGTTTAATTGAACGTAAACTCGATAAAAGTCCGACTAGACCGTCGGGATGATAGACTTGTGTCGGTTTCAACTCAGACTTCAATAGTTTGACTTGATACCTAGTCTTATGTGCGGTAAAGACTGATAGGGTTATGTGGTAATGTGTTTAGGATATTCTGTGGTCTTAAATATAGCATTATTATACTGTGATGATATTAATCTAATTATTGGAGATCTATATTATTAATATTAGGTCTTCGGTGTAAAGCGTTATTAAATTGTGTGCGGTAATCAACGGTTCAGGCAAGTTTTCTTATACTTAACTCTAATAAGAGTAATTTCTTCAAGCTTATGGTTAATCTTTGCTGATTGCCATGCAAATTGTACTCTGTACATCTTGCATGTATAAGTCAGGTATGAAAGCCTGATCACCTTCATTACCAGTTGGTTCAGAAATGTTTGTTCATGTAAAATACTTGTTCAGTCAAAATTTTGTTCCCGCTAGTTCACAATCATATTGTTGAATTATAGCCAACCAATTATTCATACTCTTCAATCATGATATATTGTTATGTTATTGTATATAAACTTGCTGGGCAACTTTTATGCTCACCCTTGCTATATCATGATAAAACATTGCAGGTAAAGCAAATGCGTCATATACAGGAAACGATTAAAGCTAAGTACAGCTTGGGATATAAAGTGCAGTTAGTTTGTAATTGTGTATATGATCAATATTGTTGTGTAATAGATATTTTAGGAAATGTGTAATAAGTTAAGGTTACTCGATTTTGGGTAATAGTGTGTAATGTATTGTATAAACAACTTATGTTTATATCTTCCTCAAATAGTGATAGAAATAGTGTACCGGATCCGAGGTGGTTTGGGGCCCGGATTCAGGGCTGCTACAGTTGGTATCAGAGCTGTTGGTTATGAATCTTAGGTAGGAATACCTGAGACCAATAACCGCAGTGATTAGGATAAGACTAACTCAAATAGAGTTAGTTGGTCGGTAAGATTCAAAGATGAATCTCGGTAAGTTGTTAAGACACAGAGTTCCCTAACTCTGATAATAAACTTGAACAGTAATGATGAATAGATCGAGTCTAAAAGACTGAAAGTGCAGGGATAGGAGATCGTAAAACAAAACGATCATAGGCATAGAAATAAATCATAATATATACGATAAGATCACCCCGTGATCTGATAAAGGTTATGATATGGGAAATGAATCAATCTAATGATTGAAAAGTTTACAGCAAGATGCTGTGTGAAAGTTGTACTATGAAATGATACTATGAAAATGAAAACTCATAAATGAGTTATGGATAATGAATACGAATTAAATTTGTATTGAAAAAAAAGGGGTTAAGGTTAGGTGGGGATTTCAATGAGGACTCGTGCTAGCAACAGAGTTGTATGATTCCTTGTACTACTTAGTTGGTGGCATTGGTAATAGTTGAAATGTTGTGTCACGCTAGTTGTTATATATAGATAAATAGGTCATAGGTAGAGAATATAGGATTAAGTACGAGTTCTTAGAACTCATACTTATGTGACATTCTTGACGCATAGTTATATGAAATGTTTATGAGCCCCTCAGTGAACGGACGCCAAAGGTCAGACTAGGGTCAGTTCGTAAACTCATATAATTGTGGTCAGGTTATGAAATCATAAGTGTGGTTTTATGAATTGGGTATAGTTGTATGTGAATGGAGTATTGAGGATAATAGGAATAGATAGAATGTTTAAGCAAATGATCATTAGTGGAGAATTAGGTTTTCCTAAACCTCTATCTATGCTAAATTTCAAAATTTTGACATCAGCTAAATACGCACTATGTGCCTTTTAAAATAAAAATTGTTTTTATTTATCACTTATGTACTATGCGACCTGGTGTAGAGATGATAAAAATGATGGAGTCATCAATGCAGTATTACTTGGTGTGAATTTGACTTAAAGTCACTATTCCACTATGGTATGATGTAGCATGATAAAATCACAAAATGACGAAATCCTCAACGGACTGTTAAATACAGTGCGACATCATGACGTCATTCTAGAAAATATTTTCAAAAACTCCAAGTGTTTATTGAAAGAAATTTCTCAACCAAAATTATTTTGCTGCGGAATCAAATAAGACTGAGGTAAGGAATTTTGTGCGCCTAAGGCGGATAAGAGGAACAAATTGTTCCGACCAACAGTACCTGATCAGTACAGGGCATATCGGGCTGATCACCCTTTGTGTCCGTAAGTAATGACGGTTTGCGGATGAATTTCCATAAAACCTTTGCGAAAAAAAAAACAACCAGCCTATATGATTCCTCAGCACAGTTTTAAAAATCTTTACCCTTGTGAGAGGTGTATTGGGTAGCATGTAATAATGTGTGTGAATGGTATATGTGTGAAAGGTGTAAGGTTCATGTGTGAATGGTGTAAGGTGCACAGTGTAAGGTGTAAGGTGAATTTCGGGGACGAAATTCTTATAAGGAGGGGTGAATGTGACAACCCGAGAATTTGGACAATTTAGTAAAATCTTAAATGATTGATTTAAGGTCAAATATTAGACCTAGACAGAAAATAAGTGTATGCGTTTAAGGTTATTGGGATGGAATTTTGAGGGTTTCAAAATTCTGTGAAGGAAATAGGTGAATTATTTAGGATTAAGTGTTTAAGTGATTATGATCTGAGTATATGGTTATGTTCTGTGTACAGAATGTGGTTAAGGGTAAAGGGTTGACCAGATAAATTACATCTGTGATAAACCCTAATTATATATTTAGAACGACAATGTTCGGTTAGAAAATCCTAACGTCTGATAAGAAACCCTAGAAGTCGGTTCTGGAAACCCTAGTTTCAGTTCCGGGAATCCGAAACCCTAATTCGGGGCATGAAATCCTAAATTGGGAACTTAATGGCATAAGTGTAAATAATTAAAAGATTAATTAGGGTTAATCTTAACAATTGCTTACAAAACCCTAATCCAAATTTAAAACCCTAATACCAGATCTGAAAACCCTAATTTCATATTCTGATAAATTGAAGCCCTAATCTGGGATTATAACGGAGAATTATAATGCTTATGAGGTATTAATTAAGTACTAATTAGGGTAAAGGTTAATTTATTAGCAAACCCTAATTTCAAATTTTTGGAACCCTAATTGTTCCGTCAGAAACCCTAGTTGTTCAGTGGTGGAAATTAATCGCACAAATTAGCAATGCTAATTAGGAAACCCTAATCCTAATTATTTCAATTAATGAGTAATTAGAAAACCCTAATCTAATTACGAGATTTAAATTCTAAATTAGAAAATTAATTTTTCTATTAGAAACCCTAATTAGCGGTTTATAAACCATAATGACCATTTTGACCCTAATTGCGTAGTTAGAAATTTTAATTAGGAAATACTAATCCTAATTAGTAAGGTTTAAAGTATGAATAAGGAATTTTAATATAATTAGTAAATTCTAATTATAATTTTGAAATGTTAATATTCTAATTTTTATAACCGAAATTTGGAAAATGTTAGAAACTAAGTTGCTAAAAAAATTTGGGGATTTAAACCTAAATTCAAATTTGTCCAAATCATAAATCTAAGTATGCTCAAACCCTAAACCCTAAGGGTTTCATCAAATTGGCCAAAAATCTAGAAATTTAAGAAAATGGCAAAAATGCCATTAAGTGCATTATTGTGTCTTAGCTTGCAAGAATAAACCTAGTGTAGTGGTTGAGCAACCCTAAACCCTAGCCTTTGACAAAATGTCCAGCAACCTCAGCAAATCAGATCATGCAATGAATCAAGCAACAATATAAATGGAATTAGAGAGAGAAATTGCTCAAAATGTAGCCAATCTCATTTTTACTCTCACCAACTCCCATCCTCTCTCAAAACCCACGAAATGTCAAGTAAATTCAGTATCAAATCAAGCCCCACGTGTACCAAAAACAGATCTGAGGATCAACAATCAGAATTTAAGCTCAAAGAGGTATAAATCTCTAAATTTCGAAATATCTTGATTTTATGTTAAATGTTGAAATTGATTGTTCAAAGTGGTGTAATAGGGTGTCTTTTAATGTTCTGGGTTGTTGGATCATAGATCCATAATATCAAAGTGCTCGGATTTAATTTTTTAAGAAATCTGGAAATGATGAAAAAAATGGCCTGACAGTCTAAAGTCAGAGGCCTTAGATCTTTGTGTGTTATTGTTTTAGGGTGTTTTATGTTTTGAATCTGTTCTATGTCATGAGTACTAGGATCTGGAACTTGAATCAACCTTATATCATATCTAGATCGGAAGTTACAAGCAGTCAAAGACCGTTGACCGTTCACGGAAAACTGGTTTCTGGAAAAACCCAGAATTACCCAGACGTCTGACAAACTATTTCGAGCCTTTGATCTTGCTATGTGTAGCTGTTTAGGCCATGTTGTTGTTTGATACTTGTAGTCTGTTGTGTAAGCTGCATGCTAAAGGCTTTAGATCAACCAGATCCGTATCCTAATCGTAGAATTCAATGGTCAAACTATCGTTGACCAAGCTGTTCAAGAACATTTCTGGAAAACCCAGAAATGTTCAAGAACAGTCCGGACTACTACTTTGACCGAGGTAGATATTTTGATTGTGGTGTGAACTTGTTGATCTGATGCTTTTTAGTTGTAGTATGACATCTTGTCTACATTATTTAACCATTAGATCACATAAAACGAACATGAAATGAAAGTTATAAAGATCTATAGCAGGCACCTCGGCTGTTCTTCAATTTCTGGGAAACCCAGAAATTGAAGAACATCATTGTCAGAACTTTTGATGATTAATATCTCTCTGATCGGATGTTGTATGGACATGAAACAAGTTTGTGGTTGTAGTATTACGTTAGTACTATAATGTTGTCACGAATTCCAGCCCAGAAATCGATCAGAATACAGTTTAAATTCCGGTCAAACTAGCATACTCGTTGTCTGTCAAGAACACTCAAGAACACTGAAGAACACCTATAGCGACAGACAAGTGTCGCTAAAGACCTTTAGCGACAGATTATTTATGATTTTTCCAGAAATTAATTTAAAATTAGAAAAAAATGGTTTTTAATTATTAAAAATACAAAATAAATTGTGAAAAATTATATTAAAGTCTGAAAAATAGTTTTTAACTATTTTGAGTGTTTTTCAAAAATATTTAGTTTTTTTGGAATGTAAATGGTATTTATTTATGTAATTACAATATTAAATAAATTATTTAAAAATAGTTTTTAATTCATGAAAAATCATGAAAAGTAATACAGTGATAAAAATTGATGAAAACATTTTTAAATCATAGAAGATAGTAGATATCATGCTCTACTTGACTCTTCTAATGGATTGCTTATTCTGCTGCAGTTAAACTTGATGTCTATTGTATTTTATCAGTTTAACATTGTTGAAGACTAATGATAATTTATTCTGCATTATCTTAGTCATAAAATTTCTTACTGGACTAGTTGAGCTCGCCCTTTTGCTTTCATTGTTCTCTTCAGGAAATGAGAACATACACTACAAGAAAATGCTCTAACAGCGACCAAACTTATCAGCGACCGCATTTTGTAGTCGCAGATAGGATTTTTAGCGACCAACATTAGCGACCAAACTTGAATGTGGTCGCTAGATTATGTTAGCGACCGATCCCGGTCGCTATTCGGTCGCAGGTTCATTTTTACCTCCAAAAAATTGGCTGGAAATGTTGGCGCGTTACTTGTTTGCGACCACTATATAACAGCGACCGCATTCGGTCGCTGATACTTCCACATCATTTAAAATCAGCGACCGCATGCGGTCGCTGATAGCGGTCGCGGATGTATTTCAATAAACCAGTATCAGTTCGTCACTCTCGATCCAGAACAGAAGTAAAAAAGAGGGAGAAAAGAAGAGGGAGAAAAGGGAGTAGGGGGAGAGAGAAGAGGGAGGAAGACTGCCTGCCGTCGACACCTTCACCACTGACATCACCGGCCGACGCCTTCACCACCGCCGGTAACCCAGATCCTTTATCGTATTTACCTTTATCACAACCAATAAACTTGAACATTACTGCTGAATATATTGTTGCTGAAATTTAGATAAATTGTTGTTGATATTACTGAAACTTAATTTCAGTGTTGGACTATGCTAGCAACTTTGATTCTTCCATGAATTATAATGTCTTCTTTTTACCGAGCATGAAACTATGATTTTTTTTTTGCAACTTTTCTTGAATATCTACTCCTTTGTGTAATTTTATGTTCTTGAAGTTGGTTATTTTTTCTGCACAGCTTATCCCAAGGCCAAAAAATTTACCGACCCATTTGGAGTTATATTCAATAGAATTTTTATTTTGTTTGTTTTAAAAAAATTGGATTGTTTGGTGAAAATATTGATCTATGAAGTGTGTATTTTTGTTTAGTATTTTTTATTTTTGGTCTTCAAAATTCGTGGAGGTTGCTATATAGTTGATTTGGGGTGTGGAGTAAAGTAGAACAGTTATGGGTTTTGTTTTTGGATTTAAATGTTATTAAACATATTAAACTTGGAATATTGAGAAAAAAGCAGACCTAAAAAAATGGTGTTTCCAACAGATTTTAGGGAGTAGGGGGAGAGAGAAAAATTTTGAATACAACATTACTGCTGAATATATTGTTGCTGAAATTTAGATAAATTGTTGTTGATATTGTTGAAATTGGGACAATTTTTGGGCTTCTTATTGTTGCTACTAATATTGGATTCTCCTAAATTATGCCCTGAAATTGGTCAAGTATGCATGCCCTCGTGCATGTGGATAGTCCATATTATAGGGGAGACTCTGCCGAATTTTTTTCATATATAAGTCAAATGGCTATATAACTTGAACATTAGGGCTTAACCCAAAACCTTGGTTGCAATATATGATCATACTTATACCAATCCAATAACTTGAACATGAGTATGACATAAAACATAACTAGGAATTAATTTTATCCATAATTCAATCAAGAAGAAGGTTCAAGAGATTCTTATACATTCTTGTTGCTCTTATATGCCTACAAATAGTCAAGTATGCATGTGGATAGTCCATATTATAAAGGAGACTGTCGAAATTTTTTCATTGGTCGAGTAATTTAAACTTGTCCCAATGCATATGTTGAGCATGCATGATACAATGATTCATATTTTACCCCTAGGAATCTATTGTCTTTAGGTTGTTTTGGTATTTATCCTTATTCAATTCCCGAATAATCATATATGATGCACACTCATGTTATATATGTACATATACATCTATATGTATTTATAAGCATCATAAATGGGATTGATCTGAATAGTAAATCTCTAACAAGGGAATACAATAATTCATGTCAACATAGGTATCGTGGAATCATGGACCTCTATTCAGACCGTAGTTGGATGGCACGACGAAAGTCAAGTGCCCAGATAGGTGCTACAGCTGAATTTAGAGCTGGTTGCCAAGTGTTTTTGGAGTATGCGTATAGTCACCCGGAATGTATGAATGGTAAGTCGCAGATACGATGTCCATGTTTGAAGTGTAAGAATGTAAATTATATGGACAGAGACATGGTAAACTATCATTTACTTGTTTCTGGGTTCATGAGAAATTACGAAGAATGCTGGTGGGCACATGGGCAGAGAAGAGATGGTGGCATCACACAAGTACACAATTCAGGCAGTAGTACTCATCGTATGAATGAAATGGTTCATGATATTGTAGGGCCAGATTTTGATTGGAAGCAAGGCAGAGAGCAACCTATGAATTCTGATGCCAAAGACTTCTTTAAGTTGTTAGACGAGGGTAGCGAGCCATTGTGGCATGGTTGCACCAAACAGACTATATTGTCTGCAGTGGCGACATTACTTAACATCAAGGTTGATCACAACATGAGCCATGAGTGTTTTGAGTCGCTCTTGAATGCCATTAAGAGTATGTTGCCTGACGGTGAGAAATTACCTGGTAACTATTACTTTTGTAAGAAAATGGTGAAGAAGTTGGGTCTTGGATACCAAAAGATCGATGCATGTCCCAACGATTGCATGTTGTTTTATAAGGAAAATGAACAGTTGACAAGGTGCACGTTTTGCAGTCATGATCGGTTTAGGCCTAATAAAGAGGGTGTGACTACAAAAATATCAAGTATACCGTTTAAGATTCTAAGGTATTTTCCAATAACACATCGACTAAAAAGATTGTACATGTCTTCAAGAACAGCTGAACATATGAGTTGGCATGCGAAATCTCCAGCTAAAGATGGAGAACTAAATCATCCCGCAGATGGGAAGGCTTGGAAAGATTTCAACTTAGCACATCCTGGATTTGCATTGGAACCTAGAAATGTGAGGCTTGGATTGTCCACCTATGGTTTCAATCCGTTTGGCCACTCAGCTGTTCCGTACTCATGTTGGCCTGTGATTGTTACTCCGTACAACTTGCCTCCTTGGATGTGTATGAAACAGCCATACTTGTTTCTTTCACTCGTGGTTCCTGGTCCTAAGAGTCCTGGAAAGAACTTAGATGTTTACTTGAGACCTCTTATAGACGAGTTGAAGGTATTGTGGGAGGTTGGAGTACAGACTTGGGATGCTGCAACGAAAACAAATTTCAACCTTAGGGCAGCGGTTATGTGGACTATAAGTGACTTCCCAGCTTATGGTATGTTAGCTGGATGGAGTACACACGGGAAGTTGGCTTGTCCGTATTGTATGGAGCATACAAAGTCGTTTAATCTATCAAAAGGTCGAAAGCCTTGTTGGTTTGACTGTCATCGTCAGTTCTTACCGGTAGATCACCCGTTTCGAAGAAATAGAGAACACTTCAGAAAAGGGAAAGTAGATAATGATATGCCTACACCGCGATTGTCGGGAACAGAGATGCGAGATCGTGTGATGAGATTGCCAGTTATCCCATTTGGTAAGGTTGATGTCACAAACATAATCAATGGGTTTGGTGAATCTCATAACTGGGTTCGGAGAAGCATCTTTTGGGAACTGCCATATTGGTCTACAAATTTGATTCGTCATAATCTAGATGTGATGCATATTGAGAAGAATGTGTTTAACAATGTGTTTAACACTGTGATGAATGTTACGGGGAAGACAAAAGATAACGATAAGGCACGTTTGGACATGAAAGATATTTGTAAGCGTCCTAGATTAGAACTTTATGAATCTCCTTATGGTAAGATTGTCAAACCGCATGCAAGGTACATCATATATTATTTAAATAGTATATGAAGTGATTTCTAGAATAAATATAATAATTATTTTATTATATGAATTTTTGCACAGATTATTAAGTTAATTATTTTACCTTAATTATTAAGGTTAAATTGAAAGGATAAATCAGATATGGAATCCAAACCCTAATTTTGGATTATTGTCAAGGTATGAGAATAATAATATAATATTATTATTTGTCAGTATTATAGATATATATGGTTATGTGTGCAATGATAATGTGTGGAACAGTTTTATTATATTACGACCAAACCCTAATAGTATTTTTATAAACTCTATTTTGGGTTCTAGAATTAGAAATGGTGATAACAATATAATATTATTATATTTTAATTTTTCAGTGCTATGAATATGTACGGTATGACCGTATTGATAATGGTTGGTCAATTACGGTGTATTTTGACCAAACCCTAGTAATAATGTTAAACCCTAATTTGAAATCCAAATTAGAGTGTGAGATTGTTTTATAAGTATGTAATATAATTATGTCATGTATTAATGTATTAATTAGGTAAACCCTAATTAAAATTTTGAAAACCCTAATATTTAGAAAACCCTAGTTTTCTGTAGAAAATCTTAATTTCTTATAACTAGAAACCCTAATCCGGAAACCTAAACCGGAGATTTGATTTGTCAAGAGTTGTGTTAATATGATTAATATCAAGTGTGATAAACTTTAATTACTAATTAAGGTAAACCTAATTAGTAAATTAAAACCCTAATGAAACCCTAATTAACATTTTGAGGCATTACTTCTAGAAACCCTAATTGCTATAATTAGTAACCCTAATATGAAATTAGAGTTTGAGATTGTTGGTGATTATTGATAATGTGATTAATTAACAAGTATGGTGTTTATAATTATTAAATTTAGAAAACCAAAATTGTTAAACTCTAATTACTAAACTGAAACCCTAATTTAGTAATTGAAAACCCTAATAGTAATTTGGTAACCATAATTATCAAAAGAATAAACCCTAATTGCTAAATTAGTAAAGTCAATGATAGTTATAAGATCTAAACCCTAATGTTACTGTATAAAGTAATTAGAAAGTTAATCTAATTAACAAACCTAAATTGTCTAAATTTTAGAAACTAAAATTTAGTGTTTTATTTTATTATTTTTTTGTAATAAACCCTAATTGCTAAATCCTAAATTTGAAATCCTAGTTGCTAAATCTTTAAGGGTTAAATGTTAAATCTTAAACACTAAAATGTCTAAACCCTAAACCCTAAAACAATTTTCTAGAAATTTAAGGAAAAGACCAAAATGCCCCTCTTGCATTATTAAGCTAGAATTTATAGGTTTTGACATTAGGGGTGGTGGTTCACCAAACCAACAACTCCTAACCACTCTAATTGACAGCAACAATCCAGTAAATCAGCCAATTCATGCACCATGTGATCTATATATAGAATTAAGAGAGAGAAAGTGTCATTTTGTTCAACTATTTTTGTCAAACACTCAACCATTCTCTCCCAACCCCAAACCTCCGAAATAATCTAGCATTTCAGTCCCTTAGATCAGCCCCACGAAGTCCCATAACAGATCAGAAGCCAAAAATCAAGAAAATCAAATATTGGATCAAAGAAAGGTATAAAATTTCATAAATAAGAAATCCTTTGATTCTTTGTTAATTGATGCAATTGATTTGTTAAATATGTGTAATAAGGAGTGTATTAATGTTCTGGGTCGTTAGATTCATAACCCATAACATCAAAGTGCTCAAAATCAAATTTTTTCCAACTTTTAAAAATACCGAAATCTGTTATTTTTAGACAAATGTCGAGCCTTATATCTCTGTGATTATTTAGTATTTTTGGTTTTTGTATGATGTTTTGTGTAGTCTGTTATGTACTCTTTAAGATGCAAAACGAATCAAGGCCAGATCATTTATATATCGAGAGTTATTCATGGTCAAAATCCGTTGACCGAAACTGCTCAAGAACACGAACCCAGATTTTTTTTGAGCAATTTTCGTTGTGAACTTTGACCAGCTATTTACTGTTATATCCTTTGTTGTTATATGTATGTTAAGTGTTATAGTTGTAGTCCTACATGAGTTCTATATACTGGAAGTGATAGATCACAAAAATGTTACACGGATTGCAAGTTAAAGAGGTCCAAATTAGGCACCTCGAACTGTTCTTCGTGAAAAACAGTTTTGATAGCTACTTTGACGGCTAATTTCTCTAAGATCTGATGTTGTTTAACCACGAAATTTGTTATGTACTTGTAGTATTACATGAGTACTACAAGATGTATGTGCTAGATCGCCTAGAAACATTTTGTACAGAAAGTTATACATGGTCAAACCACCGCCTAGCACACTGGTTTATGTTTCTGGAAATCCTCAAGAACACCTATAGCGACAGAAAGTGTCGCTATAGGCCTTTAGCGACAGTTTTATTAATAATTTTCGGAAATTAATTAATAAATAGAAAAAAAATAGTTTTTAATTATTAAAAATACAAAATAAATTATAAAAAATTATTTTAAATTCTGAAAATTAGTTTTTAATGATTTTAAATATATTTCATAAATATTTAATATTTTTGGGATATTAAATGTAATTAATTTATTTAATTATAATATTAAATAAATTATTTAAAAATGATTTTTAATTCATGAAAAATCATGAAAAATTATATTATTGTGTTAGAAGATATTTTTGAGTTATTTTGATAACTTTTAATAATTTTTTTGATAATTTTCATTAATAAATTAATATTAATGATAATTAAATTATTTATTGAATAAATTAAATAAAAGAATTAAAAATGATTTTATTATATAAAAAAATCATTTTAAATAATAATAAGGTATTTAAAAATATTTTAAGTTATAAAATATAACTTTTAATATTTAAAGGTAAATTTCATTAATTAATTATGATTAATGATAATAAAGTTATTTAATAATTATATTAAATAATTTAGTTTAAAAATGATTTTATTATTATAATAATCATTTTAAATAAAAATAAAGTGTTTAAAGATATTTTAAGTTATAAAATATAACTTTTAATATTTAAAGAATAATTTCATTAATAATTTAATATTAATGATTATTTAATGATATTAAATTTATTTAATAATTATATTAAATAAATAGTTTTAAAATGGTTTTATTTATTTAAAAATCATTTAAAAGGATATTAATGATTTAAAAATATTTTAAGTTATAATTAATGACTTTTAATATTTGGATAAGTAGTTCATTAATATTTAAATATTAATGGTAATTATTTAATGATGATTTTAAATATTTTAAAAATCATTTAAGTGTATTATAAATACTTTAAAAATATTTTGAGTTAATATACATAACTTTAATATTTTGGCAATGGTTTCATTAATAGTTTAATATTAATTAAATATTAATAATAATAGAATTGTTTAATATTTAAATCATTTCATAATGATTCTGATATTTCAAAAATATGTTAAATGATAATAATTATTTAATAATTATTATAAGGCCATGAAAAATAGTGTGAGTGAGGTTTAAGTTATCCAAAGGGATATTGAACTACGGAGTAGAGTCTTAGACTCGATATTTACCCGATAAAGTTGTCGGTAGACCGACATAGATCAGAAATTGATCTGGACTTAGATAAATTGGTCAGTTAACTGTTTATTTGTGATTCAATGGTTATTAAGGTTGTATGACAATGTGATTAGGAAGGTGTTGATGTTTGATTATGAGTCAACAATTGTTGATCATGTGTGATAATGTGAATAGGGAATGTGCTGACTGCAATAAACAGTGTTATGTGTACGTTATGTTGTACTAATCAGTAAAATAATCTGATTAATGATAGGTTGTGATAGAAAAGGGTAGAACTAAATTGAGAAGTGTAAGCAGCGCATCAGGCAAGTATCCTAACTTTACATTTTCTTTATGCAATGGACGGAAGTGAGAAATTTAGAATTAATGTTATTATTGTACAGATTGTTAAACTTATATTATATAAGCCCATTGACTATCAACATGCTAGTATATGATAATTTAGTTATATATTCTGTTCGTTAATTTCTATAAATGATTATTCAAGTGTCCCCACTTGGATAAACATTGTATTCAATCGCATGTTGATACGCCTTTGCTATACATATATGTTGAATTATATAAGACCTTTGTTATAAAAACCCGACATGAATGAACATCCCGATAATGAGAAAATTTTATGCGCTATGGCGGACAAAGGATGAACGATAATATCGTTCTAGCAATGTAGTATTGATCAATACAGGGTACAACGGGGCTGATCACCCTCCGTGCCCGTAAGCAATGGCCGATTTACAGATGAATTTCTGTTTAAACCCTTTCGAAAATGAAAACAATGTTCAAAGTATGTCACAGAAAACTCATGTATAGTCTATACGTAGTTTCAAAAATTTGAATGAGGGTTGTTATGTTATTATTATTGGTACAAATTATTTCACAACTACTGACTAGTTGTAGAAGATATTATAAAGAAAAAATTTAAATTCCTTCAGCCTATATATATATAATACTTGCTGGGCACTCAAATGCTCATCCTTGCTTAATTTAAATGTTTTCAGCTAAGTGTGAAGGACCAGAAGGATCAGTCAAGAACAAGGGAAAAGGGAAAGTTGCTGAATGACTTTTTATATTACTGTTTGTAATAGTTTTAGATTATGAAGACTATGATATATATATTTATATATGATATGACATGTAATGAATGTTTAACGGTTACGTAACTGGGAGAAAGACTCTGATGTATTTATAAATTTAAGTTTAAGTTTTATATTATTGTTATTATTATTAGTAGTATTCCGCTCATAGAAATGGTATCGTGAAGTACCGAGTTCGGGTTTCAAGTATCCGGGTTCGGGGACTTTATAGGTTGGTATCAGAGCTATAGGGTTAGAAACCTTAGGTGGGTTAGACCTTAGGCTATAACCTTAGAACAGAGGGAAACGTTGAAAATATAAATAACTCATATAGAGTTTAAAGAAAGATGAATCGGATAAATTCATCGTCAAACAAACTAAAAGATAAATTATATGAAACCTTTATGTGTTATGTGTATATATTATATGCTAATCAGGATAATTGTTGTGTGTAGATGTCAGGTGAAAAAGAATTAGGATACCCACGGGTCGTAAAGAAGGAGCTAATATCGAAGCCAAAAGCTGAAATAGAAGCTCACAATGAAACCAACTCGGACGAGGTGGTTATCGTGGAAAACATAGTACCAGATCCGGAAATAGTGGATCTGACAGATAATGATTTAGACTCTAAAGCTGAAGTTGATCAAGCATCAATGGAGATGCAGGAATTGAGGAACAAGGTTTCTTCTCTAGAAGGGTTGTGGCAGACAGAAAAACTGCTTAACAGTCAATTGCGTCAAGCGTTAATAGAAACAATGGAAGAGAAGGATAAGCTTCAAATCCAAATCAATCAGATGGGAGCCTCAAGCAACACTTCGTTTGCAGATCCAAAAGATAAGGGAAAAAGGAAGGTAGAAGACCATGATTTAGGAAAACCTGGGAAGAAGAAATGGAAAAGAATATGTTATCTTTGCGGCTATGAAGGGCATACTACTCTGTATTGTCCTTACTATAAACGAGGAGCATGTTTTGTCTGTGGAAAGGAAGATCATCAGGCGAGAAGCTGTCCAAGAAAGAAGACTTAGTAAATAGGTAGTATAGGTTATGTTGTGTAAGAATGTTTAATATAATATGTGTGCTTAGTATGTCTGTGTAATGCATTATTATAAAACTTTTGTACAAGTGATAAAGTAAATCCCGACTTTTGCAGTCACAAAGGGATAACTGATGTTTAAAGCACTATGTGCTATGATATGTAAAATATTTTGAAAGCAATAAATGAATATGAATCAAAGTTTGAGTTATGAAACAAATTTAATAAGTTTAAACTTATATGATAAGGTTTAGAATGTAAGTTAAATTATGTTTTATTTAACCAGATAATGCCGCCTCGACGACAAACTCGTAATCAAAGGGCAGAAGAATCTGTCAACAACGTTGAAGGACAACCACAGCCAGATCCAATGCAGCAATTCGCAAATATGATAGCTCAGGCCATGCAACAAGGGACGGCAGCAGCAGAGGACCAACACGACAACCGAATTTAGAGGTACAAATGACCCTGTAGAAGCCCAAACTTGGGTTAGGGAAATTGAGAAGGCGTTTATAATAGCTAGGGTAGCTGAGGGGCACAAGACCTCTTTTGCCACCTACATGATGAAGGGTGAGGCAAATTTTTGGTGGGAAGCTAATCAGACAAGGGCTGGGGAAGGTGTAGTTGCTTGGGAAAGGTTCAAAACGTTATTTTTCGAAAACTATTTTTCATCTAGTATGCAAGCTAGGATGGAAGTAAAATTTCTTGAATTAAAACAAGAGAATATGACTGTTGCGGAATATGCCGCAAAATTTAATGAATTGGCTAGGTTCGCCCCGCATCAAGTTGATACGGAGGCTAGAAAAGCGCGGAGGTTTGAGCTGGGATTAAAACCCTGGCTCTACAACAAGGTGGCAGTATCGCAAATCCTTACATTTGCAACACTCATGGAGAAAGCACTTATTGCTGAGGAGGGAAGTAAGGCTATGAGCCTTTACAACAAAGAAAGGAGGAACAAGGAAAAAGTTGAGGGAACTGGGAAGGTGGAAGCAAATACTGGGAATAGGAGGAATAAGAGGAAGGTGAACAACTTTGGTGGGGTACAAGTAAAACAAGAAGGTGCAAATAAGAAGCCTTTGGTGCAATGTGGGAATTGTGGGAAAAATCACTTAGGAGAGTGTCTGAAGGGAAAATTTGCATGTTTCAAGTGCGTGCAGGAGGGCCATATCTCTCCCAACTGCCCCAATTCTAAGACAATTGGTTGGTGTTTTCTATGCGGATCAAAGGAGCATAAGGTGAAAGACTGTCCGAAAAGGAAAGCGGAGGCAACAGGTGTGAACATGGGGAAAAGCGACGGAACTTTGGCAATCACGGGACCAACTTCATCCAGCAAGCCGACAAAATCTACCGCACGAGTCTTCAACATGACAGTCCAAGACACGGTGGCAGCTGGCAGTGGAATTCCAGGTACTTTTCGTATAACTTTTATTTATATATATATATGATTTTTCTAATTATAGTAAATTATTTTATAAGGAAATTTTGAGGGAGGAATTTGAGTTTCTTTAGAAATCAAATTTTCGTATAATCAGAAAGACAAACTTTTAATAAAAAGTTAAAGATCAGTCTGATCAAAGTGATTAAAATCTACTTGCAACGATTATGAATGTCATGCACCCTGGTAGGTATAGGTTTTAAAGTGGTGATTCCGGGGACGGAATCTTTATAAGGGAGGGTGAATGCGACAACCCGATATTTTCTATATAAATAAATCATAAATTTTGCGTATAAATTTTTTTTTTAAGGATGAGGATTTGTACAAGATTATGTGTATATGTATTTATGTGGTAAATAAAAATATATTTATTACATGAATATTTACAAGTAAATTTATTTTCGAATTATTGATTATTATAAAGTATATTCTTATAATAATTAATTTTAAGATAGAAATGTTTTTATTAATTATTTTCCATGAATATATAATCATGTATTATTTAAATAGTATATAAAGTGATTTCTAGAATAAATATAATAATTATTTTATTATATGAATTTTTGCACAGATTATTAAGTTAATTATTTTACCTTAATTATTAAGGTTAAATTGAAAGGATAAATCAGATATAGAATCCAAACCCTAATTTTGGATTATTGTCAAGGTATGAGAATAATAATATAATATTATTATTTGTCAGTATTATAGATATGTATGGCTATGTGTGCAATGATAATGTATGGAACAGTTTTATTATATTACGACCAAACCCTAATAGTATTTTTATAAACTCTATTTTGGGTTCTGGAATTAGAAATGGTGATAATAATATAATATTATTATATTTTGATGTTTCAGTGCTATGAATATGTACGGTATGACCGTATTGATAATGGTTGGTCAATTACGGTGTATTTTGACCAAACCCTAGTAATAATGTTAAACCCTAATTTGAAATCCAAATTAGAGTGTGAGATTGTTTTATAAGTATGTAATATAATTATGTCATGTATTAATGTATTAATTAGGTGAACCCTAATTAAAATTTTGGAAACCCTAATATTTAGAAAACCCTAGTTTTCTGTAAAAAATCCTAATTTCTTATAACTAGAAACCCTAATCCGAAAACCTAAACCGGAGATTTTATTTGTCAAGAGTTGTGTTAATATGATTAATATCAAGTGTGATAAACTTTAATTACTAATTAAGGTAAACCTAATTAGTAAATTAAAACCCTAATGAAACCCTAATTAACATTTCGAGGCATTACTTCTAGAAACACTAATTGCTATAATTAGTAACCCTAATATGAAATTAGAGTTTGAGATTGTTGGTGATTATTGATAATGTGATTAATTAACAAGTATGGTGTTTATAATTTTTAAATTTAGAAAACCTAAATTGTTAAACCCTAATTACTAAACTGAAACCCTAATTTAGTAATTGAAAACCCTAATAGTAATTTGGTAACCATAATTATCAAAAGAATAACCCCTAATTGCTAAATTAGCAAAGTCAATGATAATTATAAGATCTAAACCCTAATGTTACTGTATAAAGTAATTAGAAAGTTAATCTAATTAACAAACCTAAATTGTCTAAATGTTAGAAACTAAAATTTAGTATTTTATTTTATTATTTTTTTGTAATAAACCCTAATTGCTAAATCCTAAATTTGAAATCCTAGTTGCTAAATCTTTAAGGGTTAAATGTTAAATCCTAAACACTAAAATGTCTAAACCCTAAAGCAATTTTCTAGAAATTTAAAGAAAAAACTAAAATGCCCCTCTTGCATTATTAAGCTAGAATTTATTGGTTTTGACATTAGGGGTGGTGGTTCACCAAACCAACAACTCCTAACCACTTTAATTGACAGCAACAAGCCAGCAAATCAGCCAATTCATGCACCATGTGATCTATATATAGAATTAAGAGAGAGAAAGTGTCCTTTTGTTCAACTATTTTTGTCAAACACTCAACCATTCTCTCCCAACCCCAAACCTCCGAAATTATCTAGCATTTCAGTCCCTTAGATCAGCCCCACGAAGTCCCATAACAGATCAGAAGCCAAAAATCAAGAAAATCAAATATTGGATCAAAGAAAGGTATAAAATTTCATAAATAAGAAATCCTTTGATTCTTTGTTAATTGATGCAATTGATTTGTTAAATATGTGTAATAAGGAGTGTATTAATGTTCTGGGTCGTTAGATTCATGACCCATAACATCAAAGTGCTCAAAATCAAAGTTTTTCCAACTTTTAAAAATACCGAAATCTGTTATTTTTAGACAAATGTCGAGCCTTATATCTCTGTGATTATTTAGTGTTTTTGGTTTTTCTAAGATGTTTTGTGTAGTCTGTTATGTACTCTTTAAGATGCAAAACGAATCAAGGCCAGATCATTTATATATCGAGAGTTATTCATGGTCAAAATCCGTTGACCGAAACTGCTCAAGAACACGAACCCAGATTTTTTTTGAGCAATTTTCGTGGTGAACTTTGACCAGCTATTTACTGTTATATCCTTTGTTGTTATATGTATGTTAAGTGTTATAGTTGTATTCCTACATGATTTCTATATACTGGAAGTGATAGATCACAAAAAAGTTACACGGATTGCAAGTTATAGAGGTCCAAATTAGGCACCTCGAACTGTTCTTCGTGAAAAACAGTTTTGATAGCTACTTTGACGGCTAATTTCTCTAAGATCTGATGTTGGTTAACCACGACATTTGTTATGTACTTGTAATATTACATGAGTACTAGAAGATGTATGTGTTAGATCGCCTAGAAACATTTTGTACAGAAAGTTATACATGGTCAAACCACCCCCCTAGCACACTGGTTTATGTTTCTGGAAATCCTCAAGAACACCTATAGCGACAGAAAGTGTCGCTATAGGCCTTTTGCGACAGTTTTATTAATAATTTTCGGAAATTAATTAATAAATAGAAAAAAATAGTTTTTAATTATTAAAAATACAAAATAAATCATAAAAAATTATTTTAAATTCTGAAAATTAGTTTTTAATGATTTTAAATATATTTCATAAATATTTAATATTTTTGGGATATTAAAAGTAATTAATTTATTTAATTATAATATTAAATAAATTATTTAAAAATGATTTTTAATTCATGAAAAATCATGAAAAATTATATTATTGTGTTAGAAGATATTTTTGAGTTATTTTGATAACTTTTAATATTATTTGATAATTTTCATTAATAAATTAATATTAATGATAATTAAATTATTTATTGAATAAATTAAATAAAAGAATTAAAAATGATTTTATTATATAAAAAAATCATTTTAAATAATAATAAGGTATTTAAAAATATTTTAAGTTATAAAATATAACTTTTAATATTTAAAGGTAAATTTCATTAATTAATTATGATTAATGATAATAAAGTTATTTAATAATTATATTAAATAATTTAGTTTAAAAATGATTTTATTATTATAATAATCATTTTAAATAAAACTAAAGTGTTTAAAGATATTTTTAGTTATAAAATATAACTTTTAATATTTAAAGAATAATTTCATTAATAATTTAATATTAATGATTATTTAATGATATTAAATTTATTTAATAATTATATTAAATAAATAGTTTTAAAATGGTTTTATTTATTTAAAAATCATTTAAAAAGGATATTAATGATTTAAAAATATTTTAAGTTATAATTAATGACTTTTAATATTAGGATAAATAGTTCATTAATATTTAAATATTAATGGTAATTATTTAATGATGATTTTAAATGTTTTAAAAATCATTTAAGGGTATTATAAATACTTTAAAAATATTTTGAGTTAATATACATAACTTTAATATTTTGACAATGGTTTCATTAATAGTTTAATATTAATTAAATATTAATGATAATAGAATTGTTTAATATTTAAATCATTTCATAATGATTCTGATATTTCAAAAATATGTTAAATGATAATAATTATTTAATAATTATTATAAGGCCATGAAAAATAGTGTGACTGAGGTCTAAGTTATCCAAAGGGATATTGAACTACGGAGTAGAGTCTTAGACTCGATATTTACCCGATAAAGTTGTCGGTAGACCGACATAGATCAGAAATTGATCTGGACTTAGATAAATTGGTCAGTTAACTATTTATTTGTGATTCAATGGTTATTAAGGTTGTATGACAATGTGATTAGGAAGGTGTTGATGTTTGATTATGAGTCAACAATTGTTGATCATGTGTGATAATGTTAATAGGGAATGTGCTGACTGCAATAAACAGTGTTATGTGTACGTTATGTTGTACTAATCAGTAAAATAATCTGATTAATGATAGGTTGTGATAGAAAAGGGTAGAACTAAATTGAGAAGTGTAAGCAGCGCATCAGGCAAGTATCCTAACTTTGCATTTTCTTTATGCAATGGACAGAAGTGAGAAATTTAGAATTAATGTTATTATTGTACAGATTGTTAAACTTATATTATATAAGCCCATTGACTATCAACATGCTAGTATATGACAATTTAGTTATATATTCTGTTCGTTAATTTCTATAAATGATTATTCAAGTGTCCCCACTTGGATAAACATTGTATTCAATCGCATGTTGATACGCCTTTGCTATACATATATGTTGAATTATATAAGACCTTTGTTATAAAAACCCGACATGAATGAACATCCCGATAATGAGAAAAATTTTATGCGCTACGGCGGACAAAGGATGAACGATAATATCGTTCTAGCAATGTAGTATTGATCAATACAGGGTACAACAGGGCTGATCACCCTCCGTGCCCGTAAGCAATGGCCGGTTTACAGATGAATTTCTGTTTAAACCCTTTCGAAAATGAAAACAATGTTCAAAGTATGTCACAGAAAAACTCATGTATAGTCTATACGTAGTTTCAAAAATTTGAATGAGGGTTGTTATGTTATTATTATTGGTACAGATTACTTCACAACTACTGACTAGTTGTAGAAGATATTATAAAGAAAAAATTTAAATTCCTTCAGCCTATATATATATAATACTTGCTGGGCACTCAAATGCTCATCCTTGCTTAATTTAAATGTTTTTAGCTAAGTGTGAAGGACCAGAAGGATCAGTCAAGAACAAGGGAAAATGGAAAGTTGCTGAATGACTTTTTATATTACTGTTTGTAATAGTTTTAGATTATGAAGACTACGATATATATATTTATATATGATATAACATGTAATGAATGTTTAAAGGTTACGTACCTGGGAGAAAGACTCTGATGTATTTATAAATTTAAGTTTAAGTTTTATATTATTGTTATTATTATTAGTAGTATTCCGCTCATAGAAATGGTATCGTGAAGTACCGAGTTCGGGTTTCAAGTATCCGGGTTCGGGGACTTTACAATTCTGATGATAATTGATGTCTAGTGTTTATATTATTAAATCGGGTAATTAATCGAATAAATGAGCAATTAATTACTACTAATTCACATGCTTATATAACTATTTATTCACATGTGTTTACTATTGAATCACATTCATTTACTATTAGGGGAGTTAGTGCAAGATTGATAATACTTGCTTGGCTAAGTTAAAAATAGAGGTATAGATGGAGGTACTATACTGTAATTCGTATTTTCACATGATTATAACTATTTGTTCACATGATTGAACTATTGATTCACATTATTTACTATTAAGGGTGGTGGTGCAAGTTTGATAATACTTGCAGGACTAAATTAAAAATAAAAGAAAAGTTGGAGGTATTGTACTGTAATATTTCGAGCCCCAAAACGTGCAATTATCGAAACTATGTTTCCTATAAATAGAAGTTCATTCTTTCTTCATTTCTCACCAATTCACTAAAGCTTATAGAGCAATTATTATAGAGAGAAATTATAGAGAGAAATAAGAAGAGAAGTCTGCTACCTCACTATTCTAGTATCTAGTCTTCTTTTAAGGTAAGGGATATTATTCTTTCGTATTCATGAAGAGAATTATTTTCTTTCAATACTCATAAGAGTTGTTATTCCATTCTTTATTATTATGTTGGAATAACCTGTCTATGCGAAGTACCGCATACATGGTGAAATTCTTATGTTATTTCATTCCTTATTATTATGTTGGAATAACCTGTCTATGCAAAGTACCACATACATGGTGAAATTCTGTTATTATTCCATTCTATTTATTCTGTTGGAATATCCTGTCAGTGCAAATTTTACCTGACCTGGTTCCGTTCTTTATTATACTGTTGGAATATCCTATCGGTGCGGATTATGCCTGACTTGGTTTCGTACTTTATTATTCTATCGGAATATCCTGTCTGTGCATTTACGCATGACCCGGTTCCATTATTTATTATTCTGTTGGGAATAACCTGTCTGTGCAGTCTATCGCACACATGGTGAATCCTTCTGTTATTCCATTCTCTATTATTCTGTTGGAATAACCTGTCTATGTGGATTACCACATGCATGGTGAATGATCATTTGTATTCATTCCTTATTAAAATATGGAAATGATCTGTATACATGGATTACCTCATGGCGGGTCAAAATCCATTTGCAGTTTTACATAATCTTTTATTCTCAGTTGGTTAAAGTTTTGGCTTCTATACTCCATGAAATTAGTAGAATATCCTGGATATATGCGCTTCATCCAGTATCTTTTCGTGGAAATATTCTTTTGCGCATTCTTGATTTTTCTCCACAAAGCAGTATCATGTTGACAATTTGGACATTATTGAGTTCAGGATAAATTAACTTATAAATCTTTTAAAATTTATTCTTGAACTTGTTTTGTTGAATTATTATGTCATTTTCATGATGAGTTATGTTGGTTATTATGTGAAAACATGAAAGTTTCTTAGAAATCACAAAGGGTTGAAAATCAGATTTTGGTGAAAATGGAACATGAAATTCAATTGACCATATCTCCTATTATATTTTGAATTTTTGAGTTTGGTCAAGTTTTAGAGTTAGATCTATGAATTTTTTAACTTATCCAAGTGGTATCACTGTAAAAGGTGTCGTAGATTTTCGTTTGGACTGATTTTAGCAAAGGAGTCAAAAGCTGCAAATTAGGAAAAATCTACTACCCAAAAATTTAAAAGGGCATTTTCGGCCACTTAATTTGTGAGAAAAGAACCGACCTTTTGGGACATGGAAATATATGGTATAAAGTACCTCCTGTCCAAAAATGAGCTCATTCCGACTTAAAATGAGTAAGTTATGATTATTTCAATATTTATGTTTTTCTGACGAAAAATGCTATAACTAGAGTTCTATAACTCCGATGACCATGAAATTTAAACTGGAAGTTCACATTAACATGTGTAAGATCTGGCCAAGATTTGGGAATTTCTGGATTTAAACTTGTGGTCGCTAATTTCTTAAGAAATTAATTAGAAATTGATTTTTGAAAAATAGTAAATGAATTTTAAAAATTCTGAGAAAAATATATGTTCAATATGGGACTATATTCTGCTATATCCTGGGAAATAAATATTTTTGGGACTGATTTGGTATTTTTCATAAAAATGCACTAGTTATAAGTAAATGAATTAAATATGTTATGTAAAGTAACAAAATTGGAAAATAGGATTTTATGGCTTGGGAATCCTATATAAGGTATATGCAGATTTTTGATAAGGGATTTGATCATTGGTGATGAAATCTTATGAGTATGGCATTTTGAATGATTAAATGCATTATGTGGTAAAGTGTAAACAATTGAAATAAATTGTTTATAAGTTTAAGCAGTGATTAAAATATTGTTATAATATTAGATTATGAGTTTATTAAGTGGTTGGTAATATTTGGATAAATTTAAAGTCTTTAATATTTATCCTTGTTTTCGTTTGATTAATGCTTATATCATTGTCATCATCCTCATGCTTTTATGGTGATGAAAGTTATCTTTGGCTTACGTGCAAAGATGGACTGTTGATTATTGAATTGTATATCTTTGGCTTACGTGCAAAGATAGACTGTTGATTATTGATTTTATAGTTGTATATATTTGGCTTACGTACAAAGATGGACTTGGTATGATTAAGACCAGGAATCATTCGGTATAATAATGACCTGCAATGTTATAAACGATGTGGTAAAAGTCCTTAGTGGCCTGTAGTGCATTGATATATAGTTTTTGGTATGATTATGAACATTGATTATTCGGTATAGTCATGACCATTGATGATTTAATAAATATCCTTGGCCCGTAGTACATGGATGATTAGATGATGTGGTTTATTTATTAAGCCGAGTCTCAGCGATAAAAATTGATGAAAACATTTTAAATCATAGAAGATAGTAGATATCATGCTCTACTTAACTCTTCTAATGGATTTCTTATTCCGCTGCAGTTAAACTTGATTTCTATTGTATTTTATCAGTTTAACATTGTTGAAGACTAATGATAATTTATTCTGCATTATCTTAGTCATAATATTTTTTACTGGGCTAGTTGAGCTCACCCTTTTACTTTCATTGTTCTCTTCAGGAAATGAGAACGTAGCTGGGACTAGTCGGGGAACGGAGTGATGGTTCGAGATGGTGCCCTATCATTGGTTTCCTCCCATTTCTCCTTGAAGTGAATCCAATCCATTACCTCCATTTCTAACTTAGTACGGTGAGCCTCCTTCTCCGTCCTTTCGTTCACATCTCTCTGTTCCATTTCTTCCAACTGTCTTGCAAACTCTACGTTTCTAGCTACCGCTCGGTGAAACAAATCCCTATCTGGATCCATGCCTCCTTACGGTGAGCAATCTCCACCTTCATCTTCTGTTTCGCTAATTTCCTTTGATGGTCCTCATCCCTCAATTTCTGAAACTTAGACTCCCTCTCCCTAGCCTCGGCCTCTAACTCCTCCACCCTACATCCTAACTCTAAGACCTGCTCCTCATACTCCCCTAACTTCCAATCCTCAAAAGTAGCCTCGTCGGAGTCCTCCATAGGCTCAGGCACTTCCTCCAAACCAGACTCCTAGGGTAATGGATCCATCTCCTCCTCATCATCATCATCATCATCATCATCGATAGGGCAAAAATTGATATAATCTCCTCTATCAATGGTGCCTAAAATACCACGTGGATGTCACGAGGCTCCTCCTCTACCACGCAGCTAGGTCCTTCCATGTCAGTCATCCTACAACCACCAACATATGACAAACAAACAATAACCCTATCAGAATGTTAAATAAACATAAGTTCATTATAATTAAAGAAATTATATTTCATAACACACTAAGTCTCTCTCTAGGAAAACTCTACATGAGTTTCATCCCACTCAATTTTCTAAGTTCTTCTAAGTTATAATCTGAGGACTCCCACTCCTAAGGTTTATAACTATAACTTTGATACCAACAAGTGACACCCCCAAATTCAGACACACTTGTCCCAAATTTGGTTGTCACGTACTAACTCTAATAATAAATCAACATCTCACACAGCGGAATAATAGAATAAATTACATTGTTATAACATAATTATTCTTGTCGCGAGGGTTCATAACTTAAACATCTCTTACATAACTAAATCATAATTAAACATCATTTGGACACTAACTAATACATAATACAATACCACTTAAATTAAACATAGCTTAACAAGGTCTCCTACAACCAAATCATAGTACATTCCTAGCAACATAGCAATAACTACTCCAAAGCTTTCTCTTTACCCTTGTCGGAGGGTTCACCACGTTTTGCCTTCACTGAAAGTTTTATGGAAAGCAAGGATGAGCAACAATTTTGCCCAACAAGTAATATATCAAAAAGGGTAATCAATATGTTTTAAATTTATTAAGGGCATATCGATAATGATAGTTCAAGATAGCAAGAAGTATCGATGATTATCAACAATAATCGTTATAGACAATAATATTCAATGATTAAATCAATTCAAGATTTCAAAGCAATAAATATTGAGCAGTCATTAATGACTATGAACTTCTCCTAGAATTAATAGTAATAGATTGAAAATTCTATAAAACGAGTATAACAGGTGATCAGCCTACAGTACCCTATGTCATGCATAACATTAAGTCTTTCTCATGTGCGCACGTCGGTTCCCCGACAATATATAATTCCCCTACTAAGAGGGTTGTTCTTCTCAGTTATAAGAGTACGCACCAAGTTAATTATGTTTGGATAGCTTTTGATCAATTATCAACAGTCTAGCCGAATCAATGGCTTAGACAGTTTCTTTCACAATATATATATATATATATATATATATATGAACAATTATCGTTCGAAACAAAGTTTGAATTTTAATTACGAAGTATTATTTCTTTAAAGTTCTACTTGTATGTTTAACAATAACACAAGTTCAAGTAATGCTCAATAAAGAGTAAGGTTCGAGTACTTCCATTCAATATACGAATCAAATGAAATTTAAAAACTTGCACAAAATCCAAAGTTGTGTAAGTTAGGAAACTTGCCTCAAGCATAATTTACCAAAGTAAAGCTTAATATTAATCCAATGCACTATGATATCCTATTCATGTATAATCATATTAGTTATACAAGTTCAACATATACACCTACTAACATGATATATAAGTATAACTTGTCAACACTGAATATATAGTGTTAGTTTCCTCTTAGTTTCATGCTTCCATAAGTATGTCATCACATAACACGTTATTCAGTTCCTAATACACTATATTACCATAGCTTGCCTTCACACGTTTATTTAAGAGTATAGTTATAATATTTTTCCTTTATCATACTTATTCACAGATATATACTATACTGGACATGTATTACTGATTAAAGTTACAATATAGGTTTGCATCAGTTCTCAATTTATTAACATAACACAGACCTCATTGTAGGGTGGTACGGTAGTGCTTAGTTTGTACTGAGGAGTGGCGCGACCGCGCAGCTCCTGGTGCAAACCAAGACATGGCTTCTCCTGTAGAACCCAGTATAAACACGAATTGCACATATACGAATAATCATGCAAAACACATATGTTAGTATGTGGATAACCAAGTTGACCTCATATCATAACATTAACATAGGTCACCATCTATTGTTATTTAATCAATACTTTAAGTGTTTAATTCATAATTTTCTTACGTTTAATCGTTAAACACATGTTATGTAGTTCATAGGTCTCTACTACACATGCTTGCATTTATGCTTACTCTCAACCACACTTAACTAGTTATGCCATTCTACTTCATTTATATTAAGTTATGCCATTCTATTTCATTTATGCTTACTCTCAACCACACTTAACTAGTTTCACAATGCATATAACTCACTAGCCATTCATATTAATCACATTTATATGTATGACACACCTAATCATGATGTCTCACATACACAAATTAAACCACATAAGCATCCTCACAAATCTTAACTCAAAGCGCATATAGAGTTTATCAAATTTGTTTCTGAAATTTTAAGCCTCCCTTAGTAAGTCATCAAAATTCATTCAAGCATACAAAATAAATCCACATACTCTATGTCATACTCTCATGGTTAAAGGTATATGAAATAAGATTATGGTAGCATGTTTTTGAGTTCAAAACTTTGTGTACACATAGCTCCTTAATACATAGTCTTTTACTTGAACTTTTCATCTTTTACTCATGCTCGAATATCTTATACTATTCCAACCATACAAACTAGTATATGGGTCATATAATAGAACTTAACATATTGAGGCTTAGGATTAGAACATGCTTTACACCATGTTTATCAAACTAGTTTCCAATGTTTAAGTTTTCCTTAAATATTTAAACTAAAACAACTAATTATGGCTCACTATATACATAGAATCCTCATTTCATGTGTTAAGGTTGTTTATAAGCATATAATAACAAAAGTAGCATGCTCATAATGGAATAAGATTACAAAAATTAGTACACATGACTGGCAGCCGGCGCGGTCACGCGGTCATGTACTATAGAAGTGGCACAGCCGTGCCACTTAGATCAGAATGAAGAATAAGAACTCTGTTTCTATAGAGCTCCAACATAACCAACATCAAACCTGAGTTCAAACCCACTATACATCTCCTAGACATGCAAACAAACCCAGATAACACAATGGTATGCTATTCTACATCAATTAATAGAGAATTCAAACAATTGCAAGATTTTGACAAAACTCAAGCTCAAGAACACAAAATTAGATTTTATACCTCTTGAAGCTTGAATTGGACTCCTCACTACTCTGATTATACCTTCCTCAATGCTCAACAACTCCCTCTCTGAATGTATACTTATCAGATAAATTTTCAAGCAACTGAGAATTGAGAAGGAGGGGCTATATATATAGAGAACTCATTCTCTAGACTTTGTTCTTACACCATGGTTTGATTCACAAGAAAATGGAAGAGAACAATGTGTAGAAGGGAGTTGGCCAACTGTCCATCCCGTAGCCATCATCACAACCATCTATAGCTTCAACATCTTTCTCTTAGCCTTCTTGTTTTTGCTGAGTTTCACGCAATAGTAGGGGATAGGCCATTGGCCTAATACTTGGCTAATGATTGAGACCTTTATTTTGGGACAAGGCCTAATTCTCAATAACTGTGTTTTATAACGCTTAGTTTGTTCTCTTATATTCCTAAAATGTAATTTTAATGTATTAATGCTACTACATGATGGAAAGTTAGAGATTATTTATGTATCAACATAATATAATCCATGTACATTAGTCCAGTCTAATTAATATTTAAAACATGTATGAACTCAATTTAATTGGTCCCTAATAATTTAATATCTTCTCGAAAATTTATTATTTGAATTAGATTCACTTATTATAATAATTTATAATTCTTTGATATAGTACATCTTTAATGTTCCCACACATATTTATTGTCACATATGCAATTATTCATGTAACTTATAATTCTTTTCATTTTACTATATAGTTTCTATATATAATATAGTTACCACAAGGTGTCACACTACACATTCTTTTTAATGCAAGAACTATATAATATCACTTGTCTTACACACATAAAGTAAATGAATAATACAATTCTAATTATGTAAATTACCTTGCTCATCAATTAAATAATAATATAATATTAATTTAATCATCTCTCAATTAAATCAATTCCTTAAATCTCCATTCTAGTGCCACACAAGGTATTTTCACAATTTTCATCACAATCCACATTCTTATAAATTCAATTTAATTTAGCTGAATTCTTCATTTCACAACACATCAATATTTATATTTAAATAAATATTCATTCTCTTATTTTATCAAAATAATATTTATTCATAAATTTACGGTTCTTATAAATAGTACCCCAAGTGAATAGTACCCCGTGAATATTACCCCGAATGAAAATATTGAAATTTAATAAGCAAGTTCATACAAATATTCCCATGAAACGATACTAGATGAAGTGAAAAACTCAAGGATATTCTACTAATTTCAGGGATTATAGAAGCAATACTTACAATTGTAAGTTTAGATTTAAGAATATGAAAAGTAATAATATACGAAACTATAAATGGATTTTCACCCATCATGCAGTAATCCGCATAGACAAATCTTTTCCAAAAATAAAGAATGAGTATGAAGGGTTATTTATCATGCATGTGGTAATCCGCATAGACAGGTTATTCCTACATATTAAATAATGAATACGAAAAATAATATCCCTTACTTTAGTATGACATTGGACACTACAATAGTGAAGTAGCAAAATACTCTTTTTCTTTCTCTTTATAGTTTCTCTTGTGAGTCTTAGTGAATTGCTGAGAATGAAAAAAGAAATAAGCTTCTATTTATAGGAGAATGGACTAAATAGTAACTGATTCACGGACGGTCCAAATTGATTTACTATTAAAACCACAATCGACGGTCCATATTGATTTACTATTAAAATCACAATCGACGGTTCAAAAAATTCGTACATCTCCCCATGGAATAATAAATCAAACTTACAAAAAATGCCTCATGATAAACCCCTCTATTTATATCAAAAATTGAATAAATATTTACCAAAAATCACTAATCTTCAATAAACATATTTTTAATCTTTTAATAATTATTCATCATTAATATTAAAACTCACAATATTGACAACCAGATCATTCCCAGGAAAGAGGGGGCTTTTCGATAAGGATTTCTCCTTATTGGCGAGTAATTAAATAACCTAACCCTTTTTCTCAACAGAACTTTCTAGATATTATCAATAATACAAATAATAATATGACTAAATGTGTTGTATCAATTACTGATTTAATAATATAAAATATTATGCAGATGATACTGTGACAATAATTGAATCAATAATATGAGATACTATGCAGCAACTACTGTTGCAATAATTGAATAAAACCGAGTGAATTCTTACGTAAGCATCAATAATTAGAGCTAACGTACAATATAGTATACTACTGTGCAACAATGCGTATTACTGTACTTTTATCACAAGATATTTCAATTGTTTAACAGTAAAAGTTTTGCTGTTATTTTTATAAAAATGTTATTTTTGTCTCTTTCTATATCCGACAGTTATTCCATTGTGGGGTCCACCAATGGTTGTGTCGTCGTACGAATATTTCCTAATAAAAAGAATATTCCCTAACCAAACAAATATTTTATGAAAACTTGTTTACTTTGTAAAATTTGCACATATCACCCATAACTATAGCATTATATCAAATCACACCTTATTATTTAAAATAATATTTAGAGAAAATTAAATCTTTATTCATAAAAAGTTGGGGTCTTACACAAGGAGTGATGCTCTAATTGCCTAGGGTCAAGTCCTGATGGACAGCTGTGATGAAGGGGCGGTTAACATCCTCCTCTTCTTGGATAATGACCATAACATCTGAATAGTCATCATCTGGGATATACTTATTCATACACTCGATATATACCATGACGTACATCTTTGATAACCATCTCTTTATGTCTTGTTTGTGCCTTTAATTCCTTGCCTCAATGTATTGGTTTGGAATTAGGACTTCTTTCCCACTAGCCAGTCTGGGCTTAGGAAATAGCATACGCGCCACGAAAATAGGAATTTTCCTTAGAAGTCGTAAATAATCTGCATCTGTAGGTTTATGCAATAGAATTGCAGATGAAGGAACCGGTTTATGCTTGTGCAGGTTCCTATGACTTGACCTAGAGGAATAGAATAATTTGGTCTTCCTTGTCTGGCTGGGAATTTGAATTGGGCTTTTGATTCCTTGCTTATTTTTTCCTAACCCTTGTCCTGGTTGGAAACCCAAGGATATCATTTCTTGGCTGGCCGACAATACCTCAGCGAAAAGTCTGGGTTTCAAAGCTAGATCCCTGACAGGTTAAAAGTGAGTGTTGCTCACCTCAACGGCTTGGAAGCTGATAAGCTCAATTTCTTCATTGAAACTGATTAGAGGCATATAACTTTGGACAAGATACTCGGGTTCAATATTTACAGTGACCAGGTTATTGTTAATGATATACTTAAGTTGTTGATGAAGAGTGGATGGGACATATTCCGCCATATGGATCCTGTAACGCCCCAGAAAATTGAACATTTTGTAATTTCTTTTAATAATGAATAAAATAATATTATTTATTATTATTGTGTGTTGAGAAGATGGATGTCGTTCTATAACCTAGAAACGTCGTAAAGTCGTAGTATTTTAACTACGTGGGAGAATTAAAGTGGTTGAATTTCTAAAACGAAAATAAAAGTTTTCTGAGAAATTTTCCGAAAAACACTATTCATCAATTTCTGCTCGGGAATTATTTTTGAACTTCCGAGAAATACGTAATGTTATAATATCGATTATGTAATAATAATCTAAGTATGGAAAATGAAATATTTCGCATGCGTACCTAATTTGAGATAGTTAGGTTATCAAGCGTTAAAAGAAGGAAGTTGTGATCATATAATGTGTAAACATTATATGGAGTAAGGTATAATATGACGTATTGTATCATTAGGTACGAAGAACTAAATATCGTATATTTCGAATTAATATACGAGATAGCATACGAGAATTATACGTAGGAAATGTATGTTAAGTTATTGAATTTAAGATAATGGACTTGTGGGATTTCTAGTTTATTGATAGAAGCCCAAGTGTATGATTATCACAAGTCCAATCTATTGTAACTCAAGCCCAATAGGAAAGTAGTTGGATTAATTAACCAAGCCCAAGGTGAAGCCTTGACCCATGGGTCAAACCAAGTGAGGAAGTGGGTAGTCTTGATGGGCAAGGATTTAGTGTGATGACCAAGTGTTGTGGTGAGCAAGTAAAAGAAGTGGCTAGCAAGAAGACTTGAAGGTTAAGTTGTGAATAGTAAGGAGGTGGAATGAGGAGGTGGGATTGATTATTGTCCATTTTGCCCCAAGCTTTGGTGGCCTATAAATACCAAGTTCATTTCATTTTATTGGTTGTTTTGTTATCATCCAAACACTTTCCTCTCAAGCATATAAGCTACTTATTTGGTAGAGAGAATAAGTTACTTAAAGCACTTATAAGCCACTTCAACCTTTGATAGTTTCCAAGGCAAATAGAAGTCTTCAAGGGTAAGACTCATTTTCTTTTATCTATATCTTTTCTATGATAGGATTGATAGAGAAGGGGGATTGCTTGAGGATAACATGTAATAAGTTATAAGGAATGAACTTAAGCCGAATAAAGTTGAATAAGCAACTTGAACCCTAATAAGTTGTTAAGATCATGAAGGACTTGTCATATGATGTTAGTATGTTGTTTATAACATGAGAACATTGATTGAAGGACTTAAATTATTTGTAAGTCATGAGTATGAAGATTTCTAGTTCATAAGTTGAGAATGTCAATGACTTATCGAAATAAGTCAAAGCCTACTTTGATTATAAGTTGGTGTAATAAATAACTTGAAATGATGATATGATGGTTAAAAATCCACTTAGAACGCTTAGTATGGTTGATTTGACGAACTTCGCACGATTAGACGATTAACGTCGAATTCGTGAAAGTCTCGGAATAGAAGTCATATTTTGTGTTGGAAGTCGAAAATGTTGGTTTTTGATGGAGACAAGTCATTGTCATCATTATAGAGTTGCGGACTCAAAAATGACAGGATTCCGACTTAGAACGAAGAAATGAGCGTTGAACATTCATGAACGTTTATCGTTTTCGTTAAAATGGACTAATAGGTCAAATTTTAGCAAATAAAGTCAAATAGATAAAATTCTTGTATGAACGCATGGATTATGAATTTTGTGAACCGTAGGCTTTTGAACGGACCAATTCGGAGTTAAAACGAAGAAGTTATGCGTCCGGGAAGTTAGCAAAATTTTCAAAAACTGCAAAATTTTCTGAGGACCAGAGTCCGCGCCGCGGCGCGACTCTAAGCCTTCTTGGCCGCGCCGCGGCGCGAGTCACAGACCAATTAGTGGCGCTGCGGCGCCAGTGCAAGGAAGAAGATAGAGAAGAAGGGTTCCAAGTGTAGAATGAAAGAGGGATTAATAGTAATGAATTGTGATGTAATCACAACATAATTAAGACATTGTAAGGTGTTTGTAATACACTAATGCATATTTATAATCAATCAAAGACAAGCGAGATATGAATGACGTAATGAAAGCCGAAACCCTTAATAACGAAACTAAGTTAGAATTACATTGAGGTAAAGGGTAAGGTATAATAGAAAGCATACCTGGTTAATTATGAACTAATATGGTATGTTATATGATTATGAATTGTAGAATCATAGAGACTTAAAGTGTACGTGTATTAACCAGTAAGCAGACGCCAAAGGCAAGTATTCTAACCCTTGTTCCAGTTCAGTCTGGACAAGCTTTGTAATTCATGTTCTCTTTCACATGAAATCTAGAATGATGAAGTCTTAAGCCAATTCTTCCGGCTAGACTTATATTATGATGCTGTCAAGCATGATTTGTAAATTACCGAGTTATATTGGTATGGTTTTCAATCGAAGACCACACATGTTCAAATGTTTTTGTCGTTTAACGACAGGCACGTGAGGTTGCCACAATTAAACGTATACACGTTTAAAGAATGTAGTGTTGATCAACATAGAGTACTATGAGCTGATCACTCAGAAGTGCTCGTAAGCTATGCCGGACTTACGGACTTAGTGTCGGGATGTCCTTTTTAAAAAAGAACTTATGTATGCTCATAATCTTGAGCCATAATTGTTATTCTACTGAATATTGATAGAAAAATGTTTTGAAGGAAATAGAGTGCTATTTTGAATCACCAATAGTACTTCGTAACTATTGTTCAGTTACTGGAGATATATTAGTTCTATGTTTCAAGCATGTTATTTATTAGAATTATAGTACTTGCTGAGCTAGCCATGCTCACTCTTGCTTGAACCATATGAACACAGCTAAGATCGAGCGGACTGAAGGATCCGGCAAGGATAAAGGCAAGGCGAAGACGAAACCGTAGCATACTTATGTAATAGTATAGGAAGAATGTCTGTAATATATTGATATTATGACAAAAACAAATGAAAGGGTTACAAAGAACCTGGGTAATGTAATATTATTTTGATATATATAGTTATATTAGTCCTCTTGTGACTATTTGAAGAAATGTGTGAATGAATGGTAGTACCGTGTAGCACCATTTGTCGGGTTGTAAGAGACCCGGATTTGGGGGCGTCACAGGTTGGTATCAGAGCAAGAGGTTATAAAACTTAAGGGGGGAATTAAAACCTTAAGCCATAACCTTAGGAAGAATCAAAGGAATACAAGAAGAAAATAACCTTATAAAAAAAATGCATCATGATATGATATGTATGTTTATTATTCTACTGATGTGTACTAATCAACTAATTTGTTTTATGTAGATGTCAGGAGTAAACGAGATGTTTGTTTATGAACAGACCATAAGTGAAGAGTCGGTGAACCAAGTAGAGGTTGTACCGAACCCTATAGCAGCAGAGCCAGAAGTAGTAATCATTGAGTCTGAAGACTCAGAAGAAGCTGACTACATGTCAGTATTTGACGGGATGATAGAGGAGGATGTAGAGACAGTCTCCTTTAACCCAGTGGCTATAGCAGCAGAGATAGCTACTGGGGGGTCGATGATGTCTTTGTTTATGTCAGTGTTGGATAGAAATATCCATTACTGTCAGGAGGTTAAGGAGCTAAAGGCAGAACTTCAAATGCTTATAGAGGACAAGACTGATGTCGAGTCCATGTGGGAGCAGGAGCATGACGAGAGGATTTTGGCTAAGGACAAAGTCCAGGATTTAAAGCACGAGGTCTTGGAGCTCAAGGAGGAGCTCAAGACAAAAGTGCAAAAAATAGGGAGGATGTCCTATATCTATAGGAGTTCTCACACGGATTTTCAGCAGCAGGTAGCTGGATATCCGGTAGAGGTGGGGCAAACGCGACATACTATTAGCCGTGATATCATTGCCGGTCTGGCCAAGGCAGATTTCAATAATGCCTTGAGGCAGATGTAGTTTAGTGGTGGTTAGAGTAGTTTGTAGACATTTGAGGAGACTTAATCTTGCATCTCTTTTGTAGAGTGCATCTCCGCTCAGGTAGAATTTCATAGCCTATTCGGTGAATCTTCTTCTTTTTAGTTAGGCTCGCCTCAGCTGATGTAGATCCCTCTCGCAGATATTCCTTGATATGCTGATACCAAGGGTGTTGGATGGGATGTAACTTTTTCGATACTTCTCCAACATAGTTCCCATAGGATGGGGCTTTTCATGGAAAATGTGATGCTTGACATGTTTTCCTTGTAAGGTATGTGAATCAAGGAGGCCAATGTTGCTAGCGCATCCGTAAAATCATTCCTATTACGAGGAATGTGTAGAAAGGAGATTTTTTCGAACTCCAAAGCCATCTGTAAAACTTGCCGATGGTAAAGCAACAAATGTAGTTATTTAGTTTGATAGATTCCTATTGATTGTTTGATTACCAATTCAAAATCTCCAAAGACAGTTAACTGCCTGATGCCCATTGAACGGACAAGTTTTATCCCCATGATACAACCTTCATACTTAGCTATGTTGTTGGTCCTGACAAACTGCAATTGGACAGCGACAGGATACTACTCCCCCGTACTGGAGACTAGAACTTCTCCAGCTCCAGAGCCTTCTGGGTTAACAGCTCCATTAAAATACATTTTCCACATATGGCATGTATTCTACTGATGGTGTTGCCGAACTGTCATTACCCCTTCATCAGGGAAGTATGTTTCCAAGGGTTTGTAATCCCCTACAGGTGCAGAGGCCAGTTGATCCACAAATTCCTTGACCTTTGAATAACTTTTGCGTCACGTAGACGATGTCAAATTGTTGTAGGATCAACTGCCATCTGGACAACCGACGATTTAGTATCGGTTTACTGAACACATACTTGAGAGGATCCACACGGGATATGAGATGGGTTGTGTGACCATGGAGATAATGATGTACCTCATGGAAGCCCATGCTAAAGAACAACAAGTCTTCTCAATCAGATTGTACTTATGTTCACTGTTGCTGAATCTTTTGCTGAGGTAGTAGATAGCCCGTTCTTGGCCTATATCGTCTTTCTATCCTAACATGCAGCCCATGGTATTGTCATTAATGGACAGGTACATGAATAGGAGAAAATTATCCCTGGGGGGTACCAAAATAGGAGCATTAACCAGCTGCTCTTTAATTATGAGGAAGGCTTTCTGACACTCCTCATTCCATTTCATGGAGGAGATCTTCCTTAACAGCTTGAAGATGGGCTCACAAGTTGCTGTGAGTTGAGAGATAAACCTGCTAATGAAGTTAACTCTTCCCAAAAATCCCCGTATTTCCTTCTCTGTCTGAGGAATGGGCATTTCCTTGATGGCTTAGATTTTGGTGGGATCCAGCTCAATCCCTTTGTGGATGACTAGGAAACCTAGCAACTTGCCTGATTTAATACCAAAGGCGCACTTGGCTGGATTCAACTTCATGTTGTACTTACGCAGCCCGTTTAAGAGCTTTCTAAGATGGTTTAAGTGGTCTTCATCCTTTCGGGACTTGACAATGATGTCATCCACATACATCTCTATCTCCTTATACATTAAATCATGGAAAAGAGCCATCATAGCTCGCTGATAGGTTGCCCCAACACTGATGAGGCCAAATGACAACCGTGTATAGCAAAAGGTTCCCCAAGGTGTGATGAAAGAAGGTTTCTCACGGTCCTCCTTAGCGACCTTAATCTGATGATACCCCGCGAAGCAATCCGCAAAGGAGTACATGCCGTATTGAGCAGTATTTTTCAATGAAAATGTGGATAAAGAGTACGAGAAAACTTTCTTTAAGGCAAGCTTTGTTCAAATCCTGGTAATCCACGCTAACTCGCATGTTTCCTCCTGGTTTAGGCACGAGAACTATGTTGGATATCTACTATGGATATGTAGACACCCTGATAATGCCAGCTTGAAATTGTTTCACAATTTCTTCTTTTTACCTTTAAACTCCACTCAGGTTTCAATCGCCTGAACTTCTGCCTAACTGGCTTGAATTCCTCTTTAATAGGAAGGCGACGAAGGACAATGTCAGTAGACAAACATACCATGTCTTCATGAGCCATGTAAACATATCCTGGAATTAGGTTAGTAGCGCAACCATGACATTCCGTTGGTTTGGGGTGAGGTCTGAACCAATCTGGATTAACTTAGGGGTTTCGAAGGTTCCGAGATTGAAAGAAGTGGTTTGGTCAAGGTTGGGATTAGGTTTGTATTCGACCCATTCCTTAATCTCTTGAGGTATCTCAATGTCCTCTTGTATTTCCATCAAGTCTGAGTCCAACTTTGCATGAAAGTTATAGTCCTTGTGGAGAAAAGGCACCTCATCAGTAAGTACATGCACATCTAAATTCAGAGTCCTGAAACAAAATATGCTTTCAATTAATATATGAAACTGTTAAACAATACAAAAGTGTTAGCATATACAGATAAAATAACAGCTAATATTGTATAGAAAAGTAAGTAATTAAATTTATTTATAGGGTAGAGTGATTTTCTGCTCGTTTTACCCTCGTCGACTAATGTACGGAGTGTTGTTCCAATTGTCGAGGGTAAAGTACTGATGGACCGCAGTGATGGAGGAACTGTCATCATCCTTCTTCTCCTAAATAATAACCATAACATCTGGGTAATCATTGTCTGGGGTTTATCTGTTTGTATGTTCATCATGGACAATGATGCGTATGCCTGACACCATCAGGGAGATGTCATGTTTACATTTCCATTCCCTTTCTTCCACTTCGGGATCAGTAATCATCACCTCTTTTGCTTTAAAAGGTATTAGTTTGGGAAACAGCATAGCCATAACCTGAGCTGGCACCTTTACCGAAGACTATATCAGCTCATGAGGTACAGGTGGAGAAAATCGCCATTTGGTGGAAGTTTGTGGAATCTAGTTGTGCTTATGAGGATTCCTTTAACTGGAACTGGCAGAATAGCCTAGTCCAGCTGTCCCGGTTTAACTGGACATTTTAATTGGGTGCTTAATACCCTGCTGATTTTTACCCAGCCCTTGTTCAGGTTGATGACCCAATAACATCATTTCTTTAGTGGCCGACATAACCTGGGTAGAAATCTTGGGTATGGAAAGCGGCTCTCCAATGGGATGGTATTGCGTGTTGCTCACTTCTAAAGTATGAAAACTGGCCAGCCTAACTTCTTAATTGAAACTGATGATTGGTAGGTCTCCTTGTTCAGGATATTTTGGCTCAGTGTTGATAGTGACTAGGCTATTATTGACAATGTATTTAAGTTGCTGATGGAGTGTAGAAGGAACTGCTCTAGCCATGTGGATCCATGGTCTCCCTAATAGCAGGTTTTATCCTTGATTCTATCTTAAGGACGTGAAAGGATACATTGAATGTATTTGGACCAAGTTTAATTGGCAACTCAGTCTTTTCGACAGAATTTCGTCAGGATCCATCAAAAACTTTGATGACCGTATGGCTACTTCAGATCCGTTTTAGATTAATGTTCATATTCACCAAAGTGGCATAAGTACATATATTTTGAGACGAACCACCATCTATCAAAACTCCAGCTAACATATACCCGGAGGACAAAAGTGCAATGTGAAATGGCTTGCAATGACCGGTCCCTTCGAGGGGTATGTCGTCATTAGTGAAGTATATCACATTGTTGTTAAAAATGTGATCAACCAAATGTTGAAATTTTTCCACATCCACTGATTTCGGCAAGTAGGCTTCTTCCAAAACCTTCAATAAGATCTTAATGTAATCCTCAAAAGAGAAAACCTAGTTTAGCGTTGATATCTGATGTGGAGCTTCTCTTAAGCTTAGAACCAACTTGGCTTCATTATGGCCCATAGTGCGGAAGAATTTCTCAATCTTCTCCATGGGAATCTTCACCTTTGCTTTAATGGTGGGCTTCATCACCCTCTGAGGAAGATACAATGGATTTTCCTTCGACCCTATAGCAGTAGTATGAGATGTGGATCCTTTAGCTTCTCCATAATTCCATGGGACTTTGTGTAAGCTGACAACAGGACATTGTGTTCTGAAGGGTAAAGAAATTGGTTCTGGTGCAACTACTTTTAAAGGATTGCCAGCTCCTTTCAGTTGAATTGCTTGTATGGGAAATGGTTTGACAATCTCATCAGCCTCAGTGAATATAACTACTACTGATCCCTTCCATTTGGTAGGACATGTATTCCCACTATCGAGTAGCACAATGTCATCGTCTGCCAATTGCAGGACACCGCTATCAATTAAATTCTAAATAAGGTGGCGGAGTACCCAGTATTCTTATGTGCTGTGACCGTAAGAATGTGAATGATATTGACAAACTCCATCAGAGTTGAACCATCTTGAATGGGGATTGATTGGAGGTAGAAGGGAGGTAATTCTTCCTTCGTTGATTAGCATTTAAAATATCTCCTCCATAGGTTGGCCCAGGTATATAAATTCCCTTTAATTGGCAAAATCTCGATGGGCTTTAGCACTTGCTCTCTTCGTAACCTTATCCTCCATAGTTTCGCTTTCTGAAGGTGATGATGGAGCATTAATAACAAAATGAAGGATATAGGCATGCTCCTGGTGACTAATTAGCGTGTGACTTGATGCTGATGGGTCACCAGTTCTACCAATTGTTCAATTTGATTGCAAAGAGCTTTCATCTTTCATTCCATAGCAAATTGAAACTTTGCATAATCCCATCGATCAACACCATCTTTGATGGTATGGGATGATTCACCATTAATATTGGAACTCTGTCCAGAGCTCTAACTAATCATGTTAACCTCTTCTTCTTTGTGTTGAAGAAGAGGGTTGTCTTATACATGAGGTTGATCTGGTTTAGTAACCACGATCTCACCGTTATTTATTAAATCTTGGATCTTGTGTTTCAAGGGCCAACAATCTTGAGTATCATGTCCATGTGCCCTGACATGATAAGCACACTTCTGAGTAGCATTGAAACCCATCCCATTAGGGTTGGCTGGTGGAAGAAGATGCTTGATTTTCTTCTGAGTAGTCTGAAGAGCAAGAATATTCTCGAGCGAATCCCCTAAGGCTGTGAACGTTCGAGGGCGCTTTAATTCCCCACTTTTAGGCAATGGAGGGTTTGAAGATTGTGCTTGGAAAGGGGAGTAGTTTCTCCTCTGTATAGGCATGTTCTGACTGCCTTTTTGACCATGTAGTATCAAAGAAACATCCTCCTCTTTCTTTTTATGGACCCTTCGGTGGTTGTTTCCATAAGATCCAGACTGGATGTGCTCATCAACTTCTTTAAAAGCGTTTAAGTCTTGAATCTTACCTGACTTTAATCCCATTTCAGCCATCTCTCCATGCTTGATCATTTCAGAAAATGGTTTGCCAATAACAGCTAAGACTCTCTCATAGAATGGAGCTTCTTGTATGTCTATGAAAGTCATAACCATTTTTGACTCTGTCATAGATGGAATAACTTGAGCAGTAAGGCGCCTCCACCTTTGAGCATAATCTCTGAAAGACTCATCAGACTGTTTCTTGACCTTGGTAATCTGGTACCAGTCAGGAGCCATCTGAGATTGAAAACTGTACTGAGTGAGGAAGGCATGAGCTAGCTCTTCCAGCTATGGATCTTTGAGTTGTCTGATCTTGTATACCATGAACGGGCTTCTCCAGTTAGACTCTTCTGGAACAGCTGCATTATGAGCTTTTTTGTTTTCTACTTAAGATCCAAGTTCTCTGATGAACACCTTTAAATGTGTATAAGGATCCCCTAATCCGTCATACTTTTCAAAGTCAGGGGTTTTCAATTTCTCTAGATAATGAACACCAGCGAATATGCAAAGGTCAGCATATGAAACACTCCCGTGTGTTCCAATCCCTTTGAGAAAATGGATAATTTCCTCGATTTGAAGGACCTTCTTCCTGATATCACCTGTGTCTGGATCTCCTTTAAGATGGGTGTTTTCAGGGTCTTTATTGGTTGTATCTAATTGAGGTTCTGGATTTGTTTATCCAAACCTTGAGTTTCTCATTGTGCAGAGGATTCTGTATGTATGGGTATTCGCGAACCCTGAGTAGACTGATGCAATTCTTTAAGCAAAATAACCAAATCTATAATTTATTTACTTAATCCGTCAAATTCTTCTCGAAAAATGGGATTAGACTAGTCAGAAGAAGACATGATTGGCTGCAGGCTCGTGGCCTTTTTGGATTTTGAACGAGTAACAAGCCCAATTGTTTCCCTACAAAAACTTATGTAGTTTAGTCTTAGGGATTATGTAAATGTTTACATGCTACCATAATGTGTCCATTTTAGGAATATTATCCTGCAAAAATGGGTGTTAATTGATAGCATGTCATGTATCCAATAATTTTCTTCATATTTTCCATTACATAAAGATGAAGATGGAATAAAATTACAAGTAAATGTTTTTACAAATAATTGAAAATTGAAAGCATGAAGAGACTTTCCTCCACGTTTGGTTTATCAGAGGTTGACCTATCTTAGGGTTACTCTCGCGACTTTTTGGCATGAAGGTTCCCACACTACAAGAAATCACACAAAAAATGACGCTAAAATTTGTCACATAAAATTCATTATTCGTCACTAAAACATTTGGTGACGATTGTTAATCATCGCAGAGACCGTCACAATATGAGCGTGGTATTAGGTTTATTTGACAATATTTAATGTCGTCATTAAATGTTTTAACTTATGATAATAATTTACATCATTATCACTATAATTAATTACTTTTAGTGACATTAATAGCGTCACAATTTGAATGAAACTTTTGCCACTCTATATTATGTTTCGTTATCAAAACTTGGTGCATTAAATGACAAAAACCGTTTTTCGTCATTAAATGATATTGTTTTAGTGACGAAAATATGTTACTCTATTTAAATCATCTAATTTTAATGACGAAAATATTGTCATATTTATGGTTATTCTTTTGTCATGTTATTGTGTTTATCGTCACCAAAAATAAGAAAATAAATGACGACAAAACAATTCGTCACCTAATAATATGTTTAACATGACAATTATGTCGTTGTCATTTCATATTTTAAATAATATTACAAAATAATTTGTCACCAAGGAGTTATTTTTTGGGACATTTTTCAATGTCATTAATTGAATACTTATGGTGACGATACATCTCGTCACGAAAAGAGTTACTAATAATGACAAAATTAATTATTATGACTAAATGAATATATAACAGTGATGATATACACACATCAAATACAACATGTCACAACACAGGTCAAATAAGTAACATGTCACGACACAGGTTAAATACAATATGTCATATAAATCACTAGACGCATTATAGTAACAGTTGAACAAAAAGATATGGAGTGGTTATCACATCCACAATACATCAAAATTTACAAATCTTTCCAAATTATATTTGAAATCCAAAATATCCTTCACATCTATCTGCTTCCCAACAGTCGGGCATCACCAAATTCTGAGATACCGGGCGAAGCTCTGACCTTGATGTATGTACCCGTTCCAAACTCGACCGGCAGCAAATGAGGCACATCAGATGATCTCTATTCTCACTACAAGCAAACATCAACTTCATATAATTTTAAGAGATTAGCTCGATAAAAATCTTGCACACCACAGTACCTAAATAGTACAAGAACAATTGGCATACCACTGTACCTGAAGGCCTCTAAACAAATCTAAACCTGAAGACAAAAAAGCCACCAAGGAACACTATATTGATATCATGCAGTACCATATGGAAAATTTTTCTTCTATTATATTTCTATACCAGTAAGAAGAAAATTTAGAGTATATAAATGATTAAGTAGCAATGCTGCAGAAGTGGGAGAATATAAGAGCAAAAGAGCATTGAAAAGGACTATTTTTTAAAGGATAAAATAGTGATAGGATTACTAATCCATAGACTATATAGTCCATGGGATTGAAGCACGAAGCTAATAAAGAGTATTGAGTACTGTCATATTTCATTAGGCCCATAAAACAAAATAAGTCAAGAATACTGATTTTTCTTGTTAATGATGAAGTTTATTATCGAACACAATTAAGTATACTATATGTTTAATCCAACACAACTTGACAAGAATGAAAGAAAGGACGGTTACTCATCAACTTGTATGTATATCTATATATACAAGGGATGATCACCAGTCATCAAGATCATACTCCGTAACCTAGAAGCAATAAAACTGTCAAAGAAGACGAATAAAGGCCTATGACAACATCAATGCACATTTAAGAGAACACATTATTTACCCTTTAATTAGCTGCAATGTGGATCCTATCTTGCCTAGTACTAAAGACAGGTCTACATATAGGAAAAGGCGGTCATATTTTTTGTTCTTAAAGTATGTGTTGTGTCTATTAAACCTAAAATGGGATTGTAGGAGTAGTAAATGTTCAGCACATTATATTCGTCAAATTAGGTTGTTTAACTTTCCTTTACGGCTTTCACTCTGTAAAACTGACTATTCTAAGAATTCGTTAATGAGATGAATCATGAAACTAAATCGCCAGCCTCACAAGTTGGAGCTAGGTTTACAAGACCCTTGTAGCTTTTAGTATCTTCTTTGAGTGATTTTTGTCGTATCCATGTCAATGATTAAAACTGAGTGATGCCCCATGATTTAAGTTCTCTGTATAATTACATACAATGTGCTCACAATTTGAACATAGAAAGCCATTAATATGTGTTGTTATATTGTACAAGTTGTCTCATTCTGCTTTTTAGTTGTTTCATGTACAATAATATCGGTAACATCATATAGTTAAAAAATATGCTGAATTTGAATTGGTTGCTTCAGATTACAATGTGACATCATGTTCTGTAACGCCTCGAAAAATCGAACCTTTGTAAATACTTTTAATAATGAATAAAATAATATTATTTATTATTATTACGTGTTGATAAGATGAATGTCGTTCTATAACCTAGAAATGTCAGAACGTTGTAGTATTTTAACTACATGAATGAATTAAAGTGTTTGAATTTCTAAGATGAAAATAAAAGCTTTTCGAGAAATTTTCTGAAAAATACTATTCATCGATTTCTGCTCAAGAATTATTTTGAACTTCCGAGAAATACGTAACGTTATAATATCGAGGTGATATTGATTATGTAATAATAATAATCTAAGTATGGAAAGCATAATATTTCGCATGTTGACCGAATTTTGAAACGTTAGGTTTATTAAGCGTTAAGGAAAGAAAGTTGTAATTGTATTATGTGTATTCATTTGTACAAGGTAATGAACGTAAGTATAATACGACGTATTATACTATTAAGAATAGAGAATGAAATAACGTATATTACGAATAAATATATGAGCTAGCATACGAGAATTATATGTGGTGTATAAATGTTAAGATTCTTAATTAAAGGTAATGGACTTGTAGGATTATTAGCTTAATAGTAGAAGTCCAAATAGTAAGTGATACTTAAGCCCAAGTGTTTGATATGTCATGAGTCCAAACTATTGTTGTATAAGCCCAACAAGAAATTAGCTAGATTAATTAGCAAGCCCAATGAATTGTCCATGATCCATGGAGCAAACCAATTGTAAAGTGGGTAGTCTTGCATGGGCAAGCTTTTTGTGTGATGAGAAAGTGTTGTGCTAGCCAAGTTACTTAGTTGTAAAGTGATGAATAGTAAGGAGGTGGAGTTAGGGAGGTTAATTAAGGAGGTGGGATGCCCTAATGACCATTCTACCCTAACTTAGTCAAGCCTATAAATACCAAGCTTCACAATTCATTTATTGGTTGTTTTATTTCATCCAACTCCTCCCAAGTTAAGCATCTTATTGCTTAGAGAGAATAAACTCACATAAGCACTTATAAGTCATTCAACTTTTGCTAGATTTTCCAAAGAGAAGTGAAGTAATAGTCTTCAAGGGTAAGACTCTTTTCTATTATATCTTTATCTCTACCATGATAGGATTGATAGAGAAGTGGGATGGTATGCTAAGAACATGTAATAAGTCATTGATGAATAAACTTAAGCCGAATAAGTTGAATAAGCAACTTGAACCTAAATAAGTTGTTAAGCTTTTGAAGAACTTGTAATATGTTTGTCATATGATGTTAGTATGTTTAATATAGTATGAGAACATTGATTGATAGACTTAAGTTCATAGTAAGTTATAAGCATGAGAATTTGTAGTTAATAAGTTGAATAAGTCATTGACTTATGAGAATAAGTTAAAACCTACTTTGATAATAAGTTGGTGTTATAAATAACTTGTAATGTTCATAAGTTGATTAAAATCCATTTAGAATGGTTAGTAATGAAGTTTTGCCGTAATTCACACGATTAGATGATAATCATCGAATTCGTGAAATTCTCGGAATGGAAGTCGTATTTTGTGTTTAAAGTAGAAAACATTGGTTTTCGATGGAGATAAGTCATATTTGGCATTATAGAGTTGCAGACTCAAAAATGGACGAATTCTGACTTAAAACGAAAAAACGAGCGTTGAACGTTCACGAACGTTTATCGTTTTCGTTGAAAATGAACTAATAGGTGAAATTTTAGTAAACAAAGTCAAATAGATAAAATTCTTGCATGAACGCATAAAGTATGTAATTTGTGAACCGTAGGCTTTTGAACGAGCCAATTCAGACTTATAACGAAGAAGTTATGCATCTGGGAGTTTTGCCAAATTTACAAAAGTTGCAAATTTTCTAAGGCACAGAGTTGGTGCCGCGACGCCAACCCAAGGCCAAATGAGTGGCGCCGCAGCACCGACACAGTGTCTGAGCACACTGCTAACTCACGCTACAGCGCGACATGGAGAACAAAGACGTGCGCTGCAGCGCCGAGTCTGGTCTGAGCATACTATTAACTCGCGTCGCAGCGCGACGTAAAGAGCTATGGGTGGCGCCGCAGCGCCAACCCTAGAATGTGGACAGTAAAGAATGTTTACATGTATAACTTGAACAGTAACCCAGTAGCAATAAACTGAGGAACTTAATAAGATATTGTAAGGTACTTATAAACCTTTTGTATGTTGTCTAAAGGTTAAAGAAAAGTAATCAATCATGATGTAATGAGAACGAGGTAATGAAAAGCTGAAATCCATAATAACAGATCTAAGTCAGGATTTAGATTGAGATGAAGGGTAAGATATAATAGTTGATTATATATGACCTAATGTGGTACGTTATATGATCATGTATTGTAGAGACTTAGAGACTTAAAGTATACGTGTGATAATCAGTAAGCATATGCTGAAGGCAAGTATTCTAGCCCTTGTTCCAGTTGAGTCTGGGCAAGATTTGTAATTCTTGTATTCTTTCGCATGAAGTCTTGAATGATGAAGTCAAAGCCAATTCTTTCGGATAGAATTATTTTATGAATCTATCGAGCAAGATTAATGTTTACCGAATTATATTGGTGTGGTTTTCAATCGAAGATCAAGTATGTTAAAATGTTTTTGTCGTTTAACGACAGGCACGTGAGGTTGCCACAACTTAAATGTATACACGTTTAATGAATGTAGTGTTGATCAACATAGAGTACTATGGGCTAATCACCCAGAAGTGCTCGTAAGCTATGCCGGACTTACGGACTTAGTGTCGAGTTTTTTGTTTTCAAAAGAAATTATGAACTGCTCATAGTCTTGAGCCATAATTGATATTCTACTGAATATTGTTGTTGAAAAACATTTTGAATGAAAAGAAGTGCTTTTTTGAATTATCGATATTACTTCGTAACTATTGTTCAGTTACTGAAGATATGTGAGTTCTATGTTTCAAGCATGTTGTTTATTAGAATTGTAGTACTTGTTGAGCTAGTCATGCTCACTCTTGCTTGAACCATATGAACACAACTAAGATCGAGCGGACCGAAGGCTCTAGCAATGACAAGGGAAAAGCGAAGACGAATCCTTAGATTACTTATGTAATAGTATAGTTGAATGTCTGTAATATATTGAATATTATGATAAGAACGAACTAATGGGTTATAAAGAACCTAGGAAATGTAATATTATTTTGAATATATAGAAGTTATATTAGTCCTTTTGAGACTGTGTAGCACCATCTGTCTGGTTGGAAGATACCCGAATTTGGGGGCGTCACATGTTCTATCTTCAATATGTTTTAAATCGTTCCACTACAACAAATTCATTAGCCTAGCCTAGCATATCATAGCATCAAAATCACTAGTTATTTTTATTCACTGCAGCAACAACTCCAATATCCATAAGAAACCTATTGTGGAATTTATACTGCACTATCAAAAAAATTGGGTCTTTACAATATAAATTATAAGTACAGAGAATGTTGTATCTATATCTTTTCTTTGTTTTTTTTCCTTCTCACCTTAAATAAGGGCCAAAGAATAATCAAAACTAGATAATCGTCTCCATTCGCAGATAATCATAACTAGATAATCGTGGATCATTCACAGAAAATCGCAGCATAACCAAATAGCATAATGTTTATGGTTAGCCAGTTGACTTCTTCTACACGATTTGCTGCTTGTTATACTAAGCTATTACTGATTTACTCCCTCAGTTTGGAAATAAGAGTCCTACTATTTTCTCATATATTAATTTTTTTGATTTTTTTCAATAATAAACTTTAAAATTAAGATTTATTACTTCAAAAAATTATTGACAAATAATGAAGAAACTCAATATTCGAAGAAAAAAAAGTCAATAACAAAAGTAAGACTCTCATTTACAGACGAATGAAGTACAATATTACAGTAATTAGCTACCTTCAACTTTATTACGACCACGTCATCTGACAGCAAGCCAAGGAGTATTTTTTGAACATAAACTATTTAAAAACTGTCTCAGTTACTGCTACTGAACCTATAATTCACAATATTTACTTAACTTGATAATAAAATCCGGACAACACAAAAAAATGTGTCTAGTTTTTCTGTTATATGGCTACTATTCACTCAGCATGCTAACATTCAGTTCTAGTTCAAGGCAGCAACAAATATAGGTGATTAAAAAAATCATTTAGAAATAAGAAAAGTTGCAATCAAGTTATCATTTGGATAAGTACACTCGCCCATACTGAAGTAATTCCAGAAACCTCCTTGAAATGTGTGACAACCTTCTTGAGAAGTGTTCAAACAGTTATCAATAAAAAAAGATGCATGTACAGTTTATCCTTGTAATATGATATGGGTTTGTTTTTAAGAGGAGTTTATCGTTGTAACTTGTCTTTAAAACCATAGACGCAATCCTAAAAGAGACAAAATTAATATCCTGGCCTAAGTGGGTAGAAAAAATACCAGCTAACCAAAGAAGGTTACCAAATCATCCAAATTAGTTTTGCTCTCGGAGCTTAATGTTTCATCACCCCTTGTAAAGTGAGAAATCATGCGTGCCTTCTTGAGTTGGCAAATCAAGCAAATACTGTTGATACATAAAAATATGTGAACAAAACCAAATTGCAACAAACATTCAACCAATCAACTATTCAGCTCCAACCTATGGTAACTCTATTTCTTTGAACTGCTAATTATGCAAATAACTAAAACAATAAACATATAAATTTGTGAACACATTAGATTTTCAGAGTGTAATTTTTCCTGTGCATCACTCATGCATTGAGTGTTTCCTCTGCCACATGCAATACAAAATCATTAAACCTAGAAGGAATCTTAACAAGTCTCAAAATCCCAAATTATATGCAAACATATAACGAACATGGTTTTTCCAAAACTAAAGCAACACTCATTCAAAACACACGCGCCACTAATTATAATAAATTAGAAAAAAAAAATTTAACATACTGAAGGCTCAATCATCTGCATCCTCTGTTGGCCTCCCACCAAAAGGATCATGAGAAGGGCCCGTATCCTCCCCAATGTGGCGCTGCACTAGACACTACAAATCAGCCATAATCTTCTGTTCACATTTTGCCTTCTCCTCATAGTTAAACATAGCCAATGCCCTCTTATCCTCAGCACTATAAACTTGGTTTTCTTTCCTGATACGAATGGCATTCATCCTTTGAAATGACAAAGGAAATTATCATAACTTCAACTCCAATACACCTTTGGAAGGATCAAACTTAAACCCAAGTCATTCTTTTATGATCAAGAAACTACTTAGTTAAGTTCATATAAAAATGAAATATGTTCTTTCTCTCCGAATTAGTCAGTTTGTAATGAAATAGTTTCACTTCTCTGAAATAGTTTATTTATATTATCAAAAGATTTCCAACTGAACAGAACATAATCAACACGATTCAACAAAGCCTTATCACAACACCCAAGCAATGCGAAGCATGCACAAAAGCAACTAATTACATCTCAGGCAAACCCACAACAGATGTCACATGACATTACTTCCTTCTCAGGTGTAATGTATGTATAAGGAATAGTAAATAAACATGGATAAAATAGAGACTTCAAAATTACAGGATAAAGATTAAGACTATACTGACTCAATGTCCTCTCTCATGTGTCTAAGTTTTACATTAAATATGCATATCCATTCATCCATATCCTCAACACAATTGGAGGAAGTTTCAAGCCCCTGCAATACCTATAGGACAATAGTCGTTATTTTGAAAGGACAATATAGATTTTCGTGATAAATAAGAACTCCCAAATAAAAAATTTAAAAAGTAATTTATCCATAAAGTAAACAAAAATTGTCCAAATATAAAGCTTCATGGCCCTCTTATCCAAATAAAGAAAATTGTTGATCAATGTTATAGTAGTACCTTTAAATAATTGTGGGCTCATGCATAACCATTACAAAATTCTTAAATAAGCACATGCAAAGTCGATATATAGGTATGTGTTCTTCCCTTAGTGGATTGGATCAATGTTATGCGCAGTACTGCATAAATTATTAGGTTTTACTGAAAGGCACTACAACAAGACTGCATACCAATCATCAGTTGCTGGGATTCCCATTGAAGTGATGTTTTGCAAAACACCCGGCCCTTTCTATTGCCATTTACATTCCATATACTACACAATTAGAAGTTTTGGATGTTTCCCTCCAAGAAAGAGATGCCAAACTGCAAATCTTTAAAAGGACATTGAACATCACCCAAATAATAAAACCCTAACTTCAATGTGTTTCTATAGATGAAAAGTTAACCATCAAGAATTTGAGACATATAAAATGAATTGAATAAAGATTCAAAAAAACTGAACCGAGAAAAACACTAAAAGGCGTGACTCCTTAAAATGTATAGAAAAATATCAAATTAGTAAATGAAATTAAGTTTGTAGAACCAAAACAATAATGACAAATGACAACGGTTATGTAAGAAATTGGCAAAGTTTAACCCAAAAGGGGATTACCTTGGCTACGTCAAGGGGGTTAACGAGTATGGCAGAGAGAAAGGCGGCACCAGCAACTAAAAATTCTCTCTCCGGGAACCCTAATTTTCCAGTAGACGTGGGAGGCGAAGAATCAAAATAAGAACGACAAGCGTCAAGTCCCTCTGACACCACCATTGATTCTGACTCCTCTCTGGTAATCCACGAATTTTGCATTCGTTTTGATTCTACTTATACCATATATTCTTTTGTTATACCTCTCTTTCAGCCTAAAATTTGATTACCTTAAAATTGCATGTTTTCGAATGTTAGCTTTGTTGCCTTCTCAATTAAAAAATCATCAAATAGACAAAATTTTCAACAAAAAAATTAAAATTTTCCTCAAATCGCAAAATGGAGGGATGAAGAAGAGTCTCTCTAAATTTTAGGGCTGAGGACTGCGGATGGGAGACTCAAAAAAGAGGGACATCGGTTTTATTATTTGGGTAATGTTTAATTTTTATGTTACATAGCCAAGTTCAAGCTTTTAAGTTACATAGCCAAGTTCAAGCTTTCAATTTTTATGTTTCAATTTCTCTTTCTTTTTTTCGAGATCAATCTAATAAATTTTAAAGTTCAGGTTAGTATAAAATTATTTATTTTATAGTTTATTAAAAAAAAATTGATATCATAAGTTACTTAAAAAGTATTATTAAAAGTAAATTTATTATTCTAAAAAAATAATGTATTTATAAATAATACAATTTATATTTATTATAATTAATTTTAAAAAAATTATTTAGAACAAAACAGTGACTAATTGTATCTCTCGCAAAAAACCTCTGAACAATAACACATACTGAACAATAATTCCTTCATTAATTGTTTTTTTCTCTAAAATTTTTATCATAAATTGGCGCAAAATATCATTCTACCACCTCAATTTTGCAAGGAAAAAAATATAAATTGTAAAGGATGTTTCTTTCGCTAATAACTATATTGTCACTACATTTTTTTTCTTTCACTATTCCTTCGCTAAACAACTCCTCATGTGTAAGAATAAATTTCTTCACAAAATTTCCTTCGCTACATCCCTATTTTGGTGTAGTGTGTTCAATTAGAACAACTACTAATTATCAATTCAAATCAAAATCTAGAAACATACCTAAAATGTCAAATAATTTTTACCATCAATTTGGGATTATTAAAAATTGATAATGGAGGTTCTTGACTAAATGGAGGCTACCAATTATGAAAGGAAGACCGGTGACGTCACTTGGATACAAGAAAATTTTGCCTCCATATAAAAATGTGACACTATTGCATACTTTGTCACTAAATATAAGAATTTATGACGAACTAGTGTTTTCACTTATCCACTCATCTAATTAGTGATGAACTAGTATCTCGTCATATAAAATTGGTATTTATGACAATATAAACTTTCATAAATTATTATTTTTTTCGTCTTTAAAAAATTTTCTTCTACAATTTTTTAGAAAATTTTTGCCTCCAAATATAATTGTGACGATATTATGTACTTTGTCAATAAATATAAGAATTTATGACGAACCATGTTTGTCACTTATCCACTCATCTAATTAGTGGCGCACTATTATCTTGTCATATAAAATTGATATTTATAACAATACAATTTGTCATTAATTAACTTTTTTTTCATCTTGAAAAAATTTCTCTCCAAAAATTTTCAGAAAATTTTTGCCTCCAAAGATAATTTTGACGATATTACATACTTTGTCACTAAATAAAAGAATTTATGACGAACATTTTTTGTCACTTATCCACGCATCTAATTAGTGACGCATTATTATTTCGTCATATAAAATTAGTATTTATGATAATACAAATTGTCATAAATTATTATTTTTTTGTCATTAAAAAATTTCCCTCCAAAGTTTTGCCTCAAAATAAAATTGTGACGAATTTGTATTTGGTGTCACTAAATGTGAACATTAGTGACGAAAGAACATTGTCACTAAATTTTATAAATAATTAATGCCAAACTATTATTTTGTCATCGAAAGAAATATTTTGTGACAATAAATACTGTCATCAATTGTTACAAAATGTCACTAAAAGGTTTCCCTCCAAAATTTTGGTACGAAATTCTACCTCCAAAATAACTTGTGACGAAATTTTGTTAATCTTCATCAAATGAGTAAATTAGTGATGATATAAATGATTAATAGTAACAAAAGTAAAAGTCGTCACAAAAGCAAAAGTTTTAGTGACGATTATGAATTTCGTAATTATTAATTAACAAATTGTGACAAAATTTTATGCGTGGCAAATTTTTGTCATAAAATGTGTGATTTCTTGTAGTGCCAAATCATCACAATTTACTTGACGGGAAGTTAATCCGGTCTTTCAACTGGAGCGAATCTGGGTGGTGCCTTTCCTGAGCCTCATTGGAATTAGTCTTCCTACAAGTCCAGAAATCAAACACCGACAGGATAACCTCCTGATGGAGGAACCACACAACATACATTCACATACAACGTGTCTCACTGTTTATGAAAATGATGAAATGTGCAAAGCACTAATATCACAAATAGATATATTGAAGTGCAATAAGTAAATGTATTCATACACATTCATCATAAATGTAAATTCAGTATTCACACACATGCATATAACAGTTTTGAAAAGCTTGTAATAGCGGCTTAAGCCCTCTTACTGGTGTCCCTAGTAGAGTCGCCACCTCTCGATGTCAGGATTTTTATTTGTCCCTTTTTGTTACTTATTCTTTGGTGTTCTCTTGTTATGTGAGATTTGTTTGAAAAAATAAGTGAAAAAGGTCTGACATGTATAATGTCGACGATTTGACTTTCAGAGTCGTCAGTTGGTTTTTTTAACTAGTTGCACCAACGCAACGGAGAAAAGGTTTGTACACTGACCCAGTGATGTGACACTGCTAAACGGGTCTATTAAACAGAGATTCATTTGTGATCGGGGGCTTGATTATGCGGACGGAAGGTGTTAGGCACCCCCCAACATCCGTGTTGCCACGGTGACCGCCACTTTTCAAGAAACTATTATATGAATATATGTATATGTGTATGTTTGTGTGTGATTGTGTGTGTGTGTGGATCAATGTGCAATTTATTTGGAAGTAGTGTGAGGCCTCATTCGCACCTATATACGAATGGTTTGAATTTATACAAATAATCAGTTTTAAACAAGATATAACAATGATATTTTATAAAAGAGGTTTTTCAAACCTGGTGCTTAATAGTAATTGAGACCTATTTATACTTCCATTTTTTATTAAATGTTCGGCTTGTTTGCATTTATTTTCGAGATGCGAAGAATCTTTGAGAAAATAATACAGAGCAATGTCGAACTCTTCATGGGCATGCCAACCATCTAATGAAATTCAAACACTATGAATAATTTACAAGCTGCTTACAGCAAAAAAATGTCCATCACGGGAACCGAATCTAGATTCAATAGTCTGAATTTGTGATCACATGATTCCTAGGATCACATGATGCCGCAATTTGTATGAAAAGCAGTAAGCAGTTATATATATATATATAAGCTGTAAATATATATATACAAACATGATCAACCACCACGAAGCATCTCCATGGGGGATCAAAAATGTAAATATATAAAAGCGGTAAATATATATATATATAGAAACATGATCAACCACCACGAAGCACCTCCATGGGGGATCAAAAATGTAAATAAAGTAGTAAATATGATCTACTGCCACGAAGTAAACTCTAGGACTTACAAAAATGTAAATATATATATATAAGCGGTAAATGAACCAGATATAAAACCCAGGCTCATCGAACAGAGTTCGACAACAATTTATATACATAAGTATATATATAAAAGCAATAAAAGCTCCGGATGTAAAATTCAGGCTCTTCAGACAAAGTCTGACCACAGTTTATACACACATATATATATATATATATATATATATATATATATATATATATATATATATATAAGCAAGTAAACGCTCCAGATATAAGTCTAGGCTCAATCGAGACATAACTCAATAATGTTAGTCCATATATAAAAACATATACATATATAAGTATATATATAAAGACAAAAATTAAAACCACAAACCGAAGTCCGGGCATACACACAACATGACTCTCAATGTGAAGAATAGTGTGTGCAAAGATGAAGAGAAAGGCTTTATAGAGTGTGAGAAGACTTACAGTGGGCTGCCAAGGCAGACTTCAATGACTTTAGATGGATAAACACTCAGCTCCCGCCGATAAAATATAGCTATATGTGAGCTAATAGGTGTTTAAAATGAGAAAACACTCAATATGGGGTGTGTACAAAGCAAATTAGACAGGGCTTCCTCGCCTCTTTTCTTTTTGAATATGGCCACCCCAAGCTCTATATTTATAGAGGTGATAGCCGCATGTGTACCTGCGAAAGCCGCAGATGCACCTGCGGCTGCCCGGGGTGCTCCGAGCTCCACAGGTCTCGTCGTCTTGAAGCACATGCATTTGTGTGATGTCCACTCAAATTTGTAGAACTTCAATCTGAGCATTCGAACGAGGTGTACAAGACCTTTTTCAGACCGCTTTTGTCGAGAGTTAAGCTATGACATGGGATTAGAGGTTGTACAAAGTCAGGAAAAGGGGACCATGCCCATGGTCTTCAAGCTTCAAATTCTATCTGGTGTGCTTCCATGAGTAATAGTCACTCGGGATTGAAACTCTTTGGCTCTTGTGGGACATTGTTGTATAAAAATATATGTATGAATTGTTGAGAAGGGGCATTGGGGGTTGAGGTGGCAAGATGACAATTTTACTCCTCACCGGGGTTATCTCCAGTTTGGGCTGATAGCAAACGTTACTCAGGGTTACATCTGAGATTGGACTGCTCCAAGTGTTTGAATTTTGTAGGGTCATCTTTGAGTGTGCCTGTCTTCCCAGTGTTAGCTTTGGGTCTTTTAAATGAGTGCCTCGAAAAGAGGTTTGAGTTTAAAGTTAATTGAATGCGTTTGAAATAAGCATTTATGGGGTTATCGCAGGAAATACAATGGCATTCCTTGGGGTTATCTCCAATGACAAACTAGGGGTTATCTCTGAGGTTTGGAACTGATGCTCCCGATGTGTGTTTCGGGTTTGAGACTGAACTTCTGGTGGTATCCAGAATGGATGTGAGCTATCTTCCAGGGTTATCTCCGAAAGATGAATCTGCCCTCCTACAATGTCAGTAACAGGTGTGTAGAAAATTTCGAGTGTCTACAACCCTAATCAAGATTAAAGAGGATTAAGGCATAATTAAGCTACTAATTATGATAAACTAGCTCAAAAGTAGGTTACTACTCATCAAAACAAGTTCTAAGATAGCACATGACATGCTTGTAACTCCCAAACAACACAAGTATCAAACATCAGATGTTTATAGAGGCAAGAAGGTGAAATAATGACCAAAACCCTAGCTTAGCAAATCTATAAATAGCAGCCTTAGATCAGTTCAAACCCATGAAATTTCTAAGCCTAAACACTTATATATCATACCTAAACAAGCCTTGGTGATAGCAAGAACAGAAACAGAAGTCAGAAATCAAAATTAAGCAAGAAAATGTGTAAACCCTAATTTTAACCTAGATATATGATGATATGTTTAAATTGTAGTTTAGATGTTATGATATGTGTAATAACATGTTAGTATGTATGCTAAGTTGATGGAACATGTTTACATAGCATCTAGAAACATCAAATTGATGTTTTAAGCAAACTGGAAATTCTGGAAAAAACAGGTCTGACAGTCGAATGTCAAAGCCTGTAGATCCGTGTATGTTAATAGCTAGGTATGTTAATTGTATGCTAGTTGTAGTATTACATGAGGTCTTTAAACTGGAGAAGAAAATAGGTCTATTAGAATCATATATTGCATGATATAAGTGGTCAAAATTGGTTTACCGGTCACGAAGTTCTGATTTCTGGGTTACCCAGAAATCTCAAGAATAGGTTGAGCCAGTTACTTTGACCAAACATTTAATTGCTTTCTATTTTTTGTTAGGATGTCTAAGTGTTATAAATTTATACCCTGATACATAATACATATCTATGACAATCAAACACTTAATCAATTCATAGGATTACAAGAATTAAAGGTCAAAAGTCGTTTACCGAGCATGACAGTGTTTTCTGGGTTACCCAGAAAACTTAAGAACAGCATTTGGCTACACTTTGACTAACATAAATCTAGACCTTAGGGACATAATATGTCCTAACTAGTGTAACATATATGTATCTTGGTATATAGATTACATATTACAACAATCAAAATACAAATCTATCACACGAATTAAAAGTTATTAAGATCATAAAATCATTGACCGACCATGACCACTGTTATAGGTTACCCAAAAATCCATGAACAACTCTGACAGTGACTTTGAGACTATATAACTTCTTGTTATATTGAGGTTAAAGCCTGAAATTACTATGTTGTTCTACTACTACATGACTACTATAACACATATATACTTACAAACCCAAAATCATTAACAGTAAACAATTAGGCTAAGGTCAAAGTTACCTCTAAGCCTTGAATAAACTGATCCCATAAAATGACAAACACATATAGCAACACTTTATGTCGTTATAGGGCTTTAGCAACAGACAGTAATTGTGATGCCCCGAAAATAGGTATACATCACCCATCTTGAGTCGCCAGATACATGGTACATAAATTCAAATACAACTTAATTATATAACAGTCGTGTAAAATATGACAAAACCTAGCTGAGAGTTTTAACAAGAATATTGTCATCTAAACATTATACACCCTCAATGGCGTCCTCATTACAATTATTATCACATTATTCCGTAGAATAGTGAGGACTACTAAAGCCATTTATCCTGGACCATCACTCCATTCCCCGACTCGTCCCAGCTATATTCTCATTTCCTGAAGAGAACAATTAAAGAAAGGGTGAGCTCAACTAGCCTAGTAAGAAATATTATGACTAAGATAATGCAGAATAAATTATCCTTAGCCTTCAACAATGTTAAACTGATAAAATATAATAGACATTAAGTTTAACTGCAGCTGAATAAGAAATTCATTAGAAAAGTCAAGTAGAGCATGATATCTACTATCTTCTATAATTTAAAATGTTTTCATCAATTTTTATTGCTGAGACTCAGCTTAATAAATAAACCACATCATCGAATCATCCCTGCACAGCGGGCCAAGGATATTCATTAAATCATCAATGGTCATGACTATACCGAATAATCCCTGGTCATAATCATACCAAAAACTGTACATCAAAGCATTACAGGCTAGTGAGGACTTTTACCACGTCATTTATAACATTACAGGTCATGATTATACCAAATGATCCATGGTCATAATCATACCAAATCCATCTATGCACGTAAGGCAAAGATGACTTTCATCACAATATAAGCATGAGGATGATGACAATGACATAATAATTCAAAAAAACAAGTTCAAGAATAAATTTTAAAGATTTATAAGTTAATTTATCTTGAAATCAATAACGTCCAAGTTGTCAACATGATACTTCTTTGTAGAGTAAAATTCAAGAATAATATTAATGCACCAAAAATAATTTGGACAGAAAAGAATAAATTTTTCTTCGTGAATAGTACCCCGTGAATAGTACTTCGAGAATATTACATCGTGAATAGTACCCCAGCATGAAAAGTACTCCAAATACCTAAGTGAATAATATTTGAATGAATAGTAATTTGGGTGAATAGTAGCCCTTGAATAGTAACTCGTGAATAGTATTCTAGCATGAAAAGTGCCCCGAATACCCGAGTAGATAATAATAGAGTGAATAGTAACCGGGTGAATAGTAACCCGTGAATAGTAACTTGTAACAAAAAATACCAAATAAAATGATATTTCATGACGAGTACAAAAGAAATGATATCTCATACGAGTATAATAGAACATACGAAACTGGAAATGGATTTTCATCCGCCATACGGTAATCCACGTAAATAGATCATTTCCATAATTTAATAAAGAATGAATACGAAGGATCATTCACAATGCATGTGGTAATCCACATAGACAGGTTATTCTAACAGAACAATAAGGAATGGAATAATAGAAGAATTCACCAGGCATGCGATAGACCGCACAGATAGGTTATTCCAACAGAATAATAAATAATGGAATAACAAAAGAATTCACCAGGCATGCGATAGACCGCACTGACAGGTTATTCCAACAGAATAATAAATAATGGAACCAGGTCATGCGTAAACGCACAGACAGGATATTCTGACAGAATAATAAATAATGGAACCAGGTCATGCGTAAATGCACAGACAGGATATTCTGACAAAATAATAAATAATGGAACCAGGTCATGCATAAACGTACAAACATGATATTCTGACAAAATAATAAAAATGGAATAATAGATGAATTTCACCACGTATACGGTACTTCGCATATACATGTTATTCCAACATAATAATAAAGAATTGAATAACAGAAGAATTTCACCATGTATATGGTAGTCCGCTTATACAGGTTATTCCAACAGAATAATAAGGAATGGAATAACAATATCTCTCTTCATGAATATGAAAGAAATAATACCCCTTTCCTAAAAAAAGACTGGATACTGGAATAGTGAGGTAACAGACTTCTCTTCTTATTTCTCTTTATAATTTCTCTCTATAATAATTGCTTTATAGCTTTAGTGAATTGGCGTGAACTGAAGGAAGAATGAGCTTCTATTTATAGGAAAATATAGTTTCGATAATTGCACGTTTTGGGGCTCAAAATATTACAGTATAATACCTTCCTCTTTTCCTTCATTTTTAATTTAGTCCTACAAGTATTATCAAACTTGCACCACCTCCCCTAATAGTAAATCATGTGAATCAATAGTAAATCATGTGAATCAATAGTTCAAGACATGTGAAAATACGAATTATAGTATAGTACCTCCATCTATACGTCCATTTTTAACTTAGTCATGCAAGTATTATCAATCTTGCACCAACTCCCCTAATAATAAATGAATGTGAATCAATAGTACACACATGTGAACAAATTGTTATAATCATGTGAATCAATAGCAATTAATTGCTCATATATCTATTTAATTACCCGACTGGTAAGTATAACTTCCAGACATCAATTAATATCGAAATAAATGTCAATTTCCACTAACACTAATAATTCCAACATAATAGAACTATCAATTTCATCTTTAATCAACACGAACTTATTTATAATTAATATTATAAGTCACAATAATTAACAACTAGGTCATTCCCAAAAAAGATTGGCCTTTCCGATAAGGATTTCTCCTTATTGGCGCGCAATTAGATGACCAAACCTCAACAGAACTTCTAGACATTTTAAATATTGCAATTTAATAATATGAATAACTTTGCCACCTTAATTATTGATTTAATAATATATCATTTTATGCAGATGATACTGTGATAATAATCGAATCAATAATATGAGAGATATGATGCAGCAATTACTGTAGCAATAATTGAGTATAACTGAATGACTTCTCACGTAAGCATCAATAATCAATACCGTGTCCTACTATGCAACCACGCGTATTACTGTACTTTTACTACTGAGTAGTTCAATAGTTTTAACGGTAACACTTCCGCCGTTATTTTTAATAAAAGATAATTCTGTCATTTTTTACTAGGACAATACTTCCGTTGTGGAATCCACCAATGATTGTGTCGTCGTACGAATATTCCCTGTTAAAATGAATATTCCCCGACCAATCGAATATTATATAACCACTTACTTACTTTGCAAAATTTGTAAATATTACCCACAACTATAACATTATATCAAATCAACGCCATAATATTCAAAAAAAATATTTCGAGAAATTTAAATCTTTATTCATAAAATCTAGGGTCTCACAATCTCTCCTCCTTATGAAATTTCGCCGTCGAAATTTACATACGTTCCTGGTATGTCGAAGAGGTGAGGATACATTGACTTCATTTCACATTCTAACTCTTGAGGTATAACCTTTGAGTGTCGAATCAAATCCTTCTTATCAAAGATTTTAACATGTATCTCCTCATACATTAAATCTTATGCTATCTCGTCTAGTTCTAATTTAATAACGTGGTTCGGGTTATCCACATATTTACGTAACATCGATACGTGAAAAATGTTATGAACACGCGACATACTTCGCGATAAAATGAGTCTACAGGCCACAGCTCCTACTCGATCAAGGATTTCAAATAGACTAATAAAATTGAGGGTTGAGATTTCCTCTCTTCATCGAATCTTGCTTCTAAAATAACGACCTCTTGAACCTTCTTCTTCACATTCATCAGCTCTGAGTATGTAGCTTGCACGACTTTAACTTTATCGATTAAAGTCGATTCTACTAGCATATTTGATATCACCACGTGGGTCCATAGAGTCTATTATACGAAATGGGTTTTAGAGTTTAACAATATCGCACTCGTAAACGCATACAATCTTCTACTCAACATGTTAGCTACCACGTTCGCTTTTCCACGATGGTATTGAATGGTATAGTCGTAATCTTCAATAGCTCGAGCCAACGTCTTTGGCTCATTATACGTTCATTTTAGTAGAAGAAATATTTAAGGGTTAAAGAAATGGGTTTTGTACTGGAGTCAATACAAAATTCTATTTCACTCTCTAGGGGTAGGCTAAGAAGTCTTCAAGAATACGTCAGGAAATTTATTAATGATAGAAATATCATTTAAAAATGGTGACTCTCATCCAAGACTTGGAAAACACATGAAATGAATGTTTCTCCTAACGAACTTTCAATCGATAAGTCAAAGTCTAACTTTTCTAGAGTTAAATTTAAATGTTGAGCACAAGCAAAAGAGATAAAAGAATGGGTAGAACCGGTATCTAATAAGGTATATAATTCGCAAGAATTTATAATTAACTAATCCGTGCTAACTTCGTTTGGGTTAATCTCTTTTTGAGAAGTCACGAAAAATGCTCTTCCTGAATCCACCGACTTTGTTTTGTCCGTATCCGCTTTTGGTGCCACGGTCCTAGCTGGACTTAACTTTAGTGCACGACAAAATCAAGCTAGGTGACCCTTTTTTCCACAATTATAACATGCTTTGGACTGCATCACGCATTTTGGACTGATATGTCCCTCCCCTCCGCATTTGAAGCATACAATTGGTGGTCATTAATTAAATAGCATACAATTAACATATCACATATTAACATATCACATCAAATAAAATTCTAGGAATCAGCTGCCATTTTTAAACACTGCCACAAAACAAGGGTTAATTAAAATATCACATATTATCCCTATACTCTGACCGACAATTTAAATACCAAATAAACTTAGGTAGGTCATACTAGTGAAGGAATTCCCCGTCTCTCCCCTCCTAGTTCTTGTCTGACATCTGAGCTAGGGATCATATCCCTAAGCTTTGATACCAACTGTGACACCCCCAAAACATGTATACATCACCCATCTTGAGTCGCAAGATACATGGTACATAAATACAATTACAACTTAAATATACAACAGTCGTGTAAAATACGAAAAAACATAGTTGAGAGTTTAAACAAGAATATTGTCATCTAGACAATATCCACACTCAATGGTGTCCTCATTACAATTATTATCACAGTATTCCGTAGAATAGTGAGGACTACTAAAGCCATCTATCCTGGACCATCACTCCATTCCCCGACTCGTCCCAGCTATATTCTCATTTCCTGAAGAGAACAATGAAAGAAAGGGTGAGCTCAACTAGCCCAGTAAGAAATATTATGACTAAGATAATTCAGAATAAATTATCCTTAGCCTTCAACAATGTTAAACTGATAAAATACAATAGACATCAAGTTTAACTACAGCGGAATAAGTAATCCATTAGAAGAGTCAAGTAGAGCATGATATCTACTATCTTCTATGATTTAAAATGTTTTCATCAATTTTTATCGCTAAGACTCAGCTTAATAAATAAACCACATCATCGAATCATCCCTGCATTACGGGCCACGTGTATTCATTAAATCATCAATGGTCATGACTATACCGAATAATCCCTGGTCATAATAATACCAAAAACTGTCCATCAATGCATTACAGACCACTGAGGACTTTTACTGTAACGACCCAAAATCTGGCCTATCTTCACACCTAAATTCCGTACTTCATGAGTACATCATTCATCTAAACATACATCATTATATACTGAAATATAATAACATACATTCTAAATTCTTAGGTTCTAAAACCTTATAACTTTCTCATTACAAATAATGACAATTACATTATCCCTTTCATCTTACAAGAGTGACTTTTATCCGCCACCAAGGATATATTATAGTTCATTAAACTAGTCCATAGTTTAATTTTTCATCTTTCTGCATTACAAGTCTTCACTTGATCTTCTCGCTCATTCACATTTTGAATGGCATTCCTTCTGGATACCGTCAGCTTGATCTATACGGGATCCTTAAGTTCTTCTAACATCGTTCGCTGAAAATGTTTTTCATTTAAAGCAAGTGTGAGCATTCAATTGCTCAGGAAGTCATAACAGTTAAAAAAACAACTTCAAGAGTTTAACATTCCATTGGAACTTCGATAACCGAACAAAGGTTATGAAGCAGCTTGAACAATAGGAATAATCTCGATTTCTATCATTTTAAAACATTAGTCACATTCACTTTGAAATACTTTCATTTTCTACTCTCTTTCATACACATTATGTCTGGCTAGAATCAATAGCACAGACTTAACAATAACGGTTCATGTACAAACATAACATGCTCAAATTGAACAGTTCAATCATAGAACAGTTCATCTCATAGAAACACCAAAGTGTTCATATTGGGGCACAAGGCCTCATACGTTCTACCACCTTGTACAAATATCACACATTCGCACATAGACAGAACTTTTCAAGTTCAACATCTGAGAAGTTTTAGAAACTAGAATCCATTTAAAGTATGAATGAAGTTAGGAAACTTGCCTTACGCACAGCAACAGCTTACGCTGAACTGCTCATTCTCATTCCTATGTAGCACATAAGAAAAATAACACATACACCAATTAGTCATATATATTTGACTAATGCATTAGTTTATTTAACTTTACAGCTTAGGGTTCGCGTTCTTGCAATCTAAGTTTACGCGACTAACTTTCATTATCGGTTTACGACTTCATGACATACGGAGATGTCTTACTCAAAACTTTCTTCATCTTTAATGATTTACATTCTTATCTTCTTCTTATAACTTCTCTAGGACTCAGCACACATTGCTTCTTTGCTTGTAGTCCATATGGTACTCTTAGTGGTTTCCCATAAATAACCAACAAACAAGTCCTCATCTCATCTACACTGCCCTCACAGTGAGTTAGATCGGTTGCCAGTTTTGTATATACCTTCGTTCTCTAAAGGAATTATTTAGCTCAGCTCCCATATGTTAACCATCAAAGGTTACGATTGTACTATAATCTAAATTTATCCTAACTTATCCGAACTATTAAACTATAATGTTTGATAAGTTAATTTCTTTTTCCTTATGGCTTTCCGAAAATTAAATGTCATACCTCAGGATTCATGCATCATTGTCTAAGTCATACAGTCTTTTGTATGCTCAGAACAATCATTCAATATTCACTTTACATATTTATAGTGTTAAGCATTTTACATTACCTTATCCTTATCTCACAACGTCCGGTTCATTCAACTCGGAACGTCATCCAAGCTATACACATTAACTCGGCTTCTTTACGTTATACGTACTTGTCTTTAATTAAACTTCTTTACTTTTCATAGGTTTAATCATTGGTCTTCATTATCCTACGGTCAACCATACACGGAGTGTAGATTTTATCCGTTTAATATTCATGTACACTCAACCTTCACGCCGGTTAAAGTGTTCAATGCTTACATCTCATTCTAATATTCTCATCTGACTTACGTTCGGCTTTCATTAATCATACTACCGTTTCCTACGGCTTTCTTGATAATTCATATCTTACTTACTACTCCCGTCAACATCTAAGTCATACAACCAGGGTATACTTAGAACATTCATCCAACGCGAATACGATTTACGAGAATCATTTACGTATTCAACGTTCATGTTGCTTGTCTCTTAATCTCTCATTCAACTTTTACTCAAGGTTTTAATCGCTTTTCGATTGTTATCCATCCCATGAGCCCAATGTTCATTATTCTTTCTTAATGTCAAAGCCATACGATTCGTTGTATGCTAAGACCGAACGCTCATCGGAACCACGTTACGTTCACAGCTTTTATACGCTTTACATTCATCTCTCATTACCATGACATAACATCAAAATGTTATTCATTACTTTCGTCACTCAACATCTAAAGAATCACAGTCATAGCAATCCCTCACGTTCGTTTATTGCGACTACGGTCCCCGAATCTCAGTTCTGTAACCCACATTTACAGTCTTTTAACCTCGGTTAATCTTTCCATTCAACCTTCATCAAAGGTTTAATACACTTAATTAAGTGTAACATTAGTTGAACAGTATGTTCTTATTTCTTTCTTGCACATCCCCCAAAAATTGAGCAGTTAAAATCTCATTTCTGGCATTGCTCAGCACCGGCGCTGCAGCGCCACTCTTTGCACTAAGACTCGTGCTGCGGCGTGAGTTAACAGTACGTGACCCTCCAGCCTTGCGCTGTAGCGCCACCATTCTAGGCATGACTGGCGTCGCGGTGCCAAGACCTCTTTCCCGAAAATTTTTCTAAGCCTTTGGTCGTTCTGATACGTACTTCGAAATCTCATAACTTCTTCGTTATAACTCAGAACGAGGTCGTTCCAAAGCTATTTTCTGGGTTATCTAACGTACTTCGATTACCCCCAGACAGAACTTTATTCTTAATCCATTAACATGCCTTTCAATTGGCTTAATCTTCATGCTTCATTCATTTTACGTTTTTAACGTTCTTCGTTCGTTCGTCCGTAATTCGGTCATCCGAATTCAAAACACGTTTGTTCTTGAGTCCATGACACACATTTTTCATGTTTTATTACATTCTTATGAAACCCTACATGTTGGGGTTCATTTACTAACTTTTTAATTCTCGTGCTTCTTTTACGAAAATTTTGCCATAACTTCGTTATAGTTCAATTTTTAATTCGTTCTTCAAGAACATTTCTAACGTTCCTAACCAAGCAATAAGCAACTAACTTATACGCGATGGTTTTAAACTTTTCCATCAACAACAATTATCCTACGATGGTTTTAAATTTGTCCATTAACAACATTCTTCGCGTTCTTCAAGCGTTCTTCGCGTTCTTCGTGTGTTCTTCGTTTTTAATCAATATTTTGGATTACAATTTCACTTTTTCTTGGAATTTGATGTTATAGAACACCATTCCTTACTTATTTGACCTACTCATTCATAAGATTCGTTCGGATAGCCCAAAATCCTTACGAATCTTATACTTCCTTAAAAAATTTATAAATTAAATTTATAATTCTTATTTATTCGTTTTCTCATGAATTTAACTATATGAATTCATTATTAACATTATATATTTCTTATCTTCATTAAGCTATGTTTTTGAACATAAAATCTTAAAGAAAAATTATAGAAGACTAGGTTTCAGATTACCTCTCTTCTTTAATCTTCCTCTGTCGGACAAAGTTTGCCCACGAGCAAGTTTTTCCTCCTTCTTCTCCTTCTTTTCCCCCATCCGAAGTCTCTCTCTTTCTCTCTCAAGTGTTGGTTGAAGTTTTCAATCAAACAAATGAAACCTAATCTTCCTTTTATACAAAACTAAGGTTAGGGTCAAAATAGTCATTTCGCCCCCCTAACCTCCTTACTATTTAAGGCTTAAGGACTAAGTTAACTTAGCCCTCAAGTTTGTTTATCCCTTAAGTTTCGTAGTTCTGTCTTTCGGGTTTCGTCCGACAGTTTTAAAAACTGCGCTTCTCGGAATCTAAATATTTTTGGATATTTCATCTTTCCTTACCGATTAACTTTTAAGTATTCTTTGGATTTTCAAAAAACTGAAAAACATTTTTTCACATTAAGCGTGTTCCTTCACCTTTTACCCTAACGTAGCTAAACGAGTGAAAAGTACATAACAGTACTTTTCGTTGTTTTTATTTTATCCTCTTTCTGCATGTTTTTCGAGAAAAACTTTTATCTGCTTAATTAACATTTCACGATATATTATTGTCAAATCTTTTAACGGAATGTCATTTTGACATACCGAACTCTCGAAAAGGCTTAGGTTATTCAAACCCCAACCCTTAGGGTTTTGTCGGGTGAATAGTGCCTATTTTGTCTTTTTCCCTGAATTTTTTTTATTCCCAGAAACTTTTATATTCATCTTGAAAATTCTTACTCGTTCAGTCTAGCTCGTAGCCAGAATCCTCCCAATTAATAATCATTCTAGGTTATAGAACGATTACTAAAAACATAGCACATAATAGTATTAATAAAAATTCATTTTATTAATAACTAATTCTTTAACTCTTAAATTCTGGACAATCCGATTTTCCGAGTTGTCACATTTACCACATCATTTATAAAATTACAGGTCATGATTATACCGAATGATCCCTGGTCATAATCTTACCAAGTCCATCTATGCTCGTAATGTAATACCTGAGAATTTCCGCATATTATTAAATAAATATATTAATGAAAATGAATATTTATTTGAATATGAAAAATTTTATATTATGAAATGAGATAACTCAATTATATTAAATAACTAAATAATTGAGAATATGTGGAGGTTGTGGTAAACTCGTTGAAAACCTTGTGTGACATGGTGATGGAAAATACTAATAGTAATGTTAATCGACGAATAAATTATAAGATGAGCAATTAAGTAATAATAATTGTTAATTGTTGCCGTAATATACTATTAATTGTTAATTGGTGTGTCGTTGATTAATTAATTAATTAATAGTGAGGATTAATTAAAGATTATATTAATTAATTGATGATGGTTGTGGTAAAAGATTGAATTTGTTAGTAATTAACTAAGAATGTGTGATTACTATTATTTACAATATATTATAAATATAATTAATGATTATGGAAATCCATAACTACAATAATCAATGGTTGAATTAATTATTATTATTATTAATTAATTGAGGAAGTGCATGATTAATTTATTTAACCTAATAGAGTATGTGACGCCCCCAAATCTGGGTCTCTTCCAACTCGACAGATGGTACTACACGGTACTACCATTCATTCATTCATTCAATTGAATAGTCTCAAAAGGACTAATATAACTTCTATATAACCAAAATAATATTACATTCCCCAGGTTCTTTGTAACCCATTCGTTTGTTCTTGTCATAATATCAAATATATTACAATCGTTCACCTATACTATTACATAAGTAATCTAAGGGTTTGTCTTTGCCTTGCCTTTGTCCTTGCCTGAGCCTTCGATCCGCTCGATCTTGGCTGTGTTTTTATGGTTCAAGCAAGAGTGAGCATGACTAGCTCAGCAAGTTCTACAATTCTAATAAACAACATGCTTGAAACATAGAACTTTATATTTTCAGTAACTGAACAATAGTTACGAAGTACTATCGATAATTCAAAATAGCACTTCTTTTCATTCAAAACGTTTTTCAACAACAATATTCAGTAAAATGTCAACTAAGGCTCGGAACTATGAGCAGTTCATAATTTCTTTTGAAAAGGACAACCCGACACTAAGTCTGTAAGTCTGGCATAGCTTACCAGCACTTTTGGGTGACCAGCCCATAGTACTCTATGTTGATCAACACTACATTCATTAAACGTGTATACATTTAAGTTATGGCAACCTCACGTGCCTGTCGTTAAACGACAAAAATATTTTAGCATACTTGGTCTTCGATTGAAAACCATACCAATATAACTCGATAAACATAAATCATGCTTGACAGAATCATAATATAAGTCTAGCCGAAAGAATTGGCTTTAGACTTCATTGTTCAAAACTTCATGCGAAAGAATACATGAATTATAAAACTTGTCCAGACTGAACTATAACAAGGGTTATAATACTTGCCTTCAGTGTCTGCTTACTGATTAACACACGTACACTTTAAGTCTCTACATTTCTACAATACATGATCATATAACATACCACATTAGGTTATATATAATCAAGTATGTATACTATTATATCTTACCCTTCATCTCAATGTAAATCCTGACTTAGATCTACTATTATGGGTTTTCGGCTTTCATTATGACATTCACATTATGTTCACTTTTAATTGATTATTAACTCTTAATCATCATGCATTAGTGTCTTACAAGTACCTTACAATGTTATGTTTATATCTCAGTTCATTACGAACAAGTGCCTTTTCATTCTACACTTGTAAACATTCTTGTCCATCAAAATTCTAGGACTGGCACCGCGGTGCCACACTTAACTCAGCATCTCGCGCGGCAGCGCGAGTTAGCAGTATGCACGATTCTAGGCTCGCACTGCGGTGCGGGCTTTAAGGCTATGAGTCACGCCGTGGCGCGGACTCTGTGCCTCATATAATTTTACAGATTTGAAAATTTTACGAACTTCCCAGACGCATAACTTCTTCGTTATAATTCCGAATTGGTCCTTTCAAAAGCCTACAGTTCACATTTTTCATACTCTATGTGTTCATACAAGAATTTTATCTATTTGACTTTGTTTGCTAAAATTTTACCTATGAGTTTATTTTTAACGAAAACGATAAACGTCCGTGAACGTTCAACGCTCGTTTCTTCGTTCAAAGTCGAAATTCGGTAATTTTCGAGTCCGCAACTCTATAATGCCGAATATGACTTGTTTTCATCGAAAACCAATGTTTTTGACTTTAAACACAAAATACGACTTCCATTCCAAAAATTTCACGAATTCGACGATAATCGTCCAATCGTGTGAATTCTGGCAAAACTAAATTCTTAATGATTCTAAATGGATTTCAACCAACATATGATCATCACAAGTTACTTATTACACCAACCTATAATCAAAGTAGGTTTTGACTTATTCTCATAAGTCAATGAATTAATCAACTTATGAACTACAATTCTTCATGCTTATGACTTACTATAAACTTAAGTCCATCAATCAATGTTCTCATACTATATTCAACATACTAACATCATATGCCAAACATATGCTAGGTTCTTCATGATTCTAACAACTTATTAGAGTCCAAGTTGGTTATTCAACTTATTCGGCTTAAGTTCATTCATTAATAATTTATTACATGTTCTTAACAACCAATCCCACTTCTCTATCAATCATAACATAGAAGAGATAAAGATATAATAGGTATGAGTCTTACCCTTAAAGACTATGATTTCAATTCACTTTGGATAATCTAACAAAGGTTGAAGTGGCTTATAAGTGCTTAAGTGGCTTATTCTCTCTACCAAATAAGTAGCCTATCTTGAGAGGAGTTGGATGAAATTTGATCAAGCAACCAAAATGAAATGAAGCTTGGTATTTATAGGCCACTCAAAGCTAGGGTAAAATGGTTATTACACCATCCCACCTCCTTATTCCACCTCCTCAATCCTCCACCTCCTTACTATTCATAACCTAGCCATTAAGTAAACTTGCTAGCCACTTATAAAACTTGGTCACCACACTTTTTGTTTTCCCATCAAGCTTACCCATTTCCTACTAGGTTTGAACCATGGATCAAGGCTTTTCATTGAGCTTTGATAATTAATCTAACTACTTTCTTAATGGGCTTGTGCTACATAGTTTGGACTAATGATATATCAAACACTTGGGCTTGATTGTCACATTATATTGGACTTCTATATTAGGCTATTAATCCTACAAGTCCATTACCTTAATTTACATAACTTAACATTTAGACCCCACGTATAATCTTCATATACTAACTCGTATATTAATTCGTAATATACGTTATTTCATTCTTCATACATAATAGTACAATACGTCGTAGTATACTTACATCCATTACTTCATATAATGTATACACATTATATGATCACAACTTTATTTCCTTAATGCTTAATAAACCTACCGTTCCCAAATTAGGTCCACATGCGAAATATTATATTTTCCATACTTAGATTATTATTACATAATCAATATCGCCTTGATATTATACCATTATGTATTTCTCGGAAATTCAAAAATAATTCCCAAGCAGAAATCGATGAATAGTGTTTTTCAAAAAATTTCTAGGAAAGCTTTTATTTTCGTCTTCGAAATTCAAACACTTTAATTCATTTACGTAGTTAAAATACTATGATATTCCGACGTTTCTAGGTTATACAACGACATTCATCTTCTCAACACGTAATAATAATAAATAATATTATTTTATTTATTATTAAAAATAATTACAAAATATTCAATTTTCCGGGGCGTTACAGAGTTAGTTAGTAATATAATAATATTATATTGACGGTTATGTGTATATGTGTAATAATACAACTATATCATATAGTGTAGTGCGACACTATGTGACTATTTATTAAGTCTTATAAAACTATGTTGTTTGGGCATTGTGACTAAATATATTGGAACCATATGTTATAAAAATATTATCTATGTGATAATATGTATATGGGCATGTACGGAAATAATATACCATGAACTATTAAAGTATACCAGTGTGATAAAATGTACATGGATTATATGTATATTATATTTCCATATTTCATCTACTACATTGAAACCTTAATTATTAAGTATGATATTTAATTATAATATATGGTTGAGATGTGTATTAAACAAATATATAACATAAGAAGGAGGATGTGTAGGAGTATAAAAGAATTCTAGTTAACTTGTTTATCCCAAATTAATAGTCCCATTTACCTCTCATTTCTCATTCACGTGCATTCCCATTTACCTCTCATTTCTTCCAAGCTTGCTAGGCATGATCATGGGGGGGGGGGGGGGAATGGTACTCATGAAGAAATCCAACAACTAATTACCAACTCCTTCTTATACAACATGTAATCCCTCAACCCATGAGTTTAAATTCTTGGGCAATGGTTTGGCATGGTCAATGAGTTTTCTATAAATGGAGCACTTCCCTTCATTCTTGTGTTGTTTGAAATTGTTTGAGAATTGCTAAGTAAGAATTGAGAGCATACAAGTGTGCTAGAGCTTAGGAGTTCAGTTGGAGCAAGTTTCATTCATATTGCAGAGGTATAATCCCGTTCTATACTTGCCATTTTCAGTTTCTATAAACAGAGTTCTTGAACTCTTAAATTTCAAATTCTTGAATTCATGGAATTATATGTTAAGGAGGATGGGTAATGTTTAATTAGTTGTTATATGATCATATAAACATGTTGTAATGGATTTATGGGTGTTTAGAATCCATTTGGTGTATAAAATTTGATATTTGGCTAGACAATTGCCGAAGTAGAGTGTTTTTGGCCTGAACCAGGCCAGCGCAGCTGTGCCACATTTGTATTAAGGCGCAGCGCAGCTGCACCAGTTGCTGAGTTCTGTTTTTAGTTTCTGTTTTGCAATCTGATATAGTACTAAGACTAATAATAGCATGTAAGCATGTGTAATGTGTATGTGCATGTATATTATGCTAAGAGGAGCATGTTTTAAATAAGTTTACATGATTAACAACAGTATATGGTTTACATGGAGATTTGAACTAGAAGTTTTGAAAACAAATTATGTAAAAGACCATTTTCAACAAGTTGTGAACCTAGTGAGCTATGCATGACTGATTTTACACATAGATGAGCATGTTGTAGTGTACATAGTCCTTTGAGCATGATCAAACTTATTAAGCCTTGTGTTTGAAATATTTTCAAGAAAGGACTTAGCCTAGTATGCTAACATACATGATTTCTACATATTTTATATTCTGACTTTGGAAGCATGTGAGTATGACTTGGAAATGCATGAATAAACCTTTAGCTTGTGTTTATGTGATCAACAAAGAAACATTAACATGTTGAACCTATTAGTAAGTTTAGAATATGAATATTATCATGTTACCTTGAGGACTAGAATCTGACAATTGTGATCATGCTTGATGATGCTCTTAGACTAACTAGTGTAGTGTAACCATGGATATACTATGCTTGTATGTTATATTTCAAATAAAGCATGAACAAAGCATATTTTCAACTAAAGCGTTGTTAGTTTCATGTATGTGTTATGAATACACACAAGCATGTATAATATGAGTGTTGTAACTATCTTGTATGATTAAGAAAGCAAGCATGCTAGACTTTGTGGTTTCATGACCTTAAATTGTTAAAATGATCGAACTTAGAACCATGTTATGCAAAAAAAGACCTAGATTGATCTAAGAAGCATGTGAAAGCCTTCAACATGTCAAAATACATTAGGTATGATTGTGCGTACGAGACCGGACAGAACCCATAAGGTAGCAGTTGAGTCTAGGTAGGGTCAGGGGACGGCGCAGCTGCGCCGGTCCTAGGCCTAGCCATGGCACAGCTGCGCCAGTCTGGAATTCTAGAAAGTGAGTTCTAATTTTGGACAGCTATCTTGTATAATGCCTATGATGCTAAGTGTGATCTAAAACCTACTGATGTATATATATATATATATATATATGTGATGCTTAGTTGATAAGTTGGTGTTGCATTGTAATGGAAAGTCCATGAGTAAGAAAAACTTAACCTTGAGCATTCTTGGTTTGTTTATAACTAAGTATTTAATTCATGATGACTTATGAACTGATTTTATACCATATGTGCATACTTTAATCGTGTCGAGCTTGATTAAAGACTGTGTTAGCTAATGAACATTGTATACTTATAATACGCTATAAACAGGATTGGAAAGTGTTGATTTGTTAAACATGGATAAACTACGCTTAAGGAAAGTTTTCTTGAACCTTACTTTTATTGAACAAGTATTCGAACCCTATCTTACATTGTGCAAGTATTCTAAACATTTGCATTACTTTATTCGACGAATACAGTAAGCTTATCCCTTTTGAATACAAGTTACCTTACTTTCTCGTTTAAATGAGCTAGTATGTTAAACCCTTGTGAAAGCTATTATTCATGTTGAAATTGGTGTTAACCTTGAATATTATGAAAGAGTCGATGCCTTTTGATTCGGCTAGACTATATGTATGTTTATAAAAGTTGTCCAAACCAATTGATTGGTTCAGAAATCTTAAAAACTAAGTTGGACAACCCTTTTGGTAAGGGGGAGTGTATGTTGTTGGAAACCCCAACACATGAATAAATATTATTATGGTGTTATGCATAACGTAAAGTATTGTAGACTGGTCATCTATAGTACTTGATATTTTGTGGTTATCAGTTTAATATTGGTGAGTCTAGTGGAAGTTTCATAGTCCTTAGTGACTGCTCAGTATAAATTGCTTATCCGGTTGGATACATTGTTAGCCGTGGAATTCATATATATCTGTTGATTTATATTGAATTATCATATCCCTTATTCATGATGTTATTCTGACACTTTGAACTATCCTAGAAATAAACCTTTAATATTTCAAACCTTGTGATATTATATCCTACACCATTGTTGTATATTACTTGTTGAGTAATTTGTGCTCATCCTTGCTTATTTAAAATCTTTCTGTTAAGGAGGAACAATGAAGTGTCTCTAGAACAGACAAGGGCAAGGGCAAGGGCAAGGCTACTGACAAGCTTGTCCTTTTTATGTTTAAAGTCTATTATGATGTATTATGACTATTTCAAACTATGTTTAAGCTTAAGTAGGATTATGTAATAGGTCTTTATTCAATACTATTATGTAATCTATTAAGTATTGTATGTTGTGAGACTTGGGGGAATAATTATAATAAATCATTGTATATTATTCTAAAGTAGAATTTTTCGTTGTGTATGCGTTATTTTAGGTATTATGGTTTTACCATGAGAACGTGATGAACCGAATTCGAGTGACCAAGTGGAGGTCCGAATTTGGGGGCATCACAGGTTGGTATCAAAGCCTTAGTTATAAACCTTAGGAGCGAGTGTCCTTAGATTATAACTAAAGGGAACTTAGAAGTTAGGAAGGACACAAAACTCATGTAGAGTTTTCCTTGAGAGACTTAGCATGTTATGAAATATAACTTCATTCTATACAATGAACTTATGTTTGTTTAACATTCTAATGGAGTTGTTGCTTGTGTGTCTTATGTTGGTGATTGTAGGATGACTGACATGGGAGGACCTAGCCGGGTAGTAGAGGAGGAGCCGCGTGATATACATGTGATATTTGAGACACCCTTGATAGTGGAGCCTATTTCAGTAGTAGTCCCGTTTGATGATGACGATGAGGAAGAGGTGGAGTTTGATCTGGAGGAGGAGCCCGAGCCTGTGGAGGACTCCGACGAGGCTACTTTTGAGGATCGGATGTTAGGAGAGTATGAGGAGCAGATATTGGAGTTGGGATGTAGAATAGAGGAGCTAAAGGCTGAATCTAGAGAGGGAGTCTGCGTTCCAGAAGTTAAGGGACGAGGACCATCAGAGGCAACTAGTGATGTAAGAGATGGAGGTGGAGATTTCTCACCGCAAAGAAACAGGGATCTAGATGAGAACTTTGTTTCACCGAGCAGTGGCGAGGAATGTTGAAATGGTGGGAAAGTTGGAAGAATTAGAGGAGAAGGTGTTGAGTGAGAGAGCGGAGAAGGAGGCTCTCTGAACTCAGTTAGAGATGGAGGTATTGGATAGGATTCACTTCGAGGAGAAGTGGGAAGAAGCCAATGATAGGGAAGATGACCTAGAGGATGAGGTGCGGTGCAAAAGGAAGAAGATGAACAAGAAGGGCTATGCTCTTCACACGGCCATGGAGAGATTAATCGATGGGGTACATCATTACCCAGCTGAGCAAGGACAGACCCGGCATACCATAAGTCAGGACATGGTGGTGCACATCACACAGAAGGAATATCAAAGCGCCGTTGAGCGTGGGATGTTAGACTGAGTCTAGAGGGAAGAGCTTATTAGTATAGTGCTTTTATTTATGTTTTATTAAAATGTTGTTGTAATCTCAGTCTTTTGTGTAAGATGTTAGATAGTAACAAATCCCCAAACTTCCGAAAGGTGTTAGATGGGTAGTAGATAGTATGTCCCCGTCTTTTGTGATATTAGGGGATATGTGTTTTCATTTATAGCAGTATGCTAGAAAAGAACATGAGATGTAAACTTTTGGCATATGAATATAAATGATCTTATGTCAGAAACGTGTTATAAACTTGTAGTTCTATTAAAAAATGTCTAAAATGATAATTAGATAATAAAATGAAAAATTTGTGATGCAGAAAATGCTGCCTAGATGTAGAATAAATGTCCTAGAGGAGTCAGTTAATGATGAGAGAGGTCCTGTAGATCTGATACAGAGACTGGTAGATTTATTGGGAGAAGCTCTGAGGGGAAGAAATGAACCCGTACCACCCATTCCCCAAGCTATCCCAGTAACAATCATCAATGATTTTAAGAGTGTAGGTGTGACACCCCCAAATCCGGGTTACCTGACCCCCGAGTTTGGTGTTCACGATCCACAATATAAATAACATTTAACTACCCATAATATATATAGATAGTAACTTTCATAAGTTTTTATCAGAGTTTAATAATAATACATCACCCAGGTTCTCTAACCTTAACTTTACAAACATACCCTTTAGATATACAAAAAGGGTTTACAATACAACAATATAAATAATACTGTTTAACATAGCTAATTAGAACTAGTTTATTACAACGCCTTTGCCTTTGTCCTTTGCAGCACCTTCTGCAACTTCGCCCCTAGCTGAAAAGTTTTATTTAGCAAGGTTGAGCAACTAATTTGCCCCGCAAGTTAATACATATAATAAATGTATAAGGATTCAAAACAACAGACTATCTATTTTGATAGAATGAAATCAAAGTTCGGGGAACTTTGAAATATCTGAACAAATCGTTATTCCATAACAAGTTTTCTCGTATTCTATACCACAATAATTCAATAATGAAAGAGTACAACGCTTTCAAAGTTTCTACGATATTCTAATGAATAATCAAGAATCAATTCTACGAAATATCAAAGTGGAATGTTTTCCAGTTTTATACTAAGCGATCACACAAGATCTTTGAACTTATTTTCTCGGGTAGATATCAAGGATTTACTTTGATAAATACTCTGGTGTATCAGATAACCATAAAGATTAAATCATACCCCTCTGCAAGTACAATAAGTGATCAGCTTATTATACCCTATATTATGCATAATACTCAAAACGCGCGCAAAGGTCGAATTCACGACCAACAAAATGTTCCCTTTATATAAAAGGTTGTTCTTCTCAGTCTTAGAATCAAAAGTTTGAGTTTACAACGAAATACTGGGATTTCAAATTCTATTTGCTTCTGTTCTCAAACCTAACAAGTTTTTACAAATGTTTGTCTAACCAGAATAATTGGATAAGACATTTCTCAACATAATTTGACAATCAACAGGAATTATCTGTACTGTCAATTCTAACTTCTACAGATATGAATATCCAACAATAGTAATTCTACGAATATATATATTCTAATTCAATAATTTAATTACAACAATAATTCCCTGGACATAGCATAATTAGCAATAATTATCCACCAATAATAATTGAATGAAATAACTCAAGGTTGAGTTAGGAAACTTGCCTCTTCCGCTGATTACAGCTACACAATATACTTATCTGCTTTCGAAAGATCTATAACCAATAATATCGGTCTAACAATTTGCACAATAATTCACATAACACACAACACTGTAATTCACAGTCAAACTTCTCCTAAACACATTACCACATAGCCACAACAGTGTTTATAACCTATATAAACACTTAACAAGTCAAACTAGTTCAGTCTGGTTGGACTTTGGTCCATTCTCGGTATTCTAGTCACCCTATTCGACAATTAACACATTTATTGCCAAGATTATTCTTAATTAAAATACATTAAATAAATTAAATACATTATTCAAAATATTTTTAAATACATTATTCAAAATATTTTTAAATACATTATTCTTAATTAAAATGATTTTTCACAATATTAAATCATTTTTCTCTAATTTATTTAATACACTAATTAAATAAATTAAATACCTTTAATATTTAAATAATTATAAAAATTAAAGAAAAATATTCTAATTGGTCAAAAATTATTTTTCATAATTTAAAATAATTTTTAAAATCATTTTTACTAATTTTTAGAATTTATTTCTAATTTTTAATTAATTACCGGAAATTCTGATAATAAAAATTAAATAAACCATCGCTAAAGCCCTTTAGCGACACAAAGCGTCGCTGTTGGTGTTCTTGAGCCCAAGAACACTGACAGCCGGTTAACAACCTGCCTTGTTTGACCAGATTATACGCTCGATTTAAAATCGTTCTGGTTCAGGTTAAGTATTGATCATGTAGTACTCCAATTATCAACCATCAATTGGCTCAAACAACAACCCAGATTCAAGATCTGAGCCTCGCAAAACAATGTCAGAGCTGTTCTTGGTTTTCTGGGCAACCCAGAAACCCAGACAGTTTCGTGGTACTACTTTGAAGCTCATTTTGTAACATGTTCCGGTTATGTTTCATATGATTTCTTTGTTCATACATGTATTTCTAGTGTCAAGGAACAACTATATAACAATATATAAGTCCAAAAACAACATATTCATACGTTATGACTCAGTCAAAGCTTGTCAGAAAAACGTGTTCTTCATATTTCTGGAAATTCCAGAAAATGACTTTGTGTTCCGATGTGTATCTTTGACCATCTATTTCGTACAACAGATTTGTTGTTTAAGAAATATAAAGACATGGATTTAAAGTCCATCTAGCAGGCTACAACATGTAATCAACAACATCAATAAACAACAATTATTCAGACAGATGTGGACGTCGTAAAAACCTGTCAGACGTTGATTTAACAGTTCTGGGTTACCCAGATTTACAGCTGGTCAACGTCGGTCAACCTACTTTGATCGTTAATAACATCTGATCTAGAAATCCAATGACCCTGATACCACTTGCAGTTTAAAGACAATGTACCAGGCTAACAATATCAAGTTTAAAACAACAAAAACAACAAACGAGCAAAGATCTGTGGCTCCTGACATTACTTGTCAGAGTACAGAAACTGCTCAAGAACAGTTTTCGAAAAACGTAATTTTTTACTCATTTTATTGCTATGGATCCATCATGGATCATCATATCACAACTTAAAACACCCTCTAGCATTAATCTAAACACATAAACACGAACTTTGTCTTAGCAACATGGATCAAAAATAAAAGTAGGTTTTATACCTTCTTGACCAAACTTTGATCTTGATCTTTCCAATCTAATTTTTGGTGTTTCTAGGATGTATTTGGTGACTGATTTACTAAACAAATTCGGAGGTTTGGGAGGGAGAGAGAGTTGGTATGAGCTTGGAGTGAAAATGAATAAAATTGACACATTTTCTCTCTCTTAATCCTATATATATTGTTTGATTCATGAACCACCAGATCTTGCTGTCACAAGGGGCTGAAATGGCTGAGATTTTTGAGTCACATAAGTCAACAAAGTTGCTCAACAACTAAAGGTTTTACCAATAATGCAAGCTATCCAATAATTTATACAAAAAGGGCATTTAGGACTTTTGAAAAATACTTTAAATGGCATTCTTGGAATTTACACAAACCCTTAGGGTTTAGGGTTTGAGAAATCTAGGGTTTAGGTTTTCAACCCTTTAGGTTATAAAATTCTAATTCCCATAAATTTCAAATTTATGGTTTAATTAGAAAAATAAAATTTCTAAAATAAAATTAGAGTTTCTAAAATAGAAATTTAACTTACAAAAATATAATTAGTGTTTTCTAATCATATTTAAATTTATCAAACACTTTAGGCATGCTAATAAAAATTAGGGTTGCCTAATTAGGGTTTAAAATTCCCGGTTTTGAAATTAGGGTTTTCCGGCGTACAATTAGGGTTTTAATTGTACAATTTATTTTCTGAATCTAAGATTAGGGTTTTAAATTCCTTATTAAGGTTTATTAATTATAAACCCCATCCAGTCAACTATTGGTCAACATTTCTAAACATTACAAACACATAATCAACAATACAATTGTTTTAATTGTATTTTCTATCGAATCCCTATCCGAAAATTAGGGTTAGAGTTTTCTAAAGTTGTTAAGCACAACTCTACTCTAAATTTATTAGTCAATACACAAATTGACTTTCTCGAGACTCGTATCACAAATACTTGTAACCAAATTGATAATTAATATTAATATTAATAAAAAAAATTATTCGCAAAAATTTGGTTTTTTCGAAATCCTGGTTTATCACAGTAGGACCCCCAGAGTTCACGGGAACCACTGACTCGATAGTTGCACAAACCTGGATCAAGGAGATCAAGAAGGCCTTCACTATAGCTCGAGTGGGTGAAGACCAGAAGACAGTATTTGCCACATTCATGATGAGGGGCGAAGCAAACTATTAGTGGGAAACTAACCAGCAGAGAACGGGGAATGAACGATAACGTGGGAGAGGTTTACTACGTTGTTCTTCGAGAACCATTTCCTGAAGAGTATAAAGTGTAGGATGTGTGACAACCCGAGAATTTGGAGAATTTATTAAAATCTTAAATGATTGATTTAAGGTCAAATAATAAACCTAAACAGGAAATAAGTGTATGGAATTGGCAGTTATGTAATGAAATTCCAAGAATTTCAAAAGTTTTGGACAAGACTTGAATTATGTGATAGACTGTAAGTGATAGTCTAGTAATGAGATATAAGATTATGGTAGATTTAAAATTCTTTTGAAGAATTATCAAGGATAAGTATCGAAGTGAATACTAGTCGGTATATTTGGTTACATATGTGAACCGTAATGATTTTAGATCAAGGATTGATCAGATAAGTTATAACTTTAGCAAATCCTAAAGTTATGTTAGTCATATGTTTATTAAGTTAGAAAAATCTAACGAATTGTTAGAAACCCTAACGGTACGCTCAGAAACTTTAATTTTAGTTCCAGGTATCCGAAACCCTAAATTCATGATATGAATATGGTGATTAAGTTAGAAAACCCTAACGATATATTCTAAAACCCTAGTTTCAGTTTTGAGAATTTAAACCCTAATTTGGGAATCCTAAATGCAAAGTATTATACCCTCAGGGTTAAATAGTTGTGTGTAAGGAATATGAACATTCTGTGATGGTTTATATTTGTTTATTATATAAACAAACAAAAGAAACTAGTGTAACCCTAATTATATATTAGGAATGAAGGATTTAATAACTTAAGGGTTATGGAAAAAGAGAATTGTGGTATTTAGAATACTTACTAATTCTAAGAGATTTATTTTATACATCTCGGTTGATTAATTTTATAACCTAATTATAGCAAGTTTAATTGGGTTAAGGAAATAAATGTTAATGAGCAAGGATTGGTGTTTTAATGAAGGAAGTAAAAACCATAAGTAAATGATTTGGGTTGGATGAGAATTAAAGGAATTGGACTATGTATATGTTTAGCCAAATGTTGGCCAAAGAAGTTAATTAGAGATCAAGCAATACATTAAAGGAATGACTCAATTTTTAGCCCAAGTGGGAGAGGAATTTTTGGACATTTGTTAAATCAATTAAGAGATAAAATAGAAAGAAAATTGGGAGCATTATTAAGGCACATGGTCGGCCAAGAGGGAAGGAATAAGGGGGGGGGGGTTATGAATGTTGTATTAATGGTTCACTTTAGTTGGTGACCAACTACTAACAACTCCACCTATGTGTCATTTTTTTTATTGTCCAACACATTAGCATTTCTTTCAAGTAAAGCTTGGTGGTTTAATGGGAGACAAAAAGAGAGTGAATGAGTGGAGGATTAGTAGGAGAATGAAGGCCATATGGCCGGATGTTTCTAGAAAAAAAAAGAGAGAAGGAGCTTGTGATATATCAAGTTTTCTAAAGTAAAGTCTAGCTTATATTTTTTCTTTCATCTCTTTATCCTTCCAAGTTGATAAGAACTAGAGAAAGGGAGAGAGAGTGAGGGTTCGGCCACTCTAAGAGAAGAGGGGGAGAGGAGATTTTGATTTCTATACAATCAAGATCCATCTACATCTTTGAAGGAGTAAGGAAATCAAGCTAAGGTATAACAAAAATTTATATTTGTGTTGGCTAATTTCCTTTGTGGTTTAATTTGATTTTTGGACAACTTGAAGTTGTGATCTTGAGGCTTAAAACCTTAGATCTATGTGTATATAAGTGTTTGATATGTAGATCCAACTCTTTTGTAGATCAAAAGTTAGATCTAAAGTGTGGAATGGAAGCTAGGTTTTTTTCAAAAGATAGAAAACATGATTTTTTTTCTCTTAGCTTTGATTTTGTTTGATGCTTGCTTGAGGAAATAAGAAAATTTGTTTATAAACTCAAAAGCCATGTATATACATGTTAATGAGTGTTTTGTGTTTGGTATTATCCATATTGGGTGTTGTTTTGGTTGGAATTAAAAGGAATTGAAGAATGGAATTTTCCGGAAAAGTTTAAAAAACTAGAAAGTATGATCAAGCTTTTGGATCTTTGAAATCTATGATGGATATTTGTGATTTATGTTTTTGGGATGCTAGATATATGTGTTAAGGGTAAAATCCCTTTGGAATTACTCAAATAGGTTGAAAAATGAGCAAGTTATGGGATTTCTCCCAAACTACACCAAGTTACGAAAACTGTTAAAAGGACAGTTTTGTAACAGCCACTTCCGGGCTACTTTCCGGGAGATTAACATGTCCAAATATGGATTGTGATAGATGAAAATTGTAGATCGGAAAGATACGAACCCAACAAAATTGACGGATCATTAATCGGAGTTATAGATTCCATTTTATTTAAGTTTTGGTAAAGGACTCCAAAACTGCCAAAGTGCAAAAAGTTTCTGCCCAAAATTTTCCGGGGGCTGTTTCGGACATTTAATTAATGAGAAAAATTCCAGGCTTTTGGAAAATGAATATATATGGTATTATGTAGCTCGTGTCCAAAAATGAGCTGATTCCGAGTTAAAATGACCAAGTTATGACCATTACAATTTTTGTGATTTTCCGACGGAAATCACTATAAACGGAGTTCTATAACTCCGATTGCCTCAAAATTTAAAATGGAGTATCACGTTAACATATATAAGGTTATTACAAAAGATGGGCATAACTGGAGTTAAGCACGAGGTAGCTAATTTCTTAAGCTACGCACTAGAATTAATTTTTGAAAAATACCAAAGGAAGTTGGAAAATTATGGAAAAATACTTTTTATGCATGAAATATGTGTATATATGTTTGACCAAAGGATAGGAGAATAATTCACTGATTAGGTATTTTCGTGATACGAATATAGAATACAGTTTGCTGAATTGAAAATATGTTGAATCCGGTTTGCTGGATTGAGGTTTAAATTGATGGATTTGGAATTCAAGTTGCTGAATTATAAATTTGGTTGTTAGATATAGAATCCAGGTTGCTGGATTATTATTTGACTTACTAGGTGTTAACGAATACTTATGAAATGAAAAAGCGAATGTTAAATCATATAAATGTGTTATAAAGATTATGAATTGTATTTAAGTTAAGGTTACTCGATTTTGGGAAATAGTGTGTAATGTATAATGTATAAACAATTTATGTTTATATCTTCCGCAATTAGTGAAAGAATTAGTATACCGGATCCGTGGCGATCCGGGACCCGAATTCGGGGATACTATAGTTGGTATCAGAGTTGTTGGTTATGAAGCTTAGGTAGTAATACCTGAGACAAATAACCGCAGTGATTAGGATAAGTGCTAACTCAAATTGAGTTAGTTGGTCGGTAAGATTCAAAGATGAATCTCGGTGAGTGTAAGACACAGAGTTCCCTAACTCTGATAATAAAGTTGAACAGTAATGGTGAATAGATCGAGTCTAAAAGACTGAAAGTTCAGGGATAGAAGATCGTAAAACAAAACGATCATAATGCATAGAAATAAATCATAATATATACGATAAGATCACCCCGTGATCTGATAAGGTTATGATGTGGGAAAAGAATCAATCTGATGATTGAAAAGTTTACAGCAAGATGTTGTGTATCAGTTGTACTATGAAATTGTACTATGAAAACTCATGAAAGAGTTATGAATTATACATACGGATTAAATAAAATTCGTATGGAGTAAGTGTGGAGCTAGAATTATGTGGGATTTCAATTAGGACTCGTGTCAGCCGCTGAGTTGTATGATTCCTTGTATGGGCGGGGAATTTGTACTTGGTTTTAGAATCACTTAGCTTTCTGGTCGATGTAGTGGTTAGGTTGACCAATTCTTTGTATTGGCGGGCAATTGTTCACTTAGCTTCCTATATTGATTAGTGGCCGAGTTTGGTTTGACAACCACTTAGTTTCTGACATTGATAATCATTGAAATGTTGTGTCGCGTTATTTGCTATATGCGTGTTAAGAGGGTGATTCCTTTCTCATGTGTATGACAGATAGATAGGTCATAGTTAGAGAATATAAGGTTAAGTACGAGTTCTTAAAACTCATACTTATGTGACATTCTTGACGCATAGTTATATGAAATATTTATGAACCCCTCAGCGAATGGACGCCAAAGGTCTGTCTAGGAAAGTTCGTGAACTCATATGATTGTGGCAATTTATGGACTCATTAGTGTGATTTTATGAACTGGGTATAGTTATGTGTGAATAGAGTATTGAGAATAATAAGAACAGATAGAATGTTTAAGCAAATGATTTGAAATATCAAAATTTGTTTTTAATTATCACTCATGTACCATGTAACCTGGTGCAGAGATGATAAAAATGTGATGGAGTTGTAAATACAGGAATACTTAGTGTGAGTTTGATCTTTGCTCGAGTTTTGAGTATCTTTAATAGATACCCGAGAAATTTTAGTATATATCAAAGTAAATCTTTGATAGATACCCGAGAAGTTTGAGTATCTTTGATAGATACCCGAAAAGTTTGAGTATCTTTGATAGATACCCGAGAAGTTTGAATATCTTTAATAGATACCCGAGAAAATAAGTTCAAGGTCTTGTGTGATCGCTCAGTATGAATGGTGTAAGGTGCACGGTGTAAGGTGAATTTCGGGGACGAAATTCTTATAAGGAGGGGTGAATGTGACAACCCGAGAATTTGGAGAATTTATTAAAATCTTAAATGATTGATTTAAGGTCAAATAATAGACCTGAACAGGAAATAAGTGTATGGAATTGGCAGTTATGTAATGAAATTCCAACAATTTCAAAAGTTTTAGACAAGACTTGAATTATGTGATAGACTGTAAGTGATAGTCTAGTAATGAGATATAAGATTATGGTAGATTTAAAATTCTTTTGAAGAATTATCAAGGATAAGTATCGAAGTGAATACTAGTCGGTATATTTGGTTACATATGTGAACCGTAATGATTTTAGATCAATGATTGATAAGATAAGTTATAACTTTAGCAAACCCTAAAGTTATGTTAGTCATATGTTTATTAAGTTAGAAAAATCTAACGAATTGTTAGAAACCCTAACGGTACGCTCAGAAACTTTATTTTTAGTTCCGGGTATCCGAAACCCTAAATTCATGATATGAATATGGTGATTAAGTTAGAAAACTCTAACGATATATTCTGAAACCCTAGTTTCAGTTTTGAGAATTTAAATCCAAATTTGGGAATCCTAAATGCAAAGTATTATACCCTCAGGGTTAAATAGTTGTGTGTAAGGAATATGAACATTCTGTGATGGTTTATATTTGTTTATTATATAAACAAACAAAAGAAACTAGTGTAACCCTAATTATATATTAGGAATGAAGGATTTAATAACTTAAGGGTTATGGAAAAAGAGAATTGTGGTATTTAGAATACTTACTAATTCTAAGAGATTTATTTTATACATCTCGGTTGATTAATTTTATAACCTAATTATAGAAAGTCTAATTGGGTTAAGGAAATAAATGTTAATGAGCAAGAATTGGTGTTTTAATGGAGGAAGTAAAAACCCTAAGTAAATGATTTGGGTTGGATGAGAATTAAAGGAATTGGACTATGTATATGTTTAGCCAAATGTTGGCCAAAGAAGTTAATTAGAGATCAAGCAATACATTAAAGGAATGACTCAATTTTTAGCCCAAGTGGGAGAGGAATTTTTGGACATTTGTTAAATCAATTAAGAGATAAAATAGAAAGCAAATTGGAAGCATTATTAAGGCACATGGCCGGCCAAGAGGGAAGGAATAAGGGGGGGGGAATGAATGTTGTATTAATGGTTCACTTTAGTTGGTGACCAACTACTAACAACTCCCCCTATGTGTCATTTTTTTTATTGTCCAACACATTAGCATTTCTTTCAAGTAAAGCTTGGTGGTTTAATGGGAGACAAAAAGAGAGTGAATGAGTGGAGGATTAGTAGGAGAATGAAGGCCATATGGCCGGATGTTGCTAGAAAAAAAAAAGAGAAGGAGCTTGTGATATATCAAGTTTTCTAAAGTAAAGTCTAGCTTATATTTTTTCTTTCATCTCTTTATCCTTCCAAGTTGATAAGAACTAGAGAAAGGGAGAGAGAGTGAGGGTTCGGCCACTCTAAGAGAAGAGGGGGAGAGGAGATTCTGATTTCTATACAATCAAGATCCATCTACATCTTTGAAGGAGTAAGGACATCAAGCTAAGGTATAACAAAAAAATATATTTGTGTTGGCTAATTTCCTTTGTAGTTTAATTTGATTTTTGGACAACTTGAAGTTGTGATCTTGAGGCTTAAAACCTTAGATCTATGTGTATATAAGTGTTTGATATATAGATCCAACTCTTTTGTAGATCAAAAGTTAGATCTAAAGTGTGGAATGGAAGCTAGGTTTTTTTCAAAAGATAGAAAACATGATTTTTTACTCTTAGCTTTGATTTTGTTTGATGTTTGCTTGAGGAAATAAGAAAATTTGTTTATAAACTCAAAATCCATGTATATACATGTTAATGAGTGTTTTGTGTTTGGTATTATCCATATTGGGTGTTGTTTTGGTTGGAATTAAAAGGAATTGAAGAATGGAATTTTCCGGAAAAGTTTAAAAAACTAGAAAGTATGATCAAGCTTTTGGATCTTTGAAATATATGATGGATATTTGTGATTTATGTTTTTGGGATGCTAGATATATGTGTTAAGGGTAAAATTCCTTTGGAATTACTCAAATAGGTTGAAAAATGAGCAAGTTATGGGATTTCTCCCAAACTACACCAAGTTAAGAAAACTGTTAAAAGAACAGTATTGTAACAGCCACTTCCGGGCTACTTTCCGGGAGATTAACATGTCCAAATATGGATTGTGATAGATGAAAATTGTAGATCGGAAAGATAAAAACCCAAAAAAATTGACGGATCATTAATCGGAGTTATAGATTTCATTTTATTTAAGTTTTGGTAAAGGACTCCAAAACTGCCAAAGTGCAAAAAGTTTCTGCCCAAAATTTTCCGGGGGCTGTTTCGGACATTTAATTAATGAGAAAAATTTCAGGATTTTGGAAAATGAAAATATATGGTATTATGTAGCTCGTGTCCAAAAATGAGCTGATTCCGAGTTAAAATGACCAAGTTATGACCATTACAATTTTTGTGATTTTCCGACGGAAATCACTATAAACGGAGTTTTATAACTCCGATTGCGTCGAAATTTAAAATGGAGTATCACGTTAACATATATAAGGTTATGCCAAAAGATGGGCATAACTGGAGTTAAGCACGAGGTAGCTAATTTCTTAAGCTACGCACTAGAATTAATTTTTGAAAAATACCAAAGGAAGTTGGAAAATTATGGAAAAATATTTTTTATGCATGAAATATGTGTATATATGTTTGACCAAAGGATAGGAGAATAATTCACTGATTAGGTATTTTCGTGATACGAATATAGATTACAGTTTGCTGAATTGAAAATATGTTGAATCCGGTTTGTTGGATTGAGGTTTAAGTTGATGGATTTGGAATTCAAGTTGCTGAATTATAAATTTGGTTGTTAGATATAGAATCCAGGTTGCTGGATTAGTATTTGACTTACTAGGTGTTAACGAATACTTATGAAATGAAAAAGCGAATGTTAAATCATATAAATGTGTTATAAAGATTATGAATTGTATTCAAGTTAAGGTTACTCGATTTTGGGAAATAGTGTGTAATGTGTAATGTATAAACAATTTATGTTTATATCTTCCGCAATTAGTGAAAGAATTAGTATACCGGATCCGTGGCGATTCGGGGCCCGGATTCGGGGATACTACAGGATGGAAGTAAAATTTCTAGAGTTAAAAAAAGGTGATATAACGGTGGCACAATACGCAGCTAAGTTCAATGAACTAGCGTGATTTGTAGAGCACCAAGTTGTGGATGAGGAGAGGAAGACGAGACGTTTTGAGCAAGGATTAAAACTGTGGTTGTACAATAAGGTGTCGGTTTTTCAGATTGATTCCTTTACGACGTTGTTAGAGAAGGCAATCATTGTGGAAGGTGGCAGTGAGTCCTTAAGTCTGTATCATAAGGAGAAGAAGAATAAGAACGCTGGTAGCGAACATCGTGGAGGGAACAGCGGCATAGGAAGTAACTCTGAAAAAACAAAATGGGAATACAATAACAACAACAGAGACAATAACCAATGTGGGAGTCACCAGGGAAATTTCAAGAAGAGGATCGAAGCTTGTAACAATGTGGAAGAAGCCATCAGGGAGAATGCTGGAAGAGGAAAAACACTTGTTATAATTGCGGCCAAGAGAGGCACATATCACCAAACTACCTAAAGCCGAAAAAAAATTAGAGGATGTTTTGCTTGTGGATCAACAACGCACCAGATAAAAGATTGCCCCATGAAAGGAAGCGGTGGAGCTGGCGGAAGCCAAGGAGGAGGAAGTAAGTTGATGATTGGTGGACCTGCGTAATCTAACCGATCAACCGCTCGAACCTTTAACATGACATTCCAAGACGTCATAGCTACAAAGAACGTGGTGTTAGGTATAATCCCAATAAATAATATAAATGCTTATGTATTATTTGATTTGGGTGCCACCTGTTCGTTTATATCTGAAGAATTTGCTAGTAAGCTTAGTACACCCCGAGAATGTTTAGAAGATCCTTTGAACATAGAAGTTGCAAATAAGGAAATAATCCATGTAGAATACGTCTATAGAAATTATCGCGCAAACATTGGAGAATATGAACTAAGCGTAGATTTGATTCCTATTAGACTAGGAGAATTTGACGTAATACTGGGGATGGATTGGTTATATGACCATGCAAAAGTAATTGACTATCAGAATAAATGTGTGAACCTTCAGACTCCGACTAAGTCTAAGGTAGTGTTTTATGGTAGCTCATCGCTTAAGCAATCGTGTTGCGTTACGATGATGCAAGCCAAGAAATTGTTAAAGAAAGGATGTGTAGGTTATTTAGCTTACGTTGTGGATACTCAGAAAAAGGGAGTAGAGATTAAAGATATACTCGTAGTGAGTGAATTTCAGAATGTGTTTCTGGATGATCTGCCTAGCCTTTCGCTAGAAAGAGAAATCGAATTCGTAATAGATTTAGCACCGGGAACGACACGGATTTTGAAAGCTCCATATCGTATGGCGCCAGTAGAAATGAAGGAATTGATGATACAACTTCAAGAGTTATTGGATAAAGGTTACATTCGACCAAGTGTGTCTCCTTGGCGAGCACCAGTGTTATTCGTTAAGAAAAAGGATAGATCGATGAGGCTTTGTATCTATTATCACGAATTAAACAGAGTAACGATCAAGAACAGATATCCGCTACTGAGGATTGATGACTTATTTGATCAATTAAAGGGAGCAAAGTGTTTCTCGATGATAGACATGCGGATGGGATATCACCAACTGAAAGTGCTAGATGAGGATATACCAAAGACTGCGTTTTGAACCCGTTATGGACATTACGAGTTTTTGGTAATGTCATTCGGTTTAACTAATGCTCTGGCAGCATTAATGGACTTGATGAATCAGGTATTCAAGCTATATTTGGATAAATTTGTAGTAGTTTTCATCGATCATATTTTAATATATTCGAAGACAGAGGAAGAACACGCCGAACATCTGAAGATTGTTTTAGAGGCACTACGAAAGGAGAAGATGTATGCAAAATTTTCTAAGTTCGAGTTTTGGATGAGAAAGGTTCAATTTATAGGCCACATAGTGGATAAGAATGGAATCTCAGTAGACCCCGAAAAGGTCAAAGCAGTGAGTAATTGGGAACAACCAAGAACTCCGACGGAGGTGAGAAGTTTCTTAGGGTTAGCTGGGTACTATCGAAGATTTATCCAAGATTTTTTAAAGATAGCAACCCCGTTGACTAATTTGACGAGGAAGACGGTGAAATTTGTATGGACCGACAAATGCGAAGAGTGTTTTCAGGAGTTGAAGAAGAGATTGAGTGAGGCACCTGTATTATCATTTCCAGATGATACGGGAGGATTTGTGGTGTATAGTGATGCATCGCATAGAGGACTGGGTTGTGTGCTAATATAACATGTCAAGGTCATTGCGTATGCATCACGATAATTAAAGGATTATAAAAAATGATACCCTACTCATGAATTAGAGTTAGCGACAGTAGTTTTCACGTTAAAAATATGGTGACATTATTTGTATGGAGAGAAATGTGAGATATACACGGACCACAAAAGTCTGAAATATATCTTCACACAGAAGGAGTTGAATATGCGTCAAAGAAGGTGGTTAGAATTAATCAAATATTATGATTGTGAAATTCTTTATCACCCGGGAAAGGAAAACGTAGTTGCCTTCGCTCTGAGCAGAAAGGGAAGGGAGAAATTATTTCAACTGACAATTCTAGAGGAGTTAATAAGAGATATGGAGAAATTGGAAATCAAAGTGAGGGGACCCGAGAGGTTTGCAGAAAAGTTATTTGTAATAGAAGCTTGTCCGACATTGTTGGATAGAGTAAAGGAAGCCCAGGAGAAAGATGGAGAGTGTGAGAAAATCAGAAGAAGGATCATAGAAAAAGGGGAAGAAAAATTTTGAATAGATACAGATGGTATCTTAAGATTCGAAGGGAGAGTATGGGTACCAGCAGTGGCTGAGATAATAGAGAAGATTTTGTACGAGGCTCATAATATGACGCATTTCATTCATCCGGGAGGCACAAAGATGTACCAGGACTTGAAGCAACATTTTTGGTGGCCAAATCTGAAATGAGAAATCGCGGAGTACGTTAGTAGATGTCTTACATGTCAACGTGTAAAAGAAGAACATCAGCGATCGAGTGGTTTACTCCAACCGTTGGAAATACCATAGTGGAAATGGGAGCATATTACGATGGATTTTGTGGTAGGACTTCCAGTCACACAGAAAGGTTTGGATGCCATTTGGGTCATCGTGGATCGACTTACGAAGACTGCACATTTTCTACCTATCAAGATCCGCTACAGTTTAAATCAATTAGCGAGTCTATACGTAAAGGAAATTATTTCACGACATGGAGTGCCGGTATCGATTATTTCTGATCGAGACCCGCATTTCACTTTAAAATTCTGGAAAAACTTGCAAGAGAGGATGGGAACACAGTTGAGATTGAGTACTGCTTATCATCCTCAGACTGACGGATAAAGTGAGCGAACAATATAAATGCTAGAGGACTTGCTTAGGACTTGCGTGATGGACTTCAAGGGAAATTAGGACAACCATCTACCCTTAGTCGAATTTGCGTATAATAATAGTTACCATACGAGTATCGGTATGCCACCGTATGAAGCTTTTACGGAAGGAAGTGCAGAACACCGTTATGTTGGGATGAAGTCAGAGAATGACGAATACTCGGGCTGGAGTTAGTACAACACACTGCAGATGTGGTGAAATTGATAAGGGCCAGACTTGTAGCAGCTCAAGATCGCCAAAAGAAGTACGCAGGCTTACATCGGCAAGACCTAGACTTTGAAGTCGACAGTTTTGTATCCTTAAAAGTATCTCCATGGAGGGGAAAAATCCGTTTCGGCAAGAAAGGAAAACTGAGTCCAAGATTCATAGGACCATTTGAGATACTACAACGAGTGGGCGAAGTAGCGTACAAAGTTGCACTACAAGCTGAGTTGGAGCACATCCATAACGTGTTTCACATATCTGTGTTGCGTTCGTACAAGCCCGGCTACAAACACGTGATTTCTTATGAACCCATTCAAGTGGAGAAGAACTTAGCATATGAAGAAATTCCTTCCCAAATTCTCGATATGAAAGAGAAAACCTTAAGGAATAAAGTTATTTCTTCTGTAAAGGTGTTTTGGCGTAACCACGATGTTGAGGAAGCAATGTGGGAGTTAGAAGATAGGATGATGTGGGATTATCTCCATCTGTTTGTGTAACCTTGTAGCAATTTCGGGACATAATTTTTATAAGGGGGAGGGGAAGATGTAATACCCGAGAATTTCTGCATATTATTAAATAAATATATTAATGAAAATTAATATTTATTTGAATATGAACAATTTCGTGTTATGAAATGAGATAACTCAATTATATTGAATAAATGAGAATATGTTGAGGTTGTGGTAAACTCGTTGAAAGCCTTGTGTGGCATGGTGATGGGAAATACTAATAGTAATGTTAATTAGCGAAGAAATTATAAGATGAGCAATTAAGTAATATTAATTTTTAATTGTTGTTGTAATATACTATTAATTATTAATTGGTGTGTGTTAGATTAATTAATTAATAGTGAGGATTAATTAATGATTATATTAATTAATTGATGATGGTTGTGGTAAAAGATTGAATTTGTTAGTTATTAACTAAGAATGTGTGATTACTATTATTTGCAATATATTATAAAGATAATTAACGATTATGGAAATCCATAACTACATTAATCAATGGTTGAATTAATTAATATTAGTATTGTAACGCTCCCATATCTATACTCTCACGGTATCTGATATGGTGTTTATAGAAAATCAACATAATGCTTTTAAATCTATACACCCATGGTATCTGATTATAAAATTACATTAAATAGAGGGACTACCAGATATAATTCTCATATATCCAAAATTCATAGTATCCCATAACAGTTGTCAATTCTCAAGAGAACTTTTACTGTGTTTGGATACCCTCACTTGGATAATTGAACTATATCTGTGACTAGAGTCTATCTATCTAAAATTTAGAGTATCAGCAATAATATGAAAAATTCATATTACTAATACCTCACCCAGATGTATAGTCTAAGCCAAACGAATTTATACTATCGTATCGATAGTAAATATCTATCCGAAATCCAGAGTATCAATAACAACATGAACAGTCCATGCTATTAATACCCTCACTCAGATAAATAGTTCCCAAGGATCTCAACTAGATTTGAAGAAGTCTAATTTTACATCTATGTATGTAAGAAAACACGGTTGCGGAAATAAAAATGTTATATATATCATAATATTAAGATTCGATTACATGATTCTCATAACAAGTTCTTATTACAAGGTATTCAAACAAACAAGAATATAATCTAATCTATGTAGGGACACTTCCCTTTATCTACTCCAGAAGTTCCAAGATTACCATCTAAAACTGCAAAGGGAATAATTTGCAAGGGTGAGCTATGACATGCTCATCAAGTTTTGTATTTATAACAATATAAGATTTGAAGAAATATAACAGTTCAAATTTTGATTGATAGTTGTACCATTTCTGGATTTCTAATTTCAACCATTTCTGGAATTTTCTTCCTTTCTGTCAGTTACACAGACTTGGAAATTTTGTTCAAATATGAGATAGGGGATCAGCCTATTCAACATCTTAGGAGTATGCATATAATCCTACCAGTGCTCAAAATACACTAAATGTCAATATATGAATTGACTAACTTTCAATCCCTTACGGGATACCCAACTTCAGTATAAGATGTCTTACCAAAATAATTTAGTTTGACTCAATAGTTCATGCTCCATAAACATTATCATATGAATAAACAATTTATTTCTTAGTTATGTTGGAACTATAACAATAACTTTACAATAAGAAGGTAATTCAATTGTAGGTGTAGTATATTATATCAACAGCATATCAAGATAAAAATCTTGTCCAATGAATAAACAAGGTTTAAGAAGTTTGCTTTATAAGAAATTTAAGGATAGAGAACTTGCTTGAGCGTAGATCAGTCAAGTTATGTTATTCAATCATTAATAAATACCTACGAAGTTCATATATATAAATCTAACACGTTAGTATTGATAACAATACTCAATTATAACATTAATATAATACCGGGTTAGATTAATTAGGTTTGGTGTTTAATACCTTTGATAAATGGACTAAATTTTATTTATAAAATTTAATTATAATTTAAAATACCTTTTTAGAAATTTCAAAGTATTTAAAACATTTATTTTGATTTTTAAATCATTTTTTTCTGTTTATAAGTAATTAATATTTACTTAAAATTTTACAAAAACATTGATTATAATTTAAAAAAATTTATATTCATTTATTATAATTTTTATATCATTAATAATATTTTCCATAATTATTTAGTATTTATAAATAATTATTCTAATTTCTTTATTAATAAGTTAATTATTAATAATATCAAAATAATATAAAATAATTATTGAATTTATGTAAAAATATCAGAATTTATTTATAATAATTTAATATAATTTTTAAAACTGTTTTTATATTTATTTATTAATTAATTCTTATTTTTATAATTTATTTTTAGAAAAATAATTTTCACCTGTCGCTAAAGCCCTTCAGTGACAGAAAGTGTCGCTGTAGGTGTTCTTGAATTTCTGGGCAGCAGTTTGGTCATGGCCGAGTGACTGGTTTGACCATTAATTATAAGGCTACTGTTAATGAGTTTTGGTTTGTTCAAGAGTTGATGTTGTAGTACTCATACAATAGTATAACACGAAATAAATTTTAGGCTTTAACCTTAATATAACAAGAAGCTATAGAGGCTCAAAGTCACTATCAGAGTTGTTCTTGAGTTTCTAGGTAACCCATAATAGAAGTCATGGCCGGTCAACAGTTTTGTGGCTTAAATATTTTTGATTCTGTGTATTAGATGTGTGTAATGTTTGTTGTAACTTGTAGTACATATGTCAGGGTACATATATATAACATTAAAATGAATAAAGCATAAATCTAAGGTCTTTATTTATGTTGATCAAAGTACATCCAAACGATGTTCTCCGTGTTCTTCAGTTTTCTTGAAAACCCCAGAAAAAATGGTCAAGCTCGGTCAATGGATTTTGACCATTAATTCCAGTAAACCTATACGTTGTTTGTTCAATTAAAGATCATAGATATGTAGTACATATATCAGGGTATTGATCTATAACAAAACTTACAAAAATCACAAACATAAGACGATTAAACAGATTGGTCAAAGTAGTTGGTTCAACTGTTCTTGAGCTTTCTGGGTAACCCAGAAAACTGCAATCCATGAACGGTCAACCAACTTTGACGGCTTATAACTTGAAATCTATGATTCAAATGAACCTGGTTTCTTTTCTAGATCAAAGACCTACTAACAGGCTACAAATACCAAATAATTAATAGACCAAAACATAAACACATATGAATCTATAGGATTTGACATTCGGTTGTTAGACTTAACTTTTAAAATTTCTAAATTTCTTAAAACACTTAATTAAGGCATCTAGATGTTATGAAAACGTGTTCTACCAATCTAACAGACTTTTTGACATACTAATACATAATTCTAAACATCTAACCAACAAATCTAACATAGGATCAAAGAGCTAATTATAAACTAGGGTTTGTACCTTTTCTTGAGTAATTTTTTATTCTAACTTCTGATGTTGTTGCTGCTATCACCCATGCTTGATTTGGTAGGTTTATAAGTGTATCTAGGCTTAGGAATATCGTGATTTTGCTTAGCCCTAAGGTTCCTATTTATAGAATTCTTTAACTTGGTTTTTTGGTCAATTTTGAGCAACTTGCCTCTACAAAGATCTGATCTGATGACTTTGGTGATGCTTGGTAGTTACAAGCATGTCATGTGCTACCTTAGAACTTGTAATGGTGATTCCTAACCTCCTTGTGAGCTAGTTAGGTTTGTTTAATAGCTTAATTAGGCTTTAATCTTCACTAATCTTGATTAAGCTTTTGTTTTTAATGATTAGGAATGTTAAGTAATGTTAATTAGTACCTAATTAAAGTTTACTACCCATGATTAGGTGTGAAGATAATCTAATTAGGGTTAATTTAGCTAATTAGGGTTAGGTTTACAAATTATGGTTATAGCGTTTTGCTAATTAGGGGTAGGGTTTGTTAATCTAGGATTGTTAACCTAAATTTCTCACTAAACCTAACAAGAACGAGAAAGTCTTTTTTCAGTGTAAGCACGACAAAGAAACTTGTCAAAATAATTTTACCGAAAAGTCCGAATATAAAAAAAATTAAGCACGAGGTGTCAAGCACGACGTTTTTCAGACAAAAAGTTATTTGGTCAAATTTGTAAAACCAAGTATATATTAACACAACACATTCAGAACGGATAAATTTTATTTATATAATGGGATTTTATACATACGAGTCTTATTAGGGTTTTGGATTTTTACATTCACCCCCACTAATAAGAATTTCGTCCTCGAAATTATAGTACAAGTTAAGTAAATAATTGAGGATAATTCTCGCGCATTTTATCTTCAAGCTCCCATGTAGCTTCTACAACGTTCTGATTCCCCGAAATTAATTTGACCGATGCTATCAGTTTATTTCTCAGGACTTGCTCTTTACAGTCGACGATCTGCACATGTTCTTCTACATAAGAAAGATCTTCCTCTATTTGGATTGGCTCATATTGTATAACGTGTTTATAATCAGGTTTATATGGTCTTAATACGGACACACGAAACACATTATAAATATGATTTAACTCAGGAGGTAGTGCTATTTCATAAGCAACTTCACCAACCCTTCTCAAAATTTCAAAAGGTCCAATGAATCTCAGACTTAATTTTCTTTCTTGCCAAAACTTATCTTGCCTTTCCATGGAGATACTTTCAAGAATATGTGACTTCCTATGTTATAGTTTCATTGTTGACGATGTGGATCGGCGTATTTTCTTTATCGATCTTGAGATGCTTGTAATCGTTGACGAATAATTCTGATAGTTTCAGTTGTTTGTTGAATTATCTCCGGTCCTAACATTTATCTTTACCCGACTTCATCCCAACATAAAGGTGTTCTACATTTACGCCCATATAAAGCTTAATAGGGTGGCATACCTATGTTAGCATGATAACTATTGTTATAGGCAAATTTGACTAAGGGTAACTGATCTTCCCAACTTCCTTTGATATCTATAATACAAGTTCTTAGCATATACTCTAATGTTTGTATGGTTCTCTCACTCTGTCCATCAGTCTGAGGATGATAAGATGTACTTAATCTTAGTTGTGTTACTAAGTGTTTTGGAAGGCTTTTCCTAAAATTAGAAGTAAATCTTGGATCTCGATCTGATACTATGGACATAGGTACTCCATACCTAGAGATAATTTCATTGATGTAAAGTTTGGCAAGGTGATCTAAGTTATGAGTAATCTTAATAGGCAAAAAGTGAGCTGATTTTGTTAAACGGTCAACTATTACCCAAATTACATTATGGCCCTTTTGTGTAGCTGGAAGACCAACAACAAAATCCATAGTTATATGTTCCCACTTCCACTCGAGAATTGGTAAGGGTTGAAGTAAACCACTCGGCTTTTGATGCTCAGCCTTAACCCTTTGACACGTGAGACATTTACTTACCCATTCTGCTATTTCTCTTTTCATGTTTGACCACCAAAAGTGTCGACTTAAATTCTTATACATTTTTGTACTGCTAGGATGTATAGCAAATTTAGAATTACGAGCTTCTTTTAAAATTTCTTCTTTTAAAGCTTGGTCTAACGGAACCCGGATTCTATTTTCATATCTTATTATTCCATCCATATCTATTCGAAATTTATTATACTTATCATGTGCTGAAATAGATTTAAACTTCTGACATTCTTCATCCTTCTCCTGTATCTCTTTAACTTTATTAAGCAAAGATAAAACTCCTAAAATATACAACTTTTGGGTAGAGGTAGTTGGACATTCCACCTCAATCTCTAAATTTTCAAAGTCTTTTATTAACCTATTATTGGTGGTTAATACATTCAATTTTTCCTGATTCTTTCTACTTAACGCATCAACTACAACATTGGCCTTACCGGGATGATATAAAATTTCATAGTCAAAATCCTTTATCAGTTCTAACTATCGTCTCTGTCTTAAATTTAATTTCTTTTCTGTAAAAATATATTTCAGAATTTTATGATCTTTATATATCTCGCACTTCTCCCCCGTACAAGTAATGTCTCCAAATTTTTAGAGCAAAAACTACTACGGCTAACTCTAGGTCATGAGTAGGATACCTCTTCTCATAATCTTTGAGTTGTCGTGATGCATAATGTAAGACCCCAACTTATTATGAATAATATTAAATTTTCTCTATTTATTATCTTGAAATAATTGGGAGATAATTTGATATAATACTTTGGTTATGGGTGAAATGTGAAAATTTTACAAAATAAGCAAGTAGTTATAAAATATTCATTTTGTCGTGGAATATTCTTGCTGCCAGAGAATATTCGTACGACGGCGCAACCATTTGTAACAGAATAACTGTCGGATGAAGAAAACGAAAAGTTTGAGTTTTTATAAATAACGGCGTAGTTGTTACTATGAATACTGTTGAATTACCCGGTGGTTAAAATACAGTAATACGCGTGGTTGTGCAGTAGCACACAGTATTGCACAATATTTTTGAATTATTGATTCTTACGTAAGAAGGCACTACTCAATAATTGTTACATTAATTACTTTTCAATATTCTATTTTATTGATTCAATAATTGCTGCGTTGATATTTTATATTATTGTTATTTTAATAATTGTCACTGCACAGTATTTCCCATTATCAGATCAATAATTCATATTATTTGAATAATATTATTAGATAGCATTATTGGCAATGTCTAGAAAGTTCTGTCTAAGGAGAGGTTTGGTCACCTAATTGTGCGCCAGTAAGGAGAAATCCTTATCGGAAAGTCTCCTCTTTCCTGGGAACGGTCTGGTTGTCATAATTGTGACTCTGTAAATGTTGGTCGATTTCGCAACCGATAAACACGCGCAAGTATACGCGGTCTAACAAGTAATACAGTGATAAGAGAGTGTCGAACCCACGAGGACAAAGACTTAACAGGAAACAACTACTAAGGTAAAGTCGTTACTAATCTTATCTAAACAAAAGAAATAGATGGTTGGTTAAACAAATTCTATAGGACAATCAAATTGCGAGAAGAAACAGCTCTAAGAAATAAAGATAGGATTACAACTCCCCTAATGCTTCGCCTAATCTTCTAACTCTCCGTATATAAACAAATCAAGGAATGGCCAACCGAGATTAAAGTAAGCATAAGCTTCTGTCGAAGGTCAAATGCTAATCCTTGACAAGCTAGAACACAATATGTCTATTGGTGAATCTAATCTGACCAAGGTCATTAGTGCACAACTCCAAGGTCACACAAGGCAAGTGAGGATATGTCTATCCTACAAGCACAATAAGCCCACAATTAAATGTCAGGACAAAACAAGTGTCATTGTATTTAAAGGAAGACAGTAATATCCATTTATCAATTTCCACTACTATCAAAACCTATTTCTTTATCAAGAAATAAGACATTATAAGCAAAATACAACAACCCATTCCAAAATGCTTCATTATATAAAACGAGAGAGAAAGTCGATTAAGCTATTCAAAAAGTTACATTGCAATCCTAACAATGGAGTTAGTTCATAACTATGAGACTAACACACAGTTCTAATACACCACCCATTTCAGACAAATACAATAAATAGAAGATTTGAAATAAGAAAAACCCCTAAAGAAAGGAGTACTCTTCAGTCAAACAATCTCTTCACTTGCACGATCTGAGAAAATGGAGAGTAACGGATCTCTTTTCAACAAGCTTTCTCTTATCCTCTTCTCTATTTTCTAGCTTTTTTCTATCTTTTTCTGCTCTATCCTCCCTATCTTCTAACAGCCGCCTCTCTCTCCTTATATCCTCTAACATTTGCTAGGTCAAACACTTCCTGTCTGCCTGGGAACCGGAGGTGGCGCCGCGGCGCGGGACACGAAGTTCTTGAGTCGCGCTGCGGCGCGGAATAAAGATCTGGGACACGGAGCTCGCGCTGCAGCGCGAGCCAACATATGAAAAGTGGCGCCGCGGCGCGGATATTTGACAGCATGGATAGATAGTGGCGCTGCGGCGCGGCCAATAACTCTGGCATTGGCGCCGCGGCGCGGGAAAGTTCAAAAAGACAGTTTTGCCCCTTCAAAGCAGCACAAACACTGCGAAGCTCTGCAATGCAACGATTAAATACAAAAACACTATATTCCCAATAAAACTATATAAAAACTATGAATCCAGGCAAGTAATTAAGGCAGAAAATATCCGATTCGCAGGTTTAAATCCCACTCATCAAATACCCCCAAACTTAAGTCTTTGCTTGTCCTCGAGCAAACTATCTAACACAATAATAACAGTAGACACTAAGAATGCGAAAGGAACATAAAAATATATACTAGCATCGCAGCTACATTTATCTATAAAAACTACCCCCAAAAGAAAGAGTCAAACACGGGGATGAACAAGGCTTCAATCTAATTCAAGCATAAGACTGTAATCGATCCAATCTGAGCATGTGTGTGAAAATCAACCGTCCTGACTAATCATAGCCCAAATAAGCTCGCATAGTTGATTGTTAAAACCAAGCACATTCCGCAACTTAAACATTCAACAAGCATTAAGAACAAGACGCAAATGCAGGGAAAGATCAAAGGTTTTAGCAAGCCGATAGTAAAATCAGACTCGGACAGTACTTAATTACCTTAGGCTAATCAGAACTACCCATGAATGAGCTTTTGATCAGCGACTCCCAAGCCAGACGACTTTAGGGCACTAGGTGTAGAACACCCCGAAGAATCTAATAACTCGAGCAGTATTGGCCACGTAATCAACATAAGCCAACTGAGACTTCACAACGAGAACCAAGATTTAACAGCGAGTGCATTTTATGCTCCATCTCGATATCGGCTCTGCGTTTATAGGCGAGTGCGTTTTACGCTCCATCTCGACCCACCGCACAACTTTCGATATAATATAAATTTATTTTTTTTTAAACGAGTGCATTTTATGCTCCATCTCGATATCGGCTCTGCGTTTATGGGCGAGTGCGTTTTACGCTCCATCTCGACCCACCGCACAACTTTCGATATAAACAACCTTAGCTAGAAACCACGATCCAAAACTGCATAGACACCCAAGTCTTTTATTACCTTGCACAAATGAAAGTTTATAAGAGTGAACAACTAGTCAACACAATCAACACACAAACTAAATTCGAAGAATAACTAGTTAACACAGCTGGTCAGAGCTTGCTAGAAGGACGGATCAATAACAGTCTAAACTTGTCAATTCATAAACCCCTAGCACAAGGCAAGCTTGACACAATTCTATGAGATATATACTCATTTGGCGCTAGACATAGCCACAATCCAACAAAAATTAGCAATGATAAATATAACACCCTTGCTAAATAGCAGCTCAAAATAGGGTGAAAAGGCCATTAACATGGCACAAACATCCGAATCTGTAAAAGCCCCAAAAAGATGGCTAGAAACCACAATCATGCTAAATAAAATCAACATAAAACCAAAAACAGCTCATGCATCCATAATGATAAAGATAAACAACCAAATCCCGCAGTTCAAAAGACTGCACCAAAACATAATAAGGAAATAAAGTCAGACAGTAGTCCTAACATGGTAGCACTAAGATAAACAGATAAAACTTAAAAGCAACACCCCCAAACTTAAGGAGAGCAATGCCCCCATTGCTAAAACGTAAAGCAGTTGAATACACAAGAGGGCTTCCTTGGAGATCGCTCACTCCGCAGCAGTTTCAGCCTCATCTTCATCAGCGCCGTCAGCTTCGGCGGGCGGTGATGGAGGAGGGTAAGGTGGAAAGATGGGAGGATCGGGAAACTGGTAAGGCGTGAAGTCAATGCCCTCGCCACAATAATCAGTGTAGATCCCCTGCATAATATTCACCAGCTCAGCCTGGTACTGCATCGCTATCTCCTGCCTTTGAGCCACAGCAGCGATATGCCTCCGCTGCCTCTGTGCTTTGGCGTCCTGCTTCTGATGCAGCAGGGTAAGGGATGCCATGATGTCTGTCAAAAGACCCTGACTAGCCGGTCCTGACTCAGGTGCTTGAGGAGGCTCTGGTTCGGCGGAAGGAGGCGGTGCTGTAGGCGGTCCATACCCTTCGCCCCTTACATGAGATTCTGCCCCGTCCCAAACAGTGAAGCGTTTGATCGTCAGATGGTCAATTATAGTCATGGGCGGCGAAACTATCTCATCAAGCCCCCACTGTACCCCTGCATGCTTGCACAATGTCGTGATCACAGATGGATGGGGAAGTCCCGAAACGACTGTACTCTTGATTGCCTTAATGATCGAGTCGTGGATGAGAACTCCTATATCCACGTTCAATCCCGTGACAATGGCGAAAAACAGAATCGCCCTGTCTTTAGTCACATCGCTTAGGTGACGGGTCGGTAGCATGGAGGCGCAAATGAAGCTGTACCACGCCTTCCCGTAGCGACTGAGCGCAGCAGCCGGGAAGCTAGTCTTCTCACCGGTATAATCATTTTTCTTCCACGCCGTGCCAGGCTTGCAAAGCCTTCTGATAACATCCTCCTGGTCATAACTGCGGATCCCCAGCTACATATAATCATTACCCGCGTAGTTGGGTGCGTCGAACAGTGCATTGATTGCTATACTGTCAAATGACACCGGTCTACCCCTGACTATAACCACAGCAGGACCATCAGGACTGGCGTTGGCATAGAATTCTCGAACCACAGGCACAACAGCAGATACGGGCGGCTTGGTGAAGTTTACCCACTTCCGCTCGATAATCATATTCATGAGCTCCCCGTCCTTTCTATCGGGCCGCAACCCCCGCTCAGGAAGCAAATTACGCTTGCCAAAGGAGTCTCTGTACCGCTTCCACGTTGCCTCACTAACAAACTTGGCAGGGTCCCAAGCCTGTAGCGGTGCCGCGGCAGAAGACGAAGATCCGCCGACACTAAGACGCTGCCTTTTTGGTGCCATGGTAACAGTAAGCTTGAATCAAACTTTAGCGGAACGACCCTAGAAGCACGGCCAACCTCAACCCCAAAGCAAACCCAGCGAAGATTAAACCAAGACAGCCCCAATTGGCCTACACTTTTGGTTCAGGTAATTTATCGAACACCTTGCGTGCGATGCCCAAACAAAACCTGGACAGCCCTTAATTGAACTAGCTCTAACCCGATTTCCATCAGTGGAAATCGCCCCAAATCACACTAGAAGAAGAGCACGGAAAAGAACTTAAACAAAATCTCGGATCCAAAGAAAACTCTCAAAATTACCTTTTGAAGGAAACCCTAGCACTTGAGTGGGGGGAGCCTTTGATGAATTGATGCAAATCAGATTGTTAGAGGCTGAGTAGAGACACGACCGATGAAGACAGTTATATGGCTGATGGATCGCAGGTGCAGGATGCCAAGAGGGAGACTGCAGAGATGGTTGAGAAGAGCAGGAGACTTAGCCGATCAGCCTGCTTTATAAAGCAATTGGGAAACAAAATCTCGCTAGTGGCGCCGCGGCGCGAGATATTGTATGTTGTTTGGCGCCGCGGCGCGAGTTAGCAGTAGCCGTGTACATTTGGTGGCGCCGCGGCGCGAGATTTCCTTTGTTGGATGGCGCCGCGGCGCGAAATAGCAGTAGCTGGGCATATTCGGTGGCGCCGCGGCGCGAGATATTGTATGTTGTTTGGCGCCGCGGCAGCGAGTTAGCAGTAGCCGGGTACTTCTTGTGGCGCCGCGGCGCGAAATCCCCTTTGATGGATGGCGCCGCGGCGCGAGTTCCTGCACTCTGAGTCCTTTTTCCATCTGTTATCTGCACAGACCAAAACAAGCACAACAACTACCCTACACAAGCAAACATACATTATTAAAAACACAACAAACTCTATAAGCAACATGTTAAACACAAAACATAAAAGCTATCAGCTAAGCTAAGTGATAAAATTAACAATCACTGAATAAACTTGGAATCAGTGAAGAAACAACTAATATTTATACCGAGGTGGGGGTGCCTCCCCACCAAGCGCGTGTTTTATAGTCGTCAGCTTGACTATTCATCCCGACTTAGGTCGGGTCTCCAAGTGTAATGGAGGTATTTTGACGGTCAACCTCGCCGCCCCAGTAGAGCTTTAAACGTTGCCCATTCACCTTGAATGTGGAATCGGAATTTGGATCCATAAGCTCAATTGCTCCATGGGGATAAACCTTAGCTATAGTGAAGGGGCCCGACCATCGGGACTTTAGCTTCCCGGGAAACAATTTTAGCCTGGAGTTAAACAGAAGAACTTGCTGACCCGGTTCAAAATGCCTCTCAAGGATCTTCTTGTCGTGCCACTTCTTGGTCTTTTCCTTGTACAACTTGGCGTTTTCATATGCCTGCAGATGAAATTCATCTGCTTCATTCAATTGTAACAGCCGTTTTTCACCGGCTGCCTCAAGATCAAAGTTAAGCTTGTGAATCGCCCAGTAAGCGCTGTGCTCCAATTCGACCGGGAGATGACAAGCTTTTCCATAAACTAGTCGGTAAGGGGACATTCCGATGGGCGTTTTATACGCTGTACGGTAGGCCCATAATGCATCATCAAGCTTCTTCGACCAATCCTTACGGTTTGGGTTAACGATCTTTTCCAGGATGCGTTTCACCTCTCGGTTTGAAATTTCAACTTGGCCGCTGGTCTGAGGGTGGTAAGCAGTGGCTATTTTATGAGTTACCCCATACTTGGCTAGAAGTGCTTCAAAATACTTATTGCAGAAGTGTGACCCTTCATCGCTAATTATGGCCCGAGGCGTGCCAAAACGGGTAAAAATATTCTTTTTGAGGAACTGAAGCACCACCTTCGCATCATTTGTCGGCAAGGCAACTGCTTCCACCCACTTTGAGACATAGTCAACTGCCACCAGGATGTAGAGATTGTTGAACGAGGACGGGAAAGGTCCCATAAAATCAATGCCCCAGACATCAAATAACTCTACTTCCAGAATATTTTGCAGCGGTAGTTCATGCCGCTTCGAAATAGTGCCCACCCGTTGGCATCTGTCACAATGCATCACATATGCGTGAGCATCTTTAAAAAGGGTGGGCCAATAGAATCCTGACTGCAGCACTTTAGCGGCAGTTCGCTGGCCTCCGAAATGACCTCCATAATTAGATGAATGGCAATGATGCAACACGTCTTCAATTTCTTCTTCAGGCAAACATCTACGCAAGATCTGATCCGAACACTGTTTGAATAGGAAAGGCTCGTTCCAAAAATATTGATTGGTATCTTTAAGGAATTTCTTCCTTTGTTGGAAACTCAGGCCTTGTGGGATAACTTGGCAAGCGACGTAATTTGCGAAGTCCGCATACCACGGGGCTTTGCCATGTACCAATAAGAGCTGCTCGTCTGGAAAGAATTCATTTATAGCTCTGTCGGCTTCAGTAGACGATGTAGTGTTTTCCAATCTACTTAAATGGTCGGCAACTTGATTCTCAGTTCCCTTCTTGTCTCTGATTTCTAAGTCAAATTCTTGTAGGAGCAAAACCCACCGTATCAATCTCGGCTTAGCGTCCTTCTTTTCAATCAAATACTTGATTGCCGAGTGATCGGTGTATACGATCACCTTCGTCCCGATGAGGTAGGAACGGAACTTATCGAAAGCATACACTACTGCCAACAACTCCTTTTCAGTGGTAGTATAGTTTAACTGCGCGTCCGTCAGTGTCTTGCTGGCATAGTAGATAGTGTGGAAGACCTTCTCCCTTCGCTGGCCTAAAACTGCCCCTATAGCAAAATCACTAGCATCGCACATAAGCTCAAAAGGGTAGGTCCAGTCAGGAGCTACCACAATAGGTGCTGTGACAAGTCTTGTCTTTAAGGATTCAAAAGCGCCCAAGCAGGCGGCATCAAAGTGGAAAGGCTGATCTTTTTCCAGCAGGGTGCACAACGGTTTGGTAATGCGCGAAAAGTCCTGGATGAACCTTCTGTAAAATCCGGCGTGCCCGAGAAAACTCCTTACCCCTTTTACTGAGGTGGGCGGGGGAAGGTTGTTGATAACATCTATCTTGGCCTTATCAACCTCAATACCTCTAGCAGAAATCCGATGACCCAAAATAATGCCCTCTTCAACCATGAAGTGACACTTCTCCAAATTTAGCACAAGGTTTGTTTCGGCGCAGCGATGGAGAACTGCAGTCAGATTTGTTAGGCAGTTATCAAACGAGCTCCCAAACACAGAGAAGTCGTCCATGAAGACCTCCAGGGTCTTTTCAACCATGTCAGAGAAGACTGACATCATACACCGCTGAAACGTAGCGGGGGCATTGCACAACCCGAAAGACATCTTCCGAAAGGCAAAAGTCCCATATGGACATGTGAATGTCGTCTTCTCCTGATCTTCCGGGGCAATAGAAATCTGATTGTACCCCGAGTATCCATCCAGTAAACAGTAGTATTCATGTCCCGCCAACCGATCGAGCATTTGATCAATGAAAGGAAGAGGAAAGTGATCCTTACAGGTTGCTTTGTTCAGTTTCCTGTAATCCATGCACACTTCTCCACCCAGTCACCGTCCTGGTGGGAATAAGCTCATTATTCTCATTGGGCACAACTGTCATGCCTCCTTTCTTGGGCACACACTGGATCGGACTAACCCACGGACTATCGGAGATGGGGTAGATAATGCCCGCATCAAGCAATTTAATGATTTCCTTCCTGACGACCTCTTTCATTATCGGATTTAGCCGCCTCTGGTGCTCTATAGAAGGTTTTGAGCCTTCCTCCAATAGGATCTTGTGCATGCAAATAGTTGGACTGACCCCTTTTATGTCTGCAATCGACCATCCCAACGCCGTTTTGTACTTCTTTAGCACAATGAGCAACTTCTCTTCCTGACACTTGGTTAGAGAAGCAGAAATTATCACAGGTAATGAAAGAGAATTTCCCAAATATGCATACCTTAGATGGTTAGGCAACGGTTTTAGCTCAAGAGCTGGAGGCTCAATGATTGACGGCAAACCCTTGGAAGTTGATGCCTCATCATCTTTAAGAGACTCGAATTGGCGGTGCGAATGCCTTGATCTTAGCGGATCATCAAGCCACATGGCACATTCAATATGCGATGGCTCTTCCGTAGTACTCGCCCCTGTTAGTGTAGCTTCTAGAGAATCTTTAATGCACGTCTCTGAGAATACCCCATTCACTGCTTCAGCAATCGTAGTGACCTGGAAGCAATCCTCAGGGGTGTTAGGATATTTCAGAGCACGGAAAACATTGAAGGTCACCTCTTGGTCTTGAACTCTCATTGTTAGCTCCCCTTTTTGGACGTCAATCAGGGTCCTCCCAGTTGCCAAAAATGGCCTCCCCAATATTATCGGGATTTCTCTATCTTCCTCAAAATCAAGAACTATGAAATCTGCCGGAAATATGAACTTGTCCACCTTCACTAGCACATCCTCCACAATTCCCTTCGGATAAGTTAAAGATCTGTCAGCCAATTGCAGGGTGATGCTAGTCGGCTTGGCATCATTAAGACCCAATTTTTTGTAAATGGAAAGGGGCATCAAGTTTATGCTGGCCCCTAGGTCACACAGAGCCTTTCCAATGAATTGGTCCCCAATTGTGCACGGGATTGTAAAACTTCCCGGATCTTTGAGCTTAGGCAGAAGTTTGTTTTGGAGGATTGCACTACTTTCTTCAGTTAAAGACACCGTCTCATAGTCTCCCAATTTCCGCTTCTTGGACAAAATGTCCTTCATGAACTTTACGTAACTGGGCATTCCTTCCAACGCCTCTGCAAATGGAATGTTTATGTGCAATCTTTTGAACACCTCTAAGAATTTGGAAAATTGCTTATCTAGTTTCTGCTTTTGCATCCGCTGGGGGAAGGGTAATTGAGGGAGAGGCCGATGTATTGCAGTGATAGGAGGAGATGGTGTCGGGGGTCTGTCTTGACCACTTGCGTCACCCCCATCTTTCTCAGAAATCTCCGTTTCAGGAGTTGCCTCTTCAGCCGCCCTATTGTCGTCCACAGGAATTTCCTCACCACTTTGTACTTGAGTGGTTCTCCCACTTCTGAGGGTTACTGCTTTACACTGTTCCTTGCCTTCCCGTTTAGGGTTTACATCAGTGTCACTAGGCAATGCGCCTTGTGGCCGACTGTTTAATGCAGTAGCCAACTGACCCATTTGTACCTCAAGATTCCTAATGGAGGCCTCTTGATTGTTACTTCTGGTTTCGTTCTGGGCTATGTACCTAGAAAGCAGATCTTCTAAACTTGGTTTTCTCTCCTGTTGAGGGGGAGGATGGTGAAACTGATTCTGAATGCTCTGAGGTTGCGGGTTGAACTGAGTTGTAGGTTGGAATCCAGGAGGGTTAGCATAACTCTGCCTGGTAGAAGGAGGTTGTGGTTGTTTGGGGTTATTGTTGTTGTTGTTGTTATTACTCCATGAAAAATTTGGATGATTTCGCAACCCCGGATGGTAATGGGTTGGAAGGTTTGAGTTTTGTTGCCGCCCGTAGTTAGAAACGAATTGCACCGATTCAGGGCTTATAGCACACAGATCGGTCGGGTGGCTTCCTTGACATAATTCACACTGGACCATGACACTCTGCACATTTTGAACTGCAGAAGGTCCCAAGGTGTCAAGCCTTTTTGTTAGCGTCGCTACCTGAGCTGCTAGCGATGTGACCGAGTCCACTTCATAAACCCCCGCTGCTCTTCTCGGAGCTTGCCTATCATTAGGCCACTGGTAATTGTTGGCCGCTGTGTGATGTTTGGACATGAATGCCCCTCCAGATGCGGCATCAATACTCGAACGAGTAGATCCGGATAATCCATTGTAAAAGGTCTGGATGGGAAGCCATTCCGGCAAACCATGGTGCGGGTATTTTCTCAGTAGATCCTTAAATCGCTCCCAAGAGTCGTATAAGGATTCGGATTCAAATTGTACAAAGGACGTGATTTTGTGCCTGAGCCTAGCTGTTTTGGCAGGCGGAAAGAACTTCGCCATGAATTTCTGCGCCAAGTCAGCCCATGTTGTAATGGAGCCAGTCGGCAGTGAATGTAGCCAGCTCTTGGCTTTGTCCCTTAATGTAAATGGGAACAGCCGGAGCCTGATGGCTTCGTCAGACACTCCGTTGCATTTGAAGGTGTCACAGATTTCCACAAAATTAATCAAGTGATCATTGGGGTCGTCATTAGGCATTCCCCCAAACTGAATGTTTGTGCACATTTGAATAATGCCCGGCTTTATCTTGAAATTATTAGCCTGAATGGCGGGCCTTACAATGCTCGCCTGGAGATCATCAACACGAGGCATAGCATAATCCCTCAGAGACTTCTGAAGCTCCTCAGCCATTATGACAGGCACAGGTATGTCCTCGGGTGTGTCCACAAATTTCTTTCTCGACAGTCGTTTGAAGGTCCTTTCAACCTCGGGATCAAGAGGTATTGTAATCAGCCCTTTCCGAGGTGGCATAAACAATGAAGACTACCTGAAGAGAGAGTTAAACAAATCGGTTTAAAGTAAGATTGTAATGACTTAGATTTAATAATGTAAAACAATTAATTCTTAAGTCCCCGGCAACGGCGCCAAAAACTTGTTGGTCGATTTCGCAACCGATAAACACGCGCAAGTATACGCGGTCTAACAAGTAATACAGTGATAAGAGAGTGTCGAACCCACGAGGACAAAGACTTAACAGGAAACAACTACTAAGGTAAAGTCGTTACTAATCTTATCTAAACAAAAGAAATAGATGGTTGGTTAAACAAATTCTATAGGACAATCAAATTGAGAGAAGAAACAACTCTAAGAAATAAAGATAGGATTACAACTCCCCTAATGCTTCGCCTAATCTTCTAACTTTCTGTATATAAACAAATCAAGGAATGGCCAACCGAGATTAAAGTAAGCATAAGCTTCTGTCGAAGGTCAAATGCTAATCCTTGACAAGCTAGAACACAATATGTCTAATAGTGAATCTAATCTGACCAAGGTCATTATGCACAACTCCAAGGTCACACAAGGCAAGTGAGGATATGTCTATCCTACAAGCACAATAAGCCCACAATTAAATGTCAGGACAAAACAAGTGTCATTGTATTTAAAGGAAGACAGTAATATCCATTTATCAATTTTCACTACTATCAAAACCTATTTCTTTATCAAGAAATAAGACATTATAAGCAAAATACAACAACCCATTCCAAAATGCCTCATTATATAAAACGAGAGAGAAAGTCGATTAAGCTATTCAAAAAGTTACATTGCAATCCTAACAATGGAGTTAGTTCATAACTATGAGACTAACACACAGTTCTAATACACCACCCATTTTAGACAAATACAATAAATAGAAGATTTGAAATAAGAAAAACCCCTAAAGAAAGGAGTACTCTTCAGTCAAACAATCTCTTCACTTGCACGATCTGAGAAAATGGAGAGCAACGGATCTCTTTTCAACAAGCTTTCTCTTCTCCTCTTCTCTATTTTCAAGCTTTTTTCTATCTTTTTCTGCTCTATCCTCCCTATCTTCTAACAGCCGCCTCTCTCTCCTTATATCCTCTAACATTTGCTAGGTCAAACACTTCCTGTCTGCCTGGGAACCGGAGGTGGCGCCGCGGCGCGGGACACGAAGCTCTTGAGTCGCGCTGCGGCGCGGAATAAAGATCTGGGACACGGAGCTCGCGCTGCAGCGCGAGCCAGCATATGAAAAGTGGCGCCGCGGCGCGGATATTTGTCAGCATGGATAGATAGTGGCGCTGCGGCGCGGCCAATAACTCTGGCATTGGCGCCGCGGCGCGGGAAAGTTCAAAAAGACAGTTTTGCCCCTTCAAAGCAGCACAAACACTGCGAAGCTCTGCAATGCAACGATTAAATACAAAAACACTATATTCCCAATAAAACTATATAAAAACTATGAATCCAGGCAAGTAATTAAGGCAGAAAATATCCGATTCGCAGGTTTAAATCCCACTCATCAGTAAAATTATTTGTGAATAATTAATTATTAATTTATATGATAAAGAAATAATTATTTCATAATTGATGGTTATATTTATTTTATGTGGATATAATTGAAGGAATTAATGTTGAGTTGTTTTTGTCGGAATGGAAGTATTAAAAATTAAATCACTGTTCTTGAGATATATTGTGTGAGTTATAATTTTTAATCTGACCGTTGGATCGTTGTTAATTTTGTATATGTTATACATATATAAGTTGAGTATATGTCCACAAATTTTAAACCGTTAAAAATGAACGAATGATTTGTTATGAATTTTAAGAGGTGACTGATTCGGAAATTAGGGTTATAATTGATTATGGTGGAAAATTCTAGAATTGAGTGGGTTACCTGTTGAACTTATTTCTTTAAAGATACTTGCATTTGATGTGATTTATGGATTTATTGGTTAACCACTCATTATGCCAAAATTGATTATTTTCGTAAGGTTGTTAGTTTTTATATTCCTAACCAATTTGTTATACGAATACAAGCAACTAAACCACATAAATCAGTCACTATCATATCAAGCCATAAAGCTATTCGTTTATTGAAAAACGGATGTCAAGCTCTCTTAGCCCATATTATGGACTTGAACTAAAACACGTCAGATTTGAATAATATTTCTGTTGTTAATGAATTTCCTGATGTATTTCCTAAAGAACTTTCTGGTCTACCCCCGGAACATGAAGTTGAATTCTTTTGAACTTCAGGAGTTAAAAGTCCAACTACAGGAATTGTTAGACATCGGTTTCATTCGTCCTAGTACATCTCCTTGGGGTGCTCCTGTTTTATTTGTAAAGAAGAAAGACGGGAGTATGCAACTTTGTATTGACTACCGAGAATTAAACCATTTTACCATCAAGAATAGGTATCCACTACCTCGCATTGATTACCTGTTTGACCAGTTTCAAGGAGCACAATAATTTTCAAAGATCGATCTTCGTTCTGGATATCATCAGCTGAATATTAAAACTGAGGATATTCCAAAGACTGTGTTCAGAACTCGGTACGGTCATTATGAATTCTTAGTCATGTCTTTTGGATTGACTAATGCTCCTGTTGCTTTCATGGATATGATGAACCGTGTATTCAAGGAATATTTGGATCAGTTCGTTTTTGTCTTTATTGATGACATCTTCATCTATTCCAAAAGCCGTGAAGATCATGAGCACCATTTGAAGCTGGTACTTCAAAGACCTCGTGACAACAAGCTATATGCCAAGCTGAAGAAATGCGAGTTCTGGCTTAAGGAAGTAGCATTCCTTGGGCACATGGTGTCAAAACATGGAGTATCTGTTGACCCGGCAAAGATTGAAGCAATCCAAAGTTAAGAGCAGCCGAAGTCGGTAACCGAAGTGCGTAGCTTTCTGGGCTTAGCTGGTTATTATCGGAGATGCGTGGAAGGATTCTCTTGAATCACTACTCCGTTAACTCAATTGACTCGGAAAGATGAAAAATTTGTATGGAGCGAGGAATGTGAGAAGAGTTTCCAAGATCTCAAGAGGAGACTCATTTCGGCACCTATTCTGACAATACCATCTAGTTCGGATGGATTTGTTATCTACAGTGATGCTTCAGAAAAAGGGTTAGGATGTGTTCTCATGCAACATGAGAAAGTCAAAGCCTATGCCTCGCGACAATTCAAAAAATATGAGAGGAATTATTCTACTCATGATCTGGAGTTGGCAGCAGTCGTTTTTGCGTTTAAAATTTGGAGACACTACCTGTATGGGGACAAAGTGGAGATTTATACGGATCATAAAAGCCTCAAATATTTCTTCACCCAAAAGGAACTCAACATGCGGTAACAACGTTGGCTCGAGTTGTTGAAAGATTACGACCATAACATTCAATATCATCCTGGAAAAGCGAACGTTGTAGCTAACGCATTGAGTAGAAGATCGTATGCGGGTACGAGTGCAATGTTGTTAACACAAAGACCCATTTTGTACGTCTTACAAAGGATGGCAAATATATAAGTAGAAGTGGCTTTAATCGATAAAGTTAAAGTTGCTCAAACCACAGACCCAAAGATGATACGCATGAAGACGAAAGTGAAAGAAGGTGCTATTCCGGAGGCAAGAATTGATGAAGATAGAATACTTAGAGTCAACTCCAAACTTTGCATTCCTAACGATTCTGACTTGAAACATAGAATCATGATGGAGGCACACAACACACCATTTTAAATCCATCCTGGGATACTAAAATGTATCATGATCTTCGATATACATTTTGGTGGAGCAATATAAAGAGAGAGATCGCGAAGTTTATCTCGAGGTGTTTAACTTGTCAACGTGTAAAGGCGGAGCATCAAGTACCATAGGGTCCATTGCAACCACTTGAGATTCCAAAATGGAAGTGGGAACACATTACCATGGATTTCATTACAGGTCTTCCTAAGGTTTCTCAAGGCATAGATGCGATTTGGGTTATTGTTGATAGATTAACCAAGTCTGCTCATTTCTTGCCTATACGTGAGACGTATTCCCTTGAATTTCTTGCTAGTATGTACGTAAATGAGATTGTGAGATTGCATGGCATGCCAGTATCCATAGTTTTGGATCGTGACCCAAGATTCACTTCACGATTTTGGGTTAGCTTGGATAAAGCTATGGGCACAGATTTACGATTCAGTTCAGCATACCATCCTCAAACAGACGGGCAATTAGAAAGAATTATTCAAACCCTTGAAGATCTATTAAGACTCTGTGTCCAAGATTTTAAAAGAAGTTGGGATAAGTACTTGCCATTGGTGGAATACTCCTACAATAACAATTATCAAGCAAGTATAAGCATGGCTCCATTCGAGGCGTTATATGGACGAAAGTTTCGTTCTCCAGTATGCTGGGACAAGGTGGGAGAAGCAACGTTGTTGGGACCAGAATTAGTATGCATGACTATAGAAAAAATTCAAATGATCCGACAATGTATAAAGACCTCACAAGATCGACAAAAGAGTTATACTGATCTTCATTGAAAGGACGTGGAGTTTAATATTGGAGATCATGTACTATTATGTATTGCTCCATGGAAAGGAGTTACAAGATTCGGGAAGAGAGGAAAGCTCAATCCACGATATATTGGTCCATTTCAGATTCTTGACCGAGTAAGAAATGTGGCCTATAGACTCGCGTTACCTCCAAGCATGTCTCGTGTTCATAATGTTTTAAACATATCTATGCTTCGTAAATATTTGAAAGACCCAAACCACATTATTGCGTTAGAACCAGACGAGATTATCGAAGATTTAACGTACGAGGAGGTACCTGTCAAGATATTTGATAGGAAACAAAGGTTATACCACAAGTCAAGGTTTTGTGGAGGAACCATGCTATTAAGGAAATAACTTGGGACTTGGAATCATGAAAGAAAGTGAGGTACCCTAACCTTTTCGAAACACCAGGTACGAACGCCAATTTCGAGGGCGAAATTTCATAAGGAGGGGGGTTGTAAGACCCCAACTTATTATGAATAATATTAAATTTCCTCTATTTATTATCTTGAAATAATTAGGAGTTAATTTGATATAATACTTTGGTTACGGGTGAAATGTACAAATTTTACAAAATAAGCAAGTGGTTATAAAATATTCATTTTTGTCGGGGAATATTCGTTTGGTCGTGGAATATTCTTGCTGCCGGGGAATATTCTTATGACGGTGCAGCCATTTGTAACAGAATAACTGTCGGATGAAGAAAACGACAAGTTTGAGTTTTTATAAATAACGGCGTAGTTGTTATTGTGAATACTGTTGGATTCCCCGGTGGTTAAAATACAGTAATACGCGTGGTTGCGCAGTAGCACACGGTATTGCACATTATTTTTGAATTATTGATTCTTACGTAAGAAGGCACTACTCAATAATTGTTATAGTAATTACTTTTCAATATTCTATTTTATTGATTCTATAATTGCCGCGATGATATTTTATATTATTGTTGTTTTAATAATTTCCACTGCATAGTATTTCGCATTATCAGATTATTAATTTATATTATTTGAATAGTATTATTAGATAGCATTATTGGCAATGTCTAGAAAGTTCTGTCTAAGGAGAGGTTTGGTCACCTAATTGCGCGCCAGTAAGGAGAAATCCTTATCGAAAAGCCCCCTCTTTCTTGGGAACGGTCTGGTTGTCATAATTGTGAGTCTGTAATATTATTTGTGAATAATTTATTATTGATTTATATGATAAGAAAATATTCATTTTATAATTGATGGCTATATTTATTTTATGTGGATATAATTGAAGGAATTAATGTTGAGTTGTTTTTGTCGGAATATAAGTATTAAAAATTAAATCTCTGTTCTTGAGATATATTGCGTGAGTTATAATTTTTAATCCGACTGTTGGATCGTTGTGATTTTTGGATATATTATACATATATAAGTTGAGTATATGTCCACAAATTTTGAACCGTTAAAAATGAACGAATGATTTGTTGTGAATTTTAAGAGGTGACTTATTCAAAAATTAGGGTTATAATTGATTTTGGTGGAAAATTCTAGAATTGAGTGGGCCCCACTTGTGGTTGGTGAAGAAATGTGCTGAATTTTATTTCAAATGTGTTGGGTGAAAAATAGTAGCAGGTAAAGCCATCAGGTAGCAAGTCAAGTCTGCTTCGGCGGGCTAATATTTTCCTATAAATAGAGGGCTAAGTTAGAATTGAAAAGCATACCAGGAATATAAGCTTTCTCTTTTTCTTGCTCTATATTATCAAGTGTATTTTGTTAGTATTTAGATACTTTGAGAGTTGTTGTTTAGTACAAGTTTTTTTCAGCATCACTTCCGACCTTTCAATCCGAAGTACTGTTTCTTAGAGGTAAGGGATGGTATTTTCTTCTTAAATGATATTATTTTCTTCAATATTATTATGCTGAAATGTTGGTTTGGACTTTTTAATCAAATTTGGAACTTTTGTGTCGAGGTTACTATTCATGTATACGGCACTATTCACGTATACAGCACTATTCACAAATACGGTACTATTCACCGAAAAATGAATTTTTCTCTTTTTCGACCCAGATGTCTTTAGGTTAATATCCTTGATTGTATCCATGTTTTGATATTTATTCTACTTTACACTTGATTATTATGGAGATTTATTGAATTTGGATAAACCGAAATACGATTCCCTAATATTTGTCCTTCTGTCTCACTAGATTCGTTCTCTTAAATGTTTTTCATCATCCTTAGTCCTTAATGGTGATACTTGAGAAATATCTCTGCCCTGTAGTGCAAAGATGAATGATTACCTGATGAATATCTTTGGCCCGTAGTGCAAAGATGAACAGGTGTTGAGATGAACATGACCAACTGGTGATAAAAACGAATATCTTTGGCCCGTAGTGCAAAGATGAATATTTGATGCAAGATGTATATTGATTGATGTTACTGGGATAAAATATTGATGATGGAATTTTAAATTCATAGATGATAGTAAATTGCATTCTCTACTTTACTCTTTTAATGAACTATTGTTTTCGCTGCAGTTGTTAATCTAAAACTTGTTGTCATTGTATTCTATCAGATTTTTCCCTGTTGAAGACTAATGATAATTTGTTGTATATTATCTTAGTCATAATATTCTTTACTAGGCTAGTTGAGCTTACCCTTTTCCTTTTTATTCCATTTTTCTTCTCAAGAAGCGAGAACATAGCGGGAAGTAGTCGAGGTGTGGAGTGATGGTTCTAGACAGTTGTTTAGCAGTTCTCACTATTTTGTAAAATAGTGTGTCAATAATTGAAATAAGGACTTTATCTGGGTGTGGATATTGTCTAGAATAAAATATTTGTATTTAAACTCACAGTATGTGTTGTCGTATTTTGCACGACAAATGTAATAATAAAGTTGTAGTTATTTTCTGTAGCATGTATTTGGTGACTCGGAATGGGTGATGTATACATATTTTGGGGGCGTCACACATAAGCTATCACTTTCCCATGTTGCATCAACACACACCCTAGACCTTTGTGTGATGCGTCATTATATACTACATGGCCTCCTGTATCATCTGGTAAGGATAACATTGGAGCCATGCATAGTCGCTTCTTTAACTCTTGGAAGCTTTCCTAACATTTATCTGTCCAGACGTATTTCACTGTTTTTCGAGTTAAATTGCTTAATGGGGTTGCTATTTTTGAAAAATCTTTTATAAACCGTTGATAATAACCCGCTAAACCGAGAAAACTTCGTACTTCTGTTGGAGTTGTTGGTTGTTACCAATTCGATCTTAGCTGAATCTGAAGATATTCCATTCTTATCAATTATGTGACCTAAAAATTGAACTCTCTTCAACCAAAATTCACACTTGGAAAACTTTGCATAAAGTTATTCCTTTCGTAATATATCCAATACGACTCTCAAGTGTTCAACATGGTTTAAACACTCGATTAATTAAATCCATAAATTTTGCCGCTGTATTTGTTAATCCAAAAGACCTTACAAGAAACTCATAATGTCCATAGCATGTCCTAAACGCTGTTTTCGGTACATCCTCCGTTCTTACCTTTAATTAATGATAACCTATTCTAAGGTCAATTTTTGAAAAATGTTCAGCCCCTTTTAATTTGTCAAACAAATCATCAATCCTTGGTAAAGGATATTTATTTTTAATAGTTAACTTATTTAGCTCCCTGTAGTCTATGCATAGTCTCATAGTTCCATCCTTCTTCTTTACAATCAGAACTTGTGCTCCACAAGGTTAAACACTAGGTTGTATGTACTTTTTATCTAAGAGTTCCTGTAATTGAATAAGTAACTCTTTCAGTTCTATAGGTGCCATTCTATACGGTGCCTTAGAAACTGGTGTCGTTCCTGGTGCAAGATCAATGACAAACTCAATTTCCCTATCTAGAGGCAAACCTGGTAAGTCATTTAGAAATACATCAGGAAATTCCTCAACTATAGGTATTTGATCTAGTTTTACTCCTTCATGTCGAGTATCAACTATATAGGCCAAATATCCTAAACAACCCTTTCTAAGTAATCTTTCTACCTGAACTATAGTCAAACATCGAGATTGCTTAGGTGAACAACTACCGTTGAACACTACCTTTGACTTCGAAGTAGTCAAAAGGTTTATACATTTTTGATGACAATCAATCATCGCGTTATGATTAACTAACCAATCCATTCCTAAAATTTCATCAAATTCTCTCAAATGAATTGGTATCAAATCTACCTTAAAATTATGTCCTTTTATTATCACACTACAGTTTTTGTATATGGTCTCAACCGGAATTCTTTCATTATTAGCAATTTCCCCGTAGAATGGCTTGTCTAGATTTTCACAAGGTGTATTTAAGTTTGTAGAGAAATTTCTAGACACAAAAGAACATGTAGCACCATAATCGAATAACACATATGCATTTAAAGTGTTAATAGGGATGATACCTGTCACCACGTCCTGTGAAGCAACAACATCCCTCATCGAGATATTAAATGTTCTCGCGGTAGGTCGACTCTGAACCCCAACTGCAGCTACTGTTGATTGATTATTCTCTGGTATTCTAACCCCTTTTCCTCCTTGATTCCTAGGTTTGGGATAGTTCCTTGAAAAATGGTCTAAGAAACCAAAATTAAAACATTTATTTTTCCTTAGAAGAGGACACTATGGATAATAATGTCCTGACTGTCCACAATTTAAACATTTGTTATGCAGGCATTCTCCTCTATGTTTTTTACCGCAATTAGGACAAGGATAAATATTATTATTACTAAAGTTATTGTTAGCATTTCCTATATTTTTCTCTGGGTTGTTAGAAAAAGAATTATCCCATTTACGTTTGTTATTAAACCGACCTGAACTGGGTTCTATCCTAATTTTTCCTTTTCCATTCTGACTTCTCTTGTCCTGATGAAATTTAGTAAGACTGTCATTCTCACTTTCGGCTATAGTGGACTTCTCTAGTATCTCAGAGAAAGTTTTTATTTGAAGTACTGACAATCTACTTCGAATCTGATGTTTTAAACCCTCCTGAAACCTACGAGTTGTTCTAAGTTCAGTGGTTACTTGATGAGGAGCAAACCTGGAAAGTTAATTAAACTTAGCTGTATACTAGGTTACAGTAAGATCTCCTTGTTTTAAGTCCAGAAATTTTATTTCCATTCGGTCTTTCAGGGATTGGGAAAAATAGTTTTCAAAGAAAAACTCTTTGAATCTATCCCAATGAACGATTTTAGTTTCTACCTGACCTTTGGTTGATTCCCAGCAGTAATTAGCCTTACCCTTCAAGAAAATGGTTGCGAAAGTTGTCTTTTGATTATTATTAACATTGGTTACTAGGAAAAATTTCTCTATCTCAGAAATCCAAATTTGTGCACCTACAGGTTCTGATGTACCTTTAAACGCAGGTGGTCCAACTAATTTAAAGTCTTTAAAAGTTGTATTCTGGTTCACAGGTCTATTTACAACTCCTAGCATAAGGTCTACTAACTACTGGGTAGAATTATCATCATTCATTTCTCTTTTGCGTCTTCTGGTTGGTGGCATGATTCTATATAAACCAATAAAAATTCACATAAGAATTTGAGTAACACAACATATTGTTTATTTCATATATCAAAATAGTATTACACAACAACTTCATAATTAAACATACTACTATCTTACAAAGTACTGATTAAATTGCAAACTTTGAATGCTTCTTTATTGTACTAATATAAAGCATTTAATCCACCTATGCTACTCTCTAGAATTCATTGATATCGTCAAAGGAATCCTGAATCATGTGACAAACCACAGATCGATCGATGAGATAAGCTGTCTTCTTCTCCTCTACCGGATATCGAACTACACGGCGCTACAAATCATTAAAAGTATCTCGAATACCCAGAGATGTTTTAAGAAGCCTTGACTCAATTTCCTTTCTGCTCCTCTGTGCGTGGTGCAGTTGTACTTTTAGTCCTTGACTATGTCCTCTCTCATGCTGTAGCCTTCCTTCAGCAATATCAGCCCTAAACCTCATCTTATTACCCTCATATTCTGTTGTCTTCAATAGTGATGCCATTGCCTCATCATGCTCCTCAATTCTCATTAACTGTCCTGCCACTGGATCCTCTTCTTCCTCAGCATCTAACAGTTGTTGATCATGAAGCAATTCCTCATCTTCTGCATCACTAGCTATGTATGACTCTATTTGTGGTGGATTATTGTCTATTACCATTTCCTCACCATTGGAGTTGGCCATCTATAAAAAAACTCCTTTAATACTGTATAGAAATGACACAACATAATAATTTTAATGTTATATTTTATGTATACTTTTAAAATTTTTACGGAGTCGAAGACTATATACTAAGATTTCTCTTCCTTATATCTATAGCCTTAACAAAATTGATACCAAAATTGTAGCGCCTCCATATATATACTCCCATGATGTCTAATATGGTGTTTACAGAAAATCAACATAATGCTTTTAAATCTAGACACCTATGGTATCTGATTATAAAATTACATTAAATAGAGGGACTAGCAGATATAATTCTCATAGATCCAAAATTCACAGTATCCCATAACAGTTGTCAATTGTCAAGAGAACTTTTACTGTGTTTGGATACCCTCACTGGGATATATGAACTGTATATGTAACTAGAGTCTATCTATCCAAAATTCAGAGTATCAGCAATAGTATGAACAGTCCATATTACTAATATCCTCACCCAGATGTATAGTCTAAGCCAAACAAATTTATAATATCGTATCGATAGTAACTATCTATTCGAAATCCAGAGTATCAATAACAACATGAACAGTCCATGCTATTAATACCCTCACTCAGATAAATAGTTCCCAAGGATCTCAACTAGATTTGAAGAAGTCTAATTTTACATCTATGTATGTAAGAAAACACGGTTGCAAAAATAAAGATGTTATATATATATCATAATATTAAGATTCGATTACATGATTCTCATAACGAGTTCTTATTACAAGGTATTCAAAAAGACAAGAATATAATCTAATCTATGTAGGGACGCTTCCCTTTATCTACTCCAGAAGTTCCATGATTACCATCTAAAACTGCATAGGGAATAATTTGCAAGGGTGAGATATGACATGCTCAGCAAGTTTTGTATTTATAACAATATAGGATTTGAAGAAATATAACAGTTCAAATTTTGACTGATAGTTGTACCATTTCTAGATTTCTAATTTCAACCATTTCTGGAATTTTCTTTATTTTTGTCAGTCACACAGACTTAGAAATTTTGTTCAGATATGAGATAGGGGATCAGTCCATTCAACATCTTAGGAGTATGCATATCATCCTACCAGTGCTCAAAAATACACTAAATGTCAATATATGAATTGACTAACTTTCAATCCCTTACGGGATACCCAACTTCAGTATAAGACGTCTTACCAAAATAATTTGGGTTGACTCAACAGTTCATGCTCAATAAACATTATCATATGAATAAACAATTCATTCATTAGTTATGTTGGAACTATAATAATAACTTTACAATAAGAAGGTAATTCAATCGTAGGTGTAGTATGTGACGCCCCCAAAATAGGTATACATCACCCATTTTGAGTCAGCAATAACATGGTACAAAAAAACTACAACTTTATTAATACAACATATAAACTGTGAGTTTAAATACAAATATTATCATCTAGACAATATTCACACCCAAATAAGTCCTCATTACAATTATTGGTACATTATTTTACAAAAATGGTGAGGACTACTAAAACAACTTTCTAGAACCTTCATTCCATACCCCGACTAGTACTCGCTACATTCTCGCCTCCTAAGAAGAAAAATGGAACAAAAAGAAAAAGGGTGAGCTCAACTAGCCCAGTAAAGAATATTATGACTAAGATAATATAGAACAAATTATCATTAGTCTTCAACAGGGAAAAATCTGATAACATACAATAGACAACAAGTTTCAGATCAATATTCATAGCGAAAATAATAATTCAAAGATGACTTACGTAGAGAATGAAATCTACTATAATTTATGAATTTAAAAGTCCATCGTCATTATTTTATCCCTGTAACATCAATCAATATTCATCTTGAATCAAATATTCATCTTTGCACTACAAGCCAAAGATATTCATCAGTTGGTTATGTTCATCTCAACACCTGTTCATCTTTGCCCTACGGGCAAAAGATATTCATCAGAAAATCATTAATCTTTGCACTAAAGGCCAAAGATATTCAGTAATATCATGATTTAGGACTGAGGATGATGAAAAATATTTTAAATAAAATGAATCCAGTGAAACAAAAGAACAAATATTAAGGATTCGTACTTTACACAGTCCAAGTTCAAAAATACTTCATAAATAATCATAATGAAGTAAAATTCAAGAATGATCAAAACATGGATAGAATCAAAGCTAGTATCCATAATAGGTATTTTGGACAAAAAATAAAAATTTAATTTTTTATGAATAGTGTTGTATTCGTGAATAGTGTCGTATACGTGAATAGTGTCGTATACGTGAATAGTAACCCCGACACTAAAGGACAAGAATTTCACAAGAAAAAAATCTTACCAATAATTCGGCATAATGATATTAGAAGAAATAATATCATTTTAAAAAAAATAACATCCCTTACCTCAAAAAGAATAGTACTTCTGGCTGGAATATCAGATATAACGCTGAAGGAACTTGCACCATATACCAACACTCAAAGTATCAAAATACTCACAAGAATACACTTGATAATATAGTTAGAAAACTTCAGTTTCTGGTGTAATTTTCAATTCTAACCTAAGCACCCTATTTATAGGAAAATGCTTAGAACACCAAAGTAAAAAATTTAATATAATATAAATATTATTTTTCTAAAACTCCCTACGCACACCAATTGAGTCCAACATCAGCCACACATGTAGCCCACCTCTCAAAAAGTAAGAAAAACGTTTTTCATAATTAAAACAATTAAAATTTCTAAAAATCAATTATTTCGGAACTTCGGAGCTTCAATATTTCATAATAAATAGTCTTTTTATCAGAAAAATTCAAACATCGTGTCCTTACCATAGGAAATTCCATTCTCTACAATTTTACAGAAGAAACGTTTTCTAAATTCCAAACAGAAATTAACCGAAATTCATAAACGGGAAATTTTACAGGCTATAATCAAATTTCAGTCAAGAAATGGGGTCCACAAACATGAAAAACACGTTTTAAATATTTATTTCAACAAAAATCCTCTTCCTCCTCATTTATTCATATATCACACATTCATTGTAAAATATCACCATTATTATATTATTAAAATATAATAATATATTTAAATGAATTATTTTACCGAAAAAGATAAAATATCAATTTTCAACAATTGTCACATTAAAAATTTTCTCCATCTATATCCACATAAAATGAATATTTTCTTTATCATAATAATCAATAATTAATTATTCATAAATAATATTACAGAATCACAGTACTGACAACCAGACCGTTCCCAGGAAAGAGGGGGCTTTCTAATAAGGATTTCTCCTTACTGGCGCGCAATTAGGTGACCAAACCTCTCCATAGACAGAACTTTCTAGACATTGCCAATAATGTTATCTAATAATATTATTCAATAATATGAATTATTGATCTGATAATGGAAAATACTGTGTAGTGACAATTATTGAAACAACAACAGTATAAAATATCAACGTAGCAATTATTGAATCAATAAAATAAAATATTGAACAGTAATTACTGTAACAATTATTGAGTAGTGCCTTCTTACGTAAGAATCAATAATTGGTGCAATACCGTGTGCTACTGTGTTTTAACCACCGGGTATTCCAACAGTATTAAGGGTAACAACTACGCCGCTATTTATAAAAAACTTATATTTGTCGTTTTCTTCATCCAATCGCTTTTCGTTATGGGGCCCACACAAGGCTACGTCGTCGTGCGAATATTCCACGATCAAACGAATATTCTTTGATAAAAATGAATATTTTATAACCACTTGCTTATTTGAAATATTCTCACATTTTACCCATAACTAACTACATTAATCAAATAAACCCTTACTATTTCAAAATAATAAATAGAGGAAATTTAATTTTATTTATAATAAGTTGGGGTCTTACAACCTCCCCTCCTTATGAAATTTTGTCCTCAAAATTGTCGTACGTACCTGGTGTTTCAAAAAGGTGAGGATACCTCGCTTTCATTCCCGTTTCCAACTCCCAGGTCATTTCCTCAATAGCATGGTTCCTCCACAAAACTCTGACTTGTGGTATGGCCTTTGTGCGTAGGTCATGCTCCTTCCTATCCAAGATCTTGACAGGTACCTTTTCATACGTTAAGTCTTCGGCTATCTCGTCCGGTTCTAACTCAATAACGTGGTTCGGGTCTTTCACATATTTACGTAGCACATATATATGAAAAATATTATGAACACGAGACATACTTGGAGGTAACGCGAGTCTATAGGCCACATTTCCTACTCCGTCAAGAATCTGAAATGGACTAATAAATCGTGGATTAATCTTTCCTCTTTTCCCAAATCTTATAACTCCCTTCCATGGAGCAACACGTAATAATACATGATCCGCAATACTAAATTTCAAGTCCTTTCGATAAAGATTCACATAACATTTTTGTCGATCTTGTGCCATTTGTATACGTTGTCGAATCATTTGTATCTTTTCCATAGTCATACGTACCAACTCGGATCCCAATAATGTTGCTTCACCCACCTCATCCTAATATATTGGAGAACGACACTTTCTTCCATACAATTCTTTGAATAAAGTTACCCCTATACTTGCCTGATAACTGCATGGTATCCCGAACTGATCCTAAATTCGTGCCCATAGCTTTTTCCAAGCTAACCCAAAATCGTGAAGTTAATCTTGGGTCACGATCTGAAACTATGGACACTGGCATGCGATGAAATCTCATAATCTCATTCACGTACATATGAGTAAGACGTTCAAGGGAATAAGTCTCCCATATCAGCAAGAAATGAGCAGACTTGGTGAATCTATCAGTAATAACCCAAATAGCATTAATGCCTTGAGAAACCGTAGGAAGACCCGTAACGAAATCCATGGTAATGTGTTCCCACTTCCATTTCGGAATCTCAAGTGGTTGCAACGGGCCTTTAGGTACTTGATGCTCCGCCTTAACACGTTAAAAAGTTAAACACCTCGAGATAAATTTTGCAATCTCTCTCTTCATATTGTTCCACTAAAATATATGTCGAAGATCACGATACATTTTGGTACTTACAGGATGCATTGGAAATGGTGTATTATGTGCCCCTGTCATGATCTTGTATTTCAAATCAGAGTCGTTAGGAACACAAAGCCTGGAGTGGACTCAAAGTATTCCTTCTTCATCGATTCTTGCTTCCAGAATAGCACCTTCTTGTACTTTTTTTTTCATACGCATTAGCTCCGGGTCGGTGGCTTGAGCAACCTTAACTTTTTCTATTAAATTTGGCTCTATGCGTATACTTGACATCATCACATAGGTCCCCGGAGTCTTGAATTCTATCTTCATCTTTTGTAAATCACACAAAATGGGCCTTTGTGTTGACAACATCGCATTTGTTACCGCATATGATCTTCTACTTAACACGTCAGCTACCACGTTCGCTTTTCTAGGATGATATTGAATAGTGTGGTCATAATCTTTCAACAGCTCGAGCCAACATCATTACCGCAGTGTTGAGTTCCTTTTGGGTGAAGAAATATTTGATGCTTTTATGGTCTGAATATATCTCCACTTTCTCTCAATATAGATAGTGCCTCCATATCTTTAGCGCGAAAATGGTTGTTGCCAACTCTAGAACATGAGTAGGATAGTTCCTCTAATATTGTTTAAGCTGTCGCGAGGCATAAGATATGACTTTCCCATGTTGCTTGAGAACACATCCTAACCCTTTGCCTGAAGCATCGCTATAGATAACAAATCCATCCGAAACAGATGGTATTGTCAAAACAGGTGCCGAAATGATTCTCCTCTTAAGCTCTTGGAAACTCTTTTCTCATTCCTCGTTCCATACGAATTTGGTATCTTTCCAAGTCGGCTGAGTTAACGGAGTAGCGATTCGAGAAAATCCTTCCACAAATCTCCGATAATAACCAGCTAAGCCCAGAAAGCTACGTACGTTGGTTACTGACTTTGGTTCTCCCAACTTTTTATTGCTATAATCTTCGCCGGGTCAACATATACTCCATATTTTGACACCACGTGCCCAAGAATGCTACTTTCTCAAGCCAGAACTTGTATTTTTTCAACTTGGCATATAACTTATTTTCACGAAGCTTTTGGAGTACCAGCTTCAAATGGTGCTCATGATCTTCACAGCTTTTGGAATATATGAGGATGTCATCAATAAAGACAACAATGAACTGATCCAAATAATACTTGAATACTCGGTTCATCATATCCATGAAAGCCGCAGGAGCATTAGTCAATCCAAAAGACATGACTAAGAATTCATAATGCCCGTATCGAGTTCTGAAGGCAGTCTTTAGAATATCCTCAGTTCTAATCTTCAGCTGATGATATCTAGAATGAAGATCGATCTTTGAAAAGAATTGTGCTCCTTGCAACTGGTCAAACAGGTCATCAATGCGAGGTAGCAAATACCTATTATTGATGGTGACATGGTTCAATTCTCGGTAGTCAATACAAAGTTGCATACTTCCGTCTTTCTTCTTTACAAATAAAATAGGAGCACCCGAAGGAGATGTACTAGGACGAATGAAACCGATGTCCAATAACTCATGTAGTTGGACCTTTAACTCCTGAAGTTCAATAGGAGCCATTCGATATGGGGTTTTAGAAATGGGCTTTGTACCAGGTTCAAGATCAATAAAGAATTCAACTTCACGTTCTAGGGGTAGACCGAGAAGTTCTTCAGGAAATACGTTAGGAAATTTACTAACAACAGGAATATTATTCAAATCTGACGTGTCTTTATTCAAATCCATAACATGGTCTAAGAAAGCTTGACATCCGTTTTAAATAAACGAATAGCTTTATGACTTGATACGATAGTGAATGATTTTAGTGGTTTAGTTGTTTGAATTCGTACAACAGGTTGGTTAGTAATATGAAAAATAACAACCTTACGAAAACAATCAATTTTGGCATGATGAGTAGTTAACCAATCAATCCTTTAAATCACATCAAAAGCAAGTATCTTTAAAGAGATAAGGTCAACAGGTAATGTGATGGTGCCAACTTAGATCAAACAAGATTTATAAACAGTGGATGTGATGAAAGTTTCTCCTAACGGAGACTCCACAGATAAATCAAAGTCTAATTTCTCCGGAGTCAAGTTTAAACGTTGAGCACAAGCAGGAAAGATAAATGAATGGGTAGCACCGGTATCTAGTAAGGTATAAACTTCGCAAGAATTTATGATTAGCTTACCCGTGATCACCTCGTTTGGGTTCCTCGCATTTTTCCAGTCACGACAAACGCTCTTTCGGGAACCATTGACTTTGACTTTTCTAGGACAACCTTTTGAGTCACCATCCCCGTTGGACTTTGTTTCACTATTGTACAATCTCGAGCGATATGTCCTTCCTTTCCACAACTATAACATACCTTGAACTATTGTAGGCAGTTTAGATTGATATGTCCTTCTTTCTCGCATTTATAGTATATGATCGGTAGTCGCTCTCCTCCCTTAGAACCAGTTGCTGCTGGTGCTGACGTCTTCGCATTGTCATTGTTGAATCTCTTCTTTTTATAATCTCCGCCTGACTCGCTTCTTCTATTTTTATGGCCATGATTACCACCAGAGTGGTTACCATTTTTGTCCGTATTTTTCTTTCTCCGCTGGTTATCGTTGTTTTGATGACTGCTATCTCTGGTATGATCTTGGTTGTGGTCCCTCGATTGAACATAATCGTTATCTCGCTATAATAATTGATCTCTGTTGATAACATTTGAATAGAGCAAAAATTAATGAGAAATGAGATATTGACGTATGATGGGTTTCAAACCTCTCAGAAACATCCGCGTCATACGTTTCTCATTCTCCATATAATGAGGTGCAAACCTGGATAATTCTGCAAACTTCGCCTCGTACTGGGACACCGTTATGTTATTTTGTTCCAATCTAATAAACTCCAATTCTTTCATATGACGAATACTTTCAGGAAAGTACTTGTCATTGAATAGTTTTTGAAACGTCTCCCAAGACATGCTGAGTGCGGCTGGATGGGTACGCTTCACAGATTCCCACCAGTAATCTGCCTCATTACGGAACATAAAGGTGACGAATGGAACCTTCTGTTCCTCCGTGCATCCCAAGACATCGAATATCTTGGTGATTTGTTTAACCCACATTTCTGCCTTAATCGGATCTGGCTTTCCCCAGAATTTTGGTGGTCCTAACTCTTTGAACTGCTTGGCTATGACAAACAGTGCGTTGTTATCATTTCCACCGGTATTTTGTGTACGAGTCTCCTTTGTCTTATTTTGCATAAACTGCAAAAAGCTTCTAAACATCCGGTCGTTCATCACCTTCTCAGTGGTGTTGTTCACAGGAGGAACATTGTCAGCCTGTTGCACGTTATCCTCGTTGGTGAGTAAAGCTGTCTCCACGGTCTCATTTACTCCACTGTTAACATTCTCAGTCGACATTCTCAAATACTACTATAAAACAAGGGTTAATTAAAGAAATCAACATATCACATAATATCCATATATACTGACCAACCAACAAATAAGCTTAGGTAGGACACACTAGCGAAGGATTTACTCGTCTCTCCCCTCCTAGTTCTATTCCCCGATCTCCGCCAGAGATCATATCCCTAAGCTTTGATACCAACTATGCCACCCCCAAAATTGGTATACATCACCCATTTTTAGTCGTCAATAACATAGTACAGAAACAACTACAACTTTATTAATACAACATATAAACTGTGAGTTTAAATACAAATATTGTCATATAGACAATATTTCCACCCAAATAAGTCCTCATTACAATTATTGGTACATTATTTTACAAAAATAGTGAGGACTACTAAAACAACTTTCTAGAACCTTCATTCCATACCCTGACTAGTACTCGCTACATTCTCGCCTCCTGAGAAGAAAAATTGAACAAAAAGGAAAAGGGTGAGCTCAACTAGCCCAGTAAAGAATATTATAATTAAGATAATATAGAACAAATTATCATTAGTCTTCAATAGGGAAAAATCTGATAAAATACAATAGACAACAAGTTTAAGATCAATATTCACAGCGAAAATAATAATTCATAGATGAGTTACGTAGAGAATGAAATCTACTATAATTTATGAATTTAAAAGTCCATCATCATTATTTTATCCCTGTAACGTCAATCATTATTTATCTTGAATCAAATATTCATCTTTGCACTACAGGCCAAAGATATTCATTAGTTAGTCATATTCATCTCAACACATGTTCATCATTGCACTACGGGCCAAAGATATTTATCAGAAAATCATTAATCTTTGCACTACAGGCCAAAGATATTCAGTAATATCATGATTTAGGACTGAGGATGATGAAAAATATTTTAAAGAAAACGAATTCAGTGAAACAAAAGAACAAATATTAAGGATTCGTACTTTACACAGTCCAAGTTCAAAAATACTTCTTAAATAATGATAGTGACGTAAAATTCAAGAATGATCAAAACATGGATACAATCAAAGCTAGTATCCATAATAGGTATTTTGGACAAAAAACAAAAAATTAATTTTTCTGTGAATAGTTCCGTATTCGTGAATAGTGTCGTATACGTGAATAGTGCCGTATACGTGAATAGTAACTCCGACACTAAAGGATAAAAATTTCACAAGAAAAAAATCTTACCAATAATTCGGCATAATGATATTAGAAGAAATAATATCATTTTAAAAAAAATAACATCCCTTACCTCGAAAAGAATAGTACTTCTGGCTGGAATATCAGATATAACGTTGAAGGAACTTGCACCGTATAGCAACTATCAAAGTATCAAAATACTAACAAGAATACGCTCGATAATATAGAGAGAAAACTTCAGTTTCTGGTGTGATTTTCAATTCTATCCTAAGCACCCTATTTATAGGAAAATGCTTAAAATACCAAAGCAGAAAATTTAATATAATATTAATATTATTTTTCTAAAACTCCTTACGCACACCAATTGAGTCCAACATCAGCCACACATGTAGCCCACCTCTCAAAAAGTAAGAAAAACGTTTTTCATAATTAAAACAATTAAAACATGAAAAAACGTGTTTTAAATAGTTATTACAACAAAAATACTCTTCCTCCTCATTTATTCATATATCACACATTCATTGTAAAATATCACCATTATTATATTATTAAAATATAATAATATATTTAAATGAATTATTTTATTAAAAAAGATAAAATAACAATTTTCAACAATTGTCACATTAAAAATTATGACAACCAGGCCGTTCCAAGGAAAGAGGGGGCTTTTTGATAAGGATTTCTCCTTACTGGCGTGCAATTAGGTGACCTAACCTCTCATTAGACAGAACTTTCTAGACATTGCCAATAATGTTATCTAATAATATTATTCAATAATATGAATTATTTATCTGATAATGGAAAATACTGTGTAGTGACAATTATTGAAACAACGACAATATAAAATATCAACGTAGTAATTATTGAATCAATAAAATAAAATATTGAACAGTAATTACTGTAACAATTATTGAGTAGTGTCTTCTTACGTAAGAATCAATAATTAGTGCAATACTGTGTGCTACTGTGTTTTAACCACCGGGTATTCCAACAATATTAACGGTAACAACTACGCCGCTATTTATAAACAACTTATATTTGTCGTTTTCTTCAACCAATTGATTTCTGTTATGGGGCTCACACAAGGCTACGCCGTCGTACGAATATTCCACGACCAAACGAATATTCTCCGATAAAAATGAATATTTTATAACCAATTGCTTATTTGAAATATGTGCGCATTTTACCCATAACTAACCATATTAATCAAATCAACTCTTACTATTTCAAAATAATAAATAGAGAAAATTTAATTTCATTTATAATAAGTTGGGGTCTTACATAGTATATTATATCAACAACATATCAAGATAAAAATCTTGTCCAATGAATAAACAAGGTTTAAGAAATTTGATTTATAAGAAATTTAAGGATAGAGAACTTGCCTGAGGGTAGATCAGTCAAGTTATGCTATTCAATCGTCAATAAATACCTACGAAGTTCATATATATAAATCTAATACGTTAGTATTGATAACAATACTCAATTATAACATTAATATAATATCGGGTTAGATTAATTAGGTTTGGTGTTTAATATCTTTGATAAATGGACTAAATTTTATTTATAAAATTTAATTATAATTTAAAATACCTTTTTAGAAATTTTAAATATTTAAAACATTTATTTTGATTTTTAAATCATTTATTTTTCTTTATAAATAATTAATATTTACTTAAAGTTTTAAAAAAACATTGATTATAATTTTTAAATAATTTATATTCATTTATTATAATTTTTATATCATTAATAATATTTTTCCATAATTATTTAGTATTTATAAATAATTATTCTAATTTCTTTATTAATAAGTTAATTATTAATAATATCAAAATAATATAAAATAATTATTGAATTTATATAAAAATATCAAAATTTATTGATAATAATTTAATATAATTTTTAAAACTGTTTTTTATATTTATTTATTAATTAATTCTAATTTTTATAATTTATTTTTAGAAAAATAATTTATGTCTGTTGCTAAAGCCCTTCAGTGACAAAAAGTGTCACTGTAGGTGTTGTTGATTTTTTGGGCAACAGTTTGGTCATGGCCGAGTGACTGGTTTGACCATTAATTATAAGGTTGTTGTTAATGAGTTTTGGTTTGTTCAAGAGTTGATGTTGTAATACTCATATAGTAGTAAAACATGAAACAAATTTTAGGCTTTAACCTACATATAACAAGAAGCTATAAAGGTTCAAAGTCACTGTCAGAGCTGTTCTTGAGTTTCTGGGTAACCCAAAACAGAAGTTATGGGTATGAGGTCCCCGAATCCGGATACTTAAAACCCGAACTCGGTACTTCACGATACCATTTCTATGAGATGAATAATACTAATGATAATAACAATAATATAGATTTATCAAATTTAATTTACATATTATCAGAGTTTCCCAAATCCCAAGTACGAAACCTTTAACATTCATTACATGATAATAATAATATTTATCATCCATGTCCTAATAAAGTTAAACTATTACAGAAGATAGCATAAAAAGTCATTCAGCAACTCTCCCCTTCCCCTTGTTCTTGGCAGATCCTTCGGGTTGTTCATACTTAGCTGAAAACCATTTTAAACTATTTATTTAAATATTAAAAGTCATTAATTGTAACTTAAAATATTTTTAATTCATTTATACCCTTTTTAAATGAATTTTAAATTAATAAAACCATTTTAAACTATTTATTTAATATAATTATTAAATAAATTTAATATTATTAATATATCATTAATATTAAATTATTAATGAAATTATCCTTTAAACATTAAAAGTTATATTTTATAACTTAAAATATCTTTAAATACTTTATTTTCATTTAAAATGATTATTATAATATTAAAATCATTTATAAACTAAATTATTTAATATAATTATTAAATAACTTTAATATCATTAGTAATAATTAATTAATGAGATTTTCCTTTAAATATTAAAAGTTATATTTTATAACTTAAAATATTTTTAAATACCTTATTCTTATTTAAAATGATTTTTAATATAATAAAATCATTTTTAATTAATTTCTTTAATTTATTTAGTAAATAACTTAATTATCATTAATATTAATTTATTAATGAAAATTATCAAATAATATTAAAAGTTATTAAAAATAACTTAAAATATTTTCTTATGTCATAATATAATTTTAAATGCCTTTTCAAATATTAAAATCATTTTTAAATAATTTATTTAATATTATAATTAAATAAATTAAATAATTTTAATATTCCAAAAATATTAAATATTTACGAAATATATTTAAAATAATTAAAAACTAATTTATGGAATTTAAAATAATTTTTAATAATTTATTTTGTATTTTTAATAATTAAAAACTATTTTTTCTATTTATTTATTAATTTTCGGAAAATAAAATATTGTCTGTCTCTAAAGGTCACCTATAGTGACAAAACAGTCGCTATAGGTGTTCTTCATGTTCTTGAGTAAACCCAGAACTTCATACACTGTTATCGAGTGGCCTCCTTGACCACAATTTTTGATCGGTTCATGATGTTTCCGGACTATCTATTGCTCCAAACGTATAAAACTAATGTAGTTCTACATGATACAACAACAATAAAAATCATATAATACATAACAAAGCAGATCTGATCGTCCAAAGTGGCTGTCAGAGCTGTTCTTCATTTTTTGGGGTACCCAGAAATGAAGAACAGTTCGACTGCTCATATTTGGGCTTTCACAACTTGTGATATAAATGATGTTTTAGCGATTTAAAAGATCTAGGTTTTAGAACATATGTAGTACTACAGATCTATCACCAAACATTAACATAAAAACAACACGACATAAAGATACATGCTAGTCAAAGGCTGTCAGTCGTCATGTTCATCAGTTTTCTGGGTTACCCAAAAAACCGATGTCATGAACTTTTGCCCTCCTTTGACCAACCACAAATTCATGTATACTTGATATCTGAAGTCACTAAAAGCATGGATCGAGAGGTAAACTAACATACTATAACCTAAAATCAAGAATAATAACAAAACATCAAACAAACTGTCAAATCTAGCTGCTTGAACATGTTGTCAGAAGCTGGAAATAACCTTCTGCGTTGCCCAGAAATTGTCCGGTCAATATCGGTCAATGGTATTTGACCGTTAATAACTAAAAATATACACATCAAATGACCTCGATTCTTTTTGCAGATTAAAGACAACACTACAAACTACATATAACAACTTATAAACAACAAAAATCATAAACTATCAAGGATCTGTGGCCTCTGACAATCGTTGTCAGACCACAGAACCATGTTTTTCCAGATTTTGCAAAAACTTAAATCCGAGACTCTAGATGTTATGGATCTAACATCTAGCAACCCAGATCATCAATAGACACTACTAACAACATATTCTAACACTCAAACATAACATCTAACAACCAAAATTTGGACAGATTTTGAATTAGGGTTTAATACCTTCTTCGATCATTTTCTGATTCTGGACTACTGATTTGGTTATGAGTGATGGTGGGGCTTGAAAATGGGACTGATATGCTTGATAATTTCGGAGGTGTGAGGCTTGAGAGTATTTGTTTGAGTGTTGTAAAAAAATGACCAACTAATGTTCATTTCTCTCTCTTCAATCTATTTATATATGATGTGTGATGCATGAATGACTTGAAAAGTGGCTGATTTGCTGTCATTTGAAGGTCAAGGGAGTTGTTGGTTTGGTAAACCACTATAAATTTTATCTAGATTTACAAGCAAACTCATTAAAGAATGCAAAAATGGTAAAATAACCATTTGCATTGTTATTTTAAGGGTATACTTGTCCATGGTGCTTGAATCTAGGTTTTAATCACTAGATTTTAAATCTTAAGGTTTTCCAAATAATTTCTAGGGTTTGAACAATTAAGACTAAAGTTCAATAAAATTTTAATTATAACTTACTAATTAAAAATTAGGGTTCTAGGTTTTAGGGTTTTAATATCTCTAATTATAATTAACTTTACTAATTTAGCAATTAGGGTTTATCCTTTTGGTAATTCGGGTTACCGAATTATAATTAGAGTTTCTAATTACAAATTTAGGGTTATAGTTTAGTAATTAGGGTTTAACAATTTAGGGTTTCTATAATTAACAATTGTAATTCGAATACTTGTTAATTAATCAACTAATAACAATTACCAACAATTTCGAACTCTAATTTGAATTTCAAATTAGGGTTTCTCATTTCCAAAAATTAGGGTTTTAGAAATATTAATTAGGGTTTATCCTACAAATTACGGTTCCTAAATTTCAGTTAGGGTTTCGATTTCGCAAATAGGGTTTTGCGACAATAATTATGGTTTTTCCTAATTAGCAATTATAATTATAATACCAGATATTAATCACATTATCGCAATTGTCCAATAACTTTAAACTCTAATTTGTATTTTAAATTAGGGTTTCACACAGTATTAATAAGGTTTAACACATAACACCATAATTGGCCAATCATTAACAATACATATATACAGTACATATTCATAGCACTGAAAATCAAAATATAATTAATATTATATTCTTATTCTCATACCTTGAAAATAATCCAAATTAAGATTTGGATTCCATATCTGATTTATCTTTCATATTTAACATTAATAATTAAGTTAAAATAATTAACTTAATATTCTGAACAAAATTCATATAATGAAATAATCATTATAATTATTCTAAAATCATTTCATATATTTTTTAAATAATATAAGATTATATTTTCATAGAAAATAATTAATAAAAACATTTCGATCTTTAAATTAATTATTATATGAATATACTTTATAATAATCAATAATTAAAATAAAATTATTTGTAAATATTCATGTAATAAATATATTTTTTATTTACCACATAAATACATATACATAATATCTTGTACAAATCATCATCCTTAATATATAAAACAAAAAAATTTATACACAAAATTTCTTATTTATTTATATAGAAAATATCGGGTTGTCACAATGGGCGGTCAACGGTTTTGTGGCTTAAATATCTTTGATTCTGTGTATTAGATGTGTCTAATGTTTGTTGTAACATGTAGTATATATGTCAGGATACATATATATAACATTAACATTAACAAAGCATAAATCTAAGGTCTTTATTTATGCTGGTCAAAGTACAGTCAAACGCTGTTCTTCGTGTTCTTTTGTTTTTTGGAAATCCTAGAAAACATGGTCAAACTCGATCAATGGATTTTGACAAATAATTCCAGTAAACCTATACGTTGTTTATTCAATTAAAGATCATAGATATGTAGTACATATATCAGGGTATTGATCTATAACAAAACTTACAAAAATCACAAACACAAGACGATTAAACAGATTGGTCAAAGTAGTTGGTTCAACTGTTCTTGAGCTTTCTGGGTAACCTAGAAAACTGCAATCCATGAACGGTCAACCCACTTTGACTGCTTATAACATGAAATCTATGGTTCAAATGAACCTGGTTTCTTTTTCAGATTAAAGACCTACTTTGTCCCAAATTAATAGTCCCATTTACCTCTCATTTCTCATTCACGTGCATTTCATAAAGGCTAATGCCTATGTTTTTTATATTTTCTTCCAAGCTTGTTAGGCATGATCATGGGGGGGGGGAGTGGTACTCATGATGAAATCCAACAACTAATTAACAACTCATTCTTATACAACATGTAATCCCTCAACCCATGAGTTTGAATTGTTGGGCAATGGTTTGTGTGACGCCCCCAAAATAGGTATACATCACCCATCTTGAGTCGCCAGATACATGGTACAAAATACAAACACAACTTAATTATACAACAGACGTGTTAAATACGACAAGACATAATCTAAGAGTTTTAATAAGAATATTGTCATCTAGACAATATCCACACTCAATGGAGTCCTCATTACATTTATTGTCACACTATTTAACAGGATAGTGAGGACTACTAATGATATCATCTGGACAATCACTCCGTTCCCCGACTCATCTCAACTATATTCTCATTTCCTGAAAAGAACAGTAAAAGAAAGGGTGAGCTCAACTAGCCCAGTAAGAAAATATTATGACTAAGATAATGCAGAATAAATTATCATTAGTCTTCAACAATGTTAAACTGATAAAATACAATAAACATCAAGTTTAACTGCAGTGGAACAAGAAATCCATAAGAAGAGTCAAGTAGAGAATAAAATCTAATATCTTCTATGGTTTAAAATGTTTTCATCAATTTTTATCGCTGAGACTCAACTTAATAAATAAAACACATCATCTAATCATCCTTGTACTACGACCCAAGGATATTCATTAAATCATCAATGGTCATGACTATACCGAACAATCCTGGGTCATAATCATACCAAAAACTGTCCATCAATGTATTACAGGCCACTGAGGACTTTTACCATATCATTTATAACATTACAGGTCATAATTATACCGAATGATCCATGGTCATAATCATACTAAGTCCATCTATGGACGTAAGCCAAAGATGACTTTTATTACAATATAAACATGAGGATGATGAAAATGCCATAATAATTCAATAAAACAGTTCAAGAATTAATTTATCCAGGAACCAACAACGTCCAAATTGTCAACATGATACTGCAAATGGATTTTCGTCCGCGATGCGGTAATAAGGAATGTATACAAAGGATCATTCCCCTTGCATGTGGTAATCCACATAGACAGGTTATTCCAACAGAATAATAAAGAATGGAATAAGAAAAGGATTCACCATGTGTGCGATAGACTGCACAGACAGGTTATTCCCAATAGAAGAATAAAAAATGGAACCAGGTCATGCGTAAACGCACATACAGGATATTCTGACAGAATAATAAAGAATGGAATAACAACAGAATTCACCATGCATGCGATAGACCGAACAGACAGGTTATTCCAATAGAATAATAAATAATAGAACCATGTCATGCGTAAACGCACAGACAGGATATTCTGATAGAATAATAAAGAATGGAATAGCAATATAATTTCACCGTGTATGCGGTACTTCGTATAAACAGGTTATTCCAACAAAATAATAATGAACGGAACCAGGTATGGCGAAATTCGCACCGACGGGATATTCCAACAGAATAATAAAGAATGGAATAATAGAAGAATTTTACCATGTACGCAGTACTTCACATATACAGGTTATTCCAAAAAAATAATAAAGAATGGAATAACAATAGCTCTTTTCATGAATACGAATGAAATAATACCCCTTACCTCAAAAGAAAACTTGATACTGGAATAGTGAGGTAGCAGACTTCTCTTCTTTTTCTCTCTATAATTTCTCTCTATAATAATTGCTCTATAGTTTTAGTGAATTGGTGAGAAATGAAGGAAGAATGAGCTTTTATTTTTAGGAAAATATAGTTTCGATAATTGCACGTTTTGGGGATCGAAATATTACAGTACAATACCTCCAACTTTTCTTTCATTTTTAATTTAGTCCTGCAAGTATTATCAAACATGCACCATCTCCCCTAATAGTAAATAATTTGAATCAATAGTTCAATCATATGAACCAATAGTTATAATCATGTGAAAATACGAATTACAGTATAGTACCTCCATCCATACCTCAATTTTTTAATTTATTCATGCAAGTATCATCAATCTTGCACCAACTCCCCTAATAGTAAATGAATGTGATTCAATAGTACACACATGTGAATAAATAGTTATATAAGCATGTGAATTAATAGCAATTAATTGCTCATTTATCTGATTAATTACCCGATTTATCAATATAACCCCCAGACATCAATTATCATCAGAATAGATGTCGATTTCCACTAACACTAATAATCCCAACACAATGGAACTATCAAATTCATCTTTAATCAACACGAACTTATTCATCATTAATATTATAACTCACAATATTTAAAACCAAGTCGTTCCCAGGAAAGAGGTGGCTTTCTAATAAGGATTTCTCCATATTGGCGCGGAATTAGGTGACCAAACCTCTCATTAACAGAACATCTAGACATTGTAAATATTGCAATTTAATAATATGAATAACTTTTTTGTCTCAATTATTTATTTAATAATATATCATATTTTGCAGATGATACTGTGACAATAACTGAATCAATAATATAAGAGATATGATGCAGCAATTACTGTAGCAATAATTGAGTATAACTGAATGACTTCTCACGTAAGCATCAATAATCAATATCGTGTGCTACTATGCAACCACGCGTATTACGGTACTTTTACTACCGGGTAGTTCAACAGTTTTAACGGTAACACTTCCGCCGTTATTTTTATAAAAAGATAATTATGTCATTTTCTAACCACGACAATACTTTTATTGTGGGGTCCACCAATGATTGTGCCGTCGTACGAATATTTCCTGTTAAAACCAATATTATCTGACCAATTGAAAATTATATAACCACTTGCTTACTTTGCAAAATTTGTAAATATTACCCACAATTATAACATTATATTATATTCCACACCATAATATTAAAAAATATATTTCGAGAGAAATTAATCATTATTCATAAAAGTTGGGGTCTTATAACCTCCCCTTCTTAAGAAATTTCATCCTCGAAATTAGGATACGTACCTGATATATCGAAGAGGTGAGGATATCTTAACTTCATCTCATATTTTAACCCCTAGGTCATTTCTTCCACATCGTGGTTTCTACACAAAACTTTGACTTGAGGTATAACCTTAGAGCATAGAATATGATCCTTCTTATCCAAAATTTAACAGGTAACTCTTCATATGTTAAATCTTCCTCTATCTCGTCTGGTTCTAAGTCAATAATGTGGTTCGGGTCTTTCACATACTTACATAACATAGATATGTGAAAAATGGGCCACAGTTCCTACTCGACCGAGGATTAAAAATGGGCCAATGAATCGAGGATTGAGATTTCCTCTCTTTTCAAATCTTGTAACTCCTTTCCATGGAGCAACACGTAACAACATATGATCTCCAATATTGAATTCCACGTCTTTTCAATGAAGATCAGCATAACTCTTTTGTCGATCTTGTGAGGTTTTTATACGTTGTCGGATCGTTTGAATCTTATACATAGTCATACATACCAACTTCGGACCCAACAACGTTTTTCACCCACCTCATCCCAGTATACTGGAGAACGACACTTTCTTCCATAAAACGCCTAAAATGGAGCCATGCCAATACTTGCTTGATAACTGTTGTTATAGGAAAACTCCACCAATGTTAAGAACTTGTTCCAACTTCCCTTGAAGTCAAGGACACAGAGTCTTAATAAATCTTCAAGAGTTTGAATAGTCCTTTTTGACTGTCCATCTTTTTGAGGATGATATATCAAACTAAATCGTAAAAACATGCACATAGCCTTTTGCAAACTAACCCAAAATCTTGAAGTGAATTTTGGGTCTCAATCAGAAACTATGGATACTGGCATACCAGGAAATCTTATAATCTCGTTTATGTACATACTAGAAAGAAGTTCAAGTGTATAAGTTTCTCGTATCGGTAAGAAATGAGTAGACTTGGTTAATCTATCAACAATGACCCAAATCACATCTATGCCTTGAGAAACCTTGGGAAGACCAGTAACGAAATCCATGGTAATGTGATCCCACTTCCATTCTGGAATTTTAAGTGGTTACAATGGACCTTTTGGCACTTGATGCTTCGCCTTGACTCGTTGTCAAGTTAGACACCTTGAGATAAACCCCGCTATCTCTCTCTTTATATTGTTCCACCAAAATGTATGTCGAAGATCACGATACATTTTGGTACTCCTGGGATGGATTACAAACGGTGTGTTGTGCGCCTCCATCATTATTTTATACTTCAAGTTAGAATCGTTAGGAACACAAAGTCTAGAGTTCACTCGAAGTATTACTTCTTCATCGATTCTTGCTTCTGGAATAGCACCTTCTTCCACTTTCTTCTTCATACGCATCAGCTTCAGGTCTGTAGCTTGAGCAGCTTTAACTTTATCGATTAAAGTTGGTTCTACTCGTATATTCGCCATCATCACGTGGGTTCCTGGAGTCTTTATCTCTATCTCCATCCTTTGCAAGTCATACAAAATGGGCCTTTGCATTGACAATATCGCACTCGTACCCGCATATGATCTTCTACTCAATGCGTCAGCTACTACATTTGCTTTTCCAAGATGGTATTGAATGGTATGATCATAATCCTTCAACAGCTCAAGCCAACGTCGTTGCCGCATGTTCAGTTCCTTTTGAGTGAAGAAATATTTGAGGCTTTTATGATCCATATAGATTTCAACCTTCTCTCCATACAGGTAATGCCTCCAAATCTTAATCGTAAAAATGACAGCGACCAACTCTAGATCATGAGTAGGATAATTCCTCTCATATTCTTTGAGTTGTCGTGAGGCATATGCCATGACTTTCCCATGTTGCATGAGAACACATCCTAACCCTTTTCCTGAAGCATCACTGTAAATGTCAAATCCCTCTGTGCCAGATGGTATTGTTAGAACAGGTGCTGAAATGAGTCTACTCTTGAGTTCTTGAAAACACTTCTCACATTCCTCGCTCCAACCGAATTTTTTATCTTTTCGAGTCAGCTGTGTTAATGGAGTATCAATTCGAGAAAACCCTTCTACGAATCTCAGATAATAACCAGCTAAGCCGAGAAAGCTACGTACTTCGGTCACTGACATAGGTTACTCCCAACTTTGAATTGCATCAATCATTGTCAGGTTAGCAGATATTCCCTAATTTGATATCATGTGCCCAAGGAATGCAACTTCCTCAAGCCAGAACTTTTTGAAGTATCAGCCTCAAGTGTTGCTCATGGTCTTCACGGGTTTTGGAGTATATGAGGATGTCATCAATAAAGACGACCACAAAGTGATCCAAATATTCCTTGAATACTCAGTTCATCATGTCCATAATGGCAGCAGGAGCATTAGTCAATCCAAAAGACATGACTAGGAATTTATAATGCCCGTACTGAGTTCTGAAAGCAGTCTTTGGAATGTCATCAGTTTTAATCTTCAACTGATGATATCCAGAACAAAGATCGATCTTTGAAAAGAATTTGGCACCTTGTAACTGGTCAAACAGATCATCAATACGAGGTAACAAGTACCTATTTTTTATGGTGACATGATTCAACTCCTGATAATCAATACAAAGTCGCATACTTCCATCTTTCTTCTTCACGAATAGAACAGGAGCACCCCAAGGAGACGTACTAGGACAAATGAAACCTATGTCTAACAATTCCTACAGTTAGGTCTTTAACTCCTGAAGTTCAATAGTATCCATTCGATACGGGGCTTTGGAAAAGGGCTTTGTACCAGTTTTAAGATCGATACAAAATTCAATTTCACGCTCTAGGGGTGTAAAAATCCAAAACCCTAATAAGACTCGTAAGTGTAAAATCCCATTATATAAATAAAATTTCTCTGTTCTGAATGTGTTATGTATTAATATATACTTGGTTTCACAAATTTAACCAAATAAATTTTTGTCCGAAAAACGTCGTGCTTGACACTTCGTGATTAATTTTTTTTTTCATATTTGGACTTTTCGGTAAAATTATTCTGACAAGTTGCTTTGTCGTGCTTACACTGACAAAATGCTTTGTCGTGCTTGTTAGGATTAGTGAGAATTTAGGTTAATAACCCTATATTAACAAACCCTAACCATAATTAGCAAAACCCTAAACTTAATTTATAAATTAAACCCTAATTATCTAACTAAACCTTAATTAGATTATCTTAACACCTAATCATGGTTAGTAAACTTCAATTAGGTACTAATTAACATTACTTAACATTCCTAATCAGTAGAAACACAACCCTAATCAAGATTAGTAAAGATTAAAGCCTACTTAAGCTACTAAACAAACCTAACTAGTTCACAAGGAGGTTAGGAGTCATCATTGCAAGTTCCAAGGTAGCACATGACATGCTTGTAACTCCCAAGCATCACCATAGTCATCAGATCAGATCTTTGTAGAGGCAAGTTGCTCAAAAATGACCAAATAGCCAAGTTAAAGAATTCTATAAATAGGAACCTTAGGGCTGAGCAAACTCACGACATTCCTAAGCCTAGATACACTTATAAACCTACCAAATCAATCCTGGGTGATAGCAGCAACAACATCAGAAGTTAGAATCAAAAATTGCTCAAGAAAAGGTACAAACTCTAGTTCATAATGAGCTCTTTGATCCTATGTTAGATTTGTTGGTAAGATATTTAGAATTATGTATTAGTATGTCAAAAAGTATGTTAGATTGGTAGAACATGTTTTCATAACATCTAGATGCCTTAATTAAGTGTTTTAAGAAATCTGGAAATTTTAAAAACTAAGTCTGACAGTCGAATGTCAGAGCTTATAGATTCATATGTGTTTATGTTTTGGTTTGGTAATTGTTTGGTATTTGTAGCCTGTTAGTAGGTCTTTAATCAGGAAAATAAAATAGGTTCATTTGAACCATAGATTTCAAGTTATAAGTAGTTAAAGTGGGTTGACCGTTCACAGATTGTAGTTTTCTGGGTTACCCAGAAAGCTCAAGAACAGTTGAACCAGCTAATTTGACCAATCTGTTTAATCGTCTATTGTTAGTTATTTTTGTAAGTTTTTATTATAGATCAATATTGTGTTATATGTTCTACATATCTATAATCTTTAATGGAATAAACAACGTATAGGTTTACTGGAATTGATGGTCAAAATCCATTGACCGAGCATGACTAATTTTTTTGGGTTTTCCAGAAAACAGAAGAACATGAAAAACAGTGTCTGGCTGTACTTTGACCATCATAATTAGAGACCTTAGAGTTAGGCTTGATTCATGTTAATGTTATGTATATGTACCATGGCATATATACTACATGTTACACCAAACATTACACACATCAAATACACAGAATCGAAGATATATAAGCCATAAAACTGTTGACCGACCATGACTTCTGTTCTGGGTTACCCAGACACTCAAGAACAGCTCTGACAGTTACTTTGAGCCTCTATAACTTTTTGTTATGTGTAGGTTAAAGTCTAAATTTTGTTTCATGTTATGCTACTGTATGAGTACTACAAACCTCAACTCTTAAACAAACCTAAACTCATTAACAGTAGCCTTATAATTAATGGTCAAACCAGTCACTCGGCCATGACCAAACTGTTGCCCAGAAACTCAAGAATATCTACAACGACAATTTTTGTCACTAAAGGGCTTTAGCGACAGTCAAAAATTGTTTTTTCTAAAAATAAATTAGAAAAATTAGAAATAATTGATAAATAAATATAAAAATAGTTTTAAAAATGATATTAAAATATTATAAATAAATTCTGATATTTTTACATAAATTTAATAATTATTTTATATTATTTTGATATTATTAATAATTAACTTATTAATAAAGAAATTAAAATAATTATTTTTAAATGCTAAATAATTATGGAAAACTATTATTAATGATATAAAAATTATAATAAATGATTATAAATTATTTAATTATAATAATCAATGTTTTTGTAAAATTTTAAATAAATATTAATTGCATATAAATAGAAATAAATGATTTAAAAATCAAAAGAAATGTTTTAAATACTTTAAAATTTCTAAAAAGGTATTTTAAATTATAATTAAATTTTATAAATAAAATTTAGTCCATTTATGAAAGGTATTAAACACAAAACCCTATTAAATCTAACCGGTATTATATAATTGTTATAATTGAGAATTGTTATCAATACTAACGTGTTAGATTTATATATATGAACATCGTAGCTAGGTACTTATTAACGTTTGAATAGCATAACTTGACTGATCTACGCTCAGGCAAGTTCTCTATCCTTAAGTCTCTTATAAAGTAAATTTCTTAAACCTTGTTTATTTATTGATCAAGATTTTTATCTTGATAAGCTGTTGATATAATACACTACACCTACAATTAAATTACCTTCTTATTGTAAAGTTATTGTTATAGCTTCAACATAACTACGAAATGAATTGTTTATTCATATGATAATGTTTCTTGAGCATAAACTGTTGTGTCAAACCAAATTGTTTTGGTAAGACATCTTATACTGAAGTTGGGTATCCCGTAAGGGATGTAAATTTGGTCAATTCATATATTGACATTAATTTTAGTGTATGTTAAGCACTGTAGGATGATATGCATACTCCTAAGATGTTGAATAGGCTGATCCCCTATCTCATATCTGAACAAAATTTCTAAGTCTGTGTGACTGACAGAAATAAAGAAAATTCCAGAAATGGTTGAAATTAGAAATCCAAAAATGGTACAACTATCAGTTGAAATTGGAACTGTTATATTTCTTCAAATTCTATATTGTTATAAATACAAAACTTGCTGAGCATGTCATAGCTCACCCTTGCAAATTATTCCCTTTGCAGTTTTAGATGGTAATCATGAAACTTCTGGAGTAGATAAAGGGAAGCGTCCCTACATAGATTAGATTTTATTTTTGTTTGTTTGAACACCTTGTAATAAAAACTCGTTATGAGAATCATGTAATCTAATCTTAATATTATGATTTGTATATATAACATTTTTATTTTCGCAATCGAATTTTCTTACATATATAGATGTAAAATTAGACTTCTTCAAATCTAGTTGAGATCCATGTGAACTATTTATCTGAGTGAGGGTATTAATAGCATGGACTGTTCATGTTGTTATTGATACTCTGGATTTTGGATAGATAGTTACTATCGATACGATAGTATAAATTCGTTTGGCTTAAACTATACATCTGGGTGAGGGTATTAGTAATATAGACTGTTCATGTTATTGTTGATACTCTGAATTTCGGATAGATAGACTCTAGTCATAGATACAATTCATATATCCAAGTGAGGGTATCCAAACAAAGAAAAAGTTCTCTTAAGAATAGACATCTGTTATGGGATACTGTGAATTTTGGATCTATGGGAATTATATCTGTTAGTCCCTCTATTTAATGTAATCTTATAATCAGATACCATGGGTGTATAGATTTAAAAGCATTATATTGATTTTCTGTAAACACCATATCGGATACCGTGGGAGTATAGATATGGGGGCGTTACAATTTTGGTATCAGAGCTGTTAAGGCTATAGATATAAGGAAGAAAAATCTTAGTATATAGTCTTCGAGTCCGTAAAAAAATAAAAAATTTAAAAGTATACATAAAATATAACATTAAAATTATTATGTTGTGTAATTTCTATACAGTATTAAAGGACTTTTCTTTTATAGATGGCCAACTACAATTCTAAGGAAATGATATTTGCCAATAATCCACCACAAATAGAGTCATACATAGCCAGTGATGAAGAAGATAAGGAATTACTTCATGATCAACAACTGTTAGATGCTTAGGAAGAAGAGGATCTAGTGGCAGGACAGTTAATGAGAATTGATGAGCATGATGAGGCAATGACATCACTATTGAAAACAACAGAGTATGAGGGTAATAAAATGAGGTTTAGGGCTGATATAGCTGATGGAATGCTACAACATGAGAGGGGACATAGTCAACGACTAAAAGTACAACTGCACCATGCACAGAGGGGCAGAAAGGAAATTTAGTCAAGGCTTCTTAAAACATCTTTGGGTGTTCGAGATACTTTTAATGATTTACAACGCCGTGTAGTTTGATATCCGGTAGAAGAGAAGAAGACGACTTATCTCATCGATCAATTTGTGGTTTGTCACATTATCCAAGATTCCTTTGATGATATTAATGAATTCTAGAGAATAGCATAGGTGGTTTAATTCTTTATATTAGTACAATAAAGAAGCATTCAAAGTTTGTAATCAGTACTTTGTAGTATGTTTAGTTACGAAATTGTTGTGTAATACTATTGTGATATATGAAATAAACAATATGTTGTGTTACTCAAATTCTTATGTGAATTTTTATTGGTTTATATAGAATCATGCCACCAACTAGAAGACCCTAAATAGAAATGAATGATGATAATTCTACCCAGCATTTAATAGAACTTATGCTAGGAGTTGTAAATAGACCTGTGAACCAAAACACAGCTTTTAAAGACTTTAAATTAGTTGGACCACCTGAGTTTAAGGGTACATCAGAACCTGTAGATGCCCAAATTTGGATTTTTGAAATAGAGAAATTTTTCCTAGTAACCAATGTTAATAATAATCAAAAGACAACTTTTGCAACCTTTTTCTTAAAAGGTGAGGCTAATTATTGGTGGGAATCAACCAAAGGTCGGGTAGAAACTGAAATTATTTCTTAAGATAGATTCAAAGAGTTGTTGTGTGAAAAATATTTTTCCCAATCCCTAAAAGACCGAATGAAAATAAAATTTTTGGACTTAAAACAAGGAGATCTTACTGTAACCCAGTATACATCTAAGTTTAATGAACTATCTAGGTTGGCTCCACATCAAGTAACTACTAAACTTAGAAAGACTCGTAGGTTTCAGGAGGGTTAAAAACCTCAGATTCAGAGTAGATTGTCAGTACTTCAAATAAAAACTTTTTCTAAAATAATAGAGAAGGCTAATATAGCCGAAAGTGAGAATGATAGTCATGCTAAATTTCATCAAGACAAGAGAAGTCAGAATGAAAAAGGAAAAATTAGAACAGAACCTAGTTCAAGTGGGTTTAATAACAAACGTAAGTGGGATAATTCTTTTTCTAACAACCCGGGGAAAAGGATATGAAATACTAATAATAACTTTAGTAACAATAATATTAAACCTTGTCCTAATTGCAGTAAGAAACATAGAGGAGAATGCCTTCATAACAAATGTTTTAATTTTGGACAGTCAGGACATTATTTTCCACAGTGTCCTCTTCCAAGGAAAAATAAATGTTTTAATTGTGGTTCCTTAGACCATTTTTCAAGGAACTATCCCAAACCTAGGAATCAAGGAGGAAAAGGGGTTAGAATACCATGAGAATAACCAATCAACAGTAGCTACAGTTAGAGTTCAGAATCGACCTACCGTGAGAACATTTAATATGTCGGTGACGGATGTTGTTGCTTCACAGGACGTGGTGACATGTATCATCCCTATCAACACTTTAAATACATGTGTTATTCGATTCTGGTGCTACATATTCTTTTGTGTCTAGTAATTTCTCTACAAACTTGAATACACCTTGTGAAAATCTAGACAAACCATTATGCGTGTAAATTGATAATAATCAAAGAATTCCGATTAAGACTATTTACAGAAACTGTAGTGTGGTAATAAAAGGACATAATTTTATGGTAGATTTGATACCAATTCAGTTGGGAGAATTCGAAGTCAAAGGTAGTGTTCAACGGTAGTTGTTCACCTATGCAATTTTGATGTTTGACTATAGGTCAGGCAGAAAGATTACTTAAAAAGGGTTGTTTAGGATATTTGGCCTATATAGTTGATACTCGACAGGAAGGAGTAAAACTAGATTAAATACCTATAGTTAAGGAATTTTCTGATGTATTTCCGAATGACTTACCAGGTTTGCCTCCAGATAGGGAAATTGAGTTCTTCATTGATCTTGGACCAGGAACGACACCAGTTTCTAAGGCACCAGTACAGAATGGCACCTACAGAACGAAAAGAGTTACTTATTCAATTACAAGAACTCTTAGATAAAAAGTACATACAACCTACTGTCTCACCTTGGGGAGCACAAGTTCTTTTTGTAAAGAAGAAGGATGGAACTATGAGATTATGTATAGACTATATGGAGCTAAATAAGTTAACTATTAAAAATAAATATCCTTTACCAAGGATTGATGATTTGTTTGACCAATTAGAAGGGGCTGAACATTTTTCAAAAATTGACCTTAGAACAGGTTATCATCAATTAAAGGTAAGAAAGGATGATGTGCAGAAAATAGTGTTTAGGACACACTATGGACATTATGAGTTTCTTGTAATGTCTTTTGGATTAACAAATGCACCGACATCAATTATGGATTTAATGAACCGAGTGCTTTGAACCATGCTTAGACAAATTTGTTATGGTGTTTATCGACGATATTCTGGTATACTCGAAAACACGGGAAGAACAAACTGAACACTTGAGGGTCGTATTGGAAATATTACAAAAGGAACAACTTTATGAAACATTTTCCAAGTGTGAATTTTGGTTGAAGAGAGTTCAATTTTTAGGTCACGTAATTGATGAGAATAGAATATATGTAGATCCAGCTAAGATTGAAACGGTTGTGAATTAGGAGCAACCAACAACTCCAACAGAAGTACGAAGTTTTCTCGGTTTAGCGGGTTATTATCGACGGTTTATAAAAGATTTTTCAAAAATAGCAACCCCATTAACCAATTTAACTCGAAAGACGGTGAAATACGTCTGTATAGATAAATGTGAGGAAAGCTTCCAAGAGTTGAATAAGGGACTGAGCATAGCTCCAGTGTTATCCTTACCAGATGATACAGGAGGTCTTGTAGTATATAGTGACGCATCACACAAAGGTTTAGGGTGTGTGTTGATGCAACATGGGAAAGTGATAGCTTATGCAACAGGACAACTCAAAGATTATGAGAAGAGGTATCCTACTCATGACCTAGAGTTAGCTGCGGTAGTTTTTGCTCTAATGATTTGGAGACATTACTTGTTCGGGGAGAAGTGCGAGCTATATACAGATCATAAAAGTTTGAAATATATTTTTACACAAAAGGAATTAAATTTAAGACAGAGACGATGGTTAGAACTACTAAAAGATTATGACTGTGAAATCTTATATCATCCCGGTGAAGCCTATGTTGTAGCTGGTGCGTTAAGTAGGAAGAATCAGGAAAAATTGAATGTATTAACCACCAATGATAGGTTAATAAAAGATTTTGAAAAATTTAGAAATTGAGGTGGAATGTCCAACTACCTCTACCCAAAAATTGTATATTTTAGAAGGAGTTTCATCTCTGCTTAATAAAGTTAAAGAGATACAGGAGAAGGATGAAGAATGTCAAAAGTTCAAATCTAATTCAACACATGATAAGTATAATAAATTTAGAATAGATTCGGATGGAATAATAAGATATGAAAATAGAATTTGGGTTCCGTTAGACCAAGCTTTAAAAGATGAAGTTTTAAATAAAGCTCATAACTCTAAATTTGTCGTACATCCTAGCAGTACAAAAATGTATAAGGAAGGATTTAAGTCGACACTTTTAGTGGTCAAACATGAAAAGAGAAATAGCTAATTGGTAAGTAAATGTCTCACGTGTCAAAGGGTTAAGGCTGAGCATCAAAAGCCGAGTGGTTTACTTCAACCCTTACCAATTCCCGAGTGGAAGTGGGAACATATAACTATAGGATTTTGTTGTTGGTCTTCCAGCTACACAAAAGAGCCATAATTCCATTTGGGTAATAGTTGACCGTTTAACAAAATTAGTTCACTTTTTGCCTATTAAGATTACTCATAACCTAGATCACCTTGCCAAACTTTATATCAATAAAATTATCTCTAGGCATGGAGTACCTGTGTCCATAGTATCAGATCGAGATCCAAGATTTACTTCTAATTTTTGGAAAAGCCTTCATAAACACTTAAGAACACAACTAAGATTAAGTACAACTTATCATCCTCAGACTGATGGTCAAAGTTAGAGAACCATACAAACATTAGAAGATATGTTGAGAACTTGTATTATAGACTTTAAAGAAAGTTGGGAAGATCAGTCACCCTTAGTTGAATTTGCTTATAACAATAGTTATCATGCTAGCATATATATGCCACCCTATGAAGCTTTATATGGGTGTAAATGTAGAACACCTTTATGTTGGGATGAAGTTGGGGAAAGACAAATGTTAGGACCTGAGATAATTCAACAAACAACTGAATCTATCAGAATTATTCGTCAACAATTACAAGCATCTCAAGATCGACAAAGGAAATACGCCGATCCATGTCGTCAACAATGAAACTTTAACGTAGGAAGTCACGTATTCTTGAAAGTATCTCCTTGGAAAAGAAAGATACATTTTGGCAAGAAAGGAAAATTAATATGAGATTCATTGGACCTTTTGAAATTTTGAGAAGGGTTGGTGAAGTTTCTTATGAAATAACACTACCTCTTGAGTTAAATCATATTCATAATGTGTTTCATGTATCCGTATTATGACCATATAAACCTAATTATAAACACGTTATACAATATGAGCCAATCCAAATGGAGGAAGATCTTTCTAATATAGAAGAACCTGTCCAGATCGTCGACCGTAAAGAGCAAGTCCTGAGAAATAAGGTGATAGCATTGGTCAAAGTAATATGGAGAAATCAGAAAGTTGAAGAAGCTACATGGGAGCTTGAAGATAAAATGTGCGAGAATTATCCTCAATTATTTACTTAACTTGTACTGTAATTTCGAGGACAAAATTCTTATTAGTGGGGGTGAATGTAAAAACCCAAAACCCTAATAAGACTCGTAAGTGTAAAATCTAATTATATAAATAAAATTTCTCTGTTCTGAAAGTGTTATGTGTTAATATATACTTGGTTTCACAAATTTACCCAAATAAATTTTTGTCCGAAAAACGTCGTGCTTGACACCTCGTGTTTAATTTTTTTTTTCATATTTAGACTTTTCGATAAAATTATTCTGACAAGTTGCTTTGTCGTTCTTTCACTGACAAAATGCTTTGTCTTTCTTGTTAGGATTAGTGATAATTTAGGTTAATAACCCTAGATTAACAAATCCTAACCCTAATTAGCAAAACCCTAACCCTAATTTATAAATAAACTCTAATTATCTAAATAAACTTTAATTAGATTATCTTAACACCTAATCATGGTTAGTAAACTTCAATTAGGTACTAACTAACATTACTTAACATTCCTAATCATTAGAAATAAAACCCTAATCAAGATTAGTGAAGATTAAAGCCTAATTAAGCTACTAAACAAACCTAACTAGCTCACAAGTAGGTTAGGAGTCACCATTGCAAGTTCCGAGGTAGCACATGACATGCTTGTAACTCCCAAGAATCACCATAGTCATTAGATCAGATCTTTGTAGAGTCAAGTTGCTCAAAAATGACAAAAAAGCCAAGTTGAAGAATTCCATAAATAGGAACCGTAGGGCTAAGCAAACTCACGAAATTCCTAAGCCTAGATACACTTATAAACCTACCAAATCAAGTCTGGGTGATAGCAGCAATAACATCAGATGCTAGAATCAAAATTTTCTCAAGAAAAGGTACAAACCCTAGTTGATAATTAGCTCTTTGATAATATGTTAGATTTGTTGTTTAGATGTTTAGAGTTATGTATTAGTATGTTAGAAAGTATGTTAGATCGGTAGAACATATTTTCACAACATCTAGATGCCTTAATTAAGTGTTTTAAGAAATTTGGAAATTTTGAAAACTAAGTCTGACAGTCGAATGTCAGAGCTTATAAATTCATATGTGTTTATGTTTTGGTTCGGTAATTATTTGGTATTTGTAGCCTGTTAGATTTCAAGTTATAAGTAGTTAAAGTGGGTTGACCGTTCATAGATTACATTTTTCTGGGTTACCCAGAAAGCTCAAGAATAGTTGAACCGGCTACTTTGACCAATCTGTTTAATCGTCTTTTGTTTGTTTGTTTTGTAAGTTTTTGTTATAGATAAATACTGTGTTATATGTTCTACATATCTATAATCTTTAATGGAACAAACAAGGTATAGGTTTACTAGAATTGATGGTCAAAATCCATTGACCAGCATGACTAAGTTTTTTAGGTTTTCCAGAAAACTGAAGAACATGAAGAACAACGCCTGGCTGTACTTTGACCAACATAATTAGAGACCTTAGAGTTAAGTTTGATTTATGTTAATGTTATATATATGTACTTTGACTTATATACTACATGTTACAACAAATATTAGACACGTCAAATACACAGAATCGAAGATATATAAGCCACAAAACTATTGACCGACCATGACTTCTGTTCTGGGTTACCCAGAAACTCAAGAACAGCTCTGACAGTTACTTTGAGCCTCTATAACTTCTTGTTATATGTAGGTTAAATTCTAAATTTTAGTTTCATGTTATACTACTGTATGAGTACTACAAACATCAAATCTTAAACAAACCAAAACTCATTAACAGTAGCCTTATAATTAATGGTCAAACCTGTAACGCCCTGAAATCCGGTCTATCTTCACACTCGGATTCTGTACGTCATGATCTCATCTTTTTCACAACATACATCATTATATACTAAAATATAACATCATACACTCTCAAATCCCAGGTTCTAAAAACCTTATAACCTCTTTCATTACAAATAATGATAACTACATTATCCTTTACATCTTACACGAGTGACTTTCATCCGCCACTAAGGATACATAACAGTTCATTAAACTAATCTAAAGTTCATTTAACTTATTTTATATTACAAGTCTTCACTTGATCTTCTCGCTCGTCTACATTCTGAATGGCACTTCATCTAGATACCTTCAGCTTGATCTTTACGGGATCCTTAAATTCTTCTAACATCATACGTTGAAAATGTTTTTCATTTAAAGCAAGTGTGAGCATTCAATTGCTCAACAAGTCATAGAAGTTGAACAAACAACTTCAAGAGTTTAAACGTTCCTTTAGAACTTTGATAACCGAACAAAGGTTATGAAGCAGCTTGAATAATAGGAGTAATCTCGATTCCTATCATTTTAAAACATTATTCACATGCACTTTAAAATACTTCCATTCTTCTACTTTTTTTCCATACACATTTTTTCTGGCTAGAATCATTAGCACATACTTAACAATAACGGATCATGTATAAATAGAGCATTCTCTTATTGAACAATTAAATCACAGAGCAGTTCATCTCATAGAAACATCGAAGTGTTCACATTGTAGCTCAAGGCCTCATATGTTCTACCACCTTGCACAAATATCAGACATTAACATATAGACAGAACTTCTCAAGTTCAACATCTGAGAAGTTTAAGAAACTAGCATTCATTTGAAATATGAATGAAGTTAGGAAACTTGCCTTACGCCCAGCTACAACTTACGCCAAACTGCTCAATTCAATTCCTATGTAGCACATAAGAAAAACAACACATACACTAATTAGTCATGTATATTTGACTTATACATTAGTTACTTAACTTTACTTCTTAGGGTTCATGTTCTTGTAACATAAGTTTATGCGACCACTTTTATTACCGTTCTACGGCTTCATGACATACGGAGATGTCTTACTTTTATGTTCATCATCTTTGATGTTTTACATCTTATCTTCTTCTTATTACTTCTCTAAGACTTAGCACACATCGCTTATTTGCTAGTAGTCCATATGGTACTCTGAGTGGTTTCCCACAAACAACCAATAAACAGGTTCCCGTTTCGTCTACACTGCCCATAACAGTGAGTTAGATTGGTTACCTGTTTTGTATACCTTCGCTCTCTAAAGGAATTATTTAGCCAAGCTCCCATATGTCAACCATCTAAGGTTACGATTGCACCACAACCTAACTTATATTAACTTATCCTAACTTATCCGAACTATTAAACTATATGTTCGTTAAATTAATTTCTCATTCCTTATGGCTTCAGCTTTCATTACTCTTATTATCGTTCATTACATCTTTCTTGATAATTCATGTCTTACTTACTACCTTTGCCTACGTCTAGGTCATACAACCAGGGTATACTTAGAACGTCCGTTCGATGCGAATACGATTCACGAGGATTATTAACATATTCAACGCTTAAGTTGCTCATCTTTTAATCTCATATTCAAACTTTGCTCAAGGTTTTAATCACTTTCGATCGTTATCCATCCCATGAACCCCATGTTCATTATTCTTTCTTAATGTCGAAATCATACTGTTCGTTGTATGCTATGACCAATCGTTTATCACAACAGCCTTACGTTTGTAGCGTCTATACGCTTTACACTTATCTATCACTATCAGGACATAACATCAAAATGTTATTCATTACCCTCGTCTCTCAACGTCTAAGGAATCACAACCATAACAATCCTCCACATTCGTTCATCGTAACTACGGTCCCCGGATATCGGTTATGTAATTCGCGTTTACATTCTTTCTCTTTTACTCTTATTTAATCTTTTCGTTCGACCTTCATTAAAGGTTTAATTCACTTATTTAAGTGTTATATTAGTTGCACATTATGTTCTTTATCTTCCCGTACGTTTCTCCCAAGAGTTGAGTAGTTAAAAGCTCTTCTTTGGCTTTTTCCCCACACTGGCGCTGCGGCGCCACTCACTTCATTATCTCTCGCTTTGTAGCGCGAGTTTGCAGTACCCAGCTCCTTGATCTAGTACTGCAGTGCCACCTTATAAGGCATGGCTGGCGACGCGGCGCCAAGCCCTAACCCTAGAAAATTTCTCTAAGTGTTAAATCAAATTTGAGACGCTTACTTCCTGTTTCCATAACTTATTCGTTATAACTCAGAATGAGGTCATTCGAAAGCCATTCTCTTCCTTATCTTATGTACTTCAATACCTCCCTAGACAAAACTTCATTCTGAATCCGTTAACATGCCATTCGATTGGCTTGATCTTCACCCTTTATTCATTTTACGTTTTTAACGCTCTTTGTTTCTTCGTCCGTAATTCGGTCATCCAAACTCAGAATTTGTTCGTTCTTAAGTCTACGACTCAAGTTTTTTATGTTCTCTCACATTCTTATGAAATCCTACATGATCGGGTTCATTTACTAACTTTCTAATTCTCGTTTGTCTTTTACAAAATTTTCGCCATAACTTCGTTATAGCTAAGTTTTAATCTGTTCTTCATGAAAGTTTCTACTGTTCCTAACCTAGAAATATGCATCTAACTTATACGCGATGGTTTTAAACTTTTACATCAACAACAAATATCCTACGATGGTTTTAAATTTGTCCATCAACAACGTTCTTCGTGTTCTTCGTTCGTTCTTCATTTTTAATCGATATTTTAGACTACGATTTCACTTTTTAATGGAATTTGATGTTATAGATCGTCATTCCTTACTTATTACACCTACTTATTGATATAATCCACTCGGATCGTTCTAATTCATTGTGAATCTTATACTTCCTTAAGAAATTTATTTACTAAATTTCAAATTCTTATTTTCTTTATTTCTCATGATTTCAACCATATGAAATCATTCCTAACATCATATACTTCTTATTCTTATTAGGTTATGTTTTAAACATATAAAACTTAATGAAAATCTAACATAGAAGTTAGGTTTTAATACCTTTCCTCATTATTTTTCTTCCGCTAGACAAAACCGGCGATTTGCTAGCTTTTCTATTTCACGAAATTTTTTGATCCAATCAATCATGCTCATGATCTTCCTTCTCCCTCTCCATTCGAATTCTCTCTCTCTCTCTCTCTCTCTCTCTCTCCCTCTCTCTCTAGCGTATGATTTTCAAAATCCCATTTAAATGAAATAAGCTTCCTATTTATCGATTTTCCAAAGCAAGGGTAAAATAGTCATTTCACCCCTAACCTCCTTACTATTCATGTCCTTACTATTCATGACTAACGTGTTAAGTTAACTTAGCCCTGAAGTCTTCTTAGCCTTTAAGTTACGTGGTTCCGTCTTCGGGTTTTCGTCCGACAGTTTTAAAAATTGCGATTCTCGGAATCTAAATATTTTTGGATATTTCATCTTTCCTTTACCGATTAACTTTTACGTATTCTTTAGATTTCCAAAAAACTAAATAACACTTTTTGGCATTAAGCAGTTTTCCTTCACGTTTTACCCTAACGTAGCTAAATGAATGAAAAGTACATAACATAACTTTTCGTCATTTTTATTTCTTCCGATTTCAGCACGTTTTTTGAGACAAACTTTTATCGGCTTACTTAACTTTTCAAGATATATTATCGTCAAATCTTTCGACGGAATGTCATTTCGACATACCGAACTCTCTGAATGGCTTAGGTTATTCAAACCCTAACCCTTAGGTTTCGTCGATTGAATAGTGCCTATTTCGCCTTTTTCCCAGGAAATATTTTTTTTCCCAATTTTTTTTTTGTCGTGAAAATTCTTACTCATTCAACTTAGCTTGTAGCCTGAATCCTCCCTAGTTATAATCATCCTAGGTTCTAGAACGATTAATAAACACATAGCACATAATATTGTTAATAAAAATTCATTTTATTAATAACTAATTCTTTAAACTTAAATTCTGGAAAATCCAAATTTCTGGGTCGTTACACTCTTCCCCTCTTATAAAAATTTCATCCTCGAAATTTCTTAAAACCACACCCATAATCGGGTCATCACATTCACCCCTTCTTCACAGAATTTCGTCTTCGAAATTTTAGCATACTCATCTTCTCAACTTTTCTTCAAAGAAATTCTTATCTTATCATTATTCCTAACCTCCATAACCTATCAAGAATCATGAAGTAGAAAGAATAACGAGGAATATAAAATTTGCTTTTAAAACGTTTCATAATTTTGATGAGGGGTCAAATCGACCATGAACTCTTACTCGGTTTAACAGCATGACGCCATAACCTTTCTTCCACGGTCAGTTTACAATTTCAAAGAAAGCAAACTACCTCTTACCCATCGTATACCCCATTTCGGGATATGTTCACCTCATACTAAATCATTAGATTCCGCACCAAAACAATTTGGTTTGGCACAACTTCTTCAAAGAAAGCTCGATGACATACCATTTTTCTAGCCGAATCAAGTAGCCCATACCAATAAATTGGATATCAACGTGAAACATTCGTCTAGTCAACTCAATTGACATCAGCTACTTCTGTAAATTCTTTTCGCAATACATCAAAACATTTTATGACGCCATGATACCGTACTTTTCACAGTACATTGAGGATTTCATCAGTTTGTGACTTCGTCATTATACATCATACCATAGCGGGTTGTTGATCCTAAGATCACATCCAACACTAGGTTCAAATGCATTAATAACTCTACCCTTTTACCATCTTTGCATCAAATGCTCTGATGATATAAAATTCATTTTGATATTTCAAATCAATTTATGTCTAGTCGAAGCAATTAGCATAGACATACCAAGAATAGTTCTTTTAAAAATCTATTGGTTCCAAAAGTTGAACCAATTATTTCATTTTCAAAATACGAACACATAAGCACGATTTCAATAAACTTCAAAATCTAACATAGCTATATGACTTGGAATATCCTATTCTCCATCTTCCTTCATTATCTTACTGCGACAATACTTAATCTTCTCTAGCACCTTCAATATTAAGCCTACTGAAAATAACTTATTTTCAGTCTAAGCATCTCTCTACCTTAGTACAGTCCATCAACTTACCACACATTATGAGTTCAAGAACTTTCCACAATAATATAAGTTTAAGAACTATCTCAGACAAGCCATAAGCGTCCATTCACTGAGAAGTTCAAAAACCTACCATATCATTATGAGTCACGAACGTACCATAAGTATGAGTTTCAAGAACTCGCACCTACCTTATCGTTCTCTGCCTATCAAGTATATACATGAGAAAAGATTCACCTTCTCATCATATACATCTTGACAGCGTGACCAATTCCGATGATTATCACTATAATAAGCTAAGCAGTTGTTACACCAAGCACAAACCTCTGCCCATAACAAATGTTCATACAACTCAGCTATCACATGAGTCCTGAATTAAAATTTTATAACTTCTAAATTTATGTTTACTTAATACGAATTTTCTTTAATTCGTGTGATATCCTTTACAACTTAATCTGAGTTCTTCTTCTCGTACTACTTCGTAGTACTTATACATTATTAATCATTTAACAGCTCATCTGTTACTACGATTGTGACAACCCGAGAATTTGGACAATTTATTAAAATCTTAAATGATTGATTTAAAGTCAAATAATAGACCTAAACAGAAAATAAGGGTATGCGTTTGATATTATTAGGGTGAAATTTTGATTATTTCAAAATTCTATGAAGGATATAGGTTAATTATTCAGGATTAAGCATTTATGTGACTATGTTCTGTGAATATGGTTATGTATGTGTGCTGAATGTGGTTAGGGGTCAAGGGTTGACCAGATTAATTATATATGTGTCAAACCCTAATTATATATTAAGAACTTTAACGTTCAGTTAGAAAACCCTAGCGATTAATAAGAAATCCAAGAAACTGGTTCTGGAAACCTTAATGTCAGTTCGGAAATCTAAAACCCTAATTCGGATATTAAAAACCCTACATTAGGAATGCAATGATATGTATAAGGTTAAACGTCATTAATTATAAACTAATTAGGAAAAACCCTAATGAATTTCTGGAAATCCTAATTGATTATTAGAAAACCCTAATACCAGATCTGAAAACCCTAGTTTCAGATTCTGATAAATTGAAGCCCTAATCTGAGAATAAAAGGAGAATTATATTGCTCTAGTACAATTAATTATAATATTAATTAGGGTAAAGCTTAATTAATTAGCAAACCCTAATTTCAGATTTTGAACCCTAGTTGTTCCGTCAGAAACCTTAATGCACAGTTATGGATTTAATTGCTAAATTAACAATATTAATTAGGGAATAATAATCCTAATTAGCAAGATTTAATTGCATAATTAGAAAATCTTAGTATAATTAAGAGAATTCTAATTATAATTAGCAAATGTTAATTTTCATCTTTGAAAACCCTAATTTAGAAATCCTAGAAATGTGATTTTTGGAAACCTTAGGTTTTAACCCTAGGGGTCAAACCCTACGGGTTTGATCAAATGACCAAATTGGAATTAAAATGGTTGGGAAATGTCCAAAGTGCCCTTATGTCATATTCTTTAAGTGGTAGCTTGCAAATCTTGTCATGATCTTGAGTTGGTGACTAGCCCTAGCCCTAGCCCTAGTTTTGTGTCCATAATGCCATAAAATTAAATGCAAAAAGACTAGAATGCCCTTTTTATTTATTTTAATAAGTTGTTGTTGTTGTAGGTTTCGACTTTTAGGGGTGTTGCTCACCAAAAACATAGCCTAGCATGTGCATATATCTCAAAAATCAGCCATCTAGCCAGCCATATACAATGAATCAAAATATTATAAAGATTAGAAAGAGAAATAATACTCACTTTAGTTTACCAACCCATACAAGACCTTCTCTCTCTAGAAATTCGGGAATATAGAGTGAGAAAGTGAGATAAATTAAGCTAAGATCATACTCTAGCTTGCATATAACAGATCATCAATGTCATATTCATGGATCAAAGCTCAAAAGGTATAAGAACCCTAAATTTTGAAATTTTTGAATTTGATGTTTAATGTTGTTGTTGGTTGGTTAGAAATATATTAGAGGGTGTCTTTGAGTGATCTAGGTTGATAGATCATGGATCTATAACACTTAGATGCATGAATCAAGCATTTTTAGAAGTCTGGAAAAATGAAGAAATATGGCCTGACATTCGAATGTCAGAGGCCTTAGATCTTTCTTTGTTAATTATTTGGGTTGTTTTAAGTGTTTAACTTGTAGTATGTTGTAATATCTTTGATCTGGTACTTGAAGCAAGGCCAGATCATGTCTAGATCGTAAGTTATGAAGGATCAAAGGTCGTTGACCCGCATTGACCAACTGTTCTGGGTAACCCAGATTTACCCAGAAACCGTCTGACAACGATTTGTAGGGTCTTGATCTTACTTCTGGTAATGGTTTATGACATGATGTTAGTTTGTTGTTGTAGCTAGACATATGGACTTTACGTATATGCCCTTATATTACTCAAATCCTTAACTGATTCTTAGTTAATGATGGTCAAACAACCGTTGACCGTATGACCTGATGAAGATTCTGGGAAAACCCAGATCTTCAAGACCCGTTTACTGACCTCTTGTTTGACCGACCATAATCTCTTTGATTCGGTGTTGATATGATGTTCTGATTTTATGTCGTTATACCTTGTCATGTGGTCTACAATATTGGACCAATGTATTACACAAAACAAGTCCAGGATGTTATAATTTAAAGCTGCAAAGTAGGTACCTTGGTTGTTCTTCATTTTCTGGGTAACCCAGAAAATGAAGAACATGCCTGACAAGAGTTTTGCGCGTCCAGATCTTCATGATATGTTCTGTTATGACTCAGATGATGATTAAAAGTTGTAGTATTACGTACCTACTACAAGATCAAGGTTTAAAAAGACCCAGAACTTAACACGAACATAGTTTAAATTGTGGTCAAACCAAGCTCCTCGGTGTCTGACATGCGTTTCTGGGTTTGTTGAAGAACAGCCCAAGAACACCTATAGCGACGGGTCTGTCGTTATAGGACCCTTTAGCGACAGTTTATTATTATTATTTTCGGAAAATGCAGAAATTAATTAAATAAATAGAAAAAAAAAGGTTTTTAATTATTAAAAATACATAATAAATTTTTAAAAATTATTTTAAAGCTTGAAAAATAGTTTTTAATTATTTTAAGTATATTTCATAAATATTTAATATTTTTGGTATATAAATGGTATTTATTTATTTAATTATGATATTAAATAAATTATTTTAAAATAGCTTTAATTCATGAAAAATCATGAAAAATAATATTATGGTGTAAGAAAATATTTTAAGTTATTTTTGATGACTTTTAATATTTTGTGATGAATTTCATTAACTAATCAATATTAATGATAATTAGTTTTTTTAATAGATATATTAAATAAATTATGGAAAAATAGAATTAATTCTTTATAAATCATATAAAAATGATTTAAGTGTTATAAAAAAAATTTAAGTTATAAAATATAACTTATGATATTTTGGCTTGAATATATTAATATTTTAATCTTAATATCAATTATTGGATAATGGATTTAAGTGTTTAAAAATCATATAAAAATGATTTTTAAGGTATTAAAAATAATTTGTGATATTATAATTATATTATAATATTATGTAATGATTTTCATTAATATTTTATATTAAATGAATATTAATGATTAAGGGATTATGTGATGTTTAATTCAATTAAATATGATTTTAATGATCGAAAAATGTTGATATATGATAATAATTACTTGAAAATTATTATGAGCCTATGAAAATTATTTTGGCTGCTAAGAAAATTATCTGTGATAATTGTTAAATGTTTAGGCAGAGTTTAATTGAACTTAAACTCAATAATAGTCCGACTAGACTGTCGGGATGTTAGAATTGTGTCGGGTTCAACTCAGACTGCAATAGTTGGACTTGATACTAAGTTTTATGTGTGTTATAGACTGATAGGGTTATGTGCTATGTGTTTAGGTTATTCTATGTATATATATATATATATAACAGTATTATACAGTGATGATATTATTCTAATATTGGAGATCTATATTACTAATATTAGGTCTTCGGGTAAAGCGTTATAAATTGCGTTGCGATAATCAACGGTTCAGGCAAGTTTCTTTTTACTAAACTCTAATAAGAGTGTTTTATTCAAGCTTATGGTTAATCATTGCTGATTGCCACGAAAATTGTACTATGTACATCTTGCATGTATAAGTTAGGTATGAAAGGCTGATCACCTTCATTACCAGTTGGTTCAGAAATGTTTGTTCATGTTTAATACTTGTTCAGTCAAAAGTTTGTTCGTGCTAGTTCTCAATTATATTGATGAATTATAGCCAGCTTATTATTCATATTCTTCGATCATGATATATCGTTATATTGTTGAACTTAAACTTGTTGAGCAACTTTCATGCTCACCCTTTCTATATCATGATAAAACATTGCAGATAATGCGAATGCGTTCGGATACATGAAATGGTTAAGGCCAAGTTCAGCTTGGGATAAAACGTGTAACTATTTTGTAATAGTATAATTTGATAAAGATGTTATGTGTTAGAAAATTTATGAAATGTGTATTAAGTTAAGGTTACTCGACCTTGGAGATTATGTGTAAGTTTAATGTATAAACAATTTATGTTTATATCTTCCGCAAATAGTTATAGAAATAGTATACCGGATCCGCGGCGATTTGGGGCCCGAATTCGGGGCTACCACAGTTGGTATCAAAGCTGTTGGTTATGAAGCTTAGGTAAGAATACCTGAGACCAATAACCACGGTGATTAGTATAAGTGCTAACTCAAATAGAGTTAGTTGGTCGGTAAGATTCAAAGACGAATCTCGGTAAGTTGTTAAGATACAGAGTTCCCTAACTCTGATAATAAAGTTGAACAGTAATGGTGAATAGATCGAGTCTAAAAGACTGAAAGTGCAGGGATAGGATATCGTAAAACAAAATGATCATAGTGCATGAAATTGAATCGTAATATATATGATAAGATCACCTCGTGATCTGATAAGCTTATGACAGCCAGAAAGAATCAATCTTATGATTGAAAAGTTTACAGCAAGATGCTGAGTGTAAGTTGTACTATGAAATTGTACTATGAAAACTCATGAAAGAGTTATGGATTATGAATACGAATTAAATTCGTATTAAAAAAGGGGATTAAGATTAGGTGGGGATTTCAATGAGGACTCGTGTCAGCAACTGAGTTGTATGATTTCTTGTATGGGCGGGAAATTGTACTTGGTATAAAAACTACTTAGTTGGTGGCATTGGTAACCATTGAAATGTTGTGTCATGCTAGTTGTTATATACAGATAAATAAGTCATAGGTAGAGAATATAGGATTAAGTACGAGTTCTTAGAACTCATACTTATGTGACATTCTTGACTCATAGTTATATGAAATGTTTATGAGCCCCTTAGCAAACGGACGCCAAAGGTCAAACTAGGGTAAATTCGTAAACTCATATAATTGTGGCCAGGTTATGAACTCATAAGTGTGGTTTTATGAATTGGGTATAGTTGTGTGTGAATGGAGTGTTAAGGATTATAGGAATAGATAGATTATTAAGCAAATGATCATTAGTGGAGACTTAGGTTTTCCTAAACTCCTAGCTATGCTAAACTTCAAATAATTGACATCAAGCTAAATACGCACTATGTGCCTTATAAAAAAAATGTAGACTCGTAACCATTTTTGAAACGGTTTAAAGTACAGTCTATGCTACATATTTCGGCTAGACGCAAATGATTTGAAATATCAAAAAAAAAATTATTTATCACTCATGTACCATGTAACCTGGTGCAGAGATGATAAAAATGTGATGGAGTTGTAAATATAGGAATACGTAGTGTGAATTTGACTTGAAGTCGCTGTTCCACTATTGTATGATGTGTTATGACAAAGTCATACAATGACGGCATCCTCAAACGGACTGTTAATACAGTACGGCATCATGACGTCATTCTCAAAAATATTTTTAAAAAAAATTAATTTGCCAACGGGGTTTGGCTACACCTAAATAATTCGATTGAATTGAATTATTGATATGAGTCTATACTATTTGATTCAGCTAGACTAATGTTATAAAAACTCCAAGTGTTTATTGAAAGAATTTCCTGAACCAAATTGTTTTGGTGCGGAATCCTATGATAAGACTGAGGTGAACGATAATGTTTGGATAAATAATCCAATCTAGTAGCGTAAATATTCGCTAAAAATGATTAATACGTTATGCATGACGTAAGAGTACAATGGGCTGATCACCTAAAGTACTAGCAACGATAGTTTACCTTCTTTGTGATTGTAAACATACCAAGTAATGTATTGTTTTGCAGTATGATTACTACCATTAAAACTAAATGTGTTAATGGTTTATATGACCCCTCAGCAAAATTTCAAAACTTTTGCTCTTGTGAGTGGTGTATTGGATAGCATGTGATATGTGTGAATGGTGTAAGGTTCAAGGTGTAAGGTGTAAGGTGAATTTCGGGGACGAAATTCTTATAAGAAGGGGTGAATGTGACAACCCAAGAATTCGGACAATTTATTAAAATATTAAATGATTGATTTAAGGTCAAATAACAGACCTAAACAGAAAATAAGGGTATGCATTTGATATTATTAGGGTCAAATTTTGATGATTTCAAAATTCTATGAAGGATATAAGTTAATTATTCAGGATTAAGGATTTATGTGACTATGTTCTGTGAATATGGTTATGTATGTGTGCTGAATGTGGTTAGGGGTCAAGGGTTGACCAGATTAATTATATATGTGTCAAACCCTAATTATATATTAAGAACTTTAACGTTCGGTTAGAAAACCCAAGCGATTAATAAGAAATCCAAGAAACTGGTTCTGGAAACCCTAATGTCAGTTCCGGGAATCTAAAACCCTAATTCAGATATTAAAAACCCTAGATTGGGAATGCAATGATATGTATAAGGTTAAACGTCATTAATTATAATTTAATTAGGGAAAACCCTAATGAATTTCTGGAAATCCTAATTAATTATTAGAAAACACTAATACCAGATCTGAAAACCCTAGTTTCAGGTTCTGATAAATTGAAGCCCTAATCTGGGAATACAAAGGAGAATTATATTGCTCTAGTGCAATTAATTATAATATTAATTAGGGTAAAACTTAATTAATTAGCAAACCCTAATTTCAGATTTTGAACCCTAGTTGTTCCGTTAGAAACCTTAATGCACAGTTATGGATTTAATTGCTAAATTAACAATATTAATTAGGAATTATAATCCTAATTAGCAAGATTTAATTGCATAATTAGAAAATCTTAGTATAATTAAGAGAATTCTAATTATAATTAGTAAATGTTAATTTTCATCTTTGAAAACCCTAATTTAGAAATCCTAGAAATGTGATTTTTGGAAACCTTAGGTTTTAACCCTAAGGGTTTGATCAAATGACCAAATTGGAATTAAAAAGGTTGGGAAATGTCCAAAGTGCCCTTATGTCATATTCTTTAAGTGGTAGCTTGCAAATCTTGTCATGATCTTGAGTTGGTGACTAGCCCTAGCCCTAGTTATGTGTCCATAATGCCATTAAAATTAAATGCAAAAAGACTAGAATGCCCTTTTTATTTATTTTAATAAGTTGGTGTTGTAGGTTTTGACTTTTAGGGGAGTTGCTCACCAAAAACATAGCCTAGCATGTACATTTATCTCAGAAATCCGCCATCTAGCCGGCCATATACAATGAATCAAAATATTATAAAGATTAAAAAGAGAAATAATACTCACTTTAGTTTACCAACCCATACAAGACCTTCTCTCTCTAAAAATTCGGGAATATAGAGTGAGAAAGTGAGATAAATTAAGCTAAGATCATACTCTAGCTTGCATATAACAGATCATCAAAGTCATATTCATGGATCAAAGCTCAAAATGTATAAGAACCCTAAATTTCGAAATTATTGAATTTGATGTTTAATGTTGTTGTTGGTTGGTTAGAAATGTATTAGAGGGTGTCTTTGAGTGATCTGGGTTGATAGATCATGGGTCTATAACACTTAGATGCACGAATCAAGCATTTTTAGAAGTCTGGAAAAATGAAGAAATATGGCCTGACATTCGAATGTCAGAGGCCTTAGATCTTTCTTTGTTAATTATTTGGGTTGTTTTAAGTGTTTAACTTGTAGTATGTTGTAATGTCTTTGATCTGGTACTTGAAGCAAGGTCAGATCATGTCTAGATCGTAAGTTATGACGGATCAAAGGTCGTTGATCCACATTGACCAACTGTTTTGGGTAACCCAGATTTACCCAGAAACAGTCTGACAACGATTTGTAGGGTCTTGATCTTACTTCTGGTAATGGTTTATGACATGATGTTAGTTTGTTGTTGTAGATGGACATATGGACTACACGTATATGCCCTTATATTACTCAGATCCTTAACTGATTCGTAGTTAATGATGGTCAAACGACCGTTGACCGTATGACCTGATGAAGATTCTGGGAAAACCCAGATCTTCAAGACCCGTTTACTGACCCCTTGTTTGACCGGCCATAATCTCTTTGATTCGGTGTTGATATGATGTTCTGATTTTATGTCGTTATACCCTGTCATGTGGTCTACAATATTGGACCAATATATTACATAAAACAAGTCCAGGATGTTATAATTTAAAGCTGCAAAGTAGGTACCTTGGTTGTTCTTCATTTTCTGGGTAACCCAGAAAATGAAGAACAGACCTGACAAGAGTTTTGCGCGTCCAGATCTTCATGATATGTTCTGTTATGACTCAGAGGATGATTAAAACTTGTAGTATTGCGTACCTACTACAAGATCAAGGTTTAAAAAGACCCAGAACTTAACACGAACATAGTTAAATTGTGGTCAAACCAAGCTCCTCGGTGTCTGACATGCGTTACTGGGTTTGTTGAAGAACAGCCCAAGAACACCTATAGCGACGGGTCTGTCGTTATAGGCCCCTTTAGCGACAGTTTATTATTATTATTTTCGAAAAATGCAGAAATTAATTAAATAAATAGAAAAAAATGGTTTTTAATTATTAAAAATACACAATAAATTTTGAAAAATTATTTTAAAGCTTGAAAAATAGTTTTTAATTATTTTAAATATATTTCATAAATATTTAATATTTTTGGAATATAAATGGTATTTATTTATTTAATTATGATATTAAATAAATTATTTAAAAATAGCTTTAATTCATGAAAAATAATATTATTGGATAAGAAAATATTTTAAGTTATTTTTGATGACTTTTAATATTTTATGATGAAAATCATTAATTAATCAATATTAATGATAATTAGTTTATTTAATAGATGTATTAAATAAATTATGGAAAAATAGAATTAATGCTTTATAAATCATATAAAAATGATTTAAGTGTTATAAAAAATATTTTAAGTTATAAAATATAACTTTTGATATTTTAGCATGAATATATTAATATTTTAATCTTAATATCAATTATCGGGTAATGGATTTAAGTTTTTAAAAATCATATAAAAATGATTTTTAAGGTATTAAAAATACTTTGTGATATTGTAATTATATTATAATATTATGTAATAATTTTTATTAATATTTTATATTAAATGAATATTAATGATTAATGGATTATGTGATGTTTAATTCAATTAAATATGGTTTTAATGATCAAAAAATGTTGATAAATGATAATAATTAATTGAAAATTATTATGAGCCTATGAAAATTATTTTGGCTGGTAAGAAAATTATCTGTGATAATTGTTAAATGTTTAGGCAGAGTTTAATTGAACTTAAACTCAATAAAAGTCCGACTAGACTGTCGGGATGTTAGAATTGTGTCGGGTTCAACCCAGACTGCAATAGTTGGACTTGATACTAAGTTTTATGTGTGTTATAGACTGATAGGGTTATGTGTTATGTGTTTAGGTTATTATATGTATATATATATAACAGTATTATACAGTGATGATATTATTCTAATATTGGAGATCTATATTACTAATATTAGGTCTTCGGGTAAAGCGTTATAAATTGCACTGCGGTAATCAACAGTTCAGGCAAGTTTCTTTTTACTAAACTCTAATAAGAGTGTTTTATTCAAGCTTATGGTTAATCATTGCTGATTTCCACAAAAATTATACTCTGCACATCTTGCATGTATAAGTCAGGTATGAAAGGTTGATCACCTTCATTACCAGTTGGTTCAGAAATGTTTGTTCATGTTTAATACTTGTTCAATCAAAAGTTTGTTAGTGCTAGTTCTCAATTATATTGATGAATTATAGCCAGCTTATTATTCATATTCTTCAATCATGATATATCGTTATATTGTTGAACTTAAACTTGCTGAGCAACTTTCATGCTCACCCTTGTTATATCATGATAAAACATTGCAGATAATGCGAATGCGTTCGGATACAGGAAAAGGTTAAGGCAAAGTTCAGCTTGGGATAAAACGTGAAGCTATTTTGTAATAATATAGTTTGATAAAGATGTTATGTGTTAGAAAAGTTATGAAATGTGTATTAAGTTAAGGTTACTCGACCTTGGGGATTATGTGTAAGTTTAATGTATAAACAATTTATGTTTATATCTTCTACAAATAGTTATAGAAATAGTATACCGAATCTGCGGCGATTTGGGGCCCAGATTCGGGGCTACCACAACGATTCACTATGATCACGTGGTGATCTTCTTATCCCTCTCTCTACGATTATAATCTTAGATACTCTTACCTAAGATTTATAACCTATAAGCTCTGATACCAATCTATAATGCCCCGAAATCAGGTCTATCTTTACACCCATATTTCGTACATTACGATCCCATCTTCTTCACAACATACATCATTATATACTGAAATATAACAACATACACTCTTAAATCTCAGGTTCTAAAAACCTTATAACCTCTTTAATTACAAATAATGATAACTACATTATCCTTTACATCTTAAATGAGTGTCTTTCATCCGCCACTAAGGATACATAACAGTTCTTTAAACTAATCTAAAGTTCATATAACTTATTTTATATTACAAGTCTTCACTTGATCTTCTCGCTCATCCACATTTTGAATGGCACTTCATCTAGATACCATCAACTTGATCTTTACGGGATCCTTAAATTCTTCTAACATCGTACGCTGAAAATGTTTTTCATTTAAAGCAAGTGTGAGCATTCAATTTTTCAGCAAGTCATAACAGTTGAACAAACAACTTCAAGAGTTTAAACGTTCCTTTAGAACTTCGATAACTGAAAAAAGGTAATGAAGCAACTTAAATAATAGGAGTAATCTCGATTCTTATCATTTTAAAACTTTATTCACATGCACTTTGAAATACTTCCATTCTTCTACTTTTTTTCCATAAACATTTTGTCTGGCTAGAATCATTAGCATAAACTTAACAATAACGGATCATGTATAAACAAAGCATTCTCTTATTGAACAGTTAAATCACAGAACAATTCATCTCATAGAAACACCGAAGAGTTCACATTGTGGCTCAAGGCCTCATACATTCTACCACCTTGCACAAATATCAGACATTAGCACATAAATGGAACTTCTCAAGTTCAACATCTGCGAGGTTTAAGAAACTAGCATTCATTTAAAATATGAATGAAGTTAGGAAACTTTCCTTACGCCTAGCTACAGCTTATGCCGAACTGCTCAATTCAATTACTATGTAGGACATAAGAAAAACAACACATACACTAATTAGTCATGTATATTTGACTTATGCATTAGTTTTCTTAACTTTAATTCTTAGGGTTCGCGTTCTTGTAACCTAAGTTTACACGACCACTTTCATTACCGTTCTACGGCTTCATGATATACGGAGATGTCTTACTTTTATGTTCATCATCTTTGATGTTTTACATCGTATCTTCTTCTTATTACTTCTCTAAGACTCAGCACACATCGCTTCTCTGCTAGTAGTCCATATGGTACTCAGAGTGGTTGCTTTCCCACAAACAACCAACAAATAAGTTCCCGTTTCGTCTACATGTTGGGTAAAATCTAATTACGTACAACATGCAAGTATACGTGGTCAACAAGTAATAAAGTGATAAGTTGAGTATCGTTCCCACAAATATTAACACCTTAATTTTATTAACCCTAATTTTATTAAACAAATCAAACTCAATAATTCAAATTAACAAAACTAAAATTTAAATATAATTAAATTAACACAAAATAACCACGAATATCAAAAGCTGAATTTTCAAACAATTAATATAGAATTAGACTTATGATTTCACCCTAAGCTTCACTTTGATTTTAACACCTTTATCCCAATGTAATGAACTATCCCAGTTTATTAATCAAGAACACGAAAGTAGCATTAACCACCTCTCGATGCACTAATACCCTATTAACTTCAATCCAAAATTAAGATAGAAATATGTTAAACACCTTAATCAACTAGCCCACTATATCTCTATGTGAATTACAATTGAAGAAGGTTGAAGAATAAGTTCTCTATCCGATTATATGTGATGCCAAACATATCTCTACCTTAACTCTCATCAAGTTTAAGCTACTAACAAAAAACTGAACAAATGTTATATTAACTAGGTCTAGATTTGAATATCCTCTCTCGATTCCATCCAACTCCACAAAGAATTATTGATCAGACAATTCATAGATTCGAGCACAAATTAATATAGATAAACTGGAGATAGCTTACTAAATTGGAAATCAAAGTTTACAAAACCATCGATTCACTTAAGGATCCATCACAAGTCTAACAAGTGAATTAGTTCATAATAGACGAAATAAACACTGAAAATATCATAGAAATCATTCTCCCAATTACAAATAATAATCTAACACGAAAAATGTTGAAAAACACACTTCACGTAGACTAAAATTGCAATTGTCTTGAAAAACTCCTCGAAATATTCCTCCACGTTTGCTATCAAAAACTCCGCTTAGATCTTCGTAATTCTCCTCTCTCTAATCTCCTTGTTGTCTTTGATAAACTAATAGATATCTAGCATAAAACCTCTAGCTGAATACTGTTAACTGACAATGCTGCTCTTCTAACTTATTTCCAATTACACTCCATTTGAGTCCCAATCACACCGAATATCACCAAATGTACGTTGAATGCCACAACCACTAATCTACACATGAAATAACATAAAACAAGTAAAACCGAACATGATCACAAGAATGTAGCAACAAATAAGTATGAATTGGATATTAAATCGCGTATTTAAAATACACTTATCACTACACTGCCCATAACAATGAATTAGATCGGTTGTCAGTTTTGTATATACCTTCGCTCTCTGAAGGAATTGTTTAGCCCAGCTCCCATATGTCAACCATCAAAGGTTACGATTGCACCACAACCTAACTTATCCGAACTATTAAACTATAAGTTTGTTAAATTAATTTCTCATTCCTTATGGCTTCATGGCAACTAAATGCCACCCCTCAAGATTCATTCTTATACGACTCACCTTCGGCTTTCATTACTCTTATTATCGTTCATTACGGCTTTTTCAATAATTCATGTCTTACTTACTACATTTTCCAACGTCTAGGTCATACAACCAGGGTATACTTAGAACGTTCGTCCGATGCGAATATGATTCGCGAGGATCATTTACGTATTCAACGTTTACGTTGCTCATCTTTTAATCTCTCATTCAAACTTTTCTCAAGGTTTTAATCGTTTTCGATCGTTATCCATCCCATGAACCCCATGTTCATTATTCTTTCTTAATGTCAAAATCATACTATTCGTTGTATGCTACGATTGATCGTTTATCGCAACTGCGTTGCGTTTGCAACGTCTATACGCTTTACACTTATCTATCACTATCATTACATAACATCAAAATGTTATTCATTACCCTCGTCGCTCAACGTCTAAGGAATCACAACCATAGCAATCCTCCACGTTTGTTTATCGTAACTACGGTCCCCAGATATCGGTTCCGTAATCCGCGTTTACATTCTTTCTCTTTTACTCTTATTTAATCTTTTCGTTCGACCTTCATTACAGGTTTAATTCACTTATTTAAGTGTTATATTAGTTGCACATTATGTTCTTTATCTTCTCGCACGTTTTCCCCAAGAGTTGAGCAGTTAAAAGCTCTTCTCTGGCTTTTTCCCCACACTGGCACTGCGGTGCCACTCACTTCTTTATCTCTCGTACCGCAGTGCGAGTTTGCAGTACCCGGCTCCTCGGTCTGGTGCTGCAGCGCCACCTTACAAGGCATGGTTGGCGCCACGGCGCCAAGCCCTAACCCTAGAAATTTTCTCTAAGTGTTAAATCCAATTTGAGACTCTTACTTATCGCTTCCATAACTTATTCGTTATAACTCGGAATGAGGTCATTCCAAAGCAATTCTCTTCTTTATCTTACGTACTTCAATACCCCCCCCAAGATAGAACTTCATTCTGAATCCATTAACATGCCATTCGATTGGCCTGATCGTCACCCTTTATTAATTTTACATTTTTAACGCTCTTTGTTTGTTCGTCCGTAATTCGGTCATCTAAACTAGGAATTTGTTCATTCTTGAGTCTACAACTCATGTTTTCTATGTTCTCTCACATTCTTATGAAACTCTATATGATCGGTTTCATTTACTATCTTTCTAATTCTCGTTTGTCTTTTACGAAATTTTGCAATAACTTCGTTATAGCTAAGTTTTAATCCGTTCTTCATGAACGTTTCTACTGTTCCTAACCAAGCAATATGCATCTAACTTATATGCGATGATTTTAAACTTGTCCATCAACAACAAATATCCTACGATAATTTTAAATTTGTTCATCAACAACGTTCTTCGTGTGTTCTTCGTGTTCTTCGTTCGTTCTTCATTTTTAATCGATATTTTGGATTACGATTTCACTTTTTATTGGACTTTGATGTTATAGATCATCATTCCTTACTTATTACACCTACTTATTGATATAATCCACTCGAATCGTTCTAATTCATTACGAATCTTATACTTTCTTAAGAAATTTATTTACTAAACTTTAAATTCTTATTTTCTTTATTTCCCAAGTTTTCAACCATATGAAATCATCCCTAACATCATATACTTCTTATTCTCATTAAGTTATGTTTTAAACATATAAAACTTAAAGAAAATCTAACATAGAAGTTAGGTTTTAATACCTTTCCTCTTTATTTTTCTTCTGCTAGACAAAACCGGCGATTTGCTAGCTTTTCTATTTCACGAACATTTTTGATCCGATCAATCATGCTCATGCTCTTCCTTCTCTCTCTCCATATGAATTCTCTCTCTCTAGTGTATGATTTTCAAAATCCCATTTAAATGAAATAAGATTCCTATTTATACCTCCTTACTATTCATACCATTTATCCCATTTTCCAAAGTTAAGGCAAAATAGTCATTTCACCCCTAACCTCCTTACTATTCATACCTCCTTACTATTCATGACTTAAGTGTTAAGTTAACTTAGCCCTTAAGTCTACTTAGCCTTTAAGTTACGTGGTTCCATCTTTCGGGTTTTCGTCCAATAGTTTTAAAAACTGCGATTCTCGGAATCCAAATATTTCTCGATATTTCGTCTTTCTTTACCAATTAACTTTTACGTATTTTCTTCACGTTTTACCCTAACGTAGCTAAATGAATGAAAAGTACATAACATAACTTTTCGTCATTTTTATTTCGTCCGACGTTTTTTGAGAAAAACTTTTATCGGCTTACTTAACTTTTCAAGATATATTATCGTCAAATCTTTTGACGGAATGTCATTTTGACATAACGAACTCTCAGAATGGCTTAGGTTATTCAAACCCTAACCCTTAGGTTTCGTTGGTTGAATAGTGCCTATTTCGTCTTTTTTCCAGAAAATATTTTTGTTCCCGAAATTTTTTTATTTTCGTCTTGAAAATTCTTACTCGTTCAACCTAGCTCGTAGATAGAATTCTCCCGATTTATAATTATCCTAGGTTCTAGAACGATTAATAAACACATAACACATAATATTATTAATAAAAATTTATTTTATTAATAACTAATTCTTTAAACTTAAATTCTAAAAAATCCGAATTTTCGGGTTGTTACAAAACCAGTCACTCGGTCATGACCAAACTGTTGCCCAGAAACTCAAGAACACCTACAGCGACACTTTCTGTCACTGAAGGGCTTTAGCGACAGACAAAAATTATTTTTTTCTAAAAATAAATTATAAAAATTAGAAATAATTAATAAATAAATATAAAAATAGTTTTAAAAATGATATTAAAATATTATAAATAAATTCTGATATTTTTACATAAATTTAATAATTATTTTATATTATTTTGATATTATTAATAATTAACTTATTAATAAAGAAATTAGAATAATTATTTTTAAATGCTAAATAATTATGGAAAAATATTATTAATGATATAAAAATTATAATAAATGATTATAAATTATTTAAAAATTATAATCAATGTTTTTGTAAAATTTTAAGTAAATATTAATTACATATAAATAGAAATAAATGATTTCAAAATCAAAAGAAATGTTTTAAATACTTTAAAATTTCTAAAAAGGTATTTTAAATTATAATTAAATTTTATAAATAAATTTTAGTCCATTTATCAAAGGTATTAAACACCAAACCCTATTAAAATCTAACCGATATTATATAAGTGAGTATTGTTATCAATACTAACGTGTTAGATTTATATATATGAACATCGTAGGTACTTATTAACGTTTGAATAGCATAACTTGACTGATCTATGCTCAGGTAAGTTCTCTATCCTTAAGTCTCTTATAAAGCAAATTTCATAAACCCTGTTTATTTATTGATCAAGATTTTTATGTTGATAAGTTGTTGATATAATACACTACACCTACAATTGAATTACCTTCTTATTGTAAAGTTATTGCTATAGCTTCATAATAACTAAGAAATAAATTGTTTATTCATATCATAATGTTTATTGAGCATAAATTGTTGTGTCAAACCAAATTGTTTTGGTAAGACATCTTATACTGAAGTTGGGTATCCCGTAAGGGATGGAAATTTGGGCAATTCATATATTGACAATAATTTTAGTGTCTGTTAAGCACTATAGGATGATATGCATACTCCTAATATGTTCAATAGGCTGATCCCCTACCTCATATCTGAACCAAACTTTTAAGTCTGTGTGACTAACAGAAATAAAGAAAATTTCAGAAATGGTTGAAATTAGAAATCCAGAAATGGTCTAACTATCAGTCGAAATTTGAGCTGTTATATTTCTTCAAATCCTATATTGTTATAAATATAAAACTTGCTGAGCATGTCATAGCTCACTCTTGCAAATTATTCCCTTTGCAGTTTTAAATGGTAATCTTGGAACTTCTAGAGTAGATAAAGGGAAGCGTCCCTACATAGATTAGATTTTATTCTTGTTTGTTTGAATACCTTGTAATAAAAACTCGTTATGAGAATCATGTAATCGAATCTTAATATTATGATATATATATATATATATATATATATATATATATATATATATATATATATATATATATATATATATATATATATATATATATATATATGTATAACATTTTTATTTTAGCAACCGAATTTTCTTACATACATAGATGTAAAATTAGACTTCTTCAAATCTAGTTGAGATCCTTGGGAACTATTTATCTGACTGAGGGTATTAATAGCATGGACTGTTCATATTGTTATTGATACTTTGGATTTCGGATAGATAGTTACTATCGATACGATAGTATAAATTCGTTTGGCTTAAACTATACATCTGAGTGAGGGTATTAGTAATATGGAATGTTCATGTTATTGCTGATACTCTAAATTTCGGATAAATAGAGTCTAGACATAGATACAGTTCATATATCCAAGTGAGGGTATCCAAATACAGAAAAAGTTCTCTTAAGAATTGACATCTGTTATAGGATACTGTTAATTTTGGATCTATGAGAATTATATCTGCTAGTCCCTCTATTTAATGTAATCTTATAATCAGATACCATGGGTGTATAAATTTAAAAGCATTATATCAATTTTTTATAAACACCATATCGGATACCGTGGGAGTATAGATATGGGGGCGTTACAGCGGGGTAGGCCATGAAGTTCTTCAGGGAATACGTCAGGAAATTTTTTTAACAATAGAAATATCATTCAAATTTGACGTATTTTTATTTAAATCCGTGATATGGGCTAAGAAAGCTTGACATTCGTTTTTCAATAAATGAATAGTTTTATGGCTTGAGATGACAGTGATGGATTTTAATGGTTTGGTTGCTTGAATTCGCATAATAGGTTGGTTAGGAATATGAAAGCTAACAGCCTTACGAAAATAATCAATTTTTGCATGATGAGTAGTTAACCAATCAATCCCTAGAATCACGTCGAATGCAAGTATTTTCAAAGAAATAAGATCGACAGGTAACGTGCGGTTACCGATTTGAATCAAACAAGACTTATAAACCGTGGATGTAATGAAGGTTTCTCCCAACGAAGTTACAATAGATAAGTCAAAATTTAATTTCTCCGGAGTCAAATTTAAACATTGAGCACAAATAGGAGAAATAAAATAATGGGTAGAACCGGTATCTAATAAGGCATAGACTTCGCAATAGTTTATAATTAATTTACCCGTGATCACCTCGTTCAGATTCCTCGCTTTTTGGGAGGTTACGACAAACGCTCTCCCTTGAACTACTGGTTTTGTCATGTCTGGGACACCCTTTGATGCCTCCATCCCAGCTGGACTTGACTTTGGTGCACAACAAATTTGGGCTAGGTGACCTTCTTTTCTGCAAGTGTAACATGCTTTGGACTGCATCGTGCAATTTGGACTTATGTGTCATTCCCCTCCGCATTTGTAACATACGATCTCCTTCCTTAACAACGTGTGCTGGTGTTGACGTCTTTCCATCTTTGCTGAACCTTCTCTTCTTGAACTTTCCAGTACTATTGTCTTGGCCATGATTACCACCGGAGTGGTTATCATTTCTAGAATGTTGATTCCCTCCACGTTTGTTGTCACCGCTTCTATGACTGCTACCATTGGTATTATTGACTTGTCGGTTGCTCTCTCTTGGTTGGGTTGACTCATTATCATACTCCAATAACTGAGCCCTATTCACAACATCTGAATACAAACACAGTTTATGAGAGATAATGTATTGATGTATCTCAGGTTTCAAACCTCTTAGAAATATCCGCGTCATTCTCTCCTCATTATCAACTAAGTGGGACACAAACCGAGACAAATCAACAAACTTAGCTTCGTACTGCGCCATGGTCGTATTATTTTTCTCAAGCTTAATGAACTCCACCTCCTTCATGTGATGAATACTTTCAGGAAAGTACTTTTCGTTGAACAGCTCTTGGAACTTCTTCCAAGACATCTTTAGTGTGGCAGGTTGAGTACGCTTTACAGATTCCCACTAGTAATCTGCCTTTGCACGCAACATAAAAGTGGCAAAGGGAACTTTTTATTCCTCAGAGCATCCCAAGACATCAAATATCTTGTTTATCTGCTTTATCCACGTCTCCGCCTTAAGTGGTTTTGGCTCTCCAAAAAACTCTCGTGTTCCCAGCTCCTTGAACTGCTTAGCGGTGACCGTCTGAGAGTTGTCAGTGTTTCCACCTGCATTTTGGACAAGAGCCGCTTTCGCCTGATGTTGCATGAATTGTATAAAGCCTCTAAGCATCCCATCGTTCACCATTTCACCAGTGTTATTATTTTCATGAGGATTATTGTCTTCCTATTGCATATTACCCTGGGCATTGATCATTGGTGACTCAATGGTCTCATGTGCTTCATTGCTTATCTCAACATTTTTGGAAGCCATTTTCAAATACTGCAACAAAACAAGGGTTAATTAATATATCACATATTATCCCTATACTCTGACCGACCAATTAAATATCAAATAAACTTAGGTAGGTCATACTAGCGAAGGAATTCCCTGTCTCTCCCCGTCTAGTTCTTGTCTCACATCTCAGCCAAGGATCATATTCTCATTTCCCCGACTCGTCCCAGCTATATTCTCATTTCCTGAAGAGAACAGTGAAAGAAAGGGTGAGCTCAACTAGCCCAGTAAAAAATATTATGACTAAGATAATGCAGAATAAATTATCATTAGTCTTCAACAATGTTAAACTGATAAAATACAATAGACATCAAATTTAACTGCAGCATAACAAGCAATCCATTATAAGAGTGAAGTAGAGAATAAAATCTATTATCTTTTAAGGTTTAAAATGTTTTCATCAATTTTTATCGCTGAGACTCAGCTTAATAAATAAAACAGATCATCTAATCATCCCTGTACTATGAGCCAAGGATATTAATTAAAGCATCAATGGTCATGACTATACCGAACAATCCCTAGTCATAATCATACCAAAAACTTTCCATCAATGCATTACAGGCCACTGAAGACTTTTACCATATCATTTATAACATTACAGGTCATGATTATACCGAATGATCCCTGGTCATAATCATACTAAGTCCATCTATGCACGTAAGCCAAAGATAACTTTCATTACAATATAAGCATGAGGATGATGACAATAACATAATAATTCAATAAAACAAGTTCAAGAATTAATTTATCCAGGAACCAAAAACGTCCAAATTGTCAACATGATACTGCAAATGGATTTTTGCCCGCCATGCGGTAATCCACGTATAATGATTATTTCCACAATTTAATAAGGAATTAATACAAAGGATCATTCACCATGCATGTGGTAATCCACATAGACAGGTTATTCTAATAGAATAATAAATAATGGAATAACAGAAGGATTCACCATGCGTGTGATAGACTGCACAGATAGGTTATTCCCAACAGAATAATAAAAAATAGAACCAGGTCAAACGTAAACGCACAGATAGGATATTCTGACAGAATAATAAAGAATGGAATAACAATAGAATTCACAATGCATGCGATAGACCGCACAAACAGGTTATTCCAACAGAATAATAAATAATGGTACCAGGTCATACGTAAACGCACAGACAGGAGATTCTGACAGAATAATAAAGAATGGAAAAATAACAGAATTTCACCATGTATGCGATACTTCGCATAAACAGGTTATTCCTACAGAATAATAAAGAACGAAACTAGGTCAGGCGAAATTCGCACCGACAGGATATTCTAACAAAATAATAAAGAATGGAATAATAGAAGAATTTCACCATGTATGTGGTACTTCGCATATACAGGTTATTCCAATAGAATAATAAGGAATGGAATAACAATAGCTCTCTTCATGAATACGAAAGAAATAATACCCCTTACCTCAAAAGAAGACTGGATACTGGAATAGTGAGGTAGCAGACTTCTCTTCTTCTTTCTCTCTATAATTTCTCTCTATAATAATTACTCTATAGCTTTAGTGAATTGGTGAGAAATGAAGGAAGAATGAGCTTCTATTTATAGGAAATATAGTTTTGATAATTGCACGTTTTGGAGCTCAAAATATTACAATACAATACCTCCAACTTTTTTTCATTTTTAATTTAGTCCTGCAAGTATTATCAAACTTGCACCACCTCCCCTAATAGTAAATAATGTGAATCAATAGTTCAATCATGTGAACCAATAGTTATAATCATGTGAAAATACGAATTACAGTATAATACATCCATTTATACCTCCATTTTTAACTTAGTCATGCAAGTATCATCAATCTTGCACCAACTCCCCTAATAGTAAATGAATGTAATTCAATAGTACACATATGTGAATAAATAGTTATATAAGCATGTGAATTAATAGCAATTAATTGCTCATTTATCCGAATAATTACCCGATTTATCAATATAACCCCCAGACATCAATTATCATCAGAATAGATGTCGATTTCCATTTACACTAATAATCCCAACACAATGGAACTATCAAATCCATCTTTAATCTACACGAACTTATTCATCATTAATATTACAACTCATAATATTTAACAACTAGGTCGTTCCTAGGAAAGAGGGGGGTTTCCAATAAGGATTTCTCCCCATTGGCGCGCAATTAGGTGACCAAACCTCTCCTTGATAGAACTTCTAGACATTGTAAATATTGCAATTTAATAATATGAATAGCTTTGTCGTCTCAATTATTGATTTAATAATATATCACATTATGCAGATGATACTGTGATAATAGCTGAATCAATAATATGAGAGATATGATGCAGCAATTACTATAGCAATAATTGAGTATAACTGAGTGACTTCTCACGTAAGCATCAATAATCAATACTGTGTGCTATTATGCAACCACGCGTATTACTGTACTTTTACTATCGGTTAGTTCAACAATTTTAACACTTTCGCCGTTATTTTTATAAAAAGATAATTATGTCATTTTCTAACTACGATAATACATCCGTTGTGGGGTCCACTAATGATTTTTCCGTTGTACGAATATTCCATGTTAAAATGAATATTCCCTGACCAGTCGAATATTATATAACCACTTGCTTACTTTGCAAAATTTGTAAATATTACCCACAACTATAACATTATATTATATCCACACCATAATATTAAAAAATATATTTCGAGAGAAATTAATCTTTATTCATAAAAGTTGGGGTCTTATAGTTTGGCATGGTCAACGAGTTTTCTATAAATGGAGTACTTCCCTTAATTCTTGTGTTGTTTAAAATTGTTTGAGAATTGCTAAGTAAGAATTGAGAGCATACAAGTGTGCTAGAGCTTAGGAGTTCAGTTGGAGCAAGTTTTATTCATATTGCAGAGGTATAATACCATTCTATACTTGCCATTTTCATTTTCTATAAATAGAGTTCTTGAACTCTTAAATTTCAAATTCTTGAATTCGTGGAATTATATGTTAAGGAGGATGGGTAATGTTTAATTAGTTGATATATGATCATATAAGCATATTGTAATGGATTTATGGGTGTTTAGAATCCATTTGGTGTATAAATTTTGATATTTGGCTAGACAGTTGCGAAGAAGACTGTTCTTGGCTTGAACCAGGCACGGCGCAGCTGCGCCACAATTTTATTGAGGTGCAGCGCAGCTGCACCGGTTGCTGAGTTCTGTTTTTAGTTTCTGTTTTGCAATCTGATGTAGTACTAAGACTTATAATAGCATTAAAGCATGTGTAATGTGTATGTGCATGTATATTATGCTAAGAGGAGCATGTTTTAAATAGATTTGCATGATTAACGAAAGTATATGGTTTACATGGAGATTTGAACTTTATGTTTTGAAAACAAACTATGTAAAAGATCATGTTCAACAAGTTGTGAACTTAGTGAGCTATTCATGACTGATTTTGCACATAGATGAGCATGTGGTAGTGTACATAGTCCTTTGAGCATGATCAAACTTATTAAGCCTTGTGTTAGAAATATTTTCAAGAAAAGACTTAGCCTAGTATGCTAACTTACATGATTTCTACATTTTTTTATATTCTGACTTTGGAAGCATGTGAGTATGACTTGGAAATTCATGAATAAGCCTTTAGCTTGTGTTTAAGTGATTAGCAAAGAAACATGAACATGTTGAACCTATTAGTAAGTTTAGAATATCAATATTATCATGTTACCTTGAGGACTAGAATCTGACATTTATGATCTTGCTTGATGTTGCTCTTAGACTAACTCGTGTAGTGTAACCATGGATATACTATGCTTGTATGTTATATTTCAAATAAAGCATGAACAAAGCATATTTTCAAGTAAAGCGGTGTTAGTTTCACGTATGTGTTATGAATACACACAAGCATGTATAATATGAGTGTTGTAACTATCTTGTATGATTAAGAAAGCAAGCATGCTAGACCGTGTGGTTTCATGACCTTAAATTGTTGAGATGATTGAACTTAGAACCATGTTATGCTAGAAAAGACCTAGATTGACCTAAGAAGCATGTGAAAGCCTTTAACATGTCAAAATACATTCTTGGTTTGCTTATAACTAAGTATTTAATTCATGATGACTTATGAACAGATTTTGTACCATATGCGCATACTTGAATCGTGTCGAGCTTGATTAAAGACTGTGTTAGCTAATGAACATTGTATACTTATAATACGCTATAAATATGATTCGAAAGTGTTGATTTATTAAACGTGGATTGTGACAACCCGATATTTTCTATATAAATAAATCATAAATTTTGGGTATAAATTTTTTTTTAATAAAATATGAATCATATGTGTCAAGGTAATGTGTAATTATAATTATATGTGTGATAAATAAAATTTAGTAATTACATTAAGTATTGCAAATAGATTTATTTTAGAATTATTTGATTATTATCAATTATATTTTTTATACTAATTAATTCCTTATCGAAAATGTTTTATTAATTATTTTTCAAGGAAAATATAATCTTATATTATTTAAATAATATATAAATGATTTTAGAATAATTATCTATTTTAAAGGTAAGAATGCGTGAAATGTATTATGTATGTGGTTATGTGATGAATATAAAATGTATTTATTACATTAATGGTTATGAATAATTTTATTTTAGAATTATTGCTCATTATAAATTATATTCTAATAATAATTAGTTTTATAGTAAAAATATTTTTAATGTTTATCTTCCATGAAAATATGATAATTATATTAATTGAATAATATATGATATGATTATAGAATTTTTATAATACTTATTTTATTATATGAATTTTGTTCAAGATATTAAGTAAATTATTTCTACTTAATTATAATGTTAATTATGGCAGATAAAATCAGATATGGAATCCAAACCCTAATTCCGGGTTTTGATCAAGGAATGAAAATAATAATATTATATTATTATTTTTCAGCATTATAGATAAGTATGGTTATGCATGTAATGTTAATGTGTGTAATAGTTTTATTATATTACTATCAAACCCTAATTATGGGTCTGAATTAAGGAATGATAATAATATTATAATATTTTGATTTTTCAGTGTTATAAATATGTATTGTATGTTTGTGGACTGACAATAGTTGGTCAATTATGGTGTTATGTGTTAAACCTTATTAATACTGTGTGAAACCCTAATTTAAAATACAAATTAGAGTTTCAAGTTATTGGACAATTGCGATAATGTGATTAATATCTGGTATTATAATTATAATTGCTAATTAGGAAAAACCCTAATTATTGTCGCAAAACCCTAATTTTACGGACAAACACTAATTTCGAAGTCAAATGAGACTTTAAAATATGTTAAGTCAATATGTTATGTGATTCATGATAATTATAATTATAATCAAGAAAAAAAACCCTAATTGTAAATTAAAACCTTAATTTCTTAAATTAGAAACCCTAAATAATAATTAGCTAATTGCTAAATGAAAAATCCTAATTTAAAACTCAAGTTGAGTTCGACACTGTTATATAACTGTGTTATATGGTGCATGCATGTTATGTATTATATAATTTTATATTGATTAGGTAAACTCTAATTAATAATTTAGAAATATTAATTTCTAGAAACCCTAATATTTATTTTATAAACCCTAATTTATTGAAATTGTAAACCCTAATTGTTGATTTGGAAAGCTTAATGCTAATTAGTGTATCTTAAACCTAATTAGTAAGGTGTTAAGTAATTAGAAACCTAATTAATTAAGAAACCTTAATTTTGTATTTTAGAAACTAAAATTTTATTATTTTATTATTTATTTTTCAAACCCTAAATTGGAAATTCTAAAATTATTTTTATACCCTAAATTAGCTCAAACCCTAAACCCTAAACCAAACCCTAAACCCTAAGGGTTTGCAAAGTTACAATTTTGCCATTAAAATGATTTATTAAAAGACCAAAATACCCTTTTAACATTATTTAATAAATTGCTTGCAAATCTATACAAAATAAGAGTTGTTGGCCAACTTCTAACAACTGTTGATGACTCATATGGATAGCACACAGCCTCTAGAGTGATCTATTCATGCATCATGTTGCCTATATAAGGATTGAGAGAAAGAAAAAGTGAATTTGCTAGCCATTTTTATTCAATACTCAAACAAGAACTTTTCTCTCTAGAACCAACGAATTTATCTAGCATTATTACTCCCAAACACAGCCCCACTATCACTCTTAGCAAATCAAAAACATTAGATCAAGAAATTGGCCAAGAAAGGTATAAACCTAAACGAAATTTTTGATCTTGTATGCTATGTTTGATCTTGTGTTTTAATGTTAAAAGTTGTTGTTTGTAGTCTTTATAAGTGATCTGGGTTGGCACATGTTAGATATATAACATCAAAGTGCTCGAAATCAAAGTTTTTAAAAAAACTGGGAAAATGTATTTCTGTTGCCTGACAGTGAATGTCAGAGGCTGTAGATCGTTGGTTGTTATGTGTTTTTCTTGTTTTCAAGTTTTAATATCTATCTTGACATGTTGTCGTTAATCTGAAAGAAGAATCAAGTTCATATCATGTGTAGATCGAACGGTATAAGCAGTCAAAATCCGTTGACCAACCATGACTTTTTAAAAAATCTGGGTAACCCAGAAAGCTTTTTCAGCGTCTGACAATGTTTTGTAACGATCAGATCTGTCAGATATTTTAATGTTTTGATGATATGTTGTATTCATGTTGTAACTGGTAATGTGGAATGTATATTAATGTCTTAATATACCATAAACAATCAACAGATCAACAGTGAGAAGCGGTCAAAGTAGGCCACTTGCACTGTTTCGATGTTTCTGGGAATTTCCAGAAACGTGAAGAACACCGTTTCTGACATGCGTTGACCGGGAGCTATCTTGTGATTTTGTTATTGTTTACTCGATCTGTTGTTTTATTATTGTTCCTTGACATGTATACTACAAGTTTAAACCTTAATATTACACATAGCATGTTAGAAAAGCTAAGATTTAAGACCTTAAATGTAGACCCACGAACTGTTCTTCGCGAAGAACAGCCTTGTCAGACTTTTTGATGGCTAATAACTCTTAGATCGGATGTTGTTAAGCCATGATGTTTGTTGTTAATTGTAGTGTTACATGAGTACTACAAGATGTATGTGTTAGATCGCCCAGAAACATTTTTGACTGAATGTTATATGCAGTCAAACAAGCCATCATGAAGCTGGCCATGTCAGTGTTCTTGAGCACAAGAACACCAACAGCGACGGTTGTCTGTCGCTATATCCTTTAGCGACGGTTTTTAATTAATTTAATTTTTGAATTTCCGGAAATTGATTAAAAATAAAAAAAATAGTTTTTAATTATGAAAAATACAAAATAAATTCCTAAAAATTATTTTTAAGTCTGAAAATTAGTTTTTAATAATTTTTAATATATTTCATAAATATTTAATATTTTTGGAATATAAAAGGTATTTATTTATTTAATTATAATATTAAATAAATTATTTAAAAATAGTTTTAATTCATGAAAAATTATATTATTGTGTTAGAAAATATTTTAAGTCATTTTTGATGAATTTTAATATTTTGTGATGAAATTTCATTAATTAATTAATTAATATTAATGATGTTTAAGTTATTTAATAAATATATTAATTAAATTATAGAAAATAAAATTTATGATTTTAAAAATCATTTAAAGTATTATAAAAATATTTTAAGTTATAAAATATGACTTTTGATATTTTGTCATGAGAAATATTATTAATTTAATATTAATGATATTAAATTATTAGTGATATTTAGTTTATTTAATAATTATATTAAATAAATTAGTTTAAAAATGATTTTATTATTTTAAAAATCATTTTAAATGAAAATAAAGTGTTTAAAGATATTTTAAGTTATAAAATATAACTTTTAATATTTAAGGAATATTTTCATTAATAATTTAATATTAATGATATTTATTTAATGCTTAATGATATTAAATTTATTTAATAATTATATTAAATAAATAGTTTAAAATTGTTTTATTTATTTAAAAATCATTTAAAAGGGATATAAATGAATTTAAAATATTTTAAGTTATAATTAATAACTTTTAATATTTAGATAAATAGTACATTAATATTTTAATATTAATGGTAATTATTTAAGAATGATTTTAAATGTTTTAAAAATCATTTAAGGGTAACATAAATGTTTTAAAAATATTTTGAGTTATTATACATAACTTTAATATTTTGGCAATGGTTTCATTAATAGTTTAATATTGATTAAATGTTAATGATAATAGAACTGTTTGATATTTAAATCATTTAATAATGATTCTGATATTTAAATAGCAAAGATGAGGAATGAGATAACAATGTTTGAGCAGCAACATGGGGAGTCATTATATGAGGAATGGGAGAGATACAAATAATTGTTCCGAAAGTCCCCACATCATGCATTGCCCAACTGGCTACAAATGAACAACTTTTACAACGGACTACATGGGAATCTCAGAATGAGTATTGATGCAGCGTCAGGAGGAGCATTCATGGCTAAGAGTTACGAGGAAGCTTTCAGTGGCCCACAACAAAAATGACACAGGCAAAGGCGACTGGGGTTTTGGAAGTAGATGGGGTGATAGCTATACAAACACGAATTTCAGCGCTGTCCAAGAAGTTGGATGTCATGACAGGGGCTCATGAACAACAGGTTGCATTAGTATGTGAACTGTGTGTGGGTGACCATCCTACAGATCAGTGTACAATCAATCCAACATCCGTCAAGTTCGTAGGTATGTCACTACAAAAAAACAGCTCATAGGCGACGGCATCATTAGCGACGGGCATACTGCCGTCGCTAATACTATCATTCTCGACGGCGTAGCCGTCACCAATGAGTACCGTCGCTAATGACCTCCCACCGGGTCTAAATTTGGTGGGAATTTTTCGCGGGCGTGGGAAAAGGGTATAGGCGACGGCGTGTGCCGTCGGTATTGCTGCCGTCGAGAATGACCCTAGATTTAATTACAGTACCGTAATTTTTTTCCCATTTCTGCTTTCTTCTTTCCCCCTTCTTCCTCGCTCGCGTCATTTTCTCGCTGCCGTCGCCCACTGACCGTCACCGTCCTCTCTTGCCGTCGGCGTCTTCTCCTGCTGTCGCCCTCCTCTCTTGCCGTCGCCGTCCTCTCTCCCCCTGTTGTCACTCTCGAGTACTGCAAGTAAGTATTCCCAATTCCCCCAAATATAACCTAAATCACTTCTTCTACAATTTCACTATATTTTCCCCAAATATCAATTGTAGTGTATTACTATTTCAAATATTTGCAAGTTTACATGGAAATTTTAATGTGTACTAATATCCAACTATATTGCAGTGTACTATATATTGCAGTGTATAAATTTTTTAAACTTCATTGATAGTAATCTGTTGAGCTTAGAGATAGTGTATAAATGTATATTTATTGCAGTGTATAAATTGTTGTTGTGGGGTGGGGTGGGGTGGGGTGGGGTGGGGGAGGGGTGGGTTTTAAAAAAGTTCAAATTGGAAATATATGGTTGTGTGAAAGGAAACACTTGATTACTAAAGATTACAAATATAATAATTAGTGTACTGCTGGTGTATCAATGAGAGTACTGTCAAAATTTATAGCTAATTGTATTGGTTTAAACAATGACCCTAATTGTCAATTTTATTTTTATTTTCATAGACTATTATGAACACATACATTTCAAGGAAGGTTGGGAAGGAAAGGCAAGTATTGAACCCTAACTATAAAATATTACTAATCATAGATGTGCAATCTTTGTAACATTTTTTCTTTCCATTTTAGGTTTGTGTGACTACTTTGTTCTTGCTTTTGTTAATGTGACTTGTGAGAATCATGCGAGTTAATGACTGAACTGTGCTTATTATTATTTTTAATAAATTGGTCAATATCCTAATTTTACCAACAAAAAAAGTTTCATATGCCTCTTTTTAATAATTTTTTATTGTATTAATAGTTTGTGACCTGATAAAAAGCTAGTATTCTTTCTGTTATACAAAAATAATCCTTACTTTCACATGTGCATATTGTCATATAGTTTAGGAAGCTTAGAAACCCGTTTGAGATTCACTTAGTAGGAGTGAATCTCAAATAGTCCCCGTTTTGGGACTGTTCTTGTATGTTTCGATCTCACTTAGGTCGGTGTTAACGACTTGAGCACGTCTTTATATTTTTTGAATTTTCGGTCAGTATATATCTCTTGATGTTCTTCGGGTGCATATTTAGACTACGATGTGTTAGTCTATTTCGTGTACTTGAAGACCATGGGGAGGTGCTGCCGAAAATTCTGAAAAATGTAAAGATGTGTTCAAGTTGTTGGCATCAGTGAGGCGACACATCCGGGAATGGGATAGAAGCCTGACCCGTTAGAGTGGGAGATGAAGTTAGGAAACTCATAAGCTTGCATATACATTAACTTGGAGACTTGATTGTGTTTGTCTAACTTTCCATATATATAGCAGACAGTTGTCTGAGATGTCTGTTGATCGAAGTTGGATGGAACGTAGGGTAGCCACTGATAGGAGTGGGCTTAGCTCTGAGTATCGTAGTGGGGTTGAACAGTTTCTCAACTTCGCGTTTGAGCAAGTCAGCGGCGATGAGATCAGATGTCCTTGTAAGAGGTGTGTGAATGAAGTGTGGAAGGAAAGGAGTGATGTCATGTGCGACTTATTTGCGTATGGGTTCAAGCAGGGTTATACGACATGGATCTATCATGGGGAAACCTGGTTGGATGAACATGAATCAGAACCGGAATCCAGAGGTGACGAAAACTTTGACTGTACTAACATGATAGTCGAAGCTGCTGGTTCGTACTTTCAGTGGAATACAGACAGGGATGGCAGTAGCGTCGAGCAAGAGCCGAATGATGGGGCTAAGGGTTTCTATGAGTTATTGCATGAAGCAGCGACACCACTGTATGACGGGCACGAAAAACACACCGTCTTATCTGCTGTGACTAAGTTTTTACACTTCAAGAATGAGCATGACTGTAGCGAGAGAGGTTTTAATGAACTGTTAAGCATTGTGAAGGAGTGTTTACCTGCAGGCAATAAGTTACCGGAGTCGTACTATGATGTGAAGAAAATGGTCAAAAGGCTCAATCTAGGGTATGAGAAGATTGATGCTTGTGAGAATGACTGTATGTTGTATTACGGTGATGTCAATAAAGATAAGAGGTCGTGTGATATTTGTGGTACAAGTAGATACTGTGAACAGCGCAAGAAAAAGGGAAAAGACGTGCCGAGAAAGATCTTACGTTACTTTCCCATTGCCCCGAGGCTTCAGCGGTTGTTCATGTCAATACATACCGCCGAGGATATGAGGTGGCACTCTACACGGGACATAGTCGAAGGTCAACTGACGCACCCGGCAGATGGGCTTGAGTGGAAAAATTTTGATAACAAGCACCCCTCGTTTGCTGAAGAGGTTCGCAATGTTAGGCTTGGACTTGCTACGGATGGGTTTAATCCGTTTAACGGGCCTTACACAAAGCCTTACTCAACTTGGCCGGTGATTATTGTGGTGTATAACCTCCCGCCTTCGATGTGCATGAAAGATCCCTACATGTTCATGCCTTTACTGATTCCGGGTGATAAGAGTCCGAGTAAAGACATCAATGTATACCTCAGGCCGTTAGTTGATGAGTTGAAGATGTTGTGGGAAAAAGGGGTTCAAACTTATGATGTATCTCTTAAGCAGAACTTTGACATGAGGGCAGCTTTACTGTGGACAATAAATGACTTCCCGGCGTTAGGAATGATCAGCGGATGGTCGACTCATGGGGGCTTATCATGTCCCGTGTGCATGGGGTCAGTTAAAGCTGTGCGGCTCAAACATGGGGGGAAAATGAGTTTCTTCGCAACATCCAGACAGTTTTTGCCGATTGAACATCGTTATCGACGGATGAGTAGACAATTCAATCGAAAAACAGAGAAACGTCAAGTACCTGGCCGTCTTTCTGGGTCAGCAGTGTTGAGTTGGATTAGTCATTTGAAGTTTCCACCTCCAGGGAAGAATCACAGATTAGAGCGAGCTTATGGTTACGGTAAGGTTCACAACTGGACACACAGATCCATGTTCTTTGACCTGCCTTATTGGGCTACACTCTGCATCCGTCATTGTTTAGATCCGATGCATACTGAGAAGAACGTATTTGATAATATTTTTTATACAGTCATAGATGCCACTGGTAAAACAAAGGACAACAACAAGTCGAGGCTTGATTTGGTAGAAATGAACATTAGGGAAGATTTGTGGCTGTATCAGGAGGGTAGTAAGACGGTAACGCCTAAAGCTGAATATACTTTGACCAGGGAACAGTTGATATTGATATGTAATTGGATTAGTGGACTGAAGCTCCCAGATGGATATTCTTCGAATATAGCAAGGTGTTGTAAAGTTGAAGAGCTGAAGTTTCGGGGTCTCAAAAGTCATGATTGTCACGTATTCATGCAGAAGCTGATCCCTGTGGCATTTATCGACTTGTTACCGAAACGTGTGGTTGAATCACTGACAGAGCTTTCTAATTTCTTCAGAGATCTATGCTTGACGGAGCTTCAGGTCAAAGACATAGATAAAATGGAGATGCAGATAGTGGAAATAATGTGCAAGTTAGAAATGATCTTCCCTCCATCGTTTTTTAATTCAATGGAGCATTTACCTATTCACTTGCCATACGAAGCTAAGTTTGGCGGTCCCGTACAATATAGATGGATGTATCCATTTGAGAGGTAATGACATTAATGTTTTTAATGCGGTAAAATGTTCATTATTTTTTTGTTAATCTATATATCACATAGGTATATGCGACGTCTAAAGCAAAAGGTGAAGAATAGAGCCCGTGTAGAGGGGTCGATTGCTGAAAGTTATGTTATGGAGGAACTTGTTAATTTCTGCTCGTTGTACTTTGAGCCGAATGTTCATACGAAGCACAATCGCTTACGTCGGAATCAGGCTGTTGCGCACGAGGAAAATGGAGAATTAACTGCCTTTAGTCATCCTGTACGCCCATTCGGCGGTAAAAAAAGGCGATTCTTGACCGATAGTGAGTATGCAGCTGCCACATTGTATGCACTTGTCAACATGAATGAAGTAGCGCCATACATTAAGTAAGTAGTCATAACTATATATGTCTGGTGTAATTGTGTCAAGTTCCTTTCCAAACACATTGAGTATATAACTGTTGTGCAGTCAATATGATGTTGAAGTACGTGAAACGAATCCGAGTATATCGGACGAGGATTTGCAAAATTTGAGAAATGGAGAATTTGTGCAATGGTTTAAGGATCATGTAAGTCTAACCTTTAAACGTTCAATGAATCTACCATCATAGACTTATTCTTATGGCGTAATTAACTTTAGAATATGTTGTGTTAATGTACATTAGGTCCTCGCTGATGAGTTAGCTGACAATCGACTAAAGCTTATAGCCGACGGCCCCGAAAGATCTGTAGATACTTATACATGTTGCATTGTCAACGGTTACAGATTTAAGTGTTGCGATATTGGGGAAGTCGCTTCTGCTGATTCTGGTGTTGTGGTGAAAGGTAGCTGCTACGATAACATTTGGGATGACTGGTATGGACGATTGCTAGAAGTTGTCGTTCTCAAATATTGGGGTCATAAAGAATTAGTTTGCTTCAAATGTCATTGGTTTGATGTTCAGAATGGAGTTAAAGTAGATAAAAAATCAGGACGGGTGACTGTTAATGTTAAGTCAAAACTAAGACTGATGAGTGGTATGGACGAGCCTTTTATTTTAGCAAGTCAAGCGACACAGGTGTACTACGCGCGGAGTGTTAAGACTCCTTCAAGCCCATGGCATGCTGTTATAACCACCAAAGCCCGTGGTTTTCAAGGCACAACTCCTCGTCCAGACGATGAACCTTTACAAGTCGAGTCTACTAGTGTCACACCTGCTGTTGTGACAATTATTAGTGAGTCTAGTGAAGAAGAGGATGATGTTATCGCTGTCGAAAGTGAAGATGATGTTGTTGAGGAGGTAAATATAATTGAAGAAATCGTTGAAGACGACGAAGATGGTGATGACAACGATAGTGAAGATCTACTGCTCGAAGATGACGATTCTGATATTGATGGCTTTGACGATATAAATGATTAGGAGTATGTACTATTTGTGTCAGTTTAGTTGTATTCAAATGTAATAGTTTGTAGTAGTGCAATCATTATCTTCAACTTATATTAATCTACTAAATAAGGCGTTGAGTTGTTTTATGAGTATGTACTATTTATGTTGCATTCTTTTAATTGTATTTGTATGTAGGTTACTATTTATGTTGCATTCTTTTAATTGTATTTGTATGTAGGTTACTATTTATGCTGCATTCTTTTAATTGTATCTGTATGTTATCCTCTATGTTATCCCTCTTTTACTGTATGTTGCATTCTTTTAGTTGACAGTATACATACATATGGCGCGCACACCACACGGCGATCGTGGTGGGCGTGCAGGTCGTGGGGGCCGTGGAGATTCTATGCGTGATGATCAGGCGGGATCGTCAGGTATAATTTATATTGTATTGACATTATATTCGTTTATATAAATATTGATGTATTTCAATACATAGGTGATCGACGTAGGCCTCCGCGGGGACTAGCACGTGGCTTGCTGGGGAATCCCCCCCAGGCGCCTCTTATATGTCGTGTTGGGACTCATAGGTAATTTCATAATCCTATATAATATTACTATAATATATCGTATTTAATTCTTATATATTCTTTGTAATTTTCAATTTTAACTGTAGTATCCTTGACGCCACGCCAAGGAACACGTTGCTTGGGATCGTCCGCAACCGATTCTCAAGCCCGTGGATGAGGTGGTCAGATGTGGATGATCGTACACGTCAGTTGATTATTGCTGAATTTAAGGTAGGATGTCAATCATTCATATGCTGTTACCTCTTTGATTTATGTAATCTCTTTGATTTATGTTGTCTACTAAACTGCTTAATGTGTAATGTGCAGAGATATTATCGTTTTGAGGACGGGCAGGAAGCCCATGGCATGACTGTTCTGCACAGATACCTAGAGATGAATTGGCACAAGTGGGTCTACGATTGGAAGAAAAAGGCCCAGACGAAGATGGCTGATGGACAGACACTTAAGGATGTCCGGCCAGATTTCATATCTGCTGCAGTGTGGGACCAGATGTGCAGCATTTGGGACGGCGAGGCCTTCAAGAAGATGTCGGCACAGCGTTCAGCTGCCCGACAGCAGAGTCGTCTCCCACATTGCACTGGGTCTCAGTCGTACGACCTATATCGGGAGAGACTTGAGGTGAGTTTAAAGCATGCACCCTCCCGTTTGGAGTTTTAGTGGCACGCCCACCAAAAGAAAGGTGACGGCGGTTATATCTCACCTGAGGCAGAACGCATTGCTGTAAGTTATTTAATTCTCTTATTTAATATGTATTTAAAATTCGGATATTCTTTTATATTATTTCATTTTATACTTTGCGTAACATCCCATCCACTACTGTGTTTTTTGTCAGCGACGGTTCGAAGATCTTGCAGTGGCCCGGAGCAGCCAGAGAGGTGACACTCCAGTAGACGAGTCTACGCGTGCAGACGAGGAGATAGAGGATTGGCTGCAGGCTACAGGGGGACCGAAGAAGGGTAGAGTTGTGGGCATTCCCCATGTCCCAGCTTACACCCTAGTCCCTGCTGCGAGATCTCGACGACGCCCTCCCACTGGAGGTAGTGGTGCGAGTGGATCGGGCGCCGGCCCTTCATTATCCGACGACTTCTTCCGGCGGATCATAGAGGGGTGCATGTCAAGCGGTGTAGTGCAGTCAGGCGCACCATCACGCGAGCGGATCTATCAGCTGGCTCAGGAGGTTGTCCACGGCTCTATCGATCCTACAGCTGCCGTTGACGATCTCATGGGTGTAGTACGGGAGGAGGCCATCCGCGTGTGTGCAGTTGTCTTGGCCAACATCTTCCCACCACATATTCGTCAGGTAAAAATAATTAAATTATGTATTTCCTTTTTTAATTTATGTAATTTGTAATTGTATTGCTTAGATAAACATAAGATAAAACCCGAAAAAGAGCCCGAAACCCAGATCGTCTGTCCGAACGCCACGCAAACACACACACAGCACCGCGTAGGTATTAGACACGCGTTACAACTGACGGTACTCGATTCCGGCATACGGAGACCGAGTTATCGCCTAGTTTGCGAAACTGAACCACACTTAGCCAAAAAGCCGAAAAAGAGCCCGAAACACGCATCGTCCGTCCGAACGCCACGCAAACACACACACAGCACCGCGTAGGTATTAGACACGCGTTACAACTGACGGTACTCGATTCCGGCGTACGGAGACCGAGTTATCGCCTAGTTTGCGAAACTGAACCACACTTAGCCAAAAAGCCGAAAAAGAGCCCGAAACACGCATCGTCCGTCCGAACGCCACGCAAACACACACACAGCACCGCATAGGTATTAGACACGCGTTACAACTGACGGTACTCGATTCCGACATACGGAGACCGAGTTATCGCCTAGTTTGCGAAACTGAACTACACTTAGCCAAAAAGCCGAAAAAGAGCCCGAAACACGCATCGTCCGTCCGAACGCCACGCAAACACACACACAGCACCGCGTAGGTATTAGACACGCGTTACAACTGACGGTACTCGATTCCGGCATACGGAGACCGAGTTATCGCCTAGTTTGCGAAACTGAACCACACTTAGCCAAAAAGCCGAAAAAGAGCCCGAAACACGCATCGTCCGTCCGAACGCCACGCAAACACACACACAGCACCGCGTAGGTATTAGACACGCGTTACAACTGACGGTACTCGATTCCGGCATACGGAGACCGAGTTATCGCCTAGTTTGCGAAACTGAACCACACTTAGCCAAAAAGCCGAAAAAGAGCTCGAAACACGCATCGTCCGTCCGAACGCCACGCAAACACACACACAGCACCGCATAGGTATTAGACACGCGTTACAACTGACGGTACTCGATTCCGACATACGGAGACCGAGTTATCGCCTAGTTTGCGAAACTGAACCACACTTAGCCAAAAAGCCGAAAAAGAGCCCGAAACACGCATCGTCCGTCCGAACGCCACGCAAACACACACACAGCACCGCGTAGGTATTAGACACGCGTTACAACTGACGGTACTCGATTCCGACATACGGAGACCGAGTTATCGCCTAGTTTGCGAAACTGAACCACACTTAGCCAAAAAGCCGAAAAAGAGCCCGAAACACGCATCGTCCGTCCGAACGCCACGCAAACACACACACAGCACCGCGTAGGTATTAGACACGCGTTACAACTGACGGTACTCGATTCCGGCGTACGGAGACCGAGTTATCGCCTAGTTTGCGAAACTGAACCACACTTAGCTAAAAAGCCGAAAAAGAGCCCGAAACACGCATCGTCCGTCCGAACGCCACGCAAACACACACACAGCACCGCGTAGGTATTAGACACGCGTTACAACTGACGGTACTCGATTCCGACATACGGAGACCGAGTTATCGCCTAGTTTGCGAAACTGAACCACACTTAGCCAAAAAGCCGAAAAAGAGCCCGAAACACGCATCGTCCGTCCGAACGCCACGCAAACACACACACAGCACCGCGTAGGTATTAGACACGCGTTACAACTGACGGTACTCGATTCCGGCATACGGAGACCGAGTTATCGCCTAGTTTGCGAAACTGAACCACACTTAGCCAAAAAGCCGAAAAAGAGCCCGAAACACGCATCGTCCGTCCGAACGCCACGCAAACACACACACAGCACCGCGTAGGTATTAGACACGCGTTACAACTGACGGTACTCGATTCCGGCGTACGGAGACCGAGTTATCGCCTAGTTATCGACATACTGACACGCGTTACAACTGACACAAACTAAAATAATATAAATATAATCTATTTTGGGGACTCCGTTATTAATATTTTAATTTTGTAGGGTCTTGTTGATGAGACTCGTGGAGGTGGAGATGGCGGCACAGGTGATGCTCGTGGAGGAGATGGTGATGATTTCCGAGCTGATGCGGATGAGACTATGGAGGATGGGACTGACGATGGGACAGAGATTCCTGATCTTGGGCAGTAGTTGTTTATATTTATATTTTGACTTTCATGTATGTATTTAGCTTTTGAGTTGTATAGATTTGAGTTTGGTATCTAATTATGTTAATTGTTGATAGTAAAAGATATGATTGTTATTGATATGCGTATATTGTCATTATTTATTTTTCTTAGTTTATAACAGGTACAACAGGTACAATGTATATGTAAATGAACAGGGGAATTTTGCAATTTTATTATTTTTTTTTTAAAAGTGGGTCATTGGCGACGGGACCATTGGTGACGGCCATGCCGTCGGCAATGACTCATAGGCGACGGCACGCCGTCACCAATGACATCCGTCGCCAATGACACACTTGCCGACGGCGAGCGACGGGAGACCGGGGCGACGACCCATACGGCGACGGGACGGGCGACGGACTGTGCCGTCGCCAATGACCTCATTGCCGACGGCAATAGGATCATTGGCGACGGTATATGCCGTCGGTAATGACCGACTTTTTTGTAGTGTGTACAACAGGAGTCCACAGAATATGTACCAAAACACTTATAACTAGGGGAATAGAAATCACCCAAATTTCTCGTGGAGCAATAATAAACAACATCAAGCTCCATGACCATCATATCCCCCAAGTTTTCAGAATCACCAAAAATCGGTTTAACATCAGTAAAGGAAATCAGATTTCGAGGAAGTGGTGTCGAAGTACATGACTAGCAATGAGGCAGCAATAAAAAATCAAGCAATGGCCATCAAGAACTTGGAAAATCAGATGGGGCAAATTGCCTTAGCATTAAATAACAGGCCACAAGGGACCCTACCAAACGATATAGAGAGAAATCCGAAGGGAAATCATGAGCAATGTCAGGCAATTACATTGAGGAGTGGAAAACATCTCGTTGGTAAACATGCAGAAAATTCAACAACACCGAATGAAAAAGTTGATGACATCAACGTGGTTGAAGGAAAAAAGGGTGAGGATAAGCATAGAAAGAAAACAAAGTTAGACGACAAGCAAATTATGTATCCTCCACCACCGTTTCAGCAGAGGGTCCAAAAACAAAAAATAGATAAGCAGATCGTAAAGTTTTTGGAAGTTTTCAAGAAACTTCAGATTAATATTCCGTTTGCCGAAGCCCTAGAGCAGATGTCGAGTTTTGCAAAGTTTATGAAAGGGATTTTGTCAAGAAAGAAGAAATGGGAAGATTTTAAAACTGTGGCACTAACAGAGGAGTGTAGTGCGGTGTTACAGCAGAAGTTTCCACCCAAGTTGAAAGACCCGTGAAGTTTTACTATCCCAATCACGATCGGGAACATGTCTTTTAACAAATGTTTATATGATTTGGGGGCAAGTGTGAACCTTATGCCACTGTCAGTATACACAGAATTGGGTTTGCCCGCGCCAAAGCCTACGAATATTTCATTGCATTTAGCGGATAGGTTAGTCACATATCCGAGAGGCATAGTAGAGGATATACTGGTTAAGGTTGATAAGTTTATATTCCCCGTGGACTTCATTATTCTGGACTTTGAGGAGGACAAGAACATCCCGATTATCCTAGGGAGACCTTTATTTGCCACGGGTAGGACACTCATAGACATTCAAAGAGCAGAACTTACTATGAGGGTCCAAGATTAAGAAATCCAATTCAACGTGTTCATAGCCATGAAATTCCCTACAGATGAGGAAGAATTCTTTCGGATGGATATAATTTAGCAAATTATCAGTGAAGATATGGGCAAGAGTTTGGTTAACGATCCATTAGAAATGACTTTATTGGGGGATGAAGAGTTTGACGACCCGAAATTTGTGGACTACTTACAGACGCTAGATTCGTTGCCACGAGTGAGCCGATTTAGAGCACCATTTGAACCCTTCCACATGGAGTAGACAACCACGGAAAAATTAAAATTGTCATTGGAGGAGCCACCAACTTTAGAACTTAAGCCACTCCCTAAACACCTCAAGTATGCGTATTTAGGCAATTCAAATTCTTTACCTGTTATTATTTCTGCCACACTTAATGATCTGCAGGAAGAAAAATTGTTGAGGGTGCTTAGGGAACATAAATCAGCGATTGGGTGGACAATAGCGGATATAAAGGGAATCAGCCCTTCGTTTTGCATGCATAAGATTCTGATGGAAGAGGATACAAAACCGATGGTGGACCAACAACGACAACTTAACCCCATTATGAAGGAGGTTGTGAAGAAGGAAGTTTTGAAGATGTTGGATGCCGGTATCATCTACCCGATTTCTGACAGTAAGTGGGTCAGTCCGATCCAATTTGTGCCGAAAAAGGGAGGAATGACTGTGGTGCAGAATGAGGATAACGAGTTAATACTGACAAGAACAGTGACAGGTTGCAGGGTCTGCATGGATTGTAGGAAGTTGAATAAAGCAACCCGAAAAGATCATTTTCCGCTGCCTTTTATCGATCAAATGTTGGATAAATTGGCGGGACATGAGTATTATTCTCTATTGGATGGATACTCGGGCTATAAACAGATTGTCATCGTTCTTGAGGATCAAGAGAAGACTACATTTATGCGCCCTTATGACACATTCGCATTTAGGATAATGTCATTCAATTTATGTAATGCACCTGCGACCTTTCAACAGTGTATGATGGCCATTTTCTCAGACATGGTGGAGAAAAATATTGAGGTCTTCATGGATGACTTTTCTGTCTATGGAGATAACTTTGATACTTGTCTAGGGAATTTAGTAATGGTGTTACAGCACTACAAGGATACGAACCTCATGCTTAATTGGGAAAAATGCTACTTCATGGTTGAGGATGGCATAATTTTGGGCCACAAGGTATCGGCTCAAGGATTAGAGGTCGACAAATCGAAGCTGGAAACAATTGAGAAATTGCCTCCACAGAGCTCAATTAAAGGTATTAGAAGTTTTCTGGGTTACGCTGGGTTCTATAGTAGATTTATAAAGGACTTCTCAAAAATTGCCAAGCCTCTATGTAGTCTATTGGAGAAGGATACCATTTTCAGTTTTGATAAAAGTTGCAAGTCAGCCTTTGAGTTGTTGAAAAAGAAGTTGACTATAGCCCCCGTAATCGTCGTACCGGATTGGAGTATGCCTTTTGAGCTGATGTGTGATGCAAGCGACTATGCGGTTGGGGCTGTGTTAGGTCAACGCAGAGAAAAGGTATTTCACGTTATATATTATGCAAGCAAAACACTCATAGAGACTCAAATGAATTATACAACTACAGAAAAGGAATTGCTTGTAGTGGTGCATGCGTTTGACAAATTCCGGGCATACTTGATCGAGACTAAGGTGATAGACTACACGGACCATTCGGCTATTCGGTACCTAATTGCGAAAAAAGATACTAAGCCACGCCTAATCTGATGGATTCTCCTACTTCAAGAGTTTGATCTAGAAATAAAAGATAGAAAGGGGACGGAGAATCAGGTAACCGATCACTTGTCTAGGCTGGAAAACCAAGGGAAATTGAAAGAGGACAAGTGTGAAATCAATGAATCATTCCTGGATGAACAACTGTTTGGAATAAAGGCAAAATTTCCTTGGTATGCAGATTATGCGAATTATCTTGTGAGCAACGTTCTTCCACCTGATATCACAAGACAACAGAAAAAGAAGTTTCTTTATGATGTGAAATGGTACATGTGCGATGAACCGTATTTGTTTAAGCAGTGCGCCGACAAAATGATTATAAGGTGTGTTCCCTACAGTGAAGTGAAGAACATTTTGCATGAGTGTCACTCATCTACGTATGGCGGACATTATGGGAGTGAGAGGACAACAGCGAAGGTGTTGCAATCTGGGTTTTATTGGCCTACACTATTCAAGGACGCCCACCATCTTGTTAAAACATGTGATAGATGTCAAAGGGTGGGCAACATTTCAAAAAGGAATGAGATGCCTCTACAAACGATTCTTGAAGTTGAAATTTTTCATGTATGGGACATCGATTTCATGGGGCCATTCCCTTCGTCTCTGAACAATCAGTATATTCTACTCACAGTGGACTACGTATCAAAGTGGGTTGAAGCTGCAGCATTACCATCAAACGATGCCAAGGTGGTCCTCAAATTCCTACAAAAGAACATTTTTGTAAGACCCCGAAATTTTTTAAATAAAAAGGAATTTCCTTTATTTATTATTTTGAAATAGTAAGGGTGAATTTGATTAATGTGGTTAGGTATGGGTAAAATGCGCAAATATTTTAAATAAGCAGGTGGTTATAAAATATTCATTGTTGTCGGGGAATATTCGTTTGGTCGTGGAATATTCTTGCTGTCGGGGAATATTCGTACGACATCGCAGTCTTTTATGGGCCCCATAACGGAAAGCGATTGGATGAAGAAAACGACAAATATAAGTTGTTTATAAATAACGGCGTGGTTGTTACCGTTAATACTGTTGGAATACCCGGTGGTTAAAACACAGTAATACGCGTTGTTGCACAGTAGCACACGGTATTGCACCAATTATTGATTCTTACGTAAGAAGGCACTACTCAATAATTGTTACAGTAATTACTGTTCCGTATTTTATGTTATTGATTCAATAATTACTGCATTGATATTTTATATCCCTGTTGTTTCAATAATTGTCACTACACAGTATTTTTCATTATCGAAGCAATAATTCATATTATCTGAATAATATTATTAGATAACATTATTGGCAATGTCTAGAAAGTTCTGTCTAAGGAGAGGTTTGGTCACCTAATTGCGCGCCAGTAAGGAGAAATTCTTATTGGAAAGCCCCCTCTTTCCTGGGAACGGCCTGGTTGCCAGTACTGTGATTCTGTAATATTATTTGTGAATAATTAATTATTGATTTATATGATGAAGAAAATATTGAATTTATGTGGATATAGTTGGAGAAAGTTTTTAATGTGACAATTGTTGAAAATTAATATTTTATCTTTTTCTGATAAAATAATTCATTTAAATATATTATTTTAATAATATATTAACGATGATATTTTTATAATGAATGTGGGATATATGAGTATATGAGGAGGAAGAGTATTTTTGTGGTATTAAATGTTTAACACATATTTTGTGTGTTGGTGGACACAATTATTGACTGAAATTTGATTATAGTCTGTAAAATCGTCCGTTTATGGATTTCGGTCAATTTCTGTTTGGAAATTGGAAAAACTTTCTTCTGCAAAGTTGTAGAGAATTGAATTTTCTATAAAAACTGGCGTGATTCGAATTTTCTGGCAAAAAGGGCTATTTATTATGAATTATTGAAGTTCCGAAGCTCCGAAATAATTGATTTTTGGAAGTTTTAATTATTTTAAATAATAAAAACGTTTTTTATTTATTTTTCTAGAAGGGAGCATGTGTTCAATGGCTGAAAATCAAATTCAAGGGTTGGCGTAGATGATTATATATATATATATATATATATATATATTAATATTATATTAAATTTTCTGCTTTGGTGTTCTAAGCAATTTCCTATAAATAGGTGCTTAGGTTAGAATTGAAAATCACACCAGAAACTGAAGTTTTCTCTCTCTATATTATCGAGCGTATTCTTGTGAGTATTTTGAGTATACTTTGAGTATTGCTATACGGTGTAAGTTCAAGTCATAGCCTATATCCGGTGTTTCAACTAGAAGTACTGTCTTTCGAGGTAAGGGATGTTATTTTCTTCTTAAATGATATTATTTCTTCAATATCATGATGCTGAAATATTGGTTGGAACTTTTTATCAAATTTGGAACTTTTTCATGTCGGGGTTACTATTCACGAGTTACTATTCATGAGTTACTATTCACGAGTACTATTCACGAAGCGTAATGATGTTTTTTTGTGAAATTTCTATCTTTTGGTGTCGGAGTTACTATTTACGAATACGGCATTATTCACCGAAAAATAAAATTTCTTCTTTTTGTCCAAAATATCTATTCTGGATACTAGCTTTGATTGTATCCATGTTTTGATCATTCTTGAATTTTACTTCAGTATGATTATTTATGAAGTATTTTGAACTCAGATTGTTTAAAGTACGAATCCTTAATACTTGTTATTTTGGTTTCACTGGATTCGTTTCCTTTAAAATATTTTTCATCATCCTCAGTCCTAAATGATGGTGTTACTGAATATCTTTGGCCTGTAGTGCAAAGATGGTTGATTTTATTATGAATATCTTTGGCCCGTAGTGCAAAGATGTACAGGTGTTGAGATGAACATAAACAATTGATGAATATCTTTGGCCCGTAGTGCAAAGATGAACAGGTGTTTAGATGAACATGACCAACTAATGAATATCTTTGGCCTGTAGTGCAAAGACGAATATTTGATTTGAGATATATATTGATTGATGTTACAGGGATAAAATATTGATGATGGACTTTTAAATTCATAGATGTTAGTAGATTTTATTCTCTACTTAACCCTTCTAATGAATTGTTGTTTCCGCTGCAGTTGTTGATCTAAACTTGTTGTCTATTATATTCTATCAGATTTTTCCCTGTTGAAGACTAAGGATAATTTGTTGTACATTATCTTAGTCATAATATTCTTTACTGGGCCAGTTGAGCTCACCCTTTTTCTTGTTGTTCTATTTTTTCTTCTCAGGAGACGAGAATGTAGCGAGTACGAGTCGGGGGATGTAATGATGGTTCTAGAGAGAGTTGTTTAGTAGTCCTCACCATTTTTGCAAAATAATGTATCAATAATTCTGATGGGGATTTATTTGTATGTGGATATTGTCTAGACGGCAATAGTTTATATGTTGTAATAATAAAGTTGTAGTTAATTCTGTACCATGTATTTGGCGACTTAGAATGGGTTGGATGGAATGGACCTATTCTGGGGGCGTCACAATTTTTACGAGGTTTGGCACGCCAAGAGCAATTATTACTGAAGAAGGTAGTCACTTTTGCAACAAGTCATTCACAACTCTATTGGCAAAGTATGGGGTCAACCATAAGGTAGCTACAACTTATTATCCCCAAACCAATGGACAAGCTGAGGTCTCGAACAGGGAAGTAAAGAGAATATTGGAAAAGGTGGTAAACCTGAATCAAAAGGATTGGTCACTCAGGATGGATGACACACTATGGGCATACCGGACTGCGTATAAAACACCGATCAGCATGTCACAATATCAATTATTGTACGTGAAATCTTGTCACTTACCGGTTGAGTTACAACACAATTACAGTTCAGAAATTGAACTATGATCAAGTAGCGGTTGGTGAAAAGAGACTACTTCAGTTAAATGAGCTTGACGAATTCTGACTACAAGCCTACGAGAACTCAAAGTTGTACAAGGAAAAGGTTAAGAGATGGCACGACAAGAAATTGATACAAAGAACGTTCGAACCGGGACAATCAATACTATTGTTCAAATCAAGATTGTGATTGTTTCCAAGAAAGCTAAAGTCAAGGTGGTCGGGTCCATTTACTATAAAAAACTTTTCCCACATGGTGTCGTCGAACTCTACAGGAGGAACCCATTGGAAACGTTCAAGGTCAACGGTCAGCGGTTAAAACATTATTGGGGTGGTGAATCCAACATGGATATCATTGCTATCACACTTGCAGACGCACCATAAACAGGGAGGAGTCAGGCTGAATGATTTAAAATCAAGCGCTAATAGGGAGGCAACCAAATTTTATTTTTATGTTTATTTTTATTTTTTCTCTTTTCTTAAGTAATTTTATCCATGTTGGTACGATGGTAGTTCAAAATAATATTTGGTCTAGAATCAATTCATGTCAATTCATTAAATAGTATTTAAAGTTATATTTGATATTTAAATAATCTTACTTTCCATGCTTAAATTTTCTCAATATCTACTGATAGGTATGCTTTAATGTTGATCAGGTACTCAAGAAGCTATGTGATGCACTAAGGAGGAAAGGAAGAGGAAAACTATAGTGCACTAGCAGACTAAGAGGCAATAATAGACTACTTGCAAGTCGGGGCTTGCCCCTCCAAGGAGTAATACCCAAGCTGGGGGCTTGGGTCAAGATGCAATAGCAGAATACAAGCAAGCCGGGGCTTGCCCTCTAAGGAGTAATACCCAAGCTGGGGCTTGGGTCAAGATGCAATAGCATAATACAAGCAAGCTGGGGCTTGCCCTCGAAGGAGTAATACCCAAGCTGGGGCTTGGGTCAAGAGGCATTAGCAGAATACGAGCAAGTCGGTGCTAACCCTCCAAGGAGTAAAATCCAAGCCAGGGCTTGGAGGTCTGAAAATTGAAAAGGTGGTTATAGCAGTTACAATCTTCTGACATGATATCCCAATCTCCTTGCAACTCAACTTCCCACAATCCCATTCCTTCACAACATAAACCTGTGACGTTGCGTATTACTCCCCATCTCCTCACTACAATCAAACCCTTACCTTCTCCTTCAACCTAGTCACCCAATATTCCCTACATAACCTCCTCCCTATAAAACCACCCCTACACTACACAATCTAACAACCTCAATTCATACCAACTTGGAAGTTCAAGGATAGGGTGTGTGCGAATCTCTACAACCAACCTGAAAATATACTGAAAGTACGAAGTTTGTTTTCTAATTCCTCAATTTCTATCACCATAGTTTGAGCCCAATCACCAAGTTTGTGGGAATTTTAAGTCTCGCACACCAAGTGTTCGACAAATTGCTTAAGTAATGTTTGGGGGAAAATTTTGTTAAAACTCATCAATTCCAAATCAATGGCACCAAAACCAGCATCAAAGAGGCAACGAGGAGAGAGTTTGGGGGCCAAACAACCAACGCGAACCTTTGATAAGTGAAAATTCATAAGTTCCGCCGCCGCCGACCGTTACGGCTATATGGTGACAAAAGCACTCACACCAGAGCGGGGGTTGGGACCTGAGCATGTTGATGGCAAAATGATGCAACAAATACATCAAAAAGGTTGGAATAAATTCACGAAAGAGCCCGAGGTCGCAGTTGTGAGTGTGGTCAAAGAATTCTATGCTAACGTCGAGGATAAGGCCCCCTTCAATCTTTTTGTACAGGGTAGGTTAGTTCCTTTCGGTACCAACACCATCAACACATACTATCAGTTGCGAGTGTTGAGACTTTGCTAGTACGCTCACTTACGTGACAATGATCCAAATTATGAGGCTATTATGAAAGATATGACAAAGTCGGGTACCGCATGGATCAAATCACAACATGGAGGCACTGTCTTTCACAGTAAGGATCTCAGCCGGTATAGGAAGATATGGTACGCATTTTTGTGCGCTAAGTTACTTCCATCTACACATACGTCAGATGTGCCCAAGGATAAGGTAGTGCTCTTGTATGCAATGGTACAAGATTTTATCATCGACATAGGGGCTATAATCAAATTTTCAATCTGAAGATGCCTTCAAGGACCATTCTCTGGCGGCTTGCCACACCCATCTTTCATTTATGGCTTGTGTATATAGGCGGGAGTGCATTGGTATGATGATGAGATAACCCAGATGTCGCTTTAGACACTCGACTCAAGAATGATTGCAAGATATTCGGTGTGGCCCGGAGGCGAATAACACCCGAGAGGAGTAGGATTTATATTTCCCTCAGCCTCGGAGGATGAAGCTGACGCTGAGGATACCTCAGATGACGATGAGTTTCGAGGGAATGTGACAATGGGAGAACAAGAAACAGAGACGACAACATAGCCCGGAGTCATATCTAACCCTCAGTTCCTCAACCTTCAACGACAAGTGGATGAGCACAACAAGGAGGCATGGAGGGAAATACGAAGACTAGCAGCGAGGCAGGACCATATGTTTGAGGCCATGAATCTATCTTTTTCCTCATTGAACGCGACTCTCCAAAGCTTCAATCCCAATGCCCAATGTGAGACCCTAAATTTTATGAATAAAGATTTAAATTTCTCAAATTATTTTTTTTAATATTATGGTATGGATTTGATATAATGATATAGTTGTGGGTAGTATTTATAAATTTTGTAAAGTATGCAAGTTGTTATAAAATTTCGTTTGGTCGGGGAATATTTTTTTTGTCGGGAATATTCGTACTACGACACAATCATTGGTGAACCAACAACGGAAGTATTGTCGTAATAATAAAATGACAGAATTATTTTTATGAAAATAATGGCGAAAGTTTTACCTTTAAAATTGTTGAACTATTCGATAGTAAAAGTACAGTAATACTCATGGTTGCATAGTAGCACACGGTATTGATTATTGATGCTTACGTAATAAGTCACTCAGTTATAATCAATTATTGCTACAGTAATTGATGCATCATATCTCTTATATTATTGATTCAATTAATGTCACAGTATCATCTACATTATATGATATATTATTAAATCAATAATTGAGACGACAAAGTTATTCATATTATTAAATTGCAATATTTATAATGTCTAGAAGTTTTACCAAAGAGAGGTTTGGTCACCTAATTGCGCGTCAATAGGGAGAAATACTTATTGGAAAGCCCCCTCTTTCCTAGGAACAACCTGATTGTTAAATATTATGAGTTATAATATTAACGATGAATAAGCTCGTGTTAATTAAAGATGAATTTGATAGTTTCATTGTGTTGGAATTATTTTTATTAGTAGAAATTGACATCTATTCTGATGATAATTGATGTCTGGAGGTTATATTGTTCAATCGGGTATTTTGGACACTTTTTGTGTCAGAGTACTATTCACGAGTTACTATTCACGAGTTATTATTCACGAGTTACTATTCACGAGTCATTATTCACGAGTTACTATTCATGAGTTACTATTCACGAGTTACTATTCATAAGTCACTATTCACGGGATACTATTTACCTGAACAATATATTTCTTTTCGGTCCAAATTATTTTTGGGTACAATATTAATTCATGAGGAGATGTGCTAATTTTTCGGACTGTTGGTTGAAATTATATTAGTAAATCAATATGGACCGTTGCTTTAAAGTTTAATAGTGAATCAGTATGGAACGTTGTTTTAAGGTTTAATAGTGAATCAGTATGGACCGTTGTTTTAAAATTTTAATAGTGAATCAGTATGGACCGTTGCTTTAAGTTTTAATATGGACCGTCCGTTTAAAAATAAATCAATCTGGACTGTTCATGAATTAGTTACTATTCAGTCCATTCTCCTATAAATAGAAGCTCATTCCTTTATTATTTCTTACAAATTCACTGAAACTCTTGAGAGAGATATTATAGAGAGAAAGAAGAAGAGAAGTCAGCTACCTTTATATTCCAATATCCAGTTTCTTCTAAGGTAAGGGGTATTATTCTTTCGTATTCATGAAGAGAATTACTTTCTTTCAATACTCGTAAGAGTTGTTATTCCATTCTTCATTATTATGTTGGAATAACCTGTTTATGCGAAGTACCGCATACATGGTGAAATTCTTCTATTATTCCATTCTTTATTATTCTGTTGGAATATCCTGTCGGTGCGAATTTCGCCTGACCTGGTTCCGTTCTTTATTATTCTGTTGGAATAACCTGTTTATGTGAAGTACCGCATACATGGTGAAATTCTGTTGTTATTCCATTCTTTATTATTCTGTCGGAATATCTTTTCTGTGCATTTTACGCCTGACCTGGTTCCATTATTTATTATTCTGTCGGAATATCCTGTCTGTGCATTTTACGCCGGACCTGGTTCCATTATTTATCATTCTGTTGGAATATTCTGTCTGTGTATTTATGTCAGACCTGGTTCCGTCTTTATTATTCTATTGGGAATAACTTATCTGTGCGGTCTCTATCGCACGCATGGTGAATCCATCTGTTATTCCATTCTTTATTATTCTGTTAGAATAATCTGTCTATGTGGATTACCACATGCATGGTGAATGATCCTTTGTATTCATTCCTTATTAAATTATAGAAATGATCTGTATACGTGGATTACCGCATGGCGGGTGAAAATCCATTTGCATTTTCATATATTCTATTATATTCAATTGGTTAACGTTTGGGCTTCTATACTCCATGAAATTAGTGGAATATCCTTGATAATTGCGCTTCATCCAGTATCTTTTCATGAAAATATTCTTCTGAGCATTCTTGAATTTTACTCTATAAAGAAGTATCATGTTGATAATTTGGACGTTATTAGTTCCTGGATAAATTAATTCTTGAACTTGTTTTATTGAATTCTTATATCATTATCATCATCCTCATGTTTATATTTTATTGAAAGTCATCTGTGGCCTGTAGTGCATAGATGTACTTGGTATGATTATGACAAGGGATTATTCGGTATAACCATGACCGTAATGTTACAAATGATGTGGTAAAAGTCCTCATTGGCCCGTAGTGTATTGATGAACTTTTGTTGGCATGATCATGACCATTGATGAATAGACGAATATCCTTGGCCCGTAGTACATGGATAATTTGTGGTCGTGATACTAATGAATATCCTTGGTCGTAGTGCAGGGATGATGTGGATTATTTATTAAGCTGAGTCTTAGTGATAAAAGTGATGAAAAACTTTTTAAATCATAAAAGATAGTAGATCTTATTCTCTACTTGACTCTTTTAATGGATTGCTTATTCCACTGCAGTTAAACTTGATGTCTATTGTATTTTATCAGTTTAACATTGTTGAAGGGTAATGACAATTTATCCTGCATTATCTTAGTCATAATATTTCTTACTGGGCTAGTTGAGCTCACCCTTTCTTTCATTATTCTTTTCAGGAACTGAGAATGTAGTAGGGACTAGTCAGGGAACGGAGTGATGGTCCAGATGATAGCATTAGTAGTCCTCACTATTCTATGAAATAGTGTGATAATAATTGTAATGAGGACTTATTTTGAGAGTGAATATTGTCTAAAAGACAATATTTGTATTAAAACTCACAGCTCTTGTTGTATATTTAAGATTGTTTTTGTATTCTGTACCATGTATTTGGCGACTCAAGATGGGTGATGTATACCTATTTTAGGGGTGTCACGGTTGGTATCAAAGCTTAAGGATATGATCCCTGGCTGAGATTTGAGACTAGAACTAGGAGGGGAGAGACGGGGAATCCCTTCGCTAGTATGACCTACCTATGTTCATTTGGTATTTAATTGGTCGGTCAAAGTATAGTGATAATATGTGATATGTTAATTAACCCTTATTTTGTGACAGTGTTTGTATTCAGATGTTGTGAATAGGGCTAAGTTATTGGAGCGTGATAATGAGTCAGAACAACCAAAAGGCAACGACCAACAACACGATAATAATCATACTGGTGGTAGGACCAGCAGAACAATGATAACCATCGTGGGGAAAATTATCATGCCAAGAATGGTAACCACTTCAGTGGTAATCATGGCCAAGATAATAGAAGTAGAAATTTCAAGAAGAGAATGTCACCTAGCCCGATTATGTCGTGCACCAAAGTCAAGTCCAGCTGGGACGGTGGCACCAAAGGTGGATACAGACAAAGTTGGTGGTTTCAGGAAGAGCATTTTTCATGACTTCTCAAAAAGCGAGTAACTCGAACGAAGTTAGCACGGGTTAGTTAATTATAAATTCTTGCGAAGTTTATACCTTATTAGATACCGATTTTACCCATTCTTTTATCTCTCTTACTTGAGTTCAACATTTAAATTTGACCCCAGAAAAGTTAGACTTTGACTTATCGGTTGAAGCCTCGTTAGGTAAAACCTTCATTACATGTGCTATCCAAGTCTAGGATGAGAGTCATAGTTTTGAATGATATTTCTATTGTTAATAAATTTCTTGACGTATTTCTGAAGACTTCTTAGCCTACCCCAGAGTGTGAAATCAAATTTTGTATTGACCCCAGTACAAAACCCCATTTTTAAAACCCTTAAATATTTCTTCAACTAAAATGAACGTATAATGAGCCAAAGACATTGGCTCGACCAGTTGAAGATTACGATCGTACCATTCAATATCATTGTGGAAAAACAAACATGGTAGCTGACGTGTTGAGTAGAAGATCGTATGCATTTACGAGTGCGAATATACTAACCCAGGTGAACATAATGAATATACGAGTAGAATCGACTTTAATCGATAAAATTAAAGGTCGTTCAAGTAACACACCCGGAGCTGATAAATACGAAGAAGAAGGTTCAAGAGGGCGTTATTCTAGAAGCAAGAATCGATGAAGAGAGAAAATCTCAACCCTCGATTTTAATTGGCCCATTTGAAATCCTCGATCGAGTAGGAACTGTGGCCTATAGAATCATTTTACCGCCAAGTATTTCGTGTGTTCATAATGTTTTTAACGTATCGATGTTATGTAAATATGTGGACGACCCAAACCACATTATTGATTTAGAACCGGACGAGATAACGGATAATTTAACGTATGAAGATGTACCTGTTAAAATGCTAGAATATATTCTACGCTCAAAGGTTATACCTCAAGAGTTAGAATCTGACAAAGTGTCCTCATCTGTTCGGCATACCAGGAACGTACGTAAATTTTGAGGGCGAAATTTCAAAAGGAGGGTAGATTGTGAGACCCCAAATTTTATGAATAAAGATTTAAATTTCTCGAATTTTTTTTTTAATATTATGGTATGGATTTGATATAATGTTATAGTTATGGGTAGTAATTATAAATTTTGCAAAGTATGCAAGTTGTTATAAAATATTTATTTGGTCGGGGAATATTCTTTTTGTCGGGAATATCCGTACGACGACACAATCATTGGTGAACCCACAACGGAAGTATTGTCGTAGTAATAAAACGACATAATTATTTTTATGAAAACAACGGTGGAAGTTTTACCACTAAAACTGTTGAACTACTAGGTAGTAAAAGTACAGTAATACGCGTAGTTACATAGTAGCACACGGTATTGATTATTGATGCTTACGTAATAAGTCACTCAGTTATACTCAATTATTGCTACAGTAATTGATGCATCATATCTCTCATATTATTGATTCAGTTATTGTCACAGTATCATCTGCATTATATGATATATTATTAAATCAATAATTGAGTTGACAAAGTTATTCATATTATTAAATTGCAATATTTATAATGTCTAGAAGTTCTACCAAGGAGAGGTTTGGTCACCTAATTGCGCGTCAATAGGGAGAAATCCTTATTGGAAAGCCCACTCTTTCCTGGGAACAACCTGGTTGTTAAATACTGTGAGTTATAATATTAATGATGAGTAAGCTCGTGTTGATTAAAGATGATTTTGATAGTTTCATTGTGTTGGGATTATTTATTTTAGTAGAAATCGACATTTATTCTGATGATAATTGATGTCTGGAGGTTATATTGTTCAATCGGGTATTCGGGACACTTTTCATATTGGAGTACTATTCACGAGTTACTATTCACGAGTTACTATTCACGAGTTACTATTCATGAGTTACTATTCACGAGTTACTATTCATGCGGTACAATTCACCCGAACAATATATTTCTTTTCGGTCCAAATTATTTTTGGGTACAATATTATTTCATGAGGAGATGTGCTAATTTTTCAGACCGTTGGTTAAAATTATATTAGTAAATCAATATGGACAGTTGCTTTAAAGTTTAATAGTGAATCAGTATGGACCGTTGTTTTAAAGTTTAATAGTGAATCAGTATGGACCGTTATTTTAATGTTTTAATAGTGAATCAGTATGGACTATTGCTTTAAGTTTTAATATGGACTGTTTGTTTAAAAGTAAATCAATCTGTACTGTTCATTAATTAGTTACTATTCAGTCCATTCTCCTATGAATAGAAGCTCATTCCTTCATTATTTCTTACAAATTCACTGAAACTCTTGAGAGAGGAATTATAGAGAGAAAGAAGAAGAGCAGTCAACTAACTTTCTAAACCAATATCTAGTTTCTTCTAAGGTAAGGGGTATTATTCTTTCGTATTCATGAAGAGAATTATTTTCTTTCAATACTCGTAAGAGTTGTTATTTCATTCTTCATTATTATGTTGTAATAACCTGTTTATTCGAAGTACCGCATACATGGTGAAATTCTTCTATTATTCCATTCTTTATTATTCTGTTGGAATATCCTGTCAGTGCGAATCTTGCCTGACTTGGTTCCGTTCTTTATTATTCTGTTGGAATAACCTGTTTATGCGAAGTACCGCATACATGGTGAAATTCTGTTGTTATTCCATTCTTTATTATTCTGTCAGAATATCATGTCTGTGCATTTTACGCCGGACCTAGTTCCATTATTTATTATTCCGCATTGATTATTCTGTCGAATATTCCGTCTGTGCGTTTTACGTCGGACCTGGTTCCATTATTTATTATTCTGTTGGAATATTATGTCTGTGTGTTTTATTCCAGACCTAGTTCCGTCTTTATTATTCTGTTGGGAATAACCTGTCTGTGTGGTCTCTATCGCACGCATGGTGAATTCGTCAATTATTTCGTTCTTTATTATTCTGTTGGAATAACCTGTCTATGTGGATTACCACATGCATGGTGAATGATCCTTTGTATTCATTCCTTATTAAATTATGGAAATGATCTGTATACGTGGATTACCGCATGGTGGGTGAAAATACATTTGCAGTTTCATATATTCTATTATACTCAGTTGGTTAAAGTTTTGGCTTCTATACTCCATGAAATTAGTAGAATATCCTTGATAATTTCGCTTCATCTAATATCTTTTCATGGAAATATTCTTCTGAGCATTTTTGAATTTTACTCTATAAAGAAGTATCATGTTGACGATTTGGACGTTATTAGTTCCTGGAGAAATTATTTCTTGAACTTGTTTTATTGAATTCTTATATCATTATCATCATCCTCATGTTTATAATTTATTGAAAGTCATATGTGGCCTATAGTGCATAGATGGACTTGGTATAATTATGACCAGGGATTATTCGGTATAATTATGACCGTAATGTTACAAATGATGTGGTAAAAGTCATCATTGGCCTGTAGTTCATTGATGGACAGTTGTTGGCATGATCATGATCATTGATGAATACACAAATATACTTGGCCCGTAGTATATGGATAATTTGTGGTCGAGATACTAATGAATATCCTTGGCCGTAGTGCAGGGATGACGTAGATTATTTATTAAGCTGAGTTTCGGCGATAAAAGTGATGAAAAACTTTTTAAATCATAAAAGGTAGTAGATTTTATTCTCTACTTGACACTTTTAATGGATTGCTTATTCTATTGCAGTTAAACTTGATGTCTATTGTATTTTATCAGTTTAACATTGTTGAAGGGTAATGATAATTTATCCTGCATTATCTTAGTCATAATATTTCTTACTGGGCTAGTTGAGCTCACCCTTTCTTTCACTGTTCTCTTCAGGAAATGAGAACGTAGCGGAGACTAGTCGGGGAACGAAGTGATGGTCCAGATGATAGCATTAGTAGTCCACACTATTCTATGAAATAGTGTGATAATAATTGTAATGAGGACTTATTTTGAGAGTGGATATTGTCTAGAAGACAATATTTGTATTAAAACTCACAGCTCTTGTTGTATATTTAAGATTATTTTTGTATTCTGTACCATGTATTTGGCGACTCAAGTTGGGTGATGTATACCTATTTTGGGGGCGTCACACCCAATTCCCATACCAACAACCAGCCCCAATGCCAAAGTTCTCACCCAGTGATTCCAATGAAGAGCACCAGACACCACCAACCCAGACTTAGGTGATTACAACGAAGTCCTCTCTTATTAATTGCTTTATCTATACAATGAGGGCATTGTAATTTTCAAGTTTGGGGGATTTAGTTTCTTGATTGCATATTTAATTTCATTAGCTAGGTTTGCATATGTTAGTTCATTGTTCAGTTTTAGGATTATTAAATGTTGCATTCATGTAATCATGTAGTTGCATAGTAGCTTAGGACTATAAATAGTTTTATTTATCTTTTCAATCATGTTATGTTTATCACATATTATCTAAAATAATAATAATAATAATAATAATAATTATTATTATTATTATTATTATTATTATTATTATTATTATAGTTAAGTATTGTGTTATCTTGCATGAGTCCAGCTGTTTGATAGTTACAGTTTATTTTGGCCAATGATGAGAATGGGATTGAGTAGACAAGTATAGTACTGATTATTAGAACTTTAATGTGATTTGTTGTTATGAATTTAATCTTTTCCTGTTTGGAACTGGTATAATCAGGTTAGCACGTTAGAGACAAATTTGTTGACTGATTAAGTTTAAATTGATACATAATTGACTTCTTAAGGATAATATTAGTTTGAATAAATGAAAGACATGAATAGGCGGAGATGACTAAATTTAGACAAAAACTTATGTTTGGGGGAAAAATTTGGGATATTTAAGCTTAAAAAAGAAAAAAATGATGAAAAAAAATACCATGGCTCGTCTTGTTTTGGGGCCTTTGTTACTTGAGCAAGTACGCCCGAGGGAGTGTCTTTACACCTAGCGCCCTAAGGTCTTATATGGTCTGGGAGTCGTTGGTCTACCCTAAGGTCTTATATGGTCTGGGAATCGTTGGTCGAAAGCTTGCTAAGGGGTAACACTGTTAGCCTAATGGAATGAGACATTGCACAGTAATGGTTAAAAATAAAAAAATAAATAAAACGGGAAAAGAGCAAAAAGCCCCCGTAATGGAAAGTAAAGAATAAGTATCACGGATTGGACTCTTTAACTTGGTGGATGTTTGAATTTAGTTGGATCTAGCTTGTTCGTGAATATTATGATTTTGCACTATATGATGCCTTTAAAGATATCTATTATGTGTTGTATTTAGCATTATATCAGTTAGCATGGATGTTGAGCACACACGCACTATATCAGTAATAACAATCTAAGATTTGATGATTGATTAGGAAATTTCTGATGAGTTTTCATATGATGTATTATCATGTTTACTTGATTTTTCTAAGGCCGGGCTAATAGACTTGTTTATTTCATTACTGCTGGATTTGTAGGCATGTAGATTAGTTGCATTGCATAGCATTGTTGTTTTTTGTTGTTGCTTGGGGACAAACAAAGGTTTAAGTTTGTGGGTATTTGATAAGTAGTTTTATACCTACTTATCTGATATCTATTACTTGAGTTATTTGCTTAATCTCGTGTTTCTTAGTTACTTTTCATGCATTTTGTTTTCATTGTGTAGATTATATGTTTGGAAGCTGAGTTAGCAACTATTGATATGAAAATGCAAGGAAAACAATTCTGAATATCGTTTGGGCCTTCATGTTCATTTTATGTTCATTTCATGTTCTTGGCTTGGAACATGGACTATGTTGTAGAACTTCTTCTTTGCTTTCCAGAACGTCTTGAATCATTCCAAGAGGAAGTTCGGATGCGAGAGTTATGGCCTTTTTATCAACAATGACAAAGCTAAGAGTTGTTATGTTTGTTATTTATACAGCAGATACTTCTAGTCTAATTTTGACCTTCATCAAATTTTTATTTCTCAAAACTCAAAGAATGAAAGTTGTAGAGCTCGTTGATCGCTTCGATTTGATAGGTGGTAAGCCCGATAACTCCTCCCAGATCAAACGTTATGGCCGTTTTACCAGAGAATACTACAACCGATTTATAGTAGCATAGCAAGCTGGGGCTTGCCCTTTTTGGCCTTACACCCAAGCCGAGGTTTTGGTCTTGAGTTGATTTGCAGCAGCCTAGCAAGTCGGGGCTTGCTTTTACAAAGGTAATACCCAAGCTGGGGTTTGGGTTCGGGAACAGAATGGTCTCCTAGTTGATTTCTAATACTACAAACGTGGAGCTTAAGTGATTGCGATGGTTTGGGACTCATATTAGCATGGAATTGTAATCAGGATACATGTTTAAGTATTTAATTATCAACAAGCAATGGGATTGAAGACATAAGGCAAATTAAAGAGATCAATTCCAATTTTTCATAGCAAGCATTGGAGGAAGATTTTGAAGAGATTTTCGAGACGATTGCAAATTTAGTCTACGTGAAGGGTGTTTTTCACTATTTTTATTCTTAGACTGTTATTTGTAATTGAAAAGATGTTTTCTTTGGTTTATTCAGTAGTTAATTCATTTATGATGAACTAATTAACTTTTTAGGCTTATGGTGGATCTTTAAGTGAAACGATGATTTTGTAAACTTTGATTTCCAGTTCAATAAGCTATTTTCGAGTTTATCTATATTAATTTAAGCTTGAATTTATGAATTGCCCGATCAACAATTCTGTGTGGATTTGTATAGAATCGAGAGAGGATATTCAAATCTAGACTTAGTTAATATAACATGTGTTCATGAATTTTGTGAATAGCATGATCTTAATGAATGTAAAGGTAGAGATATGCTTGACATCGAATGTAATCTGATAGAGAACTTAATCTTAAACCTTCTTTATTTGTAATTCACATAGAGATATAGTGAGTTAGTTGATTAAGGTGTTTAACTTATTTCTATCTAATTTATGGATTTAAGTTAATGTGGTATTAGTGTGTCGAGAGGTGGTTAATACTACATTCATGTTCTTGATTAATAAACTGGGATAGTGAATTGAATTAGGATAAAGGTGTAGAAATTAAAGTGAAGCTTAGGGTGAAATCATAAGTCTAATTCTCCATTGATTGTGTGAAATTCCAGATTTTGATATATGTGATTGGTTTATGGTAGTTTATTTAATGATTTAGTTTCGTTAATTATAATCATTGATTTGAATAGTTTAATAAAATTAGGATTAATAGGAAATTGGTAATTGTAAGTTAAGATTATTGCTAGTTGATCTTTGTGGGAACGATACTCGACTTATCACTTTATTACTTTTTAACCACGTTTACTTTCATGTATTGCGTATATAGATTTTACCCAACAGATTGTTCATTTACTTTGGTCGTCTGTTTGAGGATGGTATGTCGTACTCATTCTCAACTGTGTTCCCATGCATTCTTGTAATTTCTTCCAAAAGTTTAACGTAAATAACATATCTATGTCTGACACAATCGATAATTGAACACCATGTCTTGAAATGATCTCCTTAACATACAAGTTTTCCAACTGATCAAGATTGAATCTAATCTTTATTGGCAAAAAGTGTGCTGATTTCGTTAGCCTATCCACTATCACCCAATATTGTACCATTTTTGAGTAGTCGGAAGACCAACCACAAAGTCCATTGCGATATGCTCCCACTTCCATTTCGGTATTTCCAACGGTTGAAGTAATATGCTTGGTCTCTGATGCTCGACCTTGACTTTTTGGTATGTCAAGCATTTCACGACATATTCTGCAACATCTCTTTTCATATTTGGCCACTAGAAATGTTGTCATAAATCCTGATACATCTTCGCACTACCCGAGTGAATTGAATATCTTGAGTTAAGGGCTTCAGATAAAATTGTCTTTAATTTCAGCTACTGATGAAACCCAAATTCTTCCCTCGAACCTCAATAATCCATCGGTATTGATTTTGAACTTCACCTAAGTACTCTCAGACACTCTTTCTTTGATTCTCTCACATCCTTCATCTTTTAGTTGAGCATTCTCTACCTTGTCTACTAAGGTTGCACCATCTTTCATCTGGAACAATCTTCAATCTGATTCCTTCAAAAAATTTACCTCCAATTCTAGTTTCACCATTGCTAAAATGAGCTCCTCCTGGGCAGTTAACAATATCAACTTCTCCCGACCCTTTCTACTTAAGGCATCAACAATAACATCTGTTGTACCCGGATGATAAAAGATTTTTCAATCATAATCTTTGATCAATTCTAACTATCGTCTCTGACACATGTTCAGATCCTTCTGTGTGAAAATATACTTTTGACTTTTATGGTCTCTATATATCTCAAATTTCTCCCCATAGAGATAGTTTCTCCATATCTTTAAATCACATATCATCTTATCCAACTCTAAATTATGAGTCGGGTATCCTTTCTCATAGTCCTTCAGTTTCCTTGAGGCATACGCAATGACTTTGCCATTTTGCATAAGCACACAACCCAGTCCTTTATGCGATGCATCACTATAAACCACAAAGTTTCCTATATTATCCGTTAATGATAACATAGGTACCATGCTTAGCCTCTTTTTCAATTCCAGAAAACTCTTTTCACACTTCTTCGTCCAAACGAATTTTACCACCTTCCTTGTTAAATTCATCAACAAAGTGGCAATCTTTGAAATATCTTGAATAAAGTGTCTGTAGTAACCTCCCAATCCCAAGAAACTCCTCACCTTGGATTGTGTCCTTAGTTGTTCCCAATTTATTATAACTTCAACCTTTTATGGATCCACTGAGATTCCATCTTTGTCAATCACATGTCCAAGAAATTGTCATGTGTTCTAGCCAAAATTCACATTTCGAGAATTTTGCGTATAACTTTTCCCTTCTTAGCATCTACAACGTCAAACGTAAATTTTTCACATGTTTATCTTGAGATTTAGAGTACACCGGGATATCATTAATGAATACCACCATACACTTATCTAAGAATGGTTTAAACACCCTGTTCATCAAATCCATAAATGCTACAGGAGCATTGGTTAAACCAAAATACATTACCAAAAACTCGTAATGTCCGTAACAAGTTCTGAAAGGAATCTTCGGTACATCCTACTTCCTTACCTTTAGTTGATGATACCCACTTCTCAAATCTATCTTCGAGAAGTATTTAGCTCCTTTCAGCTAATCAAATAAGTCATCTATTCTTGGCAACGAATATTTATTCTTAATAGTGACTTTGTTTAACTCCATATAATCAATGCGAAGATGTATTGACCCATCCTTTTTCTTCATGAATAACACCAGCGCTCCCCACGACGATACACTCAGCGGAATATATTTCTTGTCTAGCAGCTCTTGCAGTTGTACCATCAGTTCTTTCATCTCTACTAGAACTATTCGGTACGGGGCCTTCGATATCGGAGCAGTCCCTAGTGCTAAATACCTTAACAACTAGTATCTCTTCCAGTTTCACACCCTTCTTCTAAGTATCGACTATGTAAGCTAAATACCCTACACAACATTGCCTCAATAAATTTTTGGCTTGCATAATCATCAGACAACTCGTTTCTTTATGCAATTTGCTACCATAGAAAATCACCTTTGATGGAGTCATAAGGTTTACACATTTCTTTTGGCAATCAATTATAGATCCATAATTGAATAGTCAATCCATCCCCAATATAACATCAAATTCCCAAAGTTTAATGGGATTAAGTTTACTATCTTAATATTTCCCTTAATATTCACCCTATAGTTCTTATATAGGAATCTAACAGGAATCACCTCCCTTGTTTCCAGTTGCACTTCCAGCTATCTTCTTAGGACACTCGCGAGCTAAATGATCCTTCGATCCGCATATCAAACAAACACCCTTCTTCAGTTGAGAGCAATTCGGAGCAATGTGACCCTGCTGACCACAATTATAGCATGCCCGCTTACCTGTTTAGCACATACCAATGTGATTTCTTCCACAGGTAGCACATGCTTCAATTTTCCTCTTCTGCTAGATACTCTGTTGACTTCCAGCACCTACACTCTCATTCCACTTCCTTTTTGGGTTATTATTCCCACCACTGCTGTAAGACCCCAAATTATTAATAAATGAAATTTATTTTCCTCTATTTATTATTTTGAAATAGTAAGGGTTTATTTGATTAATGTGGATAGTTATAGGTAAAATACGCAAATATTTCAAAATAAGCAAGTGGTTATAAAATATTCATTGTTGTCGGGGAATATTCATTTGGTCGTGGAATATTCTTGCTGTCGGGGAATATTTGTACGACGACGCAATCTTTTGTGGGCTCCATAACGGAAAGCTATTGGATGAAGAAAACGACAAATATAAGTTGTTTATAAATAACGGCGTAGTTGTTACCGTTAACACTGTTGGAATACCCGGTTGTTAAAACACAGTAATACGCGTTGTTGCACAGTAGCACACGGTATTGCACCAATTATTGATTCTTACTTAATAAGACACTACTCAATAATTGTTACAGTAGTTACTATTTAGTAATGTATTTTATTGATTTAATAATTGATGCGTTGATATTTTATATTATTTTTGTTTTAATAAATTCTCATTACACAGTATTTTCCATTATCGAAGCAATAATTCATATTATCTGAATAATATTATTAGATAACATTATTGGCAATGTCTAGAAAGTTCTGTCTAAGGAGAGGTTTGGTCACCTAATTGCGCGCCAGTAAGGAGAAATTCTTATTGGAAAGCCCCCTCTTTCCTGGGAACGGCCTGGTTGCCAGTACTGTGATTCTGTAATATTATTTGTGAATAATTAATTATTGATTAATATGATGAGAAAAATATTGATTTTATGTGGATATAGATGGAGAAAATTTTTAATGTGACAATTGTTGAAAATTAATATTTTATCTTTTTCTGATAAAATAATTCATTTAAATATATTATTTTAATAATATATTAACGGTGATATTTTTATAATGAATGTGGGATATGTGAGTATATGAGGAGGAAGAGTATTTTTGTGGCATTAAATATTTAACACATATTTTGTGTATTGGTAGACATAATTATTGACCGAAATTTGATTATAGCCTATAAAATTGCCCGTTTGTGAATTTCTGTCAATTTCTGTTTGGAATTTGGAAAATCTTTCTTCTACAAAGTTGTAGAGAATTGAATTTCCTATAAAAAGTCGCGAGATTCAAATTTTCTGATAAAAGGCTATTTATTATAAATTATTGAAGTTCCGAAGCTCCGAAATAATTGATTTTTGGAAGTTTAAAATATTTTAAATATAAAAAATGTTTTTTGTATTGTTGGTAGGTTGTCAAACATGCTGAATTGGATGATTCAAAGGTTGGCATGAAAATTTAATATATATATTATTAATTTATTAAATTTTCTACTTTGGTGTTCTAAGCATTTTCCTATAAATAGGATGCTTAGATTATAAACATTCTCTCTCTATATTATCGAGCGTATTCTTGTAAGTATTTTGCGTATACTTTGAGTATTGCTATACGGTGCAAGTTCAAGTCATAGCCTATATCCGGTGTTTCAACTAGAAGTACTGTCTTTCGAGGTAAGGGATGTTATTTTATTCGAAAATGATATTATTTCTTCAATATCATTATGCTGAAATATTGGTTAGAACTTTTTACTAAATTTGGAACTTTTTCATGTCGGGATTACTATTCATGAGTTACTATTCATGAGTTACTATTCATGAGTTACTATTCACGAGTACTATTCACGAAGCATGATGATGTTTTTTGTGAAATTTCTATCTTTTGGTGTCGGAGTTACTATTCACATATACGGCACTATTCACGAATACGGCACTATTCACCGAAAAATGAAATTTCTTCTTTTTGTCCAAAGTATCTATTCTAGATACTAGCTTTGATTGTATCAATGTTTTGATCATTCTTGAATTTTACCCCACTCTGGTTATTTATGAAGCATTTTTGAATGAGAATTGTTTAAAGTACGAATCCTTAATATTTGTTCTTTTGCTTCACTGGATTCGTTTTCTTTAAAATATTTTTCATCATCCTCAGTTCTAAATGATGAAATTACTGAATATCTTTGACATGTAGTGCAAAGATGAATGATTTCTTGATGAATATCTTTGTCCCGTAGTGCAAAGATGAACAGGTATTGAGATGAACATAACCGACTGATTAATATCTTTGGCCCGTAGTGCAAAGATGAACAGGTGTTTAGATGAACATGACCAACTGATGAATATCTTTGTCTTGTAGTGCAAAGATGAATATTTGATTCCAGATATATATTGATTGATGTTACATGGATAAAATATCGACGATGAACTTTTAAATTCATATATAGAAGATAGTAGTTTGCATTCTCTACTTAACTCTTCTAATGAATTGTTGTTTCCGCTGTAGTTGTTGATTGAAAACGTGTTGTCTATTGTATTCTATTAGATTTTTCCCTGTTGAAGACTAACGATAATTTTTTGTATATTATCTTAGTCATAATATTCTTTACTGGGCTAGTTGAGCTCACCCTTTTCCTTTTTGTTCCATTTTTCTTCTAAGGAGGCGAGAATGTAGCGAGTACTAGTCGGGGTATGGAATGAAGGTTCTAGAGAGAGTTGTTTAGTAGTCCTCACCATTTTTGTAAAATAATGTATCAATAATTATGATGGGGATTTATTTACGTGTGGATATTGTCTAGACGACAATATTTATATTTAAACTCGCAGTTATATGTTGTAATAATAAAGTTGTAGTTATTTCTGTACCATGTATTTGGCGACTCAGAATGGGTTGGATGGAATGGACCTATTTTTGGGGCGTCATAGTTGGTATCAGAGCTTAGGGATATGATCTTTGGCAGAGATCGGAGAATAGAATTAGGAGGGGAGAGACGAGTAAATCCTTCGCTAGTGTGTCCTACCTAAGCTTATTTGTTAGTTGGTCAGTATATAGGGATATTATGTGATATATTGATTTCCTTAATTAACCCTTATTTTATGACAGTATTTGAGAATGCCGATTGAGAATATTAACAGTGGAAATGAGACCGTGGAGACGCCTGTACTCACCAACGAGGAGAACGTGCAACAGGCTAGCAATGTGCCTCCTATGAACAACACCACTGAGCAGATGATGAACGAAGGGATGTTTAGAAGCTTTTTGCAGTTCAAGCAAAATCAGACGAGGGAGACTCGTGTTCAAAATACAGGAGGAAATGATAGCAATTCACGGGTGGTCACAGCCAAGCAGTTCAAAGAGTTGGGACCACCAAAATTCTGGGGAAAGCCGGATCCGATTAAGGCGGAGACGTGGGTCAAACAAATTACCAAGATATTCGATGTCTTGGGATGCACGGAGGAACAGAAGGTTCCATTCGCCACCTTTATGTTCCGTGGCGAGGCAGATTACTGGTGGGAGTCTATGAAACGTACCCAGCCTGCCGCATTCCACATGTCTTGGGAAACGTTTCAGAAACTTTTCAATGAAAAATACTTTCCTGAAAGTATTCGCCATATGAAAGAGGTAGAATTTATTAGACTAGAACAAAACAACATAACGGTGTCCCAGTACGAGGCGAAGCTCGCCGAGTTATCCAGGTTTGCACTTCATTTGGTGGAGAATGAGAAACGTATGACACGGATGTTTCTGAGAGGTTTGAAACCCGGCATACGTCAGTATCTCATTTCTCATAAATTTTCTCTCTATTCAGATGTTGTCAACAGGGCTCACTTGTTAGAGCGAGATAACAAGTACGTTCAACCGAGGGACCATAACCAGGATCATACAGAAGTTAGCAGTCATCAGAATAACGATAACCAGCGGAGAAAGAAGAATACGGACAAAGGCGGTAACCACTCTTATGGTAATCGTGGCCATGTAAATAGAAGAAGCGAGTCGGGAGGAGATTTTAAAAAGAGGAGATTGAACAACGACCATGTGAAGACGTCAGCGCCAGTAGCAACTGGTTCCAAGGGAGGAGAAAGACCACCGATCGTATGTTACAAATGCGGGAAAGAGGGACATATCAGTCCAAACTGCCCACAACAGTTTAAGGTATGCTATAATTGTGGAAAAGAAGGACATATCGCTCGAGATTGTACGGTATCGAAACCTAGTCTAGCGGGAATGGTGACTCAAATGGATGTCCCAGAAAAGTCAAAGTCAACGGTTCCTGGAAGAGCGTTTGTCGTGACCGGTCAAAATGCGAGGAACCCGAACGAAGTTAGCACGGGTTAGTTAATTATAAATTCTTGCGAAGTTTATACCTTACTAGATACCTGTTCTACCCATTCTTTTATCTCTCTTGCTTGTGCTCAACGTTTGTACTTGACTACGGAGAAGTTAGACTTTGACTTATCTGTGGAAACTTCGTTAGGAGAAATTTTCGTTATATCCACTGTTTATAAATCTTGTTTGATCTAAGTTGGCAACATCGCATTACCTGTTGACCTTATTTCTTTAAAGATACTTGCTTTTGATGTGATTTTTGAGATTGATTGATTAACTACTCATCATGCCAAAATTGACTGCTTTCGTAAGGTTATTAGTTTTCATATTCCTAAGTAACCTGTTATTCAAATTCAAGTAATTAAACCATTGTAGTCAAACATTTTTATATCAAGCCATGAAGTCATTCATTTATTACGAATGTCAAGTTTTCTTAGTCCATGTTATGGATTTGAATAAAGACACATCAGATTTGAATAATATTCCTGTTGTTATTGATTTTTCCTGATGTATTTCCTGAAGAATTTCTTGGCTTACTCTCAAAGCATGATATTAAATTTTGTATCGACTTTGAACCCGGTACAAAACTCATTTCTAAAATCTCATATCGAATGGCTCCTATTTAACTTCAGGAGTTAAAAATTCAACTATAGAATTTGGTACCTAAGCCTTTATCTGGTGACTTCCTTTGTGGAATGCACCGAAGCCAGACTCTCTGTAGGGGACAATATTCATGCGATAGTAAACTGATAGGTGTCATTGTAACGTGCTATCCAAGGTTGGGATATGAGTCACAGTTGAGAACAACCTAAGTCAGTAATCAAAATACGTAGCTTTCTGGGCTTAGTTGGTAATTATCGGAAATTCATTGAAGGATATTCTCGAATCACTATTCCATTAACGCAGCTAACTCGTAGAGATACAAAGTTCGAATGGAGCAAGGAATGTGGGAAGAGCTTCGAAAGACTCAAGAGGAGACACATTTCAACACATGTTCTGACCATGCCATCTTGGAAAAGCGAACGCGGTAGCTGACATGTTGAGTAGAAAATCGTATACAAGTACGAGTATGATATTATCAAAGACTCATTTCGTATAATTTACAAATAATAGAGATGAAGATGAAAACTTTAGGTACCCACGTGATGATATACGAGTATAATCGACTTTAATCGATAAAGTTAAAGTTGTTCAAGCTACACACCGGAGCTGATGAATTTGAAGAAGGAGGTGCAAGAAGTTATTATTTTAAAAGCGAGAATCGGTGAGGTGAAGAAAACTTAAACCTTCGATTTATTAATCCATTTTAAATTCTCGATCGAATAGGAACTGTGGCCTATAGACTCGTTTTACCGCCAAGTATGACGCGTGTTCATAACGTTTTTCACGTATAGATGTTACGTAAATATGTGGACGACCTGAACCACGTCATTGAGTTAGTACCGGATGAGATAGCTGAAAACTTAACGTACGAGGAGGTACCTGTCAAGATCTTGGATAGGAAAGAACATGTCCTATGTACCGAGGTTATACCACAAGTTAAAGTTTTGTAGAGAAACCATGTTATTGAGGAAATGACATGGGAGTTGAAAACAGAAATGAAAACGAGGTATTCTCATCTTTTCGAAACACCAGGTATGTACGTCAATTTCGAGGACAAAATTTCATAAGGAGGGGAGGTTGTAAGACCCCAAATTATTAATAAATGAAATTTATTTTCCTCTATTTATTATTTTGAAATAGTAAGGGTTTACTTGATTAATGTGGATAGTTATAGGTAAAATACGCAAATATTTCAAAATAAGCAAGTGGTTATAAAATATTCATTGTTGTCGGAGAATATTCGTTTGGTCGTGGAATATTCTGGCTGTCGGGGAATATTCGTACGACGACGCAGTCTTTTGTGGGCTCCATAACGGAAAGCGAGTGGATGAAGAAAACGACAAATATAAGTTGTTTATAAATAACGGCGTAGTTGTTACCGTTAACACTGTTGGAATACCCGGTGGTTAAAACACAATAATATGCGTTGTTGCACAGTAGCACACGGTATTGCACCAATTATTGATTCTTACTTAAGAAGACACTACTCAATAATTGTTACAGTAGTTACTGTTCAGTAATGTATTTTATTGATTTAATAATTGTTGCGTTGATATTTTATATTATTGTTATTTTAATAAATTGTCATTACACAGTATTTTTCATTATCGAAGCAATAATTCATATTATCTGAATAATATTATTAGATAACATTATTGGCAATGTCTAGAAAGTTCTGTCTAAGGAGAGGTTTGGTCACCTAATTGCGCGCCAGTAAGGAGAAATTCTTATTAGAAAGCCCCCTCTTTCCTGGGAACAGCCTGGTTGTCAGTACTGTGATTCTGTAATATTATTTGTGAATAATTAATTATTGATTAATATGATGAGAAAAATATTGATTTTATGTGGATATAGATGAAGAAAATTTTTAATGTGACAATTGTTGAAAATTAATATTTTATCTTTTTCTGATAAAATAATTCATTTAAATATATTATTTTAATAATATATTAACGGTGATATTTTTATAATGAATGTGGGATATGTGAGTATATGAGGAGGAAGAGTATTTTTGTGGCATTAAATGTTTAACACATATTTTGTGTGTTGGTAGACACAATTATTGACTGAAATTTGATTATAGCCTATAAAATTGCCCGTTTGTGAATTTCGGTCAATTTATGTTTGGAATATGGAAAAACTTTCTTCTGCAAAGTTGTATAGAATTGAATTTTCTATAAAAAGGCGCGAGATTCGAATTTTTTGATAAAAGGCTATTTATTATAAATTATTGAAGTTCCGAAGCTCCGAAATAATTGATTTTTAGAAGTTTAAAATATTTTAAATATAAAAAACGTTTTTTGTATTGTTGGTAGGTTGTCAAACATGCTGAATTTGATGATTCAAAGGTTGGCATGAAAATTTAATATATATATATATATTATTAATTTATTAAATTTTCTATTTTGGTGTTTTAAGCATTTTCCTATAAATAGGATGCTTAGGTTAGAATTGAAAATCACACCAGAAACTGAAGTTTTCTCTCTCTATATTATCGAGCGTATTCTTGTGAGTATTTTGAGTATACTTTGAGTATTGATATACGGTGCAAGTTCAAGTCATAGCCTATATCCGGTGTTTCAACTAGAAGTACTGTCTTTCGAGGTAAGGGATGTTATTTTATTCGAAAATGATATTATTTCTTCAATATTATTATGCTGAAATATTGGTTGGAACTTTTTATCAAATTTGGAACTTTTTCATGTCGGGATTACTATTCACGAGTTACTATTCACGAGTACTATTCATGAAGCATGATGATATTTTTTGTGAAATTTCTATCTTTTGGTGTCGGGATTACTATTCACGTATACGGCACTATTCACGAATACGACACTATTCACCAAAAAATGAAATTTCTTCTTTTTGTCCAAAGTATCTATTCTGGATACTAGCTTTGATTGTATCCATGTTTTGATCATTCTTGAATTTTACCCCACTCTGGTTATTTATGAAGCATTTTTGAATGAGAATTGTTTAAAGTACGAATCCTTAATATTTATTCTTTTGCTTCACTGGATTCGTTTTCTTTAAAATATTTTTCATCATCCTCAGTCCTAAATGATGAAATTACTGAATATCTTTGGCATGTAGTGCAAAGATGAATGATTTCTTGATGAATATCTTTGTCCCGTAGTGCAAAGATGAACAGGTGTTGAGATGAACATGACCGACTGATTAATATCTTTGGCCCGTAGTGCAAAGATGAACAGGTGTTTAGATGAACATGACCAACTGATAAATATCTTTGGCTTGTAGTGCAAAGATGAATATTTGATTCCATATATATATTGATTGATGTTACATGGATAAAATATCGACGATGAACTTTTAAATTCATATATAAAAGATAGTAGTTTGCATTCTCTACTTAACTCTTCTAATGAATTGTTGTTTTCGCTGTAGTTGTTGATTTAAAACTGGTTGTCTATTGTATTCTATTAGATTTTTCCATGTTGAAGACTAACGATAATTTGTTATATATTATCTTAGTCATAATATTCTTTACTGGGCTAGTTGAGCTCACCCTTTTCCTTTTTGTTCCATTTTTCTTCTCAGGAGGCGAGAATGTAGCGAGTACTAGTCGGGGTATGGAATGAAGGTTCAAGAGAGAGTTGTTTAGTAGTCCTCACCATTTTTGTAAAATAATGTATCAATAATTATGATGGGGATTTATTTACGTGTGGATATTGTCTAGACGACAATATCTGTATATAAACTCACAGTTTATATGTTGTAATAATAAAGTTGTAGTTATTTCTGTACCATGTATTTGGCGACTCAGAATGGGTTGGATGGAATGGACCTATTTTGGGGCGTCACAACTGCTACCACCAGTTTTACCTTCATTCTCACACTTCCTCTTTCTCTGTTCTTGATTATATTTTGTTAAGGCATAACTTCCACCTTTCACGATAATCGCCTTCTCAAGTTTTGCTATAAAAGTCTTCAACTGAAATATAGGGACTATGTTGTACAACTAGGGCTTTAGTCCATATTCAAATCTTCTTGCCTTGCACTCGTCTATGTTAACCTGATTCTGAAGTGCTCCCTTCAATAATGTCACCAACTGCTAAACTAGGTTAGCATTGGCGTTGTTGTTATTGGTAAACCCCTTAGGGGTTCGTTGTTGTGGTTGACGTCTTCTTGGAGGCATTTTCTGTTTTAAAAAAAAAACTTATTAGGTCATTACTCAGTTGCTTAGGTATTTTCTACTTAACTTGCACATCATAAATGATCATCACATAAAACACAACGTCTTAAATAAATATTAACATTTTATTCATTCATAATCTTTTAGAGACAAAAAAATGATAGCATCACTGCTCTTTACATCATATTCCCGAACTAATAAAGTTTAAACATAACATCATCATATCCCATTGGTTACATAACACTTGGGATTTACATCTTATTTATTCTATAATTATTCATTCAATAAATACACTTTCTATTAAGGCCCACTAAGATGTTGCACAGCCTTACGATGCTCTTCTTCTATGATACGGAACATCGTTCTATGATCTAACATATACCATGGAAATTCCTCAAACTGAGTCGGATAGTACATAACTCAGTCTTGAGCTCTGTTTATTTCAGTGTGGAAAACAAAATCCATCTCTTCCATCTTAACCATATTTACTTGTACCTCTCCCTCTGCTACATCTGAAAGCTAGGAAGCCTTCTTGTAAGCATCCTCAGCTCTTACTCTCTTAGAGGACTCTTCTTTCAGGTTATCCTTAAGTTTCGTAACCTCCTCCATCAGCTGCTCCTTTTCCCCCTCTGTGTGAATTAGCTTCTAGTCCACATTATTGAGACATTCGTCAAGATCTCAGATCTCATCATCCTTCTGTGTCATCAAAGTCTGATGTTCACCTACCAGCTCCTCTAATTCACTAACTCTATCCTGAAGCTCAATGTTACGGTCGTACACCTCGTCAAACATTTGAGTTGCAATAGAGTTTGGTGGAAACTCTTCCCCTTCTTCCTCCTCATCTGTCTGTGGCAGTTCTATGGGGTCTTCCTCATCTGTCTCTACCACATCCTTATCATCAGGTAATGCCTCATGTTCATACTCTGAGGCATAACTAACCATTGTGATCAATGGAGATGACTCCCTAGGCACCGGTTTTTCCCAGACTAGCTGAATATGTCGAGGCTCCTCCTCTCTAGGCATCTAAGTTACCTCCTCCCTAGCCTGACTGGATTCTCCCACATAAGCCATCCTGACAAAAAACAATTTAATGTTTTTAATTACTAATCGTCACTACTCGACACTCACGAGCACATGGGTTGCACCCACACAACACATAGAGTGTTTTATTATTTCTTCCTTAAAACTCAATAAAAGTTTATCACCACTATCTTTATCTTTAAAATCTCTTATAAGGTTACATTCTAAGGTTTTTCCCCCGCCTAAGGTTCATAACCTAATGCTTTGACACCAACTTGTGATACCCCTAAATGTGGCTACTTTTTCCGCACAGGATTTGGTTTTCACTATCCAAATATTCATTTCTATCTACCCAAATTCAATAAAATTTAAGCAATAAATCTTCACATCAAAGGGTTATATAATTAATCCAATAAATCCCAAGTCATCTAACCTTAAAACATTCATCAAATGCGGAAAATTAATTAATTACATCACATAATTAAACCAAGTTTGCAAACAAAAATCTCAATAAATTAACAAGTCTTCAACACTTGTTAATCTTTCCATTTCCTTTGCTAGTGGTTGAAATATCGATAATCAAGAACTGATATTGATTATCATCTGAAGGTCACAAAACCATGAAATATGTCCCAGATTATAAGTATTTCTACTTGAACCTTTAACAGTCCTTAGACTATATGGACCTTCTTTCTCCTACATAGGGGGATCAGCCCTTCGTACCATATATTATGCATAAACATCTTAATTCTTTTGTGTAAATTATCCCCTATAATAGGGTTGTTCATCTCAATTTTAACATACGAGTCCACACCAAAGGAAGTTTGGTTTGGATAAGTTTCAAGGGTAATTTAGAGTTCAAAGTACATCAACTAAGGATTAACTGAATCAAATAATTAATGATAACACAAAGGTTTAACAACATATTACAGAGTGGTTATGAACCATAAATGAATATTATAAAGCTATAAATTCATGCTTTAAGAATAAAGTTCAAAGCATTGAAAAGATATAATAAACCTTGCTTGAAAAAAATGGTAAACTAAGGTTACATTTCCAACAAGGAAATAAAGTTAAAAAAACTTTGTTCGTTAGAATTCAAGAACTTGCTTAAAATAAAAGTAAAGTTCGAAAACTTGCTCAACTAAAGTTAGGGTTAGAGAACTTGCTCAATGCAAAGAAGTAAGGTTTAGGAACTTGCTTGATGTGTAGGCTAAATAGTTATAACTCACGTTCCCAAATATCCTATACACATGTCATTGTGACATAATTAGTTACCACATGATCATGGTACATAACTGAATTTTTATTTCATTTGTAACTTGTAGTATTAGTTTTAACCTCATGGTTAATCCACACTTCTCATTATTAACTCAAATTATAAGTTATCGCATAAATCATTAATTATTAATAATAATTTTCATATTTGGTATTATAACAACACCACAATATGATTCATCACATTTTATAGTCATAAGATAGCACTGTGTTTAACAGTTATAGAATTGTATACTAAAAATCAACTTTTTAGGCCAAACTGCTAACTGGCGCTGCAGCGCCCCAGTTTGTACTAAGGATAGGCGATGTGGCGTTGGTCTGGCGTTGCCGCTCAAGATAAAGGCTTCAAACCGACGCTGCAGTGCTTCTATTTACTCATAGAACTTGCGCTGCAATTCCTGTACTCGTTAATAGGCACTGAGTGGCGCTGCAGTGCCCTATTTCTTTATAGGACAGGCGCAGCGGCTGCGCGACAGTTTTACGCAGACAGTGTTCGCGAAGAACCCAAAATAAAGCCAAATTGGCCTAAAAATTTCTTTTTAACAACAAATTTAGCACACATAATACACATAAACTTTACAAAAACATAAACTAATGTTTCTAACATGTTATTAACAACATAACTACACAAACTTCTAAATTAAAACCTTTAAATTCATTGTTTTTCCTATTTCTTCCTTTTAAGACATTCTTAGCGAAACAAATTACTATAAACCCATTTTTTAACCAAAACAATCCGTTTAAATTACTTTGTTTTAGTTTCTTCATATATTTTCACAATCAAAAGTCAATTTACACTTTATACTATGAACTGAGTATCAATTTTAATTCTAAAATAAGCCATAATATATATATATATATATATATATATATATATATATATATATATATATATATATATCATTGTAAACTTACTGTAATATAATTTTATTCATATTAAAACATACTTCATGGATTAAATTACTCTAAATCATATAAAAATCATATAAAAATAGTTTATATAAACAAATTAACATGTTTAACCCATACTTTCAACTAATTGTTCATGAAACTCAAACACGGAGAAAAACAAAACTAAAACTAAAACTTTAAAAAACTAAGATTATACCTTGGTTGCTAGTTTAGCTAGAGAAGATGATAGAATCCTTCTTGGTTTGCTCAAACTAACAGAGAAATTCTTTCTCTCTTCGTCCTCCTTCTCCCTTTTCTCTTTGTTTTTTCTATCTTCTAACTTTACGTAAAACAACTGATATATTATAACTAATACATATTATTACGTCTAAAAAAAACTAACAAGTATATAATACCCTTACTTAATAACATGTCAGTTATGTATTTTTTAATTCAAAAGCCACTAAGGCTTGTTTGGAAAAACTAATTTAAAATAAATACTTAAAAGCCTTAAGCCTTGTTTGGTAAAACTAAATTAAAACTCCTTATTAGCTTATTTTAATAACTTACTTACTATATAGTTTATTGTCACACATTATTTAATTAAAATTCCATATTCAAATTTAATTTAATTAAAGCTAACAACAACTTATTAAATCATAATGTCACATAATCCAATTATCACAAAATTATCACAAAACTATAAATGTGGGTTACGGAACCGAGATCTGGAGACCGTAGTCGCGATAAACGAACGTGAGGGATTGCTATGATTGTGATTCCTTAGACGTTGAGTGTCAAAAGTAATGAATAACATTTTGATTTTATGTCATGAGAGATGAATGTAAAGTGTATAAATGCTATGAACGCAACGTGGTTGCGATGAGGGTTCGGTCTTGGCATACAACGAATCGTATGGCTTTGACATTAGGAAAGAATAATGAACATGGAGTTCATGGGATGGATAACAATCGGAAAGCAATTAAAACCTTGAGTAAAGGTTAAATGAGATATTAAGAGACAAGCAACGTGAATGTTGAATACATAAATGATTCTCGTAAATAGTGTTCACATTGGATGAACGTTTTAAGTATACCCTGGTTGTATGATTTAGACGTTGACAAAAGTAGTAAGTAAGATTTGAATAATCAAGAAAGCCGTAGTGAACGGTAATAAGATTAATGAAAGCCGAACATGAGTCGGATGAGAAAGTTAGAATGAAATGTAAGCGTTAACCACTTTAACCGACGTGAAGGTTGAGTGTACGCGAATATGAAACGGGTAAAACCTACACTCCGTGTATGGTTTGACTGTAAGGTAATGATGATCAATGATTAAAACTGTGAGCGATGAAGAAGCTGAATTAAAGACAAGTACGTATAACGTAAAGATTCCGAGTTAATGTTTATAACTTGGATGACGTTTCAAGTCGAATGAACCGGATGTTATGAGATAAGAATAAGGTAACGTAAAATGTTTAACACTATATATGCGTAGAATGAATATTGAATGATCGTTCTGAGCATACAAAAGAATGTATGACTTAGACGATGATGAATGAATCCTGAGGTATGACATTTATTTGCCAAAAAGCCATAAGGAATAAGAATTAACTTAACAAATATTATAGTTTAATAGCTTGGGTAAGTTAAGATGATTTTAGGTTCTAGTACAATCGTAACCTTTGATGGTTGACACATGTGAGCTGGGCTAAACAATTCCTTTACAGTGCGAAGGTATATACAAAACTGGCAACCAATGTAACTCACTGTTATGGCAGTAGAGATGAGACGGGAACTTGTTTGTTGGTTGTTTGTGGGAAACCACTCAGAGTACCATATGGAATACTAGCAGAGACACGATGTGTACTGAGTCCTAGCAGAATTATAAGAAGAAGATAAGAATGTAAATCATCAAAGATGATGAATGTATTGAGTAAGAGATCTCCGTATATCATGAAGCCGTAGAACGGTAAAGGAAGTTGTCGCATAAACTTAGGTTGAAAGAACGCGATCCCTAAGAAGTAAAGTTAAATAAACCAATGCATAAGTCAAATATATATGACTAATTGGTGTATGTGTTATAGGTATTGGAATGAGCAGTTCAGCGTAAGCTGTAGCTGTGCGTAAGGCAAGTTTTCTAAATTCATTCATATTTTAAATGAATGCTAGTTTCTAAAACTTCTCAGATGTTAAACTTGAGAAGTTCTGTCTATGTGCAAATGTGTGATATTTGTACAATGTGGTAGAATGTTGGCCTTGTGCCACAATGTGAACACTTCAGTGTTTCTATGATATGAACTGTTCTTTGATCGAACTATTCAATATGAGTATGTTCTGTTTATACATGAACCATTATTGTTAAGTCTGTGATATTGATTCTAGCCATACATAATGTGTATGAATAAGAGTAGAGAATGAAAGTATTTCAAAGTGAATTTGACTAATGTTTTAAAATGATAGGAATCGAGATTATTCCCATTGTTCAAGTTGCTTCATAACCTTTGTTCAGTTATCGAAGTTCCAAAAGAATGTTAAACTCTTGAAGTTGTTTATTCAACTGCTATGACTTGCTGAGCAATTAAATGCTCGCACTTGCTTTAAATGAAAAACATTTTCAGCGAACGACGTTTATACGAATTTAAGGATCCCGTAAAGATCAAGCTTACGGTATCCAGATGAAGTTCCATTCAGAATGTGAATGAGCGAGAAGATCAAGTAAAGACTTGTAATGTAGAAAGATGAAAATTAAACTATAGACTAGTTTAATGAACTGTTATGTATCTTTGGTGGCGGATAAAAGTCATTCTTGTAAGATGAAATGAATAATATATTTATCATTATTTGTAATGAGAAAGGTTATAAGGTTTTAGAACCTGGGAATCTAGAATGTATGTTATTATATTTTAGTATATAATGATGTCTGTTTGGATGAATGATGTATTAGTGACGCACGGAATTCGGGTGTGAAGATAGACCGAATTTTAGGGATTTACAGGTTGGTATCAGAGCTGATAGGTTATAAATCTTAGGTATGAGTACCTAAGACTATAATCGTAAAGAGAATGATAAAAAGATCACCACGTGATCACAGTAAATCGTAGTAACAGATGATCTATTAAACGATGGATGATTTATAGCTAATGCTATGAATGAATGGTACTACGAAGTAGTACGGGAAGAAGAACTCAGATTGAGTTATAAATGATAGCATACAAATTAAAGAAAATTCGCATTAAGAAAAGGGAAAGTTAGAAGTTTTAAGATTTCAATTGAGGACTCATATGATAGTGGAGTTGTATGAATCTTTGTATGGGCAGAGGTTTGTGCTTGATGTAACAACCACTTAGTTTATTACTGTGATAATCATTGGAATTGGTCACGCTGTCAAGATGTATAAGACGATAAGGTGAATCTTTTCTCATGTATATACTTGATAGGTAGAGAATGATAAGGTTGGTGCGAGTTCTTGAAACTCATACTTATGGTAAGTCGTGACTCATAATTATATGGTATGTTTTTGAACTCCTCAGAGAATGGACGCCTATGGTCTGTCTGGGATAGTTCTTAAACTCATATTATTGTGGAACGTTCCTGAACTCATAATGCGTGGTAAGTTGATGGACTGTACTAAGGTATATGAATGTTTAGACTGAAAACGAGTTATTTTCAGTAGACTTAGCATTGAAGGTGTAATAACCTGATATTTTCTATATAATTAAATAAAAAATTTGGTGTATAAATTTTTTTTTATTATTAATTATTTATTTTAATGGTAAGAATGTGTGAAAGGTATTATGTATGTATTTATGTAATGAATATAAAATATATTTATTACATAAATGATTACGAATGATTTTATTTTAGAATTATTGCTCATTATAAATCATATTCTTATAATAATTAATTTTATAGTAAAAATGTTTTTATTATTTCTTTTCCATGTAAATAAGTTTATATATTATTTAAATAATATATATAATGATTATTAGAATTATTATTATAACTATTTTATTATATGATATTAATTAGAAATAGTTAAGTTAATTATTTTAACTTAATTATTAATGTTATATATGAAAGATAAATCAGATATGGAATCCAAACCCTAATTTCGGGTTTTGATTAAGGAATGAGAATAATAATATTATATTATTTATCTGTATTATAGATATGTATGGTTATGTGTATAATGTTAATGTGTGGAACAATTTTAATATATTACGACCAAACCCTAATAATATTTTTATAAATCCTATTTATGGTTTTGAAATAAGGAATGGTGACAATAATATAATATTAAATTATATTTTGATTTTTCAGTGCTATAAATATGTACTGTATATATGTGGACTGATAATATTGGTTAATCTATGTGTTGAATGTCAAAACCCTAGGTATTATAAAACCTAAACAATATCTATGGACCTAAATACTTGAAAACCCTAATTTTAAAAACTCAGATACGAGTTTGAGATAATTATGTAATCGTGTTTTTATGTTTAAGGTTATGTATTATTGAATTAAATGTTAATTAGCAAAAACCTAATTAATATTTGAAAATACTAATTTTTAAAAACTTTAATTTCAAAAGTTAGAAACCCTAATAATAATTAGTAACCATAATTGTTATTTTGGTAATTGTAATTACTAATTATTTGCCCTAGTTGCTAAATTAGTAAGCTTAATTATAATTATTTAATTGTTAAACTTAATGTTTAAATTATTAGAAAAGCCTGAACTATTCTAAGAAATCATAATTACAATTTTTAAAAACTAAAAATTTTATTATTTTATTATATTTTTTTTCAAACCCTAAAAATGTCCAAACCCTAACCCAAACCCTAAACCCTAAGGATTTGCCAATATTACAATTTTGCCATTTAAATGATTTACTAAATGACATTTTTGCCCCTCTTGCATTATTAAGCTAGAATGTGTAGGTTTTGACATTTGGTGGAGTTATTCACCAAACCAACCACCCCATGTGACCTTTTATCTCCAGCAAATCAATAAATCTCAGCCAATTCATGCATCCTGGACTTCTATAAATAGATTGGAAGAGAGAGAAATTGCATTTGCTAGATTATTTTGTGCAAAACACTCAACCATTCTCTCTCAACCCCAAACCTCCGAAATTTCCTTCATATATCAGTCATATATCAAGCCCCGCGAAATCCATTAACAGATCAGTTGCCAATAATCATAAGATTATCCATTGAAGGTATAAACCTATACTAAATTTTTGATCTTGTATACTATGTTTGGTCTTGTGTTTTAATGTTAAAAGTTGTTATTTGTAGTCGTTATAAGTGATCTGGGTTGGCACATGTTAGATCTATAACATCTAATGCTCGAAATCTAAGTTTTTCAAAAATCTGGAAATGTTGTTTTTAGTGCTCTGACAGTGAATGTCAGAGGCTGTAGATTGTTGTTTGTTTATTATTTTTGTTGTTTAAGTGTTTAATTTTGTAGCCTTGTATGAGATCTTTCATCTAGTACAATAATCAAAGTTAGATCTGTTGTGGATATGAAATTATGATCGGTCAAAACCCGTTGACCGGGCATGACCAGATAAAATCTGGGTAAAGCCAGAATGTGTTTTGCAGCGTCTGACAAGATTTGTTAGGCAATAAATCTGACAGATTTAATGATTTTTTTGATGTTTTTATTGTATTAAAGTTGTAGCCTGTTATCTGGACTATAGCTAAGTGCCTCTAGATGTCTTAATTCTTCAATAAATCGAACGTAGCATGTGGTCAAACCTAGTCCCTCGATCACTAATTCTGTTTCTGGAAAATTTCCAAAAAATTGTTGGCCTTATTTCTGACAGGGTTTGACCGAGTTAGATCTTGTAAATCTGTTAATGTTAAGCTTATCTGTTGTTGTAGTGTTGTTCCTTGACACTATTACTACAGATTTAAACCTTCAAATCGCATGAAACATGATCAGAACTACTATTAATTTGAGCATGAAAGTGCTCAGTCGACACCTGGGTTTCTGGGGAAATCCATAAACCGTCTGATAGCTACTTTGCTGGCACAGATCGATTTGTTATGTTGTTTTTTGCTTAAAATAAGATATGAAACTTGTAGAGTTACATAAACACTACATGTTATAAGTTTTAATTTGAACAGAAGCGATCTAGAAATGAATTTATAGTCGGTCAAACGTGGTATGTGGGTAACCGAAGCTTTCAGTGTTCTTGAGCTCAAGAACACCAACAGCGACGGTTACTGTCGCCAAAAGCCTTTAGCGACAGGTTTTTAATTAATTTAATTACTGAATTTTCAGAAATTGATTAAAAATAGAAAATAAATTATAAAAATTACAAAATTTGTTTTAAAAAATTATTTTAAATTATGAAAAATAAATTTTAATTATTTGGGATATTTTTCATTAATATTTGTAATTATTTGAATATTAATGATAATTAATTTATTTAATTAGTGTATTAAATAAATTAGAAAAAATGATTTTAATTATATAAAAATCATTTTAAATATGATAAAGTGTTTTAAAATATTTTTGAGTTATTTTTGACAAATTTTAATATTTTGTGATGAATTTTATTAATTAATTAATATTAATGATAATTAAATTATTTAATAACTGTATTAAATAAATTATGGAAAATAGAATTAATGATTTTAAAAACCATTTAAAGTATTATAAAAATATTTTAAGTTATAAAATATGATTTTTGATATTTTGACATGAAAAAAATTAATATTCTAATATTAATAATATTAGATTTATTTAATTTTTATATTAAATAAATTAGTTTTAAAATGATTTTAATGTTATAAAAATCATTTTAAATGAAAATATGGTGTTTATGAATATTTTAAGTTATAAAATATAACTTTTAATATTTAAAGGATAATTTCATTATTAATTTGATATTAATGATATTAAGTTAATATAAATGATATTAAGTTTATTTAATAATTATATTAAATAAATAGTTTAAAAATGGTTTTATTTATTTAAAAATCATTTAAAAAGGATATAAATGAATTAAAAATATTTTAAGTTATAATTAATGACTTTTAATATTTGGATAAATAGTTCATTAATATTTAAATATTAATTGTAATTATTTAATAATTATTTTAAATGTTTTAAAAATCATTTAAGGGTAATGTTAGTACTTTAAAAGTATTTTTAGTTATTATAAATAACTTTAACCTTTTGGCAATGGTTTCATTAATCTATTAATATTTATTAAATGTTAATGATAATAGAATTGATTAGTATTTAAATCATTTAATAATGATTCTGATATTTCAAAAATTATGGTAAATGGTAATAAATATTTTATAATTATTATAAGGCCATGAAAAATAGTATGACTGATGTTTAAGTTAACTATTTGGATATTGAACTTCGGGAAAGAGTGTTAGACTTGATTTTTACCCGATAAAGTTGACGGTAGACCGACATGTTTCAGAAATTGATCTGGACTTAGATAATTTAGTTAGTTCACTGTTTATTTGTGATTCAATGGTTGTTAAAGTTGTGTGACAATATGATTAGGAATGTGCTGATGTTTGTTTGTGAGTCAATGACTGTTAAACAGGTGTGATAATGTGATTAGTTTATGTGCTGACAGCGAAATACAGAAGGTATGATAATTTGATTTAATCACATGTTGATACACCTTTGAATATACATATATGTTGAATTATATAAGACCCTTGTTATGAAAACCCGACAGGTATGAACATCCCGATAATGGGAAAATTTTTAAGCGCTACGGCGGACTAAGGATGAACGATAACATCGTTCTAGCAATGTAGTATTGATCAATACAGGGCCCATGGACCGTACACCCTCATGCCCATAAGCAATGGCCGGTTTACAGATGAATTTCTGTTTAAACCCTTTCAAAAATGAAAACAATGTTCATAATATGTCACAGAAACCCCATGTATAGACAATACATAGTTTCAAAAATTTGAAAGAGGGTTGTTATGTTATTGTTATTGGTACAGATTACTTCACAACTATTGACCGGTTGAAGAAGAATATTATAAAGAAAACATTTAAATTCTTTCAACTTATATATATATATATATATATATATATATATAATACTTGTTGGGCACTCAAATGCTCATCCTTGCTGAATTTAAATATTTTCAGCCAAGTGTGAAGAACTGGAAAGTTCGGCCAAGAACAAGTGAAAAGGAAAGCAAACAGGACATGTTATTGGTATCATTTGTAATAGATAGATTGTATTAAGTTAATGATATGTATTATATATCATGTAAAGAATGTAGTAAAGGTTGCGTACTTGGGATTAGACTCTGATAAATGTAAATTTAAGTTTAAGTTTTATATTATTGTTATTATTATTAGTAATATTTTCGCTCATAGAAATGGTATCGTGAAGTACAGAGTTCGGGTTTCAAGTATCCGGGTTCGAGGACTTTACAGAAGGTGCTAGAGAAGATTAAGTATTGTCACAGGTAAGACAATGAAGGAAGAAGGAGGATAAGATATTCCAAGTCATATAGCTATGCTAGATTTCGAAGTTTCTTGAATTCGTGTTGAAGTGCGCATTTTGGAAAAATGAAAGAATTGGTTCAATTTTTGGAACCAATGGATTTTAAAAGAAATATTCTTGATATGTCTATGCTAGTTGATTCCGCTAGACAGAAATTGATTTGAAATACCAAAATGAATTTTATATCATCAGTGCATTTGATGCAAGGATGGTAAAACGATGGAGTTATTAATACAATTGAACTTGGTGTTGGATTTGATCTTAGGATCAAAAGCCCACTACGGTATGATGTATAATGACAAAGTCATAAACTGACGAAGTCCTCAACGTACTGTAAAAAGTGCGATATCATGACGTCATGGAATGTTTTGATGTATTGTGAAAGAATTTAAAGAAGTAGTCGACGTCAAGCGAGTTAACTAGACGAATGATTCAAGTTGATGTCCAATTTATTTGTATGGTCTAAGCTACTTGATTTGGCTAAGACGAATGGTATGTCATAATTAAAAGAAAATCAAGCTTTCTTTGAACAGCTATGCCAAACCAAATTGTTTTGGTGCGGATTCTAATGATTAAGTATGAGGTGAACATACCCTGAAATGGGGTGATACGATAGGTTGATCACCTACGTATGGAAGAGGTAGTTTACCTTCTTTGTGATTGTAAACTTACCAAGTAATAAAGGTTTACGGCAGAGGCTGTATAACCTAGTATAAGTTTATGGTTGATTTTACCCCTCAGCAAAAGAATGAAATGTTTTAAAGGAATCTTTATATTCCTAGTTATTCCTTTCACTTCATGATTTTTGTTAAGTTATGAAGGGTAGGGAATGTATGAAAGATAAGAACTTCTTTGAAGAGAAGTTGAGAAGATGAGTAAGCTACAATTTCGAGGACAAAATTCTGTGAAGAAGGGGAGAATGTGAGAACCCGGGTAAGGATTTGATTTTAAGAAATTTCGAGGACGGAATTTTTGTAAGGGAGAAAGATTGTGACAACCCGGAAAATCGGATTGTCCAAAATTTAAGAGTTAAAGAATTAGTTATTCATAAAATGAATTTTTATTAATACTATTTTGTGCTATGTGTTTATTAATCGTTCTATAACCTAGAATGATTATTAATCGGGAGGATTCTGGCTACGAGCTAAATTGAACGAGTAAGAATTTTCAAGATGAAAATAAAATTTTTTCGGGAACAAAATATTTCTGGGGAAAAAGGCAAAATAAGCACTATGCACCCGACGAAACCCTAAGGGTTAGGGTTTGAATAGCCTAAGCCTTTCGGAGAGTTCAATATATCGAAATGACATTCCGTCGAAAGATTTGACGATAATATATCGTGAAATTTTAATTAAGCTGATAAAAGTTTTTCTCGAAAAACATGCAGAAATCGGATAAAATAAAAATGACGAAAAGTACTGTTATGTACTTTTCACTCGTTTAGCTACGTTAGGGTAAAACGTGAAGGAAAACGCTTAATGTCCAAAAGCATTTTTTAGTTTTTCGGAAATCCAAAGAATACATAATATTCAATCGGTAAAGGAAAGACGAAATATCCAAAAATATTTGAATTTCGAGAATTACAGTTTTCGAACTATCGGACAATTTTCGCAAGACGAAAGCACGAAGCTTCCAAGGGAAGCTAGGTGAGGAGGTGGGCGGCTACTTAAACTTGGTGGCTAAGTAATGAATAGTAAGGAGGTTAGGGTGTGAAATGACCAAAATACCCCTATCCTTAGTTTTCTATAAATAGGAAGCTTAAGCTCATTTGTTTGGATTATTGAAAATCCTACACTTGGGAGAGAAAGAGAGAGAGTTTGGATGGGAGAAAAAAGGGAGAAGAAAGAGGAAAGGTTGGCTCGTGAGCAAATTTGTCCGACGAAAGGAAATTAAGGATGAACGGTAATCCGAACCCTAGTTTCTTCTCATTTTCTTTAAGTTAATATGTTCAAAAATATAGCTTAATGAAGATAAGAAGTAGATAATGTTAAGAATGAATTCATATGGTTGAATTCATGAGAAAATGAGGAAATAAGAATTAGAAATTTATTTGATATTTTCTTAAGAAAGTATAAGATTCGTAAGGATTTTAAGCAATCTGAATGAATCTTATGAATGAGTAGGTCAAGTGAGAAAGGAATGATGTTCTATAACATCAAATTCCAAGCAAAAGTGAAATCATAATCCAAAATATCGATTAAAAATGAAGAACGAACGAAGAACATGCGAAGAACATTGTTGATGGACAAATTTAAAACCATCGTAGTATAATTGTTGTTAATGGACAAGTTTAAAATAATCACGTATAAATTAGTTTCTTATTTCTTGGTTAGGAACTTTAGAAACGTTCTTGAAGAATAGATTAAAGTTGAGCTATAATGAAGTTATGGCGAAAATTTCGTAAAAGAAGATCTAGAATTTGGAAGTTAGTAAATAAACCCGAACGTGTAAGGTTTCATAAGAATGTAAGAGAACGTATAAAACTTGAATCTTAGACTCAAGAACAAACGAGTTTCGAGTTCGGATGACCGAATTACGGATGAACGAACAAAGAACGTTAAGAACATTAAAATGAACAAAGGGTGAAGATTAAGACAATCAAAAGGCATGTTAACAGATTCAGAACAAAGTTCTGTCTAATGGGAATTAAAGTACGTTAGATAAGGAAGAAAATGGCTTTAGAACGACCTCGTTCCGAGTTATAGCGAAGAAGTTATGAGATCAGAAAGTAAACGTCGCAAAATGAAGTTAACACTTAGCAAAAAATTTCTGGAAGAAGGTCTTGGCGTCGCGATGCCAGTCATGCCTAGAATGATGGCGCTGCAGCGCTAGGCTGGAGGGTCACGTACTGCTAACTCACGTCGCAACGTGAGTCTTAGTGCTGAGAGTGGCGCCGCAATGCTGGTGCAGAGAAATGCCAGAAATGAGATTTTAACTGCTCAATTTCTAGGGGATGTACAAGAAAGAAATATATGAACATATAGTTCAACTAATATAACACTTAATCAAGTGTATTAAACCTTCAATGGAGGTTGAACGGAAAAGATTAATCGATGTTAAAAGACTGTAAATGCGGGTTACGGAACCGAGATCTGGGGACCGTAGTCGCGATAAATGAATGTGAGGGATTGCTATGATTATGATTTCTTAGACGTTGAGTGACGAAAGTAATGAATAACATTTCGATGTTATGTCATGAGAGATGAATGTAAAGTGTATAAATGCTGTGAACGCAACGTGGTTGCGATGAGCGTTCGGTCTTGGCATACAACGAATCGTATGGCTTTGACATTAGGAACGAATAATGAACATGGGGTTCATGGGATGGATAACAATCGGAAAGCAATTAAAACCTTGAGTAAAGGTTGAATGAGATATTAAGAGACAAGCAACATGAACGTTGAATACGTAAACGATTCTCGTAAATCGTATTCGCGTTGGACGAACGTTCCAAGTATACCCTGGTTATATGATTTAGACATTGACAAAAGTAGTAAGTAAGATTTGAATTATCAAGAAAGCTGTAGCGAACGGTAATAAGATTAATGAAAGCCGAACGTGAGTCGGATGAGAATGTTAGAATGAAATTTATGCGTTAAACACTTTAACCGACGTGAAGGTTGAGTGTACGTGAATATTAAACAGGTAAAACCTACACTCCGTGTATGGTTTGACCGTAAGGTAATGAGGATCAATGACTAAAACTATGAGTGACTAAGAAGCTGAATTAAAGACAAGTACATATAACGTAAAGAAGCTGAGTTAATGTTTATAACTTGGATGACGTTTTGAGTCAAATAAATCGGACGTTGTGAGATAAGAATAAGGTAATGCAAAATGTTTAACGCTATATATCAGTAGAATGAATATTGAATAATCGTTCTAAGTATACAAAAGAATGTATGACTTAGACGATGATGAATGAATCTTGAGGTATGGCATTTAGTTGCCAGAAAGCAATAAGGAATAAGAATTAACTTAACAAATATTATAGTTTAATAGTTCGGGTAAGTTAAGATGAATTTAGGTTCTAGTACAATCGTAACCTTTGATGGTTAACATATGGGAGCTGGGCTAAACAATTCCTTCAGAGAGCGAAGGTATATGTAAAATTGGCAACCGATCTAACTCCATGTTATGGACATTTGAGATGAGACGGGAACTTGTTTGTTGGTTGCATGTGGAAAACCACTCAGAGTACCATATGGAATACTAGCAGAGACACGACGTGTGCTGAGTCTTAGGAGAATTATAAGAAGAAGATAAGAATATAAATCATCAAAGATGATGAATGTATTGAGTAAGACATCTCCGTATGTCATGAAGACATAGAACGATAAAGGAAGTTGTCGCATAAACTTAGGTTGAAAGAACGCAAACCCTAAGAAGTAAAGTTAAATAAACCAATGCATAAGTCAAATATATATGACTAATTGTTGTATGTGTTATAGGGATTGGAATGCGTAGTTCAGCGTAAGCTGTAGCTGTGTGTAAGTCAAGTTTCCTAACTTCATTCATATTTTAAATGAATGCTAGTTTCTAAAACTTCTCAGATGTTGAACTTGAGAAGTTTTGTCTATGTGCAAATGTGTGATATTTGTACAAGGTGGTAGAATGTATGAGGCCTTGTGCCACAATGTGAAAACTTCTGTGTTTCTATGATATGAATTGTTCTTTGATCGAACTGTTCAATATGAGTATGTTATGTTTATACATGAACTGTTATTGTTAAGTCTGCGCTATTGATTCTAGCCATACAGAATGTGTATGAAAGAGAGTAGAGAATGAAAGTATTTCAAAGTGAATGTGACTAATGTTTTAAAATGATAGGAATTGAGATTATTCTTATTGTTTAAGCTGCTTCATAACCTTTGTTTAGTTATTGAAGTTCCAAAGGAATGTTAAACTCTTGAAGTTGTTTATTCAACTGCTATGACTTTCTGAGCAATTGAATGTTCACACTTGCTTTAAATGAAAAATATTTTCACCGAACAACGTTTAGACGAATTTAAGGATCCCGTAAAGATCAATCTTACGGTATCCAAATGAAGTGCCATTCAGAATGTGAATGAGCGAGAAGATAAAGTGAAGACTTATAATGTAGAAAGATGAAAATTAAACTATAGACTAGTTTAATGAACTGTTATGTATCCTTGGTGGCGGATAAAAGTCACTCTTGTAAGATGAAATGAATAATGTATTTATCATTATTTGTAATGAGAAAGGTTATAAGGTTTTAAAACCTAGGAATCTAGAATGTATGTTATGATATTTTAGTATATAATGATGTATGTTTTGATGAAGGATGTACTAGTGATGCACGGAATTCGGGTTTGAAGATAGACCGAATTTCGGGGCGTTACAGATATGTCCTCTTCCTCGTCCTCGTCATCCAGTTTCTTAATCCGGATAGGACAAATAAATGACTCAGTCAATCGACGAGGCTGTCGGGCTGCGCGAGGATGGGAAATATCTGAAGCTCTCCTCCTCACACGTGAAGAGGTCCTACGGGAGCTACTCGGTTGGTCTGGATCCATATATCTATACAAAATCACCAAATCACCTTAGAAAGGGTGTGGTAAAATCTAACATGGAGCTCATTAAATTAATTTCAGTTCATAGCTTCATCCATGCATTACTTTAACATACATTTGCAATAGAGTTAAAAATTCATTTTCATTCAATACCTAGACTCGTGAATTTTTTTTTCCATAGTCTCCTTTGAAAAAAGAATTATCCACATGCACGTAGGCATGACTAGGTGGCAATTCAGTAGCACACCAACTCAAAGTCATAAACATCTTATATGCATGAAAAATGTCAAAGTCATATCAATTATGGTAGCGTAATTACCAGGATTGAATTGCTTTAAAAACTTTGCTCATTTATCCTCAAATAAGATTAAAAAAATAGCAAAAAAGGGTGCCAATTGACTGTTTCAAAAGTCAATTATTTTCACATTAATATGTTTAGCATGGTAAAATACTAACATTTACTGCGTTGAATAATTTTTATCAAGTAATATGAACATGCATATTCACTACTATATGTTTTAAAGCATTTTTTGTGATATCTCACTTTCCAACGGTCAAAACTGGAAAAGAAAACAAGTAAATGTTACCAGGATAGTGCAGAACAATTGTATACTGATGGATTTTGTAAAAAGCAACCCGAACTCAGTAGATCTAAAGAAAAAATCTTGGATTCTCTGTGTGCCTTCAACTTAAAAATGACTTGTGAAAGAGATGGGAAGTGATATATAACCCACAGGTAGCCACGAGTCTACCTGCGGCTACCTAGGGTGGTCCTTACCCCCTCTGGCTGGATTAAATTTGAGAGTCAAAGGAGGTCCCAGAAGCAGAAATATCCTTAAATCCTAAATTCTTAAACCAAACTGCGGGTCTACATTTTAATCATTGGTATTCACCCAGATATAGGGTTCATAAAGCCGATGATAGAAGCTATTAAAATTATCCCTTGCCAACGCATTGCGAAGGTCCGATGCCATCAACTGGGGGTTTTAATTGCAATCAAAAACATCCAAACTAGTCCAGAGGATAACTGATCAGAAATACATCAGCATCAGATATTTCAGACATCATTGACAATGTCAGCCATTGAAAGCTACTTCAACGAGGGTCAGACATCCTTGACACTACAAGCCGTTGGTGATAACTCCATCAAAGCATTGGAAATGATCCGGTGATGTAAGCCATTCAAAGTTACTTCAATGAAGATCAGGGTATCTGATATTGCAAGCTAGTGGCGATAACTCCAGTTAAGCGTCAGAGAAATCTGATGATATAAACCACAAAAAACCATCTTCATCGGGGATGACCGATCATGGTATCTGTTATACCGATCCTTGGCAATCAAAATGCTATCCCTAGAAGAACTATCAACATTTATATAGTAGAAAGTATGAACGATGGTGATAATGCTAGCATAATGGAAAGAAACATCCCATTGTGGAAATAAAGCCAAGCCATCATCTGGATGAAACATCAACAATCCCCAAGAGTCACTCGCAAAAGAAAAGAACGTCTTTGGTGGAAAGCACTTCCAAAGGATTAAGGGCATTTGTGAGAAACTCAATGTCAACATCATGTGGTCTCAAACATTGAAAAACCTCCACTACAAGAATTTTGAAGACATCTCTATGAATTGTTGGCAAATCAGGATCAGATAACACTGATGGACATTTCAAATCGCTGGCGACAACCCCAACATTGTATTGGGAGATTATGGTGATGAGATCTTTGTAGACTACCGTTTGAGTAAACATCAAAGAAATTCAGCAAAGCCATCATTGACAACTCTATCCCCCAACAGAAACGGCGAGAACAAGCAATTATCACATCCCATTAGAAATCATTCCAACAACAACGTTCAGCATAACATTACATTATGTTGCATTGCATTTGCATCATCCTAAGCTTGTTATATTTCAAGTGTCTAGTAGTTTTTATCATATCCATGCCATTGTATTGCATGAATATGATAAAGTGGGGCATCTGTAGACACTTAAAATTTTGCATTCTTGTTACAAACCCTGCAGAAGGGCATAATCATCTTCTAGAGACAACCCTAGAAGTCACATTCAGTTCCAACCCTAGGAGATCATGTTCCAATCCCGAAGATAACCACGAGAGATCCAATTAGCCCGATGATAACCCTGGGAGATCCAGTTCAAATCTCAGAGATAACCCCGAGTGATTCGGTCCAAGTTTTGGAGATAACCTTGAGAGGTGAAGCCAACCTCAGCGATAACCGTCGGGATAATCAGAGTCAACAGCAGGCCAACCTCGGAGATAACCCTGAGAAAAGAGTGTTACAACTATGCCAAAGCCGGAGATAACCCCGAGAGGGGGAAAATGGTCATTTTTCCACCTCAAAATCACATCCATGTTTTTTTAACATAGTTCAACTCAAACTACATAGAAAGATGTCCCACAAGAACCATAGCTCAAATCCCGAGTGACAACTACACAAGATAGCTCAACATATAGACAACGAAGACTTGGAGATTTGGTCATGGACCCATATTCCCGGCGTCATACAATCTTTAATCCCATGTCATTATGTAACTCTCAACAATGACTTTCCGAAAAGGTACAACACGTCTACATCGGATGCCCAGATTGAAATTTATGAAGGTTCGAGCAGATAACCCATAGCCTGAGTGCACGTACTTCGAGACGACAGGACCCACAAAGCCTAGGACAGACTGGGCTACTGCAGATTGACCCGTGGCTACCACGGGTTAACCCACAGCTCCTTGGTCTATAAATATGAGCTCCCAACAACATATTTAAAAAAAAAGAAGAAAAGAGAGAAAACTCTGTCCATTTCAGCTTTTAACTTATTCTAGAGTGCTCTAAACTGAGCGATTCTTCTTTCTAAACACTTGTAAGCTCGTGTTCTACAACATACTGAAGTTTAACTAGTGGAAATCGAGTTTTCAAGTGCCAAAAGCTATCAGAAGTCTTCTTGGCAGCCTACTATAAGATTTTTCAGATTTTTAAGCTTTCTACTACTTTAATATATATATATATATATATATATATATATATATATATATATATATATATATATATATATATATATATATATATACTCAATCCTCAAAATCGATTAGCTGTGTGATGCTCCCAAATCCAGGTTACCTAACCCCCCCGAGTTTGGTGCTCACGATCCATCAGCTAACTACCTATTCATATATGAATATAAACATATATACCACTAATTAATATCATTAATACAATATCCCAGGTTTTCTAACCTTGATATAACAAACATACCCTCAAATATACAAAAAGGGTTAAATATAACAACACAATAAATAATGTTCGTATTAACTACTCCTGCAATTTGCCCTTACCATTATTCTTCTCCGACCCTCCTACTACTTCGTTCTTAGTTGAAATGTTATATTTAAGCAAGGGTGACGAACGAGTTTGCTTCACAAGTTAAAACATATAATAAATAATATGAATCAAGAATATTAGAGTCTGGATTTGATAGGACTTCAACAATGTTCAAAGGACTTTGACTTAGCTGAATAAATCATTTATCAATAACAAGACTTTATCAAATTTTATACTAACCCATAATTCAATAATGAAAGAGTAAAACACTTTTGAAGTTTCAATAATGTTCAATCGATTATCAAGAGATAATACTACGCAATAAGAAAGTGGATTATTTCCAGATTTTATGTTGAGTGATCATAATGGATCATAAATCGATCGAGTAATTAATAGTTATATAATGATGAAATTATCCAGGTGTATCAGATAACCATAAAGATTAAACCATACCCCTCTACAAGTACATAAAGTGGTCAGCTTCATTGTACCCAATATTATGCATAATACTCAAGCTCGTGCAATAGTCGTATATCTGACCACAAAGTTCCCTTTTATATAAAGGTTGTTCATCTCAGTCTTACAACAAGAATTCGTATCACAATAATAGAGTTTGGATTTAAAGAAATACTATGATTTCAACATCTAATATCTATCTCGATCTAGCCAAAATAGTTGGCATTGACTTTTAATAACAATTGAGTTAGAACGTATCAAGTTTCAACAAATATTCATCTCGCCAAAACAATTAGCTAAGATATAGCTCAAAAATTGTTCTATAATAGACAGAAACCAACTACACTATTCATAATCAACAATAATACTTATAGATGTGAATGACCAACAATAGTTATTCACGAGCCATGCTTTTGAAATTTAAAACTCAGTTTAAATTAATAATGTAACAATCCAAGATTTTATTATTTTTAATTTAAAATATTTTTTAAATTAAATAAATATTTTATTGATGTGGTTGTTGTTAGTAAATATTTGTCAATTAAATTTATTAGATAATATTCTGATTTAATTTAATTCAATAGTTAGAGAGTTGTAAGAGAGCATGAGACGTTATATTGTTGTTTTAATTTAATAATATAAAATGGTATGTTAAATTATTAAATAAGATTATAATGAGATCATAATTTTGTGATATTTGTTTAAGTGGAAAATTTATTTAGTATGTTGTAATTAGTTTATTTAACTAATGTTGGATATGGAGATCCAAATAAACAATATGAGACTATAAATTATAGTTTAAAGGATTTATTAAAATAAATTAAATTAGTTTTAAAATTGATTTAACCAAACAAGGCTTAAATACATTAAGTCTTTATTTTAAAAGTGTGTTTACCAAACAGGCCTTATGGCTTTTGAATTTTCAAATTTAATTATAACAAATAATATACATAAAATAAATAAAATATAAATAATATATATTAAATACTGATAACTGATAACTTATTATGGTCATTAATAAAATGTCAGTTTTGGGACGTTTTGATTTATGCGTTGTTAGTATTTTATTTACGTGAAAAGAAGTTGGCAAAGTAAGGAGGAGGTTTGTAGAGAATTTGAGAGAGAGAGTTTGAGAGAAAAGTCTAAGAATTCCAAATAAATTCTTGGTGTTTAGCAATGATTATTCAAAGCAAGTAAATGTATTTTCCATAACCTTGATATTATATATATGTGTTTTACGACATAATTTCAAAGTTTCTGTGAATTCAACTTTTCTTGAATTGTTGCTATATTAACTAAGTTGTTATATTTGTGAGTAATTATGATGTTAGAGTTTGTATTTTGGCAAGAATTAGTATGCTAATTATGTTTAAAAGGAAGAAAATGGTTTATACGTATTTTTACATATTGCTTGTGAAAGTACCAAATTTGGTGGTTAATTTGTAAGCTAATTTGTAAATTGAGCCTTGAATATGTTAATTCAGTAAGAAACGAAGAGAACGTAGTTTGAATGAGTTAATTTGGATAAGAATTGTGATCATAGTGAGAATTTTTGTGAAGGATGTCAAAATTGGACTTTTTGTACAAAAACATAAAATTTAAGGATTGAAATTATTGAACGTTGAGGAATTATGTTTGTGTTAGTCCTATACCAATTACATATGTTAAATTTACTATTTTGTGGGTGAAATTCGTATTAGTTGGGCTAAACAAAATACTGTTAGAAAGACTGCGTAGTTTCTGTATGTGCATCAGCGAAGCTACGATGGTGTCAAGGACAAAAATGGCGCAGCCGCGCCGGTCCAAAGCCTATGTATAGCGCAGCTGTGCCATACCCTGATTAGAGGTAGTGAGGTCTGTTACTTCTGCAGACTTTGAACACCTAATATAACTAAGTCTAATGGTATGTTAAGGTGACAAACATGTAATGAAGAGGTCAAAATAGAATCGTACCGTGTCATTAGTAATTTCAACTTTGTAAGAATTTAGCAAGTTAAGAAAATTATATGTTATGATTTAAGACACACAATGAATTGTGAATAAGTGTTGTGAAGTTAACACTTATAATTTCTAAAATGTATATTGTAAAGTAAGACTTGTACTAAAATAACAAGTTTAACTAGAAGTGAGTGTTATTTTGGAAAGTGGATATTAGTTTATCTAATAGATATTGTGATTCTAATACTATGTGTAGGTGAACGTGAGTTGTAAATTTATAACTTACGCACGAGGCAAGTTCTTTACTCTAAACTTTTATTGAGCAAGTTCTTTGTTCCTAAATTTTATTTGAGTAAGCTATAACCCTAACTTTATTTGAAAAAGTTTTGAATTCTAATCATTATTAATTTATTCTAACTTGTTTATAGTTAAGAAAGTTTTTTTAGTTCCACTCTTGTATAGTGAATACGATTTATTGAATTCCAATTCCTAATGTTGAACTGTCTTATTTCAATTACTTTGCACAAGTTATTATCATGTTGAGCAAGTTTTGTTTTCAGCTTGCTAGAAATTATACATGTTCAGTGTGAAACCCCAGATTTTATGAATAAAAAATTAATTTTCTCGAAATAATTTTTTAATATTATGATGTGAATTTGAGATAATATTATAGTTGTGGGTAGTATTTATAAATTTTGCAAAGTATGCAAGTTGTTATATTATATTCGATTGGTCAGGGAATATTCTTTGTGTCGAAAAATATTCGTACGACGGTACAATTATTGGTGGACCCCACAACGGAATTATTGTCGGATTGAGAAAACGACAAAAATATTTTATTGAAAATAACGGCGGAAGTTTTACCGTTGATACTGTTGAACTACTGGGTAGTAAAAGTACAGTAATACGCGTTGTTGCATAGTAGCACACGGTATTGATTATTGATATTTATGTGAGAAGTCGCTCAGTTTGATTCAATTATTGTCGATTAATAATATGAATTATTATAGCGACGATGACGTTTTGTTTTATTCGTATTATTAACGTAATAAAACAGAAACATCTTTTTATATAAAACAAAATACTTTATTAAAGTTATTTTATAAATAGAATATATTATATTTTATTTTGCATAGTATTGCATAGTGTTTTGCATAGTGTTGCATAGTGTTTGCATAGTAAATTTTTTTTTATATAAATTGAATATATTATATTTTATTTAAAAGATTTTTCTTTAAATATGGACCGTCAGATTAAAGTAAATCAATCTGGACCGTTCATGGATTAGTTACTATGCATTCCATTTTCCTATAAATAGAAGCTCATTCCTTCATTATTTTCTTACGAATTCACTGAAATCTAGAGAAAGAAACTATAGAGAGATAGAAGAAAAGCTTTTTACTACTTAACTTTTCTTTTCCTATATCCAGTTTCTGTTACGGTAAGGGGTGTTATTCTTTCTTATTCATGAAGAGAACTGTTGTTATTCCATTTTTTATCATTCTGTTGGAATAACCTGTATACGCGGTCTACCCTATACTTGGTGACATTCTTCTATTATTCCGTTGGAACATCCTATCTGTGTGTTTTACACCGGACCTAGTTCCGTCTTTATTATTATTCCGTTGGAACATCATGTCTGTGTGTTTTACACCGGACCTGGTTCCGTCTTTATTATTATTCCGTTGGAACATCCTGTCTGTGTGTTTTACACCGGACCTGGTTCCGTCTTTATTACTATTCCGTTGAAACATCATGTCTGTGTGTTTACACTGGACCTGGTTCCGTCTTTATTATTCTGTTGGAACATCCTGTCGGTGCAAATTTTACCTGACCTGGTTCCGTTATTATTATTCTATTGGAATAACCTGTCTATGCGAAGTACTGCATGCATGGTGATTTCTTTTGTTATTCCATTCTTTATTATAGTCAATTGGTTAAAGTTTTGACTTCTATACTCCGTGAAATTAGTAGAATATCCTTGATATTTGCGCTTCATCCAGTATCTTTTCATGGAAATATTCTTCTGATCATTCTTGAATTTTACCCCACAGAACAGTACCTTATTGACAATTTGGACGTTATTGGTTCTTGGACAAATTAATTCTTGAACTTGTTTTATTGAATTCTTATATCATTGTCATCATCCTCATGTTTATATTTTTTTGAAAGTCATCTGTGGCCTGTAGTGCATAGATGGACTTGGTATGATTATGACCAGGGATTATTCGGTGTAATCATGACCGTAATGTTACAAATGATGTGGTAAAAGTCCTCATTGGCCCGTATTGCATTGATGGACAGTTGTTGGCATGACCATGACCATTGATGAATACACAAATATCCTTGGCCCGTAGTGCATGGAATTTGTGGTCGTGACCCTAATGAGTATCCTTGGTCATAGTGCAGGGATGATGTGAATTATTTATTAAGCTGAGTCTCAGCGATAAAAGTGATTAAAAACTTTTTAAATCATAAAAGATAGTAGATTCTATTCTCTACTTGACTCTTTTAATAGATTGCTTGATCCGCTGCTATTAAACTTGATGTTGTTATATTTTATCAGTTTAATACTGTTGAAGGCTAACGATAATTTATTCTGCATTATCTTAGTCATAATATTTCTTACTGGGCTAGTTGATCTCACCCTTTCTTTCACTGTTCTCTTCAGGAAATGAGAACATAGCAGGGACGATTCGGGGAACGGAGTAATGGTCCAGAGGATAGCATTATTATTCCTCACTATTCTGTGAAATAGTGTGATAATAATTGTAATGAGGACTCCTTTTGAGTTTGTATAATCTCTAGTAGACAATATTTGTATTCAAACTCACAGTTTATATTTTGTCGTATTGTACACGACAGTTGTATTAGTAAGTTGTATTTAAATTCTGTACCATGTATCTGGCGACCCAAGATGGTGATGTATACCTAATTTTGGGGGCGTCACAGTTGGTATCAGAGCTTAGGGATATGATCCCTGGCTAAGATGTGAGACTAGAACTAGGAGGGGAGAGACGGGGAATTCCTTCGCTAGTATGACCTACTTAAATTTATTTTGTATTTAAATTAGTTGGTAAAAGTTTAGAGATATTATGTTACCTGTCAATTAACCTTTGTTTTGTGGCAGTATTTGAAAATGGCATCTGAAAATGTTGAGATACGCAATGAAGCACATGAGACCGTTGAGACACCTTTAATCACTAACCAAGTTAATGTGATGTCAGACGAAGAAGAAATTAGAGATATCTACGTGGTGCGTGAAGAACTAATAGTTGCACCCGAGCTAGTTACAGAGGTAGCAGCTGAGAGTGAGGAAGAAGAGGAAGAAGAGGAACAAGAGGTACCTGAGGAGATTTTATTAGAGATATTATATGATCAAAATGTAGAATTACAAAATCGTATTCATGAGTTAGAAGAACAGGTTGAAGAACGACAGACGGTCGTGGAGCAAAGAGATGTAACGATTCAAAATTGTGTTACCCGATATGTGATGCTCGAACAAAATCAAGCTTTGGCACAGTGTAAGATATTAAAGTTGGAATCTGAGAATTCAAATATCAAGGATCAGCTGAAAGAAGAAACAACTGAACGAGTGAAAATGAAGGATGCGTGGGTAAAAGCCGCACGACGTGTTGATATTGTGGAAAGAGATGTCCGATCTATAAAGAGAAGATTTAACGATGACGGGAAGACGTCGGTAGCAGCACCAACACCAGCAACAAATTCTAGGGGAGGAGAACGACCGCCAGTTAGATGCTACAGATGCGGAGAGGAGGGACATATAAGGCCAAACTGTTCAAAGCCTTCCAAGGTATGTTTTAGTTGTTGAAAAGACGGTCACATAGCTCGATTTTGTCCTGTAGCAAAATCAAGTCCAGCTGGGACGGGGGCACCAAAGGTGGATACGAACAAAACAAAGTCGGTGGTTTCAGGAAGAGCGTTTTTTGACTTCTCATGGAGAGAGTAACCCGAACGAAATTATCATGGGTATGTTAGTCATAAACTCTTGCGAAGTATATACCGTGTTAGATACTGGTTCTACTCACTCTTTTATTTCACCTAGTTGTGTTCAATGTTTGTACTTAACTCCGGAGAAGTTAAACGTTGATTTATCTATTGAAACTCCATTGGGAGAAACCTTCGTTACCTCCACTGTTTATAAATCTTATTTGATTCAAATCGACACTTTCACGTTACGTGTTGATCTTGTCTCTTTGAAAATACTTTCCTTTGATACGATTTTAGGAAACGATTGGTTAACTACTCATCATGTTTTTCGTAAAGTTGTTAGCTTTCATATTCCTAACCAACCTATTATGCGAATTCAAGCAACCAAACCACTAAATTCAATCATTGTCAAATCAAGCCATAAGTAAAGAGCCCCGATCCTTTTGTTGATGACTTCCTTGTGTGGAATGCACCGAGGCAAAACTTTCTGTAGGCGACGTCGTGAATAACGATAACAAGTTGACAGGTATCATTGTGAGGTGCTATCTAGGTTAAGGGATAGAAGTCACAGTTGGTATCAATGTGACGTACTATCCAAGTCTTGGATGTGAGTAATAGTTTTGAATGATATTTTTATCATTAATAAATCTCTTGACGTATTCATGAAGACTTCTTAGCCTACCTCAGAGCGTGAAATCAAATTTTGTATTGACACCAGTTCAAAACCCATTTCTTAAACCCTCAAAATAATTTTTTCAACTAAAACGAAAGTAACATGCACCAAAGACGTTGACTCGAGCTGTTGAAGATTACGATCGTACTATTCAATATCATCGTGGAAGAGCGAACGTGGTAGCTGACGTGTTGAGTAGAAGATCGTATGCGTTTACAAGTGCGATGTTGTTAACACAAAGACTCATTTCGTATAACTTGCAAATGATGAAGATAGAGTTAAAGACTCTAGGGACCCACGTGAAGATAACGAATATACGAGTAAAATTGACTTTAATCGATAAAGTTAAAGACGCTCAAGCTACATACCCGAATCTGATGAATGTGAAGAAGAAGGTTCAAGAGGGTGTTATTTTAGAAGCAAGAGTTGCTGAAGAGAGGAAATCTCAACCCTCGATTTAATTGGCCCATTTGAAATCCTCGATTGAGTAGGAACTGTGGCTTATAGACTCGTTTTACCGCTAAATATATTGCGTGTTCATAACATTTTTTTTTTCGTATCGATGTTACGTAAATATGTGGACGACCCGAACCACATTATTAATTTAGAACCGGACGAGATAGCAGATGATTTAACGTTTGAAGAGATACATGTTACAATCTTGGATAAGAAGAATCGTATTCAACACTCAAAGGTTATATCTCAAGAGTTAGAATTTGAAGTGAAGTCAAGGTATCCTCACCTGTTTGGTATACCAGGAACGTACGTAAATTTCGAGGGCGAAATTCCATAAGGAGGGGAGATTGTGAAACCCCGGATTTTATGAAAAAAAAATTAATTTTCTCGAAATAATTTTTTAATATTATGATGTGAATTTGAGATAATATTATAGTTGTGGGTAGTATTTATAAATTTTGCAAAGTATGCAAGTTGTTATATTATATTCGATTGGTCAGGGAATATTCTTTGTGTCGAAAAATATTCGTACGACGGTACAATTATTGGTGGACTCCACAACGGAATTATTGTCGGATTGAGAAAACGACAAAAATATTTTATTGAAAATAACGGCGGAAGTTTTACCGTTGATACTGTTGAACTACTGGGTAGTAAAAGTAAAGTAATACGCGTTGTTGCATAGTAGCACACATTATTGATTATTGATATTTATATGAGAAGTCGATCAATTTGATTCAATTATTGCCGATTAATAATATGAATTATTATAGCGATGATGACGTTTTGTTTTATTCGTATTATTAACGTAATAAAACAGAAACATCTTTTTATATAAAACAGAATACTTTATTAAAGTTATTTTATAAATAGAATATATTATATTTTATTATGCATAGTGTTGCATAGTGTTTTGCATAGTGTTGCATAGTGTTTGCATAGTAAAAATCTTTTTATATAAATAGAATATATTATATTTTATTTAAAAGATTTTTCTTTAAATATGGACCGTCAGATTAAAGTAAATCAATCTGGACCGTTCATGGATTAGTTACTATGCATTCCATTTTCCTATAAATAGAAGCTCATTCCTTCATTATTTTCTTACGAATTCACTGAACTCTAGAGAAAGAAACTATAGAGAGATAGAAGAAAAGCTTTTTGCTACTTAACTTTTCTTATCCTATATCCAGTTTCTGTTACGGTAAGGGGTGTTATTCTTTCTTGTTCATGAAGAGAACTGTTGTTATTCCATTTTTTATCATTCTGTTGGAATAACCTGTATATGCGGTCTACCCTATACTTGGTGACATTCTTCTATTATTCCGTTGGAACATCCTGTCTGTGTGTTTTACACTTGACCTGGTTCCGTCTTTATTATTATTCCGTTGGAACATCCTGTCTGTGTGTTTTACACCGAACCTGGTTCCGTCTTTTTTATTATTCCGTTGGAACATCCTGTCTGTGTGTTTTACACCGGACCTGGTTCCGTCTTTATTACTATTCCGTTGGAACATCATGTCTGTGTGTTTACACCGGACCTGGTTCCGTCTTTATTATTCTGTTGGAACATCCTGTCGGTGCAAATTTTGCCTGACCTGGTTCCGTTATTATTATTCTGTTGGAATAACCTGTCTATGCGAAGTACTGCATGCATGGTGATTTCTTTTGTTATTCCATTCTTTATTATACTCAATTGGTTAAAGTTTTGACTTCTATACTCCGTAAAATTAGTAGAATATCCTTGATATTTGCGCTTCATCCAGTATCTTTTCATGGAAATATTCTTCTGATCATTCTTGAATTTTACCCCACAAAACAGTACCTTATTGACAATTTGGACATTATTGGTTCTTGGACAAATTAATTCTTGAACTTGTTTTATTGAATTCTTATATCATTGTCATCATCCTCATGTTTATATTTTTTTGAAAGTCATCTGTGGCCTGTAGTGCATAGATGGACTTGGTATGATTATGACCAGGGATTATTCGGTGTAATCATGACCGTAATGTTACAAATGATGTGGTAAAAGTCATAATTGGCCCGTAGTGCATTGATTGACAGTTGTTGGCATGATCATGACCATTGATGAATACACAAATATCCTTGGCCCGTAGTGAATGGAATTTGTGGTCGTGACCCTAATGAGTATCCTTGGCCCGTAGTGAATGGAATTTGTGGTCGTGACCCTAATGAGTATCCTTGGCCGTAGTGCAGGGATGATGTGGATTATTTATTAAGCTGAGTCTCAGCGATAAAAGTGATTAAAAACTTTTTAAATCATAAAAGATAGTAGATTCTATTCTCTACTTGACTCTTTTAATGGATTGCTTGATCCGCTGCTATTAAACTTGATGTTGTTAAATTTTATCAGTTTAATACTGTTGAAGGCTAACGATAATTTATTCTGCATTATCTTAGTCATAATATTTCTTACTGGGCTAGTTGAGCTCACCCTTTCTTTCACTGTTCTCTTCAGGAAATGAGAACATAGCAACGACGAGTCGGGGAACGGAGTAATGGTCCAGAGGATAGCATTAGTAGTCCTCACTATTCTGTGAAATAGTGTGATAATAATTGTAATAAAGACTCCTTTTGAGTTTGTATAATCTCTAGTAGACAATATTTGTATTCAAATTCACAGTTTATATTTTGTCGTATTGTACATGACAGTTGTATTAATAAGTTGTATTTGAATTCTGTACCATGTATCTGGCGACCCAAGATGGGTGATGTATACCTAATTTTGGGGGCGTCACATTCAGTAATCCCATTTCTTATTTAATAAGATTATAGCCTTAGCTTAATATTGTTCCAGCAAGGTTTATTATTTTATTCAATGCTTATGCTTTTGGTTATTTCCAAGCATGCTTACGATTCTTAAACATTTTACCTTAAACTGTCATTGATCACTCATAGTGTTGTTAAGTCTTATTGATTCAACTAATCCCTTAGTTGATGGTCGTGAAACCCTAAATTACACTTGAAACTTATCCAAACCAAACTTTATTTGGTGCAGACTTGTACTTTAACAATTGAGAAGAACAACCTTATATCAGGGTATTATTTTAAAGTTACGCAATGCGGTTAAAATATTTGCGCAATACATAGTACAAAGGGCTGATCACCTAGAGTACGAGATGATGGTCCACATAGTCGTTTAGACTGTTAAAGGTTACAGTAGAAACACTTGTTAACCTAGGACATAGATGATGATTATAGTCTTTTAGACTGTTAAAGGTTAAAGTAGAAATACTTGATAACCTAGATCATAATTCGTGATCTTGTGACCCTCAGTTACAATTTTTGAATGTTGATATCAATTATTGACTATCATTGATAGATTATTATTCAACTCTGATGAGTTTATTCATTGGCATTTATTATGCTATTATTATTCATTGCTATTTCCAGTGAGCATTTATTTTGCTCACTCTTGCATATATATACTTATTGCAGCTAAGGTTGAGAAGTTTGATGAACCTACCACTAGCAAAGGAAAGGAAAAAATGAGCAAGTGATGAAGACTTGTAATTTATTTATTGTCATGATGATAGACTTTATAGTTAATAATGTGATGTAATTATTTTATTTCCGCACTTGATTGATGTAAAGGTTAGATAGCCTAGGAGATTTTTGATTAATGATGTAACCCTTTTAATAGGAAGATTGATGGTTTAATTTTATTCTAATTGGGTAGTTAGATATGACTAAATGGAAAGTGAACACCAAATCTTGTGGGAATGAAGTACATGGATTTGGGGGTATCACAAATGAACTTGTACTAATTATGAATAATCAATAAAAATTCTCAGATGTGGAATAATTAGAAATAATTATCCACTACTATATTTGAAAAGTAATAACTCGAGATTGAGTTAAGGAAACTTGCCTTGTTTGTTGACTACTGCCACACAATATAACTTAGCTACTTTTGAAAGACTTATAATCAATAATATCTGTAAGACCCCAACTTTTATATATAAAGATGAATTTTCTATAATTATCATTTTTGAATATTATAAAATGAATTTGATATTATGTTATAGTTGTGGGTAATATTTATAAATTTTGTAAAGTACGCAAGTTGTTATAAAATATTCGATTGGTCGGGGAATATTCGTACGATGGCACAATCATTGGTGGACCCCACAACGTAATTATTGTCGAATTGAGAAAATGACAAAAATATTTAATTGAAAATAACGGCGGAAGTTTTATCGTTAATACTGTTGAACTACTCGGTAGTAAAAGTACAGTAATACGTGTGGTTTCATAGTAGCACACTGTATTGATTATTGATGCTTACGTGAGAAGTCACTTAGTTTTGTTCAATTATTGCTACAGTAATTGATGCATAGTATCTCACGTTATTTGATTCAATTATTGTCAATATTTTATATATTATTAAATCAATAATTGAGATAACAAAGTTGTTAATATTATTATTTGCAATATTAATGATGTTTAGAAGTTCTGCCAAGGAGAGGTTTGGTTGTAGGGATTTCTGCACAAAAACGCAGCAGAAATAAAATAATCAAAGCAATATCCGGAACACAACACAGGATCCATGCAAAAAATCAATTAATTCAGAGGTTTAGATATTATACCGAAAATGAAAGTGTTTCTGAAACGGCTTCGAATCCTTAACGTAAGTCCTCACGAAACTACGTCTCTATGGTATCTACACGAACGCCGCACGAACCGTCGAACGATTCTGCAATAAGAGGGACTTGCGGTACTAGCCACCAAAGGAACCTTTATGAAACTGTACGTTTTCTCTCTAGTCTCTCTATAAGAGCGGCTAGGGTTTTCAAGTTATGATCTAACCCTAAGTAGCTGCTATATATCCTATATATAGTAGTTAAATGGAATTAATCAAAACCTAATTTCATAAAGTCTGAATTTATATATATATATATATATATAACTTAATTAAGTCTTACTTAATTAATATACATATATACAAACTTTCCCTTTAATTTAAATTCGTGATTTAAATTCTATTAATCATATTAATATATTTAAATCCTTAAAATTTAAATTTATTCCCTTTTAAATTACGTTCTATGTGTGTGACCCTATAGGTTATTATCACATTGGCAATAATTTTAAAATCATATTATAAAATTATAAAAAGTGAGCGGCATCTAGTAATGCATCACTGCTACCCATGTAATAATAAGATTGATGATTCGATGCAACCTTTTAGTGACCAATGTTTTAATGTAATTTAATCCTTTTGACCTTAATATCCTAGATTAAACACGAGTCATCATGAAATATGTCATACTCTTCATAATTTAATCTGTGTTTTCTTGATCAATGAGTAGACTATATGAAACAAATCACTATTTGAGCATGGCCATGCATTTCATAGTCCTACTCAATCAAGAGGACTATGGATATCACCCCTAATAAATAGGAGGGTTAAATTCCATCTAGATCACTCATATTCCTCACACGATTCATGATATGTCCAATAATCACCTTTATAGTCCACCCTATTAAAGGTGACATTTGATGATATCAAAGTACATAAATTCCCGTGTAGTAATATAGTGATTTCAGGTCAGAGGACCATTACATCATTTTCACTATAAGAATTACTAATGACACTTCGCATAATGCTCCACATAGAATTCTCATGGTGGGTCTGTCCAGTACACTGTTCTCTAACATGTACATATGCATTGACTTAATATCTCATATATTTATGACCAATGAGATTTGGTCATCAGTCAATCCACATACTAGTCTCAATGCATCATTGTTGTCCCATCAACAATGATACTCGACTAGGGACATTTAAGAATAATGATACTAATTATAATTATATAATCTCATGTTCAAGTCACAAACTTGAAACTATATAATTTGTATCACTATTCTAAGGATTTTTATTATGTTAACATTTATATAGCGCAGTAAATAAAATCATTCATTTACTCAATCAAATATAATATCAAAATGTTAAGCAATTATATCAAATAATTGGCCTCTAGGGCATAAACTCTAACATTGGTCACCTAATTGCGCGCCAATAGGGAGAAATCCTTCTTAGAAAGCCCCTTCTTTCCTGAGAACGACCTGGTCGATTAATAGTGTGAATTATAATAATGACGATGAAGTTTTGTTTTATTAGTATTATTAATGTAATAAAACAGAAAAGCTTTTTATATAAAATAGAATATTTTTATAAAGTTATTCGTTTTATTAGACTATAAATAAAATATATTATATTCTATTATGCATAGTAAAATATTTTTATATAAAACAGAATACTTTTATAAAGTTAATCATTTTATTAGACAATAATTAGAATAAATTATATTTTATTATGCATAGTGTTTGCATAGTGCCTGCATAATATTTGCGTAGTAAAAATCTTTTTATATAAAACAGAATACTTTTATAAAGTTATTCATTTTATTAGATTATAAATAGAATATATTATATTTTATTTAAAAGATTTTGTTTTTTTATTAAATCAATCTGGACTGTCCGTTTAAAAGTAAATCAATCTGGACCGTTCATGGATTAGTTACTATTCAGTCCATTCTTCTATAAATAGAAGCTCATTCCTTCATTATTTCTTACGAATTCACTGACACTCTAGAGAGAGAAACTATAGAGAGAAAGAAGAAAAGTATTCTGCTACTTCACTACTTCTATATCCAGTTTCTTCTAAGGTAAGGGGTATTATTTCTTTCATATTCATGAAGAGAGCTTCTGTTATTCCATTCTTTATCATTATGTTGGAATAACCTGTCTATGCGAAGTACCTCATACATGGTGAAATTCTTCTGTTATTCCATTCTTTATTATTCTGTTAGAATATCTTGTCTGTGCGTTTTACGTCGAACCTGGTTTCGTCTTTATTATTCTGTTGGAATATCATATCTGTGCGTTTTACGCAGGACCTGGTTCTGTCTTTATTATTCTATTGGAATATCCTGTCTGTGCGTTTTACGCCGGACCTTGTTCCGTTATTTTTTATTCTGTTGGAATAACCTGCCTGTGCGGTCTATCGCAGGCCTGGTGATTTCTTTTGTTATTCCATTCTTTATTATATTCATTTGGTTCAAGTTTTGACTTTTATACTCCATGAAATTAGTGGAATGTCCTTAATATTTGCGCTTCATCCAGTATCTTTTACTCCACAAATAAGTATCCTGTTGAAAATTTGGACGTTATTGGTTACTGGATAAAATAGTTCTTGAACTTATTTTATTGAATTCTTATATCATTGTCATCATCCCCATGTTTATATTATGTTGAAAGTCATATGTGGCCTGTAGTGCATAGATGGACTTGGTATGATTATGACCAAGGATTATTCGGTATAATCATGACCGTAATGCTACAAATGATGTGGTAAAAGTCCTCTTTGGCAAGTAGTGCATTGATAGACAGTTGTTAGTATGATCATGACCATTGATGAATACACGAATATCCTTGGCCCGTAGTGCATAGATAATTTGTGGTTGTGATACTAGTGAATAACCTTGGTCGAAGTGCAGGGATGATGTGGATTATTTATTAAGCTGAGTCCCAGTGATAAAAGTGATGAAAAACCTTTTAAATCATAAAAGATAGTAGATTTTATTCTCTATTTGACTCTTTTAATGGATTGCTTGTTCCGCTGCAGTTAAACTTGACGTCTATTATATTTTATCAATTTAGCATTGTTGAAGATTAATGATAATTTATTCTGCATTATCTTAGTCATAATATTTCTTACTAGACTAGTTGAGCTCACCATTTCTTTCACTATTCTCTTCAGGAAATGAGAACGTAGCCAGGAGTAGTCGGGGAACGGAGTGATGGTCCGAGATGGTGTCTTAGTAGTCCTCACTATTCTATAAAATAGTGTGATAATAAATGTAATGAGGACTTATTCTGAGAGTGAATATTGTCTAAAAGACAATATTTGTATTAAAACTCACAGCTCTTGTTGTATATTTAAGATTGTATTTGTATTCTGTACTATGTATTTGGTAACTCAGAATAGGTGATGTATACCTATTTTGGGGGCATCACAGTTGGTATCAAAGCTTAGGGATATGATCCCTGGCTGAGATGTGAGACAAGAACTAGGAGGGGAGATACGGGGAATTCCTTCGCTAGTATGACCTACCAAAGTTTTTTTGGTATTTAATTGGTCGGTCAGAATATAGGGATAATATGTGATATATTAATTAACCCTTGTTTTGTGGAAGTGTTTGAAAATGGCATCCGAGAATGTTGAGAACATCAATGGAGCACAGAAGACCGTTGAGTCTCCATAGATTAATAATCAAGATAATGTGCTTCAGGAAGGCGACATTCCTCAGGCAAACAACACCACTGACCAGATGATGAACGATGGAATGTTTAGAGGCTTTATGCAATTCATGCAACATCAGGCAAAAATGGCTCCTGTCCAAAATGCAGGTGGAAACACTGGAAACTCTCGGACTGTCACCGCTAAGCAGTTCAAGGAACTAGGACCACCGGAGTTTTTTGGAGAGCCAAAACCACTTAAGGCGGAGACGTGGATAAAGCAGATCTGCATGATATTTGAAGTCTTAGGATGCTCCGAGGAGCAAAAGGTTCCCTTTGCCACCTTCAGGTTGCGTGCAGAGGCAGATTATTAGTGGGAATATGTAAAACGTACTCAACCTGCCGCGCTGAAGATGACTAGGGAGAAGTTCCAGAAATTGTTCAACGACAAGTACTTTCCCAAAAGTATCATCACATGAAAGAGTTAGAGTTCATCAAGCTGGAGCAAAACAACATGACCGTGTCGTAGTACGAAGCCAAGTTTACCTAGTTGTCCCGGTTTGCGTCCCATTTGGTTGATAATAAGGAGAGAATGATGTGAATGTTTCTAGGAGGTTTGAAACCAGAGATACGTCAATATCTTATCTCTCATAAACTGTGTTTGTATTCAGATGTTGTTAATAGGGCTCAGTTATTGGAGTACGATAATGAGTCCACCCAACCAAAAGAGAGCAGCCAGCAAAATGATAATAATAGTGATAACAATCATTGAAGCGGTGATAAGTATGCCGAAGAGATGAGGATACCTTGACTTTATTTCAGATTCTAACTCTTGAGGTATAGCCTTTGAGTGTTAAATACGATCCATTTTATCCAAGATTTTAACACGTATCTCCTCATACGTTAAATCTTCTGCTATCTCGTCCGATTCTAAATCAATAATGTGGTTCGAGTCTTTCACATATTTACGTAACGTCGATACGTTAAAAACGTTATGAACACACGACATACTTGGGGGTAAAACGAGTCTATAGACCATAGTTCCTACTCGATCAAGGATTTCAAATGGGCCAATAAAATCGAGGGTTGAGATAACGCCTTCTTAAATCTTCTTCTTCACATTCATCAAATTCGGGTGTGTAGCTTGAGCGGATTTAATTTTATCGATTAAAGTCGATTCTAATCGTATATTCATTATCTTCATGTGGGTCCCTAGAGTCTTTAACTCTATCTTCATTATTTGTAAGTTATAATAAATGAGTCTTTGTGTTAACAACATCGCACTCGTAAACGCATACGATCTTCTACTCAAAGCGTCAGTTACCACGTTCACTTTTCTACAATGATATTAAATGGTACGATCAAATTCTTCAATAGCTTGAGTCAACGTCTCTGGCGTATGTTACGTTTATTTTAGTTGAAGAAATATTAGAGGGTTTTAAGAAATGTGTTTTGTACTGGGGTCAATACAAAATTCGATTTCACGCTCTAGGGGTAGGCTAGGAAGTCTTCAAGGATACGCTAGGAAATTTATTAATAATAGAATATCATTCTAAACTGTGACCCTCATCCAAGACTTGGATAACACGTCACATTTATACCAACTGTGACTTCTATCCCTTAACCTGGATAACACCTCATAATGATACCTATCAACTTGCCATCTTCATTCACGACGTCACCTACAGAAAGTCTGGCTTCGGTGCATTCCACACAAGGAAGTCAACAACAAAAAGATCGGGGCTCTTTACTTATGGCTTGATATAACAGTGATTGACTTTAGTTATTTGGTTACTTGAATTCGCATAACAGGTTGGTTAGAAATATGAAAGCTAACAACCTTACGAAAAGCATGATGATTAGTTAACCAATCGATTCCTAGAATCACATCAAAGGAAAGTATTTTCAAAGAGATAAGATCTACAGGTAACGTGAAAATGTCGATTTGAATCAACAAGATTTATAAACAGTGGAGGTAACGAAGGATCCTACTAACGACATTTCAACCAATAAGTCAAAGTCTAACTTCTCTGGAGTCAAATTTAAACGTTGAACGCAAGCAAGAGAGATAAAATAATGGGTAGAACCGGTAATCTTATAATGTATAGACTTTGCAAGAATTTATAATTAATTAACCCGTGCTAACTTCGTCCGGGTTACTGACATTTTGAGAAGTCACGAAAAATGTTCTCCCTTGCACTATCGGTTTTGACTTTTCTGGAATGGTCTTTGGTGCCTCCATCCTAGCTGAACTTGTCTTCGGTGAACGACAAAATTGAGCTAGGTGACTTTCTTTTCCACAATTATAACATGCTTTGGACGACATCGCGCTATTTGGACTGATATGTCCCTCCCCTCCGCATTTGAAACATATGATAGGTGGTCGTTATCCATCCTTAACAACAGGTGCTGATGCTGATGTCTTTCCATCATTGTAGAATTTTCTCTTCTTAAAATGTCCATTCTTATTGTTTTGGCCATGATTACCACCGAAGTGGTTACCATTTCTGGCATGTTAATTCCCTTCACGCTTATTGTCATCTCTTCGATGACTGCTATCACTAGTATTATCATTTTTCCAGCTGCTCTCTTTTGGTTGGGTTGACTCACTATCGCGCTCCAGTAACTGAGCCCTATTAACAACATCTGAATACAAACAATGTTTATGAGAAATGAGGTATTGACGTATCTCGAGTTTCAAACCTCTTAGAAACATTCGCGTCATTCTCTCCTCATTATCAACTAAATGGGACGCAAACCAGGGATAACTCGGCAAACTTGGCTTCGTATTGCGATAAGGTCATGTTGTTTTACTCCAGTTTAATGAACTCTACCTCTTTCATGTGACGAATACTTTCTGGAAAGTACTTGTCGTTGAACAATTCTGGGAACTTCTCCCAAGTCATCTTCGGTGCGGCAGGTTGAGTATGCTTTACAGATTCCCACCAGTAATCTGCCTCTACACGCAACATGAATAGTCGCATGACCCCATACGTATGTCATCACATAACATGAAAATCAGTTTCTAATATATTATCTCCTTTAAAGAACAAAATTGGAAATCTTATTTTGGATTTATGGTTATAAACATTTATCCATCATAGGATCCTTTCATTAACATGATTATTAACACATGATTACTATAATGGACATGTATTACATATTAGGGTAACAATATAAGAATACACCATCCCTCAAATTAACAACAAAAAATTGATCCTACTGTAGGGTGGCGCGGACCATACTTTGTTTGTACTAAGGAGTGGCGCGGCCACGCTGCTCCTGGTGCAAACCAAGATTAATACACAGAAGCTAGGCCAGACTTATACACACAAGCACCCTTAAGATAACACTTGCATAATCTTACATGACATGATGTCTATGACTAGGCTTGGTCTCTTCTATGGCCATTTCAAAATTCTCTTAATACACAGGTTTTGTTTTCAGAAAAATTTTATCTCAGCAAAGCTAAATGACCAATGTTCTATAATCTACTCATGGTTAATCATTATATCACATAATGAAGTTAATAAACCTTAAATATTCATGCTCAAGTTATTCTAACCATGTATTCCATTTCAACATAGTCTTTATCTCTTTAGAAATCTTTTGAAACTACGTTTGACTAGTTCATAACATGTTTAACTAAATGGATGCACACATCAATCATATATAGATGCATAAAATGTCCTATCATGATGGTCCATAAGTTCATAATACTAATAGGGTATTCCCCAACAAAGTTGGTTTTCGACTTCAACATTTTTATTGAAAATCTCATGTTAAATCAACTACGCATGCAAAGTTAATTCATTTACTATACATCATGCCCTCCTATATACACACTAGAACATATAAGCATGCTCATAAGTTCATATATAATTTATCAAGTTTTTATTTCAAACCTTAAGTCTCCGTTAGTAAATCATCAAAACTTAAGCATATAAAGTAAGTCCATGTACTCTATGTCATGCTTTCACGTTTGTAGATTTTGATTATGATAGTATGCTTCCAAGCTCAAAACTCAATGTATACATAGTTTGCTTACACATAGCCTTTTACTTGAAATTTTCCCTTTTAATCATGCTTGAATATCTCATACTATTTCAACAATATAAACTAGTATTTTTGTCATTTATCAGAACTTAACATGTTGAGGCTTAAGGTCAGAACATATATTACACTATGTTTATCATACTAGTTTCCAAATCTTTAAGTTTTCTTTGAATGCCTACTAACCCAAGCTAAAATAACTTACTATGTTCATAATAACATCTATTCGTGTCCTAAGTTCATTTATATACATAATCAAACTTAAGTAACATGCTCATGACATCTTAAGGAGCCACATCAATAACTGTGATAGGCAACCCGCGCGGCCGCGCGATGAAGGACTAGGTAAGTGGCGCGGCCGCGCCACTTTGTCTAGAGGTAAAAAAAATATGACTCTGCTTTTGTAGAGCCTTTATCACAAGCATTGACAACATCTTCTGCTACAACACAAACTACTTCTAGACATGCATACACACTTAATTAACATAATGGAAGGTTATCTTCCACCAATTACAGAGAATTCATGAGAATTAAAAGAATTTGTCAAAACATAACTCAAGAACACATAAATAGAATATATAACTTCTTGAAGCTTAATTGAATTCCTCAACACACTGATTATACTTCCCTCAATGCTCAAAGGCTCTCACTCTCAACTAAGACAATTTTTCATGTAACAGAGAATGAGAAGAGGAGGGTGCTTTATATAGAGAATTGGTTGTCTAGGTAATGCTCTTACACCATGGTTTGATTTAGTGGAGAATGGAAGGATAAAAGGGTTATAGAGGAGTTGTTCAACCACCATTTCATAGCCATCATCACTGCTAATTCTAGCCTTCAACTGCAGACTCATGTTTGTGTATATAGAGTGAAGCTATTGTTTAAGCATTGTGTTGGTCACTTAATATGGGACACAATTTTAATTCATAACATTTATTTATAAAATGCTTACTTTGGTTACTTGAACTTCCAAAATGTAATTTTAATGTGTTAATGCTACTACACAATGGAAAGTTATGAATTATTTATGTACTCACATCATATACTCTATGTACATTAGTCCAGTCTAATTACTTTTTATAACATGTATGTACTCAATTTAATTGGTCACTAATAATTCTATATCATCATAAAACCTTATTATTTCAATTAGATTCACTTATTGAAATAATTTATAATTCTTTGACATAGTACATCTTTAATGTTTCCACACATACTTATTGTCACATAAGCAATTATTTATGAAACTTATAATTTCCTACACTTTACTAAATAGTTTTTTATATATTATATAGTTAAACTAAGTGTCACAATACACTTTCTGTTTAATGTAGGAACTATATGTTAACATATCTTACACATCAATTAAATAGATAATACATAATCTAATTATGTAATGTAAGTTATTATTTACATTAACAATTAATTAATAATATAATATTAATTAACTAATTTACTTAAATCCTCATTCTCATGCCACACAAGGCATCTTACAATTCTCATCATCATTTCCACATTTTCTCAATTCTTATAAATTCAATTTAAATTAGTTGAATTATTTATTTCACAAGTACATCATTATTTATATTCAAATAAATAGTCATTCTCTTATTTTATCAAAATAATATGTATTCATGAAATTCTCGATTCTTACAGTTAGCATAGTCACAACGGGCTTGGGATCTTACTTTTCTTACAAGCTTTTCCTCCAAGCTTTCATTCTTTTGAGTTTGTGGTTGATTTTTTGTGATAGAGAAGAGGAGACTTGCATGCTCCTAACTGAACAACTGTCGTGTGACTTGGTGTTGATGTATCACTAGTTCTGCCAGTTGATTGACATGTTCATCGATAGACTTCAATTCCCATTCTATCACAAACTGGAACTCTAAATAATCCAACTTACCAGAATTATCTTTGCTAATTTGGGGAGAACCACCCATATATCTGAGGTAATTGGAACTCTCTCCACTCCATCTGTTGATCATGTTGACATCCTCTTCCTTGTTTTGAGGGAGAGGATTATCGTGAACATGTGGTTGCTTGGGCTTTGTCACCACGATCTCACCACTGTCTATTAAATCTTGGATCTTATGCTTGAGGGCCCAACAATGTTGGATGTCATGTCCGGGAGCTCCAGAATGGTAATCACACTTCTTGCTTATATTGAAACCCTTTCCACTTGGTTTGGCTAGTAGAAAGAGATGGGTAATTTTCTTCTGCGCTGTCAGAAGTTTGAAAATGTTTTCTAATGAGTCCCCTCAGGGTGTGAACACTCTTGGACGTCTGACTTCTGCACTTTTTGGAAATTGAGGATTTGAGGATTATGCTTGAAAAGGGAATAGTTTCTCCTTTGAATATGAAAGTTTGGATTGCCTCTTTGAGTTTGTCCTTGCAACACAAAGGAGACATCCTCTTCTTTCTTCTTATGGACCCTCCGAGGGCTGTTCCCATAATTCCAACTTGGATATGCTCAACTAAAACTTTTAAAGCAATGAAGGTCTTAAATCTTCCCTGATTTTAACACCATCTCTGTCATTTCTCTATGTTTGATCATTTCTGAGAATGGTTTTCCTATACCTGCTAGGACCCTCTCATAAAATGGAGCTTCTTAAATTTCTATGAAGGTCATCACTATCTCAATCTCTACCATGGATGGGATTACTTGAGCAGCCAGACGCCTCCATCTTTGGGCATACTCTCTAAATTACTCATTATTTTGTTTTCTGACTTTGGTAATCTGATACCTATCTAGAGCCATTTGAGTTTAAAAGTTGTATTGATTGAGGAAAGCATGGGCTAATTCCTCCTAGCTATGGATTTTGGAGTTATCCAATCTGGCATACCATGCTCTGGCTTCTCCAGTTAGACTCTTGAAATAACTGCATTCTCAATTTTTCATTCTCGACGTAGGATTCGAGTTTTCTATTGAAAACTTTTAAGTGAGTGTAGGGATCTCCCAATCCATTATATTTCTCGAAATCGGGAGCCTTGAATTTTTTTGGATAATGAACCCCAGGGAAGATACAAAGGTCTGAATAGCTAACGCTTCCATGGGTTCAATCCCTTTGATTGACTAAATGGTCTCTTCAATTTGTTAAACCTTCTTCCAAATATCACTAGTGTCTTGATCTTCTTTGAGATGGGTGATTTCAAGGGTTTTGTTGGACTTCTCAGTCTAAGACTCGGGTATTGGAACTTCTCTATTCGTACCCTGGATTCCTCCCTATGCAGAGGATTTAGTTTGGATGGGTAATTGTGGACCCTGAGTTTGTTTGTTTAGTTCTTTCAGAAGAACAACCAACTCTGTTATTTGATTCCTTAATCCTTCAAACTCCTTCTCGGGAAACAGGGGTAGGATCAGGCTGGGACACTTGTAGATATGTCTGACGATGGGCTTAGTGCCTTTTTGGACTTTGAACGGGTAACGGGACCAATCGTTTCCATACAAAAAAGACTACGTAGTTAGTTTGTAAATATATATATATATATTAAGGAGTAAAATGACACGAAGTAAACTCCAAGCCAGATAGAAATGTAAATATATATTGTAATAAACCTGAATTTCAATTCACTTTATATATATGTACATTATTGATAATTAAAACTTTGTGCTATACAGTGATTTAAAATGTGATAACATATGTGAAGTGGTGCATGGCTCAATAAACATATATACTATAGTTATAGATATATACATTTATATATTTCATTAAAAATGAAAGCTTCATAACTTAATTATACATTAGATGAGATAATTAAATAACCTAAGGGTCATGGTAATAAGGAAAAGTTAGTATTTAATATGTATACTAACTTAAGTTGGTAATTTATTTATTTCAAGTGACTAATAATTTTAAACCTAATTAGGTTATGAGCTAAAGTCACATGCATAAGTAATTAAATTCCATAAGTTTTGGAATGGAAACCATAAATAAACAATTAGAGTAATATATATTAAAATTGTTAAACTATGTTTATTACATAGCCCAAACAATTAAAAGATAAGCCCAAAAGAAATAAAATGCAAGCTCATACTTAGCCCACTTGATTAAGGGTATTTTAGACCTTTGATTAATCAAATTTGTGTAATAAAATAAAAGCAAACTGGAGGGATTATGGGGGCTAAGGTGACTGGCTATATAATCCTTTTAAGGCAAGGAAATTAAACTAATCATGTTCCAAAATTAGAAACTCTTACACATAAGGACAAGTGTGTCAAGCTCTCATTGGTGAAACATCAAATTAGCCTCCTTAATGACATGATTAGGCATGATTAGGAAGGGATAAGGCTAACCCTTTTATCCAAGGAGCAAAAGAAACATGAGGTATATTAGTATCCCATTTCATTTCACCAACATCTTCATTTCATTTTCATTCTCCACCATTCTTCTTCTTCTTCTTCTATTTTTTTCTCAACTAGCCAAAGACACAAAGAGAGAAGAGAGAGAGAGAGAGAGAGAGAGAGAGAGAGATTCAGTTCTAGAGAGGAAGAGGAGTATATAGTTCATGCATCCCAAGTTCCTAACCTACTTTATAAAGAAAAGAAGAGCATCCCACAAGATAAGGTAAGAAATCAAACCCTAGATTTTATATTTTGTATGTTCCATGTGATCTTGTAAGAGATTCATGGAAGTGCAAGTCCTAATAGGCTAGAGTCTTATATGAATGATAAATCATGAGTATAATATATTTAACATGTCTATCTATATAGTTTATGTTGGAAAATTTTGGAAAAAGGAAGCTAAAGTAGTTTATGGGAAAACATAATTTAAAGGGGTGATCTATGCTTTTCCTTTTGAAATCTACTTATTTCTGTGTATGCAAGAACTATGAGTTAAGAGAAAAAGCATTTAGAAGCATGTAAAAATTTTAAAAAATGAGCAAGATGTGGATTTATTACGAAAACACCTCAACTAAGAACTCATGTGCAAGAACAGTCACTTCTGTGCTAATTTCCGAGACCTAAAACAAAACCAAAATTGATGTTTGATGCAGGAAAATTATATTTTGGGAAGATACGAATCCAACAAGTCTAATTAGACCCAAATCAGAGTTGTATATTTCATTTTATTCAAGTTTTAGTGAAGGACCCCAAATCTAGAAAAAAATCAAAATTCTTGAAAACCTACTGTCGATTCAGCAGAACCGAATCAACCAGAATATTTTGGTGACCGGTTAGACCACTTTTCAGCCGGTTCCGGTGGTGGTTCTTGGATCCAAATTTTTCTAAAGTTCTGAAGAATATTAAAATATTTATCCAAAATTTTTCTGAGCAATTAGCTAATTATTGAGTAATTAGTGGTTTAAACTCATTTAAAATCATATTAAACTTTCTAATTTATAATTTTCAATGCAATTAATTGATTATTAAACTAATTACATGTAATTAACTATTTAATTATTATCTAAGTGCTATTGGGTGATAATTAAGTTTAGATATCATTAATAAAGTAACTATTGATTATTTAATTAAGATTAATTAATAAATAAAGTTAAACCATTGATTAGTATTAAATAATGGTTAAAGAATGCTTAAGTAAGATTATGTAATAATTACTTACTTACATTGACATAAAATTTATAAAGTAATTATTTATTATTTAGTAAATATTAAATAATAAATAAGAATAAATGATAATTACTTATTCTTAAGTGTAAGATCCTAACTTTTATGAATAAAGATGAATTTTCTATAAATATCATTTTTGAATATTAAGGAGTGAATTTGATATAATGTTATAGTTGTGGTAATATATATAAATTTATAAAATACGCAAGTTGTTATATTATATTCGATTGGTCGGGGAATATTCGTTTTAACAGGGAATATTCGTAAGACTATACAATCATTCGTGGACTCCACACAAGAATTATTGTCGGATTGAGAAAACGACAAAAATATCTTTTTATGAAAATAACGACGGAAGTTTTACCGTTAACTGTTGAAATACCCGGTGTTAAAAGTACAGTAATACGCATGGTTGCATAGTAGCACGCGATATTGATTATTGATGCTTACGTGAGAAGTCACTCAGTTTTATTCAATTATTCCTACAGTAATTACTGCATAGTATCTCACGTTATTTGATTCAATTATTGTCGATATTTTATATATTATTAAATCAATAATTGAGATGATACAGTTATTCATATTATTATTAGCAATATTCACGATGTCTAGAAAGTTCTGTCGAGGAGAGGTTTGGTCACCTAATTGCGTGCCAATACAGAAAAATCCTTATTGGAAAGCCCCATTGTGACGCCCCCAAAATAGGTACACATCACCTATTCTGAGTCGCCAAATACATGGTACAAAAATATAAATACAACTTAATAATACAACTGTCGTGTAAAATACGACAAAACATAGCTGAGAGTTTAAACAATAATATTACCTTCTAGACAATATCCACTCTCAATGGAGTCCTTATTACATTTATTATCACACTATTTCACAGAATAGTGAGGACTACTAATGCTATCATCCGGATCATCACTCCGTTCCCCGACTTGTCCCAGCTATATTCTAATTTCCTGAAGAGAACAGTGAAAGAAAGGGTGAGCTCAACTAGCCCAGTAAGAAATATTATGACTAAGATAATGCAGAATAAATTATCAATAGTCTTCAACAATGTTAAACTGATAAAATACAATAGACATCAAGTTTAACTGCAGCGGAACAAGCAATCCATTAGAAGAGTCAAGTAGAGCATTAAACCTACTATCTTCTATGATTTAAAAAAAAATTCATCAACTTTATCGCTGAGACTCAGCTTAATAAATAAACCACATCATCCCTGTACCACGACCAAGGATATTCATGTAATCATCAATGGTCATGACTATGCCGAATAATCCTTGGTCATAATTATACCAAAAACTGTCCATCAATGCGTTACAGGCCATTGAGGACTTTTACCACCTCATTCGTCACATTACGGTCATGACTATACCAAATAATCACTGGTCATAATCATACTAAGTCCATCTATGCACGTAAGCCAAAGATGACTTTCATTACAATGTAAGCATGAGGATGATGACAATGACATAATAATTCAATAAAACAAGTTCAAGAATTAATTTATCCAAGAACTAATAACGTCCAAATTATCAACATGATACTTCTTTGTAGAGTAAAATTTAAGAATGCTCAGAAGAATATTTCCAATAAAAGATAGTGGATGAAGCGGAAATATCAAGGATATTCTACTAATTTCATGGATTATAGAAGCCAAAACTTTAACCAACTGAGTATAATAGAATATATGAATCTACAAATGGATTTTCACCCGCCATGCGGTAATCCACGTATACAGATCATTTCCACAATTTAATAAGAAATGAATAAAAATGATCATTCACCATGCATGTGGTAATCCACATAGAGGGGTTATTCCAACAGAATAATAAAGAATGGAATAACAGAAGGATTCACCATGCGTGCGATAGACTGCACAGATAGGTTATTCCCAACAGAATAATAAATAATGGAACCAGGTCCGGCGTAATACGCACCGACAGGATATTCTAACAGAATAATAAAGAATGGAGTAAAAATAGAAATCATCATGCATGTGATAGATCGCATTGAGAGGTTATTCCAACAAAATAATAAAGAATAGAATAACAAAAGAAATCACCTTACATGCGATAGATCGCACAAACATGTTATTCCAATAGAATAATAAAGAATGGAACCATGTTCGGCGTAACGCACATACAGGATATTCCGACAGAATCATAAAGAATAGAATAACAACTAGAAATTACCAGGTATACGGTAAAACCGCGTATACAGGTTATTCCAACAGAATAATAAAGAATGGAATAACGACAGACTTCACCAGGTATACGGTAATACGCGTATACAGGTTATTCCAACAGAATAATAAAGAATTGAATAACAACATACATCACCAGGTATACGGTAATCCGTGTATACAGGTTATTCCAACAGAATAATTAATGGAACCAGGTCAGGCGAAATTCGCACCGACAGGATATTCCGATAGAATAAAAAAGAACAGAATAATAGAAGAATTTCACCATGTATGTGGTACTTCGCATAAACAGGTTATTCCAACATAATAATAAAGAATGGAATAATAGAAGAATTTCACCAAGTATGCGGTACTTCGCATAAACAGGTTATTCTAACATAATAATAAAGAATTGAATAACAGAAGTTCTATTCATGAATACAAAAGAAATAATACCCCTTAACTTAGAAAGAAGTTGGATACTGGAGTAGTGAAGTAGTAGAATATTTTGTTTCTTTCTCTCTATAATTTCTCCTCTATAATTATTGCTCTATAGCTTTCTCTCTCTAGAGTTTTAGTAAATTCGTAAGAAATAATGAAGGAATGAGCTTCTATTTATAGAAGAATGGACTGAATAGTAACTAATTCATGAACGGTCCAGATTGATTTACTTTTAAACGGACGGTCCATATTGATTTACTATTAAAACTTAAAGCAACGGTCCATACTGATTTACTATTTAAAACTTTAAACCAGCGATCCATATTGATTCACTATTATAACTTTCCACCAGTGGTCCATATTGATTCACAACTTCAACCAACGGTCTATAAAATTAGCACATCTCCTAATGGAATAATATTGTACCCAAAAATGATTTGGACAGAAAAGAAATATATTTTAGTTCGGGTGAATAGTATCCTATGAATAGTAAATCATGAATAGTAACTCGTGAATAGTAATTCATGAATAGTACTCTGACACAAAAAGTGTCCCGAATACCCGATTAAACAATATAACCTCCAGACATCAATTATCATCGGAATAGATGTTAATTCTACTAACACAAATAATCTCAACACAATGAAACTATCAAATTCATCTTTAATCAACACGAGCTTATTCATCATTAATATTATAACTCACAATATTTAACAACCAGGTTGTTCCCATGAAAAGAGGAGGCTTTCCAATAAGGATTTCTCCCCATTGGCGCGCAATTAGGTGACCAAACCTCTCCTTAACAAAACTTCTAGACATTATAAATATTGTAATTTAATAATATGAACAACTTTGTCGTCTCAATTATTGATTTAATAATATATCATATTATGCAGATGATACTGTGACAATAACTGAATCAATAATATGAGAGATATGATGCAACAATTATTGTAGCAATAATTGAGTATAACTAAGTGAATTCTCACGTAAGCATCAATAACCAATACCATGTGCTACTATGCAACCACGCATATTACTGTACTTTTACTACCGAGCAATTCAATAGTTATAACGGTAAAACTTCCGTCATTACTTTTATAAAAAGATAATTCTGTCATTTTCTAAATAAGACAATACTTCCATTGTGGGTTCACCAATGATTGTATTGTCGTACGAATATTTTCGACAAAAAGAATATTCCCCGACCAAACGAATATTTTATAACAACTTTCATACTTTACAAAATTTGTAAATATCACCCACAACTTATAACATTATATCAAATGCCACACCATAATATTAAAAAAATATTTCGAGAAATTTAAATCTTTATTCATAAAATCTGGGGTCTCACAATCATCTTTCCTGAGAACGATCTGGTTGTTAAATATTGCGAATTATAATAATGATGATTAATGTTGTTAAAAATATTGAGGGGATTTTTATGAAGTAATTGATGTAAATTTTGCTTAATTTTTGGACCCCCATGTACCCATTTTTCAAAATAATCGATAGAAATTTAATCTTTATTATAAAAGTGGGGCCACATGTGGGGCCCATAGGTGAAAGAAAAAATGAAATGTCCTAGGAAGGATTTTAAATTATTTTCACATGAAGGAGTACTGTTTAGTATATATATTATAATAATTTTTGTTTTTTTAAGAAAAATAGAATATATTATATTTTATTATGCATAGTATTTGCATAGTGCCTGCATAGTAACTGTATAGTGAAAATTAATTTTTTTGCCGAATTTTTGTTGCGTCCGTGAACCTCCCTACTGTGTACACGTGATTTTCTAAATTCAACTAGTATCCTTCCATTCTCCTATAAATAGGATGCTTAGTTAGAATTGAAAATCACACCAGAATCAGAGAATTCTTTATCTATAATATGAGCGTATTTCTTTCAAGTTTTAGAAAGTTTTGAGCGTAGAAAATAGTTCAAGTTTTCTTCAAGAATATCCCCGCTATACCAGTTGAAATGTGACAACCCGAGAATTTAGAAAAAAATTAAAATCATAATTAATTGGTTTAAGGTTCAATATTAGAACCTAGACATAAAATAAGTGTATGCGTTTGATATTTTTAGGAAGGAAATTTGAGTATTTCAAAATTCTATGAAGAATTTTGGTGAATTATTCAGGATTAAGTGTATATGTGAATATTTTCTGTGTATATGGTCATTTATGTGTTTAGAATGTGGTTAAGGATCAAGGGTTGACCTGATAAATTTTATCAGTGTCAAACCCTAGTGTTATATTAAGAACGTCAATGTTCAGTTAGAAAACCATAACGTCTGATAAGAAACCCTAAAACTGATTTTGAAACCCTAATTTCGGTTCTGGGGATTTCGAAACCCTATTTCGGAATATGAAACCCTAATTTAGGAGCTCAAAGATAAGTATAAAGGTTTTTATGTTATTGATTATATGTTTAATTAGGGAAAACCCTAATGAATTACTTGAAACTCTAATAATTAGAAAATCTAATTATTAGAAACTCTAATTGTTTTGTTTGAAACCCTAAGGTACAATTATGGACTTAATTACTAAATTAGCAATTTTAATTAGGATATATTAATCATAATTAGCAAGATTAAATTTATGATTAGGAAATCATAATATAATTATAGAATCCTAATTATAATTTAGAAATATTAATTTTCTATTTTAAAATCCTAAATCGAAATCCTAGAAATTTAATTTGCAAAAATTTATGGGTTAAACCCTAAACCTTAAGGGTCAAACCCTAAACCCTAAGGATTTGGATAATTTACATAGATGCCATTAAATTTAAAAGTCTAGTGACTAAATTGCCCTTGTTGCATTATTGGATGTTGCTTGTAGATCTTGCCATATATTGGCAAGTCACCTACCCTAGATCAGCCACATGCTAAAAATCTCAGCAATCTCAGCCCCTTACATCATATAGATACATTGTATCAAAATATAAATAATTCAAGAGAGAGAAAATTTATTATATAACTTCATTTGTGGCAAACTCTCAACCCACACTTTCTCTCTCTAGACCCACGAAAATATGAAGTATATCAGTTCCTAGAATGATCACAAGCAAGCTAAGAACAGATCATGATGATCATATTCAAGATCATAGCATCAAAGTAGTAAAAACCCTAAATCTTAAAAAAATTATGATCTGTTGTTTGATGTTGTGATTTGTTGTTTACAAATGTGTTATACGGTGTCATTTAGTGATCAGGGATGTTAGATCCCAGATCCATAACATCAAAGTGCTCGAAAAATCATGTTTTCAAAAATCTGGAAAAAGTTGAAATTGTGGCCTGACAGTCATATGTCAGAGCCTCTAGATTCTTTTGTGTTTTAATTTTTGGATTTGTTCTATGCCATGTAGGCTTTGATCTAAAACTTGAATCTGGGTTGGGTCATGTCTAGATCTCTTGTTATATGCACTCAAACTTCGTTGACCAAGCACGAAAAAGGGTTTCTGGGCAACCTAGAAACCCAGCAATGGTGTGACAACGTTTTGCAGGTGTTAGATCTTGTTGTGTTTTGTTAGTTTGGTCATGTTGTTAGGTTGTTGTTGTAGAGGGGTATATTAACTACGCATGTATGCCTTTAGATCACCCAGATCCGTAACAAAATCATAGAAATTCGTGGCCAAACAACCGTTGACCAAATTGCTCAAGAACATTTTTGGAAAACCCAAAAATGTTCTAGAACAGTTCCTGGCCTGCACTTTGACCGGCCTAAAGTTTCCTTTTATGTTGTTGTTAAACTTATCTGATAATATAGAGTTGTTTACTGACATCTCTACTACAAATTTGAACATTCATATCACACAAATCAAGCTTAGGATACGTGTTACAAGGATTGAAATGTACTTAGTCTGTTCTTTATTTCTGGAAAACCCTGAAATGAAGAACAACCTCAATAAGGTTTTTGTGTGTCAAGATCTCTTTGATTTGTTATATTTTGGCTATGAAACTTTATTTGAATTGTAGTATTACATAAATATTACGATACTAACACTTTAGACAATCTAAAAACTTATCGAGCATGAAATTATGGGTGGTTAAACCACCTACGCTGCAAACTGTTATGAGTTTCTGGGTTTGGGCTCAAGAATGCGAAGAACACCAACAGCGACCGATTTGTCGCCTAAAGCCCCTATAGTGACACTTAATTTTTGAAATTAATTATTTTAATTAATAAATAGATAAAAATGATTTTTAATTATTAAAAATACAAAATAAATTACTAAAAATTATTTTAAAGTCTGAAAATTAGTTTTAAATTATTTTGAGTATATTTTATAAATATTTAATATTTATGGAATATAAATGGTATTTAATTTATTTAATTATAATATTAAATAAATTATTTAAAAATGATTTTAATACATGAAAAATCATGAAAAATTATATTATGGTATAAGAAAATATTTCAAGATATTTTTAATGACTTTTAATATTTTGTAATGAATTTCATTAATTAATTAATATTAATGATAATTAATTTATTTAATGAATATATTAAATAAATTATGGAAAAATAGAATTAATGATTTAAAAATCATATAAAAATGATTTAAGTGTTATAAAAATATTTGAAGTTATAAAATATAACTTTTGATATTTTTTTATGAAAATATTAATATTTTAATATTAATAGAAATTATCGAAAAATGAAGTTAATTGTTTAAAAATCATATAAATATAATTTTAAGGTATCAAAAATACTTTGATATATTATAATATTATGTTATGATTGTCATTAATATTTAATATTAAATAAATATTAATGATAAGAGAATAATATGGTATTTATATTATATAAATATGATATTAATGATTGAGAAATCATGATAAATGGTAATAATTATTTAAAAATTATTACGAGTTAATGAAAAATATTTTGACTGATAATATAATTATCTAAGATAATTTTTAATTGATTAGATAGAGTTTAATTGAACTTAGACTAAAGATTTGTCTGACTAGACCGTCGGGATGTTAGAATTTTGTCGGGCTCAAGTCAGACTGAAATAGTTTGACCTGATACGATGTCTTATGTCTGTTGTAGACTGATATGGTTATGTGTTATGTGTTTAGGTTATTCTATGTATATATATATATATATATATATAATAGTATTATATTGTGATGATATTATTCTAATTTGTATATCGATATTATTTATATATTAGGTCTTCAGACAAATCTTAATAAATTGGGTAATAGTAATCGACTGAACATGCAAGTTTTCCTTAACTCGATCTCGAGTTGTTTCATTCAAATATACTTATGGTTAATCATTGTTGATTGCCATGTCTAAGAATTGTTAAATTGTACTTTGTACATATTACATGTATTAATCAGGTATGAAAGGCTAATCACCTTCATTACCATTCGGTCCAAATATAATTGATATGTTTATGTTAAATGTTCTTCAGCTATGCAAGTTTGTTCATGCTAATTCACAACTATATTGTTGAATTATAGCCAGCTTATTATTCAATTCTTTCAATCATGATATATCTTTAAATAAATTTATACTTGCTGGGAAAACTTATGTTCACCCTTACTATATCATGATAAATATTGCAGATTAAGGCGAATACATCGGATACAAGGAAAGGTTAAAGACACTTCCAGCTTTAAGTTAATGTGTGTAGCTAGATTTGTAATAGTATTGTATGATAATAATGTTATATGTTAGACAGGTTATGAATTGTGTATAAGTTAAGGTTACTCGACCTTAGGGAATAGTGTGTAAATTTTATTGTATAAACAATTTATGTTTATATCTTCCGCAATAGTTATAGAAATAGTTTACCAGATCCGTGGTGATTTAGGACCCGGATTTGGGGCTGTTACATGGAATACTCTTCTTTTCAAGGTAAAGGATGTTATTTTTGTTCAATATTCATATGAAATAATATTTTCTTCCATACTCTGTAGTATGTAAGTAATATTATTTCGTTTTAAATTCTGAATTCTATACTCATTTTGTTAAAGTTTTAGCTTCTATACTCAATAAAATTAGTAGAATATCCTTGATATTTGTGCTTCATCCAGTATCTTTTCATGAAAATATTATTCTGAACATTCTTGATAAGTTTTAACTTTTTCATGCCAGAGTACTATTCACGGGGTTACTATTCCTAAAGTACTATTCACATGGTACTATTCATGTAAGACCCCGAATTTTATGAAATAAAAATATTAAATTTTCTTATAATTATTATTTTATTTAGTAAATGGTTAAATTGATAAAAGGATTAAATTAAGGGTGATATGTGAAAGTCGATAAAAGGATTATTCATTTGGTCGTGGAATATTCGTTTGGTCGGGAAATATTCTTTTTGTTGGGAAATATTTTTATGATGACACAATCATTGGTGGACCCAACAACATAATTATTGTCGGAGTTAGAAAATGACAAAATTATCTTTTTATAAAAATAACGACGAAAGTTTTACCATTAACTGTTGAAATACCCGGTTATAAAAGTACAGTAATACGCGTGATTTCATAGTAGCACACGGTATTAATTATTGATGCTTACATAAGAAGTCACTCAGTTATACTCAATTATTGCTTCAGTAATTGCTGCATAGTATTTCATGTTATTGATTCAATTATTGTCACAGTATCATCTGTACAATATTTTATATTATTAAATCAATAATTGAGACGATAAAGTTATTCATATTATTATTTATATTATTGACGATGTCTAGAAAGTTTTGTCGAGGAAAGGGATTTGGTCACCTAATTGCGCCCCAATAAGGAGAAGTCTTTATCGGAAAGCCCCCTCTTTCCTAGGAATGATCTGGTTGTCAATATTATAAGTTATAATATTAATGACGTATAATTGTTGAAAGATTAAGAAAATGTGTTGATTAAAGATAAAATGATTTGTATTAAATATTTATTCAATCTTTGATATAAATAAGAAGTCTGTTATGCGACGTTTGTTATAAATTTGCTTTATTCTATGGGGCCCATATGTCATCATCTAAGAGTCACTTTTGCCAATAGTACTTGCCTTTAACAGACGTTAAACCACTTGTCATTTCATATTACAGGCACCGAACCACTTGTTGTTTCACATTACAGGCGTCGAACCACTTGTCGTTTCACATTACAGGCGTCGAACCAATTGTCGTTTCACATTACAGGCAGTCGAACCACTTATCGTTTCACATTACAGTAGTCGAACCACTTGTCGTTTCACATTACAGGCGTTGAACCACTTTTCGTTTCACATTACAGGTGTCGAAACACTTGTTGTTTCACATTACAAGCGTCACACCACTTTTATTTTCACATCAACAATCGTCATGCCACTTGCCTCTTCCCATTGCATGGGCTAAGCTAGAAATCTTCTATAAATAGAAGCTTATTTCTTCTTTCATTCTCACCAATTCAGTACGACTCACAAGAGAATTCTATAGAGAGAGAATCAGATAGAAAGAAGAAGAGTATCTTGTTACTAAACTATTCAGTATCCAATCTCCTACTAAGGTAAGGGGTATTATTTCTTTTATATTCATGAAGAGAGTTATTTATTTCAATACTCGTAATGGTTGTTATTCTATTCTTTATTATTCTGTTGGAATAACCTGTCTACACGGACTACCGCATGCATGGTGAAATCCTTTTGTTATTCCATTCTTTATTATTCTATAGGAATAATCTATCTACGCGGACTACCGTATACCCGGTGAATAACCCTTCATATTCATTTGTTATTAAATTATGGAAATGATCTGTCTACGCGGACTACCGCATGATAGTTGAAAATCTATTTACAGTTTTGTATATTGTTCATTTCAGATTCCTAACTCTAAACTTACTATGATAAGTATTACTTCTATAATTCCTAAAATGATCAGAAATTCTTTGATATTTGCGCTTCATCCAATATCTTTTTATGAAAATATTATTCTGAGCATTCTTGAAAAATTTTAACCTTTTCATGTTAGAGTACTATTCACCTGGGTACTATTCATGATAAAAATTGATTTCTTTTATTTCCAAATCATTTTTGATACAATATTATTCTTGAATTTTACTCCATAAAGCAGTATCATGTTGACAATTTAGACTTTATTGAATTCTAGATAAATAAATTATAAATCTTTAAAATTTATCTTTTTCTTTCATTTAATTGAATTCCTATATCATTGTCATCATCCTCATGTTTATATTGTTATGAAAGTCATCTTTGGCCTGTAGTGCATAGATGAATTGTTGATCGGTATGATTATGACTATGGATTATTCGGTATAATCATGACCTGTAATGTTACAAATGATGTGGTAAAAGTCATCATTGGCCCGTAGTGCATTGATGGACAGTTGTTGAGATAAATATGACTATATGAAACACTGCCATATGTTCCAATCCCTTTGAGAACACGAATAGTTTCCTCCATTTGAAGGACCTTCTTCCTGATATCACCATTGTCAGGATCTCCTTTGAGATGGGTGTTTTCAGGGTCTTTGTTGGTTGTATCCAACTGAGGTTCTGGAATTATTTTTTTAGACCTTGAACTCCTCCTTGTGTAGGGGATTCTGTATGTGTAGGTATCTTCGTACCCTGAGTGGACTGGTGCAATTCTTTCAGTAGAACGGCCAAGTCTGCAATTTGTTTACTCAATCCGTCAAATTCTTCTCGGGAGACAGCATTATACTGGTCAGAAGAAGATATGATTGGCTGTAGGCTCGTGGCCTTTTTGAATTTTGAGCGGGTAACAGGCCTAATTGCTTCCCTACAAAAGACTTACGTAGTTTAGTCTTAGGGTAATGTAAATGTTATCATAACATGTCCGTTTAGGAATTTTGTCCTGCAAAACTGGTTGTTAATTGATAACATGTCATGCATGCACATATATTCTTCATATTTTCCATTATATACGGATGAACATGGAATAAATTACAAGTAAATGCTTTTACAAGTAATTGAAAATGGAAAGTATGAAGATACATTCCTCCGCGTTTGGTTTATCAGAGGCTGACCTATCTTAGGGTTACTCTCGCGGATTTTTGGCATGAAGGTTCCCAGATCATCGCAATCTACTTGACGGGAAGTTAATCCGGTCGTTCAACTGGAGCGAATCTGAGTGGTGCCTTTCCTGAGCACCGGGGAATTATTCTTCCAGGAGTCCAGTAATCAAACACCGACAGGATAGCCTCCTAGTGGAGGGACCACACAACATACATTCACATACAATGTGTCTCACCGTTTATGCAAAATGATGACATGTGTGAAGCACTAATATCACACATAGATATTTAGCAGTGTAGTAATTAAGACGCATTCATACACATTCATCATAAATGTAAATGTAACATTCACACACAAGCATATAACAATTTTGAAAAGCTTGTAATAGCTGCTTAAGCCCTCTTACTGGAGTCCCCAGCAGAGTCGCCACCTGTCGACGTCGGGATTTTGTAGTGTCCCTTTTCGTCACTTGTTCTTTGGTGTTCTCATGTTAATGTGAGATTTGTTTAAAAAAATACGTGAAAAAGGTCCGACATATATAATGTCAACGATTTGACTTTAAGAGTCGCCAGTTGGTGTATTTAATTGGTTGCACCAACGCAACCGAAAAGGTTTGCACATTGACCCAGTGATTTGACACTGCTACACGGGTCTGTGAAACCGAGATTCATTTTCGGTCCGAGGGCTTGATTATACGGGGGGAAGGTGTTAGGCAACCTTCGACATCCGTGTTACCACGGTGACCGCCACCTTTCAAAGAAATTGTTATATGAATGTGTGTGTGTGTGTGTGTGAATCAATGTGCAATTATTTGAAAGTAGTGCGAGGACTCGTTCGCACCTATATACACAAGGTTTGAATTTTATAGAAAAATTCAGTTTTAACCAAGATATATCAATGAAGTTTTGTAAAAGAGGTTTTTCAAACACTGTGCTCAATAGGAATTGAGACCTTTTTATACTTCCATTTTATTATTAAATGTTCGGCTTGTTTTCTTTTATTTTCGAGATGAGAAGCATTCTCGAGGAAATAATATACAGCAGTGCCGAACTCCTCATGGGCATGACAACCATCCAAGGAAATTCAGACACTGTAAAATAATGTACAAGCTGCTTACAGGTGAAAAATATGTCCATCATGGGAACCGAATCTAGATTCAGTAGACTGAATATGTGATCACATGATTCCTAGGCTCACATGATACTGCAATTTGTATGGAAAGCAGTAAGCAGTTATATATATATATATAAGCTGTAAATATATATATACAAACATGATCAACCACCACGAAGTAACTCCATGGGGGATTAGAAATGTAAATATATAAAAGCGGTATATATATATATATATATATATATATATATATATATATATATATATATATATATATATATATATATATATATATATATATGGACATGATCAACCACCACGAAGTAAACTTCAGGTGGGACAAAATATAAATAAAGCTGTAAAAGCGATCAACTGCCACGAAGTAAACTCCAGGCAGGACGAAATGTAAATAAAGCTGTAAAAGGCCAAGAAGTAAACTCCAAGCCTGACAGAAATGTAAATATATATATATATAAAAGTAATAAACGCTCTAAACCGAAGTCTAGGCTTAATCGAGGCATAACTCGATAATGTTAGTCCATATATGAAATATATACATATATATATAAGTATATATACAGACAGGAATGAAAACCACGGACCGAAGTCCGGGCAAACACACTCACACGACTCTCAACGTGTACAACAGTGTGTGCTAATATGAGAAGAAGACTTTATATAATGTGAGAAGGCTTACAGTGGGCTGCCAAAGTAGACTTCTATTACTTTAAATGGAAAAACACTCAAAAGATGTGTATGCAGAGTAAAATGGACAGGGCTTCCTCGCCTTTTCTCTCTCCTCTCCTTCAAATGGCTAACACCAAGGCTTGTATATATAAACGGATGGCTGCAGGTACACCTGCGGCAGCCGCGGTTGTACCTGCGATTGGTCGTGGTGTATCCGAACCTCGTGATAAGTCGGTTTTATACCTACTTATCTGGCATCTATTACTTGAATTATTTGCTTAATTTCGTATTTCTTAGTTACTTTTCATGCATTTTGTGTTCATTTTGTAGATTATATGCTTGGAAGCGGTGTGAGCAACTATTGGTATAAAATTTACAAGGAAAAGCAATTTTGGATATCGTTCGGGTTTTAATGGTCATTTCATGTGTATTGCATGTTCATGACGTGGAACTTGGATTATGTTGAGGAACTCCTTCTTGGCATTCCGGAACGTCTTGCATCATTCTTATCGGAAGTTCGGATGCGAGAGTATGGCCGTCTAGCAAAAAAGACAAAGTTAAGAGTTGTTTAGGTTGTCATTACACAGCAGCAGCTGCTTCCAGTGCAATTTCGTCCTTCATCCGTTTGTTATTTCTAAAATCTCAAAGAATGAAATCTGTAGAACTCGTCGATAGATTCAATTTTACAGGTTGCGGGCTCCGTAACTCCTCGCGGTTTAAAAGTTATGGCAGTTTTCGCAGAGGAGGTTCTAGCAGGAAAAATAATTGGCAGATTGGGGGCAAGCCGGGGCTTGCTCTTTTGTGCCTTGGGAGCAAGTCGGGGCTTGGGGTCTGGGCGGATTAGCAGCAAGGGAGCAAGCTGGGGCTTGCTCTTACAAAGGGAAAATAGCAAGCTGGGGATTGGGTACTCGAAATTTAAGTCTTCTAGTTAGTTTCTAATGCTATAAACTTGGAGTTTTAGTGATGGTGATGACTTGGGACTTGTTTTGGAATGGAATTGTAATCAAAATACATGTTGAAGTATATAATTAACAACAAACAAGGCGATTAAAGACACACAAGGCAAATTACGAAGATTAATCTCAGTTTTTCTAAGAAAGCGTTGGAGGAGTTTTTCAAGGAGATTTTCGAGACGATTGCAATTCTAGGCTATGTGAAGGGTGTTTTTCAATATTCTTCGTCTTAGACTACTATTTGTAAATGAAAGAATGATTTCCATGATTTGTTCAGTGTTTATTTCGTTTATTATGAACTAATTCACTTTTTAGGCTTATGATGGATCTTTGAGTGAATCTATGATTTTGTAAACTTTGATTTCCAATTTAATAAGCTATTTCTAGTTTATCTATATTAATTTGAGCTTGAATCTATGAATTGCCTGATCAACAATTCTTTGTGGATTTGGATGGAATCGAGAGAGGATATTCAAATCTAGACCTAGTTGATATAGCATGTGTTCAGGATTTTTTTAATAGCTTAAACTTGATGAGTGTTAAGGTAGAGATATGCTTGACATCGCATGTAATCGGATAGAGAACTTATTCTTTAACCGTCTTCAATTGTAATTCACATAGACATATAGTGAGTTAGTTGCTTAAGGTGTTTAATGAATTTCTATCTTAATTATGGATTGACGTTAATACGATATTAGTGCATCGAGAGGTGGTTAATACTACGTTCAGTGTTCTTGATTAATAAACTGTGATAGTTCATTGAATTGGAATAAAGGTGTTAAAATCAAAGTGAAGCTTAGGGTGAAATCTTAAGTCTAATTTTCCATTAATTATTTGAAATTCCAGATTTTGATATTTGTGATTGGTTTGTGATAGTTTAATTATTTTTTAATTTAGAATAATTATTTTTAATAATTGAATTGGATAGTTTAATAAAATTAGGATTAATAGGAAATTGATAATTGAGAAGTTAAGTTTCTTATTAAATTGTCTCTGTGGGAACGATACTCTACTTATCACTTTATTACTTGTTGACCACGTATACTTGCGTGTTGTGCGTATATAGATTTTACCCAACACCTCGCGGGTCCCGTCGTCTAGTAGTACGTGCACTCGTGCACTGTAATGTCCGCTCGAACTTGCAGAACTTCAATCCGAGCATCCGAACGAGGTATATCTAACCTTCTTCGGACCGCTTGTATCGAGAGTTACGCAATGACATGGATTAGAGGTTGTACGAAGTCAGGAAGAAGGGTTTATGCCCATGGTCTTCAAGCTTCAAATTCTATCCAAAGTACTGCCACACGTAATAGTCACTTGGGATTGTTACTCCTCGGTTCTTGTGGGACATTATTGTATGTATGTATGTATGAAGTGTCGATACGATGCGCAGGTGTTGAAGAGACAAGATGATGTTTGACTCCTCACCGGGGTTATCGCCGGTTTGAGTTGAAAGTAGACATTGCTCAGGGTTACATCTGAGTTTGGACTACTTGTTGGTATGCCGCGATATCATCTTATTGAGGCGGTAAGATGACACTTTTGACTCCTTACCGGGGTTATCGCCGGTTTGAGCGAAAAGCAGACGTTGCTCAGGGTTACATCTGAGATTGGATTACTGCAAGTGTTTGAATACCGAAAGCTCATCTGTGAAAGAACCTATCTGGCATTTGTTAACTCTGGGTCTGAGGTATGATTGCCTCAGTAGGAGGTCTAAGCTTGAAGTTAATCGCATGTGTTTGAAATAAACAATTCCGGAGTTATCGCCAGAACTGCAAAAGCATCCCTTGGGGCTATCACCAAGGATGGAGTTGATACTCCCAGTGTTGTTTCTGGGACTGGAACTGAACGTCGCGGTGTTATCGCCGAGACAGAACTGTCCTCTCTGGTGTTGTTTGATCTTGCAAACCTCGGGGTTATCTCTGAGATTGGAAATGACATTCCCGGTGTGTATTCCGGGTTTGAGATGAAGTTCCTGGTTTGTGTTCTGGGTTGGAACTGATGTTCTCATTTTGTGTTCCGGGTTGGAACTGCACTTCCGGTAGTATCCGGAATGGATGTAAGCTATCTTCCAGGGTTATCTCCGAAAGTCGAATCTGCCCTCCTGTAATGTTAGTAACAGGCATGCAGAAATTTTGAGTGTCTACATTGTTATTATGATTTTATGTGATAGATCTATTAACTTACATGTTGGCTACACACTACAAATTTTAGATCACAAAACGATTGCAAGATTAGCAAGTTGTGGAAGCCCAAAGTGGACAGATCGAACTGTTCTTCATTTCTGGGTAACCCAGAAAATGAAGAACTGGTCTGACAGTCCCTTTGAAGGCTTAGATTTCGTTGGTTTCATGCTTGTTGTCCATGTTTGTTGTTGGGTCTTGTAGTGTTGCATTTGTACTACACGATTTGACCAAACACATGCCCATAAACACATTACACAATTCATGATTCATGGTCAAAGTAGCTATCTCGAAACTGGCTATGAATGTTCTTGAGGACTCAAGAACACAATAGGCGACACTTTTTGTCGCTAAAAGATATAGCGACAGTTTATTTAATTTAATTTATTTTATTTTCTAAAAACTATATAAAAATAGAAATAAATTATTAAAAATTCCAAAAATTATTTAAAAAATTATTTGAAGTTATCAAAATTAACTTTTAATAATTTAGCATATTTTTCATAAATATTAGTATTTATTTAAATATTATTGATATTTAATTTATTTAATAAATGGATTAAATAAATTAATTATAAGTGATTTTATTATATTAAAAATTATTTTAAATGATAATAAGGTATTTAAAGATATTTTAAGTTATAAAATATAACTTTTTATATTTTAAAGTAAATTTCATTAATTATTTATTATTAATGATATTAAAGTTATTTAATAATCATATTAAATAAATTAGTTTAAAAATGATTTTAATATTATAAAAATCATTTTAAATGAAACTAAGTGTTTAAATGATATTTTAAGTTATAAAATATAAATTTTAATATTTAAAGGATAATTTCATTAATAATTTATTATTAATGATATGAATTTAACATTAATGATATTAAATTTATTTAATAATTATATTAAATAAATATTTTAAAAATAGTTTTATTAATTTATAAATCATTTAAAAAGGTATATAAATGAATTAAAAATATTTTAAGTTATACTTAATGATTTTTAATATTTTGATAAATGATACATTAATATTTAAATATTAATCATAATTATTTAAAAATGATTTTAAATATTTTAAAAATCATTTAAGGATAATAATAATATTTTAAAAATATTCTAAGTTATTATAAAGAACTTTAATATTTTGGCAATGGTTTCATTATTAGTTTAATATTAATTAAATGTTAATGATAATAGAATTGTTTAATATTTAATTTATTTAATAATGATTACAGTGTTTAAAAATTCATGATAAATTATAATAAATGTTTAAAAATTATTATAGGTCATTTAAAAATAATATGACGGATATTTACAGATATTGAGTTACAGAATAGAGTCTTAGACTCGATAATTACCCGATAAAGCCGTTGGTACACCTACATGTTTCAGAAATTAATCCGGACTTAGATAGTTTGACTATGTTAATGTTTGTTTATGGTTCAATGACTGATAAAACTATGTGATAATGTGATTAGGTTATGTGCTAACTACAAATAGCAGTACAATACGATATGATATGTTATTCTAATCGGATAAATTATTTTATTAATGATAGGGCTTGATATAAAAGATAAAACTAAGTTGCATAATTGTAAGCAGCAGACAAGGCAAGTATCTAACCCTTTGCATTTACTTTATGCAATGGACATGCGTAAGATAATATCTGAACTATTCTTTTTCATTATTTAAAAATTTCAACCTTTGTATATACTTATGCAATGATTCTGTATAAGTAAGTTATTAAATTATAATTTGTTGTATAAGTTCCTTAATTCTGTTATTGTAGATCAAGATATATATTTTGTTCGTTAATTTTCAAAAATGTGGTTATACAAGTGTCCTCACTTGGATAATCATTATATTTTATAATATGTTGATACATACTTATCGGTGTCCAGTATGTATACGTTGAATTAAAAGTCATCTAAGCTATTTGATCCGGCTAGACACAAACTTAAAATTGTTGTTGAACAAGATTAAACTTTATTGTCATCCAACCGAATTGTTTTGGTTCGAATTCTAGACTATTATGAACATCCTAAATATGGGAAACTTTTATGCGCCAAGGCGGACAAAGTGAACGATAATATCGTTCTTGAATGTAGTATTGATCAATACAGGGCATAACAAGCTAATCACCCATCGTGCCCGTAAGTTATGACGGTTTATAGATGAAGTTCTGTTTAACCTTTTCAAAAATAGAAAATAATGTTCATAGTTTGTAAACTGATCCTCATTTATAGTCAGTACGCAGTTTCAAAAATTTGAAATCGAAATGATATGTGGTTTATTATTGGTTTAGTTTACTTCACAACTGTTGATTCATTACAGAAGTATCGTTCAAAGAAAACATTTAATTCTTTTAGCTAACTGTTATTTCTTTCTATTACTTGCTGGGCACTCAAATGCTCATCCTTGCTTAATTTAAATGTTTTCAGCTAAGTGTGAACAACCTGAAGGATCTGCCAAGAATAAGTGAAAAGGGAAGGTCGCTGGATGAATGTTTATGCTATCTTATGTAATATCTAGACTTTATTAGGATAATGATGATACATATTAATTATCATGTAACGAATGTTTAAAGGTTTCGTACTTGGGATTGAAAACTCTGATAATATGTAAATTAAATTTGATAATCTATATTATTGTTATTATTATTAGTATTATTCCGCTCATAGAAATGGTATCGTGATGCACCAAGTTTGGGTTTTAAGTACCTGAATTTAGGGGCGTCACAATCTCTTTCACCATTATCGTTGAATAACTTCAACACGTCACCTTAATATAGGTTTTATATTTCCTACTCCCACCATTCTTGATAATAAATTCCTGTAAGTTTTATTTCATAACTTTCCCTTGAACTCAATTATATTTTGAGTATTATATATTCTTTAACTCATTCATTTCCTTCTCTAAGGATCATTATCATAAACACTTGGGATATTACATTCACCCTTTCTTCTAAGAATTTCATCCTCGAAATTTTATTTATTAATCTTCATTCATTCAATCTATCAAAATAGATTTTATGTTAATACTTTATTCATTCATTTCATTCATTCAATCTATTAAAATAGATTTTATGTTAATACTTTATTCATTCATTGGGTTCTATAACCAAATTCTTTCTCTAAGGATCTTTTTAAGATCATCTTATTCCTCACATCTTCCTCTTCTAAGAGTTTCACATTTCTCTTCTTTCCGAAGTTTCAATTCTTTCTTGAAATTATTATATTTTGCTTAATTTTTTCATCCTTTCCACTTTCACTTTTCAGAATAATAAGAATCTTCCACAATTGCTCAATAACTGAGAAGCGATATGAATAACAAGAATTTAAAAGATTTCAAATCTTGTTGAGGGTCATAAGACCTTGAACTATGTCCACGGTTATAAGTACTCTTTCAACTTAAACCTTAACAGTCATTAGACTATATGGACTCCCTATACTTAGGGTGTTAAGCCCTTCGTATGATGTATTATGCACTCTACCCACTGTTATAAGTACTCTTTCAACTTAAACCTTAACAGTCATTAAACTGTAGAGACTCCCGTACTTAGGGTGATCAGCCCTTCATACCATGTATTGTACATAAACATCTAAACGCTTTTTCATAATCCCATATAGAAGGGTTGTTCATCTCAGCTTTTCAACATCAGAATCCGCACCAAAACAATTTGGTTTGTCATAACTTCTCAAGAAACGCTTGAATTTCATGAACATCTTTCAATATTCGTCTAGCTGAATAAAATAGCATAAACTTCTACAAGAATTCGGACATCAATCAAAATATACATATACATATACATATATATATATATATATATATATATATATATATATATTCTCATATATTAAAGAAATCTCAAAAATCTTTTTATGACGTCATGATACCGCACTGTATTTACAGTCCGTTTGAGGATTCCGTCATTTGGTGATTTTATCATACTACATCATACCATAGTGGGCTGACAATCCTTAGATCACATCCAACACTAAGTAATACTGCATTGATGACTCCATCGTTTTTATCATCTCTGCACCAGGTTCCATGATGCATTGATGATATAAAAATACATTTTGATATATTTCAAATTATTTTTGTCTAGCCGAAGCAATTAACATAGACATACGAATAACGATATTATTTTTAAAACTCATTGGTTTCATAATTTGATCCAATGTTTTTCAAGAAAATAGAAGTGAAAACATCAGCACGAAGTCAATAAATTTTAAAAGTCTAGAAAAGCTAGAAGATTTGGAATATCAATTTTTTCTCCATCAATTTCAATCTTTATACTAAATATTCATGTATTTCAACTTATAATACTCCTATATCCCCAGTATAGTTCATCAAACTTACTACACATTGGAAATCCAGGAACTTGCCACAATAATATGAGTTTAAGAACTTGTCCTAGTCAGAGCATAGGTGTCCATTCGCTGAGGGGTTCAAAACATCATATTATTATGAGTCACGAACTTACCATATGCATTAGTTTTAAGAACCGCACCTAATCCTAATAATATCTGACTAATCTTAATAGTTTCTAACTATCAAATATACACATGAGAAAAGAATTACCTTTTCGCCTCATATACATTGATAGCGCGACACCAATATTCCAATGATTATCAATGTGATAAACTAAGTGCAAGCACAAAACCCTCGCCCATACAAAGGTTTGTACAACTCAACCATCATATGAGTCCTCAATTGAAATCCTATCTTACTCTTAACTTGCTCTTTGCTCGATACGAGTTCCTCGTATCACATCATCTATAACTGTGACGCCCCCAAAATAGGTATACATCACCTATCTTGAGTCGCGTAAAATACGACAAAACATATGTTGTGAGTTTTAATACAAATATTGTCATCTAGACAATATCCACACTCAATTGAGTCCTCATTACATTTATTATTACACTATTTAAAAAAATAATGAGGACTACTAATGCTATTATATGGACCGTCACTCCGTTCCCCGACTAGTCCATGCTACGTTCTCATTTCCTGAAGAGAACAATAAAAGTAAAGGGTGAGCTCAACTAGCCCAGTAAGAAATATTATGACTAGGATAATACAGAATAAATTATCGTTAGCCTTCAATAGTGTTAAACTGATACAATATAACAAACATCAAGTTTAACTGCAGTGGAACAAGCAATCCATTAAAAGAGTCAAGTAAAGAATAAAATCTACTATCTTTTATGATTTAAAAGGTTTTTCATCACTTTTATCGCTGGGACTCATCTTAGTAAATAATCCACATCATCCCTGCACTACGGCCAATTATATTCATTAGTATCACAACCACAAATTATCCATGCACTACGGGCCAAGGATATTTGTGTATTCATCAATGGTCATGATCATGCCAACAACTGTTCATCAATGCACTACGGGCCAATGAGGACTTTTACCACATCATTTATAACATTACGATCATGATTATACCAAATAATCCCTGGTCATAATCATACCAAGTCCATCTATGCACTACATGCCACATATGACTTTCAACATAAAATAAACATGAGGATGATGACAATGATATAAGAATTCAATAAAACAAGTTCAAGAATTAATTTATCTAGGAACTAATAACGTCCAAATTGTCAACATGATACTTCTTTGTAGAATAAAATTCAAGAATGCTTAGAAGAATATTTCCATGAAAAGATACTGGATGAAGCGCAAATATCAAGGATATTCCACTAATTTCATGAAGTATAGAAGTCAAAACATTAACCAACTAAGTATAATAAAGAATGGAATAATAAAAGAAATCACCAGGCATGCGATAGATCGAACAGACAGTTTATCCTAACAGAATAATAAATAAAGAAACCAGGTAATGCGTAAACGCACAGATAGGATATTCCAACAGAATAATAAATAATTGAACCAGGTTAGGCGAAATTCGCACCGACAGGGATGTTCCAACAGAATAATAAATAACGGAATCAGGTCATGCATAAACGCACAGACAGGATGTTCTAACAGAATAATAGAAGAATTTCACTATAAAGAATGGAATAACAGAATAATTTAATCAAGTATAGGGTAGCCCGCGTATACAGGTTATTCCAACAGAATAATAAAGAATGGAATAACAGAAGTTCTCTTCATGAATACGAAAGAAATAATACCACTAACCTTAGAACAACTGGATATAGGAGTAGTGAAGTAGCATAATACTTTTCTTCTTTCTATCTATAGTTTCTCTCTCTAGAGTTTCAGTGAATTCGTAAGAAATAATGAAGGAATGAGCTTCTATTTATAGGAGAATGGACTGAATAGTAACAAATTCCTGAACGGTCCAGATTGATTTACTTTTAAACGGACGGTCCAGATTGGTTTACTATAAAATATTATAATAAAATAAATTTTTTTAAATAAAATATAATATATTCTATTTATAATCTAATAAAATGAATAACTTTATAAAAATATTCTATTTTATATAAAACGATTTTACTATGAAAACACTATACATAATAAAATATAATATATTCTATTTATAGTCTAATAAAATGAAAAACTTTATAAAAGTATTCTGTTTTATATAAAAAGATTTTACTATGCATAATAGATTATAATATATTCTATTTATAGTCCAATAGAACGAATAACTTTATAAAAGTATTCTGTTTTATATAAAAAACTTTTTTGTTTTATTACATTAATAATACTAATAAAATAAAACTTCATCATCATTATTATAATTCACACTATTAATCGACCAGGTCGTTCCCAAGAAAGAGGGGGCTTTCCAATAAGGATTTCTCCCTATTGGCGCGCAATAAGGTGACCAAACCTTTCCATGGCAGAACTTCTAGACATCGTTAATATTGCAAATAATAATATTAATAACTTCGTCGTCTCAATTATTGATTTAATAATATATAAAATATCGACAATAATTGAATCAATTAACGTGAGATACTATGAAACAATTACTGAAGCAATAATAGAACAAAACTGAGTGACTTCTCACGTAAGCATCCATAATCAATACCGTGTTCTACTATGGAACCATGCGTATTCCTGTACTTTTAACACCGGGTGTTTAAACAGTTAATGATAAAACTTCCGCCATTATTTTCATAAAATATTTTTGTAATTTCTCAATCCGACAATAATTCCGTTGTGGGGTCCACCAATGATTGTGTCGTCATACGAATATTCCCTATTAAAATGAATATTTCCCCACCAATCGAATATTATATAACAACTTGCGTACTTTGCAAAATTTATAACTATTACCCATAACTATAACATTATATCAAATTCATTCCATAATATTCAAAAATGATAATTATAGAAAATTTATCTTTATTCATAAAAGTTGGGGTCTTACAATCGCGAGTTATCTCGTACCATATCATAGTACAATATCTTCATAGCATCAAGCTATAATTATTCAAACATTACATACCATCTTTCTTTTATAACTTAAAAAAACCACGTCATGATCTTATTCTATAATCATCTCCCTTAAAATTCTTTTCTTAAGTTGTGATCATTTTGTTTTATGAACCTCTTTCTTTCCTTTTTCATCATTTACGACATTATTCGTTATTTTGGCTATTGGAGTTAGGCAACTCCCATTTCTTATCTCTATATCACTTCAAGATTCTTCTTTGAATTTTCTTGTTTATATAACCATTCTCCCTTTAAGAATTTTTAACTTCATTTACATTGCTCAACATTTCATTTGAGTTCCATATTTTTATCATACATATCCATTTTCCATACTTGGTACACATCGAGTCTCTAATAGTTTCAATATGTACGCTAAGTGGTTTCCCACAAACAACCAACAAACTAGGTTCCGAGTTGCTAGTTCATATATACCTCTTCTCTATGAAGGAATCGTTTATCCCAGACACCATACATCAACTATTGAAGAGTACAATTGTACCATACTTTAATATAACCTTATATTCATAACTTCTTTATTATTCTCTTCTTATAGACATTGTCTATTTATTATCACCTTACATCCTTATTATTGGAGTTGGGTAACCCCACATTCATACTCCTTATAACTATGCGAGATTCTTCATTGAATCCTCTCACGCATGTTTTCATCCCTTCTTTATAAATCTCTTAAATTACTTCTTATTGTACAAACTCTATTTGCTTATTCTTTCATTATCTTCACCTTCCTTCTCTAAGGTTATAGCCTATGGTACTCCTACCTAAGATTTATAACCTACAACTTTGATACCAACTGTAACGACCCCAAAATTCATACAATTTAATTATTAACTTCGGTCTTTAATAACACATCTACCTTCTGATTTTACATCATCATTCGATTTTAAACTTTATATAATACGGAATAGTTTAAACTTTTATGTTTTTTTACTTTAATTTCCTGAATCAAAACCTTTATCATCTACATGTCTTTGAATCAATCTTATTTTATGATTCACTTTATCACTGCTATTATATAAAATTTTACATTTCAATCTGATAACCTTTACATATCAGATAACTCTAACATTAGCTTTATAACTCAACATAAAACTATACATCATAAAACATTTAGTACATCTCATGAATCTTAATCATGGTATAAAGAAATAACAACTTTAACTAAAATATTAATCTTCGTGTATTATTTCTGATCCACGTCATTCAAGTAGCACATAGTGTTACCTTCAATCCTTAACCTGCAAAAATGGTTATTTGCAAGGTTGAGCTCGACAGCCCAGCAAAATCTAACAGTTTTCATGCATCATGTAACACATAATAACATGCTCAACATATATCTCATAAATATTGGACTAACATAACATACATGTTACAGTTCATATAACAATTATAAAGATTGAGTTCCTTACGCAATCAGCATGTTTTACTCAATCAACATAGTCATAAGTTGACTTTAACATTTCATACATTCAACATATATATAACACATCAAGATCTTTGCAAAAAAGATTTAAAACAACCAAATTCACATAGCAAATAAGAACTGAAAGACTTGTCTTGATCGTTGTTTACCAATAACAGTTTAACAGCTTACAACTATCTGCACTTCACGTGCCCTACACAATTATATAATCATTCACATTAATTATTAGTCACATAGCAATGCATAGTAGTTGTAATGTAAACTTTACTTTACATAATGTTCAATTTTATTGTGTTAACTTTTGACTTATATCTCACTATATTTCATATTCAAAGTTCATTCAAGTATTTAAGTCTTGCTAGGACTACTTATTGGTTTTATATTAACCCTATTCAATATCTTATAATTTTTATTTCATTTAATTTAAAACACTTTTTACATTCATTATCACTTATCACGGCGTTTCGACGTTTATTCGTCACACGCTCAATTTGTCTCTCTTGTGTGTGCTTAGTATGCGTATACAACTTATCTAATATATCATTTATTAATGTTAAGCATCATTATACTTCATAATATTCATATTCTATAACTTAGAATAACATATTTTATCGTCAAGAGCACTACACTTGCATATGTGCATGCCCGACGCCCTCTGATTGCCTCCGAAAACACAATAGTCCTAAAGATGACCATTTTGACACTTGTGTCCGACCTCAAATTGAAACACTTAAAGAATAAAAGTTTTAGGTCTATTCGTCATAGTTCCGGATCATCTTGAATAACCTCAATCGGAGTTCGTAGGAAAATGTTATGCCTATTTTACTAAAATAGGTCAAAACAGTCACACCTGACATACTTTGGGCGCAGCTGCGCCCAATTAACCCTTGGGCATAGCGCAGGTGTGACCTACAGCGTAAGTAGCGCCCCAAATGACTTAGGGCACAGCGCAGCTACGCCCGTTAGCAGAAACATGACCTGAAGCTACTATTTTTCGCTATTTTTGACCCTTTTTCTCGTACTAATCTTCATAACATAAGTTATACACATCCAAATTAGTCCATTTTCGATTCTATGGATTCGTAATTCATAGAACTACAACATACTAGAATTCTAACAATTTATAAAAATATTAACCAAACTAAAATTTGACCCAAAACACATGTTTATACTCTATTTTCATGTTTTAACACATTTAGCGAATTCGATCGCCACGACTTCGTTTCTTAACCAATTAACACGATTTAAACTACGCCGTTTTCGTTTCTTAACATAATAACATAGTCCAACATCAATTTATAGATTACAACAAGTATTGACCACGAAATTTTGTACTTTCTAAAGCCAATTTTCATGTAAAAACACTGTTATAAACTTTTCTTCCTACAAACCAAATTACATTATTTTTATCATCAAACAACACTCACATGTGATAATTAACAATATAAACCCTTTATACTATAGCCTTAGGAAGAAAAGAACTGTGTTTCATTGTGTTCCTCTCTTCCAAACTCTCTGACTATAACCTTAGGAAGAAAAGAACGCGTAAAAATAAACTGAACCTAGCCACGTACTTCAGTTATAAAATAATACGCTTTCATCAGTTAAATTATACCAGAGGACATAAGGCCTTGTTTGGCCACACATCAATTCCCCCAAACTAGATTATTTTAATAATATTATATTATATAGTTTCATATGTCACACCTTTAGTTAATTTATATAACACATAATAATAGTAATTAATAATAATTATAATCTCATTATAATTATACTTATAATTAATAAATAATAACATATATCTAATTTAATTAATAAATTAGATTTAAACATTACTTTATTTAATTTATTTATTCCCTTTAATATTAAACAATTCATTTAATTTAATTAATTCATTATATTAAATCTTAAAAGAATAAAATTTTCCTTTGCTTTAATTTAATTATCATACACACGTAACTAAATTATTATACCACAATTTCATAATTATTAAATAAATTATTTAAAAATATTTATTTAATTCAATAAATATTTAAAATAATTATCAAATTCATTTAATTTCTTCAATAGTTAACTTAACTATTGAACCTCACTTTCTCAATATATGAATATATATTTCTCTTCACACCAGATCACATATTTAAAAATATATAGCCTATATATATACATACTCAAACTCAAAACATCTCATAATAAGAATTTTAATTATTAAATTCCTATTTTAATAACTTATAAAAATTCGGATTATCACATCCTTCCCTCCTTATAAGGATTCCGTCCTTAGAATCACCGAAATCCTACCTTACTCAGGTTTTCACAAAATCTCTTTCACCACTATCGTTGAATAACTTCAACACGTTACCTTAATATAGGTTTTATATTTCCTACTCCCACCATTCTTGATAATAAATTCTTGTAAGTTTTATTTCATAACTTTCCCTTGAATTCAATTATATTTTGAGTATTATATATTCTTTAACCCATTCATTTCATTCTCTAAGGATCATTATCATAAACACTCGGGATATTACATCGTCTATATTTGAAAATTTTAAGTTTTTTGTATGATTCCTAATAAGAAATTGATTATATTTGAATTTAAATTAGAATCAGTTAGCATAGATGTTGCTCACACATGCACTATATCAGTGATGACGATTTAAGATTCGAGAATTGATAAGAAATTATTGAGTGGTTTCGATATGAGGTGTTGAAGTGTTTGCTTGATTTTTCTGAGGCCGAATGAATAATTTTTTTTCTATGACACTGTTGGATTCAAGGACATTTAGTTTAGATGCATTACATGTCATTGCATTGCATTGTATAGCATATGATTTTGTTTTGTACTCGAGGACTAGCACGGTTTAAGTTTGGGGGATTTTGATAAGTGGATTTTATATCCATGAATCGTTGCCTAATTCAAGCTTAATTTTTGTTAATTCCTTGTTTTCATGTTTCTTTTTAGTTGTTTATTGTTATTTTGTGTGTAGGATGGTTGGTGTTGCAAATGATAAGAAAAAGAGTCATGTGGAGCATTATTTTAGCAAGTATGAAGATTAAGCAAAGTTAGAATGTAGTGTGCTAGCCCGCCAGGGCGGGCATATATAAGCCTTACACCCCCGTCGGGGCTGGGGGGTCTTCAAGTCTGCAAGACAGTAGCCTAGCCCATCAGGGCGGGCATTTCATGTGTATATACCCCCATCGGGGTGGAGGTCCCGAATTCTGATAGTCCTAAGTTGATTCTAACACTGCTGGAGCTCGAGTTTGGGTGTTTGAATTGCTTTGGGAGTCTTAATGGCATAGAATGGAGCTCATATTTTGTGTGTAACTATATATATCAATGAAAACACAAGATCAAAAGAAGAACATAAGGCAATTATCAGAGATTGATACAGATTTTCATATCATGCATTGGAGTGGAGATTTTGAAGAAACTTTTGTATCAATTGTGGATTAAGGCTAAAGTAAAGGGTGTTATGCATTATTCTTCTATTTTAGTTTATTTGTAATTGAAAGGATGTTATCTTTAATTTATTCAGTTATTAATTCATTGATGATGAACTAATTCACTTTTAGGCTTATGATGGATCTTTAAGTGAAACGATGATTATTTAACTTTGATTTCCAGTTTAATAAGTTATTATCCAGTTTATTTATATTAATTTGAGCTTGAATTTATGAATTGCCTGATCAACAGTTCTTTGTGGACTTGTATGAATTCGAGAGAGGAAGTACGAGTCTAGACTTAGTTAATATAACATGTGTTCTTGAATTTTGTGAATGAACAGAATCTTGATGAATGTTAATGTAGAGATATGCTTGACATCGCATGTAATCGGATAAAGGACTTAAACTTAAACCTTCTTCAATTATAATTCGCATAGAGATATAGTGAGTTAGTTGATTAAGGTGTTTAACTTGTTTCTATCTAAATTGTGGATTTGAGTTAATACGGTATTAGTACATTGAGAGGTGGCTAGTGCTGCATACGTTTTCTTGATTAATAAATTGGGATATTGAATTAAACTTGAATAAAGGTGTAAAAATCAGAGTGAAGCTTAGGGTGAAGTCGTAAGCCTAATTCTCCAATAATTGTTTGAAATTTTAGTTTTTAATATTTGTGATTATTTTGTGATCGTAGTATTTTTAATAATTTTAATCATTGATTTGAATAGTTTAATAAAATTAGGATTAATAAGAAACTGATAATTGTGAGGTTAAATTCTTACTAAATTTTCTATGTGGGGACGATACTCTACTTACTATTATATTACTTGTTGACCACGTATACTTGCGTGTTGTGCATAATTAGATTTTACCCAACACAACGCAAAAAGGGCACGACGTCATATGGGTGATTTTAGATCGTCTTACGAAGCTAGCTCACTTTCTACCGATCAAGATCATGTTTAGTTTGGACCAGCTATCCAAATTATATATCAAGGAAATTATCTCAAGACATGGAGTACTGGTATCTATTTTATCGGATAGAGATCTGCGATTCACGTCAAACTTGTGGAAGAGTCTTCAAGAAAGAATGGGGACGCAATTACCGATGATCATCGCATATCATTCGCAAATTGATGGGCAAAGTGAAAGAATGATTCAAACACTTGAAGACATGCTCAAAGCTTATGTGATGGACTTCAAGGGTAGTTGGGAGGATCATCTTCCATTAGTAGAGTTCCCATACAACAATAGTTATCATGCCAGCATTGGTATGCCGTTGTACGAAGCACTATATGGGAGGAAATGCAGAATGCCCTTATGCTAGAATAAAGTGGGTTAACGTCGACTGTTAGGACCAGAACTAGTACAGCAGACCGTAGAGATCATCAAGGTGATAAGTGTGACAACCCGAGAATTTGGGCAATTTATTAAAATCTTAAATGATTGATTTAAGGTCAAATATTAGACCTAGATAGAAAATAAGTGTATGCGTTTAATGTTATTGGGATTGAATTTTTAGGATTTCAAAATTCGGTGAAGGATATAGGTGAATTATTCAGGATTAAGGATTTATGTGATTAAATTCTGTGAATAGGGTTATGTATTGTGTACAGAATGTGGTTAAGGGTCATGGGTTGACCAGATGAATTACATCTGTGATAAACCCTAAGTATATATTAAGAACGACAGCGTTCGAATAGAAAACCCTAACGTCTGACAAGAAACCCTAAAAATCGGTTCTGAAAACCCTAGTTTCAGTTCCGGAAATCCGAAACCCTAAATCGGATATTGAAAACCCTAGATTGGGAATGCAAGTGTTATGAACAAGGTTAAACGTCAATAATCGTAATTAATTAGGGATAACCCTAATGAATTATCTAAAATCTTAATTGATTATTTGAAAACCCTAATACCAGCTCTGAAAAACCCTAATTTTAGATACTGATAAAATGAAACCCTAATCTGGGAATATAACGGAGAATTTTAATGCTTAAGTGCTATTAATTAAGTACTAATTAGGGTAAAGGTTAATTAATTAGCAAACCCTAATTTTTAATTTTAGGAACCCTAATTGTTCCGTCAAAAACCCTAATGCTCAGTTGTGGATTTAATTGCTATATTAGCAATGTTAATTAGGAAACCCTAATCCTAATTATTTTAAATTATGAGTAATTAGAAAACTCTAATCTAATTACGAATATCTAATTTCTAAATTAGAAAATTAATTTTTCTATTAGAAACCCTAATTCAAGGGTTTTGAACCCTAATGACCATTTTAACCCTGATTGCTTTACTAGCGATTGTAATTAGGAAATGCTAATCCTAATTAGCAAGAATGAATTTATAATTAAGAAATTTTTATATAATTAGAAAATTCTAATTATAAATTAGAAATATTAATTTTCTATTTTTATAACCGAAATTCAGAAATGTTAGAAATTAAATTACAAAGTTAAGGGTTAAAACCTAAACCCTAAAATGCTAAATCCTCAACCCTAAAATCCAAACCCTAAACACTAAGGGTTTGTATCAAAAATACCATTCTAGAAATTAAATTTGCATGAAAAGACTAATATGCCCTTAGTGCATTATGGTGACTTAACTTGCAAGAATGGGTCTAGAGAGTTGTTCACCAAACCCTAGCCTAGGTTATGACTTTTATGTCCAGCAATCCAGCAAAAATCAGCAACATGCATTGAATCACATCATTTAATTGGATTAAAAGTGAGAGAAATGACTACTTTCATTTTCATTTTTCTTCAAGCCATTCTCTCTCTTCAACTTCGAAATTGAGAGTGATAGAGAGAGAAAAGATGAACCTTGATCAGTTCCTAGCAAGCCAATAACCGATCCATAGACCAGAAATCAAAAATCAAGCATGAATGAGGTATAAACCCTAAATTTCGAAATCTATGATTTTGATGTTAAATGTTGTTGTTTGTTGGTTAAATATGTGTAATAGGGTGTCATTTATTGATCTGGGTTGTCAAAACTCAGATCCATAACATCAAAGTGCTCAGATCTTATTTTTTTGAAATCTGGAAAAATGGGAAAATAGTGGCCTGACAGCCATATGTCAGGGCCCATAGATCGTTGTATGATTTTGATCTGTTAAGTTTTAAGTTATATATGTGTTCTATGTAATATTGACTGTGCTCTAAAACAAGAAACACGACCCGATCATGAATGGACTAAGAGATATGACCGGTCAAAGACCGTTGACCGTTCACGGAATCTGGTTTCTGGGTAACCCAGAAACCCAGATCTTGTCTGACAATCAATTTGCAGGGTCTTGATCTTACTGTGTATTAGTAGTAGGCCATGTTGTTGGTAGATCTTTGTAGCCTGACATGAATACTACATGTTAAAGGCTTTAGATCACTTCGATCCGTAACCAAACCGCATAAAATGAGTGGTAAAAACGTGGGATGAAAAACTGCTCAAGAACATTTCTGGGTAACCCAGAAATGTTCAAGAACAGTTTTTCTTGTCTACTTTGACCGACCCAGATTTTCCTTTAATAATGTTAATATGTTGATCTTATGAAATAGAAATGTACACTGACATGTATTCTACAAGATTCAACCTTTATATTATACAAACCAAGTACAGAAACCAAGATATAAGGATCAAGAACTAGTACCTCGGCTGTTCTTCATTTTCTGGAAAACCCAGAAAATGAAGAACATAGTTGTCAGATATTTTGGAAGCCCAGATCTTACTGCTATGTTGTTGTTTGGTCATGAAATGAGTTTAGAGTTGTAGTACTACACGAGTACTACAATAGTAACCTCATATGTTACCCAAAACAGTATCAAGAACACGGCTTTAATGCTGGTCAAACCAAGCAACCCGATCACTGTCATGAAGGCACCAAGAACACCAAGAACACCTATAGCGATCGTTATGTCGCTATTGGGCCCTTTAGCGACACTTATTTTCAGAAAATGCAGAAAATTAATTAAAAATAAAAAAAAATGGTTTTTAATTATTAAAAATACAAAATAAATTATGAAAAATTATTTTAAAGTCTGAAAAATAGTTTTTAACTATTTTGAGTATATTTTGAAAATATTTAATATTTTTGGAATATAAAAGGTATTTATTTATTTAATTATAATATTAAATATATTATTTAAAATAATTTTAAATCATAAAAATTATTTTGTGGTATAAGAAAATATTTTAAGTTATTTTTAATGACTTTTAATATTTTGGGATGAATTTCATTAATTAATCAATATTAATGATAATTAGTTTATTTAATAACTATATTAAATAAATTAAGGAAAAATGGAATTAATGCTTTGTAAATCATATAAAAATGATTTAAGTGTTATAAAAATATTTTAAGTTATAAAATGTAACTTTTGATATTTTGGCATGAAAATATTAATATTTTAATATTAATAGCAATTATCAGATAATGGATTAAAGTGTTAGAAAATCATATAAAAATGATTTTTAAAGTATTAAATATACTTTGTGATATTATAATTATATTATAATATTATGTAATGATTTTCATTAATATTTTATATTAAATAAATATTAATGATTAAGGTATTATGTGGTATTTAATTCATTTAAATACTGTTTTAAGGATTGAAAATTATTGATAAATGGTAATAATTATCCGAAAATTATTACGAGCCTAGGAAAAAGTGTTTTGACTGATAAGGAAGTTATCTGTGATATTGTTAAGTGTTTAGGCAAAGTTTAACTGAACTTAAACTCGATTTTCGTCCGACTAGACCGTCGGGATGATAGAATTGTGTCGGGTTCAACTCAGACTGCAATAGTTTGTACTTGATACCTTGTCTTATGTGTTGTATAGACTGATAGGCTTATGTGGTAATGCGTTTAGGGTATTTTGTGTATAAATATAACAGTATTATACTGTGATGATATTATTCTAATATTGGAGATCTATATTACTAATATTAGGTCTTCGGGTAAAGCGTTATTAAATTGCGTTGCAGTAATCAACGGTTCAGGCAAGTTTTCTTTATACTTAACTCTAATAAGAGTGTTTATTCAAGATTATGGTTAATCATTGCTGATTGCCACGAAATTTGTACTATTTACATCTTGCATGTATAAGTCAGGTATGAAAGGCTGATCACCTTCATTACCAGTTGGTTCAGAAATGTTGTTTATGTATAAAACTTGTTCAGTCAAATGTTTGTTCATGCTAGTTCTCAATTATCTTGATGAATTATAGCCAGCTTATTATTCATACTCTTCAATCATGATATATTGTTATGTTATTGTATATAAACTTGCTAGGCAACTTTCATGCTCACCCTTGCTATATCATGATAAAACATTGCAGATAAAGCGAACGTGTTCGGATACAGGAAAAGGTTAAAGTCAAGTTCTACCTGGGTTAAAAGTGCGGCTTGTTTGTAATTATATATTTGGATAAATATTGTTGTATAATAGATATTATATGAATGGTGTTTAAGTTAAGGTTACTCGACTTGGGTAAAATAAGTGTGTAATGTATTGTATAAACAATTTATGTTTATATCTTCCGCAATTAGTGAAAGAATTAGTGTACCGAGTCCGTGGCGATTCGGGGCCCGGATTCGGGGCTGCTACAGTTGGTATCAGAGCTATTGGTTATGAAGCTTAGGTAGTAATACCTGAGACAAATAACCGCAGTGATTAGGATAAGTGCTAACTCAATTAGAGTTAGTTGGTCGATAAGATTCAAAGATGAATCTCGGCGGGTGTAAAGCACAGATTTCCCTAACTCTGATAATAAAGTTGAACAGTAACGGTGAATAGATCGAGTCTAAAAGACTGAAAGTGCAGTGATAGGAGATCGTAAAACAAAACGATCATAGTGTATGGAATTGAATCGTAATATATACGATAAGATCACCCCGTGATCTGATAAAGGTTATGATATGGGAAATGAATCAATTTACTGATTGAAAAGTTTACAGCAAGATGTTGTGTGAAAGTTGTACTATGAAATGGTACTATAAAAACTCATAAAAGAGTTATGGATTATGAATACGAATTGAATTCGTATTGAAAGAGGGGGTTAAGATTAGGTGGAGATTTCAATGAGGACTCGTGCCAGCAACAGAGTTGTATGATTCCTTGTATGGGCGGGAAATTGTACATTGGTGTAAAAACTACTTAGTTGGTGGCATTGGTAATAGTTGAAATGTTGTGTCACGCTAGTTATTATATATAGATAAATAGGTAATAGGTAGAGAATATAGGATTAAGTATGAGTTCTTAGAACTCATACTTATGTGACATTCTTGACGCATAGTTATATGAAATATTTATGAGTCCTTAGCGAACGGACGCCAAAGGTCAGACTAGGGTAAGTTCGTAAACTCATATAATTGTGGTCAGGTTATGAACTCATAAGTGTGGTTTTATGAATTGGGTATAGTTGTGTGTGAATGGAGTGTTAAGGATTATAGGAACAGATAGATTGTTAAGCAAATGATCATTAGTGGAGACTTAGGTTTTCCTAAACTCCTAGCTATGCTAAACTTCGAAATGATTGACATCAAGCTAAATACGCACTATGTGCCTTTTAAAAAAAATGTAGACTCGTAACCATTTTTGAAACGATTTAAAGTACAGTCTATGTTACTTATTTCGGCTAGACGCAAATGATTTGAAATATCAAAAATTATTTTTATTTATCACTTATGTACCATGTAACCTGGTGCAGAGATGATAAAGATGACGGAGTCATCAATGCATTATTACTTAGTGTGAATTTGACCTGAAGTCACTATTCTACTATGGTATGATGTAGTATGATAAAATCACCAATGACGAAATCCTCAACGGACTGTTAATACAGTGCGGCATCATGACGTCGTTCTCGAAAATGTTTTCAAAAATTTTAATTTGCCAACAGGGGTTTGGCTACACCTAAATAATTCGATTGAATTGAATTATTGATATGAGTCTATGTTATTTGATTCAGCTAGACTAATGTTATAAAAACTCCAAGTGTTTATTGAAAGAATTTCCCGAACCAAATTGTTTTGGTGCGGAATCCAATGATAAGACTGAGGTGAACGATAATGTTTGGATAAATAATCCAATCTAGTAGCGTAAACATTCGCTAAAAATGATTAATACGTTATGCATGACGTAACTGTACGATGGGATGATCACCTAAAGTACTAATAATGGTAGTTTACCTTCTTTGTGATTGTAAACAGACCAAGTAATGTATTGTTTTGCGGTATAATCACTACCGTTAAAACTAAATGTGTTCATGTAAAGTTCCCGAACCCGGATACTTGAAACCCAAATTCGGTACTTCACGATACCATTTCTATGAACAGAAATATTACTAATAACAATAACACTAAAATAAATTTCAAACTTATCTTACCTTTATCAGAGTTTAATCCCAAGTACGCAACCTTTACTTATATGACACCGTAATCCTATTCTGTTTGCTTTCCTTTTCACTTGTTCTTGATCGATCCTTCTGATTGTTTACACTTATCTGAAAACATTTAAATTAAGCAAGGATGAGCATTTGAGTGCCCAGCAAGTATTATATGTATATAAGTTGAAAGAATTTAAATGTTTTCTTTATAATATTCATCTATAACAAGTCAATAGTTGTGAAATATTCTGAACTGATATTAATAACATAACAACTCACTTTCAAATTTTTTTTGAAACTACATACTGACTATAAATAGGTTTTAAGTGACATTTTATGAATATTGTTTTTATTTTCGAAAAAGTTTAGCAGAACTTCATCTGCAAACTGTCATAACTTACGGACACGGGGGTGATCAGCCCGTTGTGCCCTGTATTGATCAATACTACATTACAAGAACGATGTTATCATTTACTTGATCCGCCTTGGGCGCATAAAAGTTTTCCCGTGAACGGGATGTTCATATTTGTCAGGGTTCCAAACCAAAAAGTTTTATTTTATCCAACAATAATCTATAATTCAACATATATGTATAATAAAGGTGTATCAACATGTGATTAAAATACAATGATTATGTAAGTGGGGTCACTTGTATAATCATTTCTAGAAATTAACAAACAGAATATATATTCGAATTATCATATACTAACATGTTGATAATCAAAGGGTGTATATAATATAGGTTTAACAATCTGTACATTAATAATAATAATTCTGAACTTCTCACTTCTGTCCATTGCATAAAGAAAATGCAAAGTTAGGATACTTGCCTGATGCGCTGCTTACAATTCTTAACTTAGTTCTACCATTTTCTATCACAACCTATCATTAATCAAATCATTCGTTTGATTAGAACAATATAATATAACACATAGTACTGCATTTTGCAGTCAACACATAACCTAATCATCTTATCACACATGTTCTACAATCATGACATCACAAACAAACATCAACACATTCCTAATCACATTGTCACACAACCTTAATAACCATTGAATCACAATTAAACAGTTAACTAACCACATTATCTAAGTCCAGATCAATTTCTGAAATATGTCGGTCTACCGACATCTTTATCGGATAATTATCGAGTCTAAGACTCTAAACAGTTAACCAATATCCATTTAGACTAATTAAATAACAGTCATATCATTTTTCATGACCTTATAATAATTATATAATAATTATTATCATTTACCATAATTTTTGAAATATCAGAATCATTATTAAATGATTTAAATATCAATCAATTCTATTATCATTAATATTTAATTAATATTAAACTATTAATGAAACCATTGTCAAAATATTAAAGTTATTTATAATAACTAAAAATATTTTTAAAGTACTTATATTACCCTTAAATGATTTTTAAAACTTCTAAAATCATTACTAAATAATTACCATTAATATTTAAATATTAATGAACTATTATCTAAATATTAACAGTCAATAATTATAACTTAAAATATTTTTAATTAATTTATATCCCTTTTAAATGATTTTTAAATAAATAAAACCATTTTTAAACTATTTATTTAATATAATTATTAAATAAATTTAATATCATTAATATTAAATTATTAATGAAATTATCCTTTAAATATTAAAAGTCATAATTTATAACTTAAAATATCTTTAAACACTTTATTTTCATTTAAAATGATTATTATAACATTAAAAATCATTTTTAAACTAATTTATTTAATATAATTATTAAATAACTTTATTATCATTAATAATCATTAATTAATGAAATTAACCATTAAATATTAAAAGTTATATTTTATAACTTCAAATATTCTTAAATACCTTATTATTATTTAAAATGATTTTTAATATAATAAAATCATTTTTAATTCATTTATTTAATTCATTTAATAAATAACTTAACTATCATTAATATTAATTTATTAATGAAAATCATCACAAACTATTAAAAGTTATCAAAAATAACTCAAAATTATTTTCTAACACAATAATATAATTTTTCATGATTTTTCATGAATGAAAACCATTTTTAAATAATTTATCTAATATTGTAATTAAATAAATAAATACCATTTATATTCCAAAAATATTAAATATTTTCGAAATATACCCAAAATAGTTAAAAATTATTTTTCAGACTTTAAAATAATTTTTCATAATTTATTATGTATTTTGAATAATTAAAAACCATTTTTATCAATTTTTTTATTAATTTCCTGGAAATTATAATTAAAACCGTCGCTAAAGACCTATAGCGACACTTTCTGTCGCTATAGGTGTTCTTGAGCCCAAGAACACTGACAGATCAGTGTTCGAGTTGCTCCCTTTGACCGAGTTTAATTCACAGTGTAATCGCGTTCTGAGTTAGCTCAAACTTTAGTTATATAGTACTTATGTAGCACTACAACATCCAACACTCACTTTGATCAATCGGTAATATAATAAAAAGATATGATCTGCCAAACATGCTGTCAGACCAAATCTGGGCTTCATCAGAAACCCAGAAATTCGAGCAGCTACTTTCCAGCTTAAATTACTTTCGGTTCAGGTGGTTGTTTAAGTTATTTCTTACATTATAATGGTAGTATATATGTCAATGAACAATGAGATAACAAGATCTCAGTCCAAATACAATACATGTGCCAGATCTAACTCGGTCAAAGTAGGTCAGACCACCAGTACAAAGTACCTAATAGACAACACTTAATAGACAACGTTTTTTATAAAAACGTTGTGGAATTTTTTTTTACAACGTTTTAAAAAAAAACGTTGTAAATTTATATGCAAAAACGTTATCTATTTAAAATGACATTTTTTTTGTTTTAATTAGATAACGTTTTTTTTAAAAACGTTGTCTATTAACAAAAACACGGAGCTAAAAAAAACCGCAGAAATAAAACACGGAGCAAAACAAAAAGACACGATTAAGCCTGAAGCCCTAACTCTCTCTTATTCTCTCCCGATTAACTTTCTCTAAAGCCCTAACCTTAGAAATTTCTGAAGTAGAACTCGTAACCATCTCAGCACCACCATCGCTCTCTGACTCTCTTTCTCTTGTGCTTCCTAGCTCTCCCCTCGTCAATCTCTCTCTCGTGGCTTCCTAGCTCTCCCGATTTCGTCTCTCCCGCTGCTTTGCTCCTTAACCAACTCAGCACCACCATCGCTGTTAGCAAACGACAATCAGGTATAAATCTAGGGTTTATATTTTTTTCCAAATCGAAAGAGTCTACATCCGTGTCGATATTCTTGCAAGCTAGGATCTGTCATGCCTAAGTTTTCCTGCTATATCTTTCGTTACAGTATGTAATCGTATCTCTGTTACGTGATATTCTTGCAAGCTAGGATCTGTCATGCCCAAGGTCAAACACTCGCCTTATACTCGCAATCGGTTCACAGAGACGAAGATGTTGACATTGAAAATGAGGATGAAGAACCAGATCCCTTTGGAGGTTTATTTGATGATGAGGAAACAAGGATTTTCACAATTAAAGAACAGATTGAAGATCCTGAGTAGGTAATTTTGGATTTTATAATTTGTTCTTACTTTTTAGCTTTGATTTGTTTTGGTTAAAATATTTTTGTTTCTCTGTTTAGTCTGATGAGTCTCTGAAAGATTGGGTGTTGCTGGTCTTGCTTTACATTATGCTCATATAATCACTCAAATAGATAACATTGTAAGTGCTAGTCGTTGTATTTTTTCTGTTGGCAAGTTTTTCTGTGATTATAATTGATATTTAACTGATTTCTTGTGATACTAGGCGTCCCGTCCTACCTCTCTCCCTCCTAATATGAGAGATGGATTGTATAATGGGTTGCCAGACAGTGTCAAGACAGCATTACGTTCGCGCTTGCAGACATTTAATGCCAAGGAAGAAGTATGTATTCTCCACAAAGTTGCTTGTAACAGTTGCTTTCAAGGACATCCTTGTACCACCATTTTTGATAAATTTTTGGTTCCAATATATTTTTACTTCATGGCCTTTAATTGTTGTTTTTTTCTCCTAGTTTCATCCATCGCCTTGCCAATTTTCTGTAAATAAGTGTTTGTATGGTCCGTTTTCCAGTTGAATGTTCCTCAAATTAAAGCTGAAATGGAAAAGACTCTCCAATGGCTTGTTCCAATTGCTGCGGACACTACCAAGTATGTAGATGAATCTTTGCCACTTCATTTTTAGTTTGTTTGTTTGGTTGCAGTAGTTCTTCTACTTATATAAGCAGTTTTGCTCTTGCACGAATGCTGTGATTTTTCTTAATCTGTGTTTGAAATTGATCATGTTTGGGCATCACCAAGTGAGCACAAGATGGAATTTGGTTATGTTCTTTGGTCTTCATGATGATGATGTGAAGCAGGAGGATTTATCTGCTACTGTTTTTCCTTATCCTTTTAATATTTTGTTTTCCAGGCTCCCAAGCCATCTTCTGGGCCACATAAATTAAGGGAGTGCTTGCCCTTGATTCTTATCCTACGAAACATGCTAAAGTATGCACTGACATACCGTGAGGTCCAATCCATTCTGATGCAGCGTCATGTTTTGGTTGATGGAAAGGTTAGGACAGACGGCGTAAGGAGCAGAACAATGGCAGCCTCTTAGTTTGCAATATCCCTTTGAATTGCAGGTAACTTACGTGTAATTGTTATTCGTTATAACTTGACCTTTGTTTTTAAAGCAGCTGCAGCTTGAAATTATTTTTAACATCCTTAGTTTTCAGAAGATCGTACCTCTCTTCCTGTTGATATTTTATATTGTACTCAGTTTCTTCTTGTTTTCTCTCATTTGCGGGGCAGAAGAACTTCGTGTTCCATTTGAAAGATATGGAGTAGTTAGGGATGTATATCTTCCCAAAAACTATTATACAGGGTATGCTTGTCATCTATATTTTGGCATACTTGTCATTCCGTTGCTATCGACTTATTTGTCCAACAAATATCTTCGTTTTACTTCAACTTCATTTGAGGCCTATGGGGTTGCATGCTGAGCCATACAAGCCAAGTCCTGGCCATTCTAGCTGGCTATACACTTAAATTAGCCTTTTATATCTTTCTTTGTGTGGGCATGATCAAGGTTAAGCTTGTTCACAACCTCTATTGATGCTTACATCTTTAATGATGCATATAAAAATGCACTCTAACTTCATTTACTCTTACTTTAATGTGATTTCCTTTACTCTTACTCATTTTTGTAAATACTCTGCTTAGTGATTATTGAAGTGATGTTTCCTATTCCTTGCAGCTATTCTAATCTGCTAATTCAAGATTTTCAAAAACTTGAATTGAATATGTGAGAGTATACTGTTTCTATCTTTGGATACTAGTAATTTAGTACTGGAAAAATCTAGAGTTGATGAATATAAAGCAGAACTATTATCAGAGGGAAAGATCCGCCAATCATGATTATTATTCTATTCTAATAATAAATGTTGACCACAAATAACAATTATTTTTTTTAGTTGTTGCCACCAAAGTTGTATTTTTTACACTACTTTTTCTAGCAACACTTTTCATGTGTAGTATTCCCTTCATTGGGTTGGCTCTATTTTGTATTTCTTACGATCATCCTTGGTGTTTTAGGTTATTTGACAAATTTGGTTCTGCAGGGTAATGCGAGGAGGTTGCTTGACAAACGTTGGGACAGAAACAGTCGCCTTGGACAACTTACGAAATTAGGACTTGCACCAGTACTTTGGTTTATGATCTTACTGCTACTTGTGACGTATGTTCATTCAGTCATCATGGGTATGACCTCTTAAATTAGGAAATTTCTGTCTTTTATAGCGAAGAGGGGCTGAGAGAAGGGGTTTTGGGGAGGGGTGTTTGGGAAGCAGAATGCAAATTGATTATCTTCCATATTGGCTGCAGCTCCAAATCTGCCAAAGTTGACGGTTGGACTTAGCCTTCTTGCATGGTTGGGTGTTTTCTTAGCAACCTCTGGATTAGTTTTCTTCTATAGGTGTAGCAGGTATGCTTATTGAATTTTTCGCACTTATAGGAAATTCAGAATGATTGATGTTTTGTAATGCTGGCAACATGATTTTAAGTGGTTTGCGCATTACACTAGTATTAGTTATTTCGTTTTTATAAGTGGTAATAGACATTGTATTCTCATCATAATCTATTATCTTTCTCATTTTCCTTTTCTAGAAGTTAGAGTGCATTTAGTGCGTGGAAGTGGTTTGAAGTTGCATGCTGAAACGCTGGTCTTTAGAAATATGTGTATAGACTTTTTCATGTATTGGCTGGTAAAGACTCAAATATCTAAAAATGTTTTAGTAAGATGAGTATAAATTTAAAGTATTGAACTAATTTGTTTGTACAATTTTATTCAATGGCAGAGTTTTCCAAAGAAATTCTGTGACACGCATTTGCCAAAGCATGATGACACCGTTGTTTTGGTGGATGAAAGTGAGAAAGAATTCGAAACAAAGTATCTTGTTGATAAGAATGGATTAAGTGGTGGATGGAGAGGGTTCTCCATTGCTCAAAAATTGCTTGAAAAAGATGTTTTGGTTTTTCAACTGATTGCACCTTGCAAATTTAAGGTAATGGTCAAATCACCCTTCTATATAGGCTCATGTATTACTTCATTTTATGTATTACCTAACACTTGGTCCAAGTACTGGTATGTCACACTGCAGTAATGAGTAAACTGTTGGTTATATGTGATTTTTTATATATGAATTTCCTACTTGTTGTCTAATGCCACACATAGGAAAGAAAAAATTTGACAATAAATAATCTAGATCATTGTGTATTTATTGAGTTATTATTATTTTTATTTTTTTATAATAAAATATTGATGCTTGCACTTGCTTGCGCCTCAGCTTGAGCTGGGGTTTCTTGTTCCACATCTGGTTGTGCTTTAATTTAGTAGCATTTACATATAGTCAGTACAAATCTGTTACGAAGATTTTTTTTTCTTCATATTAATATCTATATATAATAGTTGTTACCATGTATTTGATTCGACTCAGCTTGCTGCTTCAACTGTTTACTGAAAGTTTTGGCTGCCATAAAAACATTTGCGGGCCTTTCCCAACCTTGTCCAAATATGCCATAACCTTCTTTCTGTTTAGGTTGAATTAGGTACTCCAACACTGCCAACTCTTCTCTGTCCACCCAATGGATGCAGTTTACAGGACACGAATCAACTGATACCTGTAACTTACAAGTTATCTCCCTTGTCCTTACAGTTCAATTGTACTAAAAATTAAATTGAATCTACTTTCAGCATCTTTTAACTTTTCTGTTTTGATGTACCTGCATTTACAAATTTGTGAATTCTAGTTTAGCAACTTCTAGGGATTCTTATGCTTATAGCAGAATTTATAAATGTGGGTCTTTGACTTTGATAAATTCCTGAGTATTTCTTGAAGGAACTCACCAACTTCTTTGTCATGTTGATCTATTTACAGGTTGGGTATCTATTGGTTCAATGGATGGGTTTCTGTACTTATTTTCTCCAACTGGGGATCTCAAGAAATTCCCAAAAGCTGCTGCAGCGAATTTGGTAGTCCAAGTTAGTCCTGCTCTTGATTGCTCTGGTTATGCAGTTTATATATCTCAGACAGATATGGAAGGAAAATATAGCCGCACAATTGGTGAATACATTTATATATAAGCAATGAAACCAAGAAATGTTGTCTTCACTATGCTTGTTCCAGCAACAGGGTCCATCTACTGGTCCGAAAGTTATCCTGGTGATTTGGAAATTTTGTAATATATCTTTCCATCATTTGAATTAAGAAATTATTGGGATGTATTTTAAATGATTGATACATTTTGGCTATATATCATGGCATTAGCATTTTGCAGGTGCATTGGTAATATAGGTGAATCACATTTTTTTTTCTTTTTTATTTTTTATCTACAACGTTTAAAAAACAGTTGTCTGATATACTAAACAATAACGTTTTTAACCAAAAAACGTTGTGGAATCATACTTTCTACAACGTTTTTAAGCATCTGCTAATTTTTTTGAAAACAAATACACAACGTTTTTTCCTAAAAAACGTTGTGTATTGTGCTTAACTACAACGTTTTTAAAACGTTGTGTAAGGGTGTCAAATAGACAACACCCTTAACCACGACGTTTTTCTGATAGAAACCACAACGTTTTTTCCGCGTTGTCTATTTACTGTTTTGTAGTAGTGGACGGTGGCGTTCTTAAATTTCTGGGTTTTCCCAGAAATGCATAAGTCCGTTCGGGTGGTCTACTTTGACCACCTTTCACGATCGATTTATTGAGTTTACAAGATATTAAAAGACCCAGATCTATACTACACATACCCAGCTACAACATTAACCAAGCAACAACAACAAAACATCAAAAACATGTCAGATATAAAGCTCACAAAACATTGTCAGAGGCTGTTCATGCTGTTCTTCATTGCCCAGATTATCCTCGGTCATGGTCGGTCAACCAACTTTGACCGAGTATAACTTGGAATCTAGCTATTAACAAGTTTCCATTTCACTTCCAGAGTAAAGATATTACATCATACTACAATAATCAACACTTAAAACACAAAAATCAAACACGTACAGAGATCTACACGACCTGACATTCGTTGTCAGACAACAGATTAAAATTTTCCAGAATTTGTAGATCTTCAAATCCGAGCATCTAGATGTTATGGATCTAACATCTAGCAACCCAGATCATCATAAGACAACATAAACAACATATTCTAACACTTAAACATAACACCTAACACCGAATTTGGACAGAAATTAAATCTAGGGTTTTATACCTTAGATGAACAATTCTTGATTTTGGCTACTGATTTGTTTGTGGTGTTCGTGGGGCTGTATTAAGGGACTGATATACTAGTATTTTTCGTGGGATTGGAGAGAGAGAGGTCTTGGTAGAGAATTGGTGCTCAAATGGCCAAAAAAATGAACTTTCTCTCTCTTCCAATCTATATATAATGTGTTGTGAGGCATGTATGGCTGCTGATAATGGATGATATGAAAAGATCTTGGCACATAGGATAATCTAGGGTTGGTGAACAACCCAAGATTTGGAAAGATTTGCAAGAAAGCTTAATAAAATAAAATCAAAAATGCTATTTTAATACTTTAACAAGGTAATTAAGGGTATTCTTGTCCATGGTACTTGAATCTAGATTATAATCACTAGATTTTAAATCCTTAAGGTTCCCAAAAATTTCTAGGGCTTGAACAATTAAGACTAAAGCTCAATAAAATTTTAATTATAACTTACTAATTAAAATTTAAGGTTTTAATAGAAAATTAGGATTTTAATTTTTATATTACCAGACGTTAATCACATTATTGGGATTACATAACGGCTTAACCAATTCTCAAAGTCGTGAGTGACTGTCGCATTAGGGTTTCTAATCAATTAGGGTTTCAAGAAATTAATTTAGGGTTCTAGATTTTAGGGTTTTAATCTACTAATTAAATTTATTTTAATAAGCAATTAAAGTCTATCACATTTGATATTAATCATAGTAACACTATTTCTGACTGATCAAACCTCGGTTTAGGTTTCCGGATTAGGGTTTCTAATTATTAGAAAATCAAATATAATTAGGGTTTACATTTAAAGCTAGGGTTTTATATAATTAGCAAAATATTAAATAACACATAACATATATCATATAACATTGTCATATAACAGTCTTAAATTCACAATTTATTTTTAAATTAGGGTTTTCCACAGAAAACTAGGGTTTAACCAATTAACATTAGGATTTTTAAAATTAAACACCATAATTGACCAATTATCATCAACACGTACATATGGCACATATTTATAGCACTTAAAAAACAAAATATAATTAATATTATATTATTATCACCATTCCTCATTCCATAACCAGAAATAGGGTTTATAAAATATTATTAGGGTTTAGTCGTAATAAAATAAAACGGTTCCACATATTAACATTACACACATAACCATACATATCTATAACACTGAAAAATTAACAATATAATATTATTATTCGCATTCCTTAATCAAAACCCGAAATTAGGGTTTGGATTCCATATCTGATTTATCTTACATAAATAGCATTCTTAATTAAGTTAAAATATTTATTTTAACCTCCTGAACAAATTCATATAATGAAATAATCATTATAATTATTCTAAACTCATTTCATATATTATTTAAATAATATAAGATTATATTTTCATAGAAAATAATTAATAAAACATTTCCCATAAGGAATTAATTAGTATAAAAATTATAATTGATAATAATCAATAATTCTAAAAATATATTTATCTGCAATACTTGATGTAATAAATAAATTTTATTTATCACACATATAATTATAATTACACATTACCTTTACACATATCATTCATATTTATTTTAATAAAAAAAATTTATACGCAAAATTTATGATTTATTTATATAGAAAATATCGGGTTGTCACAGTTCATGGTCTATATGACCCCTCAGCACAATTTCAAAACTTTTACTCTGGTGAGAAGTGTATTGGGTGGCATGAAATAATGTGTGTGAATGGTATATGTGTGAATGGTGTAAGGTGCACGGTGTAAGGTGTAAGGCGAATTTCGGGGACGAAATTCTTATAAGGAGGGGTGAATGTGACAACTCGAGAATTTGGACAATTTATTAAAATCTTAAATGATTGATTTAAGGTCAAATATTAGACCTAGATAGAAAATAAGTGTATGCGTTTAATGTTATTGGGATTAAATTTTGAGGATTTCAAAATTCGGTGAAGGATATAGGTGAATTATTCAGGATTAAGGATTTATGTGATTAAATTCTATGAATAATGTTATGTATTGTGTACTGAATGTGGTTAAGGGTCATGGGTTGACCAGATGAATTACATCTGTGATAAACCCTAAGTATATATTAAGAACGACAGCGTTTGAATAGAAAACCCTAACGTCTGACAAGAAACTCTAGAAATCGGTTCTGGAAACCCTAATTTCAGTTCCGGAAATCCGAAACCCTAAATCGGATATTGAAAACCCTAGATTGGGAATGCAATGTTATGAACAAGGTTAAACGTCAATAATTGTAATTAATTAGGGAAAACCCTAATGAATTATCTAAAATCTTAATTGATTATTTGAAAACCCTAATACCAGCTCTGAAAAACCCTAATTTCATATACTGATAAAATGAAACCCTAATTTGGGAATATAACGGAGAATTTTAATGCTTAAGTGCTATTAATTAAGTACTAATTAGGGTAAAGGTTAATTAATTAGCAAACCCTAATTTTCAATTTTAGGAACCCTAATCCTAATTATTTTAAATTATGAGTAATTAGAAAACTCTAATCTAATTACGAATATCTAATTTCTAAATTAGAAAATTAATTTTTCTATTAGAAACCCTAATTCAAGGATTTTGAACCCTAATGACCATTTTAACCCTGATTGCTTTACTAGCGATTGTAATTAGGAAATGCTAATCCTAATTAGCAAGAATGAATTTATAATTAAGAAATTTTTATATAATTAGAAAATTCTAATTATAAATTAGAAATATTAATTTTCTATTTTTATAACCGAAATTAGGAAATGTTAGAAATTAAATTACAAAGTTAATGGTTAAAACCTAAACCCTAAAATGCTAAATCCTAAACCCTAAAATCCAAACCCTAAACCCTAAGGGTTTGTATCAAAAATACCATTCTAGAAATTAAATTTGCATGAAAAGACTAATATGCCCTTAGTGCATTATGGTGACTTAACTTGCAAGAATGGGTCTAGAGAGTTGTTCACCAAACCCTAGCCTAGGTTATGACTTTTATGTCCAGCAATCCAGCAAAAATCAGCAACATGCATTGAATCACATCATTTAATTGGATTAAAAGTGAGAGAAATGACTACTTTCATTTTCATTTTTCTCCAAGCCATTCTCTCTCTTCAACTTCAAAATTGAGAGTGATAGAGAGAGAAAAAGATGAACCTTGATCAGTTCCTAGCAAGCCAATAACCGATCCATAAACCAGAAATTAAAAATCAAGCATGAATGAGGTATAAACCCTAAATTTCGAAATCTATGATTTTGATGTTAAATGTTGTTATTTGTTGGTTAAATATGTGTAATAGGGTGTCATTTAGTGATCTGGGTTGTCAAAACCCAGATCCATAACATCAAATTGCTCGGATCTAATTTTTTTGAAATCTGGAATATTGGGAAAATAGTGGCCTGACAGCCATATGTCAGGGCCCATAGATCGTTGTATGTTTTTGATCTGTTATGTTTTAAGTTATATATGTGTTCTATGTAATATTGACTGTGCTCTGAAACAAGAAACACGACCCGATCATGAATGGACTAAGAGATATGACCGGTCAAAGATCGTTGACCGTTCACGGAATCTGGTTTCTCGGTAACCTAGAAACCAATATCTTGTCTAACAATCAATTTGCAGGGTCTTGATCTTGCTGTGTATTAGTAGTTAGGCCATGTTGTTGGTAGATCTTTGTAGCCTGACATGAATACTACATGTTAAAGACTTTAGATCACTTCGATCCGTAACCAAACCGTATAAAATGAGTGGTAAAACGTGGGATGAAAAACTGCTCAAGAACATTTCTGGGTAACCCAGAAATGTTCAAGAACAGTTTTTCTTGTCTACTTTGACCGACCCAGATTTTCCTTTAATAATGTTAATATGTTGATCTTATGAAATAGAAATGTACACTGACATGTATTCTACAAGATTCAACCTTTATATTATACAAACCAAGTACAGAAACCAAGATATAAAGATCGAGAACTAGTACCTCGGCTGTTCTTCATTTTCTGGAAAACCCAGAAAATGAAGAACATAGTTGTCAGATATTTTGGAAGCCCAGATCTTACTGCTATGTTGTTGTTTGGTCATGAAATGAGTTTGTAGTTGTAGTACTACACGAGTACTACAATAGTAACCTCATAAGTTACCCAAAACGTATCAAGAACATGGCTTTAATGCTGGTCAAACCAAGCAACCCGATCACTGTCATGAAGGCACCAAGAACACCAAGAACACCTATAGCGACGGTTATGTCGCTATTGGGCCCTTTAGCGACACTTATTTTCAGAAAATGCAGAAAATTAATTAAAAATAGAAAAAAATAGTTTTTAATTATTAAAAATACAAAATAAATTATGAAAAATTATTTTAAAGTCTGAAAAATAGTTTTTAACTATTTTGAGTATATTTTGAAAATATTTAATATTTTTGGAATATAAAAGGAATATATTTATTTAATTATAATATTAAATAAATTATTTAAAAATAATTTTAATTCATGAAAAATCATGAAAAATTATTTTGTGGTATAAGAAAATATTTTAAGTTATTTTTAATGACTTTTAATATTTTGGGATGAATTTCATTAATTAATCAATATTAATGATAATTAGTTTATTTAATAACTATATTAAATAAATTAAGGAAAAATGGAATTAATGCTTTGTAAATCATATAAAAATGATTTAAGTGTTATAAAAATATTTTAAGTTATAAAATATAACTTTTGATATTTTGGCATGAAAATATTAATATTTTAATATTAATAGCAATTATCGGATAATGGATTAAAGTGTTGAAAAATCATATAAAATGATTTTTAAAGTATTAAATATACTTTGTGATATTATAATTATATTATAATATTATGTAATGATTTTCATTAATATTTTATATTAAATAAATATTAATGATTAAGGTATTATGAGGTATTTAATTCATTTAAATATGGTTTTAAGGATTGAAAATTGTTGATAAATGGTAATAATTATCCGAAAATTATTACGAGCCTAGGAAAAAATGTTTTGACTGATAAGGAAGTTATCTGTGATATTGTTAAGTGTTTAGGAAAAGTTTAACTGAACTTAAACTCGATTTTCGTTCGACTAGACCGTCGGGATGATAGAATTGTGTCGGGTTCAACTCAGACTGCAATTGTTTGACTTGATACCTTGTCTTATGTGTTGTATAGACTGATAGGCTTATGTGGTAATGTGTTTAGGGTATTTTGTGTATAAATATAACAGTATTATACTGTGATGATATTATTCTAATATTGGAGATCTATATTACTAATATTAGGTCTTCGGGTAAAGCGTTATAAAATTGTGTTGCGGTAATCAACGGTTCAGGCAAGTTTTCTTTGTACTTAACTCTAATAAGAGTGTTTATTCAAGATTATGGTTAATCTTTGCTGATTGCCACGAAATTTGTACTCTGTACATCTTGCATGTATAAGTTAGATATGAAAGGCTGATCACCTTCATTACCAGTTGGTTCAGAAATGTTGTTCATGTATAAAACTTGTTCAGTCGAATGTTTGTTCATGCTAGCTCTCAATTATCTTGATGAATTATAGCCAGCTTATTATTCATACTCTTCAATCATGATATATCGTTATGTTATTGTATATAAACTTGCTGGGCAACTTTCATGCTCACCCTTGCTATATCATGATAAAACATTGCAGATAAAGCGAACGTGTTCGGATACAGGAAAAGGTTAAAGTCAAGTTCTACTTGGGTTAAAAGTGCGGCTTGTTTGTAATTATATATTTGGATAAATATTGTTGTATAATAGATATTATATGAATGGTGTTTAAGTTAAGGTTACTCGACTTGGGTAAAATAAGTGTGTAATGTATTGTATAAACAATTTATGTTTATATCTTCCGCAATTAGTGAAAGAATTAGTGTACCGAGTCTGTGGCGATTCGGGGCCCGGATTCGGGGCTGCTACAATAAGAGCACAACTAGTAACAGCTCAAGATTACCAGAAGAAGTATGCAGACTTACATCGCCAGAAGAGAGATTTTGAAGTGGGAAGCTATGCATTTTTGAAAGTATCTCCCTAGAAAGGGAAGATAAGGTTTTGAAAGAAAGGTAAGCTGAGTCCAAAATTTATTGGACCATTCGAGATCTTGAGGAAGATAGGCGAAGTGGCGTACGAGGTAGATCTACCTACTGAACTGGAATATATTCATAATGTGTTTCATGTGTCAGTGCTACGACCATATAAACCTGATTACAAGCACGTGATATCGTACGAACCAATTCAAGTAAATAAAGATTTGTCGTTCGAGGAAATCCCGGTAGAAATTTTAGATAGAAGAGAGCAAAAATTACAAAATAAGGTTATACATTCTGTAAAAATTTTATGGAGGAACCACAATGTTGAAGAAACTACGTGGGAACTCGAAGAAAAGATGAGGGAAAATTATCCATCACTTTTTAAGTAACCTTATGAGTAATTCTGGGGATGGAATTCTAATAAAGAGGAAGGATGTAATAGCCATGAATTTAAAGTCACTTTATATGTATGTACATTATTGATATTTAAAACTTTATGTTATATAGTGATTTAATATGTGATAACATATGTGAAGTGGTGCATGACTCAATAAACATATATACTATAGTTATTGTGACAACCCGAGAATTTATACAATTTATTAAAATCTTAATTGATTGATTTAAGGTTCAATATTAGGACCTAGACAGGAAATAAGTGTATGGAATTGGCAGTTGTGTAATGAAATTTTAAGAATTTCAAAAGTTTTGAACAAAACTTGAATTAAGTGATAGACTATAAGTGATAGTCTAGTAATGAGGTATAAGATTATGGTAGATTTAAAATTCTTTTGAAGAATTATCAGGGATAAGTATCGAAGCGAATACTAGTCGGTATATTTGGTTACATATGTGAACCGTAATGATTTATGATCAAGGATTGGTCAGATAAGTTATAACTTTAGAAAAACCCTAAAGTTATGTTAATCATATGATTATTAAGTTAGAAAAATCTAATGAATTGTTAGAAACCCTAACGATACGCATCAGAAACTTTAATTTTAGTTTCGAGAATCCGAAACCCTAATTCGGATATTTAAAACCCTAATTTCATATACTGATAAAATTAAACCCTAATTTGGGAATATAACGGAGAATTTTAATGCTTAAGTGATATTAATTAAGTACTAATTAGGGTAAAGGTTAATTAATTAGCAAATCATAATTTTCAATTTTAGGAACCCTAATTGTTCCGTCAGAAACCCTAATGCTCAGTTGTGGATTTAATTGCTATATTAGCAATGTTAATTAGGAAACCCTAATCCTAATTATTTTAAATTATGAGTAATTAGAAAACTCTAATCTAATTACGAATATCTAATTTCTAAATTAAAAAATTAATTTTTCTATTAGAAACCCTAATTCAAGGGTTTTGAACCCTAATGACCATTTTAACCCTGATTGCTTTACTAGCGATTGTAATTAGGAAATGCTAATCCTAATTAGCAAGAATGAATTTATAATTAAGAAATTTTTATATAATTAGAAAATTCTAATTATAAATTAGAAATATTATTTTTCTATTTTTATAACCGAAATTAGGAAATGTTAGAAATTAAATTACAAAGTTAAGGGTTAAAACCTAAACCCTAAAATGCTAAATCCTAAACCCTAAAATTCAAACCCTAAACCCTAAGGGTTTGTATCAAAAATACCATTCTAGAAATTAAATTTGCATGAAAAGACTAATATGCCCTTAGTGCATTATGGTGACTTAACTTGTAAGAATGGGTCTAGAGAGTTGTTCACCAAACCCTAGCCTAGGTTATGACTTTTATGTCCAGCAATCCAGCAAAAATCAGCAACATGCATTGAATCACATCATTTAATTGGATTAAAAGTGAGAGAAATGACTACTTTCATTTTCATTTTTCTCCAAGCCATTCTCTCTCTTCAACTTCAAAATTGAGAGTGATAGAGAGAGAAAAGATGAACCTTGATCAGTTCCTAGCAAGCCAATAATGTAACGACCGAGAAATTCGGATTCTAATGTAAGATGATTTTATTAGATTAAATAATAATAAAATCATATTATGTGGGATATCAAGATGGTTGTCAATTTTTTTTTTACCTATTGATGTTGGAATATCGTAGTATTTGAATTATGTGAAGGATTTAAGGTGTTTGAATTTCCAAGACGAAAATAAAAGTTTTCCGAGAAATTTTCCGAAAAAACACTATTCATCGATATTTACTCGGGATTTATTTTTGAATTTCCGAGAAATACGTAATGGTAGAATATTAAAGTAAGACGGATTATGTAATAATAATCTAGTTATGGAAAACGTAATATTTCGCTTGCGGACTTAAATTGAGAACGTAAGGAAAATGGAGAACTATTGCGTTAAGGAATGATGGTATGATACGTGAGTATGGTACAAGGAATGGAAACGAGTATGATACAAAGTATTATATGAGTTTGTAAGAAGAATGCATTATCGTATATAAATTCTATATGAATTAGAATACGAGAATAATACATAAACTATATGTATATGTATTATGTAATATTAATGGACTAGTAAAGATTGGTTAGGATTTTTGTACAAGCCCAAGTGAATTTAGGGTTAAGGCCCAACTTATGAATTAATAAACATATAAAAGTTTATTAAAGCAAAGCCCAAAGATTAAGTTGATTCAAGCCCAAGCTAGGATTTAATGAATGGATTGACCCCACTGAGGAAATCCATATTAATATGGTTAAGGAGTAATGACCAAGAAAAGTGGTGACCAAGTTAAGTGGTAACCAAGTTATATGAGTAATGACCAAGTTATGTAATGATCAAGTATTAAGAGTAGTGGCCAAGCAAAGGATAAGATTAGAGCTAGCCAATTAATGAATAGTAAGGAGGTGCAAAAAGAGGTGGGATGATGGAATTGACTAAATTGCCATAACCTTAGAAATTCTATAAATAGTGAAGGTTGGCAAGTCTTTTAATAGTTGTTCAAATAATCCAATCACTCTCTCTCAAAGTGCTTAAGTGTTAGGAGAATTAAGTTGCAAATAAGTTACTTCTATAAGCCAAGAAGAAGAAGAAGATTTTATATCAAAGACTTCAAAAGTAAGACCTCTTCTTCAATTATCTTCTATCTCTATCATTGATAGGTTGATAATAAAAGTTTGAATTGAGAAACATGAATGATAAAAAGTAAGAAGTATGTGTGAGTAATGAACTTAAGCCACATAAGTTGGTAATAAGTCATTTGAACTAGTATAAGTGATAAACCTATGTGAGGTTGTTGGTTGAAGTAATATGAAAGTAAAAGAACTTGTATGATCATATGTATCAAGTATACATAAGAAAAGTTATATATTGAGAGCATATATGTATGATGATTAAGAAACTTTAATTCTCATAAGTCATGAATGATGAGATCATAAGTAGTTTATAAAGTTATAAGTTTATGAAGAAATAAGTCAAAATCCAACAATGAATATAAGTTGTTGTATTAAATATGTTGAGATGTTCACATGATGAATGGAATTCATATGTAGTATTGAACAAGTTCTAAGAACAAAGAATTGCCGGAAATCGCACGATTAGACGATAATCGTCGAATTCGTAAATTTCCCGAAATGGAAGTCAAATATTGAGTTTGAGTTCGGAAATGTTATTTTTCAATGGAGACAAGTCATGTTTGTCATTTAAGAGTTGCGGACTCGAAAATGAACGAATTCCGACTTAGAACGAAGAAACGAGCGTTTAACGTTCACGAACGTTTATTGTTTTCATTAAAAATGAACCAATAGGTGAATTTTTAGCAAACGAAGTCAAATAGATAAAATTCTTGCATGAACGCGTAGATTATGTAATTTGTGAACCGTAGGCTTTTGAACGAGCCAATTCGGACTTAAAACGAAGAAGTTATGCGTCCGGGAAGTTCACAAAAATTAAAAGTTAGAAAATTTTCTGGTGCACAGAGTTGGCGCCGCGGCGCCAACCCTCAGCCTTTTTAGTCGCGCCGCAATGCGACATCTGGGACTCGGTTACTGCTAATTTGCGCCGCAGCGCGAGTTACAAGTGCAATGCCCGCGCCGCGGCGCCAAGCACAGAACATTGACAGTAAAGAATAAAAATGAAGGGAAAGGAAAGGGATGGTAGGAGATTGAACTACACCTACCTTAAACAACTTAAAGTGACATTGTTAGGACATGGATAAGACTTAAAAGTAATGAATAATGGTTAATATAATCAAGTCGAATGAATGTAAAGCGAACGATAAATCGAAACGCATAAAGAATGAAATCTAATCTATAATTAAGATTGAAATGAAGGGTAAGATATAGTCAGATACATACTTGATTATATGTGACCTAATGTAAGGCATTATGTGATCATGTATTGTAGAGACTTGAAAGACTTCAACGTAAAGTAAAATACACAGTAGCAGACGCTAAAGGCAAGTATTCTAACTCTTGTTTCAGTTCAATCTGAACAAGTTTATGATGTTCATGTATCCTTTCGCATGAATTGAAGTATAATGAAGTTAAAGCCAGTTTCTTTGGTTAGACTTAACATATTGAGTGGATTATTGATAATCTGTTCATCTGTTATCATATGTTAATATCTTTTGTCAACTAATAATAGTTTTCAAAAGAAGACTTAATTGTTAAACAAATGTTTTGTCGATAAAACGACAGGCACACGAGGTTGCCAAATGATTAAACGTACAAACGTTTACTGAATGTAGTATTGATCAATACAGAGTACAATAGGCTGATCACCTAGAAGTGCTCGTAAGTAATATCGGGCTTACGGACTTAGGTCCGGGTTGTCCTTTTCAAAGAAAGAATGAATACTCAAGGTCTTTGACCGGAGTAAATGTTTTACTGAATTTATTCATTGTGAAACATTTTGAAAAGAAAGATGAAGTGCTATTTTGAATCATCAATAATACTTCATAGCTATTGTCCAGTTATCGAAGATATATGATTCATATGTACCAAGCATGTTGTTATTAAAATTGTTATACTTGCTGAGCTAGTCATGCTCACTCTTGCTTGAACCATATGAATGCAGCTAAGACTGAACGTCCTGAAGGATCAAATAAGGATAAAGGAAAAGCTAAGGCAGATTGTTAAGCTGTCATGTAATAGTATAGGTCTATTGTTGTAATGTAATGACTATTATGACAAGAGAACCTTTGTAATGGGTTTAGAACTTGGGAAATGTAAATATTGAATTAAATATATATAAGTTATGTTCATTCTTTGAGACTTTCAATTGAATGAACGTATGAATGTTTGTACAGTATAGCACCATCTGTCGGGTTGTAAGATACCCGGATTTGGGGGCGCTACAAGTTGGTATCAAAGCCTAGGTTATAAAACTTAAAGGGAATTAGAACCTTAAGTCATAACCTTAATAAAGAAGTAAAAGAAGAAAGATAACCTTATAAAAATGCATTATAGTATGTTATGTGTTTTTATTTATGTTACTGACATGTACTAATCAAACTGTATTGTTTTATTGTAGATGTCAGGAGAAAATGATATGTATAAAAATATACATGTTGTAAGCGAGGATTCGGTTAATCGGGTAGAGATACTACCAAATCCCGTAGCGATAGAGCCAGAAGTGGTAGCAATAGAGTCTGGAGACTCGGACAATTTAGACTATATGTCTATTTTCGATGGCATGTTAGAGGAGGAGGTGGACGTAATGTCTTTTGACCAAGTTCCACCCGCCGAGGAGATATCTACGGGGGATTCGATGAAAGCATTGTTTATGACGGTATTGGATAGGAATGTCCATTATTGCCAGGAGGTAAAGGAGTTGAAAGCGGAACTCCAAGCTGTCCGTGAGGACAAGCTTAGCATGGAGGGAATGTGGGAGGAGGAACACGATGATCGTGTTTTAGCTAAGGACAAGGTCCGAGAGCTGAAATGTGAAGTCTTTAAACTCAAGAAAGAGCTAAAGACTAAACAGAGGAGATTGGAAAGGATGTCCTATATACATAGGAGCTCTCATGTGGATTTTCAGCAGCAAGTGGCTGGGTATCCGGTAGAGTCAGGACAGACACGACATACCATCAGTCGGGATGTTATAGCTGGTCTGGCCAGCAAAGATTTTGAGAATGCCTTACGGCAGATGTAATCTAGCAATAGCTAGAGTAGCGTAGATATGTAAATATTATGTATCTAGTAGTGACGTAAAACCCTCTTTTGTATAAACAAGGGTAGTCTTTTGTAAATCCCAATTTTTGGAAAGTAATTGCGGGATGGTAATGTAATCAGCTAAGACTGAGTAATGTAATCAACTAAGGCTGAATGATGTAAACAATGTAGTGTTATACTACAAGTTATTAATCAATATAAGCCTCTTTTATGGAACATATTGAGTAATGAGTATGAGTTATTGTTTTATCACAAATAATAACTAACTCACAAGAAGAAAGTAATAATGATGTGTTGTTTTCTTAACAGCGAAATGCCGCCAAGAAGGGGACACCGAAATCAAGAAGCTAATGTTAACCAACCGGAAGGTGGTCCGGTTAATCCAATGCAAGAGTTCGTTAATCTTTTAACGGCTGCATTTAATAGAACGGGGGCTAATGTACCTGTAATTCCTGGAGTAGTACGAGCTATTACTTTTAAGGACTTTAAAAGTGTAGGTCCGCCGGAGTTCAAGGGAACTACGGACCCTATAGAAGCCCAAACTTGGGTGAAAGAAATTGAGAAAGCATTTGTAATTACAAATGTGGAGGAGGGTCAAAAGGTTGCCTTTGCAACCTATTTGATGAAAGGAGAGGCCAATTTCTGGTGGGAGGCAAACCAGGCTAGGGCCGATATAGGAAACCTAACGTGGGAAAGGTTTAAGGAGATTTTCTTCGAGAATTATTTCCCCACGAGTATGCAAGGGAGAATGGAAATGAGGTTTCTGGAATTAAAACAAGGGGATATGACAGTTCCCCAATATGCCGCCAAGTTTAATGAACTGGCACGATTTGCTCCACATCAAGTGGACACTGAAGTGAGAAAGGCTAGAAGATTCGAGCAGGGCTTAAAACCCTGGCTCTATAGCCGAATCTCTGTGTTCCAAAGTACTTCCTTTGGAACCATATTAGAGAAGGCAATAATAGCCGAAGGTGGGAATGAGGCTTTAAGCCAGTACCACAAGGATAAGAAAAATAAAGGAAGAGTTGATGGGGGAATTAAGACCGAAGGAGCCAGTGGTAGTGGCGACGGTCAGAAAAGAAAGGGTTTTAACTCCGGGAATACCGGAGTGAAACAAGGAGATTCAAAAAGAAGGATGGAGGTCTGTAAAACCTGCGGGAAGACTCACTTGGGAGTCTGTCTCAAAGGAAAGGCCGTATGTTATAATTGTGGACAGAGCGGGCACATTTCGCCTAACTGTCCAAATCCGAAGAAAAATCACGGATGTTTTGTATGTGGATCAACTGACCACATAGCAAAGAATTGCCCGAAGAAGGGTATGGAAGGAAATAAGGGCACTAATAGTGGAAAATTAGCTATTAGCGGTCCAGTTCAGCCGGGTAGACCAATGGCCCGTACTTTTAATATGACAGTCCAAGATGCGGTGGCGTCCGGAGACGTAGTTGCAGGTATTATCCCAATCAATAACATTAATGCATATGTGCTTTTTGATTCGGGTGCTACTTGTTCGTTTATAGCATGTGATTTTGCTAGACGATTAGAATTATTTCCCGAAAAGTTGCCTATACCTGTGATCATTAAGGTAGCAAATGAAGAGATAATTCATGTGGATAGTATTCATAGGAGTTGTTGCGTAGATATACGTGGATGTAAGTTATCGGTAGATTTAATACCAATAAGGTTGGGAGAATTTGATGTAATCCTCGGAATGGATTGGTTGATTAACCATGGAGCAATTATAGATTGCCAAAAGAAACGTGTGAGCATTAGGATGTTGAAGCAACCTCCTGTAGTATTCTACTGTAATAAATCACCGGGGAGATCGTGTTGTCTTACGATGACACAAACTAGAAAACTCTTAAGAAAGGGATGTGTGGGTTATTTGTGCCATGTTGTTGATACCCAGCGAGTGGGAACAACCATGGAACAAATACCTATAGTAAACGAATTCATGGATGTATTTCCAAGTGAGTTACCGGGTTTACCACCGGATAGGGAAATCGAATTTGTAATAGACATTGTGCCAGGAGCGGCACCAGTGTCAAGGGCACCGTACCGTATGGCGCCGGTGGAAATGAAAGAGCTAATGGTTCAATTACAGGAACTGTTGGATAGGAAGTACATTCAACCAAGTGTTTCCCCGTGGGGTGCACCAGTGTTGTTTGTCAAGAAGAAAGATGGATCGTTAAGACTTTGTATCGACTATCGAGAGTTGAACAAATTAACGATAAAGAATAAATACCCATTGCCCAGGATTGATGATCTATTTGATCAGTTGAAAGGGGCAAAGTATTTTTCTAAAATAGATTTACGGACGGGGTATCACCCGTTGAAGGTAAGGAAAGAGGATATACCAAAGACGGCATTCAGAACTCGTTATGGTCATTACGAGTTTCTGGTGATGTCATTTGGGTTGACGAATGCACCCGCTGCATTTATGGACATGATGAATAGAGTGTTCAAATCTTATTTGGACAAGTTTGTGGTTGTGTTTATTGATGATATTCTAGTCTATTCAAAGACGCCAGAAAATCATGCTGAACACTTAAGATTAGTGTTGGAAACACTAAGAAAGGAGAAGTTATATGCGAAATTCACTAAGTGTGAATTTTGGCTGGAGAAAGTACAGTTTTTAGGTCATGTCATTGATGAGGAAGGGATTTCAGTGGATCCAGCAAAGGTAGAAGCAGTGATGAACTGGGAACAACCGAAAACGCCAACTGAGGTGCGGAGTTTCCTAGGGTTAGCGGGTTACTATCGAAGATTTATCCAAGATTTTTCGAAGATAGCTACCCCGTTGACTAATTTAACAAGGAAGACGGTGAAATACGTATGGATGGATAAATGTGAAGACAGTTTTCAGGAACTAAAGAAAAGACTAAGTAAAGCACCTGTTTTGTCATTGCCAGATGACACAGGAAATTTTGTAGTATATAGTGATGCTTCGCATAGAGGGCTTGGTTGTGTGCTCATGCAGCATGGCAAAGTCATTGCGTATGCATCACGGCAGTTGAAGGATTATGAGAAAGTTTACCCTACTCATGATCTGGAACTGGCCGCGGTAGTATTTGCCCTAAAGATATGGAGGCATTATCTTTATGGGGAGAAATGTGAGATATATACAGACCATAAGAGTCTAAAGTATATCTTCACTCAGAAGGAGTTGAATATGAGACAGAGAAGATGGCTGGAGTTGATAAAGGATTACGACTGTGAAATCCTGTATCACCCTGGGAAAGCCAATGTAGTTGCCGACGCCTTAAGTAGGAAGGGTCGGGAAAAGTTGTCTATGTTAACGACTCAAAATGAGTTAATAACAGAGATGGCTAGGATGGAAATAGAAGTGAAAATGCCGAGTGAATCGGGGCAGATACTTTTTGCAACGGAGAGACAATCTACCATTGTAGAGAGGGTCAAGGAGGTACAACTCAAGACTGATGAGTGTAACCAAATGAAGAAGTGGTTATCTGATAAAGGAGATAATAAGTATAGTCTTGATAATGAAGGATTATTATGATTTGAAGGAAGAATTTGGATTCCGAATGAGACAGAATTAAAGGAGCAAGTGTTACAAGAAGCTCATAGTTCAAGGTACTCGATACATCCTGGTAGCACTAAGATGTATCAAGACCTTCGACAGAGTTTTTGGTGGCCAAACATGAAAAGGGAAATAGCAGAGTATGTAAGTAGATGTTTGACTTGTCAAAAAGTTAAAGCCGAACATCAACGACCCAGTGGCTTGCTACAGTCATTGGAGATTCTAGAATGGAAATGGGAGCATATCTCGATGGATTTCGTGGTAGGACTTCCAACAACGTCAAAAGGGTACGATTCTATTTGGGTAATAGTCGACCGATTGACGAAATCGGCTCACTTCTTACCAATTAGGGTCAAGTATAACTTAGACCAATTAGCTAAACTTTATGTCAAGGAAGTTATTTCCAGACATGGAGTACCGATATCGATTGTGTCAGATCGTGATCCACGGTTCACATCGAACTTCTGGAGAAGTTTGCAAGAACAGCTGGGAACACAGTTAAAGTTAAGCACGGCTTATCATCCACAAACTGATGGACAGAGCGAGAGAACAATTCAGACGTTAGAAGACATGCTAAGGTCTTGCGTCATGGATTTCAAGGGTAGTTGGGATGATCACCTACCACTGGTAGAATTTGCTTATAACAACAGTTATCATGCAAGCATAGGTATGCCGCCTTATGAAGCTCTGTATGGAAGAAGATGCAGAACACCATTGTGTTGGGATGAGGTGGGAGAACGCCGGATGCTAGGACCAGAATTGGTGCAGCAAACAACGGATATAGTAAGGTTAATTCGGATGCGTCTTGTCACGCCTCAAGACAGACAGAAGAAGTATGCGGACTCACATCGATTGAATCGAGAGTTCGAAGTAGGTTCGTATGTGTTTCTGAAGGTATCTCCCTGGAAAGGAAAGATACGCTTTGGAAAGAAAGGAAAGTTAAGTCCAAGGTTTATAGGACCTTTTGAAATATTAAACCGGGTGGGAGAGGTAGCTTATAAGATAGCATTACCTCCAGACCTAGAAAGAATACATAACGTATTTCACGTATCTGTATTACGTCCGTATAAGCCGGACTATAAGCACGTAATTGAGTATGAGCCGATTCATATCGAGAAGGATTTAACATATGAAGAATCGCCGGTTCAAATCATCGATAGAAAGGAACAAATTCTGAGGAACAAAGTAATACCATCAGTGAAGGTGTTATGGAAGAACCATGATGCTGAAGAAGCAACAGTGGGAGTTAGAAGAAAAGATGAAGAAAAACTTTCCTCATTTATTTAATTAAAAAAAAAACGAGATTCTGAGGACAGAATCTTTATAAGGGGGGGAGAATGTAACGACCGAGAAATTCGGATTCTAATGTAAGATGATTTTATTAGATTAAATAATAATAAAATCATATTATGTGGGATATCAAGATGGTTGTCAATTTTTTTTTTACCTATTGATGTTGGAATATCGTAGTATTTGAATTATGTGAAGGATTTAAGGTGTTTGAATTTCCAAGACGAAAATAAAAGTTTTCCGAGAAATTTTCCGAAAAACACTATTCATCGATATTTACTCGGGATTTATTTTTGAATTTCCGAGAAATACGTAATGGTAGAATATTAAAGTAAGACGGATTATGTAATAATAATCTAGTTATGGAAAACGTAATATTTCGCTTGCGGACTTAAATTGAGAACGTAAGGAAAATGGAGAACTATTGCGTTAAGGAATGATGACATGATACGTGAGTATGGTACAAGGAATGGAAACGAGTATGATACAAAGTATTATATGAGTTTGTAAGAAGAATGCATTATCGTATATAAATTCTATATGAATTAGAATACGAGAATAATACATAAACTATATGTATATGTATTATGTAATATTAATGGACTAGTAAAGATTGGTTAGGATTTTTGTACAAGCCCAAGTGAATTTAGGGTTAAGGCCCAACTTATGAATTAATAAACATATAAAAGTTTATTAAAGCAAAGCCCAAAGATTAAGTTGATTCAAGCCCAAGCTAGGATTTAATGAATGGATTGACCCCATGAGGAAATCCATATTAATATGGTTAAGGAGTAATGACCAAGAAAAGTGGTGACCAAGTTAAGTGGTAACCAAGTTATATGAGTAATGACCAAGTTATGTAATGATCAAGTATTAAGAGTAGTGGCCAAGCAAAGGATAAGATTAGAGCTAGCCAATTAATGAATAGTAATGAGGTGCAAAAAGAGGTGGGATGATGGAATTGACTAAATTGCCCTAACCTTAGAAATTCTATAAATAGTGAAGGTTGGCAAGTCTTTTAATAGTTGTTCAAATAATCCAATCACTCTCTCTCAAAGTGCTTAAGTGTTAGGAGAATTAAGTTGCAAATAAGTTACTTCCATAAGCCAAGAAGAAGAAGAAGATTTTATATCAAAGACTTCAAAAGTAAGACCTCTTCTTCAATTATCTTCTATCTCTATCATTGATAGGTTGATAATAAAAGTTTGAATTGAGAAACATGAATGATAAAAAGTAAGAAGTATGTGTGAGTAATGAACTTAAGTCACATAAGTTGGTAATAAGTCATTTGAACTAGTATAAGTGATAAACCTATGTGAGGTTGTTGGTTGAAGTAATATGAAAGTAAAAGAACTTGTATGATCATATGTATCAAGTATACATAAGAAAAGTTATATGTTGAGAGCATATATGTATGATGATTAAGAAACTTTAATTCTCATAAGTCATGAATGATGAGATCATAAGTAGTTTATAAAGTTATAAGTTTATGAAGAAATAAGTCAAAATCCAACAATGAATATAAGTTGTTGTATTAAATATGTTGAGATGTTCACATGATGAATGGAATTCATAGGTAGTATTGAACAAGTTCTAAGAACAAAGAATTGCCGGAAATCGCACGATTAGACGATAATCGTCGAATTCGTAAATTTCCCGAAATGGAAGTCAAATATTGAGCTTGAGTTCGGAAATGTTATTTTCCAATGGAGACAAGTCATGTTTGTCATTTAAGAGTTGCGGACTCGAAAATGAACGAATTCCGACTTAGAACGAAGAAACGAGCGTTTAACGTTCACGAACGTTTATTGTTTTCATTAAAAATGAACCAATAGGTGAATTTTTAGCAAACGAAGTCAAATAGATAAAATTCTTACATGAACGCGTAGATTATGTAATTTGTGAACCGTAGGCTTTTGAACGAGCCAATTCGGACTTAAAACGAAGAAGTTATGCGTCCGGGAAGTTCACAAAAATTAAAAGTTAGAAAATTTTCTGGTGCACAGAGTTGGCGCCGCGGCGCCAACCCTCAGCCTTTTTAGTCGCGCCGCAGCGCGACATCTGGGACTCGGTTACTGTTAATTCGCGCCGCAGCGCGAGTTACAAGTGCAATGCCCGTGCCGCGGTGCCAAGCACAGAACATTGTACAGTAAAGAATAAAAATGAAGGGAAAGGAAAGGGATGGTAGGAGATTGAACTACACCTACCTTAAACAACTTAAAGTGACATTGTTAGGACATGGATATGACTTAAAAGTAATGAAGAATGGTTAATATAATCAAGTCGAATGAATGTAAAGCGAACGATAAATCGAAACGCATAAAGAATGAAATCTAATCTATAATTAAGATTGAAATGAAGGGTAAGATATAGTCAGATACATACTTGATTATATGTGACCTAATGTAAGGCATTATGTGATCATGTATTGTAGAGACTTGAAAGACTTGAACGTAAAGTAAAATACACAGTAGCAGACGCTAAAGGCAAGTATTCTAACTCTTGTTTCAGTTCAATCTGAACAAGTTTATGATGTTCATGTATCCTTTCGCATGAATTGAAGTATAATGAAGTTAAAGCCAGTTTCTTTGGCTAGACTTAACATATTGAGTGGATTATTGATAATCTGTTCATCTGTTATCATATGTTAATATCTTTTGTCAACTAATAATAGTTTTCAAAAGAAGACTTAATTGTTAAACAAATGTTTTGTCGATAAAACGACAGGCACACGAGGTTGCCAAATGATTAAACGTACAAACGTTTACTGAATGTAGTATTGATCAATACAGAGTACAATAGGCTGATCACCTAGAAGTGCTCGTAAGTAATATCGGGCTTACGGACTTAGGTCCGGGTTGTCCTTTTCAAAGAAAGAATGAATACTCAAGGTCTTTGACCGGAGTAAATGTTTTACTGAATTTATTCATTGTGAAATATTTTGAAAAGAAAGATGAAGTGCTATTTTGAATCATCAATAATACTTCATAGCTATTGTCCAGTTATCGAAGATATATGATTCATATGTACCAAGCATGTTGTTATTAAAATTGTTATACTTGCTGAGCTAGTCATGCTCACTCTTGCTTGAACCATATGAATGCAGCTAAGACTGAACGTCCTGAAGGATCAAATAAGGATAAAGGAAAAGCTAAGGCAGATTGTTAAGCTGTCATGTAATAGTATAGGTCTATTGTTGTAATGTAATGACTATTATGACAAGAGAACCTTTGTAATGGGTTTAGAACTTGGGAAATGTAAATATTGAATTAAATATATATAAGTTATGTTCATTCTTTGAGACTTTCAATTGAATGAACGTATGAATGTTTGTACAGTATAGCACCATCTGTCGGGTTGTAAGATACCCGGATTTGGGGGCGCTACAAATAACCAATCCATAGACCAGAAATTAAAAATCAAGCATGAATGAGGTATAAACCCTAAATTTCGAAATCTATGATTTTGATGTTAAATGTTGTTGTTTGTTGGTTAAATATGTGTAATAGGGTGTCATTTAGTGATCTGGGTTGTCAAAACCCAGATCCATAACATCAAAGTGCTCGGATCTAATTTTTTTGAAATCTGAATATTGGGAAAATAGTGGCCTGACAGCCATATGTCAGGGCCCATAGATCGTTGTATGTTTTTGATCTGTTATGTTTTAAGTTATATATGTGTTCTATGTAATATTGACTGTGCTCTGAAACAAGAAACACGACCCGATCATGAATGGACTAAGAGATATGACCGGTCAAAGACCGTTGACCGTTCACGGAATCTGGTTTCTCGGTAACCCAGAAACCCATATCTTGTCTAACAATCAATTTGCAGGGTCTTGATCTTGCTGTGTATTAGTAGTTAGGCCATGTTGTTGGTAGATCTTTGTAGCCTGACATGAATACTACATGTTAAAGACTTTAGATCACTTCGATCCGTAACCAAACCGTATAAAATGAGTGGTAAAACGTGGGATGAAAAACTGCTCAAGAACATTTCTAGGTAACCCAGAAATGTTCAAGTACAGTTTTTCTTGTCTACTTTGACCGACCCAGATTTTCCTTTAATAATGTTAATATGTTGATCTTATGAAATAGAAATGTACACTGACATGTATTCTACAAGATTCAACCTTTATATTATACAAACCAAGTACAGAAACCAAGATATAAAGATCGAGAACTAGTACCTCGGCTGATCTTCATTTTCTGGAAAACCCAGAAAATGAAGAACATAGTTGTCAGATATTTTGGAAGCCCAGATCTTACTGCTATGTTGTTGTTTGGTCATGAAATGAGTTTGTAGTTGTAGTACTACATGAGTACTACAATAGTAACCTCATAAGTTACCCAAAACGTATCAAGAACATGACTTTAATGCTGGTCAAACCAAGCAACCCGATCACTGTCATGAAGGCACCAAGAACACCAAGAACACCTATAGCGACGGTTATGTCGTTATTGGGCACTTTAGCGACACTTATTTTCAGAAAATGCAGAAAATTAATTAAAAATAGAAAAAAATAGTTTTTAATTATTAAAAATACAAAATAAATTATGAAAAATTATTTTAAAGTCTGAAAAATAGTTTTTAACTATTTTGAGTATATTTTGAAAATATTTAATATTTTTGGAATATAAAAAGAAATTTATTTATTTAATTAAAATATTAAATAAATTATTTAAAAATAATTTTAATTCATGAAAAATCATGAAAAATTATTTTGTGGTATAAGAAAATATTTTAAGTTATTTTTAATGACTTTTAATATTTTGGGATGAATTTCATTAATTAATCAATATTAATGATAATTAGTTTATTTAATAACTATATTAAATAAATTAAGGAAAAATGGAATTGATGCTTTGTAAATCATATAAAAATGATTTAAGTGTTATAAAAATATTTTAAGTTATAAAATATAACTTTTGATATTTTGGCATGAAAATATTAATATTTTAATATTAATAGCAATTATCGGATAATGGATTAAAGTGTTGGAAAATCATATAAAAATGATTTTTAAAGTATTAAATATACTTTGTGATATTATAATTATATTATAATATTATGTAATGATTTTCATTAATATTTTATATTAAATAAATATTAATGATTAAGGTATTATGTGGTATTTAATTCATTTAAATACGGTTTTAAGGATTGAAAATTGTTGATAAATGGTAATAATTATCCGAAAACTATTACGAGCCTAGGAAAAAAAGTTTTGACTGATAAGGAAGTTATCTGTGATATTGTTAAGTGTTTAGGAAAAGTTTAACTGAACTTAAACTCGATTTTCGTCCGACTAGACCGTCGGGATGATAGAATTGTGTCGGGTTCAACTCAGACTGCAATTGTTTGACTTGATACCTTGTCTTATGTGTTGTATAGACTGATAGGCTTATGTGGTAATGTGTTTAGGGTATTTTGTGTATAAATATAACAGTATTATACTGTGATGATATTATTCTAATATTGGAGATCTATATTACTAATATTAGGTCTTCGGGTAAAGCGTTATAAAATTGTGTTGCGGTAATCAACGGTTCAGGCAAGTTTTCTTTGTACTTAACTCTAATAAGAGTGTTTATTCAAGATTATGGTTAATCATTGCTGATTGCCACGAAATTTGTACTCTGTACATCTTGCATGTATAAGTCAGATATGAAAGGCTGATCACCTTCATTACCAGTTGGTTCAGAAATGTTGTTCATGTATAAAACTTGTTCAGTCAAATGTTTGTTCATACTAGCTCTCAATTATCTTGATGAATTATAGCCAGCTTATTATTCATACTCTTCAATAATGATATATCGTTATGTTATTGTATATAAACTTGCTGGGCAACTTTCATGCTCACCCTTGCTATATCATGATAAAATATTGCAGATAAAGCGAACGTGTTCGGATACAGGAAAAAGGTTAAAGTCAAGTTCTACTTGGGTTAAAAGTGCGGCTTGTTTGTAATTATATATTTGGATAAATATTGTTGTATAATAGATATTATATGAATGGTGTTTAAGTTAAGGTTACTCGACTTGGGTAAAATAAGTGTGTAATGTATTGTATAAACAATTTATGTTTATATCTTCCGCAATTAGTGAAAGAATTAGTGTACCGAGTCTGTGGCGATTCGGGGCCCGGATTCGGGGCTGCTACAATAAGAGCACAACTAGTAACAGCTCAAGATTACCAGAAGAAGTATGCAGACTTACATCGCCAGAAGAGAGATTTTGAAGTGGGAAGCTATGCATTTTTGAAAGTATCTCCCTAGAAAGGGAAGATAAGGTTTTGAAAGAAAGGTAAGCTGAGTCCAAAATTTATTGGACCATTCGAGATCTTGAGGAAGATAGGCGAAGTGGCGTACGAGGTAGATCTACCTACTGAACTGGAATATATTCATAATGTGTTTCATGTGTCAGTGCTACGACCATATAAACCTGATTACAAGCACGTGATATCGTACGAACCAATTCAAGTAAAAAAAGATTTGTCGTTCGAGGAAATCCCGGTAGAAATTTTAGATAGAAGAGAGCAAAAATTACAAAATAAGGTTATACATTCTGTAAAAATTTTATGGAGGAACCACAATGTTGAAGAAACTACGTGGTAACTCGAAGAAAAGATGAGGGAAAATTATCCATCACTTTTTAAGTAACCTTATGTGTAATTCTGGGGATGGAATTCTAATAAAGAGGAAGGATGTAATAGCCATGAATTTAAAGTCACTTTATATGTATGTACATTATTGATATTTAAAACTTTATGTTATATAGTGATTTAATATGTGATAACATATGTGAAGTGGTGCATGACTCAATAAACATATATACTATAGTTATTGTGACAACCCGAGAATTTATACAATTTATTAAAATCTTAATTGATTGATTTAAGGTTCAATATTAGGACCTAGACAGGAAATAAGTGTATGGAATTGGCAGTTATGTAATGAAATTTTAAGAATTTCAAAAGTTTTGAACAAAACTTGAATTAGGTGATAGACTATATGTGATAGTCTAGTAATGAGGTATAAGATTATGGTAGATTTAAAATTCTTTTGAAGAATTATCAGGGATAAGTATCGAAGCGAATACTAGTCGGTATATTTGGTTACATATGTGAATCGTAATGATTTAAGATCAAGGATTGGTCAGATAAGTTATAACTTTAGAAAAACCCTAAAGTTATGTTAATCATACGTTTATTAAGTTAGAAAAATCTAACGAATTGTTAGAAACCCTAACGATACGCTCAGAAACTTTAATTTTAGTTTCGAGAATCCGAAACCCTAATTCGGATATTTAAAACCCTAATTTGGGAATTTAAAAGCTAAGTGTTAAAAGCTTAAGTGTAAATATGTGGGAGAATGATAGTATTTAATTATATACTAATTCTAAGAGATTTATTTTATACATCTCGGTTAATTAATTTTATAACCTAATTATAGCAAGTCTAATTGGGTTAAAGAAATAAATGGGCATGTGAGCGAGAATTGGTGTTATAATGGAGAAGTAAAAACCCTAATTAAATGATTTGGGTTGGAAAAGAACTAAAGGTATTGGACTATGTATAGCCCAAGTGTTGGCCAAAGAAATTGGTTAGAGGACCAAGCAATACATTAAAGGAATGGCTCAATTTTTAGCCCAAGTGGGAGAGGAATTTTTGGACATTTGTTAACTCAAATAAGAGGTAAAATAGAAAGCAAATTGGGAGCATTTTTAGGCCACATGGCCGGCCAAAAGAGTAGGAAAAAGGGGAGATGAATGTGGCATTAATGGCTCACTTTAGTGGTTGAACCACTCTCACTAACTCCCTCTATGTGTCAATTTTTATTTTGTCCAACATTTTGTTCATTTATCTTGCAAGTAACCACTTGGATATTGCTAAAGGGAAAAGGAGAAAGTGAGTGGGATCAATAATACAAGGCATGGCCGGATCATAGCAAGAGAAAAAGGAAGGAGCTTGAGATATATTTAGTTTACTAAAGTAAAGTTATGTTATCTTTTTCTTTCTCTTTCATTTACTTCCAAAGTTAGCTAAGAAGAGAGAGAGAGAGAGAGAGAGAGAGAGAAGAGAAGGCCATTTTCGGCCACTCTAAGGGAAGGGGGGGAGATTTTGATGTTCATACAATCAAGATCCATCTACATGAAGGAAATCAAGCTAAGGTATAAAAAAATTTCTTCTTGTGTAGGCTAAATTTCCTTGGTAGTTTGATTTGATTTTTGTCAACTTGAAGTAGTGATCTTGAGGTTTAAAACCTTAGATCTATGTGTATATAAGTGTTACATGTTTGGATATAACCTTTTTAAAGATCAAAAGTTAGATCTATAGCATGAATTCGAGGATAAGTTTTCAAAAGATAGAAAATCCTAGATTTTTCTTAGATTTGATTGTGTTTGAAGCTTGTTTGATGAGATAAGAAATTTTGGTTCTAAACTCAAGGACCATGTATACACATGTTAATAAGTTTTTATTGGTTGGATCTACCCATATTGGGTGCTGATTTTGTTGAAATCAAAAGGAATAGAAAAATGGAATTTTTCCGAAAAGTTTGAACTTATAAGGTGTGAGCTAGGTTTTGATTATTTTTGAAATATATGATGGATATTTATGATTTATGCTCTTGGGATGTTATATATATGTGTTAAGGGTAAAATACCTTTGGAATCATGCAAATAGGTTGAAAAATGAGCAAGTTATGGGATTTCTCCCAAACTACACAAAGTTAAGAAAAACTGTTAAAAGGACAGTTTTTGAACAGTTACTTCCGGGCTAAATTTCGGGAGCTAAACATGTCCAAATATTGATTGTGATATATGAAAAATGTATTTCGGAAAGATACGAACCCAACAAAATTGACGGATCATTAATCGGAGTTACAGAACTTGTTTTATATAAGTTTTAGCAAAGGACTCCAAAACTGCCAAACGTCAAAAAAGTTTCTGGCCAAAATTTTCTGAGGGCTGTTTCGGACATTTAGTTAATGAGAAATATTCCATGCTTTTGGGAAATGAAAATATATGGTAATATGTAGCTCGTGTCCAAAAATGAACTGATTCCGAGTTAAAACGACCAAGTTATGGCCATTACAATTTTTATGATTTTCCGACGGAAATCGCTATAAACGGAGTTCTACAACTCCGATTGCCACGAAATTTAAAATGGAGTATCACGTTAACATATATAAGGTTATGCCAAAAGATGGGCATTACTAGAGTTAAGCACGAGGTAGCTAATTTCTTAAGCTACGCACTAGAAATTAATTTTTGAAATATACCAAAGGAAGTTGAAAAATTATGGAAAAATAATTTTTATGCATAAAATACATGTATATATGTTTGACCAAAGGATAGGAGAATAATTCACTGATTTGATATTTTCGTGATAAGAATATAGAATACAGTTTGTTGTATTGAAAATGTGTTGAATCCGGTTTTCTGGATTGAGGTTTAAATTGATGGACTTGGAATCCAAGTTGCTGAATTATAAAGTTCGTTGTTAGCTGTAGAATCCAGGGTGCTGGATTAGTGTTTGCCTTATTACATATTAATGAATAACTTATGAAATAAAGAGCAAGTGATAAATCATAAGGGATATGATATAGTGATTGAATAATTATCAAAGGATGATAACAAAATTGATGTGTTAAGCTGTTATCTAATATTTGATTAAGTATTAGATAGTATTATGGAATAAAGCATGTTATACTGATTAAAAGATCAATCTTATAACTGATAGGTCTTTCGTGAGAGATTAAATTAAATTGCGTTGCGGTAATCAACGGTTCAGGCAAGTTTTTCAGTTCTATTATGTTTGTAGATGGAATGTGGTTATGTGTTAAATTACATATCATGCTTTATGAATTGTTAAAAGTCAAAATATGACTAAGTTAATTGGGTTATGGAACTCAATCTATACGTGATTACATGTTGTATGATGTAACTCGATAAATTAGAATTGTATAATGCATAAATGTATGTTTTGTAAGGAATTGTTGATGCATGTAGGATATACATAGTAAAGAATATATGATGCATGTAGATATCATGTTAAAGGAATTGTAGTGCATATAGAATTGTGTGCTATGTGAAACATGATAGACTGTTAAATTTGCTGGGCTGTCGAGCTCAATCTTGCAAACACAAACTTTTTGCAGGTTAATAATGTTAGGCAATATTATTTGCTATACGGATGATGAAGATTTAACGATGCACAAAATGAATACATTTTCTTGAATTAAAATTTTGTAAATCTATGATTGATAGTTTTATCAAATGTAATTGACAGCTATATACAGTTTGAAAGGTTGAATAGATAAAGAAGATTTAAATTGAAATGAGAATAGATATGATTCTTAAATAAATGAATCATCGATAGAAAAGATAATGCCAAGTTTAGCTTGGAATATAAAGTGCAGCTATTTTGTAATAGAATAGTTTGATAAATGTGTTATAAAGATTATGAATTGTATTAAGTGAAGGTTACTCGACCTTGGGGAATAGTGTGTAATGTAATGTATAAACAATTTATGTTTATATCTTCCGCAAATAATGATAGAAATAATGTACCGAGTCCGCGGCGATTCGGGGTCCGGATTCGGGGATGCTACAGTTGGTATCAGAGCTGTTGGTTATGAAGCTTAGGTAGGAATACCTGAGACCAATAACCACAGTGATTAGGATAAGATCTAACTCATATAGAGTTAGTTGGTTGGTAAGATTCAAAGATGAATCTCGGCGAGTGTAAAGCACAGAGTTCCCTAACTCTGATAATCAAGTTGAACAGTAATGGTGAATAGATCGAGTCTAAAAGACTGAAACTGCAGGGATAGAAGATCGTAAAACAAAACGATCAAGTCATAGAATTGAATCGTAATATATACGATAAGATCACCCCGTGATCTGATAAAGGTTATGACAGCTAGAAAGTGTCAATTTAATGATTGAAAACGATCAAGACATGGAATTGAATCGTAATATATACAATAAGATTACCCCGTGATCTAATAAGGTTATGATATGGGATAAGAATCAATCTGATGATTGAAAAGTTTACAGCAAGATGTTGTGTATCAGTTGTACTATGAAATAGTACTATGAAAACTCATAAAAGAGTTATGTATTATGAATACAAATTGAATTCGTATTGAAAAAAAATACCGAAGTGTTCACATTGTGGCACAAGGCGTCATACGTTCTACCACCTTATACAAATACCGCACATTCGCACATAGACATTACTTCTCAAGTTCAACATCTAAGAAGTTTAAGAAACTAGCATTCATTTAAAATATGAATGAAGTTAGGAAACTTGTCTTACGAACAGCTACAGCTTACGCTGAACTGCTCATTCCAGTTCCTATGTAGCATAAGTGCCATTACAGTGAGTTAGATCGGTTGCCAGTTTCCTATATACCTTCGCTCTCTGAAGGAATTGTTTAGCCCAGTTCCCATATGTCAACCATCAAAGATTACAATTGTACCATAACCTAAACTTATCGTAACTTATCTTAACCATTAACTATAACGTTCGTTAAGTTAATTTCTTATTCCTTACAGCTTTCTGGCAACTAAATGCCATAACCCTGGATTCATTCTTATACGACTCACCTTCGGCTTTCATTAATCTTATTACTGTTCATTACGAATTTCTTAATACCATTCCTATCTTACTTAATACGTTCGTTATCCATTCCTTGAACCCCATGTTCATTAGTCATTCTTAATGTCGAACCCATACCATTCGTTGTATGTTAAGACCGCTCTTTTATCGCAACAACGTTGCGTACACAGAGTCTATACATTTCACACTTATCTCTCATTATCATAACGTCAAAATGTTATTCATTACCGTCGTCGCTCAACGTATAAGGAATCACAACCATAGCAATCCTCCACGTTCATTTATCGTAACTATGGTCCCCAAATATCGGTTCCGTAATCCGCGTTTACATTATTTATCTTTTACTCTCATTTAATCTTTTTGTTCAACCTTCATTAAAGGTTTAAAACACATGATTAAGGGTTACATTAGTTGAACATTATGTTCTTTATCTTTCCTTATGTTTCCCACAATAGTTGAATAGTTAAAAGCTTTTCTCTAGCTTTTTCCCTACACTGGCGCTGCGGCGCCACTCTCTTCTTTATCTCTAGCACTGCGGCGTGAGTTTGCAGTACCCAGCTCCCTGGTCTGGCGCTACAGTGCCACCTTACAAGGCATGGCTGGCTGTAGACACTCGAAATTTTCTGCACACCTGTTACTAATATTGCAGGAGGGCAGATTCGTCTTTCGGAGATAACCCTGGAAAACAACTCACAATCCATTCCAGATACTACCAGAAGTTCGTTCTTAACCACGGAAAACACACCAGGAGCATCATTCTCAACACCGGAACATACACCGGAACATCATTTCTAACCTCGGAGATAACCCCGAGTTTAGTCCTTGGCGATAACCCCAAGGAATGTTGTTGCAGTTCCGGCGATAACCTTGGAAATGCTTGTTTCAAATGCAATCAGCTTCAATCTCAGACCTCCTGCTGAGGCACTCATACCGCAGACCCAGAGCTAACACCAGGGAGACAGGCACCCTCGCAGATGACATTGCGGCATTCAAACACTTGCAGCAGTCCAATCTCAGATATAACCTAGAGCAACGTCTTCTTTCAACTCAAATCGGCGATAACCCCGATGAGTAGTTAAATGTCATCTTGCTACCTCAGCATCTGCGCGTCGTCTCAACATTTCATACATACATACATACAACAATGTCCTTTAAGAACCAGGGAGATCCAATCCCGAGTGACTATTGCGCGTGGCAGCACACCGGATAGAATTTGAAGCTTGAAGATCATGGGCATGGTCCCCTCTTCCTGACTTCTTACAACCTCTAATCCCATGTCATTGCACAACTCTTGACACAAGGGATCCGAAGAAGGTCTTATATACCTCATTCGGATGCTCGGATTGAAGTTCTGCAAGTTCGAGCGGACATCACAGAGCACGAGTACACGTACTTCGAGATGATGGTACCAGCAGAGCCCGGGGCACCCCGGGTAGCCACAGGTACACTTGTGGCTCCCCCTCTATAAATAGAGGGCTTGGGGTAGCCATTTTAAAAAAAGGAAAAAGGCGAGGAAGCCCTGTCCAATTTGCTTTATACACACCATATATTGAGTGCTTGCTCTTCTTAAACACATGTTAGCTCACATATAGCTATGCATTTTCCAGCGGGAGCTGAGTGTTTATCCATTTAGAGTCATAGAAGCTTGCATTGGCAGCCCACTGTAAGCCTTCTAACACTCTATAAAGCCTTTCTCTTCATTTTGCATACACTATTCTACACATTGAGAGTCGTGTTGCGTGCGTTTGCCCATACTTCGGTCCGTGGTTTTCATTTCTATATGTATATATATTCTTATATATGTATATATTTTATATATATGGACTAACATTATCGAGTTATGCCTCAATTGAGCCTAGACTTATGTCTGGAGCGTTTACCTGCTTATATATATATATACTTATATATATATAATTATTGTCGGACATATCTGATGAGCTTGTATATTATTTACAGTGTACAAAAATCCTTAGATGGCTATCATGCCCATGAAGAGTTCGGCACTGTTGTATATTATTTTCTCGAAGATACCTCACATCTCGAAAATAAAAGCAAACAAGCCGAACATTTAATAATAAAATTGAAGTATGAAAATGTCTCAATTCCTATTGAGCACAGGGTTTGAAAAACCTCTTTTTATAAAACATCATTGCTATATCTTGCTAAAATTGAATTTTTCTATAAATTCAAACCCTGCGTATATAGGTGCGAATGAGGCCTCGCACTACTTTCAAATAATTTCACATTGATCCACACACACACACACACACACATTCATATAACAGTTTCTTTGGAAAGTGGCGGTCACCGTGCTAACACGGATGTCAGGGGGTGTTTAACACCTTCCCTCCGCATAATCCCCAGACCCATAATGAATCTCGGTTTCACAGACCCATTTAGCAGTGTCAAAACACGGGGTCAATGTGCAAACCTTTTCAGTTGCGTTGGTGCAACCAGTTAAAAACACCAACTGGCGACTCTTAACAGTCCATCGTCGACATTACACATATCTGACCTTTTTCACTTATTTTTTCAAATAAATCTCACATAACAATAACAACACCAAAGAACAAGTAACGAAAAGGGATACCTAAAAATTTCGACGTCGCCAGGTGGCGATTCTGCTGGGGATTCCAGTAAGAGGGCTTAAGCCGCTATTACAAGCTTTTCAAAATTGGTATATGTTTGTGTGTGAATGTTGTATTTACATTTATGATGAATGTGTACGAATACATCTTACTAACTCCACTGCTAAATATCTATCTGTGATATTAGTGCTTCGCATATGTCATCATTTTGCATAAACGGTGAGACACGTTGTATGTGAATGTATGTTGTGTGGTTCCTCCACCAGGAGGCTATCCTGTCAGTGTTCGATTACTGGACTCTTAGGAAGACTAATTCCAATGAGGCTTAGGAAAGGCACCACCCAGATTCGTTCCAGTTGAACGACCGAATTAACTTTCCGTAAACTAGATTGAGATGATCTGGGGACCTTCATGCCAAAAAGCCACGAGAGTAACCCTAAGATAGGCCAACCTCTAATAATCCAAACACGGAGGAAAGTCTCTTCATGCTTTCCATTTTTAATTACTTGTAAAAGCATTTACTTGTAATTTTATTCCATGTTCATCCATATGTAATGGAAAATATGAAGAATATCTGTGCATACATAACATGTTATCAATTAACACCCAGTTTTGTAGGACAAAATTCCTAAAACGGACACATTTTGATAACATTTACATTATCCCTAATACTAAACTACATAAGACTTATGTAGGGAAGTAATTCGGCCTGTCACCCGCTCAAAATTTAAAAAGGCCACGAGCCTACAACCAAACATGTCTTCTTTTAACCAGTCTAATCCTGTTTCTTGAGATGAATTCGATGGATTGAGTAAACAAATTACAGACTTGGATGTTCTGCTTAGAGAACTGCACCAGTCTACTCAGGGTATGAAGATACCTACACATACAGAATCCTCTGCACAAGGAGGAGCTCAAGGTTTGGAAAAAATAATTCCAGAACCTCAGTTGGATACGACCAACAAAGACCCTGAAAACACCCATCTCAAAGGAGATCTAGACACCGGTGACATCAGGAAGAAGGTCCTCCAAATGGAGGAAATTATCTGTATTCTCAAAGGGATTGGAACACATGGAAGTGTTTCATATGCTGACCTTTGCATTTTCCTTGTGTTCATTATCTAGAGAAATTCAAAACCCCTGATTTTGAAAAGTACGACGGATTAGGGGATCCTTATACACATTTAAAAGTGTTCATTGGAGAACTTGGATCTTATGCGAAAAATGAGAAGCTCAGAATGCAGCTGTTCCAGAAGAGTCTGACTGGAGAAGCCCGTTCGTGGTATACCAGATTAGACAACTCTAAGATCTATAGCTGGGAAGAGCTAGTTCATGCCTTCCTCACTCAATACATTTTTCAATCTAAGATGGCTCCTGACCGGTATCAGATTCCCAAGGTCAAGAAACAATCTAATGAGTCTTTCAAAGATTATGCTCAAAGGTGGAGGCGCCTAGCTTCTTAAGTTATTCCTTGTATGACGAAATCAGAAATGGTCATGACTTTCATAGACATACATGAAGCTCCTTTCTATGAGAGAGTTTTAGCTGGTATTGGCAAACCATTCTCTGAAATTATCAAGCATGGAGAGATGGATGAGATGGGATTGAAGTCCGGTAAGATTCAAGACCTAGCCGCTCTTAAAGCAGTTGTTGAGCATATCCAGTCCGGATCTTATGGAAACAACCCCCGGAGGGTCCATAAAAAGAAAGAGGATGATGTTTCCTTGATACTATAAGGTTAGAAAGGCAATCCAAATATGCCTATACAGAGGAGAAAATACTCCTCTTTCCAAGCACAGTCTTCAAACCCTCCATTGCCTAAAAGTGGAGAAGTAAAGCGCCCTCGAACGTTCACACCCTTAGGGTACTTGCTCAAGAATATTTTTGTTCTTCTGACCAATCAGAAGAAAATCACACGTCTTCTTCCACCAGCCAACCCTAATAGGAATGGTTTTGATGCTACTCGGAAGTGTGCTTATTATGCCGGAGCACCTGGACATGATACTCAAGATTATTTGGCCTTGAAACACAAGATCCAAGATTTAATAGACAATGGAGTGATCGTGGTTACTAAACCAGATCAACCTCATGTGCAAGACAACCCTCTTCCTCAACACAAAGAAGAAGAGGTCAACATGATCAGTTGGAGCACTGGACAGAGTTCTAGTTTTAACGGTGAATCATCCCAGACCATCAAAGACGGTGTTGACAGATGGGATTATGCAAAGTTCCAGTTTACTATGGAACGAAAGATGAAAGCTCTCTGCAAGCAAATTGAGCAATTGACAGAACTGGTGACCCACCAGCATCAAGTTACACGCCAATTAATCAGCTAGGAGCATGCTTATCTCCACCCTTTTGTTATGAATGATCCACCCTTAAGATAGACTCAGGATATAACCTGCTATTGGGGAGACCATGGATACACATGGCTGGTGCCTTTCCTTCCATATTACATCAACAAATTAAATACATTGTTAATAACAGTCTAGTCACTGTCAACGCTGAGTTGGAATGTCTTGAGCAAGGTAGTCTACCAATTATCAGCTTCAATTCAGAAGTTGAGCTGGCCAGTTTTCATACTTTGGAAGTGAGTAACACTCAATATCAACCTATTGGAGCACCACTTCCCGTACCCAAGATATCTACCTAGGTTATGTCGACCACACAAGAAATGATATTATTGGGTCATCAGCCTGGACAAGGGCTTGGTAAAGATCAACAGGGTATTGAGCACCCTATTCAAATGTCCAATCAAATTGGGATTGCCGAATTAGGCTATTCAGCAAATTACAGTCACTTGAATCCGCACAAACACAAGCAGATTCCTCAAGCATCCGCCACACGGCGATTTGTTCCATCTGCACCGCATGAGCTGATACAATCTCCAGTGAAGGTGTCAGCCCATGTTGTGGCTATGCTGTTTCCCAAACCAGTACCATTCAAAGAAAAAGAGGTGCTAATTCCTGATCCCGAAGTGGAAGAAAGGGAGCGGAAACGTAAATATGACATCGCCTTAATGATGTCAAGCATACACGTCATTGTTCATGATGAGCATACAAATAGATATACCCCAGGCGATGATTGCCCAGATGTCATGGTTATCATTCGGGAGAAGGAGGAAAATGACAACCCCTCCATCTCTGAAGTCCATCAAGACTTTACCCTCGACAATTGGAGCAACACTCCATGCATTGGTCGAAGAGGGTAAAATAGGCAGAAAAATCTCTCTGCCCAGTAGATAACTTTAATTGTTTACTTTTCTATACAGTATTAGCAGTTATTTTATCAGAACATGCTAACACTTTTGTGTGATTAAACAGTTTTATATATTAAGTGAAAACATCTTTTGATTTCTTGACTCTAAATTTAGATGTGCATGTACTTGTTGGTGATGTGCCTTCTCTCCACAAGGGCTGTAACTTTGATGCAAAGTTGGACTCAGACTTGATGGAAATACAAGAGGACATTGAGACACCTCAGGAGATTAAGGAATGGGTCGCAGACAAACCTAAACCCAACCTTGACCAAATCACTTCTTTCAATCTTGGAACCTTAGAAAACCCTAAACTATTCCAGATTGTTGCAGACCTCACCCCAAACAAACAGAATGACATGGTTGTGCTATTAACCAAATTCCACGATGTGTTTGCATGGTCTCATGAAGACATGGTGGGTTTGTCCACCAGCATTGTTCTTCATCGCCTTCCCATTAAGGAAGTATTCAAGCCAGTTAGGCAGAAGCTCAGACAATTTAAACCTGAGTGGAGTTTAAAAGTCAAAGAAGAAATTGTTAAACAATTTCAAGCTGGTATTACCATGGTGTCTACATATCCGGAGTGGATATCTAATATTGTTCCTATACCTAAACCAGGAGGAAAGATGTGAGTTTGCGCGGATTATCTGGATATGAACAAAGCTTGCCTTAAGGATAGCTTTCTCGTACCTTTTATCTATATTCTCATTGACAATACTTCTCAGTACGACATGTACTCCTTTACGGATTGCTTCGCGGGGTACCATCAAATTATGGTTGCCGAGGAAGACCGTGAGAAAACTTCTTTCATCACGCCTTAGGGAACTTTTTGCTACATACGGTTGTCATTCGGCCTCATCAATACCGGGGCAACCTACCAGCAAGCTATGATAGCTTTTTTCCATAATTTAATGCACAAAGAGATAGAGATCTATGTGGATGACATCATCGTCAAATCCCGAATGGAGGAAGACCACTTAGACCATCTCAGAAAGTTATTCAACAGGTTGCGTAAGTACAACTTGAAGTTGAATCCAACCAAGTGCACCTTTGGTGTCAAATCAGACAAGTTTCTAGGTTTCCTAGTCAGCCACAAAGGGATTGAGCTAGATCCCACCAAAATCCAAGCCATCAAAGAAATGCCTGTTTCTCAGATAGAGAAGGAAATACGGGGATTTTTGGGAAGAATCAACTTCATTAGCAGGTTTATCTCTAAACTCACAGCAACCTGTGAGCCCATCTTCAAGCTATTAAGGAAGAACTCCTCAATGAAATGGAATGATGAGTGCCAGAAAGCCTTCTTTACCATTAAAGAGCAGTTGGTTAACACTCCTATTTTGGTACCTCCTAGGGATGATGTTCCCATGTTCATGTACATGTCCATTAATGACAATGCCATGGGCTGTATGCTGGGGCAAAAAGACAGTAGAGGCCAAGAATGAGCTATCTATTACCTCAGCAAGAGATTCAGCATCAGTGAACACAAGAACACTCTAATTGAGAAGACTTGTTGTGCTTTAGCATGGGCTTCCATGAGGTTACAGTATTACCTCCATGGTCACATAACCCATCTCATATCCCGCGCGGATCCTCTCAAGTATGTGCTCAGTAAGCCCATACTAAATTGTCGATTGTCCAGATGGCAGTTGATCCTAAAACAATTTGACATCGTCTACGTGAAGCAAAAGTCTGTTAAAGGTCAAGGAATTGCGGAAGAACTGGCCGCTGCACCTACAGGGGATTACAAACCCTTAGAAACATACTTCCCCGATGAAGGGGTAATGATAGTTCAACAATACCATTAGTATGATGCATTCCACACATGGAAAATGTATTTTGATGGAGCTATTAACGCAGAAGGCTCTAGAGCTAGAGTAGTTCTAATATCCGGTACGGGGGAGCAGTATCCCATTGCTGTCAAATTGCAGTTTGTTAGTACCAACAACACAGCTGAGTATGAAGGCTGTATCATGAGGCTAAAACTTTCCCATTCAATGGGCATCAGACGGTTAACTGTCTTTGGGGATTCTGAATTGGTAATCAAGCAATCCACAGGAATCTATCAAATCAAAGAATTACATTTGCTACCTTACCATCGGTAAGTTGTATAAATGGCTTTAGAGTTTGAAGAAATCTCATTTCTATACATTCTTCGCAATAGGAATGATTTTGCGGATGCACTAGCAACGTTGGCCTCCTTGATTCACATACCTAACAAGGAAAACATGCTAAGAATCACATTTTCCCTGCAAAAGGCCCCAGTTTATAGGAACTACGTTGGAGAAGTATCAGATGAGCTACCTCTCGTCCACTACCCTTGGTATCAGCATATCAGGGAGTATCTGCGAGATGGATCTACACCCACTGAGGTAAGCCTAATTGAGAAGAGGTGGATCCATTGACTTGCTATAAAATTCTACTTGAGCGGAGATGCAGTCTATAAAAGAGATGCAGGATTAGGTCTCCTCAGATGTCTGGACAAAGACTAAGCTCAGAGGCTCATGGATGAAATCCATGGTGGAGTATGTGGCCCACACATGAGCGGCCCCTTACTTGTTAAGAAAATCCTTAGAACAGGGCATTATTGGATAACACTCAAAGCTGACTGTGATGATCACATCAAGAGGTGCTATAAATGCCAAATTCATGGGAATGTTATCCACACCCCTCCAAGGGAACTCCACAATATGAGTTCGGCATGGCCCTTCTCAATGTAGGGAATAGACATGATCGGGCCCATCAAGCCCAAAGCCACTAATAGACATCGATTCATATTCACCATGATCGATTACTTCACCAAGTGGGTAGAAGTAGCCTCCTTCCCCAAGGTTACCAAAGAAGTCATCATTGCTTTCATCAGAAATAATATAGTCTATTGATATGGACAACCAGAGGTCATTGTGTCAGACAATGCTAAAAACCTCAACAACAAGATGATGGAGGAGTTATGCAGTAAATTCTACATCAAACACCTTAACTTCGTCATCTACCATCCAAAGATGAATAGTACTGTTGAAGCGGCTAATAAAAATATCAAGAAGATCATGTTAAAAATGTTCGCCAATCACAAATGATGGCTTGACCTCTTGCCTCTGACTTTATTAGCCTACAGAACTTCCATGCATACTTCCACTGGGGCAACCCCTTACTCATTAGCCTATGGGATGGAAGCAGTGCTCCACATAGAGGTGGAAATGGAATCCCTCAAAGTGTTGATGGATGCTCTGTTGGATGAAGACCAATGGGTACAAGACAGGTATCACCAATTATCTCTGATAGACGAAAGGCGAACCACGACAATCTTCCATGGTTAATTATATCAGCAAAGGATCTCATGATCCTATAACAAAAAAAGTCTTGCTATGGCAGTTCAAATAACATGACTTGATTTTGAAGAAGATCATTGACAACCAAGATCAATCTAAGGGAAAATTCGCTCCTAACTGGGAATGCCCGTTTGTTGTCAAGGAGGTATTGACAGGAGGTGCTCTTAGACTACATGAAATGGATGGCGATGAATTTCCACAGCTTATCAACTTGGACACCGTGAAATGGTACTATGTCTGAAGTTACCATCAAACAAACATCCTGGTATTAATCATCCAATCACCAGTCATTCTGATTTTTAACCCTCTTTTTGCAAACTCTTTTGCCCCTCAGGGAAACATACTTTTCAAACCAGCAACCTGGTTTCAACATACATTTCAAACCAGCAGTCTGGTTTCACCTCACCTGAAACCAGCTGCCTTGTTTCACCTCATTACAAACCTTTCATACAATTTCGGTTATCCAACACACATGATTGAACCTTTCACACCTTCAGTTTATCCTAAATATGGGATTAAACTTTTCTACGCTTGCAGTTTGTCCTGAAAACATTATGGGATCAAACTTTCTTCTCCCCGCAGTATAGCATGTGCACGGGATTCACACTTCTCTTTGGTTGCGATTCGTCTTGAGGGGTGAACTACGTCGACCTGATCTCCCTAATACACGGGAGTACGTAGGCAACCATATTCTATATGGTCCGGTCGCAATAAACAAAAAACAACAAAAACATTTCTGCCCTTTCTCTACAAAAACAATAACAACAAAAACATTTCTACACCCATCTACCTTTCATATTCAACGTTGAACCTCTTACACTAGGTTCGAAATACGCAGACTTGATCTCCTCTTCAATAGGAGTACATAGGCAGCCATTTAAGGTTCAGTCTAACCCCTACCAGAACAAAATCACTTGTCACACGGTACTAGGATCAACCTTCAATCCACCACATTTCATCAGCTTCAGACCAAGGGGATGGAATTACCCAACCTCTCCTCACAAATACGAGATTCGGTGACCATCTAAGTTGTGGTTGTGCCTCAAAGAGCAATATCAATCCATAAAAGATGGAATTAAATAGGCTTCTCACAAATACAAGTACTGGCGACCATCTATGGTGCGGTCAATCTCAGAGAGGAAAAGCCACACTCCTCTACATTTTTTTCATACAGAAACCAGTCCCAAGACACCAAAGATGGTAGGGATACACACAGATCAATGATCCATTCTGAGAAATCCTGTGATAGCTTAATGTCCACATATCAAGGACAAGTGTAGAATGTATCAAGATCACAAGCCCAGAAGAAACAAGCAAATATAAAGCAAATATCATGGCACAAATGTAAGGGAAGTAAATCAAAATATATTTCTCTACCATATATAATACTGTTTGATATATACATATGTGTTGTACATGAAAAAATGGCTAAGCTAGTTTGTGCAGGAAAATACAAAGCTATCTACTGGTCTGTGTGTATTCGGACTATCAGATCTAACATAGCATCCCTCTCAGAAGAATGAGGTAAAGTTGTAAGCTCCTGCCCAAGGGTATCTACACGAGCAAGCAGATCTGAGGCTGACTGCATGATGGTATGATGCTCATCTATGTATGCACTCATATCGACAAGAATGCCAGTTGTCTGGGATCTCACGGAAGTATTGTCTTCAATGGCCACATCCCTAACAGATAGGGCAGCATCCCTCTCCACAATCAATGCATCTCTGGCTGATCTAGCCGCATCCCTCTCTAACAGAGTGGCATCTCTCCCATCAAGAGCTGTCAACATCGTGGCCCTAGCCTGATCTCTCTCATAGGTCATCAGATGTAAGCTCTACTCCAAATGTTGTGCTGAATACTGAGTAACAGTGGCACTCGGGGTGGGAGAATCCATCACATATGATGGCAGCCCAGCAGTCAAGTCCCCATCAATGGGAATGTTAACCTCCTCCATAGGCTCCTCATCGTCGGACTCAATATCCTGCATTGTGGATACTACCATAGTCGATGCAGTCTCTGTCTCCATCCATGATGAATACTCTGCAGAATAACCTAGATGACTAACAGAAAACTCAGCTAGCTCTCGCTGATCCCAACAGGCATACAAACTGGACATGTCTGCTGATGATAGGTGTCGAGAAGCGAAGCGCTAACTCACCGCCACCTTAAAATGGATGGAAATCCTAAAACTGGTCAAACTGACACATCACGACCAGTGGGTTGTAGGTGATCATCCCCCTCAAACTAGCGAGAGGACGATAATCAATGCCCGAAGCATGAGTAATGAAGCTGTAGGGTGAGCTAAGCCCTGTACATGGTAATATAGCAAATTGATCTCCAATCCCTGCAAGGAAAGCTGACCAAGATGCAGCATCTGTACACTCCGTAGGCTGGAAGGAGTATGACATGGCTATATCATGGGTGAAACAATACCCATGTCGTTTGAATTTACCAATCGGTCCCAAGTGTGACATAAACCACACGTATAGCATGATCGAGCTACCTATGAACACTCCTGTCGGACTAGTACAGCAGTATGTAGCTGACCTCAGAGTCTCTGCGATAATCATCGGTACGATGGTATGACCCTCCCTGAGAGCTCTCATTGCCATAATAACTCCGATGTCCAACTCATCTATGTACCATAGCATGTAGACGTATGACAATACGCACAGTAGCAATACATCCACTCTGGCTGAATGCCAATGATCCTTCGGCATGGTGAAATCCCCAGAATGTCGTGCATAACTATCCTCAGAGCCAAATCTGTCAATCAGAAAACGATGGGATATCATGTGGTCGGATATAATCTCATCATGTACCACTCTACGCCTCAAGCCGGTGAGAGTCATGAACTTCCTACTCATGTCCCCAATTGCCATCTTCACGCAAGGTCTGTCCAACGGTAACATCGTCAACCATGCATACTCCTCCAGAGTAGGAGTCAACTCCTGGGTCCCAAACCGTAAAACCTGTCTGTCCAGTACCCAGTGCTCTAGCATACCCTCTATGAACCATGTGGGAACCTGAAACATCAACAAGATCATAGTGTGCTGCAGCAAATGTTCTACAGTCACCCGGTCTGGTGGTGACATACTATCATACCATGAGCGCATACCAGATGCCACAAAAAATGGTGGGGTATGATCAATAAGGCTAACTGTCTAAGAAGTCATCTGTACAGGCCGTGTCATAAGACCATCCAGGGTTCAATGCTTAATATCTTTAGACATACATACATATGCATAACATAATAACATGCATGATACAATAGATGGAAATATGATATAGGGAATAGAGAATTATACATACATTCCTAAGTATATCATCATCTAATACATCTCTGTACATCTAAAATATAGGGAAATGGGGCGAAGCTACCCAACAACATCTAACAGAGGCCTATCAAAAGATATAGCGAGAATGGGGCGAAGCTACCAAGCAGCTAACAGAGGCCTATCAAAAGAGATAACGAGAATATACATCAGAAGAAGTCAATGGTATTGATGTCCACATCGTCAATCCTGTCCATCTGATGTAACTCCTCCTGAGTCACCGGATCTCTATCTACAGGGATGTCAGGCCTATACAAGGGAGGATCTGCACTGACAAAGCCATATGGGTCACCTGAGGGGCCAGCGCCAGAGCTGGAAGGATCAAAAGTATCTGCCTCTAAAGGATCTCTACCCAAATGTCGGATAAATAAATATGCCCGGTCAACTGCCAGGTTAAACTATCAATCTGTGTCATATGAGTCGGATCTCTGACACAAACTAGCCAATCCGTCATCATCACGGATCTTAGAACCATATCCCCCATAAACTATGTGGCACGGGTCTGAACTCCAATGGTACGAGGGAACCACCAATGCTGGAACATCTCCTAAGTGTAGGGGCCCTCTGATAATGTGTAACCGTCAATCCCAAACAATGGGATATCAGTGATGGGTGACTGCGAAATAGGCATAATGCCTGGAAGGAGGCAAGATTGGCATACGAATCTCTCATGTAGTGTTTCTGATAGCACGCTCTCCTAAGTAGAGCTCCCAGCCTCCATCTGTGAAGAGAGGAATCCTACGGGAGGAAATCATATGCTTGACACCAGTCTAATACCCATCCTCAAATCTAATGCTCAAATGCTCCCCAGAGTAGGGAACCCATGTGATGACATCCGCAGTCAACAACTCTAGCTGTAGGCGGCAATGGGTGAAACCCTCAGCAACAAGGACCTCCGCCTGTATGAAATGATGCCATCTCCGTCCTCGTGGATAGGTATCTAAACCTAACATGCTCACAGGATGTAAACATGGAAGCCTCTCATAGGCCCAAAACTGCCAACACAAAGGCAATATCTGCTGTCAGTCAATACTCTTAACCTATACATGGGAAAAGACAACAGAAATACTCACCAACAGAAATGGGTAGAATCCTAACCAAGCCTCGGTCAAGCCCTGCGATAGCATGCACATTCCCCTGAGGAAGTAGGCAAAGGTGTAGGAACCCCAATCATAGTCTCCTATACGATCCACGTGTCGAGTGGTGCTGATCAAAGCGAAGGACACCTTAGAAGAGTTATCTGCTATGAAGCAGCCCCTAATGATCATCAGGAACAATCGCCGAAGAATGAGATCCTTGACTTTCAAATCATCGGGTATAGGCTGACTCAATAGCCCGCTCATAGCATCTACGCTAAGAGGACCTATACGTACAGTCTTGCCCTTAAGAGCCTCTACTTGAACTCCTAACAAGGATCTGACGGCAGTACGGGTGATATCCGTTGTGCAAGGCACCGGATCCCCTTCAAACTTCATACATGTGATAAATTGCCAATCCATCGACGTCATCGTCACCTCACAGTCCAGCAAATTGAGTGACTGAGTCTGGTGAAACCAGCGCTCAGATAATTCCCTGAGGTAACCCCAGGGACAGCGACGGGGAAGGATGGAAAAGAACGTCCCGAATCCCCAGCCATCTACAATCGATCTATAGTCATCATGCAAAGCCTAATACATTGAGTGGATGTTGAACTAATTCCCTCGAGGTTGTGTAAAGCCAGGAACCTACATCAAATGTAGATCAACATCAGAACCCTTCACTCCTCATCAATAGGAAATAAGGAAGATTAAGATCTAACTTCATACCTCATTTGCATGCAGGTAAACTGAAGGATGCCAACTCAAGTCACCTAGAAGATTTGGGTTCGCCACTTGAATACCTGGCAACTCCCTATGGGGAACACGTACAGCAGGAGTAGGAACCTCAATCGGTACATCCTCCTCCTCGTCCTCGACATCCGGCACTTCAACCCGGATAGGATGAATCACTGCCTCCACCAAACGACGAGGTTGTCTAACAGAATGGGGTCGAGGTACTTCAGAAGCCCTCCTCCATGCACCAGAAGTGGTCCTGCGGGAACTACTTGGTTGATCCTGATCCATAATATCTGGACAATAAGTCTCCAAATCACCTCAGAAAGGGTGTGGTAAAATCTTACTGGATCTTTTCAAAATGTATTTTTATGACTACATGCATGCATGCATTATTTTAACATACATCTACAGTTGAGTTAAAAAATGCATGACTACCCAATGCCTACGTTTTGGGAAAATTTTGCCATAACCCCCTTTGTTAATGGGACTATCCACATACGCATAGGCATGACTAGGTGACCATTCAGTAGTACACCTACCCATAGCCATATACATCCTACATGCATTTAATACATCACAGTAAAAAATCCATAAGTGTAATCTAATTACCCGAGTTATTTTACTTTTCTACCTTTACTCATTTGTCCTCAAATAGGATAAGAAATGACAGTAAAAGGTGCCAATTTGACTGTTTTAAAAGTCAAAATTTTCACATCATTATGTTCAGCATGGTTTAATACTGACATTTACTATATTGAATATTTTTTATCAAATCATATCAGCATGCATATTCACTACTATGTGTCTAAATGCATTTCATGTGATAAGTCATTTTCCAACGGACGGATAAAAACTAGAAAAGAATACATGCATATGTTACTAGGACAGTGAAGAACGCTTGTACGGTGGCAGAATATGCAGAAATTGCTCAAACTCAACAGGTCAGAAGAAAAGCTCTCAGATTTCCTTCGTCGTGAAGCTTAAAATGACTTATGAAAGCGACCTATGGGCTTTGTATAGCCACGGTTGGCCATAGGTCCACTTTTGGCTGTTGCAGGTGTACCTATGGCACCCCTATGTGGGTCCCACACCTCCGTTTTGCTCCAGTTAGAGTTGCAAAGGAGGTCTCGCAAGCTGAAAAGGCCATATCAGGAGTAAAAACACTACGCGATTTAGCGGAATAGCCTGAAATCCTGGTGTTCATGGGTCAAACTCTGGCTCCACATGTCACACATTGGTATTCACCTGCATACAAGGTATACTATATCAGTGGCCTCAGCTTTCACAAAGCATGCTCGGCAATACCTCACAAGGTCCGATGCTGTCAGTACAGGGTCAAACAGCCTTGACACCTTCCCCGACGGGGGTTACAACGCCTAAGTTATAAATTAAAGACGTGTCCCCGGCGGGGGTTACAACGCACAAAGTTACGAACATCTACGTATCACCGGCGGGGGTTACAATGCAATTCATCCATTGATGTATAAATCAATGAAGGTCAAGCAACCTTGACGTTATTTCAGCCGGTAGCAAGTAAACCCATCGAAGCAATGCATCAACGTATCCCCGGCGGGGGTCTTAACGCAATGCAACCATTGATATACGCATCAACGAAGGTCAAGCAGCCTTAACACACTCCCCAACAAGGGTCACAACGCAGTGTAACCATTGATACACACATCAGTGAAGGTCAAGTAGCTTTGACAATGTACCCAGCAGGGATTTATCCGATGATACATACATCAACGAAGGTTAGGCAACCCTGACAAGTACATATTATTGCTAGTAACTCTGACAGAATAGTGGGATACGTTATACACATCCTCAAACAGACAAAGCTTTCTCCCCACAGATCTCTTATACACAAAAGGTACCTCTGTGGAGTAGAAGTCTGTGTCTAGGATTCACGACTTTGGTGATAGCCCCAACGTCAACATCCTTGAAGACTTGGATCGTATGTCCAAAACATCACTGATTGTCATCCCAACAGGATTAACATGGAACTGGTAATCATCTCATTCATACATTTGCATCATGTTTTATAACATCATATTTATCTATTGCATTTCAAGTGTCTAGGATTCTTTTTCCTATCCATGCCTTGCATTACATGAATATGATAAAGAGGGGCATCTATAGATACTCAAAAAATTTTGCACACCTGTTAATAACATTGCAGGAGGGAAGATTTGTCTTTCAGAGATAACCCTAGAAAATAACTCACAATACATTCCGGATACTACCGAAAGTTCAGTCTCAAACCCCGGAACACACACCGGGAGCATCATTCTCAACCCCAAAACACACACCGGGAACATCATTTACAACCTCGGAGATAACCCCGAGTTTAGTCCTTGGCGATAACCCCAAGGAATGTTGTTGCAGTTCTGACGATAACACCGAAAATGCTTGTTTCAAATTCAATCAGCTTCAATATCAGACCTCCTGCTGAGGCACTCATACCGCAGACCCGAAGCTAACAACAGGCAGACAGGCAATCATAGATGACATTGCAGCATTCAACACTAGCAGCAGTCCAATATCAGATGTAACCCTGAGCAACGTCTGCTTTTAACTCAAGTCAGCGATAACACCGATGAGGAGTCTAACGTCATCTTGCTACCTCAACATCTGTGCGTCGTCTCAATATTTTATACATACATACATACAACAATGTCCTTCAAGAACTGAGGAGTTCCAATCCCGAGTGACTATTACGCATGGCAGTACACCGGATAGAATTTGAAGCTTGAAGACCATGGGCATGGTCCCCTCTTCTTGACTTTATACAACCTCTAATCCCATGTCATTGTGTAACTCTCGACACAAGGGATCCGAAGAAGGTCTTATATACCTCATTCGGATGCTTGGATTGAAGTTCAGCAAGTTCGAACGGACATCACAGTGCACGAGTGCATGTACTTCGAGACGACGGGACCCGGCACTCGGGTAGCCGCAGGTACACCTACGGCTCCCCCCTCTATAAATAGAGGGCTTGGGGTAGCCATTTTAAAAAAAGAAAAAAGGCGAGGAAGCCCTGTCCAATTTGCTTTATACACACCATATATTGAGTGCTTGTCTTTTTAAACACCTGTTAGCTCACATATAGCTATACATTTACCAGCGGAACCTGAGTGTTTATCCATTTAGAGTCATAGAAGCCTACATTGGCAGCCCACTGTAAGCCTTCTAACACTCTATAAAGCCTTTCTCTTCATTTTTCACACACTATTCTACATATGAGAGTCGTGTTGCGTGCGTTTGCCCGAACTTCGGTCCGTGGTTTTCATTTCTGTCTGCATATATATACTTATATATGTCTATATTTTATATATATGGACTAAAATTATCGAGTTATGCCTCGATTGAGCCTAGACTTATGTCTGGAGCATTTACTTACTGTATAGATATAATTATTGTCGGACATATCCGATGAGCATGGATTTTACATCCGGTGCATTTACTACTTATATATATATATATATATATATACATTTCTGTCAGGCCTGGAGTTTAATTCGAGGCCTTTTACTACTTTATTTACATTCAGTCCCGCCTGGAGTTTACTTCGTGGCGGTTGATCGCATTTATTGCTTTATCTACATTTTTGATCCCCCATGGAGTTGTTTCATGGTGGTTGATCATGCACACACACACACACACACACACACACACACACATATATATATATATATATATATATATATATATATATTTACCGCTTTGATATATATATATATATATATATATATATATATATATATATATATATATATATATATATATATATATATATATATAACTGCTTACTGCTTTTCATACAAACTGCAGTATCATGTGAGCCTAGGAATCATATGATCACAGATTCAGTCCACTTAATCTAGATTCGGTTCCCATGATGGACCTTTTTTAGCTGTAAGCATCTTGTATATTATTTATAGTGTATGAAATTCCTTAGATGGCTATCATGCCACTAAGGAGTTCGGCCCTGCTGTATATTATTTTCTCGAAGATGCCTCACATCTCGAAAATAAAAGCAAACAAGCCGAACATTTAACAATAAAATGGAAGTATGAAAAGGTTTTAATTCCTATTGAGAACATGGTTTGAAAAACCTCTTTTTATAAAACTTCTTTGCTATATCTTGCTAAAACTGAATTTTTCTATAAGTTCAAACCTTGCGTATATATGTACGAACGAGGCCTCGCACTACTTTCAAATAATTGCACATTAATCCACACACACACACACATTTATATAACAGTTTCTTTGGAAAGTGGCGGTCACCGTGGTAACACGGATGTCGGGGGGTGCCTAACACCTTCCCTCTGCATAATAAAGCCCCAGACCCATAATGAATCTCGGTTTCATAGACCCGTTTAGCAGTGTCAAAACACTGGGTCAATGTGCAAACCTTTTTGGTTGCGTTGGTGCAACCAGTTAAAAACACCAACCGGCGACTCTTAACAGTCCATCGTCAACATTACACATGTCGAACCTTTTTCACTTATTTTTTCAAACAAATCTCACATAACAATGAGAACACCAAAGAACAAGTAATGAAAAGGGACAACTAAAAATCCCGACGTCGACACTGGCGCCGTGGCGCCAAGCCCTAACCCTAGAAAATTTCTCTAAGTGTTAAATCTAATTTGAGACGCTTACTTCACGCTTCCATAACTTATTCGTTATAACTCAGAACGAGGTCGTTCCAAAGCTATTCTCTTCCTTATCTTACGTACTTCAATATCCCATGAATAGAACTTAATTCTAAATCCGTTAATGTTCCATTCGATTGACATAATCTTCACCCTTCATTTGTTTTATATATTTAACGCTCTTTATTCGTTCGTCCGTAATTCGGTCTTCCGAACTCAGAATTCGCTCGTTCTTGAGTCCACGACTCACATTTTCTATGTTCTCTTACATTCTTATGAAACCCTACATGTTCGGGTTCATTTACTAACTTTCTAATTCTCGTTTGTCTTCTACGAAATTTTCGTAATAACTTCATTATAGCTAAGTTTTAATCTGTTCTTCATGAACGTTTCTATTGTTCCTAACCAAGAAATATGCATCTAACTTATACGTTATAGTTTTAAACTTGTCCATCAACAACAATTATCCTACGATGGTTTTAAATTTGTCCATCAACAACGTTATTTGTGTTCTTCGCGTGTTCTTCGTTCGTTCTTCATTTTAATTGATATTTTGGATTACGATTTTACTTTTTATTGGAATTCGATGTTATAGAATATAATTCCTTACTTATTTCACCTACTTATTTATATAATCCACTTGGATCATTCTAATTCATTACGAATCTTATACTTCCTTAATAAATTTATAAACTAAACTTTTAATTCTTATTTCTTCATTTTCTTACAATTTCAACCATATGAAATCACTCCTAACATTTTTTACTTGTTATTCGCATTAATCTATGTTTTCAACATATAAAACTTAAAAAAAATCTAACATAGAAGTTAGGTTTTAATACCTTCCTTCCTTATTTTTCTTCCGCTAGACAAAATTGGCAATTCACAAGCTTTTCTATTTCACGAACACTTTTCATCCAATCATTAATGCTCATGCTCTTCCTTCTCCCTCTTCATCTGAACCCTCTCTCTCTCTCTCTCTCGATATAGGATTTTCAAAATCCCACTTAAATAGAAATTAGCTTCCTATTTATAGAATTTCCAAGCTAGGGGTATTTTAGTCATTTCACCCCCCTTAACCTCCTTACTATTCATGACTTAAGGACTAAGTTAACTTAGCCCTTATGTTTTCTTAGCCCTTAAGTTTCGTAGTTCCGTCTTTTGGGTTTCATCCGACAGTTTTAAAAACTGTGATTCTCGAAATCCAAATATTTTTGGATATTTTTGTCTTTCCTTTATCGATTAACTTTTACATATTCTTCGGATTTCCAAAAAATTAAAAAAAAACTTTTTTGCGCTAAGCGTTTTCCTTCACGTTTTCCCCTAACGTAGTTAAACAAGTGAAAAGTACATAATAGTACTTTTCGTTGTTTTTATTTCATCCGATTTTTGCATTTTTTTCGAGAAAAACTTTTATCAGCTTACACTTAGCCCACTTGATTAAGGGTATTTTAGACATTTGATTAATCAAATTTGTGTAATAAAATAAAAGAAAATGGAGGGAATATGGGGGCTAAGGTGACCGGCTATATAAGCCTTTTAAGGCAAGGAAATTAAGATAGTCAAGTTCCAAAAGTAGAAACTTTACACAAAAGGACAAGTGTGTCATGCTCTCATTGGTGGAAAATCAAATTAGCCTCCTTAATGACATGATTAGGCATGATTTGGAAGGGATAAGGCTAACCCTTTTGTCCAAGGGGAAAAAGAAACATGGGGGATATTAGTATCCCATTTCATTTCACCAATATCATCATTTCATTTTCATCCTCCACCATTCTTCTTCTTCTTCTTCTATTTTCTCTCAACTAGCCAAAGACACAAAGAGAGGAAAAAAGAGAGAGAGAGAGAGAGATTCGGTTGTAGAGAGGAAGAGGAGTATATAGTTCATGCATCCCAAGTTCCTAACCTACTTTCAAAAGAAAAGAAGAGTATCCCACATAACAAGGTAAGAAATTAAACCCTAGATTTTAAGTTTTGTATATTCTATGTGATCTTGTAGGAGATTCATGGAAGTGCAAGTTCTAATAGGCTAGAGTCTTATAGGAATGATAAATCTTGAGTATAATTGGTTTAACATGTCCATCTATATAGTTTATGTTGGAAAATTTTGGAAAAAAGGAAGCTAAAGTAGTTTTTGGGAAAAACCTAATTTAAGGGGTGATCTATGCTTTTCATTTTGAAATCTACAAATGGTTTTTATGATTTTGTTTCTTGGTATGCTAGAACTATGAGTTAAGAGAAAGACCACTTTGGAAGCATGTAAAAATATTAAAAAATGAGCAAGATATGGATTTATTACTAAAATACCTCAACTAAGAACTCATGTACAAGAATAGTCACTTCTGTGGTCATTTCCAGAACTAAAATAGAACCAAAATTGATGTTTGATGAATAAAAATTGTATTTCGAGAAGATACGAATCCAACGAGTCCAATTGGTCCCAAATCAGAGTGGTAGATTTTATTTTATTAAAGTTTAGTGAAGGACCCCAAATTTGGGGAAAAATCAAAAATCTTGAAAACCTACTGCCGGTTCAGCGGAACCGAACCAACGAGAATATTCGGGCGACCGATTCGGCCACTTTCCAGCAGGTTCTAGTGGTGGTTCTTGGGCCCAAATTTTTCTAAAATTATGAAGAATATTAAGATATTTAATCCAAAAGTTTTCTGAGCAGTTAGCTAATTATTGAGTAATTAGTGGTTTAAACTCATTTAAAACTTACTAATTTTTTATTTTTTATTTTTAATGCACTTAATTGATTTTTAATAAATTACAAGTAATTTGAAAGTAATTAACTATTTAATTATTATCTAAGTGATATTGCGTGATAATTAAGTAGAGATAACATTAATAAAGTAACTATTGATTATTTAATTAAGATTAATTAATAAATAAAGTTAAACCATTGATTAATATTAAATAATAGTTAAGGAATGCTTAAGTAAGATTATGTAATAATTACTTACTTACATTGACATAAATTTTATAAAGTAATTATTTATTATTTCGTTAATATTAAATAATAAATAAGAATAAATAATAATTAATTATTCTTAAGTTAATAAAAAGAATAATTAAAGGACTTATGAAGTAAATTAATTAATTATTATTCAAGGATAAAAAATTAATTAAATAAATAATAAATAAGAATAAATAATAATTAATTAATCTTAGATCAATAAGAAGGAATAATTAAAGACTTATACAGTGAATTAATTATTTATTATTTAAGGATAAATAAATAATTAATTAATATTAAATAAGGACAATGGTTAATTAATTGTTCATTTATTAATAGTAATGAATAATTTAAATCAATTATTTATTATTCAAGGTTAAATTATTAATTAATTATTATTTAATTAATATTAAATAATACTTAAAGATGAATAATGTTAATTATTTAATACTTAATTAACATTAAATAATAAGGAGATGTAATTAGCTATTATTTATTTAATAATTACTAAAGGTAATTAATTAATTACTATTTAACTAATATTAAATGGTAATTAAAGAAAGATAGAGTTAATAAATGGAGATAATTTAGATGATTCATTAATTAAACAATTATAATAATTGTTTAAGGGTCTAATAAGTATTTATTACTTAAGAAAAACCTTATAAATTTATTAAATCATTAACTTAAGGTTTATTAAATATCCTATAAGATTAAAGATGGTATATTATACTACGTGTATATTGTGATTGAATTATTTGGTAGATAATCGCATAAGTAAGCGTATAGACGTATGATTATACACAGTACTAATTAGTAGACCAATATTGTCAATTCTAGGTCAATCAAAGAGTTTTAATTAAAGCAAATTAGATGTAGCTCGATGAACATGTAAGTTCCCTAACTCAAACTCGAGTTATTATTTTCAAAGCATGTTGGTGAATAATTATTATTAATTATTCACATCTACAATGACTATTGACATTCTTACTTTGTGCAATTGAATTCATGTTCTATTATTATTGAACTGCGGATTAGATTAAAGTTCTTCATTCATGAACTGTTTATGAGATAGATCTATGCTAATTATATCATCTAGATCAAGCATGTTTAAATTTGTTAAATCAAATGTGGTTTAAAAAGTTGTTCCTATTAAATTGATAAGATAAGAACTCTTGACTGAGAAAAGGACGAATTTAATTGAAGCATGATATCAATGCTGAATTATTAAGTGTTTATGCATAAATCACGGGGTATGAAAGGCTGATCCCCTTGACTACCAAAACTTATTAAGAGGTCCAGTTTAAATGACTGAGAACATCGACAAATGTTCATGGTTATTTCAAACCACTCAGCATCTGTTATTCAATAATTCAAATATTCAATTATTGAAACTTAATTCATGTTCCTTCACAATTTTACACTGTTTTGAACATTGAAAGAGAAACTTCTTTTTTAATCATGATATATCTCCCTTGTATATAAACTTGTTAAGAAAATTAGTTTCTTATCCTTGCTATATCATGACATTTATTTCAGTTAAGCCTGAAGGATCGAATACGAAAGACAAAGGCAAGGGCAAGATCTAAGAATAGTTTAGAATGAATGTTAATTATTATTATCTGATGGAATTATTTATGTAAACCTTTTGTAATATAAATGATGTGTTTAAGTTAAGGTAACAAAGACCTTGGAATTATGTTATAAACTTTATTATAATGAACAATGTATGTTTATTATTCCACAATAGATTATAAAATGTTTATGATGATGACAGATCGTGAGCACTGAATCCGAGGTTAGAGAACCTGGATTTGGGGGCATCACACACACACACACACACCAGACACACACACACACACACACACACACACATATATATATATATATATATATATATATATATATATATATATATATATTAAAGTAGTAGAAAGCTTAAAAATCTAAAAAATCTTACAGTGGATTTCCAAGAAGACTTCAGATAACTTTTGGGGCCTGAAAACTAAGTTTCCATCGGTTAAACTTCAGTATGTTGTAGAACACAAGCTTACAAGTATTTAGAAAGAAGAATCACTCAGTTTGGAGCACTCTAGAAGAGGTTAAAGGTTGAAATGGATAGAGTTTTCTATCTTTACTCTTTTTTTTCAAATGAGCTTCTGGGAGCTCATATTTATAGACCAAGGAGCTGCGGGTCAACCTGTGGGAGCCGCGGGTCAACCTGTCGGAGCCGCGGGTCAACCCGTGGTAGCCACAGGTCAACCTGCTGTCAACCCACGGCAGCCGCAGGTCTATCTACGGCTACTTGGGCTGCCCCAGGCTTTGCGAGTCTCATCATCTTGAAGTGCATGCACTTGGGCTACGTGTTGTCCGCTCGAACCTTCATAACTTTAAATCTGGGCATCCGATGGAGGCGTGTTGTACCTTTTCACAAAGCCTTTGTTGAGAGCTATATAATGACATAGGATTAAAGATTGTCTGAAGTCGAGAAGATTGGTCCATGACCAGATCTCCAAGTCTTCCTTGTCTATTCGTTGTGCTGTCTTGTGCAGTTGTCACTCGGGATTTGAGCTATGGTTCTTGTTGAACATCTTTGTACGCAATTTGAGTTGAACTATTTTGAGACGACGTTGATGTGATGTTGAGGTGGAAAAATGACCATTTTGCCCCTCCCTAGGGTTATCTCCGACTTTGACGTAATTATAGCAGTCTTTTCTCAGGGTTATCTCTGAGATTGGCTTGTTGTTGACTCTGACTGTCCTCAGTGTGACGCCCCCAAAATATGTCCACACGACCCATTTTGAGTCGCCAGATATCACACTATAGAAATAAAATACAAACTTCATTTATACAACTGTTGAAATGTCGTGCAAAGTACGATAACACATAAGCTATGAGTTTTAATACAAATACATGTAACTCTCATGCTACCTCGACCACAACACCTTACCATGGTACTTTACATAAAAGTACAGTCAATAACTATTTTAGAAATTAAAATCTTTGGAAAATGCTCAAGGAAACCTTCGTACATAGGAGGCCATTTATCTAAATTATGATAGATATCATATTACTCGAGAATTATCCTTGGTTGACCCAATAGACCCCAAAGAAAAACTAGAAGATTACCGTCATGTTCTTTCCAATGGTGAGTCTTCTCTTGACATATAATTATCTCTATTGTCTCCAATTGAGAATTATAATTCAACCAAACTCCAAGATTATATAGGTAGTGCTCATAGATATAATCAGCAAGTGCATGTGCACAACCCTGTCTTATGATAACACAAAGTTGTCTGTCATTAGACATCTTGTATGATAGTGGCAAAACACCCTTCCAAAGTTGGGTTCACCTCACCCTATTTGGTTCACCAAAATCAACAGTTAAAATAACGTATAAAATACGACACACTTCTCTAAAATTCTCAATAAAATTATTTTCATACTATTTTAGGGGAAACCTCAACAGCTATAGACCATCGTTCTATTCCCGTGTTACCCCCACTCGACCCAGCTACACTCTTATTACCTGAAAGGAATTGTGAAGCAAAAAGGGTGAGCACAACTAGCCCAGTAAAGAATATCATGACTAAAGGTAATTAAATTATCAATAGCCTTCGTCAGTCATAAATCAGAGATTTAGGACATATGGTAGATGATAAAACTTTTCAACCATAGTGGCAGCGGAATGAGCAATCCATTAGAAGAGTCAAATAGACCATAAAGTCTATTATCTTCTCCACGTTAAAAGTCCACCAACAATGTTTTATCTTTGTAACATCAAGCAACAGTTCCTTTCCACAATCATGTGAATAACTGATAATCATAATTGTGATTCTAAATTCCTCTTTGCACTCAGGACGAAGATAATTTTCATCACCTGTCATTACCTGAAACATCAAAGATCATGGTTATACCAAATTACAGTTCTTGTTCATAATCATACTAATAAATTCATATTTGCACTACGGGCCAAAGATATTCATTAACAGTTCATCTTTGCACTACAGGCCAAAGACATGCAACTGTATTTTAAAAGAGTCAAGTAAAGCATGATATCTACTATCTTCTACGAATTAAAACTTTATTATCAATATTTTATCGCTGAGACTCAACTCAATAAATAATCCACATCACTGAATTATCCATTGCACTACAACCAAGGATATTTATTAGTATCACGACCACAAATTATCCATGCATTACTGGCCAAGAATATTCGTGTTGTCACCAATGGTCATGATCATGCCAAAAAACAATTCATCTTTGCACCCTTGTCCAAAGAAAACACATGGTCATGATCATACCAATAACTGTCACTGAGACTCGGCTTAAATAAACCACATCATTGAATCATCCTTGTTTTACAGGCCAAGGATATTCATGTAATCATCAATGTTCATGATTATACCGAATAATCCCTAGTCATAATCATACCAATAACTGTCCATCAATGCACTACGGGCCAATGAAAACTTTTACCACATCATTTATAACATTAAGGGTCATGATTATACCGAATGATCCCTAGTCATACCCATACCAACCAACATTCCATTTATGCACGTAAGCCAAAGATGACTTTCATCACAATATAAGCATGCAGATGATGACAATGATATAAGTATTAATCAAACGAAATCAAAGATAAATATTAAAGACTTTAAATTTATCTAGAGTTTAAAAATATCCAAATTGTCAACATGATACTTCTTTGTGGAGTAAAATTCAAGAATAATATTCATGTATCAAAAATAATTTGGACAAAAAAGAAATATATTTTTTGGGTGAATAGTACCCCGTAAATAGTACCCTATGAATAGTATTCAGGAATAGTACCTCGTGAATAGTATCCCGACATGAAAAGTGACCCAAATACCCGAGTGAATAATATTCGAGTAAATACTAACATTTGATAGTAACTCGTGAATAGTATTCTGGCATGAAAAGTGCCCCGAATACCCGAGTGAATAATATTTGAGTGAATAGTAACCAGGTGAATTGTAACCAGTAAATAGTAACTCATGAATAGTAATCTATGAATAGTATTCATAAAAGGAAAATATAAAAGAAAACGATATTCCATGACGAGTACAAAAGAAATGATATGTCATACGAGTATAATAAAATATACGAAACTGCAAATGGATTTTCACCTGTCATACGGTAATCCACGTAGACAGATCATTTCCACAATTTAATAAAGAATGAATACGAAGGGTCATTCACCATGCACGCGGTAGTCTACGTAGACAGGTTATTCCAATAGAATAATAAAGAATGGAACAACAGAAGAATTTCACCATGCATACAGTAGTCCGTGTAGACAGGTTATTCCAACAGAATAATAAAGAATGGAACAACATAAGAAATTCACCATGCATGCGGTAGTCCGCGTAGATAAGTTATTCCAACAGAATAATAAAGAATGGAATAACAAAAGAAATTCACCATACATACAGTAGTCCGCGTAGACAGGTTATTCCAACAGAATAATAAAAGAATGGAACAACAGAAGAATTTCACCATGCATGCGGTAGTCCGCGTAGACAGGTTATTCCAACAGAATAATAAAGAATGGAACAACAACCCTTTCAAGTATTGAAAGAAAATAACTCTCTTCATGAATACGAAAGAAATAATACCCCTTACGACTGTTGAACGAAAATAATATTCCTTCGAATATTGAACGAAGATGATATTCCTTACGAATATTGAACGAAGATGATATTCATATAAATACGAAAAATAATATCTCTTCAGAATATGAAATAAATAATACCCCTTACCACAATAATAATATCCCTTACCTCAGAAGAAGACTGGATACTGGAATAGTAAAGTAGCAGACTTCTCTTCTTCTTTCTCTCTATAGCTTCTCTCTCTATAGTTTCTCTCTCTATAATTGCTCTTGTGAGTCTTAGTGAATTGGTGAGAATGAAGGAAGAGTGAACTTCTATTTATAGGAAAACATAGTTTCGATAATTGCACGTTTTGGGGCTCGAAATATTACAATATAATACCTTCATCTTTTCCTTCATTTTTAATTTAGTCCTGTAAGTATTATCAAACTTGCACCACATCCCCTAATAGTACATCATGTGAATCAATAGTATAATCATGTGACTCAATAGTTCTATACATGTGAAAAAAATAATTACAGTATAGTACATTCATCTATACCTCTATTTTTAATTTAGACATGCAAATATTATCAATCTTGCACCACTCCCCCTAATAGTACATGCATGTGAATCAATAGTACACACATGTGAACAAATAGTTATAAGCATGTGAATTAATAGCAATTAATTACTCATTTATCCGATTAATTACCCGATTGGTCAATATAACCTTCAAACATCAATTATTATCAAAATAAATGTCGATTCTCACTAACACTAATAATCCCAACACAATGGAAATATTTTATCCATAATTTCATTTTTGAATTTTCAAAGTTTGATTTTTTCCAAAAAAGTCCATTGTTAACTTTTTGACCAAAAAGTCAACCCTGATAAACTTTGTGTTTATAGTCTATTTTTACTAATTTCATCGTTTTGGACTCAAATATCACATCCGCGTCTCCAAATTCAACCCCGAGCTTAAATTTGATTTTTAATAACATTCATCATTAATATTATAACACACAATATTAACAACCAGATCGTTCCCAGGAAAGAGGAGGCTTTCCGATAAGGTTTTCTCCCTATTGGCGCGCAATGAAATAACCTAACCCCTTTCCTCGATAGAACTTTCTAAACATTGTCAATAATGAAAATAATAATATGAACAACTTGTCATCTCAATTATTGATTTAATAATATAAAATATTATGCAGATGATACTATGACAATAATTGAATAAAATTGAGTGACTTCTTACGTAAGCATTAATAATCAAAGATACTATACAATACTGTGTGCCACTTGTGCAACTACGCGTATTATTGTAATTTTATCAATTTAACCATTTACTAAATAGAATAATAATTATAAAAATTGAATACTTTTATTTCGTAAAATTTGGGGTCTTACACTCAGGGTTATCTCTAAGGTTGGCCTGACCTCCTGGGGTTATCTCTGGAACTTGGACTGAATCTCTCGAGGTTGTGACACCCCCAAATCTGGGTACTTCATTCCCACAGGATTTGGTGTTCATTATCCAAGCATTCATTTATAACTACCTAAATTTAAGAAATAAATCTTCCCGTTAAAGGGTTATATAATTAAATCCAATAAATCCTAGGACATCTAACCTTAAAACATTTATCAAATGCGGAAAATTAATTAATTACATCACATAATTAAACTAAGTCTGCAAACAAAAATCTCAATAAATTAACAAGTCTTCAACACTTCTCATTTCCTTTGCTAGTGGTTGGCTCATCAACCTTCTCAATTTTAGCTGCAATGGTTATATATATGTAAGAGTGAGCAAAACAAATGCTCACTTGAAAGGACATAATAACTGGAAATGAATAATCTTAACTAAATTGTATAACAATTTCTAATATAGATAATCAAGAACTTATATTGAAAATCATCTGAGGGTCATAAGACCATGAAATATTTCTCAAGTTATAAGTATTTTTAATTGAACCATTAACAGTTCTTAGACTATATGGACCTTTTTTCTCGTACTTAGGGGGATTAGCTCTTCATACCATGTATTGTGCACAAACATCTTAACGTTTTCGCGTAAATAATCCCCTATAATAGGGTTGTTCATCTCAGTTTTAACATACGAGTCTGCACCAAAGGAAATTTGGTTTGGATAAGTTTCAAGGGTAATTTAGAGTTCAACATTCATCAACTAAGGATTAGCTGAATCAAAAGATTAATGATAACACAAAGGTTCAACAACAACATATTACAGAGTGGTTATTAACCATAAATAAATATTATAAAGCAACAAATTCATGCTTTAAGAATAAAGTTCAAATTATTGAAAAGATATAATAAACCTTGCTTGAAATAATAGTAAGCTAAGGTTACAATTTCCAACAAGGAAACAAAGTTAAAAAAAACTTTGCTCATTAGAATTCAAGAACTTGCTTAAAATAAAAGTAAAGTTCGAAAACTTGCTCAATTAAAGTTAGGGTTAGAGAACTTTCTCAATGTAAAGAATTAATGTTTAGGAACTTGCCTTGCATGTAAGATAAACAGTTATAACTCACGTTCCCAAATATCCTATACACATATCATTGGGATATAATTAGTTACCACATGATCATGGTACATAACTGAATTTTTATTTCATTTGCAACTTTTAGTCTCAGTTTTAACCACATGGTTAATCCATACTTCTCATTTATTAACACAAATTTGTAATTATCACATAACTCAATAATTATTAATAATAGTTTTCATATTTGGTATTATAACAACACCACAATATGATTCATCACATTTTATAGTCATAAGATCACAGTATATGTGACACCCCCAAATTCGGGTATCTTCTAACCCAACAGATGGTGCTACATGGTACTCATAACTATACATTTATTCTATTAAAACGACATCAAAATGTGTGTATTAACGACATTCTTATTACATTAATAATATTACATCTCGTTCCCAGGTTCTAAAACCATTACATTCTTTGTTCATCGTTCTATAATATATACAACTTACTAGTTTATTACAAGCTAAACTAATCGTTCAGCTTCATCTTGCCTCTATCCTTGTCAGATCCCTCGGTTCGTTCGGTCCTAGCTGCATTCATATGATTCAAGCAAGAGTGAGAATAACAAGCTCAACAAGTACAATAATTTCTTTTAAACAACATGCTTGAAACATAGGAATCGTATATCTTCAATAACTAGATAATAGTTATGAAGTACTATCAATAATTCAAATTAGCATTTCTTTTCCTTCAAAACATTTTACAATATCAATATTCAGTAAAACACCAATTATGGCTCAAGACCAGGAGCATTTCATAATTTCTTTGAAAAGGACAACCCGGCACTAAGTCCGTAAGTCTGGCATATCTTACGAGCACTTCTGGGTGATCAGCCCATAGTACACTATGTTGATCAACACTACATCCTGTTAAACGTATTTACGTTTAAGTTTTGGCAACCTCGCATGCCCATCGAATAATCGATGAAAAATATATTTGTTTATTCATAATCAAGCTTACCTTGAATCCTTACCAAATAATTGGAGTAGGATAGCGTTAGCAATTCTATATTGAAAGACTTATAAATAAATCAATCAACTCTTCAAGATTAGTCTAGCCGAGATAAAACTGGCATAGACCCTTTAGTAAAAAAGTTCATGCATCTCATAACATGAATCACAGAAAACTTGGCTAACACGAAGGTTAGACAAGCGTTTTAAGAAAAACTTGCCTTTAGCGTCTGCTATAGTATAATAACTTTTCATTTGAGTCTTTATAGTTTCTACAACACATAAGCACATAACATACCACATTAGGTCTTGAATGGACATACATGATTCCTAATGAATCTTATCCTTCAGCTCAATCTAATCCTATATTAGATTTGTTATTTATTGGTTCCGACTTATTGTTATAACTTACATCATTCTTGCCAACTTCTTTCTCTTCTATGTCGTATTTGGATTTACTTTATTAATAAAACCCATTTCGAGTTAATCATCCTTCCTTACGGCTTACTAACATCCTTACGTTATTAATCTAAACTCGATCGTCATTTTTTAAGTACACTTTAATGCATACCGTTTACGTTCACGTATTACTTAATAACTTTTAGTTATAACTCTTAACGTTATAGGCCTTATCATTATTGAATACGGTTCACGTTCCTTATACTTTACTGTTGTTCTCATTACGTTCATCTTCAATTGATTATTAACCTTTAATCATCATACATTAAGTGTCTAACAATGCCTTAACAATGTTATATTAACACCTTAGTTCATTACTAATGAGTTGTCTTTCATTCTATACTTGTAAACATTGTTATCTGTTTAAACTATGGGACTGGCGTCGCGGCACCACCATTAACTTTGCATCTCGCACCGCAACGCGAGTTAGCAGTATACTCGGTTCAAGCCTGGCGTTGCGGCGCAGGCTTTAAGGTTGTGAGTTCCGCCGCGGCACAGACTCTGTGCCTCAGACAATTTTGTAGTTTTGAAAATTTTACGAAACTCCCATCCGAATTGGTCTGTTCAAAAGCCTACGGTTCACAAATTTCATACTCTATATATTCATGCAAGAATTTTATCTATTTGACTTTGTTTGCTAAAATTTCACCTATAAGTCCATTTTCAATGAAAACGATAATTGTTCGTGAACGTTCAACGCTCGTTTCATCGTTCTAAGTCGGATTCCGGTCATTTTCGAGTCCGCAACTCTATAATGCCAAATATGACTTGTCTCCATTGAAAACCAATGTTTCCAAGCTCAAACACAAAATACGACTTCGATTCCAAAAATTTCACGAATTCGACGATAATCGTCCAATCGTGTGAATTCCGACAAAGCTTCATTACTAAGCGTTCTAAATAGATTTTAACCAACACATGAACATTTCAAGTTACTTATTACACCAACTTATTATCAAAGTAGGTTTTGACTTATTCTCATAAGTCAATGACTTATTTAACCTATTAATTACAAATTCTCATGCTTATGACTTATTATGAACTTAAGTCCTTCAATCAATGTTCTTATATCCTATACAACATACTAACATCTTGACATACATACTTCATTAACTTATTGACATGATAAGTTATTACTTGTTATTCATTAGTCTATAACTTGTAAAAGTATGAACTACTTATGAATTCACTTTGCATGACTTATCATAGCTTAAATCTTTTAACCATCGTCCTTGCTTCTTATTATCATACAATCTTATTAAAGTAAACATATGAGAAGTTCATCTAAGTTCCTCATGAGTTCATAACTTAATTAAGTTTGAATTACTTATTCATGACTTATACGGCTTATTAAGACTTAAGCTCTTTGATTACTCATTCCTATCATTCCTTAGCATACATGTTCTACCACTACCCATCTTCCTACCAATGGAAGAGAAAGAGATTCATGGTTTAAGTTCTTACCCTTGAATATCACTTGACTAAGCGTTAATCTCCTTCTTGCTTCTTGAAAATCTCATAATGGAAGTTTGACTTATAAGTGTTTATTCTCTTTAACCAATAAGTTGCTTAACTTGAGAGGAGTTGAGAGAAATTTGTCAACCAATAAATGAAGTGTGGCTTCTCTATTTATAGGCAAATCCTAAGTTAGGGCATTATGGACATTAAGCCACTCCACCTCCTTAATCACCTCCTTATTATTCCTTTGCCTAGCTATTAAGTAAACTTGGCCATTAAGTCTACTTGATCATCACACTTACTTAGCCATTAAGTATACTTGCTAGTCACCTAGCTTATCCATTACTTGCTCATCACAACTTTTACTTGTTCACCACACATAAGCACTTTACTTGCTCATCACACATAAGCACTTTACTTAGCCTTTAAGTTACTTAACTTATCCTTTGCTTAACACTTAAGTCTACTTGTTCATCACACAAAATTCTTGATCACTAATTCACCCATAGGTTGCCCCATGGATCAAGCTTTACCCATTGGATCTTATCTTGGGCTTTTCATTCAATTAGCTTAATTAACGTATCTTATACATTGGGCTTGTAATTAAACAAACACTTGGCTTGTTCATTAATTCACATTAGACTTAACAATGCAAATATTTGGGTTTTAACCTTAATTCGTATTGGGCTTTATTATTATCCCAATTGGACATTACAATTTCTTACTCAATCCTACAAGTCCATTACATTTGACTTAAAGCCTTATAACGTATAATTTACGTATTAATCTCGTATTCCACTTCGTATACTTATTCACATACGACATACCATCATTCATTCATACTCGTATAACACCTCGTATTATACTCGTATTCATTACCTTGTATAGTACCTATGTACTATACGATCAATGCTTTAATTCATTATACATATTATATTTTCTTCTCGGAACTCACTTTCCCTAATCGTTAGGTTTTAAGTACACAGGCGAAAAATTGCATTTGTCATAACTGAAATATTATTGGATATTCTATCTCACCTCGATATTCTATCATTTTGTATTTCTCGGAAGTTCAAAAATAATTCCTGAGCAGAAATGTGTGAATAGTGTTTTTCGAAAAATTTCTCGAAAAGTTTTTATTTTCCTCTTGGAAATTCAAACACTTTAATTCTACCACGTAGCCAAAATATTACGGCATTCCGATATGTCTAGGTCATAGAACGACCTTCGAATAGCTTACTCTCATAATTAATTAATTAAATTCATTTAATCCACATAATAAAAATTAAAATTTAATTCTCAAAAATCCAAAATTTCTGGGGCGTTACACTCTTCCCCCCTTATAAGGATTATGTCCCCAGAGTCATGCTAATAATACATACACCATTTGAGGAAACACTTTCTTTTACTTTAATCTCAAATTCCCACAATGCTCCTTTGACATTGTGGTTCTTTCATTTTACCTTCAACGAAGGTGTTATCTTAACTCGCATGACTTGTCACTTCCTATCAATAATCCGAGTTGGAAGTTTAAATACTTATTGACACATTACGTTATTACCCTTTCATTAGCTTTTAACTTAGAATTATTTAAAACTCAAATTCCTCCTTCAAAATGAGATAATACTTGATCGTCTCTTTATCATGCATCTTCTTCTTCACTCGCTTACACTCCTCGTTACCTAGTGGTATTTAATTAACTCGTTCCATTATCGTGGATTGAGTCTACGTTGTGAATAACATTCCCACCTCTTCATTCCATAATTTAACTTCTAACTCCGTTTTCGCCATTTCCGTTATTAACTCATTCTAAGGTGTTAACATCAATAGCTTTTCCCTACCCTTCCTACTTAACGCGTCGGCTTCTACATTAACTTTCCCGGATTGATATAACATATCAACGTCAAAATCTCTTATCCATTCTAATCACCTTCTCTACTTCATATTCAACTTCTTTTGTGTGAAGATATATTTCAGACTCCTAGAGTCCGTGTACATCTCACACTTCACCCCGTATAAATACTATCTTCAGATTTTTAATTCAAAAACTACAGCTGCCAAGTATAGATCATAAGTAGGATAGACCTTCTCATAATCCATTAACTGGCATGATGCATACCTAATGACTTTACCATGCTACATAAGCACGCAATCTCACCATCTATGCGAAACATCGATATACACTACAAAATTCCCCATATCATCTAATAGAGACAATACAGGTACCTCACTTAACTTCCCTTTTTAGTTCCTGAAAACTATTTTTCTCACTTCCCATTTCGACAATACCAACCTGTGACGCTAATGGTACTTTTAATCATAGCACCTCATAAGGGTACCTATCAATTTACCCCTAACTTGTTCAACGCCTCTTACGAAAAATCTAACTTCCGTACATTAGTCCACCCAATTGACATAACCAGAAACTTGGCATGACTATAACGAGTTCTGAATGTCATCTTAGGTACCTCCTCCTCTTTCCTTACTTTCAACCGACTATACCCTGTATGCAAATCTATTTTAGAAAAATTCTTTGCCCTCTTCACTGATCAAATAGATCATCGATCCTGGGCCATGGGTATTCATTTTTAACCGCTAACTTACTCCTATTACGATAGTCAATACGCAACTGTAATGACTCATCCTCTTCCTTAACATCCTCCTAACTTGTTTCATCATTAAACAACAAGAGCATCGCGGTATTTTATTACCATAAATTACTACCTTGGGTTACTTAGAAAACCGAAGATTCAAACTTTTATTCTAACAATTCATTAAAGTTCTATGATTAATAAACCCATTCATACCGAGAATTACTTCAAATTCTCTCAACATTATCAGTACTTATCTACCGATACTTACTTACATTCCTTATTCATGAAACTTTTTCAATGAATATAATTAATGAAAGTTATTTCCCGATTCTCTACCTTAACGTTTAAAGGTACTTATAATCCCTTTCAGATAGACTCCTAGATGAGGCTTCCAACATGTCTTAGACACTTCAATCTTACGCTTAGGATCCCCTTGTCCCACTCCAGTATTTCCGGAGTTAAAATTCTTTCTTTTTTGGCTTACTATCACTACCCCTGGCACTCTCTGCCTTAGTTCCTCCCTTCCCTTGCTCTTATTCTCCCTATCTTTGTGATATTGAGTCAATGCCTCACTACTACCCTCGGCTATAATCACCTTTTCCAAAATGGTCCCACAGGAAATACTTTGGAACACAGAAATCAAACTATAGAGCCACGGTTTCAGGCCCTACTCAAGCCTATGAGCCTTCCTCTCCTCAGTGTCCACTTGGTGTGGAGCAAACCTTGCCAATTCATTGAATCTGGTCGCATGCTGGGGAACCGTCATGTCCCCTAGTTTAAGTTCTAAGAACGTAATCTCCATCCTCCCTTACATGTTTGTAGGGAAATAATTCTCAAAGAAAACCTTCTTGAAATTTTCCCACGTTACCGTATCTGATCTAGCCCCACCCTGGTGAGCCTCCCACCAAAAGTTGGCTTCCCCTTTCATCATGTAAGTCACAAAAGAAGTCTTTTGCACCTCACCTACATTTTGTAATAACAAACGCCTTCTCTATTTCTATTACCCATGTCTGGGCTTCTAATGGGTCTGTCGTTCTTTTGAATTCCGGCGGACCTACACTTTTAAATTCTTTAAAGGTAGTCGTTCTAGCTAACCTATGTTCCGCAGGTACTCTACCCCCGGTTTAGTTAAATGCAGCCGTTAATAATTTAACAAACTCTTGCATAGGGTTGTTTTGACACCCTTGATTTTCATTACGTGATTTCGCTTCCTGATTACGTTGTCTTCTCCTTGGCAGCATTTTCCGATTAAATAAATAAAATTTCATTATTATCTATTTACTTGCTCGGTTATTCTTCCATACTAATACCTCATACCACATCAAAGCACATTAAATAAAAAATTCATTATATTAATATGCTTCTTCATAGTCAAAACTATGTACAATTTACTTACATAGCTCAAGGCTATTACATTTCTATCCCGCAATTGAACTTCTTAAATGTTGGGATTTACAAAAAAACTACTCTTTTATACAAAAGAGGGTTTTACGTCGCTACACATGTATTTATAACTCTAGATTTCTAATAATGCATAACGGCATCCTCATGTTTCTCATTCGCAATCTTAACTACAGTATCCCGACTAATAGTATGTCAAGTTTGTCCTGACTCCATGGGATAACAAGCAACCTTTATCTTAAAATCCATATGAGCACTCTCATGGATGTAAGACATCTGTGCTATCTTTCGGTCTCTCTTAATCAGCTTCTTACGAAGCTTATCGGTCTCTACCTTATTGTAGCTGATGAGTGAGTTTTATACACATGAATTGGATACATTCGGGCTTAATTTATTGTTATTCTCAAGTCTTTTAGGATGTTTTTATGTGTTTGTGTTTATTCAAGCATGTTTTATATTTTTTTGTAGGATTTGGGACAAAAGTTACTTGGATCGACGTTTGGGGTGGCTAGATTCATGTTTTCGGCTTGCCATTTACACATCAGTCACTTCAGAGCCAATTTGACTATAGCTCTGGACCTTATTTCGAAACTCTTAAAGAATGAAAGTTGTATAACTACTTTTCCTCTTTTTGAAACATCTTGAATCATCAAAATCGGAGTTCGGACGAAGAAGTTATGGCCATTTTCCCAAAAGACGTCGCAGCAGAAAATGTCAGAACTTGTAACAGCGCCGGGGAGCTAATTGTAAGCCTATTTATAGTGCCGGGGCGCTATAAGGCAGATTCTCAGCGTCGTGAACAGTGTTGGGGCGTTGGGAAAGAGGTTGGGTGCGGCCTGGACGCGTTTTGGGCGAATTTTGACACCTTTTTTACTACAAATTGGATTGGGTTTGTTCCTAAGCTCAAAATTGGACTTGTAACCTATAAATACATGATGTAAGGCATAAAATAAAGGGAGATTACATAGATTAGACTAGATTAAACACTCCTTTAGATTATAAGATAACCCTAGTTCTTATTAGTTTTGGAGATTGAAGCAACTTGGAGACCATTGAAGATCAAGAGCAAGAGCAAGAGGGGAGCATCAGATTTGCTGACAAAAGATTATATTCTCTTCTCTTCTAAAACTTTTATCTTTTAATGTCTATTCAATTGTGGATTCTTGGTTTTAATTCATTAATTATGAACTAACTCTTTCATTAAGATTTCAATTGAACTTTTTATGATTATGAATTGATTATTTGATTTATTCTAATTATTTATGTTGAAGTGAATTATTCATCTTGCTTTGTGCTTATTGATTAATTATCTGATCAGTAATTACCGTGTTACTCTAGAAGAAATTGAGAAAGGAATTCTAGGGTTAGAACTGAGCATGGTGACATGTGACTTAGTTATTTGCACATCGAATAATTAGGTTTGTGAATAGAATGAGAATATGTATTTGCCGCATGTAACACATAAGGAATTGGGATTGTAACGAGTTTAATTCAATTGTTTTGCATAGAGATATAGCAAGATTAATCTGGGTTAAATAGAAGGCAATTGATCACTCGAGAGAGTGCTTTTGGCATTTGAGAATTCCTGTTAACAATTCAATAGCCATAATAATTGGGATAATTGAATAATTGGTTTATAGTTCATAATTGGGGATATTGGAGTCTTAACCTTTATTTATTTGAATTCATTTATAAAGTAACCTAGTTTTAATTGATTAATTTAGTTTTATTAATTAGAAAAATCACACTTTGCAATTGTTTAAATAAAATTGATTTGGTTAAGAGTTAGTACTTGGTGATTTTTATTAAATAATTCCTCGTGGGAACGATACTCTACTTTCACTTTATTACTTATTGACCGTGTATACTTGAACGTATTCATTGATTGCAAAATCGATCAACAAGTTTTTGGCGTCGTTGCCGGGGAATTAATTTAATAATTATTTTCCAATATTAATTTCAATCAAATTAGTCTTAATTTAAACATTTTTATTTTATTTTTTTGTTTTTTTTAATTCTCTTCCTATATTTCTCTCTTTTTAGGAACCATGGATGACTTTACGTATCAATGGCCATACACGAACATGACTCAATCAAGGGAAGCGGAGATTGATAGACTTGAGAAACTTTCTGCATTGTCAGCACAGATGGATACACTTTCGAAGATGGTCAATGCTTTTGTAGCTCAACGTCGTCAAAGTGTGGCGGTTACTTGTGATTATTGTGTTGGAAATCATATGAGTCATCAATGCGCCATCATATTTGAGTCGGTACAGTATAGGGGCGATTATCCCAACAGTTATGTCTATCCCAACAACTTACATCATAATTGGGGGTATCACTCGAATTTTTCATGGAATAACAATCAAGATCAATTTTATGCTCCAAGTCCAACATACCCACCGGATTTTTCGTGTCCACCTCCACTACAACAGGAAGAACATTCAAATTGGGAGGAAGCCTTGGAAAAATTTATTACAGCTTTTGAAAAAGAGTACGAGGAACAAGAAAAAAGATTTAATCAAATAGAGCTGAATATACAAAGCCAAGGTGAGTCAATAAAGAATCTGGAAAATCAATTGGGGCAGATAGCACATGCGTTGAACAACCGTCCTCAAAACACTTGTCTCTATGACATGGATAACGAGACTGATTATGAGCCCGATGGTGAGCCCGAGCCAAATCTACAACTGGATGAGCCACGAGATGAAAAAGAGGAGACAAGTGGGGATAATGACAACAAGGTCGGTGAAGAACTAATTGTGAGAACCAATGATGATGAGCCAATGTTATTTATGCCTCAAGTGCCTTCTCCTCCATAGATTCAAGAGTCCGGTTAGATTTGCAAAACCTTGTCAGCTAGGTAGTCATGTCGTCGGCAATATTCCTTGTGACGTAAAAGCGAGTACAACTTCTAAGCCATGGTTCAATGAGTTGGAGAAGATAGAAGAAGAGATTGTTGTGTCTGACAAGCCTCAATGCCATAATCTATTCGCATACACAATGGAGAAACACCTAGATGTTGGACGTTCTTGAATGTGATCTTATCTAAAGAAAGCATGCTAGGTGACTTTAATACAATGGCTATCGTAAATGGGAACCTACCAAAAGCTATATTATTTCCGATGGATAGAGGGTTCCTCAACTTTCGAAGAGGAATTAGATAGCATTGACCAGACAAAGTCAGGCTGAGACTATAAAACAAGCGCTTATTGGGAGGCAACCCAAGTTTAATTTTTATTTTTAGTTTTTATTAAGTTTTATATTAGTAGTTTTGAATTTGCATTTATTTAGGATTTAATAAAATTGCTTCTATCATGGTTTTACAGGTTATTAAAGTCAAATTCAAGTGTGGTGCCTAATTTGTTCCATGTGTTTAGCCTATTCTCCAAACTTAGCGGGCAAGGAGGAAGATTGCTATATTTTCAGGGAAGTCCTCTGCTTTAATTTTTTCTATTTCAGTCATTGAGGATTATGTCTAGTTTAAGTTTGGGGGAATTTTAGTGTCGTATTGCATATAGTTAGTTATTTACATTGTAGTTCATTATGTTTTTGGGTTATTTACATTTAGTTTTTGCATTCAGTTTTTTGTATAAAAAAAATTAAAAAAATTGCAAAAATAGTAGTTAGTTTACTATGTTTGTTGCGGTTAGTTTATATTTGCATGATTCCAACTTTTAGATAGTAAAAGTCTATTTTGGCCAATGATGAGACTGGAGTTAAGTAGATAAGTATAGTATTGAATATTCAGGCTTTGATGTGATTTCTTGTTATGAATTGAATCTTTTCCTGTTTGAAACTGGTATAATTAAGGTTAGGACGTTAATAACAGCTATGTTGACTGATTAAGTTTAAATTATTACATAATGGATTTCTTAAGGATAATTCTAGTGTGAAGGAATGAAAGACATGAATAGGCGGAGATGGCTAAATTTTGATAAAAACTTAAGTTTGGGGGGAAAATTTAGGATATATAAGCTTCGCTAAAAAAAAGAGGAAAAAAAAAGACAAAAAAAAGACAAAAAAATTTACCGTGGCTAGTTTTGTTTCGGGGCCTTTATTACTTAAGTAAGTACGCCTGAAGGGGTATCTTAAAACCTAGCGCCCTAAGGTCTTATATGGTCTGGGAGTCGTTGGTCGAAAGCTCGCTAAGGGGTGACACTGTTAGCCTAATGGAATGAGACATTGCACAGTCATGGTTAAAAAAAAGTAAAAAAAAACAATAAAACGGGAAAAGAGCAAAAAGCCCCCGTAATGAAAAGTAAAGCATGAGTATCCCGAATTGAACTCTTGAACTTGGTGGATGTTTGACTTTAGTTGGATCTAGCTAGTTCGTGAATTTTGTGAGTTTTCACTGTATGATGCCTTTAAAGAGACCTATTATGTGTTAAATTTGATTTTATATCAGTTAACATTGTTGTGGAGCACACACGCACTATATCAGTGATAACAGTCTAAGATTTGATGATTGATTGGGAAATTACTGATTTGTTATAATATGATATATTATCATGTTTACTTGATTTCTCTAAGGCCGGTTGAATAGACTTGTTTCTGTCATTACTGTTGGAGTCGTAGGCATATAGATTAGTTTCATTACATTTCATTGCATAACATTTTTATGTTTTTGCTTGAGGACAAGAAAAGGTTTAAGTTTGGGGGTATTTGATGAGTGAGTTTTATACACATGAATTAGATACATTCTGGTTTAATTTATTGTTGTTCTCAAGTCTTTTATGATGTTTTTATGTGTTTGTGTCTATTCAAGCATGTTTTATATTGTTTTGTAGGATTTGGGACAAAAGTTACTTGGATCGACGTTTGGGGTGACTAGATTCGCGTTTTCGGCTTGTCATTTACACAGCAGTCACTCCAGAGCCAATTTTACTATAGCTCCGAACCTTATTTCGAAACTCTTAAAGAATGAAAGTTGTAGATCTACTTTTTCTCTTTCCGGAACATCTTGAATCATCGAAATCGGAGTTCGAACGAAGAAGTTATGGCCATTTTCTCAAAGGACGTCGGAGCAAAAAATGTCAGAACTTGTAACAGCGCTGCGGCGCTAATTTTAAGCCTATTTGCATCGCCAGGGCGCTATAAGGCAAATTCTCAGCGTCGTGAACAGTGCTGGGGCGCTGGAAAAGAGGTTGGGTGCAGTCTGGACGCGTTTTGGAAGAATTTTGACACCTTTTTGACTCCAAATTGGATTGGGTTTGTTCCTAAGCTCAAAATTAGATTTTGTAGCAGCCCCGAATCCAGGTCCTAAATCACCTCGAATCCGGTTCACTATTTCAATAACTGTTTGCGGAAGATATAAACATAAATTGTTTATACATTAAACTTACACACTTTTCCCCAAAATTGAGTAACCTTAACTGATTACACAATTCATAAGTTATCTAACACATAACATTATTATCAACTATTCTATTACAAAATAGCTGCATATATTGCCCCAAGCTGAACTTGGCATTATCATTTTCCTGTATCCGAACGCATTCGCTTTATCTGCAATGTTTATCATAATATTGCAAGGGTGAGTATGAAAGTTGCCCAGCAAGTTTATATACAACAATATAACGATATATCATGATTGAAGAGTATGAATAATGAGCTTGCTATAATTCATCAATATAATTGAGAACTAGCACGAACAAATTTTTGACTGAACAAGTTTTAAACATGAACAAACATTTCTAAACCAACTGGTAATGAAGGTGATCAGCCTTTCATATCTGACTTATACATGCAAGATGTACAGAGTACAAATTTCATGGCAATCAGCAATGATTAACCATAAGCTTGAAGAAACTACTCTTATTAGAGTTAAGTAAAAGAAACTTGCCTGAACCGTTGATTACCGCAACGCAATTATAACGCTTTATCTGAAGACCTAATATTAATAATATAGATCTCCAATATTAGAATAATATCATCACAGTATAATACTGTTATATTTAAATCCACAGAATAACCTAAACACATTACCACATAACCATATCAGTCTATAATTCACATAAGACTTAGTATCAGTTAAACTATTAAGTTTGAGTTGAAACTGACACAATTTTAACATCCCGACGGTCTAGTCGGTCAACACTCGAGTTTAAGTTCAGTTAAACTCTGCTTAAGCACTTAACCATGCCATAGAATCACATTTATATGATTTAACACTCGCTTTTTTCATTTCATAAGTTATTCGCTAACACTTAGTAAGTTAAATACTCGTCCAGCAACTTGGATTCTAAATCTAGCAACTAAATTACCATCTCAGCAACCTGGATTCCAAATCAAGCAATCTAAACTACAATCCAGCAAAAAAATGGATTTAACATATTTTCAATTCATCAAACTGTATTTCAATCCAGTAAACTGGAATCACAATTTACCTAATCCAGCAAGCTGTATTCTATATCCGTATCACGAAAATACCAAATCAGTGTATTATTCTCCTATCCTTTGGTCAAACATATATACACATATTTCATACACAAGAAGTATTTTTCCATAATTTTTTAACTTCCTTTAGTATATTTCAAAAATCATTTTCTAGTGTGTAGCTTAAGAAATTAGCTACCTCGTGCTTAACTCCAAACACTCCCATCTCTTGGGATAACCTTATATATGTTAACGTGATGCTCCATTTTAAATTTCGTGGCAATCGGAGTTGTAGAACTCCGTTTATAGCGATTTCCGTCGGAAAATCACAAAAATCGTAATGGTCATAACTTGGTCGTTTTAACCCTAAATCAGCTCATTTTTGGACACGAGCTACATAATACCATATATTTTCATTTTCCAAAAGCCGTGAAATTTTTCTCATTAAATAAATGTCCGAAACAGCCCCCAGAAAATTTTGGGCAGAAACTTTTTGTCATTAGACAGTTTTAGAGTCCTTCACCAAAACTTAAATAAAACGAAATCTGTAACTCCGATTAATGATCCGTCACTTTTGTTAGATTCCTATCTTTCCGAAATAAAGTTTTCATCTATCACAATCAATATTTGGACATGTTAAGCTCCCGGAATTTAGCCCGGAAGTGGCTGTTCAAAACTGTCCTTCTAACAGTTTTTCTTATCTTTGAATAGTTTGGGAAAAATCCCATAACTTGTTCAATATTCAACCTATTTGAGTAATTCCAAAGGGATTTTACCCTTAACACATATATCTAGCATCCCAAGAACATAAATCATATATATCCATCATAGATTTCAAGAAAAATCAAAACCTAGCTCACACTTTAAAAATTCAAACTTTTCCGGAAAAATTCCATTTTTCTCTTCCTTTGATTCCAACCAAAATCAACACCCATTATGGGTAGATCCAAACAATAAACACTTATTAACAAGTATATACATAGTTTTTGAGTTTAGAAAAAAAGTTTCTTATTACCTCAAACAAGCCTCAAACAAAATCAAAGCTAAGAGAAAAATCATGTTTTCTATCTTTTGAAAAATCTAACCTCCATTTCATACTTTAGATCTAACTTTTGATCTACAAAAGAGTTGGATCTACATATTAAACACTTATATACACATAGATCTAAGGTTTTAAGCCTCAAGATCACAACTTCAAGTTGTCAAAACTCAAATCAAAACATAAAGGAAATAGACTACATAAGTAGACATTTTTGCTATACCTTAGCTTGATTTCCTTTCTCTCCTTCAAAGATGTGAGATGAATCTTGGGTGTAAGAAGATCAAAGTCTCCCTCTCCCTCTCTCTTGGAGCTGCCGAACTCCACACACACTCTCTCTCCCTCTCTCTCTTTCTTGTGTTCTAGCAAGAATAATAAAAGAGATGAAAGAGAAAAATATGATCCAAGTGTTGGAAAAATCTATAGATATATTTTGTATATCTATTTGTTATCTCCCAATCCCCTTTGCTCTCTACCACATCCGGCCAAGCCTTACTCTTCTCTTTCTCTTGTACATGCTAGTGGTTGCTTGCAAGAATAACCAAACATGTTGGCTAAATAAAATGAAGGCACATGTGGAGAGTTGGTGAAGAGTTGTTCAACTACTAAAGGGAGCATTTATCACATTCATCTCCCATTTTCCTCTCTTATCATGGCCGGCCATGTGGCCTATTTCTCACCAAGTTTGGCTTTTTGTTTTCATGCTTATCTGATTTAACAAATGTCCAAAAATTCCTCTCCCACTTGGGCTAAAAATTGAGCCATTCCTTTAATGTATTACTTGGTCTCTAACTAACTTCTTTGGCCACACCTGAGCTATACATATTCCAATACCTATAATTCTTATCCAACCCAATTCATTTAATTAGGGTTTTCACTTCTCCATTAAAACACCAATCCTTGCTCATGAACATTTATTTCCTTAACCCAATTAGACTTGCTATAATTAGGATATAAAATTAATCATTTGAGATGTATAAAATAAATCTCCTAGAATTAGTAAGTATTCTAAATACCACAATTCTCTTTTCCCATAACCCTTAAGTTATTAAATCCTTCATTCCTAATATATATAATTAGGGTTACACTAGTTTCTTTTGTTTGTTTATAGAATAAACAAAGATAAACCATCACATAATGTTCATATTCCTTACACACAACTTTTTAACCCTTAGGGTTTAATACTTCGGATTAGGATTCCCAAATTAGGGTTTAAATTCTCGATACTAAAATTAGGCTTTCTAAACATATCGTTAGAGTTTTCTAACTTAATCACCATATTCATATCATGAATTTAGGGTTTCGGATTCCCGGAACAGAAACTAGGGTTTCAGAACCGATTTCTATGATTTCTTATCAGACGTTAGGGATTTCTAACAGAACGTTAGATTTTTCTAACTTAATACATATATGATTAACATAACTTTAGGGTTTTCTAAAGTTATAACTTATCTGATCAATCCTTGATCTCAAATCATTACGGTTCACATATGTAACCAAATATACCGACTAGTATTCACTTCGATACTTATCACTGATAATTCTTCAAAAGAATTTTAAATCTACCATAATTATATAGCTCATTACTAGACTATCACTTACAGTCTATCACATAATTCAAGTCTTGTATAAAATTTTTGAAATTCTTGGAATTTCATTACATAACTGCCAATTCCATACACTTATTTCCTGTCTAGGTCCTAATATTGAACCTTAAATCAATCAATTATGATTTTAAAATTTTGTCCAAATTCTCGGGTTGTCACAGATTTGTAACCTATAAATACATGATGTAAGGCATAAAATAAAGGGAGATTACATAGATTAGACTAGATTAGACACTCCTTTAGATTAGAACATAACCCTAGTTCTTATTAGTTTTGGAGATTGAAGCAACTTAGAGACCATTGAAGATCAAGAACAAGAGCAAGAGGGGAGCATCAGATTTGCTGACAACAGATTAAATTCTCTTCTCTTCTCATACTTTTATCTTTTAATGTCTATTCAGTTGTGGATTCTTGGTTTTAATTCATTAATTATGAACTAACTCTTTTATTAAGATTTCAATTGAACTTTTTATGATTATGAATTGATTATTTGATTTATTCTAATTATTTATGTTGAAGTGAATTGTTCATCTTGCTTTGTGCTTATTGATTAATTATCTGATCAGTAATTACCGTGTTACTCTAGAAGGAATTGAGAAAGGAATTCTAGGGTTAGAACTGGGTATGTTGACATGTGACTTAGTTATTTGCATAGTGAATAATTAGGTTTGTGAATAGAATGAGAATATCTATTTGTCGCATGTAACACACAAGGAATTGGGATTGTGACGAGTTTAATTCAATTAGTTTTGCATAGAGATATGGCAAAATTAATCTGGGTTAAATAGAAGGCAATTGATCACTCGAGAGAGGGCTTTTGGCATTTGACAATTCTTGTTAACAATTCAGTAGCCATAATAATTGGGATAATTGAATAATTGGTTTATAGTTCATAATTGGGGATATTGGAGTCTTAGCCTTTATTTATTTAAATTCATTTATAAAGTAACCTAGTTTTAATTGATTAATTTAGTTTTATTAATTAGAAAAATCACACTTTGCAATTATTTAAATAAAATTGATTTGGTTAAGAGTTAGTACTTGGTGATTTTTATTAAATAATTCATCGTGGGAACGATACTCTACTTTCACTTTATTACTTGTTGACCGTGTATACTTGCACGTATTCATTGATTGCGAAATCGATCAACAGTAGCGCCCCCAAATCTGAGTATCTTCCAACCCGACAGATGGTGCTATACTGTACAAACATTCATACATTCATTCAATTGAATAGTCTCAAAGAACGAACATAATGTCTATATATTAAAGGTAATATTTACATTTCCCAGGTTCTATACCTCAATTCATGCGTAAGAATACATGAACGTCGAAAACTTGTTCAGATTGAACTGAGACAAGAGTTAGAATACTTGCCTTTAGCGTCTGCTACTGAGTATTTTACTTTACGTTCAAGTCTTTCAAGTCTCTACAATACATGATCACATAATGCCTTACATTAGGTTACATATAATCAAGTATGTATCTGACTATATCTTACCCTTCATCTCAATCTAATTTGCATATTAAACTTAATTATTAATCATTCCTATTTCATTTACATTTATTTATATTCTACAAGGTTGTTTCAACCTTTACTCACATTCTCAAGGTTTTATAAAGCTTAACAATGTTATCTTATATTTCTTCATGTATGCATACATTCAATGTTTAATTATAAACCTTTCCCTCTACTTGCAACTCTTCTTCACTGTCCACGGTCTGAGCTTGGCGCCGCGGCGTTGGCTTTCCCCTTATAGCTCATGCTGTAGCGTGAGTTAGCAGTGCATGAGGTCTGGACCTCACGCTGCAGTGCGGTCAAATGGCCCAGGGTTGGCGTCGCAGCGCCAACTCTGTGCACCAAAAAAAAATTTAAAATTCTTGAAATTTTGCGAACTTCTCGGACGCATAACTTCTTCGTTATAAGTCCGAATTGGCTCGTTCAAAAGCCTACGGTTCACAAATTACGTAATCTACGCTTTCATGTAAGAATTTTATTTATTTGACTTCGTTTGCTAAAAATTCACCTATTGGTTCATTTTTAACGTAAACGATAAACGTTCGTGAACGTTCAACGCTTGTTTCTTCGTTCTAAGTCGGAATTCGTCCATTTTCGATTCCGCAACTCTTAAATGACAAATAGGACTTGTCTCCATTGGAAAACAATGTTTTCGAACTCAAACTCAAAATTTGACTTCCATTCTGGAAAATTTACGAATTCGACGATCAACGTCTAATCGTACGATTTCCGGCAAATCTTCCTTCTTATGATTTGTTCAATATTACAAATGAATTTCATTCATAATGTGAACATCTTAACATGCTAATTCCAACAACTTATAGTTCATGTTGGATTTTGCCTTATTTTTTCATGAGCTTATAACTTGTCAATTTATAAACTACTTATAAACTTATCATTCAAGACCTTATGATCATCAAAGTTTCTCCATCATCATCCATATATGTTATTAACATATAGTTTTGCTCATGTAGAATAGATACATATAATCATACAAATTCTTTTACTTCCACATTACTTTCATTAATAAACTCATTTCAAGTTCTTAATGCTTCACATAAGTTTACTAATTATATTAACTTAAATGACTTATTACCAACTTATGTGGCTTAAGTTCATTGCTTATACACACTTCTTACTTTTTACCATTCATGTTCCTTAATCCAATCTTTTCTTATCAACCTATCATGCTAGAGATAGAAGATAATTGGAGAAGGATTCTTACATTTGAAGTTCTTGGTAAAGTAGCTTCTTCTTTCTTCTTCTTTTGTAAGTGGCTTATTTCAACTTAATCACCCTAACACTTAAGCACTTTGAGAGAGAGTGTTTAGATTATTTGACAACTAGCAAATAACTTGCCAACCTTTACTATGTATAGAAGTTGCAAGGTTTAGGGAAATTTAGTCAATTCCATCATCCCACCTCCTTTAGCACCTCCTTACTATTCATTACTTGAATGGCACAAAATATATCCTTTGTTTGGCCATCAATCCTTTAACTTGGTCATTACTCCTTAGACTTGCTAACCACATTAACTTGGTCATTACTCATTTAACTTGATAACCACACATTAACCACATTAATATGGTTTTGCTCCATGGATCACACAACTCTTGGGCTTCTAGCTTAGGCTTAGTTATCTTAACCTTTGGGCTTTGCATTAACAAACAATACTTTATATATTAACTCAATAGTTGGGCCTTACACTTAATTGAATTGGGCTTGCACAAGATCTTAATCAATCTTCACAAATCCATTCATATTACACAATACATATACATATAATTCATGTATCATTCTTGTATTCTAAATCATATAGAATTTATATAAGATAATTCATCCTTCATACAACTCGTATAATGCATCGTATTATACTTGTTTCCATTCTTTTGTACAATACCGAAGTATCATACACTTATTACTTTACTCATTCTTATTTCGCTTTACTTAACGTTTATAACTTAAGTCCGCAAGTGAAATATTACGTTTTCCATAACTAGATTATTATTACATAATCCGTCTTACTTTGATATTCTTTCATTACGTATTTCTCGGAAATTCAAAAATAATTCCCGAGCAAATATCGATGAAAAGTATTTTCGGAAAATTTCTAGGAAAACCTTTATTTTCGTCTTAGAAATTCAAACACTTTAATTCCTTCACGTAGCTCAAATACTACGACATTCCGATATCAATAGGTTACAGAATGACAACCATCTTGATAACACATAAAATATAATTTTATTATTATTTAATTTAATAAAATCATTTTTACATAAGATCCTATTTCTCGGTCGTTACACTTATAGTCCTTAACCTGCTCTGTCATAAGCACCTGTCTATCATGTTCTAACTCAAAATCTGCTTTTGCAGACACCTTAGCTTCATGGATATAATTAATCTCTTCACTCTGATTCTGCACAAATGTACTCAGTTGCACATTCCTATCAAGCATTGCCAGATACAATGCTCTCATTGCATCTGGAGGTATTGACTCTAGTGTAGGTACCACCGTATTAACCGATGTTACCTCCATTTCCTCTTCCTCATAGACCATCATATTAAGATATGACGATATATCCATATCTCCCTCGGAGTAGTCCTCCTCAGAAAAGTACTCCACTGTCTCCCACTCCTATAGAATCACTAATGGTACCTCCGCCACTGGCATAGGTACAGGCTCTACTCTGTTCACAACTTCTTCGATCACCGTGTGTATATCTCTATACACCAAGCTATCGATTGACATCCTTCAATAACACATAACATGTTGATTAGTACATAACACACTATAGTATAAGCATAAATCACATTTAATTTATTTAGGTTTACTTTTCATCTTTTAAATCTTTCGGTACTGAGTTTCCTCAATACCTTATTAACTCATTCAACTGAAGTAAAGCTTGAGTTTACTTCCTTCAGATTTTTCTTCCTTAACGAGGTTATTAGCCTAAGGTGCTTCCCCTCCCCCCCCTTAAGTTTTATAACCTAATGCTTTGATACCAACCTGTGACGCCCCCAAATTCGGGTATCTCCCAACCCGATAGATGGTGCTACACGGTACTCATAACTGTACATTCATTCTATTGAAACGACATCAAAATATGTGTATCAAAGACATTCTTATTACATTAATAATATTACATCCCGTTCATAGGTTCTAAAACCATTACATTCTTTGTTCATCATTCTATAATATATACAACTTACTAGTTTATTACAAGGTAAACTAATCGTTTAGCTTCATCTTGCCTCTATCCTTGTCAGATCCCTCGGTTCGTTCGGTCTTAGCTGCATTCATATGGTTCAAGCAAGAGTGAGCATAACAAGCTCAGCAAGTACTACAATTTCTTTTAAACAACATGCTTGAAACATAGGAATCGTATATATTCAATAACTAGATAATAGTTATGAAGTACTATCAATAATTTAAAATAGCATTTCTTTTCCTTCAAAACGTTTTACAATAACAATATTCAGTAAATCATCAATTATGGCTCAAGACCAGGAGCATTTCATAATTTCTTTAAAAAGGACAACCCGACACTAAGTCCGTAAGTCCGGCATATCTTACGAGCAGTTCTGGGTGATCAGCCCATAGTACTCTATGTTGATTAACACTACATCCTGTTAAACATATGTACGTTTAAGTTTTGGCAACCTCACGTGCCCATCGAATAATCGATGAAAAATATATTTTTTTATTCATAATCAAGCTTACCTTGAATCCGTACCAAATAATTGGCGTAGGATAGCGTTAGCAATTCTATATTGAAAGATTTGTAAATAAATCAATCAACTCTTCAAGATTAGTTTAGCCGAGATAAAACTGGCATCGACCCTTTAGTAAAATAGTTCATGCATCTCATAACATGAATCATAGAAAACTTGGCTAACACGAAGGTTAGACAAGTGTTTTAAGAAAAACTTGCCTTCAGCGTCTGCTACAGTATAATAACTTTTCCTTTGAGTCTTTATAGTTTCTACAACGCATAACCACATAACATACCACATTAGGTCATGAATGAACATACATGATTCCTAATGAATCTTACCCTTCATCTCAATCTAATCATGTATTAGATTTGTTATTTATTGGTTCCGGCTTATTGTTATAACTTACATCATTCTTGCCAACTTCTTTCTCTTCTATGTCTTATTTGGATTTACTTTATTAATACAACCCGTTTCGAGTTAATCATCCTTCCTCACGGCTTACTAACATCCTTACGTTATTAATCAAAACTCAATCGTCATTTGTTAAGTACACTTTAATGCATACCGTTTACGTTCACGTATTACTTAACAACTTTTAGTTGTAACTCTTAACGTTATAGGCCTTATCATTATTGAATACGGATCACGTTCCTTATACTTTACATTGTTCTCATTACGTTTATCTTCAATTGATTATTAATCTGTAATCATCATACATTAAGTGTCTAATAATGCCTTAACAATGTTATATTAATACCTTAGTTCATTACTAATGAGTTATCTTTCATTTATACTTGTAAACATTCTTGTCTGTCAAAACTCTGGGACAGGTGCCGTGGCGCCACCATTAACTCTGCATCTCGCGTCGCAACATGAGTTAGCAGTATGCTCGGTTCAAGCCTCGCGCTGCAGTGCGAGCTTTAAGGCTGTGAGTCACGCCGCGGCACGAACTCTGTGCCTCAGACAATTTTACAGTTTTAAAAATTTTACGAAACTCTCGGACGCATTACTTCTTCGTTATAAGTCCGAATTGGTCCGTTCAAAAGCCTACGATTCACAAATTTCATACTCTATGTATTCATGCAAGAATTTTATCTATTTGACTTCGTTTGCTAAAATTTCACCTATAAGTCCATTTTCAATGAAAGCGATAAACGTTCGTGAACGTTCAACGCTCGTTTCATCGTTCTAAGTCAGAATCCGGTCATTTTCGAGTCCACAACTCTATAATGCCAAATATGACTTGTCTCCATTGAAAACCAATGTTTCCAAGCTCAAACACAAAATACGACTTTCATTCCGAGAATTTCATGAATTCGACGATAATCGTCCAATCGTGTGAATTCTGGAAAAGCTTCATTACTTAGCGTTCTAAATAGATTTTAACCAACACATGTACATTTCAAGTTATTTATTACACCAACTTATTATAAAAGTAGGTTTTGACTTACTCTCATATGTCAATGACTTATTTAACCTATTAACTACAAATTCTCATGCTTATGTCTTATTATGAACTTAAGTCCTTCAATCAATGTTCTCATGTCATATCCAACATACTAACATCTTGACATACATACTTCATTAAATTATTGACATGATAAGTTATTACTTGTTATTCATTAATCTCTAACTTGTAAAAGTATGAACTACTTATAAATTCACTTTGCATGACTTATCATAGCTTAAATCTTTTAACCATCATCCTTGCTTCTTATTATCATACAATCTTATTAAAGTAAACATATGAGAAGTTCATCTAAGTTCCTCATGAGTTCACAACTTAATTAATGTTGAATTACTTATTCATGACTTATACGGCTTATTAAGACTTAAGCTCTTTGATTACTCATTCCTATCATTCCTTAGCATACATGTTCTACCACTAACCATCTTCCTACCAATGGAAGAGAAAGAAATTCATGGTTTAAGTTCTTACCCTTGAATATCACTTAACTAAGCTTTAATCTCCTTCTTGCTTTTTGAAAATCTCATAATGGAAGTTTGACTTATAAGTGCTTATTCTCTCTAACCAATAAGTTGCTTAACTTGAGAGGAGTTGAGAGAAATTTATCAACCAACAAATGAAGTGAGGCTTCTCTATTTATAGGCAAATCCTAAGTTAGGGCATTACGGACATTAAGCCACTCCACCTCTTTAATCACCTCGTTACTATTCCTTTGCCTAGCTATTATGTAAACTTGGCCATTAAGTCTACTTGATCATCACACTTACTTAGCCATTGAGTATACTTGCTAGTCAGCTAGCTTATCCATTACTTGCTCATCACAACTTTTACTTGTTCACCACACATAAGCACTTTACTTGCTCATCACACATAAGCATTTTACTTAGCCTTTAAGTTACTTAACTTATCATTTGCTTAACACTTAAGTCTACTTGCTCATCACACAAAATTCTTGATCACTAATTCACCCATGGGTTTCCCCATGGATCAAGCTTTACCCATTGGATCTTATCTTGGGCTTTTCATTCAATTAGCTTAATTAACTTATCTTATACATTGGGCTTGTAATTAAACAAACACTTGGCTTGTTCATTAATTCACATTAGACTTAACATTACAAATATTTAGGTTTTAACCTTAATTCGTATTGGGCTTTATTATTATCCCAATTGGACATTACAATTTCTTACTCAATCCTACAAGTCCATTACATTTGGCTTAAAGCCTTATAACGTATAATTTACGTATTAATCTCGTATTCCACTTTGTATACTTATTCACATACGACATACCATCATTCATTCATACTCGTATAACACCTCGTATTATACTCGTATTCATTACCTCGTATAATACCTACGTACTATACGATCAATGTTTTAATTCATTATACATATTACATTTTCTTCTCGGAACTCACTTTCCCTAATCGTTAGTTTTTAAGTCCACAGGCGAAAAACTGCGTTTGCCATAACTGAAATATTATTGGATATTCTATCTCACCTCAATATTCTATCATTACATATTTCTCGGAAGTTCAAAAATAATTCCTGAGCAGAAATGCGTGAATAGTATTTTTTAAAAAATTTCTCGGAAAGTTTTTATTTTCGTCTTTGAAATTCAAACACTTTAATTCTACCACGTAGCCAAAATACTACGGCATTCCGATACGTCTAGGTCATAGAACGACGTTTGAATAGCTTACTCCCGTAATTAATTAATTAAATTCATTTAATCCACATAATAAAAATAAAAATTTAATTCTCAAAAATCCAAAATTTATGGGGCGTTACAGTATATTTAACAATTATAGAATTTTATACTAAAAATCAACTTTCTGGGCAAAACTGCTAACTGGCGCAGCAGCGCCCCAATTTGTATTGGGGACCAGCGCTACGACGCTGGTCTGGCTTTGTCGCGCAAGATAAAGGCTTAAAACCGGCACTACCATGGTCTCAGCGCTGCAACGCTTCTGTTTACTCACAGAACCAGCGTTGCAGCACCTGTACTCATCAACAGACACTGAGTGGCACTGCAGTGCCCTGTTTCTTAACAAGACAAGCATTACGGCACAGCGACACAATTTTACGCAGATAATGTTCACGAAGAACACAAAACAAAGCCAAATTGTCCTAAAAACTTCTTTCTAACAACAAATTTAGCACACATAATACACATCAAATTGTTCTTGTTCACGTTACTCCTGAGCACTTGTTCTTTCCTGTCAACTATCTGGATAGGAATTTCCTCGTAAGATAAATCATTATCAAATTGTAGTGGTTCATAAGATCGTAACACCGAGACATGAAAAATATTGTGAACATATTCCAATTCTGGAGGTAGAGTTTCCTCGTAAGCCACTTCCCCTAATCTTCATAGCTCCTCAAATGGTCCAATAAACATTGGGCTTATTTTTCCTTTCTTAGCAAATTAAATATTCCCCTTCCAAGGAGAAACTTTTAGGAAAACAAAATTTCCAACATTAAATTCTTTCTTTTTTCTGTGTTGATCATCATACTTCTTCTATTTGTCTTGAGCAGCTACCAATCTTGCTCTGATGATTTCAACAACCTCAGTGATATGTTAAACCAGTTCCGGCCCTAACAATTAATGTTCACTAACTTCATCCCAGCACAATAGAGTTCTGTACTTTCTGTCGTACAATGCTTCATAAGGTGGCATGCCAATGCTCGCGTGGTAACTGTTGTTATAGGCAAATTCAACCAACGGTAAATGATCATCCCAGTTTCCTTTTAAATATATAATGCACGCTCTAAGTATATCCTCTAACGTCTGGATTGTTCATTCGATTTGGCCGTCTGTTTGAGGATGGTAAGCTATACTCATTCTCAACTGTGTTCCCATGCATTCTTGTAATTTCTTCCAAAAGTTTGATGTAAATCGCGGATCTTCTTGACGTACAACTTTTCCAATTGATCAAGATTGAATCTAATCTTTATTGGCAAAAAGTGTGCTGATTTCGTTAGCCTAACCACTATCACCCAAATTGCATCGTACCCTTTCTGAGTAGTCGGAAGACCTACCACAAAGTCCATTGCGATATGCTCCCACTTCCATTCCGATATTTCCAACGCCTGAAGTAATCCGCTTCATCTCTGATGCTCGGCCTTGACTTTTTGGCACGTCAAGCATTTTGCGACACATTCTTCAACATCTCTTTTCATATTTGGCCACCTGAAATGCTGTCATAAATCCTGATACATCTTTGTACTCCCCGGGTGAATTGAATATCTTGAGTTATGAGCTTCAGATAAAATTTTGTCTTTAATTTCAAGTACTAATGGAACTTAAATTCTTCCCTCGAACCTTAGCAATCCCTCGGTATCGATTTTGAACTTCACATCACCACTCTCAGACACTCATTCTTTTATTTTCTCACATGCTTCATCTTGTAGTTGAGCATTCTTTACTTTGCCTACTAAGGTTGCACCAGCTTTTATCTGGAACAATCTTTCATCTGATTCCTTCAGAAATTTTACCGCCAATTCTAGTTTCACCATTGCTAAAATGAGCTCCTCTTGGGTAGTTAACAACATCAACTTCTCCTGGCCCTTTCTATTCAAGGCATTGGCAACCACATTTCCTTTACCCGGATGATAAAAGATTTCGCAATCATAATCTTTGATCAGTTCTAACAATTTTTTCTGACGCATGTTCAGATCCTTCTGTGTGAAAATATACTTTAGGCTTTTATTGTTCGTATATATCTCACATTTCTCCCCATACAGATAGTGTCTCCATATCTTCAGAGAAAATACCACAACATCCAACTCTAAATCATGAGTCGAGTATCCCTTCTCATAGTCCTTCAGTTGCCTTGAGTCATAAACAATGACTTTGTCGTTTTGCATAAGCACAAAGCCCAGTCCTTTATGCGATGTATCACTATACACAACAAAGTTTCCAATATTATCCAGTAATGATAACACAAGTTGTGATGCCCCCAAACTAGGTATACATCACCTATTCTGAGTCATCAAATACATGGTACATAATACAGCTACAACTTAATTATACAACTATCGTGCAGGATACAACAAAACTTAAGTTGTGAGTTTTAATACAAATATTTTCTCTTAGACAATATCCAAACTCAAATTCAATCCTCGTTACAATTATTATCACACCATTTTATAGAATAGTGAGGACTACTATGACAATCATCTCGGACCTCCATTCCCCGACTAGTCCCAGCTATATTCTCATTTCCTGAAAAGAACAGTGAAAGAAAAGGGTGAGCTCAACTAGCCCAATAAGAAATATTATGACTAAGATAATGCAGAATAAATTATCCTTAGCCTTCAACATTATAACAACTGATAGAATACAATAGACAATAAGTTTTAAATCAACAACTGCAGCGGAACAAGCAACCATTAGAAGAGTCAAGCAGAGCATGATATCTACTATATTCGATTTAAAATTTTATCATCAATTTTATCTCTGAGACTCAGTTCAATAAGTAATCCACATCACTAAATTATCCATACACTACGTGCCAAGGATATTCATTAGTATCACAACCACGAATTATCCATGCACTACGAGCCAAGGATATTTGTGTTTTCACCAATGGTCTTGATTATACCGAATAATCCCTGGTCATAATCATTCGAATCAATAGTCCATATATGCACTACGGGCCAAAGATGACTTTTACCACATCATTTGTAACATTACAGGTCATGATTATACTGAATAATCCCTGGTCATAATCACACCAATTAACAGTCCATCAATGCACTATGGCCAAAGATGACTTTCATCACAATATAAGCATGAGGATTATGGCAATGATATAAGAATTCAATTAAATGAGAGCAAGGATAAATTTTAAAGATTTATAATTTAATTTATCCAAAATTCAATAATGTCCAAATTGTCAACATGATACTGCTTTGTGGAGTAAAATTCAAGGATAATATTGTATCAAAAATGATTTGGACAGAAAAAAAATCAATTTTTATCATGACTAGTACCCCGGGTGAATACTACCCGAGTGAATAGTACCCCGTGAATAGTACTTCAGGAATAGTACTTTGTGAATAGTATCCCGTGAATAGTTCTTCATGAATAGTAACTCGTGAATTGTACTGTGTGAATAGTACCCTGTGAATAGTACTTTATGAATAGTACCGTATTTCTGAATAGTACGACATTTATGAATAGTGCCCATGAATAGTATTCTATGAATAGTACCGTACGTATGAATATTTTTGTACGCATGAATAGTACTCTGGCATGAAAAGCTTAAAATTTAACAACAATGTTCAGAAAAATATCATTGTGAAACGATACTAGATGAAGCGCAAATTTTAAGGATAATATACTAATTTCACCAAATATAGAAGCAATACTTTAACAAAATTATTGTAAAATTAGGAATACGAACCGAAATAATATTACTTACATACTATAGAGTATGGAAGAAAATATTATTTCATACGGATATTGAACAAAAATAATATCCCTTACGAATATTGAACGAAGATAATATTCCTTACGAATACAAAAAATAAGCAAATATGAAATAAATAATACCCCTTACCTTAGCAGAAGTGTGACAACCCAGGAAAATCGGATTGTCCAGAATTTAAGATTTAAAGAATTAGTTATTAATAAAAGGAATTTTTATAAATAATATTATGTGTTATGTGTTTATTAATCGTTCTAGAACCTAGGATGATTAGAATGCAGGAGGATTATAGCTACGAGCTAGACTAAACGAATAAGAATTTTCAAGACGAAAATAAAAATTTTCCGGGAGAAAAATATTTCCAAGGAAAAAGATGAAATAGGCACTATTCACCCGACGAAACCCTAAGGGCTAGGGTTTGAATAACCTAAGCCTTTCTGAGATTTCAGTATGTCGAAATGACATTTTGTTGAAAGATTTGACTATAATATATCATGAAAAGTAAAGTAATCCGATAAAAGTTTTTCTCAAAAAACATACAGAAATCAGACGAAATAAAAATGACAAAAAGTACTGTTATATACTTTTCATTCGTTTAACTACGTTAGGAGAACATGTGAAGGAAAACGCTTAATGTCAAAGAGTGTTTTTTAATTTTTCAGAGATCCGAAGAATACGTAAAAGTTAAACTATAAACGAAAGACGTGATATCTAAAAATATTTAGATTCCGAGAATCGCAATTTTTAAAACTGCCAGACGAATCCTGGAAGACAGAACCACAAAACTTCCAAGGGAAGCTTTGTGAATAGTAAGGAGGTCGAGTAAGGAGGTGTGAATAGTAATTTAGGGAAAAATGACTATTTTGCCCCTAGCTTTGAAAATCTATATAAGGAAAGTGTTAGTTGATTTTTTTGAAAATCAACCAACACTTTAAAAGAGATAAAGCTTGAGAGCTTGGAGAAAAAGAAGAATAAGAAGAAGAAGAAGAAGAAGAAGAAGAAGGAAGAGAATGAGCATGAATGCTCGGATCAGAGTTGATCGTGAAATAGAAAATCTAGCGAATCACCCGCTTTGTCTAAAGAAAGAAAAATAAGGAAGAAGGTATTTAAAACCTAACTTCTAAGTTATATTTTCTTTAAGTTTTATATGTTTAAAACATAGCTTAATAAGAATAAGAGTAAAAGATGTTATGAATAATTTTTATATGGATGAAATCATGAGAAAAGAAGAAATAAGAATTAGAAGTTTATTTTATAAATTTCTTAAGGAAGTATAAGCTTCGTAATGAATTTGAGCAATCTGAATGAATCATACGAATGATTCGGTGAAATTAATAAGGAATGGTGTTTTATAACATCAAATTCCAAGAAAAAGTGAAATTGTAATCAAAATATCGATTAAAAATGAAGAACAAACGAAGAACGTGAAGAACTTGCGAAGAACACGAAGAACGTTATTGATGGACAAATTTAAAACCATCGTAGTATAATTATTATTGATGGACAAGTTTAAAATCATCGTGTATAAGTTAGATGTTTATTGGTTGGTTAGGAATGGTAGAAACGTTCATAAAGAATGGATTAAACTTAACTATAACGAAGTTATGGGAAAATTTTCATAAAAGACAAACGAGAACTAGAAAGTGTGTAAATGAACCTGAAGGTGTAGGGTTTCATAAAAAAGTAAGAGAACGTAGAAAACATGAGACGTGGACTCAAGAAAGAACAAGTTTCAAGTTCGGATAACCCAATTATGGACGAACGAGCGAAGAACGTTAATAACGTAAAACGAATAAATGATGAAGATTAAGCTAATTGAATGGCATGTTAACAGATTCAGAATGAAGTTCTGTCTGAGGGGGATTGAAGTATGTAAGATAAGAAAGAGAATAGCTTTGGAATGACCTCGTTCCGAGTTATAACGAATAAGTTATGAGATTGTGAAGTAACCGTCTCAAACTAGATTAAACACTTAGAAAAATTTTCAAATATTAGGTCTTGGCGCCACAGCGCCAGCCATGCTTTGTAAGGTGTCTCTGCAGTGCCAGACTAGGAGGCAGCCACTGGAGACTCGCGCCGCAGTACGAGCAATAGCAAGGAGGGTTGCGCTACAGTGCCAACCCAGGAAGTCCAACCTGCATAGTGGCGCTACAGCGTGAAGATAGTGAAGGGAACCAATGTCGCAGCGCCGGTATAGCGCAAGGCGCAAAGAAGAGCTTTTAACTGCTCAACTCTTGGGGAAAGTGTAACAAAAGATAAAGAACATATTGTGCACCTAAAGTAACACTTAAACAAGTGATTTAAACCTTTAATAAAGGTTAAACAGAAAGATTGAGCGAGATTAAAACACAGAGAATGTAATCGCAACGCAGTTGCGATGAACAACCAGCCTTAGCATACAATGAATCGTATAGCTTTGGAATTAAGGAAGAATAACGAATGGTATCAAGAAAGTCCTAACGAACAGTAATTAGATTAATGGAATCCGATCGTGAGTCGAATAAAGAATGTTAGAATGAAATTTAATTGTTAAACACTTTAACCAACATGAAGGTTTAGTGTACGTGAATATTAAACGGGCAGAACCTACACCCCGTGTATGGTTTGACCGTAAGATAATGAAGACCAATGATTAAACCTGTGAATGATAAAAAACTGAATTAAAGACAATGACGTTTAACGTAAAGAAGCCGAGTTAATGATTAACTTGAATAATTGTTCTGAGTATATAAAAGACTGTATGACTTAGACGATAAGAATGAATCCCGAGGTATGGCATTTAGTTGCCAGAAAGCCATAAGGAATAAGGAATTGACTTAACGAACATTATAGTTTAATGGTTCAGATAAGTTAAGATGAATTTAGGTTGTAGTACAATCGTAATCTTTGATGGTTGACATATGAGAGCTGGGCTAAAGAATTCCTTTAGAGAGCGAAGGTATATACAAAACTGGCAACCGATCTAACTCACTATAATGACGGTGTAGATGAGATGGGAACTTGTTTGTTGGTTATTTGTGGGAAACCACTCAGAGTACCATATGGAATACTGGCAAAGACACGATGTGTGCTGAGTCCTAGAAGAGTATAAGAAGAAGATAAGAATGCAAATCATCAAAGATAATGAATGTATGAGTAAGACATCTCCGTATGTTAGCAGTAAAGGAATTTTTCGCATAAACTTAGGTTGAAAGAATGCGAACCCTAAGAAATAAAGTTAAGTAAACCAATGTGTAAGTCAAGTATATGACTAATTGGTGTATGTGTTATTTCTTTATGTGTTTTATAGGGATTGGAATGAGCAGTTCAGCGTAAGTTGTAGCTGTGCGTAATGCAACTTTCCTAAGTTCATTCATATTTTAAATGAATGTTAGTTTCTTAAACTTCTCAGATGTTGAACTTAAGAATTTCTGTCTATGTGTGAATGCGCAATATTTGTACAAGGTGGTAGAACGTGTGAGGCCTTGTGCCACAATTTGAACACTTCAGTGTTTCTATGAGATGAATTGTTCTGTGATTGAACTATTCAATATGAGAATGTTCTGTTTATACATGAAATGTTATTGTTAAGTTTGTGCTAAAGATTCTAGCCAGAAAGGATGTGTATGAAAGAGAGTAGAGAATGAAAGTATTTCAAAGTGAATGTGACTAATGTTTTAAAATGATAGGAATCGAGATTATTCCTATTATTCAAGCTGTTTCATAACCTTTGTTAGGTTATCGAAGTTCTAAAGGAATGTTTAAATTCTTGAAGTTGTTTGTGTGACGCCACCAAAACAGGTATACATCACCCATATTGGGCCACCAGATACATGGTACATAAATTTAAATACAACTTAATTACATAAAAGTCGTGTAAAATACAACAAAACATATATAGCTGAGAGTTTAAACAAGAATATTGTCATCTAGACAATATCCACACTCAGTGGTGTCCTCATTACAATTATTATCACATTATTCCGTAGAATAGTGAGGACTACTAAAGCCATTTATCCTGGACCATCACTCCATTCCCCGACTCGTCCCATCTATATTCTCATTTCCTGAAGAGAAAAATTAAAGAAATGGTGAGCTCAACTAGCCCAGTAAGAAATATTATGACTAAGATAATACAGAATAAATTATCCTTAGCCTTCAACAGTAAAACAATTGATAGAATACAATAGACAACAAGTTTTATATCAACAACTGTAGCGGAAATAAGTAATCCATTAGAAGAGTCAAGTAGAGCATAAAATCTACTATCTTCTATGATTTAAAAAGTTTTTCATCAACTTTATCGTTGAGAATCAGCTTAATAAATAAAATCGAATCATCCCTGCCCCACGGCCAAGGATATTCATGTAATCATCAATGGTCATGATGATACCGAATAATCCCTGGTCATAATCATACCAACAAGTGTCCATCAATGAACAACAAGACAATGAGGACTTTTACCACATCATTCGTCACATTACGGTCATGATTATAATAATATAATTACAATATAATCAATGGTCATGATTGTAAGCCAGAGATGACTTTAATCACAATATAAGCATGAGGATGATGACAATGACATAATAATTTAATAAAACAAGTTCAAGGATAAATTTTAAAGATTTATAATTTAATTTATCCAGAAATCAATAACGTCCAAATTGTCAACATGATACTTCTTTGTAGAGTAAAATTCAAGAATAATATTCATGTACCAAAAGTAATTTGGACAGAAAAGAAATATATTTTTCGGGTGAATAATATCCCGTGAATAGTACTTTGGGAATAGTACCCCGTTAATAGTACCCCGATATGAAAAGTGTCCCGAATACCCGAGTGAATGATACTAGAGTGAATAGTAACTCATGAATAGTACTCTGGCACAAAAGTACCCCAAATACCCGAGTGAATAATACCAGAGTGAATAGTAACTAGGTGAATAGTAACCCGTGAATAGTAACTCGTAAAAAAATTCCAAAAAATTGATATCTTAGACGAGTATAATAGAATATACAAAACTGCAAATGGATTTTCACCCGCCATGCGGTAATCCACGTAGACAGATTATTTCCATAATTTAATAAGGAATAAATACAAAGGATCATTCACAATGCATGCGGTAATCCACATAGACAGGTTATTCCAACAAAATAATAAAGAATGGAATAACAGAAGAACTCACCATACATGTGATAGACCGCACAGACAGGTTATTCCCAACATAATAATAAAGAATGGAACCAGGTCATGCATAATCCGCACAGACAGGATATTCCAACAGAATAATAAAGAATGGAACTAGGTCATGCGTAATCCGCATAGACAGGATATTCCAACAGAATAATAAAGAATGGAATAACAACAGAATTCACCAAGCATGTGATAGACCGTACAGACAGGTTTTTCCCAACAGAATAATAAAGAATGGAACCAGGTCATGCGTAATCCGCACAGACATGATATTCTAATAGAATAATAAAGAATGGAACCAGGTCATGCGTAATCCATACAGACAGGATATTCCAACTGAATAATAAAGAATGAAATAATAACAGAATTCACCAGGCACGCTGATAGACCGCACAGACAGGTTATTCCAAAAGAATAATAAAGAATGGAATAACAAAAGAATTTCATCATGTATGCTGCACTTCGCATAGACAAGTTATTCCAACATAATAATAAAGAATGGAATAACAACCCTTATGAGTATTGAAAGAAAATAACTCTCTTCATGAATACGAAAGAATAATACCCCTTACCTCAAAAGAAGACTGGATACTGGAATAGTGAGGTAGCAGACTTCTCTTCTTCTTTCTCTCTATAATTTCTCTCTATAATAATTGTTCTATAGCTTTAGTGAATTGGTGAGAAATGAAGGAAGAATGAGCTTCTATTTATAGGAAAATATAGTTTCGATAATTACTCATTTTAGGGCTCGAAATATTACAGTATAATACCTTCCTCTTTTCCTTCATTTTTAATTTAGTCCTGCAAGTATTATTAAACTTGCACCATCTCCCCTAATAGTAAATCATGTGAATTAATAGTTTTAGACATGTGAAAATAAGAATTACAGTATAGTACCTCCATCTATACCTCCATTTTTAACTTAGTCATGCAAGTATTATCAATCTTGCACCAACTCCCCTAATAGTAAATGAATATGAATCAATAGTACACACATGTGAACAAATAGTTATAATAATGTGAATTAATAGCAATTAATTGCTCATTTACTCGGTTAATTACCCGATTGGTCAATATAACCTCTAGACATCAATTATTATCGAAATAAATGTCGATTTTCACTAAAACTAATAATTCCAACACAATGAAACTATCAATTTCATCTTTAATCAACACGAACTTATTCATCATTAATATTATAATTCGTAATATTTAACAACTAAGTCGATCCCAGAAAAGAGAGGGCTTTTCGATAAGGATTTCTCCTTATTGGCACGCAATTAGGTGACCAAACCTCTCCTTGACAGAACTTCTAGACATTGTCAATATTGCAAATAATTATATGAATAACTTTATCGTCTCAATTATTGATTTAATAATATAACATATTATACATATGATACCGTGACAATAATTGAATCAATAATATGATAGATATGATGCAGCAATTACTGTAGCAATAATTGAGTATAACTAAGTGACTTCTTACGTAAGCATCAATAATCAATACTGTGTGCTACTATGCAACAACTCATATTACTGTACTTTTACTACAGGGTAGTTCAACAGTTTTAACGGTAACACTCGCCGTTATTTTTATAAAAAGATAATTATGTCGTTTTCTAACTACGACAATACTTCAGTTGTGGGGTCCACCAATGATTGTGTCGTCGTACTAATATTCCCTGTTAAAATGAATATTCACGACCAATCGAATATTATACAACAACTTGCTTACTTTCAAAAATTTATAAATATTACCCACAACTATAACATTATATCAAATCCACACCATAATATTAAAAAAAATATTTCGAGAAATTTAAATCTTTATTCATAAAATTTGGGGTCTCACAATCTCCCCTCCTTATGAAATTTCGCCCTCTAAATTTATGTACGTACCTGGTATGATGATGATACCTTGACTTCATTTCAGATTCTAACTCTTGAGGTATAATCTTTGAGTGTTGATTACGATCCTTCTTATCAAAGATTTTAACACGTATCTCTTCATACGTTAAATCTTCTGCTATTTCGTCTAGTTCTAATTTAATAATGTGGTTCTGGTCGTCCACATAATTACGTAACATCGATATGTGAAAAACGTTATGAACACGCAACATACTTGGTGGTAAAACGAGTCTATAGGCCACAGTTCCTACTCGATCGAGGATTTCGAATGGGCCAATTAAATCGAGGGTTGATATTTACTCTTTTCATCAACTCTTGCTTCTAGAATAACGCCTTCTTGAACCTTCTTCTTCACATTCATCAGCTCCAGATGTGTAGTTTGAGCGACTTTAACTTTATCGATTAAAGTCAATTCTAATCGTATATTCGTTATCTTCACGTGGGTCCCTAGAATCATTAACTCTATCTTCATCATTTGTAAGTTATTCAAAATGGGATTTTGTGTTAACAACATCGCACTCGTAAACGCATACGATCTTCTACTCAACGCGTCAGCTACCACGTTCTCTCTTCCACAATAATATTGAATGGTGTGATCGTAATCTTCAACAGCTTGAGCCAACGTCTTTGGCGCATTATACGTTCATTTTAGTTGAAGAAATATTTAAGGGTTTTAGAAAAAGGTTTTGTGTGACAACCCGAGAAATTAGACAATTTATGAAAATCATAATTGATTGATTTAAGGTTCAATATTAGGACCTAGACAGGAAATAAGTGTATGGAATTGGCAGTTATGTAATGAAATTCCAAGAATTTCAAAAGTTTTGGATAAGACTTGAATTATGTGATAGACTGTAAGTGATAGTCTAGTAATGAGGTATAAGATTATGGTAGATTTAAAATTCTTTTGAAGAATTATCAGGCATAAGTATCGAACTGAATACTAGTCGGTATATTTGGTTACATATGTGAACCATAATGATTTAAGATCAAGGATTGATCAGATAAGTTATAACTTTAGAAAACCCTAAAGTTATGTTAATCATATGTTTATTAAGTTAGAAAAATCTAACGAATTGTTAGAAACCCTAACGGTACGCTCAGAAACTTTAGTTTCAGTTCCGGGAATACGAAACCCTAAATTCATGATATGAATATGGTGATTAAGTTAGAAAACTCTAACGATATATTCAGAAAGCCTAATTTCAGTATCAAGAATTTAAACCCTAATTTGGGAATCCTAAATGTAAAGTATTAAACCCTAAGGGTTAAAAAGTTGTGTGTAAGGAATATGAACATTATGTGATGGTTTATATTTGTTTATTATATAAACAAACAAAAGAAACTAGTGAAACCCTAATTATATATTAGGAATGAAGGATTTAATAACTTAAGGGTTATGGAAAAAGAGAATTTTGGTATTTAGAATACTTACTAATTCTAGGAGATTTATTATATCTCAAATGATTAATTTTATAACCTAATTATAGCAAGTCTAATTGGATTAAGGAAATAAGTGTGCATGAGCAAGGATTTGTGTTATAATGGAGAAGTGAAAATCCTAAATAAATGAATTAGGTTGGATAAGAATTAAATGTAGTGGATTATGTATATTTTATAGCCCAAGTGTTGGCGAATGATATTGGTTAGAGGCCAACCAATACATTAAAGGAATGGCTCAATTTTTAGCCCAAGTGGGAGAGGAATTTTTGGACGTTTGTTAAATCAAATAAGCATTTAGTAAATAAAGCAAGACTTGGAGCATTCTAAGGCCACATGGCCGGTTGCTAGAGAAGGAAATAAGAGGGGAAGAATGTGTATTAATTGCTAACTTTAGTTGGTGAACCACTCTTACCAAATCCTACTAACTCCCCCTATGTGTCATCAATTTAATTTGCCAACACTCTGTTCTAGTTTGCAAGCAATTCCTTGGCAATTAATAAGGGAGAAAGAGAGAGTTAGTGGGATCAAATAAGCCATATGGCCGGATATAGCAACAAGAGAAGAGAGTTGTTTTGTTCAAATATAATCCACATCTAATAAAACTCTATCTTACTTTTTCTCTTTCATATTTCTTATTGGTATTCTTGCAAAAGCAAAAGAGAGAGAGAAGGAAGGAACGGAATAGATAGAGAGAGAAGAGAAGATAAGTTTTGATCTTCAAGCTAATCAAGATCATCATCTACTTTGAAAGATTAAGAAGGGCTAGCAAGATATTAAGGTATTAAACTACATTTAGTTAGTTATTCTAGTTGTTTTAAATCAAAACATGGAGTTATGTTCTTGATCTTCAAAACTCTAGATCTACATGATTTAGAGTGTTTTATGTGTGTATCTATCCATTTTAAGTTTCAAAAGTTAGATCAAAAGCAAGAAAAGTGAAGCTAGGTTTTCAAAGTGTAGAAAATCTTATTTTTCTTACTCTTGATTGTATTTAATCTTGTATTTGATGCTTGTTTGATGAAACAAGAAACTTTGTTTCTAAACTCAAAAACTATGTATATACATGTTAATGAGTTTTTATTGTTTGGATCTACCCATAATGGGTGTTAAATTGGTGGGAACCAAAGGAATTGAAAAATAGAATTTTCCGGAAAAGTTTAAAACTAGAAAGTATGAACTAGCTTTTGATTCTTGAAATCTATGATGGATATTAGTGATTTATGTTCTTGGGATGCTAGAAATATGTTTTAAGGATAAAACCCCTCTGGAATCTCTCAAATAGGTTGAAAAATGAGCAAGTTTGGGAATTTTTCCCAAACTACTCAAAGATAAGAAAACTGTTAGAAGGACTGTTTTGAACAGCCACTTCCGGGCTAAATTCCGGGATAAATTCCGGGAGCTTAACATGTCCAAATATGGATTGTGATATATGAAAACTATATTTCGGAAAGATATGAACCCAACAAAATTGACGGATCATTAATCGGAGTTATAGATTTCATTCTATTTAAGTTTTGGTGAAGGACTCTAAAACTGCCAAAGTGCAAAAAGTTTCTGTCCCAAATTTTTTGGGGGCTGTTTTGGACATTTATTTAATGAGAAAAATTCCAGCCTTTTAGAAAATGAAAATATATGGTATTAGGTAGCTCGTGTCCAAAAATTAGCTAATTCTGAGTTAAAACGACCAAGTTATGACCATTACAATTTTTGTGATTTTTCGACGGAAATCACTATAAACGGAGTTCTACAACTCCGATTGCCACGAAATTTAAAATGGAGCATCATGTTAACATATATAAGGTTATGCCAAAAGATGGGCATTACTGGAGTTAAGCACGAGGTAGCTAATTTCTTAAGCTACGCACTAGAAATTAATTTTTGAAAAATACCAAAGGAAGTTGGAAAATTATGGAAAAATAATTTTTGTGCATGAAATACATGTATATATGTTTGACCAAAAGATAGGAGAATAATTCACTGATTTGGTATTTTTGTGATACGGATATTGGAAAACAGTTTGCTGAATTGAAAATGTGTTGAATCCGGTTTGCTGGATTGAGGTTTAAATTGATGGATTTGGAATTCAAGTTGCTGAATTATAAATTTGGTTGTTAGATATAGAATCCAGGGTGCTGGATTAGTGTTTGCCTTATACATGTTAATGAATAATTTATGATATGGAAAGCGAGTGTTAAATCATAAGGGATATGATATAGTGATTGAATAATTATCAAATGATGATAATAATATTGATGTGTTAAGTTGTTATCTAGTATTTGATTAATTATGGAATAAAGTATGTTATACTGATTAAAAGATCAATCTTATAACTGATAGGTCTTTCGTAAGAGATTAAATTAAATTGTATTGCGGTAATCAACGGTTCAAGCAAGTTTCTTTGTACTTAACTCTAATAAAAGTATTTTATTCAAGCTTATGGTTAATCATTGCTGATTGCCACGAAAATTGTACTCTGTACATCTTGCATGTATAAGTCAGGTATGAAAGGCTGATCACCTTCATTACCAGTTGGTTCAGAAATGTTTGTTCATGTTTAAAACTTGTTCAGTCAAAAATTTGTTCGTGCTAGTTCTCAATTATATTGATGAATTATAGCAAGCTCATTATTCATACTCTTCAATCATGATATATCATTATATTGTTGTATATAAACTTGATGGGCAACTTTCATGCTCACCCTTGCTATATCATGATAAAACATTGCAGATAAGGCGAATGCGTTCGGATACGGGAAACGGTTAAAGCCAAGTTCAGCTTGGGATATAAAGTGCAGCTAGTTTGTAATAGCGTATTTTGATAAATATGTTGTATGATAGAAAGTTTATGAAATGTGTATTAAGTTAAGGTTACTCGACCTTGGAAAATAGTGTATAATGTAATGTATAAACAATTTATGTTTATATCTTGCGCAATAGTGATAGAAATAGTATACCGGATCCGAGGTGATTTGGGACCCGGATTCGGGGCTATTACATTTTGTATTAGGGTCAATACAAAATTCGATTTCACGCTCTAGGGGTAGACTAAGAAGTCTTCAAGAATACGTCAGGAAATTTATTAACAATAGAAATGTCATTCAAAACTGTGACTCTCATCCAAGACTTGGATAGCACGTCACATTGATACCTATCAACTTGCCACCGTTCATTCATAGTGTCGCCTACGAAAAGTCTGGCTTCGGTACATTCCACACAAATAAGTCACTAGATAATGACTCGGGACTCTTTACTTATGGCTTGATATGACAATGATTGACTTTAGTGGTTTGGTTGCTTGAATTCGCATAACAGGTTGGTTAGGAATATGAAAGCTAACAACCTTACGAAAAGCATGATGAGTAGTTAACCAATCGATTTCTAAAATCACATCTAAGGCAAGTATTTTCAAAGAGATAAGATCGACAGGTAACGTGAAAGTGTCGATTCGAATTAAACAAGATTTATATAAACAGTGGATGTAACGAAGGTTTCTCCTAACGAAGTTTCAACCAGTAAGTCAAAGTCTAACTTCTCTGGGGTCAAAATTAAACGTTGAACGCAAGAAAGAGAGATAAAAGAATGGGTAGAACCGGTATCTAATAAGGTATAGACTTCGCAAGAATTTATAATTAACTAACCCGTGCTAACTTCGCTTGGGTTACTCGCTTTTTGTGAAGTCACAAAAAATGCTCTTTTTGAAACCACCGACTTTGTTTTTTCCATATTCGCCTTTGGTGTCACCATCCCAGCTAGACTTGATTTCGCTACAGGACAAAATTGATCAATGTGACCGTCATTTCCACAACTAAAATACACCTTAGAAGGCTGTGAACAGTTTGGACTTATGTGTCCCTCCTCTCCGCATTTATAGCATCTAACTAGCAGTCGTTCTCCTCCCCTAAAATTTGTTGTTGGTGTTGGTACTGCTGCCAACGTCTTCCCATCATCGTTAAATCTTCTCTTCTTGAATTTTCCACTTCTATTATCTTGGCCATGATTACCACTGAAGTGGTTACCATTCTTGGCATGATAATTTCCCCCACGATGGTTATCATTGTTCCGATGGCCGTTGCCACCGGTACGATTATTATCGTGTTATTGGTCGATGCCTTTTGGTTGTGTTGACTCATTATCGTGCTCCAATAACTTAGCCCTATTCACAACATCTGAATATAAACAAAGTTTATGAGAAATGAGGTATTGACGTATATCGGGTTTCAAACCTCTTAGAAACATTCGCGTCATTCGCTCCTCATTATCGACCAAATGGGATGCAACCTGGGATAACTCCGCAAATTTAGCCTCATATTGCGACACTGTCATATTATTTTGCTCCAACTTGATAAACTCCGCCTCCTTCATGTGACGAATACTTTCAGGAAAGTACTTGTTGTTGAACAGCTCTTGGAACTTCTCCCAAGACATCTTGAGTGCGTCAGGCTGGGTACGTTTTACAGATTTTCACCAGTAATTTGCCTCTTCACGCAACATAAAGATGGCAAAGGGAACCTTTTGTTCCTCGGAGCATCCCAAGACATCAAATATCTTGGTGATCTGTTTTAACCACGTCTTCGCCTTAAGTGGTTCTGGTTTTCCCAAAACATCCGGTGGTCCCAGCTCCTTGAACTGCTTAGCGGTGACCGACCGTGGGTTGCCATTATTTCCACCTACATTTTGAACAAGAGTCTCTCTCACCTGATGTTGTATGAATTGCATAAAGCCTCTGAACATCCCATCGTTCATCATCTGATAGGTGTTATTTTTTACCTGAGGATTATTGTCTTCCTGTTGCACATTATCCTGGGTATTGATCGCTGGTGACTCAACGGTCTCATGTGCTTCATTGCTGATCTCAACATTTTCAGATGTCATTTTCAAACACTGTCACTGTGACAACTGTAATTTTGTAAATTAATTTTAATATTTATTGGATTGAATAAATATTTTTCGATGAATTAATTATTAGATTAATTAATTAATTAATTAAGTGGTGATAGATTAATTTAATTATATGTGTTATATTTATTAAATTAATGTGGAGAATTTTTATTATTCGAAGTATGTGATTATGTGAGCTTATTGAATTAAAACAACTATTTAATAAGCCTATGTTATTTTAATTAATTTAATTATTAATTAGAGACTTAATAATTTGATATTATTAATCAAGAGAATTTGAATTATGTGACTATGTATATTAATGAGAATTTACTATATTTTAATTAAAATAAATTAATTTAGATAATTGATTTATTTTATATGGATGTGACATTATTTAAACTATATAATAAAGTTTTATTAAATTAAATGATTTTTAAAACCTATTCTATCTAGCCAAACATGGCACTATGGGAAGTTTAGGGCAGTTACCCATGACTGGGTAACTGACCACCAACACGTCAGTTGATTTCTATATTATATACGTCTTCCTTTCCTTTTCTTTCATTTTTTTCTAAGTCTAATATTAAGAAGAGAGAGATACAGAGAGAGTTGAGAAAATTTTGAGAGAGATTGGGAGAAACTCTGTGTTTGAAGTAGAGAGAATAGTCAATTTATCTAATCTACGCTTGGGTAATCTCTTCAACCCAATTTATATATTTTACATCTTTTAAAGTTTTCATGAATATGGTTTTATTCATTCTGTAATTCTCTGAAATTGGGAAATTCTGTTGTTATGTGAATATATGTAATAATTCGAGTTGTAAGGCATGTTATATATATATATATATATATATATATATATATATATATATATATATATATATATATATATATATATATATATATTATGTGTTTCCATATCATTAATTTCATAAGAATACAACGTATGATTATGGCTTGTTATTTCAAAAATTTGCAGAGTACGTGATATGGCCATATGGCCTTATACGTGATTTTTATATGCCAAACATAAATTATTTTGCAAAATTCACACACTTATATGATTATGCATGCTAAAAAGAACAAAATGAAATTTGAATGGTTGAATTTGGTTGTATATCAAATCCGTGGCATTGAATTTTAGAATTTATGTTCAAAACTTCAAGAACAGTATAATTTGCACGTTGAATTCTGTAATTATATGTTTTTACGGGTGAAAATCACTCTATATATGTTGGGTAATGGTTATGTATAAATTCTAGCATGTGGGTATGTTTAATTTCGTTAAATTAATGATTATGTAGAGTTTATTTCATGAATTCTGTGTTCTTCGCGAACTGGAAATTCAGAATCTGGAGTGTCACGCCGCGACGCCAACTCCAGGCCTGAGACTCGCGCCGCAGCGCCATCGTGCCGCAGCGCCATACACCTGCGCCGCAGTGCCATGGCGCCGCAGTGCCAAGACATAGTATAAAAGTGGCGCCGCAACGCCACTTAGCAGAATGGTCAGAATTGAGTTTTTAAAAGTGTACAAGTATAGAAACGAGTTAGCAACTTATTCTAATGATTATAAAGACTTGTTAGACCTATAATGAGATGTTAAAATAAATTCTTAGCATGTCCATAACACAATTACGTGTGGATTGAATGATCGAATGCATAATTAGTTTATTTTTTGTGAAGTCTTAATTTTACACTAAGTGTAATAATTGACTAAGTATTGTCATAAATTCGAGTTAAAAAAAGAGTAAAGTTATGATGTTAGTACGCTATTATTGACTGGTATTGTGAACGTAATTGGTATGTAGGATTTAATTCAAAGAACGAGTTTGTTTACGTGTAATCTACGCACGAGGCAAGTTTCTTACCCTAAACTTTCGTTGAGCAAGTTCCTAACCCTACTTGTTATCGTTATATAAGTTGATTGATTCATCTTTCTACATTGAGCAAGTTATCATTATTATTGATAAGGCACGTCTTATATTAAAGTTTATTAATCCTTTTAGCATGATGTTGTTATACAATAATTATTCTACTGTATACCTTTGAGATTTTATCCAAGTTAAATTATCAGTTATTGTTAAACCTTGTTAGACTAGCGAACCCTTATTTGATTCGACTAGTCCATAGTCGATGAGCGTTCTAAATTTCAGAACCCTTGATGAATTATCCAAACCAAACTTCCTTTGGTACGAACTTGAATGTCAAACTGAGATGAACAACCCTGTATAGAGGATTATTTACGCTTTAGCGTTAAGATATTGTGCACAGTATGGTACTAAGGGCTGATCCCCCTAAGTACGAGAAGAAGAGTCCATAGTCTTATGACTGTTAAAGGTTTCAAGTAATAACACTTGACAACCTAGGACATAGTTCAAGGTCTTATGACCCTCAGAATTTCTTTTGATTCTTGTTATTCATTCTTGATTTAAAAGTTGAGCTTTATATCAGAAGTTATTATTTCTCTCGCATGTTATTATTCATTGTTATATTGTTATACTTGTGGGCAATCGTGCTCACTCTTGCGTAATAATAACATTGCAGTTAAGAACGAATGAGCAGACGAACCTTCCACTAGTAAGGGCAAGGGAAAGCTTAGCAAGTAATGAAGACTGTTTTATTAATGTGGTTATGTGATGTAATTAGAATTGATGTTACTAAGACTTATTTGTTTATGTTTCCCGCACAGATGTTTTAAGGTTAGAGTAACCTGGGATTTATTTATTATTCAGTTGATGTAACCCCATAAGGGGAGAGATTTATTATTTATTCTATCTATTACATGGTTTTAAATTTATTTATGGGTAGATAGATAGAAGATGCTTGTACAGTGAACACCAAATCCTGTGGAAACGGAAGTACCGGATTTGGGGGTGTCACAGTCACAAAACAAGGGTTAATTAACATAACACATATTATCCCTATACTCTGACCGACCAATTAAATACCAAATAAACTTAGGTAGGTCATACTAGCGAAGGAATTCTCCGTCTCTCCCCTCTTAGTTCTTGTCTCACATCTCAGCCAGAGAACATATCCCTAAGCTTTGATACCAACTGTGACGCCCCCAAAATAGGTATACATGACCCATCTTGGGTCGCCAGATACATGGTACATAAATTCAAATACAACTTAATTGTACAATTGTCATGTAAAATACGACAAAACATATATAGCTGAGAGTTTAAACAAGAATATTGTCATCTAGACAATATCCACACTCAGTGGTGTCCTCATTACAATTATTATCACATTATTCCGTTGAATAGTGAGGACTACTAAAGCCATTTATCCTGGACCATCACTCCATTCCCCGACTCGTCCCAACTATATTCTTATTTCCTGAAGAGAACAATGAAAGAAAGGGTGAGCTCAACTAGCCCAGTAAGAAATATTATAACTAAGATAATGCAGAATAAATTATCCTTATCCTTCAACAGTATAACAACTGATAGAATACAATAGACAACAAGTTTTAGATCAACAACTACAGAAGAAATAAGCAATCCATTAGAAGAGTCAAGTAGAGCATAAAATCTACTATCTTCTATGATTTAAAAAGTTTTTCATCAACTTTATCGCTGAGACTCAGCTTAATAAATAAAATTGAATCATCCCTGTACCACGGCCAATGATATTCATGTAATCATCAATGGTCATGATTATACCGAATAATCCCTGGTCATAATCATACCAACAAGTGTCCATCAATGAACTACAAGCCAATGAGGACTTTTACCACATCATTCGTCACATTATGGTCATGATTATACCGAATAATTCCTGATCATAATCATACCAAGTCCATCTATGCACGTAAGCCAAAGATGACTTTAATCACAATATAAGCATGAGGATAATGACAATGACATAATAATTCAATAAAACAAGTTCAATGATAAATTTTAAAGATTTATAATTTAATTTATCTAGAAATCAATAACGTCCAAATTGTCAACATGATACTGCTATATAGAGTAAAATTCATGAATAATATTCATGTACCAAAAATAATTTGGACAGAAAATAAATATATTTTTCGGGTGAATAGTACCCCGTGAATAGTACCCCGACACGAAAGGTGTCCCGAATACCCGAGTGAATGATACTAGAGTGAATAATAATCGGGTGAATAGTAACCCATGAATAGTAACTCGTGAATAGTACTCTGACACGAAAAGTACCCCGAATACCCGAGTGAATAATACCAGAGTGAATAGTAACCGGGTGAATAGTAACCCATGAATAGTAACTCATAAAAAAATACCAAAGAAAATGATATTCCATGACGAGTACAAAAGAAATGATATCTTAGAGGAGTATAATAGAATATACGAAACTGCAAATAGATTTTCACCCGCCATGCGGTAATCCACGCAGACAAATCATTTCAATAATTTAATAAGGAATAAATACAAAGGTTCATTCACCATGCATGCGGTAATCCACATAGACAGATTATTCCAACAGAATAATAAAGAATAGAATAACATAAGAATTCACCATGTATGCGATAAACCGCACAGACAGGTTATTCCCAACATAATAATAAAGAATAGAACCAGGTCATGCGTAATTCTCATAGACAGGATATTCCAACAGAATAATAAAGAATGGAACCAGGTCATGCATAATCCGCACATACATGATATTCCAACAGAATAATAAAGAATGGAATAACAACAGAATTCACCAGACATGCGATAGACAACACAGACATGTTATTCCCAACAGAATAATAAAAAATGGAACCAGGTCATGCGTAATCCGCACAGACAGGATATTCCAACGAAATAATAAAGAATGGAACTAGGTCATGCATAATCCGCACAGATAGGATATTTCAACATAATAATAAAGAATGGAATAACAACAAAATTCTCCAGGCATGCGATAGACTGCACAGACAGGTTATTCCAACAGAATAATAAAGAATGGAATAACAAAAGAATTTCACCATGTATGCGGTACTTCGATTAGACAGGTTATTCCAACATAATAATAAAGAATGGAATAACAACCCTTATGAGTATTGAAAGAAAATAACTCTCTTCATGAATACGAAAGAATAATGCCTGTTACCTCAAAAGAAGACTAGATACTTGAATATTGAGGTAGCAAAATTCTCTTCTTCTTTCTCTCTATAATTTCTCTCTATAATAATTGCTTTATAGCTTTAGTGAATTGGTGAGAAATGAAGGAAGAATGAGCTTCTATTTATAGGAAAATATAGTTTCGATAAATACACTTTTTGGGGCTCAAAATATTAAAGTATAATACATTCCTCTTTTCCTTCATTTTTAATTTAGTCCTGCAAGTATTATCAAACTTGCACCCTCTCCCCTAATAGTAAATCATGTGAATCAATAGTTCTAGACATGTGAAAATATGAATTACAGTATAGTACCTCCATCTATACCTCCATTTTTAACTTAGTCATGCAAGTATTATCAATCTTGCACCAACTCCCCTAATAGTAAATGAATGTGAATCAATAGTACATACATTTGAACAAATAGTTATAATAATGTGAATTAATAGCAATTAATTGCTCATTTACCCGGTTAATTACCCGATTGGTCAATATAACCTCTATACATCAATTATTATCAAAATAAATGTCAATTTTCACTAACACTAATAATTCTAACACAAAGGAATTATTAATTTCATCTTTAATCAACAAGAACTTATTCATCATTAATATTATAATTCACAATATTTAACAACCAAGTCGTTCCCAGGAAAGAGGGGGCTTTCTGATAAGGATTTCTCCTAATTGACGCGTAATTAGGTGACCAAACCTCTCCTTGACAGAACTTCTAGACATTGTCAATATTGAAAATAATAATATGAATAAATTTGTCATCTTAATTATTGATTTAATAATATAACATATTATACAGATGATAATGTGACAATAATTGAATCAATAATATGAGAGATATAATGCAGCAATTACTGTAGCAATAATTGAGTATAACTGAGTGACTTCTTACGTAAGCATCAATAATCAATATCGCGTGCTACTATACAACCACGCGTATTATTGGACTTTTATTACTGGGTAGTTCAACAGTTTTAACAGTAACACTCGCCGTTATTTTTATAAAAAGATAATTCTGTCGTTTTTTAACTACGACAATACTTCCGTTGTGGAGTCCACCAATGATTGTGTCGTCGTACGAATATTCCCTGTTAAAACGAATATTTTCGACCAATCGAATATTATATAATAACTTCCTTACTTTGAAAAATTTATAAATATACTCACAACTATAACATTATATCAAATCCACACCATAATATTCAAAAAATATTTTGAGAAATTTAAATCTTTATTCAAAAAATTTGGGGTCTCACAGTTTGTTCAACTGCTATGACTTGTTGGGCAATTGAATGATCACACTTGTTTTAAATGAAAAATATTTTTAGCATATGAATAAAGGAACATAAGGATCCCGTAAAGATCAAGTTGATCGGTATCCAGAAGAAGTTCTATCCATTTGATGAATGAGCGTGGAGATCAAGCGAAGACTTGTAATGTAGAATGATAAAATTAAACTATAGACTAGTTTAGTGAACTGCTATGTATCCTTGGTGGTGAATGAAAGTCACTCTTATAAGATGTAAAGAATAATGTAATTATTCTTATTTATAATGAATGAGGTTATAAGGTATTAGAACCTGGGATTTGAGAATGTATGTTGTTATATTTAGTTATATAATGATGTATGCTTGGAAGAAAGATGGGATCGTGATGTACGGAATCTGGATGTGAAAATAGACCGGATTTCGGGGCGTTACAGATTGGTATCAAAGCTGATAGGTTATAAACCTTAGGTATGAGTACCTAAGGCTATAATTGTAAAAAAAAAGGATAAGAAAGTCGTTGAGTTCAACGATTAAGAAGAAGATCACCACGTGATCATAGTGAATCGTTATAAAAGATGATCTATTAAACGATGGATGATTTATAGCTAATGCTATAAATGAATGGTACTATGAATCAGTACGCAAAGAAAAACTCAATTTGAGTTGTAAAGGATAACATACGAATTAAAAAAAATTCAAAACAACCGATCAGTTGTAAAGGATAGCATACGAGTTATCAGTTTGACCACCGATCGTATGTTATAAATACGGAGGGAAGGGACACATCAGTCCAAACTGTATGCAGCAGTCCAATACGTGTTACAATTATGGAAGAGAAAGCCACCTAGCTCGATTTTATCGTGCAATGAAGCCAAGTCCAGTTAGGATGGTGACACCAAATGTCGTCTCATACAAGTCAAAGCCGGTAGTTCAAGGGAGAGCATTTGTCGTGACCCCCCAAAAAGTGAGGAACCCGAACGAGGTTATCACGGGTAAGCTAATCATAAACTCTAGCGAAGTCTATACCTTATTTGATACCGGTTCTACCCATTCTTTTATTTCTCTTACTTGCGCTCAACGTTTAAATTAAACTTCGGAGAAATTAGACTTTGACTTATCTGTTGAAACTCCGTTGGGAGAAACCTTCATTACATCCACGGTTTATGAGTCTTGTTTGATTCAAATCGGCAACCGTACATTACTTGTCGATCTTTTCTCTTTAAAAATACTTTTATTTGATGTGATTTTAGGGATTGATTGGTTAACTACTCATCATGAAAAAATTGATTGTTTTTGTAAGGTTGTTAGCTTTCATATTCCTAGCCAACCTATTATGCAAATTCAAGCAACCAAACCATTAAAGTCAATAATTGTCATCTCAAGCCATAAAGCTATTCGTTTATTAAAAAACGGATGTCAAGCTTTCTTTGTTGGGTTTTCGGCACATCAAAGTAACGCACATCGGAATAAAAATTGAATAAAATAGAACAATTTTTGAAACCCAAAACAGGATCCATGTGAAACAAACATTAATTTAGTGTTTAAGAGATTATACCGATTGTGAAAAAGCCTCTGAAACGCTTTGAATCTCCAATGCAATCCCTCACGATACTGCTTCTCTATGGTATCCACTCGAACGCACGTGAACCATAATTTCAATCTCGACATCCTAGATTAATTTCAATGTAATTTAATCTTTTTAACCTTGACATCCTAGATTAAACTCGAGTCATGGAATGTGTCAAACTCTTCATAATTTAATCTGTGTTTTCTTGATCAATGAGTAGACTATATGAAACAAATCACTATTTGAGCATGGCCATGCATTTCATAGTCCTACTCAATCAATAGGCATATGCATATCACCCCTAATATATAGGAGGGTTAAATTCCATCTAGATCTCTCATATTCCTCACACGATTCATAATGTACCCAATGTAGACAATCAAAATTTTTTACACACCTATTACTAACATTGCAGGAGGGAAGATTCGTCTTTCAGAGATAACCTTGGAAGAAAGCTAACATACATTCCAGATACAGCTGGAAGTTCAGTCACAAACCCGGAACACACACCGGGAGTATCATTTCTAACTCCGGAACATCATTTCCAACCTCGGAGATAACCCCGAGTTTTGTCCTTAGCAATAACCCTAAGGAATGTTGTTGCAATTTCGGTAATAACCCCAGAAATGCTTGTTTCAAATGCAATCAGCTTCAATCTCAGACCTCCTGCTGAGGCACTCATGCCGTAGACCCGGAGCTAACACCGAAAAGACATGCATTCACAGATGACATTGTGGAATTCAACACTTGCAACAGTCCAATCTCAGATGTAACCCTGAGCAACATTTGCTTTCAACTCAAGTCGGGGATAACACCGATGAGGAGTCTAACGTCATATTGCTACCTCAACATCTGCGCGTCGTCTCAATATTTCATACATACATACAACAATGTCCTTCAAGAACCAGGGAGTTCCAATCCTGAGTGACTATTACACATGGCAGTACACCGGATAGATATTTGAAGCTTGAAGACCATGGGCATGGTCCCCTCTTCCTAACTTCGTACAACCTCTAATCCATGTCATTGCGTAACCCTCGACACAAGCAGTCTGAAGAAGGTCGTATATACCTCGTTCAGATTCTCATATTGAAGCTTTACAAGTTCGAGCAGACATCACAGTGCACGAGTGTATGTACTTTAAGATGACGGGACCCAAAGAACCCCAGGCAGTCTGGGCAGCCACAGGTGTATTTGCGACTGCCGCAGGTACACCTGCGGCTCCCCCTATATAAATAGAGGGCTTAGGGCAGCCATTTTAGAAAGAAAATGCGAGGAAGCCCTGTACAATTTGCCTTATACACACCTTATATTAAGTGCTTGCTCTTTTTATACACCTGTTAGCTCACATATAGCTATACATTTACCAGCGGGAGCTGAGTATTCATCCATATAGAGTCATAGAAGTCTGCATTCGCAACCCACTGTAAGCCTTCTAACACTCTAGAAAGCCTTTCTCTTCATCTTTGCACACACTATTCAACACATTGAAAGTTGTGTTGTGTGTGTATCCCCGGACTTCGGTCCGTGGTTTTCATTTATGTATGTATATATATACTTATATATGTATATATTTTATATATGGACTAACATTATCGAGTTATGCCTCAATTGAGCCTAGACTTCGGTCTAGAGCGTTGACTTGATTTTATATGAGCCTAGATTTTACATCCGGTGCGTTTACCTACTTATATATATATATATATATATATATATATATGGTCCGGATCAAATGCATACCCCTTATCTTACTCACCCGTGCTCACCCCCTTTTAGCGACGCACCCAGCGATGATTCGGTCATACAACCATCGTCTATACTTTTAGCGACGCTATATGTTGTCCGTCGCTAAAAGTATAGACGATGATTGTATGACCGAAACCGTCGTCGGGTCCGTCGCTAAAGGGGGGTGAGCACGAGTGAGTAAGATAAGGGGTATGCACTTGATCCTTGCTCTATATATATATATATATCTCATTTCTGTCAGGCCTAGAGTTTACTTCGATGCCTTTTACTACTTTATTTACATTCAAGTCCCGCCTGGAGTTTACTTCGTGGCGGTTGATCGCATTTATTAATTTATTTACATTTCTGATCCCTCATGGAGTTGCTTCGTGGTGGTTGATCATGCATACACACACACACACACACATATATATATATATATATATATATATAACTGCTTACTGCTTTCTATACAAACTGCAGTACCATGTGAGCCTAGGAATCATGTGATCGCAGATTCAGACTACTGAATCTAGATTTGGTTCCCATGATGGACCTTTTCAGCTGTAAGCAACCTATACATTATTTACAGTATACGAATTTTCTTAGATGGCTATCATGCCAATGAGGAGTTTGGCACTGCTGTATGTTATTTTCTCGAAGATGTCTCGCATCTCGAAAATAAAAGCAAACAAGTCGAACATTTAACAATAAAATGGAAGTATGAAAAGGTCTCAATTCCTATTGAGCACAGGGTTTGAAAAACCTTTTTTTTATAAAACTTCATTGCTATATCTGGTTAAAACTGAATTTTTCTATAAATTCAAACCAGGTGTATATAGGTGTGAACGAGGCCTCGCACTACTTTCAAATAATTGCACATTAATCCACACACACATATTTATATAATAGTTTCTTTTGAAAGTGGCGGTCAGCGTGGTAACACAGATGTTGGGGGTTGCCTAATACCTTCCCCCCGCATAATCAAGCCCCCGGACCCATAATGAATTTCGGTTTCACATACCCGTTAAGTAGTGTCAAATTACTGGGTCAATGTGCAAACCTTTTCAGTTGCGTTGGTGCAACCAGTTAAAAACACCAACTGGCGACTCTTAACAGTCCATCGTCGACATTTCACATGTTGGACCTTTTTCACTTGTTTTTAAAAACAAATCTCACATAACAATGAGAACACCAAAGAACAAGTAACGAAAAGGGACAAATAAAAATCCCGACGTCGACAGGTGGCGACTCTACTAGGGACTCCAGTAAGAGGGCTTAAGCCGCTATTACAAGCTTTTCAAAATTGTTTTATGCTTGTGTGTGAATGTTGCATTTACATTTATGATGAATGTGTACGAATGCATCATACTTACTGCACTACTAAATATATATCTGTGATATTAGTGCTTCGCAATGTCATCATTTTGCATAAACGGTGAGACATGTTGTATGTGAATGTATGTTGTGTGGTTCCTCCACCAGGAGGCTATCATGTCGGTGTTTGATTACTGGACTCGTAGGAAGACGAATTCCAATGAGGCTCAGAAAAGGCACCACCCAGATTCGCTCCAGTTGAACGAACGGATTTGTGACAACCCGAAAAATCGGATTGTCCAGAATTTTAGTTTAAAGAATTAGTTATTAATAAAATGAATTTTTATTAATATTATTCTGTGCTATGTGTTTATTAATCGTTCTATAACCTAGAATGATTATTAATCAGGAGGATTCTGGCTACGAGCTAGACTGAATGAGTAGGAATTTTCAAGACGAAAATGAAAATTTTCCGGGAGCAAAAATATTTCTGGGGAAAAAGACGAAATAGGCACTATTCACCCGACGAAACCCTAAGGGTTAGGGTTTGAATAACCTAAGCCTTTTCGAGAGTTCGGTATATCAAAATGACATTCCTTCGAAAGATTTGACGATAATATATCGTGAAAAGTTAAGTAAGTCGATAAAATTTTTTCTCGAAAAACGTGCAGAAATCGGATAAAATAAAAAGGACGAAAAGTACTGTTATGTACTTTTCATTTGTTTAGCTACGTTAGGGTAAAACGTGAAGGAAAACTCTTAACGTCAAAAAGTGTTATTCAGTTTTTCGGAAATCCGAAGAATACGTAATATTTAATCGGTAAAGAAAAGTCGAAATATCCAAAAATATTTGGATTCCGAGAATCGCAGTTTTTAAAACTGTCGGTAGAAACCTGAAAGACGGAACTACGAAATTTAAGGGCTAAGCAAACTTGAGGGCTAAGTTAACTTAGTTCTTAAGCCTTGAATGGTAAGGAGGTTAGAGAGGGTGAAATGACTATTTTACCCCCTAGCCTTGAAAATAAATAAATAGGAAGCTTAAGCTCATTTGTTTGGATTATTGAAAATCCTACACTTAAGAGATAAAGAGAGAGAGTTCGAATGGGAGAAGAAAGAGGAAAGGTTGGCTCGTGAGCAAACTTTATCCGACGGAAGGAAATTAAAGAAGAACGGTAATCCGAACCCTAGTTCTTCTAATTTTTCTTTAAGTTTATTAAGTTCAAAAATATAGCTTAATGAAGATACGAAGTAGATAATGTTAAGAATGAATTCATATGGTTGAATTCATGAGAAAACGAGGAAATAAGAATTAGAAATTTAGTTTATAAATTTCTTAAGGAAGTATAAGATTCGTAAGGATTTTGAGCGATCCAAATGAATCTTATGAATGAGTAGGTTAAATAAGTAAAGAATGGTGTTCTATAACATCAAATTCTAAGAAAAAGTGAAATCATAATCCAAAATATCGATGAAAAATGAAGAACGAACGAAGAACACGAAGAACGTTGTTGATGGACAAATTTAAAACCATCGTAGGATAATTGTTGTTGATGGACAAGTTTAAAACCATCATGTATAAGTTAGTTGCTTATTGCTTGGTTAGGAACGTTAGAAACGTTCATGAAGAACGGATTAAAATTGAGCTATAACGAAGTTATGGCAAAATTTTGTAAAAGAAGAACGAGAATTTGAAAGTTAGTAAATGAACCCAAACGTGTAGGGTTTCATAAGAATCTAAGAAAACATAGAAAACGTGAGTCATGGACTCAAGAATGAATAAGTTCCGAATTCGGATGACCGAATTACGGACGAACGAACAAAGAACGTTAAAAATGTAAAACGAACGACGCATGAAGATTATGGCAATTGAAAGGCACGTTATCATATTCAGAATGAAGTTTTATCTATGGCTAATCGAAGTACGTAAGATAAGGAAGAAAATGGCTTTGGAACGACCTCGTTCCGAGTTATAACGAAGAAGTTATGAGATTTCGAAGTATGCATCTCAGAACGACCAAAGACTTAGAAAAAAATTTCGGGAAGAAGGGATTGCTCGTTCCGCTGCAACTATGGTTGAAAAGTTTTATCATCTACCATAGGTTCTAAATCTCCGATATATTACTGATGAAGGCTATTGATAATTTAATTATCTTTAGTCATAATATTCTTTACTGAGCTAGTTGTGCTCACCCTTTTACTTCACAATTCCTTTCAAGTAATAAAAGTGTAGCTAGGTCGAGCGGGGATAACAGGGGAATAGTGTGGTGGTCCGAGACTGTTAAAGTTTCTTAACACATTATAAAACGGCATGACATACAATATATAATTGTATTGAGGACCTAAGATGTGTTTGTCGTATATTATACGTCACTTAATAATTGATTTTGGTGAACAACAATAGGGTGAGGTGAACCCACCTTTGGAAGGGTGTTTTGCCACTATCATACAAGATGTCTAGGGACATACAATCTCGTGTTATCATAAAACAAGGTTGTGCACATCCACTTGTTGAGTATATCTACGAGCACTGCCTATATGATCTTTGTGACAACCCGAGAATTTAGACAAATTATGAAAATCTTAAATGATTGATTTAAGGTCAAATATTAGACCTAAACAGAAAATAAGTGTATGCGTTTAATGTTATTAGAATGGAATTTTGAGGGTTTCAAAATTCTGTAAAGGATATAGGTGGATTATTCAGGATTAAGGATTTATGTGAACATGTTTTGTGTATATGGTTAAATGATGTGTTCAGAATGTGGTTAAGGGTCATGGGTTGATCAGATAATTTATATCTGTAACAAACCCTAAGTATATATTAAGAACGACAGCGTTCGGTTAGAAAATCCTAACGTCTAATAAGAAACCCTAGAAATCGGTTCTGGAAACCCTAGTTTCAGTTCTGGGAAATACGAAATCCTAATTCGGAAATTGAAAACCCTAGATTGGGAAGACAATGTATGTACAAGGTTAAATGTAATTAATTAGGGAAAACCCTAATGAATTATTTAAAATCATAATTGATTATTTGAAAACCCTAATACCAGATCTGAAAAACCTAATTTCAGATTCTGATAAAATGAAATCCTAATCTGGGAATATAACGGAAAATTTTAATGCTTTAGTGCTATGAATTAAGTAATAATTAGGGTAAAGGTTAATTAATTAACAAACCCTAATTTTTAATTTTTGGAACCCTAATTGTTCCGTCAGAAACCCTAATTATTCAGTGGTGGATTTAATTGCTAAAATTAGCAATGTTAATTAGGAAACTCTAATCCTAATTATTTCAAATTATGAGTAATTAGAAAACCCTAATCTAATTATGAGATTTAATTTATAAATGAGAAAATTTAGCTTTTCTATTTAAAACCCTAAAATGTGGTTTTGAACCCTAATGACCATTTTGACCTTAATTGCTAAATTAGCGATTTTAATTAGGAAATACTAATCCTAATTAGTAAGATTTAAAGTATGATTAATGAATTATAATATAATTAGTAAATCCTAATTATAAGTTAAAAATGTTAAATTTCTATTTTTGAAAATATGAATTTGGAAAATATTAGAAACTAAGTTGCTAAATTTTTAGGGTCAAACCCTAAACTCTCTATGATCCAAATCCTAACCCTAATGGTTGGCAACACATGCAAAATCCTAGAAAATAAATGGAAAAGTCCATAATGCCCCTTTTGTGTATTATTTAAGCAACTTGCAAATCTAGCCAATATCTTGGGTTGGTGACCAACCCTAACCCTAACCTAGCCCTAGCATTTGACAAAATGTCCAACAAATCTAGCCAAATCAGCAACATGCCATGTATCATATCATATTATAAGATTAAAGGAGAGAGAAAAAGGTTTCTTGAATTTTCATTTTCTCCCAACACTTCTCTCTCCTCAATTTCTAAAATGTAGAGTGTGAGTGAGAGGGAAGATGAACCATGATCGATTTATAGCAAGTCAAGAACAAGATTAAATATCAAAAATCAAAAATCAAAAATCAAGTTAGAAAAAGGTATAAACCCTAATTTCGAAAATCTTATGATTTGTTGTAAAATGTTGTAATTGATTGGTTAAAGTTGTGTAATAGGGTGTCAATTGATGATCTGGGTTGATAAATCATGAACCCATAACATCAAAGTACACGAATTTGAAGATTTGAGAAATCTGGAAAATTTCATTTCTGTGATTTTTGGTCAAATGTCAGATCTGATAGATCCGTCTGTGTTATGAGTTTTTGATGTTTAAAACTTTTAACCTATAGCCTGTTATGTGTTCTTTAAGATGCAAAAAGAATCAAAGCTAGATCACTTTTAGATCAAACGTTACAAGCGGTCAAAACCCGTTGACCAATTCTGTTAAATCGCGAACCCAGAATTTTCCAGATCTGTTTCCGTGTTGTACTTTGACCGACCATTTACAGTTAGATCTGATGTTGTTATACTGATGTTAAGTGTTATAGTTATATTCATACATGTTGTCTACATACTGGAAGTGATAAATCGCACTAACATTTCACGATCATCAAGTTATAGAGGTCCAAAGTAGGTACCTCGAACTGTTCTTCATGAAGAACAGCTCTGACACCTACTTTGATGGATAATTTCTTCCAGATCTGATGTTGTTTAGAGGTTATGTTTGTTGTTAATTGTAGTCTGGTATTTCCTCTACAAGACCCAACTTACAGATTGTCCAAATTCGTTAATACCACAAAGTTATTGCCGGTCAAACCTAGCCCCTCGCAACTGGCCGGAAAATATGGGTTTGGCTCAAGAACACCTATAGCGAAAGAAAGTGTCGATATAGGCCTTTACCGACAGATTATTTATTATTTTCCGGAAATTAATTTAAAATTAGAAAAAATGGTTTTTAATTATTAAAAATACAAAATAAATTATGAAAAATTATTTTAAAGTCTGAAAAATAGTTTTTAACTATTTTATGTATATTTCAAAAATATTTATTATTTTTGGAATATAAATGGTATTTATTTATTTAATTATAATATTAAATAAATTATATAAAAATAGTTTTTAATTCATGAAAAATCATGAAAAATTATTTTATGGTATAAGAAAATATTTTAAGTTATTTTTGATGACTTTTAATATTTTGTGAAAAATTTCATTAATTAATCAATATTAATGATAATTAGTTTATTTAATAGATATATTAAATAAATTATGGAAAATTAGAATTAATGCTTTATAAATCATATAAAAATGATTTAAGTGTTATAAAAATATTTTAAGTTATAAAATATAACTTTTGATATTTTGACATAAAAATATTAATATTTTAATATTAATATTAATTATCGGATAATGGATTTAAGTGTTTAAAAATCATATAATTATGATTTTCAGGTATTAAAAATATTTTGAAATATTATAATTATATTATAATATTATGTTATGACTTTCATTAATATTTTATATTAAATAAATATTAATGATTAAGGAATTATGTAGTATTTAATTCATTTAAATACGGTTTTAAGGATTGAAAAATATTGATAAATGGTAATAATTATCCGAAAGTTATTACGAGCCTAGGAAAAATATTTGTTTGGTTAGAAATTATCTGTGATAATTGTTAACTGTTAAGTCAGAGTTTAATTGAACTTAAACTCGATATTTGTCCGACTAGACCATCGGGATAATAGAATTGTGTCGGTTCCAACTCAGACTGCAATAGTCTTATGTGCTGTAAAGACTGAAAGGGTTATGTGGTAATGTGTTTAGGTTATTCTGTGGATATAAATATAACAGTAATATACTGTGATGATATTATTCTAATATTGGAGATCTATATTATTAATATTAGGTCTTCGGGTAAAGCGTTATAAATTGCGTTGCGGTAATCAACGGTGCAGGCAAGTTTTTCAGTTCTATTATGTTTGTGGATGGAATGTGGTTATGTGTTAAATTACATATCATGTTCTACGAATTGTTAAAAGTCAAAATATGACTAAGTTAATTGGGTTAAGGAACTCAATCAATATGTGATTACATGTTGTATGATGTAATTCGATAAATTAGAAATGTATAATGCATGAATTAATGTTTTGTAAGAAATTATTGATGCATGTAGAATATGTTTAGTAAAGAATATATGTTGCATGCAGATATGCATATTAAAGGAAATGTAGTGCATATAGAATTGTGTGTTATGTGAAACATGATAGATTGTTAAATTTGCTGGGCTGTCGAGCTCAATCTTACAAACACAAACTTTTTGCAGGTTAATGATGTTAGACAATATTATTTGCTATACGGATGATGAAGATTGAACGATGCATAAAATGAATACATTTTCTTGATTTAGAAATGGTATAGATCTATGATTGATAGTTTTATCAAATGTAATTTTCAGCTATGTACTGTTTGAAATGTTGTATAGATAAAGAAGGTTTATTTTGAAATGAGAATAGATATGATTCTTAAACAAATGAATTATTTATAGGAACGATAATGCCAAGTTCAGCTTGGGACATAAAGTGCGGCTAGTATGTAATAGAATAGTTTAATAAATGTGTTATATGTTAGAAAATTTATGAATTGTGTATAAGTTAAGGTTACTCGACCTTGGGTAATAGTGTGTAATGTATTGTATAAACAATTTATGTTTATATCTTCCGCAAATAGTTATAGAAATAGTGAACCGAGTCCGCGGCGATTCGGGGCCCGGGTTCGGGGCTACTACAATCTTAGAGTTTATTTGAAATATAATTTTCAACTGGAGACAGTGGAGATAGTTATATGTCAACCGAAGACTCACCATTGGAAAGAACATGATAGTAATCTTCACATTTTTCTTTGGGGTCTATTGGGTCAACTAAGGATAATTCTGTGGACATATGATATCTATCATAACTTAGATTCATGGCCTCCTATGTACGAAGGTTTCCTTGAGCACTTCCCAAAGATTTTAATTTCTAAAATAGTTTTTGATTGTACCTTTATGTAAGGTGCCATTGTGACATGCTATCCAAGGTTGGGATGAGAGTCGCAGTTGGTATATATTTGTATCAAAACTCACAACATATGTGTTGTTGTATTTTGCACGACAATTGTAGTAATAAAGTTATAGTTGTTTTTTGTACCATGTATTTGGAGACTCAGAATAGGTTGGATGGATTGGACCTATTTTAGGGGCGTCACAGAATATGCAAAGGTCGGCATATGAAACACTCACGTGTGTTCCAATTGTGACAACCCGAGAATTTGGAGAATTTATTAAAATCATAATTGATTGATTTAAGGTTCAATATTAGGACCTAAACAGGAAATAAGTGTATGGAATTGGCAGTTATGTAATGAAATTCCAAGAATTTCAAAAGTTTTGAACAAAACTTGAATTATGTGATAGACTGTAAGTGATAGTCTAGTAATGAGGTATAAGATCATGGTAGATTTAAAATTCTTTTGAAGAATTATCAGGGATAAGTATCGAAGTGAATACTAGTCGGTATATTTGGTTACATATGTGAACCATAATGATTTAAGATCAAGGATTGATCAGATAAGTTATAACTTTAGCAAACCCTAAAGTTATGTTAATCATATGTTGATTAAGTTAGAAAAATCTAACGAATTGTTAGAAACCCTAACAGGACGCTCAGAAACTTTAATTTTAGTTCCGGGAATCCGAAACCCTAAATTCATGATATGAATATGGTGATTAAGTTAGAAAACTCTAACGATATGTTCAGAAAGCTTAATTTCAGTATCGAGAATTTAAACCCTAATTTGGGAATCCTAATACGGAGTATTAGGCCCTAAGGGTTAATAAGTTGTGTGTAAGGAATATGAACATTATGTGAAGGTTTATCTTTGTTTATTATATAAACAAACAAAAGAAACTAGTGTAACCCTAATTATTTATATTGGGAATGAAGGATTTAATAACCTAAGGGTTATGGGAAAAGAGAATTGTGGTATTTAGAATACTTACTAATTCTAAGAGATTTATTTTATACATCTCAAATGATTAATTTTATAACCTAATTATAGCAAGTCTAATTAGGTTAAGGAAATAAATGTTTATGAGCAAGGATTGGTGTTTTAATGGAGAAGTGAAACCCTAATTAAATGAATTGGGTTGGATAAGAATTGAATGTAGTGGATTATGTATATTTTATAGCCCAAGTGTTGGCGAATGATATTGGTTAGAGGCCAAGCAATAAAGTAAAGGAATAACCCAACTTTTAGACAAGTGGGAGAGGAATTTTTGGACATTTGTTAAATCAAATAAGCATTAAATCAAAAAGCCAAACTTGGTGAGAAATAAGGCCAAGTGGCCGGCCATGAGAAGCAATAATAAGGGGAGATGAATGTTGTATTAATGGTTAACTTTAGTTGGTGACCAACTACTAACAACCCCCCTATGAGTCAATTTGTGATTTTGTCCAACACATTAGCATTTCTTTCATGTAAAGCTTGGTGGTACAAGAGAAAGAGAGAGTAAGGCCATATGACCGGATCATTGTGCAAGAAGAGGAGGAGAGTAGATATAGATTATGAGATAATCCACATCTAATACAAAGTATAGCTTATTTTTCTCTTTCATCTCTTATTTCCTACTTTTCAACTAAGAAAGAAAGAGAGAGAGAGAGTGTGTGAGAGAGCTGCCATTCGGCAGCCATGGTGGAGAAAAAAAGAGAGTTTTTGGTGAGACATCCAAGCTCCATGGAAGAAGCTAAGAAGAAGAAGAAGAAGAAGAAGAAGAAGGAGAGCATGGTAACAAAGGTATAAACCTTTTTGTTTAGTTAAATTTTTGATGGTTGTAACTCAAAACATGGAGTTATGTTCTTGATCTTCAAAGCTCTAGATCTACATGATTTAGAGTGTTTTATGTGAGGATCTATCCATTTTAAGTTTCAAAAGATAGATCAAAAGCAAGAAAAGTGAAGCTAGGTTTTTAAAGTGTAGAAAATCTTATTTTTCTTACTCTTGATTGTGTTTAATCTTGTATTTGATTTTTGGTTATTTTGAACCATGAAGTTTATGATCTCAAACATGAGAACTATAGATCTACTTGTTAAATGGTGTGTTATGCTTAGATCTAACTATTTTGAGTATTAAAAGTTTAATCAAACAAGAAAAGCAAATCAGTTTTTTTTGAATTAGTGGACTGCTGCCCTAAACAGAAAATTCCGAACTTGTTAGGGTGCTCTAAAAATTCTGGACTTGTGATATGTTGTAGTATACTCAATTATCTTTTCATAGACTCCGAAACGGACTGAATCCGACATCGGAGGAGAGAGTTATGGGATTTCTCCCAAACTACTCAAAGATAAGAAAAACTGTTAGAAGGACAGTTTGTAACAGTCACTTCCGGGCTAATTTCCGGGAGCTTAACATGTCCAAATATGGATTGTGATAGATGAAAACTATATTTCGGAAAAATACGAACCCAACAAAACTGACGGATCATTAATTGGAGTTACAGATTTCGTTTTATTTAAGTTTTGGTAAAGGACTCCAAAACTGCCAAAGTGCAAAAAGTTTCTGCCCAAAATTTTCCGGGGGATGTTTCGGAAATTTATTTAATGAGAAAATTTCCAGACTTTTGGTAAATGAAAATATATGGTATTATGTAGCTCGTGTCCAAAAATGAGCTGATTCTGAGTTAAAACGACCAAGTTATGGTCATTATAATTTTTGTGATTTTCCGACGGAAATCTCTATAAACGGAGTTCTACAACTCCGATTGCCACGAAATTTAAAATGGAGTATCACGTTAACATATATAAGGTTATGCCAAAATATGGACATTACTGGAGTTAAGCACGAGGTAGCTAATTTCTTAAGCTACGCACTATAAATTAATTTTTGAAAAATATCAAAGGAAGTTGGAAAATTATGGAAAAATAATTTTTGTGCATGAAATACATGTATATATGTTTGACCAAAGGATAGGAGAATAATTCATTGATTTGGTATTTTCGTGATACGGATATTGGAAAACAGTTTGCTGAATTAAAAATGTGTTGAATCCGGTTTGCTGGATTGAGGTTTAAATTAATGGATTTGGAATTCAAGTTGCTGAATTATAAATTTGGTTGTTAGATATAGAATCCAGGGTGCTAGATTAGTGTTTGCCTTATTACATGTTAATGAATAGTTTATGAAATGAAAAGCGAGTGTTAAATCATAAGGGATATGATATAGTGATTGAATAATTATCAAATGATGATAACAAAATTGATGTGTTAAGCTTTTATCTAATATTTGATTAAGTATTAGATAGTATTATGAATAAAGCATGTTATACTAATTAAAAGATCAATCTTATAACTGATAGGTCTTTCGTGAGAGATTAAATTAAATTGCGTTGCGGTAATCAACGGTTCAGGCAAGTTTTTCAGTTCTATTATGTTTGTGGATGGAATGTGGTTATGTGTTAAATTACATATCATGCTCTATGAATTGTTAAAAGTCAAAATATGACTAAGATAATTGGGTTAAGGAACTCAATCTATATATGATTACATGTTGTATGATGTAACCTGATAAATTAAAAATGTATAATGCATGAATGTATGCTTTGTAAGGAATTATTGATGCATATAGGATATGCATAGTTGTGACACCCCCAAAATTAGGTATACATCACCCATCTTAGGTCGTCAGATACATGGTACATAATTCAAATACAACTTACTAATACGACAAAACATAACTGTGAGTTTGAATACAATTATTTTCTACTAGAGATTATACAAACTCAAAAAGAGTCCTCATTACAATTATTAATACACTATTTCACAGAATAGTGAGGACTACTAATGCTATCCTCTGGACCGTCACTCCGTTCCCCGACTAGTCCCTGCTATGTTCTCATTTCCTGAAGAGAACAGTGAAAGAAAGGGTGAGCTCAACTAGCCCAGTAAGAAATATTATGACTATGATAATGCAGAATAAATTATCATTAGCCTCCAACAATGTTAAACTTATAAAATACAATAGACATCAAGTTTAACTGCAGCGGAACAAGCAATCCATTAAAAGAGTCAAGTAGAGAATTGAATCTACTATCTTTTATGATTTAAAAAGTTTTTCATCACTTTTATCGCTGAGACTCAGCTCAATAAATAATCCACATCATTAAATCATCCCTGCACTACAGGCCAAGGATATTCTTTAGTATCACGACCACGAATTATCCATGCACTACGGGTCAAAGATAATCGTGTTTTCATCAACGGTCCTGATCATGCCATAAAACAATTCATCTTTGCACTACGGCCAAAGAGAATCCATAGCCATAATCATACCAAAAACTGTCCATCAATGCACTACGGGTCAATAAGGACTTTTTCCACATCATTTGTAATATTACGATCATGATTATACCGAATAATCCCTGGTCATAATCATACCAAGTCCATCTATGCACTACAGGCCACAGATGACTTTCAACATAACATAAACATGAGGATGATGACAATGATATAAGAATTCAATAAAACAAGTTCAAGAATTATTTTATCCAGAAATTATTAATGTCCAAATTGTCAACATGATACTGTTTTGTAGAGTAAAATTCAAAAATGATCAGAAGAATATTTCCATGAAAGGATACTGGATGAAGCGCAAATATCAAGGATATTCCACTAATTTCATGGATTATAGAAGTCAGAATTTTAATCAACTGAGTATAATAAAGAATGGAATAACAAAAGAAATCATCATGCATGCGGTACTTCGCATCGACAGGTTATTCCAACAGAATAATAATAACGAAACCAGGTCAGGTGAAATTCACACCGACAGGATGTTCCAACAGAATAATAAATGCGGAATAGTAAATGATGGAACCAGGTCCGGCGTATAGCACAGACAGGATATTCCGACAGAAATATAAAGACGGAATAGTAAATGGAACCAGGTCCGGCGTAAAACACACAGACAGGATGTTCCAACAGAATAATAATAAAGACGGAACCAGGTCTGGTGTAAAACACACAGACAGGATGTTCCAACGGAATAATAATAAAGACGGAACCAGGTCCGGTGTAAAACACATAGACAGGATGTTCCAACGGAATAATAATAAAGACGGAATCAAGTCCGGTGTAAAACACACAGATAGGATGTTCTAACAGAATAATAGAAGAATGTCACCAAGTATAGGGTATTCCGCATATACAGGTTATTCCAACAGAATAATAAGAAATGGAATAACAACAGTTCTCTTCATGAATAAGAAAGAATAACATCCCGTACCGTAACAGAAACTGGATATAGGAAAAGAAAAGTTAAGTAGCAAAAAGCTTTTCTTCTATCTCTCTATAGTTTCTCTCTCTAGAGTTCAGTGAATTCGTAAGAAAATAATGAAGGAATGAGCTTCTATTTATAGGAAAATGGAATGCATAGTAACTAATCCATGAACGGTCCAGATTGATTTACTTTAATCTGACGGTCCATATTTAAAGAAATTTTTTTAAATAAAATATAATATATTCTATTTATATAAAAGGTTTTTTACTATGCAAACACTATGCAACACTATGCAAAACACTATGCAACACTATTCATAATAAAATATAATATATTCTATTTATAGAATAACTTTAATAAAGTATTCTGTTTTATATAAAAAGATATTTCTGTTTTATTACGTTAATAATACGAATAAAACAAAACGTCATCATCGCTATAATAATTCATATTATTAATCGACAATAATTGAATCAAACTGAGCGACTTCTCACATAAATATCAATAATCAATACCGTGTGTTACTATGCAACAACGCGTATTACTGTACTTTTACCACCCAGTACTTCAACAGTATCAACGGTAAAACTTCCGCCGTTATTTTCAATAAAATATTTTTGTCGTTTTCTCAATCCGACAATAATTCTGTTGTGGGGTCCACCAATAATTGTACCGTCGTACGAATATTTTCCGACACAAAGAATATTCCCTGACCAATCGAATATAATATAACAACTTGCATACTTTGCAAAATTTATAAATACTACCCACAACTATAATATTATCTCAAATTCACACCATAATATTAAAAAATTATTTCGAGAAAATTAATTCTTTATTCATAAAATCTGGGGTTTCACAATCTCCCCTCCTTATAGAATTTCGCCCTCGAAATTTACGTACGTACCTGGTATGCCGAACAGGTGAGGATACCTTGACTTCACTTCAAATTCTAACTCTTGAGATATAATCTTTGAGTGTTGAATACGATTCTTCTTATCCAAGATTGTAACACGTATCTCTTCAAACGTTAAATCATTCGCTATCTCGTCCGGTTCTAAATTAATAATGTGGTTCGGGTCGTCCACATATTTAAGTAACATCGATACGAAAAAAAACGTTATGAACACGCAATATATTTGGCGGTAAAACGAGTCTATAAGCCACAGTTCCTACTCAATCGAGGATTTCAAATGGGCCAATTAAATCGAGGGTTGAGATTTCCTCTCTTCAGCAACTCTTGCTTCTAAAATAACACCCTCTTGAACCTTCTTCTTCACATTCATCAGATTCGGGTATGTAGCTTGAGCGTCTTTAACTTTATCGATTAAAGTCAATTTTACTCGTATATTCGTTATCTTCACGTGGGTCCCTAGAGTCTTTAACTCTATCTTCATCATTTGCAGGTTATACGAAATGAGTCTTTGTGTTAACAACATCGCACTTATAAATGCATACGATCTTCTACTCAACACGTCAGCTACCACGTTCGCTCTTCCACGATGATATTGAATAGTACGATCGTAATCTTCAACAGCTCGAGTCAACGTTTTTGGTGCAAGTTACTTTCTTTTTAGTTGAAAAAAATTATTTTGAGGGTTTAAGATATGGGTTTTGTACTGGTGTCAATACAAAATTCGATTTCACGCTTTGGGGTAGGCTAAGAAGTCTTCAGGAATACGTCAAGAGATTTATTAATGATAAAAATATCATTCAAAACTGTTACTCACATCCAAGACTTGGATAATACGTCACATTGAGACCAACTGTGACTTCTATCCCTTAACCTAGATAGCACCTCACAATGATACCTATCAACTTGTTATCGTCATTCACGACGTCGTCTACAGATAGTCTGGCTTCGGTGCATTCCACACAAGGAAGTCATTAACAAAAGGATCGGGGCTCTTTACTTATGGCTTGATATGACAATGATTGAATTTAGTGGTTTGGTTGCTTGAATTTGCATAATAGGTTGGTTAGGAATATGAAAGCTAACAACCTTACGAAAAACATGATGAGTAGTTAACCAATCGTTTCCTAAAATCGCATCAAAGGCAAGTATTTTCAAATAGACAAGATCAACACGTAACGTGAAAGTGTCGATCTGAATCAAATAAGATTTATAAACAATGGAGGTAACGAAGGTTTCTCCCAATGGAGTTTCAATAGATAGATCAAAGTTTAACTTCTCTGGAGTTAAGTACAAACATTGAACACAACTAGGTGAAATAAAAGAGTGAGTAGAACCGGTATCTAACACGGTATAGACTTCGTAAGAGCTTATGATTAACTTACCTGTGATAATTTTATTCAGGTTCCTCGTCACGAGAGAAAAAAAAACGCTCTCTCTTAAACTACCGGCTTTGGTTTTTCTGGGACAGCCTTTGGTGCCTCCATCCTAGTTGAATTTGTCTTCGGTGAACGACAAAATCGGGCTAAGTGGTCTTCTCTTCCACAATTATAACATGCTTTGGACGGCATCGCGCAATTTGGACTGATGTGTCCCTCCCCTCCGCATTTGAAGCATATGATAGGTGGTCTTCCTCCTTCCTTAACAACGGTTGCTGGTGCTGACGTCTTTCCATCATTGTTGAATCTCCTCTTCTTGAAATGTCCATTTCTATTATCTTGGCCATGATTACCACCAAAGTGGTTACCATTCTTGGCATGATAATTTCCCCCCGCGATAGTTATCATTGTTCCGATGGCCATTGCCACCAGTATGATTATTATCATGTTGCTGGTCATTACCTTTTCGTTGTGATAACTCATTATCGCGCTCCACTAACTGAGCCCTATTCACAATATCTGAATATAAATAAAGTTTATGAGAAATGAGGTATTGACGTATATCGGGTTTCAAACCTCGCAGAAACATTCGCGCCATTCGCTCCTCATTATCGACTAAATGGGATGCAAACCGGGACAACTCCGCAAACTTAGCCTCGTACTGCAACACGGTCATATTGTTTTGCTCCAGCTTGATAAACTCTACCTTGTTCATGTGACGAATACTTTCGGGGAAGTACTTGTCGTTGAACAGCTCTTGGAACTTCTCCCAAGACATCTTGAGTGCGTCAGTCTGGGTACGTTTTACAGATTCCCACCAATGATCTGCTTCTTCACGCAACATGAAGGTGGCAAAAGGAACCTTTTGCTCCTCGGAGCATCCTAAGACATCAAATATCTTGGTGATCTGCTTTTACCACGTCTCCGCCTTAAGTGGTTCTGGCTTTCCCAAAAACTCTGGTGGTCCTAGCTCCTTGAACTGCTTAGCGGTGACCAACTGTGGGTTGCCATTGTTTTTACCTGCATTATGAACAGGAATCGCCTTCGCCTGATGTTGTATGAATTCTAAAAAGCTCCTAAACATACCGTCGTTCGTCAATTGATCAGTGTTGTTGTTTACAAGAGGATTATCGCCATCCTGTTGCACATTGTCCTGATTATTGATCTGCGGGGACTCAACGGTCTCCTGAGCTCCATTGATGTTCTCAACATTCTCGGATGCCATTTTCAAATACTGCCACAAAATAAGGGTTAAATAACATATCACATATTATCCATATACTCTAACCGACCCATTAAATACCACATAAACTTAGGTAGGTCATACTAACGAAGGAATTCCCCGTCTCTCCCCTCCTAGTTCTTGTCTCACATCTTAGCCAGGGATCATATCCCTAAGCTCTGATACCAACTGTGACGCCCCCAAAATTAGGTATACATCACCCATCTTAGGTCGTCAGATACATGGTACATAATTCAAATACAACTTACTAATACGACAAAACATAACTGTGAGTTTGAATACAATTATTGTCTACTAGAGATTATACAAACTCAAAAAGAGTCCTCATTACAATTATTAATACACTATTTCACAGAATAGTGAGGACTACTAATGCTATCCTCTGGACCGTCACTCCGTTCCCCGACTAGTCCCTGCTATGTTCTCATTTCCTGAAAGAACAGTGAAAGAAAGGGTGAGCTCAACTAGCCCAGTAAGAAATATTATGACTAAGATAATGCAGAATAAATTATCATTAGCCTCCAACAATGTTAAACTGATAAAATACAATAGACATCAAGTTTAACTGCAGCGGAACAAGCAATCCATTAAAAGAGTCAAGTAGAGAATTGAATCTACTATCTTTTATGATTTAAAAAGTTTTTCATCACTTTTATCGCTGAGACTCAGCTCAATAAATAATCCACATCATTAAATCATCCCTGCACTACAGGCCAAGGATATTCTTTAGTATCACGACCACGAATTATCCATTCACTACGGGCCAAAGATAATCGTGTTTTCAACAACGGTCCTGATCATGCCATAAAACAATTCATCTTTGCACTACGGCCAAAAAGAATCCATAGCCATAATCATACCAAAAACTGTCCATCAATGCACTACGGGCCAATGAGGACTTTTTCCACATCATTTGTAATATTACGGTCATGATTATACCGAATAATCCCTGGTCATAATCATACCAAGTCCATCTATGCACTACAGGCCACAGATGACTTTCAACATAACATAAACATGAGGATGATGACAATGATATAAGAATTCAATAAAACAAGTTCAAGAATTATTTTATCCAGAAATTATTAACGTCCAAATTGTCAACATGATACTGTTTTGTAGAGTAAAATTCAAGAATGATCAGAAGAATATTTCCATGAAAGGATACTGGATGAAGCGCAAATATCAAGGATATTCCACTAATTTCATGGATTATAGAAGTCAGAATTTTAATCAACTGAGTATAATAAAGAATGGAATAACAAAAGAAATCATCATGCATGCGGTACTTCGCATCGACAGGTTATTCCAACAGAATAATAATAACGAAACCAGGTCAGGTGAAATTCACACCGACAGGATGTTCCAACAGAATAATAAATGCGGAATAGTAAATGATGGAACCAGGTCCGGCGTATAGCACAGACAGGATATTCCGACAGAAATATAAAGACGGAATAGTAAATGGAACCAGGTTCGGCGTAAAACACACAGACAGGATGTTCCAACAGAATAATAATAAAGACGGAACCAAGTCTGGTGTAAAACACACAGACAGGATGTTCCAACGGAATAATAATAAAGACGGAACCAGGTCCGGTGTAAAACACACAGACAGGATGTTCCAACGGAATAATAATAAAGACGGAATCAAGTCCGGTGTAAAACACACAGATAGGATGTTCTAACAGAATAATAGAAGAATGTCACCAAGTATAGGGTATTCCGCATATACAGGTTATTCCAACAGAATAATAAGAAATGGAATAACAACAGTTCTCTTCATGAATAAGAAAGAATAACACCCCTTACCGTAACAGAAACTGGATATAGAAAAAGAAAAGTTAAGTAGCAAAAAGCTTTTCTTCTATCTCTCTATAGTTTCTCTCTCTAGAGTTTAGTGAATTCGTAAGAAAATATTGAAGGAATGAGCTTCTATTTATAGGAAAATGGAATGCATAGTAACTAATCCATGAACGGTCCAGATTGATTTACTTTAATCTGACGGTCCATATTTAAAGAAAAATCTTTTAAATAAAATATAATATATTCTATTTATATAAAAAGTTTTTTACTATGCAAACACTATGCAACACTATGCAAAACACTATGCAACACTATTCATAATAAAATATAATATATTCTATTTATAGAATAACTTTAATAAAGTATTCTGTTTTATATAAAAAGATGTTTCTGTTTTATTACGTTAATAATACGAATAAAACAAAACGTCATCATCGCTATAATAATTCATATTATTAATCGACAATAATTGAATCAAACTGAGCGACTTCTCACATAAATATCAATAATCAATACCGTGTGCTACTATGCAACAACGCGTATTACTGTACTTTTACCACCCAGTAGTTCAACAGTATCAACGGTAAAACTTCCGCCGTTATTTTCAATAAAATATTTTTGTCGTTTTCTCAATCCGACAATAATTCTGTTGTGGGTCCACCAATAATTGTACCGTCGTACGAAAATTTTCCGACACAAAGAATATTCCCTGACCAATCGAATATAATATAACAACTTGCATACTTTGCAAAATTTATAAATACTACCCACAAATATAATATTATCTCAAATTCACACCATATTATTAAAAAATTATTTCGAGAAAATTAATTCTTTATTCATAAAATCTGGGGTTTCACAATAGTAAAGAATATATGTTGCATGCAGATATGCATATTAGAGAAAATGTAGTGCATATAGAATTGTGTGCTATGTGAAACATGATAGACTGTTAAATTTGCTGGGCTGTTGAGCTCAATCTTGCAAACACAAACTTTTTGCAGGTTAATGATGTTAGACAATATTATTTGTTATACGGATGATGAAGATTGTGCGATGCACAAAATGAATACATTTTCTTGATTTAGAAATGGTATAGTTCTATGATTGATAATTTTTCAAATGTAATTGTCAGTTATGTACAGTTTGAAATTTTGAATAGACAAAGAAGGTTTATTTCGAAATGAGAATAGATATGATTCTTAAACAAATGAATCATCGATAGAAAAGATAATGCCAAGTTCAGCTTGGGGCAATATATGCAGCTATTTTGTAATAGAATAGTTCATAATAATGTTCGGTGTTAGATAACTTTTGAATTGTGTAATCAGTTAAGGTTACCCGATTTTGGGGAAAATAGTGTGTAATGTAATGTATAAATAATTTGTGTTTATATCTTCCGCAATTAGTGAAAGAATTAGTGTACCGAATCCGCGGTGATTTGGGGCCCGGATTCGGGGATGCTACAGTTGGTATCAGAGCTGTTGGTTATGAAGCTTAGGTAGGAATACCTGAGACTAATAACCGCAGTGATTAGGATAAGACTAACTCAAATAGAGTTAGTTGGTCGGTAAGATTCAAAGAAGAATCTCAGGCGAGTGTAAAGCACAGAGTTCCCTAACTCTGATAATAAAGTTGAACAGTAATGATGAATAGATTGAGTCTAAAAGACTGAAAGTGCAGGGATAGAAGATCGTAAAATAAAACGATCATAATGCATAGAATTGAATCGTAATATATACGATAAGATCACCCCGTGATCTGATAAGGTTATGATATGGGAAAAAAATCAATCTGATGATTGTAAAGTTTACAGCAAGATGTTGTGTATCAGTTGTACTATGAAATTATACTATGAAAACTCATGAAAGAGTTATGAATTGTAAATACGGATTAAATAAAATTCGTATGGAGTAAGTGTGGAGCTAGAATTATGTGGGATTTCAATTGAGGACTCGTGTCAGCCGCTGAGTTGTATGATTCCTTGTATGGGCGGGGAATTTGTACTTGGTTTTAGAATCACTTAGCTTCCTGATCGATGTAGTGGTTAGGTTGACAAATTCTTTGTATGGGCGGGGAATTGTCCGCTTAGCTTTCTATATTGATTAGTGGCTGAGTTTGGTTTGACAACCACTTAGTTTCTGGCACTGATAATCATTGAAATATTTGTGTCGCGCTATTTGCTATATGCGTGTTAAGAGGGTGATTCATTTCTCATGTGTATGACAGATAGATAGGTCATAGTTAGAGAATATAAGGTTAAGTACGAGTTCTTAAAATTAATACTTATGTGACATACTTGATGCATAGTTATATGAAATGTTTATGAACCCCTCAGCGAATGGACGCCAAAGGTCTGTCTAGGAAAGTTCGTGAACTCATATGATTGTGGCAATTTATGGACTCATAAGTGTGATTTTATGAACTAGGTATAGTTATGTGTAAATGGAGTATTGAGGATAATAGGAACAGATAGAATGTTTAACAAATGATTTGAAATATCAAAATTTGTTTTTAATTATCACTCATGTACCATGTAACCTGGTGCAGAGATGATAAAAATGTGATGGAGTTGTAAATACAGGAATACTTAGTGTGAGTTTGATCTTTGCTCGCGTTTTGAGTATCTTTGATAGATACCCGAGAAGTTTGAGTATCTTTGATAGATACCCGAGAAGTTTGAGTATCTTTGATAGATGCCCGAGAAATTTGAGTATCTTTGATAGATACCCGAGAAGTTTGAGTATCTTTGATAGATACCCGAGAAGTTTGAGTATCTTTGATAGATACCCGAGAAATTTGAGTATCTTTGATAAATACCCGAGAAGTTTGAGTATCTTTGATAGATACCCGAGAAGTTTGAGTATCTTTGATAGATACCCGAGAAGTTTGAATATCTTTAATAGATACCTGAGAAAATAAGTTCAAGGTCTTATGTGATCGTTCAGTATAAATGGTGTAAGGTGCACGGTGTAAGGTGTAAGGTGAATTTCGGGGACGAAATTCTTATAAGGAGGGGTGAATGTGACAACCCGAGAAATTGGAGAATTTATTAAAATCATAATTGATTGATTTAAGGTTCAATATTAGGACCTAAACAGGAAATAAGTGTATGGAATTGGCAGTTATGTAATGAAATTCTAAGAATTTCAAAAGTTTTGAACAAAACTTGAATTATGTGATAGACTGTAAGTGATAGTCTAGTAATGAGGTATAAGATCATGGTAGATTTAAAATTCTTTTGAAGAATTATCAGGGATAAGTATCGAAGTGAATACTAGTCGGTATATTTGGTTACATATGTGAACCATAATGATTTAAGATCAAGGATTGATCAGATAAGTTATAACTTTAGCAAACCCTAAAGTTATGTTAATCATATGTTGATTAAGTTAGAAAAATCTAACGAATTGTTAGAAACCCTAACGGTACGCTCAGAAACTTTAATTTTAGTTCCGGGAATCCGAAACCCTAAATTCATGATATGAATATGGTGATTAAGTTAGAAAACTCTAACGATATGTTTAGAAAGCTTAATTTTAGTATCGAGAATTTAAACCCTAATTTGGGAATCCTAATACGGAGTATTAGGCCCTAAGGGTTAATAAGTTGTGTGTAAGGAATATGAACATTATGTGAAGGTTTATCTTTGTTTATTATATAAACAAACAAAAGAAACTAGTGTAACCCTAATTATTTATATTAGGAATGAAGGATTTAATAACCTAAGGGTTATGGGAAAAGAGAATTGTGGTATTTAGAATACTTACTAATTCTAAGAGATTTATTTTATACATCTCAAATGATTAATTTTATAACCTAATTATAGCAAGTCTAATTGGGTTAAGGAAATAAATGTTTATGAGCAATGATTGGTGTTTTAATGGAGAAGTGAAACCCTAATTAAATGAATTGGGTTGGATAAGAATTGAATGTAGTGGATTATGTATATTTTATAGCCCAAGTGTTGGCGAATGATATTGGTTAGAGGCCAAGCAATACAGTAAAGGAATAACCCAACTTTTAGCCAAGTGGGAGAGGATTTTTTGGACATTTGTTAAATCAAATAAGCATTAAATCAAAAAGCCAAACTTGGTGAGAAATAAGGCCAAGTGGCCGGCCATGAGAAGCAATAATAAGGGGAGATGAATGTTGTATTAATGGTTAACTTTAGTTGGTGACCAACTACTAACAACCCCCCCTATGTGTCAATTTGTGATTTTGTCCAACACATTAGCATTTCTTTCATGTAAAGCTTGGTGGTACAAGAGAAAGAGAGAGTAAGGCCATATGGCCAGATCATTGTGCAAGAAGAGGAGGAGAGTAGATATAGATTATGAGATAATACACATCTAATACAAAGTATAGCTTATTTTTCTCTTTCATCTCTTATTTCCTACTTTTCAACTAAGAAAGAAAGAGAGAGAGAGTGTGTGTGAGAGAGCTGCCATTCGGCAGCCATGGTGGAGAAAAAAAGAGAGTTTTTGGTGAGACATCCAAGCACCATGGAAAAAGCTAAGAAGAAGAAGAAGAAGAAGGAGAGCATGGTAACAAAGGTATAAACCTTTTTGTTTAGTTAAATTTTTGATGGTTGTAACTCAAAACATGGAGTTATGTTCTTGATCTTCAAAGCTCTAGATATACATGATTTAGAGTGTTTTATGTGAGGATCTATCCATTTTAAGTTTCAAAAGATAGATCAAAAGCAAGAAAAGTGAAGCTAGGTTTTTAAAGTGTAGAAAATCTTATTTTTCTTACTCTTGATTGTGTTTAATCTTGTATTTGATTTTTGGTTATTTTGAACCATGAAGTTTATGATATCAAACATGAGAACTATAGATCTACTTGTTAAATGGTGTGTTATGCTTAGATCTAACTATTTTGAGTATTAAAAGTTTAATCAAACAAGAAAAGCAAATCAGTTTTTTTTTAATTAGTGGACTGCTGCCCTAAACAGAAAATTCCGGACTTGTTAGGGTGCTCTAAAAATTCTGGACTTGTGATATGTTGTAGTATACTCAATTAGATTTTCATAGACTCCGAAACGGACTGAATCCGACATCGGAGGAGAGAGTTATGGGATTTCTCCCAAACTACTCAAAGATAAGAAAAACTGTTAGGACAGTTTGTAACAGTCACTTCCGGGCTAATTTTCGGGAGCTTAACATGTCCAAATATGGATTGTGATAGATGAAAACTGTTGTTCAGGAAAGATACGAACCCAACAAAACTGACGGATCATTAATCGGAGTTACAGATTTCGTTTTATTTAAGTTTTGGTGAAGGACTCCAAAACTGCCAAAGTGCAAAAAGTTTCTGCCCAAAATTTTCCGGGGGATGTTTCGGACATTTATTTAATGAGAAAATTTCCAGACTTTTGGGAAATGAAAATATATGGTATTATGTAGCTCGTGTCCAAAAATGAACTGATTCCGAGTTAAAACGACCAAGTTATGGTCATTACAATTTTTGTGATTTTCCGACGGAAATCGTTATAAACGGAGTTCAACAACTCCGATTGCCACGAAATTTAAAATGGAGTATCACGTTAACATATATAAGGTTATGCCAAAAGATGGGCATTACTGGAGTTAAGCACGAGGTAGCTAATTTCTTAAGCTACGCACTAGAAATTAATTTTTGAAAAATACCAAAGGAAGTTGGAAAATTATGGAAAAATAATTTTTGTGCATGAAATACATGTATATATGTTTGACCAAAGGATAGGAGAATAATTCATTGATTTGGTATTTTCGTGATACGGATATTGGAAAACAGTTTGCTGAATTGAAAATGTGTTGAATCCGATTTGCTGGATTGAGGTTTAAATTAATGGATTTGGAATTCAAGTTGCTGAATTATAAATTTGGTTGTTAGATATAAAATCCAGGGTGCTGGATTAGTGTTTGCCTTATTACATGTTAATGAATAGTTTATGAAATGAAAAGCGAGTGTTAAATTCATAAGGGATATGATATAGTGATTGAATATTTATCAAAGGATGATAACAAAATTGATGTGTTAAGCTGTTATCTAATATTTGATTAAGTATTAGATAGTATTATGAATAAAGCATGTTATACTGATTAAAAGATCAATCTTATAACTGATAGGTCTTTCGTGAGAGATTAAATTAAATTGCGTTGCGGTAATCAACGGTTCAGGCAAGTTTTTCAGTTCTATTATGTTTGTGGATGGAATGTGGTTATGTGTTAAATTACATATCATGCTCTATGAATTGTTAAAAGTCAAAATATGACTAAGATAATTGGGTTAAGGAACTCAATCTATATGTGATTACATGTTGTATGATGTAACTTGATAAATTAAAAATGTATAATGCATGAATGTATGCTTTGTAAGGAATTATTGATGCATATAGGATATGCATAGTAAAGAATATATGTTGCATGCAGATATGCATAATAGAGAAAATGTAGTGCATATAGAATTGTGTGCTATGTGAAACATGATAGACTGTTAAATTTGCTGGGCTGTTGAGCTCAATCTTGCAAACACAAACTTTTTGCAGGTTAATGATGTTAGACAATATTATTTGCTATACGGATGATGAAGATTGGGCGATGCACAAAATGAATACATTTTCTTGATTTAGAAATGGTATAGGTCTATGATTGATAATTTTTCAAATGTAATTGTCAGCTATGTACAGTTTGAAATGTTGAATAGACAAAGAAGGTTTATTTCGAAATGAGAATAGATATGATTCTTAAACAAATGAATCATCGATAGAAAAGATAATGCCAAGTTCAGCTTGGGGCAATATATGCAGCTATTTTGTAATAGAATAGTTGATAATAATGTTCGGTGTTAGATAACTTTTGAATTGTGTAATCAGTTAAAGTTACCCGATTTTGGGGAAAATAGTGTGTAATGTAATGTATAAACAATTTATGTTTATATCTTCCACAATTAGTGAAAGAATTAGTGTACCGAATCCGCGGTGATTTGGGGCCCGGATTCGGGGATGCTACACCAATCCCCTTGAGAGAGCGGATGGTTTCTTCCATTTGAAGGACCTTCTTCCTGATATCACCGGTGTCTGGATCTCCTTTAAAATGGGTATTTTCAGGGTCTTTGTTGGTTGTATCCAACTGAGGTTCTGGATTTGTTTTATCCAAACCTTGTGTTTCTCCTTGTGTAGAGGATTATGTATGTGTAGGCATCTTTGTACCCTGAGTAGACTGATGTAATTCTTTCAGCAGAATAGCCAAATATATAATTTGTTTACTGAATCCGTCAAATTCTTCTTGAGAAATGGGATTAGACTAGTCAAAAGAAGATATAATTGACTGCATGCTCGTGGCCTTTTTAGATTTTGAGCGAGTAACAGGCCCAATTATTTCCCTACAAAAACTTATGTAGTTTAGTCTTAGGGATAATGTAAATGTTTACATGCTATCATAATGTGTCCATTTTAGGAATATTATCCTGCAAAAACAAGTGTTATTTTGATAGCATGTCATGTATGCACAAATTTTCTTCATATTTTCCATTACAAAAAGATAAACATGGAATATAATTACAAATAAATGCTTTTACAAGTAATTGAAAATGGAAAGCATGAAGAGACTTTCCTCCGCGTTTGGTTTATCAGAGGCTGACCTATCTTAGGTTACTATCGCGGCTTTTTGGCATGAAGGTTCCCAAATCATCGTAATCTACTTGATGGGAAGTTAATCTGGTCATTCAACTGAAGCGAATCAAGATGGTGCCTTTCCTGAGCCTCGTTGGAATTAGTCTCCCTACGAGTCCAGTAATCAAACACCGACAGGGTAGCCTCCTAGTGGAGGAACCACACAACATACATTCACATACAACGTGTCTCACCGTTTATGAAAATGATGACATGTGCGAAGCACTAATATCATAGATAGATATTTGTAGTGCAGTAAGTAAATTCATTCGTACACATTCATTATAAATGTAAATGCAACATTCACACACAAGCATATAATAGTTTTGAAAAGCTTGTAGTAGCAGCTTAAGCCCTCATACTGGTGTCCCCAGCAGAGTCGCCACCTGTCGACGTCAGGATTTTTATTTGTCCCTTTTCGTTTCTTGTTATTTGGTGTTCTCATGTTATGTGAGATTTGTTTGAAAAAATAAGTGAAAAAGGTCCGACATGTATAATGTCGACAATTTGACTGTAAGAGTCGTCAGTTGGTGTTTTTAACTGGTTACACCAACGCAACCAAGAAAAGGTTTGCACATTGACCCAGTGATGTAACACTGCTAGACGGGTCTGTGAAACCGAGATTCATTTAGGTACGAGGGCTTGATTATGCGGAGGTAGGTGTTAGGCACCCCCCCCCCCCGACATCCGTGTTACCACGGTGACCTGCCACTTTTCAAGAATTTGTTATATGAATGTGTGTGTGTGTGTGGATCAATCTGCAAATTATTTGGAAGTAGTGCGAGGCCGCTTTTGCACCTATATTCAAAGGGTTTGAATTTATATGAAAAATTCATTTTTAAACATAATATAGCAGTGAAGTTTTGTAAAAGAGATTTTTCAAACCCTGTGCTCAATAGTAATTGAGACCTTTTCATACTTCCATTTTATTATTAAATTTTTGGCTTGTTTGCTTTTATTTTCGAGATGCGAAGCATCTTCGAGAAAATAAGATATAGTAGTGTCGAACTCCTCATGGGCATGATAACCATCTAAGGAAATTCAAACACCGTGAATAATTTACAAGCTGCTTACAACTAAAAATGTCCATCACGGGAACCGAATCTAGACTCAGTAGACTGAATTTGTGATCACATGATTCCTAGGCTCACATGATTCCGCAGTTTATATGAAAAGCAGTAAGCAATTATATATATAAAAAGATGTATATATATATACATAGACATAATCAACCACCACGAACCACCTCCATAGGGGATCGAAAACGTAAATATATAAAAGCGGTAAATATATATATAGAGATATGATCAACCACCACGAAGCACCTCCATGGGGGATCAAAAATGTAAATAAATTAATAACTGTCATCATGCAAAAATTGATTGTTTTCGTAAGGTTGTTAGCTTTCATATTCCTAACCAACCTATTATGTGAATTCAAGCAACCAAACCATTAAAATCAGTCAATGTCATCTCAAGCCATAAAGCTATTCGTTTATTGAAAAATGGATGTCAAGTTTTCTTAGCTCATGTTACAGATCTAAACAAAAATACGTCAGTTTTGAATGATATTTATATTGTTAATGAATTTTCTGACGTATTCCCTGAAGAACTTCTTGGCCTACCCCCAGAGCGTGAAATTAAATTTTGTATCGACCTTGAACCCGGTACAAAACCCATTTCCAAAGCCCATATCGAATGGCTCCTATTGAACTTCAGGAGTTAAAGACCAAACTGCAGGAATTGTTAGACATTGGCTTTATTCATCCTAGTACTTCTCCTTGGGGTGCTCCTGTTCTATTCGTGAAAAAGAAAGATGGGACTATGCGACTTTGTATTGATTATCGGGAGTTGAATCATGTCACCATCAAAAATAGGTACCCATTGCCACGTATTGATGACCTGTTTGACCAGTTGTAAGGCGCCAAATTCTTTTCAAAGATTAATCTTCGTTCCGGATATCACCAGTTGAAGATTAGAACCGATGAAATTCCAAAGACGGCTTTCAGAACTCGGTACGGGCATTATGAATTCCTAGTCATGTCTTTTGGATTGACTAATGCTCCTGCTTCCTTCATGGATATGACGAACCGAGTATTCAAAGAATATTTGGATCACTTTGTGGTCATCTTTATTGATAACATCCTTATTTATTCCAAAAGCCGTGAAGATCATGAGAAACACTTGAGGCTGATACTCCAAAAGCTTCGTGAATATAAGCTTTATGCCAAGTTAAAGAAATGTGAGTTCTGGCTTAAGGAAGTAGCATTCCTTGGGCACGTGGTATCAAGTCATGGAATATCTATTGACCCAGCAAAGATTGAAGCTATTCAAAGCTGGGAACAACCTAAATCAGTAACCGAAGTACGTAGCTTTCTCGGCTTAGATGGTTATTATCGGAGATTCGTAGAAGGTTTTTCTCGAATCGCTACTCCATTAACTCAGCTGACTCGGAAAGATACAAAGTTCGGTTAGAACGAGGAATATGAGAAGAGTTTTCAAGAACTCAAGAGGAGACTCATTTCAGCACCTGTTCTGACAATACCATCTGGTTCAGAGGGATTTGTCATCTACAGTAATGCTTCGGGCAAAGGGTTAGGTTGTGTTCTCATGCAACATGGAAAAGTCATAACCTATGCCTCACGACAACTCAAATAATATGAGAGGAATTATCCTACTCATGATCTAGAGTTGGCAGTTGTTATCTTCGCACTAAAGATTTGGAGGCATTACTTGTATGGGGAGAAAGTGGAAATCTTTACGGATCATAAAAGCCTCAAATATTTCTTCACTCAAAAGGAACTCAACATGAGACAACGACGTTGGCTTGAACTGTTGAAAGATTATGATCATTCAATCCAATACCATCCTAGAAAGCGAACGTGGCAGCTGACGCATTGAGTAGAAGATCATATGCGGGTACGAGTGCGATATTGTTAACGCAAAGGCCCATTTTGTATGACTTGCAAATGATGGAGATAAAGATAAAGACTCCAGGGACCCACATGATGATGGCAAATATACAAGTAGAACTGACTTTAATTGATAAAGTTAAACCTGCTCATACTACAGACCTGGAGCTGATGCGTATGAGAATGAAAGTGCAAGAACGTGCTATGCCGGAAGCAAGAATCGATGATAAAGGAATACTTCGAGTCAACTCTAGACTTTGTGTTCCTAACGACCCTGATTTAAAGTATAAAATTATAATGGAGGCGCACAACACACCGTTTGCAATCAATCCTGGGAGTACTAAAATGTACCGTGATCTTCGTCATACATTTTGGCGGAGCAATATGAAGAGAGAGATAGCGCTTTTTATCTCAAGGTGTCTAACTTGTCAACGAGTCAAGGTGGAGCATCAAGTACCAAAAGGTCCATTTCAACCACTTGAAATTCCAGAATGGAAGTGGGAGCACATTACCATGGATTTCGTTACTGGTCTTCCCAAGGTTTCTTAAGGCGTAGATGCAATTTGGGTCATTATTGATAGATTGACCAAATCTGCTCATTTCTTACCAATACGAGAAACTTATACACTTGAACGTCTTGCTCGTATGTACATAAACGAGATTGTAAGACTACATGGTATGCCAGTATCCATAGTTTCTGATCGAGACCCAAGATTCACTTCACGATTTTGGGTTAGTTTGCAAAAAGCTATGGGCAAGGATTTATAATTTAGTTCGGCATAACATCCTCAGACAGACGGACAATCAGAGAGGATTATTCAAACTCTAGAAGATTTATTAAGACTCTGTGTCCTTGACTTCAAGGGAAGTTGGGATAAGTTCTTACCATTGATGGAGTTTTCCTACAACAACAGTTATCAAGCAGGCATTGGCATGGCTCCATTTGAGGCGTTGTATGGAAGAAAGTGTCGTTCTCTAGTATGCTGGGATGAGGTGGGTGAAGCAACATTGTTGAGACCAGAGTTGGTACGTATGACTACGGAAAAGATTCAAACCATCCGACAACGTATAAAAACTCACAAGATCGACAAAAGAGTTATGTTGATCTTCATCGAAAGGACGTGGAATTCGATATAGGAGATCATGTGTTGTTACATGTTGCTCCATGGAAAGTAGTTACGAGATTTGGAAAGAGAGAAAAGCTCAATCCTCGATTCACTGGCCCATTTTTAGTAGGAACTGTGGCCTATAGATTCGCTTTACCGCCAAGTATGTCTCGTGTTCATAACGTTTTTCATATATCTATGTTACGTAAATATATGAAAGATCCGAACCACATTATTGAGTTAGAACCGGATGAAATAGCTGAAGACTTAACGTATGAAGAGGTACCTGTTCAAATCTTGGATAAGAAGGAACATATTTTACGCTCCAAGATTATACCTCAAGTCAAAGTTTTGTGGAGAAACCACGATGTTGAGGAAATGACCTGGAAGTTAGAATCTGAAATGAAGTCAAGGTATCCTTACCCCTTCGATATACCAGGTACGTACCCTAATTTCGAGGGCAAAATTTCTTAAGAAGAGGAGGTTGTAAGATCCCAACTTTTTGTATAAAGATGAATTTTTCTATAATTATCATTTTTGAATATTATGGAATGATTTTGATATAATGTTATAGTTTTGGGAAATATTTACAAATTTTGTAAAGTATGCAAGTTGTCATATTATATTCGATTGGTCGGGAAATATTCTTTCTGTCAGGGAATATCCGTACGATGGTACAATCATTGGTGGACCCCACAACAGAATTATTGTCGGATTGAGAAAACGACAAAAATATTTTATTGAAAATAACGGCGGAAGTTTTACCGTTAATATTGTTGAACTACTCGGTAGTAAAAGTACAGTAATACGCGTGATTGCATAGTAGCACATGGTATTGATTATTGATGCTTACGTGAGAAGTTACTCAGTTTTGCTTATTATTTGGATCCCTATTTAACCATTTTTCAAAATTATCGGAAGGAAGTTATAAAGTATATATATATATATATATATATATATATATATACGTGTTATATATATATATATATGTCATGTGTGTGTGTGTTTTAGTGTGTGTAAGAGTATTTGTGTATTAGTGGGTTTTGGTGGGGATTTATTATTAAGTGATGTGGGGTTATATTATATATGCATTATGGGAATTGTCAATTTGGTGGGGGAAATCTTGATTTATGGGAGGGAGGTTACGTAAAAGATGGGGATTGGTGTATATATATATGATGGATAATGACATGTGGATGGGGCCCACATGTTGGAAGAAGAATTTTGGGTAAAAAGCTGAGAATTTCTCACGGATTGTGTTTTTATTTTCAAACAAACATGTGCCTTATTATAATATATATATATATATATATATATATATATATATATATATTATTATTATATTTAAAAGATTTTGCTTTAATTATGGACTGTCATATTAAAGTAAATCAATCTGGACCGTTCATGAGTTAGTTACTATGCAGTCCATTCTTCAATAAATAGAAGCTCATTCCTTCATTATTTTCTTACGAATTCACTGAAACTCTAGAGAGATAAACTATAAGAGAGAAGGAAGAAAAGTATTCTGCTACTTAACTACTCTTATATTCAGTTTCTTTTACGGTAAGGAATATTATTGTTTTTGTATTCGTGAAGAGAATTATAGTTATTCCATTTCTTATTGTTCTGTTGGAATAACCTGTATACGCGGGCTACCCTATACTTGGTGACATTCTCTATTATTCTGTCTTTATTATTCCGTTGGAACATCCTGTCTAGTGTTTTACGTCGGACCTAGTTCCGTCTTTATTATTCTGTCTTTATTATTCTGTTGGAATATCTTGTCTGTGTTTTACACCGGATCTGGTTCTATCTTTATTATTTTGTATTTATTATTCTGTTGGAATAACCTGTCTATGTGAAGTACCGCATGCATGGTGATTTCTGTTGTTATTCCATTCTTTATTATTCTGTTGGAACATCCTGTCGATGTGATTTTCACCTGACCTGGTTTCGTTATTATTATTCTGTTGGAATAACCTGTCTATGCGAAGTACCGCGTGCATGGTGATTTCTTTTATTATTCCATTCATTATTATACTCATTTAGTTAAAATTTTGACTTCTATAGTCTATGAAATTAGTGGAATATCCTTGATATTTGCGCTTCATCCAGTATTTTTTATGGAAATATTCTTCTGAGCATTCTTGAATTTTACTCTACAAAGCAGTATCATGTTGACAATTTGGACGTTATTAGTTCCTGAATAACTTAATTCTTGAACTTGTTTTATTGAATTCTTATATCATTGTCATCATCCTCATGTTTATATTTTTTAAAGTCATCTATGGCCTGTAGAGCATGGATGGACTTGGTATGATTATGACCAGGGATTATTCGGTGTAATCATGACTGTAATGTAACAAGTGATGTGGTAAAAGTCCTCATTGGCCCGTAGTGCATTGATGGACAGTTGTTGGCATGATCATGACCATTGATGAATATACAAATATCATTGGCCCGTAGTGCATGGAATTTGTGGTCATGACCCTAATGAATATCCTTGGCCGTAGTGCAGGGATGATGTGGATTATTTATTAAGCTGAGTCCCAGCGATAAAAGTGATGAAAAACCTTTTAAAACATAAAAGATAGTAGATTTTATTCTCTACTTGACTCTTTTAATGGATTGCTTGCTCCGTTGCAGTTAAACTTGATGTCTATTATATTTTATCAGTTTAACATTGTTAAGGACTAATGATAACTTATTCTGCATTATCTTAGTCATAATATTTCTTGCTGGGCTAGTTGAGCTCACCGAGTCGGGGAATGGAGTGATGTTCTGGATGATAGTGTTAGCTAGTAGCCCTCACTATTCTGTTAAATAGTGTGACAATAAATGTATTGAGGACTTATTATGAGAGTGGATATTGTCTAGAATGCAATATTTGTATTAAAACTCACAGCATGTATTTTGTCGTACTTTACACGACTTTTGTATAATTAAGTTGTATTTGAATTTTGTACCATGTATTGGCAACTCAAGATGGGTGATGTATACCTATTTTGGGGGCGTCACACCTACCTTATCGTTCTCAACCTATCAAGTATATAAATGAGAAAATATTCACCTTCTCGTCATATACATATTGATAGCGCGACCAATTCCAATAATTATCACTATAATAAACTGAGTTGTTGTTACACCAAGCACAAACCTCCGGTCCATAACAGAGATTCATACAACTCAGCTATCACACGAGTCCTCAATTAAAATCTTACAACTTCTAACTTTTCTCTTTACTTAATACGAATTTTCTTTCATCTGTATTATATCCTTCACAACTCAATATGAGTTCTTCTTCCCGTACTGCTACGTAGTACCATTCATTCATAGCATTAGCTATAAATCATTCATCGTTTAACAGTTCATCTGTTACTACGATTCATTATGATCACGTGGTGATCTTCTTCCTTAATCGTTTAACTCAACGATCTTCTTCTCATTCTCTCTACGATTATAGTCTTAGGTACTCATACCTAAGATTTATAACCTATCAGCTCTGATACCACTTTGTAACGCCCCGAAATCTGGTCTATCTTCATACCTGGATTTCGTACGTCACGATCCCACTTCTTTCTAAACATACATCATTATATACTGAAATATAACAACATACATTCTCAATTCCCAGGTTATAATACCTTATAACCTATTTCATTACAAATAATGATAATTACATTATTCTTTACATCTTACACAAGTGACTTTCATCCGCCACTAAGGATATATAACAGTTCATTAAAATAGTCTAGAGTTTAATTACACCTTTTTACATTATAAGTCTTCGCTTGATCTTCTCGCTCATTTAGCTAATGAATGACACTTCGTCTGGATACCGATTAGCATGATCTTCACAGAATCCTTAAGTTCTTCTAATATCGTTTGATGAAAATATTTTTCATTTAAAGTAAGTGTAAGCATTCAATTGTCCAGAAAGTTATAACAGTTGAACAAACAACTTTAAGAATTCAAACATTCCTTTAGAACTTCGATAACCGAACAAATGATTATGAAGAAGCTTTGAATAATAGGAATAATCTCGATTCCTATCATTTTAAAACATTAGTCACATTCACTTTGAAATACTTTCATTCTCTACTCTCTTTCATACACATCCTGTCTGGCTAGAATCTCTAGCACAAACTTAACAATAATGGTTCATGTATAAACAGAACATTCTCTTATTGAACAGTTCAATCACAGAACAGTTTATCTCATAGAAATACTGAAGTGTTCACATTGTGGCAAAAGGCCTCATACGTTCTACCACCTTGTGCAAATATCACACATTTGCACATAGACAAAACTTCTCAAGTTCAACATCTTAGAAGTTTAAGAAACTAGCATTCATTTAGAATATGAATGAAGTTAGGAAACTTGCCTTATGCACAGCTACAACTTATGCTGAACTGCTCATTCCAATCCCTATAAAACACATAAGGAAATAACACGTACACCAATTAGTCATATACTTGACTTATGCATTGGTTTACTTAACTTTACCTCTTAGGGTTTGCGTTCTTTCAACCTCAGTTACGCGACAACTTTCTTTACCGATTTACGGCTTCATGACATACGGAGATGTCTTACTCAATACGTTCATCATCTTTGATGATTTGTATTCTTATCTTCTTCTTATTACTTCTCTAGGACTCAGCACACATCGTGTCTCTACTAGTAGTCCATATGGTACTCTGAGTGGTTTCCCACAACCAACCAATAAACAAGTTCCTGTCTCGTCTACACTATCATCATAGTGAGTTAGATCAGTTGCCAGTTTCGTATATACCTTCGCTCTCTGAAGGAATTGTTTAGCACAGCTCCCATATGTCAACCATCAAAGGTTACGATTGTACCATAACCTAAACTTATCTTAACTTATCCAAACCATTAAACTATAATGTTCGTTAAGTCAATTTCTTATTCCTTATGGCTTTCTGGCAACTAAATGTCATACCTCAGGATTCATTCTTTATCATCCAAGTCATACAGTCTTTTGTATACTCAGAACGATCATTCAAGTTAATCATTAACTCGGCTTCTTTACGTTAAACATCATTGTATTTTATTTAATTCCTTACTATTCACGGTTTAATCATTGGTCTTCATTATCTTACGGTCAAACCATACACGGGGTGTAGTTTCTATTCGTTTTAGTATTCGCGTACACTCAACCTTCACGTCGGTTAAAGTGTTTAACGCTTACATTCCATTCTAACATTCTCCATTCAACTTACATTAATATTATTATCGTTCATTACGGCTTTCTTGATACCATTCGTTATTTTTCCTTAATGTCAAAGCCATACGATACGCTGTATACTAAGACCGGTCATTCATCGTAACTGCATTGCGTTTACATTCTTTGTCTTTTAATCTCGTTTAATCTTTCCGTTCAACCCTTACTAAAAGTTTAATTCACTTGTTTAAGTTTTACATTCGATGAACTACACAGTTCATTAGCTTTTGTTACACTTCCCCCAGGATTTGAGCAATTAAAAGGTCATCACCGGGCCTTGCCCTGCACCGGCGTTACGATGTCGGCCCCCTTCTTTCCCCTCGCACAGCAGCGCCACTGGCGCCACCCTCTGCGTTATAAGTCACGCTGCGGCGAGGGTTTCCAGTGTCTGGCTCTCCGGTCTGGCACTACGGCGCCAGCTTACAAAGCATGGTTGGCACTGCGGCGCCAAGCCCTAACACTTGAATTTTTTTTCTAAATGTTAACTTGTTCTGAGATGCTTACCTCCCGATCTCATAACTTCTTCGTTATAACTCGGAACGAGGTCGTTCCAAAGCCATTCTCTTCCTTATCTTACGTAATTCAATCCCCCTTGGATAGAACTTCATTCTAAATTCGTTAACATTCCCTTCGATTGGCTTAATCTTCGCTCTTTGTTCGTTATACATTTTTAATGTTCTTTGTTCGTTCATCCGTAATTCAGTCATCCGAACTCGGAATTCATTCATTCTTGAGTCCACGACTCACGTTTTCTACGTACTCTTACATTCTTATGAAACTCTACATGATCGGGTTCATTTACTAACTTTCTAATTCTCGTTCGTCTTTTACGAAATTTTATCCGTTCTTCATGAACGTTTCTACTGTTTCTAACCAAGCAATAAGCATCTAACTTATACGCGATGGTTTTAAACTTGTCCATCAACAACGTTCTTCGCGTTCTTCGTTCGTTCTTCATTTTTAATCGATATTTTGATTACGATTTCACTTTTTCTTAAAATTAGATGTTATAAAACACCATTCCTTACTTATTTCACCGAATCGTTCATATGATTCATTCAGATCGCTCAAATTCATTACGAATCTTATACTTCCTTAAGAAATTTATAAAATAAATTTCTAATTCTTATTTCTTCATTTTCTCATGATTTCAACCATATGAAATCATTTCTAACATCATTTACTTCTTATTCAAATTAATTTATGTTTTTATACATAAAAACTTAAAGAAAATTAATTCAGAGGTTAGGTTTTCGATACCTTTCTTCTTTAATCTCCTTCCGTCGGACAAAGTTTGCTCACGAGCAAGCTTTTCCTCCTCCTTTTCCTCTTCTTCCTCATCCGAAATCTCTCTCTCTCTCTCTCTCAAATGTTGGAGAATTTTTAAAATCATAAACAAATGAAATTAAGCTTTCTTTTTATAGATTTTCAAAGTTAGGGGCAAAATAGTTATTTCGCCCCTAAATCACCATTCACACCTCCTTACTATTCTGTCTTACGGAATTTGTCCGACAGTTTTAAAAATTGCAATTCTCGGAATCCAAATATTTTTGGATATTTCATCTTTCCTTTACCAATTAACTTTTATGTATTCTTCGAAACTTCGAAAAATTGAAAAACACTTTTCCACATTAAGCATTTTCCTTCACGTTTTCCCTTAACGTAGTTAAACAAATGAAAAGTACATAACAATACTTTTCGTTGTTTTTATTTTGTCCGATTTTTGCACGTTTTTTGAGAAATTTTTTTATCAGCTTACTTAACTTTTCACGATATATTATCATCAAATCTTTCGACGGAATGTCATTTCGACATACCGAACTCTCGGAAAGGCTTAGGTTATTCAAACACTAACCCTTAGGGTTTCGTTGGGTGAATAGTGCATATTTTGTCTTTTTCCCCAAAAATATTTTTTCCCGAAATTTTTTTATTTTCGTCTTGAAAATTCTTACTCCTTCAGTCTAGCTCGTAGCCAGAATCCTAACGATTTATAATTATCCTGGGTTCTAGAACAATTAATAAACACATATCACAGAATATTATTAATAAAAATTTGTTTTATTAATAATTAATTCTTTAATCTTAAATTTTGAACAATCCGAATTCTCCTGGTTGTTACAGTTAAGGACTTAGTTAGTGACTGAATGACTTGTGTTAGTTCCCAGTAGGCACACAATAGATCTAGAAGGGGGGTTGAATAGATCCTTTTTATTTTTAAATACTTTTCCCTTTTATTTTGTATTGATAATGAATTAGCATATGACAAACATAAGAATCTTTTCAAGAACAATGGAATAAGTAAAAGATCCCCATCATTGATATATTCATAATCATACATGCATTGTTCTTAGAGTTAGTTAAGTGGTAAGCAGTTAATACATTCATAGCAGTTATAGCAGTTAGGAACATAATGTAAATGACATAATGTAAAAGACACAAGGGATTTTAAATGGTTTAGAGACTCAAGCTCCTAATCCACTCTTCTGCTTTCAACTAGCAGGACTTCCACTAAGGAAGGGTAGCACCCTGAATCACTAAGATTCCTTCAAGGCCAGCAGCCTTAGAACTTCAGTTCACTAAGAACTCTTCAAGGCCAGCAGCCTTGGAACTCCTCTAGTTCCCTAGGAACTCTTCAAGCCTAACAGGCTTGGATCTTCGTTTAGTCCCTCCGGACAAGGACCCCTCAGGCCCTGGTTTCTTGTTGTTGTAGTTGTTATTGTTGTTGGTGATGGTGCTGAGCTACTAAAATGTCTTTCCTCTTGAACATCTTATGTACTTAGAAACTTGGCGTAGTCCTCTTGGCATTCTGCTTAGAGTCTGGACTACATCTTCTTTGGTGCAATTGATCTTTACTCTTTTTTGTTCATCTTCATCTGATGTCAGCTGTGCACCATCACCATCTAGATTTGCTAAGTCTCTGAGCTTTAGGTAGACTTCTCCTTACACTTAGTAATCCCTGAACCCTCCTTAAATGCTTTGCCGACATGATTCTGCATCTGTTCTTTTTCAGCCTTTGGTTCATGGTGATCTGTAAAGTGGCTTTCTTGATCTTCTTTGTACTCTGCCAGTTTTCTGAATGCTATCTTCTTGTCCTTCTCGGCTCTTAGCTTAGCTGACATCTTCAGTGGCATTCTCATCTTTGTTGAGTGAAGCTCTAGTCTATTTAAGTCCCTCTTCAAAGCTGCTTCACTTCCACCTATGTAGTCTCATTGTCACTGAGTCTTGTTTTGTTAATCTCTGGTGGAACTCGTAGAGTCAACAATAGCATTCCAATAACTCAACGATTCTGCAACTTAGCAATTATCAGCAACTCTTGATCTTTGAAGCTCTGTTGATTTATACTCCTTCTCAATCTTCCCGTTGGAAAGTAGCCATTAAAAGCTTTTTGAATTGCTTCGCAGATCTCGAGTTATTTGGTGTAGACTGCAGATGTGACATGACATCCCCTTTTTTAACTTTCTGACACTGCAGTCTACTATTTCACCTACCCTGTCAGAGATGTCACTTTAATGTCTCGGGCAGGTAGTCAACTTTATTTCCTCCTTCTGATTTCTCGATCAGAGGTTGTCCTTTTGCATCGATGCTCTTCAATAAGCTCTATTCGACCATCAATCTTTAGATTGAACCATTGCCAATGCTTCAACCTTCAGACGATCGAACTCTACGATTCTGATGCATATCTTATTGGACTTGATCGTAGTGTCTAGTTGACAGGTAGAGACAACACTACGATCTTGAAGAGTGTTGATTAGATCTTTAATGTAGAACACCTCTTCTTCTCTTGTGCAATGCTTCAACACTTCTATTTTCTTCGACTGCTCTCAGATCCTGATAGCTTGACTCTTTGTTCTGGCCCCTTCCAAATAGTAAGACACTTCAGATTTATGGCGTGTCCAACTCGCTTTCTCGTTGCGATCTCGCGTTCACTTATCATCAATGGATTGACCCAATGCTTAATCACTTTAGCCTTGTTCTTCAGAGGCTGACCAGTATCTTTGTGTACACTCCATCAGTTCCTTCTTTGTTTGACAAACACTACGATCCTGGTTGCTTTCAAGATCATCGTCTTTTATTTTCTTGACAGCTACTGTACTTGCTGACTTTCCTTAGTCAGTTACTGAAGTCTTCTTCTGATCAACTTGTGGAAGACTTTATTTCGAATGGCTTCACAACTCAATCTGGATGTTGATTGAGTTGGTTCTTAGATCTTCTGTTAGCTTACATGTCATTCGTTGAGTGTTCTCTGGTTTTCTTTAGATGGGATGTATCTTTGCAGTACAAACTAGAGGCTTCATTCTTTTGGATATTCTGGGGGTGCTTAATTGTTGAGAATCATGTTTTCTCTACGATTCTGCCTTGGCGTTGTGAGCACATCTGTTGAAGTCTCAGTTCTACACTTTGTGATTCAGCTTTGGCTGTTCTGACACTATGACTCTAAGATCAGATCTTGACACTCTATGATTTCTATCATTGTGCTTGTTGTCTTCATCTGATCTTACTCGACTACGATCTCTGTCTTTGATACGATCAGTAGACTTTAAGACTCTGAGTGCAGTCTACGATTCTTGACTTGGCTTTGACAGATGCTCGGTCAGCTCATAGGTAGGCTGTCTCTAAGATGTTGAATATGACTTCCTCAGGAGACTACGACTCTGAGGAAGTTCTCCTCGACACACTACGATTCTTCCCCGTCTCTCCTGGCAGTCAACAAACTCCGAGATCTACTATCTTGCAGACTACGATTATGCCTTAATAACTTTTAAGTTTTCCTTGACTCTCCTGGAAAACTATGATTTCTGGTGCAGTACTCGACGATCAGACAATCCTATCTATTACATTGTAAGATCAACCTAACAGGCTTGATCTTTCTATATTTATATTCTTTGTACATCATTTCTTTTTAAGGACTTTACAAAGCTATTTTTCTTATGTAGGATCAACCTAACACATTTGATCAATTCATTTTAAGTCCTTGTACATATGTTATTATTATCTATCAAAGGACTTTACAACTTTTCTTGATGCAAGCATACTTGCATAATCATTCATATATATCATAATCAAATCATATATCAATAGGAATATCATTCACATGCTTATTCCTGACAATCTCTCCTTATTTGATTATGACAAAAACAATAAGTGCATATGCATTGTCATGAATGAATCTTATATACAGTGAGCCACTGTATTTCTAAAACAGATAATCATGAATGTCATTTTATAATGATATGGAATTTTATAAGCTATGATGACACTTTTACATCCTGGATCCAGAACATACCTAATGGTTAGAGATGTACCGTTTTGGCTCCATATGTGTTTCCAGGATGTCATGTTAATCAGTTACTCATCTGCTTGATCTTCTTGCTCCTACTCCCCCTGGGATGTTGACTTCATTTCTTTTTCATTTTCTGGCTCCCCCTTAGATGATGGCTCTGCATTTGCAACTTCTGCAGATGTTGTCTTCTTCTTTGCCTTTCTTATGACCTTCTTATCTTTACTTCTTATGCACTCCTTGCTCTTCCTTGAATGCCTCTTTCTATGCCTCTTTTTCTCCCCCTTTTTGTCATTAATCACTTGAAAGAGCTGTTCCATGTTGGACATAAGCTGTTCCATCAGATAAGAGGAGTTACCAACTTCAATCTTGAGTTCTTGTTGGCTCAGCTCAAGTTACTGAAAGTAGTATGCACACAAGCCAATCATGTTTGATGATAAAGCATATACTTTGTAACTATCTTATTCATTTATAAATAAAAAGTATTAATTTATAAAGGATTTTAATTATCTACATGATGTTATTTTATAATATGTGATAAACCCATAGTTTTAAGCAATGATTTTAGAATAATGATGATGATCATTCTAATGAGATCTAAATTCTTAGAAAGCTTAAAACAAAAATAGTTCCCAATCGTTGGATTACTAAATTGGGGATTAGTGAATCCGGATAGATTGGTACATACGTTGCTTGCTCATTGGATGAGGATGATTGATCTCATGATCATTTGTGTGGAGACACTAAAGCAAGTATGTAGGTTCTTATTAGAGAATAAGTTCACTGAACGTGGCTCGCTAAGGAATACCTAATGGAGTTTTACTTGCCTGTCAATAGGAATTCCTGTAGTGATAGTAGTACAAGTGATCCTTGGACTTGAGATCATCATAGTATCTTGTGTATGATGAGTTATACTTTGACTTATTCCTTAAGACCCTTAGGGTATATCAAAGGGTATGCTTGGGTATAATAAGTTGTACATGGAGATAATGTATGATCAATAAAGAATCTACCACTTCTAGTAAAAGAAAAGAAATGTCCTATGTGATTCGATAAATGACAACCCAGTAGTCCTTGGCCAAGGTAGAATGAAATTAGAAAGGAGTTTGTAATTTTCATTATTTAGAGTTGTGCACTTAAGAGTCAAAATACATATAATTAAATAAAATAAGACTTGACAGTAATTCCATGTCTTATATTTAATTGGAACATTATATGGTGGAAGGATTGAATTGTACGGTAACTGTTTACTCAAAGGTTCTTTTATGATTAATATTGAAATCTATATTATCTGAAAAGTCGTTGATCGTTAGGGAGGCTTATCCCTATTGTAGAATAAATATTATTTATTTAAATAAATTAATAATTTAATTTATTTATTTAAATAAGATTAGAATTGTTCTAATTGATTTATTCACAACCGGTTTAATATGGAGAACCTAAAGGGTTACACCATAAAAGGAAGAATTGTTCTAATTGATTTATTTCTTTGTATGTTTGTCTCTCCCGTTGGATCAATTTTAACGATTATTTAAAAATTGGAAAGTACAAACACCAGATTTCAACATTTTTCGAGTACAATCACCAGTTTGTAACTTTTTCACTTCGGGTACCAAATTGTAAGTCATGTCCCTAATATTTAACGAAGTATAATATTTTTTGAGTACAATCACTAATTTATAATTTTTTTCATTTTGAGTACCAAATTATAAATTTTATCCCGGTACACGTACCAAAAGTTATTTATCCTATAAAAAATTATACCATACGTCCCTACTAAATTTGGTGGCCACTATCCTAATAATCGTAATGAGTGTGCTCTAGCACGGCGGTAATGTCAAATTCAGCTCTCCTCGAATAGAAAGAGAAGGAGAGAGGAGAGAGGAGGAGAGAGGAGGGGAAGCAATGGCTTGTTGTTTACTGAACTTCCAGCTGGTACCAATGCCAAACTTTACTATCCCCTCTCTCCCTCGTTACGGTGAAACCCTAACCATAGTCCATTTCCGGAAAAAACGATCGCCCAAAGCTCCGAATTCTCTGGTAAGAGACTGGAACTATTCTGATATCTTTAGTTGATAAATTAAACTCAAAACTTGAAGCTTTTACTTGGTATAGTACGTCTGAAATTTGGTGCATTTCTGGGTACAGGTTGTTGCTTCCACAAAAAGTGTAGAGCCTCTGAAAATTATGATATCTGGGGCTCCTGCTTCTGGTAAAGGGACACAGTGCGAGCTGATAACTAAGAAAGTAAGTTCCTGTTTCTGGAAAATGGAAATTTAATAGGATACGTTTTGGTGCATTGAATTTTCCCCAATTGGAATTGGGGACGACTTGGTTAATATTTTAAATTAAAATTTACCAATATTTGTGATTGACATGTTCTAGAAATCCTATTATGTATGGAATATGGAATTTCAATATAATTTATCGGGTGTGTAAATCAAATAATAATACTAATATATAATCTTCTGCTAATTGGACCTTTGCTTCTTAGATGTTTTTATAATATGAGTGATTAATTCTTAATTATAGATGTCACTAGATAATATAATAATTTACTGATATTATGAATACCTTGTTGTATGTCATCTCTGTAATATTTCGAAATCCTTATAAGTCTTGTAAATGTAATCTTATATGTTTAATAAAAGATGTTTTGGTGATTGAAATTATGTGTTATGTGTTTGAATGTGTAGTATAGAAATTTTTTGTAAAACTTAACTAGGAAATCACAATTCATAAAAACTGTGAATCACTATTCATAAAACATAAAGTCAACTTTGAGAAAGTCAACTTTGAGAAAGTCACCTTTTTTGACTAACCGGATTAGTTAGGAAACCTAACTATAAAGTAAATTAAATTAGATTAACCAAACTAGGTAGAATTTGGTTAGGGTGTAGAGAAAGTGAGGTTTTTTTGGCCATTATAGAAGTATGTAATACTTACAAACTTGTAAGTATTGTTACTTGCTTTGAAGAGTTGGTCATCAATTTGGATTTATGTAAAGTTCTTTTAAGTGGATGGAAATATGAACAATAAGTTTAAGGTTTCTGCTCATTATCATACTCCATATCCTTGTTGCACACTTATCTGGTAAGAATTTTATAACATCTTGTTTTCATTTTACTATAATTTTGCTGAACTAAAACCAATTCAAGAGTTAAGTTGGCTCTGCATTTCCTAGAATTGGTGCTTTACTTATTTATTTTGTCAAAGCATATTGGGCTATGTTTGGATTATGCATGATTGATTTTATAATAAGATTTAAGTTTTATTTAGATGTCATGATGTAATCTTAGAGTTTTGGGGATTATTGTGTCTAGTTAATTAGATTGGTTTTAGTATTTTGGGTATATGTTTTCCTAGTAATTTTTTTAGGTAAATAGAATTATTTCCTTAATAGAATACTTGTATTAGTAGGATACTAGTATTAGAGTTTTACTTTGTTCCTTGTAAACTTGTTTGTTAAGTGTTAAGTTTTCTCTAATAGTATTTGAATCCAACAAGTTTAGTAGTAGAGAGTTGACAAACCCAAGTGGTGGGAGAAATGGCAAAGGGCCTGAGGAGTAACTGCAAGGTTGATAGTTTCAATCCTCATACTTGGGACCAAATTATCTATAAAAAAATACAAATAAATAAATAAATAAATAAAATAACATAGAGTTGTTTTTTGAGATTGAAGCAGTGTGCTTTTGGCACTTGTTGTCATGGTTTGTGAACATAGATCCCTGGTAAAGCACCCATCTTCTTTCAGCCCTTTCTTATCTTAGTGGTCTTATTCCACCCACCTTATTATAAGGTTCGTTAAACCCTAGACCCTAAACATTATGTATTACTGTAAACAGCCTGTGGGCAGCCTGATATAAAATTCCCTGAAGCTGTCCTACATCACTCAAGCCATTAAATAAAGATCGAATGAATGTATCTCTCTCCATGTTTTACATTGTTGTAATTTTGATATATAGCTCAACTAGGCTGACTTGATTTATATTCTGTTTTTAGGTTGTTTATAACTTTTCTTGTTTCCAAGTAGGCTATTTAAAACATTTTCGATGACATAATATTGCTACTAGCAAAAAGTTTCATCTTTTTGGATTGCCCAATGAAGAAAAGTTACATCATTTTCATTCTTACCACATGATTTCTCACTTTGGATTGCCCAGTGATGAAAACAACAACTGAATCATATTGTCCTCGTATATGCAGTATGGTTTAGTGCATATTGCAGCTGGAGATTTGCTGAGGGCGGAAATTGCAGCAGGGACTGAAAATGGGAGGCGAGCTAAAGAATATATGGAGAATGGACAATTGGTACCCAACGAAATAGTTGTCATGGTAGGTTACCCTGACTTCTCTTTTTTGTAATAATAGAGTTCTCTGAATGTGATTAGTTGAATTTCTGTGCAAGTAGATGGTGAAGGAGCGGTTATCGCAACCAGATTCTGTTGAAAAGGGTTGGCTTTTGGACGGATATCCCAGAAGCTCATCCCAAGCAACTGGTCTTCATGAATTTGGTTTCCAGCCAGACCTTTTTGTTCTTCTCGAAGTGAGTTATTTATTTATTTATTTTTATTTTTTAAATACAATTGTTTCTTTGGTAATTAATTATCAATACTCTGGACCATGAGAACAAGATACAAACTAAAAGCCAAAAAGCAACTTAATTGTATTTTATCTGGGTTGGAGTTGAAATGTTTTTATAAACTCTGATATTTGTTGCTTTCACAACTTTGGGTTAGAACATAGCACTGTTGTTCAGAATTCTTTATCATGACCCTGATTTAGTTAGGCTACATATAATTAGGCGCGAGTGTGATTATTTTTTAAGCCTTGGGTTTAGCAATGTCACACTTTTTACAGGTTCCTGAGGAGATTCTTGTTGAGAGAGTTGTTGGTCGTAGGCTAGATCCTGTTTCCGGGAAGATATACCACTTGAAGTATGCTCCACCTGAAACTGAAGAAATTGCTGCGAGACTTACCCAGCGTTTTGATGACACGGAAGAAAAGGCATGCTTAAAGCATTCTAGTTGATGTTTTTCTTTGAAAGATATGCTTAAAGCATTCCAGCGATTTAATTAACGATATTTTCTTAATTAACAATCTAAATTCTTTTTGCATGCGTTATGTAGGTAAAGCTTCGCTTGCGCACTCATAATCAAAATGTGGAGTCCGTGCTTTCAATGTATGAAGATATAGTAGTTAAGGTATGTGATATGCTTTTATCTCTACCTGACATTTTCTTTTTTATGTGTAACTCTGCATCACCACCAATTGTTCTTGACGTGTATTTCAGTTAGAAATGCTTATGAAACTTCAGTAATAGAATTAGTGCATATGAAATTCAGACAGGATTTTGAGAATATTTGGGAACAACCAATATAGCAGAGAAATCTAGACTCGAGTTATAGTCACATTTATCCTCAAAGTCTCTTTTATTTTATCTATACAAATCCACAAAAAAAGACATAGCAGAGAACTCTCTGGATACCGTACCTAGTTTTCACCTCTTATACCAGGGCCAAATATGAAGGATATTATTCACTGACATCAGCGTAACTCAAACAATACCAAACAATGGAAATAACATATTCCAGTATTCCCTGTCAAAGGAGCAGAGTTCTACCATTAGGCGAAACTTCTTTTCCCTCGAGGTGTCATACAAAATTATATGTTTACTCAATAAGTAGTCATGCTAGAGAAAGGATCTTAATGTCACGAGTTGCTCACCTTGGTACAGGACTTTATAGTATTAGCAAGATAAATAATGAGGAGGGAAAAGAGAAGACTAAGAGTATTAAGTATTAAATATTTTTAGTCTTCCTAAGAGTATTTTTATTAAGTATTCTCAATAAGTAGTCATGCTAGAGAAAGGATCTTAATGTCACAAGTTGATCACCTTGGTACAGTACTTTATAGTATTAGCAAGATAAGTGACGAGGAGGGAAAAGATAAGACTAAGAGTATTAAGTATTAAATATTTTTAGGCTTCCTAAGAGTATTTATTATTAAATATTTTTTGTGTTATTATTTTTCCTAAGAGTATTTATTATTACATATTTTTTGTTATATTTTATTATATTAGGTTGTATCTTCTGGAGCTGCAATTCTAATAGATATTATTCCAATGTTGTTGTCCATATTTAATAGATTGCCTAGGCTTTTACTTGGTCGTTAAGCTTAGGGTTTTTATTTAGTCCTATATAAAGAGATGTAATCTATTATTATTATTCATTTATTGAATGATTGATTATTATTGATTTTGAGCCTTGTGCTTTGTGGCTTTTAACCTTATTATCTCTCCTCCTTATCCCTTTTATTCCTTCTTCCATCGTTGTCCCACATCATTTGGTATCAAAGCCAAACCTGGTGTGTAACATTTCATCGTCCTACTCAATTTTTCTGTCCTCCATCTTTAGTTTGCTAGAGAGTCAACAACAACATCTGAGTAGTCTCAAATCTTTCCAAAATTTATCATCATCCTCAATAAGAAAAAAACAAAGAAAGAAAAACCATCAACAGTCTGCCGCTGCATCACCGAATCCCTGTATAGTCACCACCCACTGTCACAAGATAGTCACCTCAACACAGGCCAAGGTAAAACAACCACTGAATCATCACAAGCCCAGCAACTACTTCCCAGATCTGCAATCCCAGCGTACCAAGAGAGAAGGGGAAAAAGAAAAAAAAAGTCTCAGATCTGTAGTGTAAAGCAGAAGGCCAGAAAAGTACTGGAAGAGGAAAAATAAAGAAAAAGAAGATAAGTTGTTTGTTGCTGCTCTTTTCATCGCAATCAGCTTCTGCCCCTTTCTCAATCTCTTGATGTGTTTGTGTATTGAATTGAGAAACAGAAGTGGAAAAGAAGAAGATTTGGGTTTTCCGTTAGTGATGCATAATTACACTTATGTACCCCCAAGTTAAAATCATTTTTAGTACCTAAACTTTCTTATTTTGTCAAAACAGTCCCTGAACTTTTCTGTTTTGACATAATTAATCCTTCAAGGTTTATTCTTTTTTATATCTACCCTCTTTAATCCGTTAGGTCCCTGTAGAGTCGGGAAAAAAGGTTGAAAAAAGTGAAGTGTTTAAAAAATGTCGTACATAGAAGCTCCAGAGTTTCTATGTACTCAAATTGCGAAACTTAAGCGTAGTATTTTTACCCAACACGACCAACTTAAAAGGTGTATTTCTTCATCTAGTTTTAGTTACGAGAAATTTTGCTCTAAACTAGAACAGGATGAAAGAAGCCTTGCATGTTTAAAGACATGTTATGACAAAGCGAAGCAGTATTATCATCTTTCCTATTTTTTTGAAGAACAAACATGTGTTCAACCTAATGTGGTTCATCACTGTGAAGCATTAACAGACAACCAAAGGTCCATATTTTTCTTACTTGAAAAGATTCAGGAAATTCTTCAAAAATTCAGTGAGGACGCAAATCGAAGAAAACATGAAATTAAAATTAAATCTGAATAGTTTGAAGACAAAGTTGAACTTGAAGAAAAACAACTTGTGAATAAAATTGAACCATTGAGGAGATCATCAACAACGTTGTTGACAAAGTTAGTGAAGCAGATGCTCTCGAAGAAGAAAAAGTCCCAAGAACATCTCAAGGTGGAACATGTTGACATTGTTTTTCAAGATGGTGCATTTGAGTCCTGTGACGCCCTCAAATCCGACTCCCTTCGAACCTCGGATTCGGTCCGCCACGATACTACTATCGTCAAACTATTTATATCTTTTATTCATAATTTAATGAATATAACTTTGCTTATTACAATTTAAAAAATAAATTCTTTCCATTTTCAGGATCTATGTAATGACCCCAAACTTTTATAAGTTTCAAATGCTGGTCAATTACCATTCCTGTTTTACATTACAGCGATGTTATAAAAATATGCGGAATAATTTAAACTTTTTCAATCTTCTTTAAAAATAAATCTTTTATTGATATCTTAACTTGAATCAATTACATATCCTTGAATCAAATTATGTTATGATTCAGTCTATTCGAATTACTGTATAAATTTTTACATCTCCATTCGAATTTCTCTATGTATCACATAATACAATTTAACATGTATTACACATTGTAAACTACTATTATGTACATCTTCTAGAACCTAAACATGGTTCAAGAGTATATATTTAAATAAACGAATCAATCTCTTTTGATACTATTGAAGTCTATCAATCAAGTAGCACGTAACTTTACCGTGAGTCCTTAACCTGCAAAAGTGGTTATTTGAAAGGGTGAACTCGACAGCCCAACAATTCTAACAGTTTTCATGCAGCACATAGCATATAATAGCATATTTCAATTCATGCATTCATAATCAATTAATATTTACTATGCATGCTACTTCTCATATAACAGGCATAGAGATTTACTTTACAAGCAAATCATCAAAGATCAACTTTCACATTTCATACATATCTCAAATACATTTCTTATATATATATCAACATTCTCATGACATAATATAGCTCAACTAACAGTTATCGAATTCATATAACAAATAGGAACTGAAAGGACTTGCCTGATTCGTAGTTTATCAACTACGACTTAACTGCGTAAATCTTATCTGCACTGCGTGTATTCCTACACAGTTATATAATCATGGATTCACGTCCATTAGTAACATATTTCATACGCTCTTAATATAATAATAAATATTACATCGTTTCCTAACTAGGTTTGTAAAACCTTCATTTCACTTTCTCATCATACCCTTAGAATAGTTAGATATGTATAATTATACCTCAACCATCCATACTTGACATCAAATAGGTTGTGGTCTATTTTCAAGTTCACATTCAAACTACGTAGCTCTATAATGATTTATTTCAATCAATAAAGCTTAACAACTTACTTTAAAAAGATTCGATGTTATAAGCTTTTAAACGATATATTGGTACTAATAAGCCTCAAATAGCATGCTCATATGTATCTATCTCATTTACATAGACATAACATAGTTCATACTTTTAAAACATGCTTAAATAACTTATGTCATGCTTGACTAGTTGAGTGCACATATCATTCATGTTCAAAGGCATATATAACTCTATCATGCTTGCTTATAAGGTCATAATGCAAGTAATACAATGCTCATCAAAGTTAGTTTCTAAAACTTTTAAATTTCTCTTTAAAACACATACTAAACCGAGCTTGACAACCTTTTATGTGCAATATATCTTGAAATTACATTCTTTGTCCATCCGCGCACATAACTAGGCCACAATCACATGTTTCCAAAGTCGACACTTAAAAGACACAAAGTTCGTCAAGTTTCATTTTCAAAACTTCAAGTTTTTCTTTCAAAACACTTTAAACCAAACTATATCAATCTAGTATATGTAAGGTAACTTTAAAACTACATGTCCGTTGATAAGCGTACATAGGGTTCAAGGTCAGAACTCAAAGGACACCAAATTCATCAACTTTCGTTTCTCAAAAACTTTAAGTTTTCTTTTAGAAAATCATGTTAAAACATTTCATTATGAGTAAAGAAATCTTAGCTATATGACATGTCTAATATCATGCATATTCATGTTACATCACTTAGAATAACATATTCTATAGTCGGGAGCACTATACTTGCGTATGTGCTCGTTCGACGCCCTCCGATCGCCTCCGAATACGTAACAGTCACAAAGATGACTATTTGGACCCTTCCTAAAGACCTCAAATTGAAAACCTTAAAGAACAAAAGTTGTAGTTCTATTCGTCCTCGTTCCGGATCATCTTGAATCACCTCAATCGGAGTTCGTATGAAAAAGTTATAGCTGTTTTAGTAAAACATATAAAACCAGTCATTGCAGAACACCCCCCCGCCAGGGCGGGGGTTTGGCCTTAAAAATAGCCCGCCGGGGCGGGCCTAGCTGCTGCAAGTCGAAAATTTGTTACCTGTTATGAACCATAATGCCAAAATTTCTTTCTAACCTTCATAATTTGAGTTATATATGTCCAAATTAGTCCGTTTTCGATTCTATGGATTCGTAATTCATAAAACTACAACATACCAAATATCCATCAACTAACATAAACATTAACTAACCCAAATATGAATTTACAACTCATGTTCATACTAATTGTTCATATTTTGACAATTTAGCGAATTCGTTCCTCAACCAATTTGGTTCGTTAAACTTTCAGTTGTTTTCGTTTCTAACTATATTAACAGTATCTAGCACAAGTTCATGGATTACAACAATACTTAGCCATCAATTTTTCTTTATACGAGTTTAAGAACTTACCCTAGTCAGACCATAGGCGTCCATTCGCTGAGGGGTTCAAAAACATTTTATATAATTATGAGTCACGAACGTACCATAAGTATGAGTTTTAAGAACTCGCAACTTATCCTTATATTCTAACTATAACCTATCTATCTGTTATACACATGAGAGAAGAATCACATTCTCAACAGGTATATAGCAAATAGCGCGTGTGACGCCCCCAAAATTCGGACACCCATATCTCGAATTCGGTGCATCACGTGTAACTACGAATATCCTACTAAATCATTAACAACAGAATTAATAGAATAATTTACATTGATATAATATAAATATTCGCGTCCAAGGTACCGTAACCATTACTACGACAATTCAGTGATTAACTTAAACATACTTAATCATTCTTGAATACATCATAACAATCATAACAATAATAATAATACTTCTAGTCTTAGGGACTGAGTTATTCTGTCGCCTTGCCCTTTCCCTTGTCCTGTCCTGAAGTACCGCCTTGCTCTGCCTTAACTGTAATGTTTTTAGGAAGCAAGAATGAGCAACAAGTTTGCCCTATTTAGGTTAGTATAGGTATTCATTAGCCAAACACACTTGATATACATATATAAACAACATGTACACATAACACATTTTTCTTTCTATCTATGTATACTGCTGCACCCATCAAAACTCATAGCTGTACACTAACATGCTCATACTTTTGAACACTGCTAGTTTATTCATAATCTTTCTTCTTCGTAGTTCCAAGAGGTTCATTGCTTTAAGTAGACCATAACATCTATTAATCTCACCGACCCTTTTCTACGCATGTTTGCAGGCATTAGATTTATTTTCCCGAAGTTAGTAAAATTCTCTACTTAGAACCCGTTCGTGTAATTATAGTTTATAGCAGTATAGGAATATTTATTAATCCATCCTTATATCAAGTTATGATGTTGTCTCCGAGTCCCAGGACATCTCGCCATGTCCGAAGCCGAAGACATCTGGCCATGTCCGAAGCCGAAGACATCTGGCCATGTCCGAAGCCGAAGACATCTGGCCATGTCCGAAGATATTACGACTTGTCCGAAGACAACACGCTTTGTCCTGAAGACATTACGACTTGTCCGAAGACAACACGCTTTGTCCGAAGACATCTCCGAAGTCAGCTCTTTTCGAGACTTCGGTCTACACTATTTCGACAAAGTCTAAGTTTGTTGGGTTAATTTTATTAAGACTTTACTATAAGCAAACAACCTAAGGGAATTTCTTAATAAATGGTCTAACACGACCGAACCCATCAACTGGTTCCTAAGTACGGTGCAGCTGCACCCCATGGAGTTCAGAAGCAGTGAACATGCTCTGTTTTGCAGAGTAGCCACAACTTGATTCTAGGCAATTATTAACGTATTCATGCACGAAAGTAAACTTTTCAAATACCCTATATCATGCTAATTCATCATACTTGACCTATTAATTTAGGAAAACCGAGAATCAAACAAGACTCAAGTTAAGAACGAAGTAGAAATTATACCTTCTCGAGCATTAACCTTGATATGTCACACACTGATTTGGTAATGCTTAGCAACTAAGAATTCTTTACTCAGATTTCTCCAACACTCTTATCACTATAACAGACTGCCATGGTGGCTTGTATTTAAAGAGAAAAGCATGGACTAGACACTTGCTTTACCCAATGTTGGGATTCATGGTGCAATAGAAATGAACAATGGTTACTTAAGGAGTTGTTTAACCACTCCATACCAGCCACTTAGCTAGCCCTGCATGCCTAGGATTAGCAGCTTAAAAGTTTGCGTAAAGAGAGTTTAGGCTACTGTTCCTTGTACTTGGTGACCCTTAATTTGGGACAAGAGAATAGATTTCAGACATAGACTAGGGGCTAGTCGGTCGGGCCCATTGCCTCACGCCATATGATTTAACCAACACCTTGTACCATTAGTTAACTATTATGTTAGGTTCCGAATTGGATTTTAAATGACCCAAGTTTATTGGGCTAACTCAAAAGTCTATCAATTAATTTATTGTGCTAGACTCCCAATTTATTATTTGGATTATAAACATGTAAATACGTAATTATTCCTCACTAATTCCATCATTGTGTCACACAAGACGTCTCATAAACCTTCCATAATTCTCCACATCTTATCAATTATTAAAAGTTAAATTTTAATTCAATTGAGTTACTCACCTCATGCCATGTAAGCATTTATAAAATAATTAATCACAGGCTCTATTTATAATTATTAATATTAAATCGTAAAATTTACGGTTATTACATCCTCTCCCCCTTATAAAAATTCCGTCCTCGGAATTGATACAAGGTTACACAAAAAGATGGGGATAGTCTCTCCTCATCCTATCTTCTAATTTCCATGTGGCCTCCTCGACATCGTGGTTTTGCCAAACAACCTTTACAGAAGATATAACTTTGTTTTTTAACGTTTATTCTTTCTTGTCTATTATCTGAACAGGAATTTCTTCATATGTCAGATTCTTCTCTACTTGAATGGGCTCATAGGAAATCACGTGTCTATAGTCAGACTTGTACGGACGTAGTACGAAAATGTGAAACACGTTGTGGATGTGTTCCAGTTCGGGTGGCAAAGCAACTTTGTATGCCACTTTTCCCACTCGCTTCAATATCTCGAATGGCCCTATGAACCTCAGACTCAATTTTCCTTTCTTTCCGAATCTGATCTTTCCCTTCCAAGGAGATACCTTCAAAAACACAAAACTACCGACTTCAAAGTCTCGCTTCTGACGATGCAAGTCGGCATACTTCTTTTGGCGATCTTGAGCTGCTACCAATTTGCCCCTTATTGTTGCTACCACGTCGGCCGTTTGCTGGACTAATTCTGGTCCCAAAAGTCGTCGTTCTCCGACTTCATCCCGACAAAATGGTGTTCTGCACTTTCTCCCGTAAAGAGCTTCATATGGCGGCATACCGATACTCGCATGATAGCTATTATTGTAAGCGAATTCTACTAATGGTAAATGATCGTCCCAATTTCCCTTGAAGTCCATCACGCAAGCTCTCAGCATGTCCTCCAACGTTTGTATGGTTCGTTCACTCTGTCTGTCAGTTTGAGGGTGATAACCATTACTTAATCTCAATTGAGTTCCCATTCGTTCCTGCAAACTTTTCTAGAATTTTTACGTGAAACGCGGATCTCGATCGGAGACAATCGACACTGGCACTCCATGTCGCGATACGATTTCCCTTACATATAAATTTGCTAACTGGTTCAAATTGAATCGAATCTTGATGGGTAGAAAATGAGCTGTCTTTGTTAGTCGGTCCACAATAACCCAAATGGCATCATAACCCTTCTGTGTAACCGGAAGTCCAACCACGAAGTCCATCGTAATGTGCTCCCATTTCCATTCTGGAATTTCCAGCGGTTGAAGTAGTCCACTTGGTCTCTGGTGTTTTGCTTTGACTCTTTGACAAGTAAGACATCTGCTAACACACTCTGCAACCTCTCTTTTCAAATTAGGCCACCAAAAATGGTGTTGAAGATCCTGGTACATTTTTGTGCCTCCTAGATGTACAGAATACGTTGTATTGTGTGCTTCGTGTAGGATTTTCTCTCTCAGTTTGATTACAGCTGGCACCCATACTCGACCCTCAAACCTCAATATACCGTCCTTGTCTACTTTGTACCTTTCTTCCTTATCTTCTACTATTCTCTTCTTTATCTTCTAACATTCTTCATCTTTCTCTTGTGCTTCCTTTATTCTATCCAATAACGTCGAGTGAGCTCTCATCATGAGTAATTTTCCTTCCGCTTCTTTTGGTTCCTCTACCTCTATTTCCAACTTTTTCATTTCTCTTATTAATTTCTCGAGTTGTCAATTTCAATAACTTCTCCCTTCCTTTTCTACTCAAAGCGTCGGCTACAACGTTTACTTTTCCCGGGTGATAAAGAATTTCACAGTCGTAATCCTTGATTAGTTCCAACCACCACCTTCGTCGCATGTTCAACTCCTTCTGTGTGAAGATATATTTCAGACTCTTGTGATCCGTATATATCTCACATTTTTCTCCATATAAATAGTGCCTCCAAATCTTCAATGCAAAGACTACCGCCGCTAACTCCAAGTCATGGGTAGGGTATCGTTTTTCGAAATCTTTCAACTGTCATGAGGCATATGCAATGACCTTGCTATGTTGCATTAGCACACAACCAAGTCCTCTATGCGATGCATCACTATACACAACAAATCCTCCCGTATCATCTGGTAATGATAATACAAGCGCCTCACTCTTTAATTCTTGGAAACTCTCCTCGCATTTGTCCGTCCGCACGAACTTCTCTGTCTTCCTTGTTAGATTGGTCAGCGGGGTTGCTATCTTAGAAAAATCTTGGATAAATCTTCGATAGTACCCAGCTAAACCTAAGAAACTCCTAACTTCTGTTGGTGTCTTCGGTTGTTCCCAGTTACTTACCGCTTCAACTTTTGCAGGATCCACGGAAATTCCATTTTGATCTATCACGTGTCCTAGAAATTGAACCCTTTCCATCCAAAATTCACATTTTGAAAATTTAGCGTATATCTTTTCTCTTCTCAATGCTTCCAATACCATCTTCAGGTGTTCGGCGTGCTCTTCTTTCGTCTTTGAATAAATCAAAATGTCATCGATAAATACTACTACGAACTTATCTAAGTATGGCTTGAAAACTCGGTTCATCAAGTCCATGAATGCTGCCGGGGCATTAGTTAACCCAAATGACATCACTAGAAATTCGAAATGTCCATAGCGAGTTCGAAACGCCGTCTTTTGTATGTCTTCCTCTCGCACTTTCAATTGATGATAACCCGTTTGTAAATCTATCTTGGAAAAATACTTCGCTCCCTTCAGTTGATCGAAAAGGTCGTTTATCCTTGGCAATGGATATCTATTCTTAATTGTCACTCAGTTCAACTCCCGATAATCGATACAGAGCCTCATCGATCCATCCTTTTTCTTTACAAACAACACTGGTGCTCCCCAAGAAGACACACTTGGCCGAATGTAACCCTTATCTAGTAACTCTTGCAATTGAATCATCAATTCCTTCATTTCTACTGGCGCCATTCGATATGGGGCTTTCGAAATTGGTGCGGTTCCCGGTGCTAAGTCTATTATGAATTCAATTTCTCTGTCTGGCGGAAGACCAGACAGTTCGTCTGGAAACACGTCTTGGAAATCTCTTACCACTGTTATATCTTTCATTTCTATTTTCTTTTGCTGAGTGTCCACTATATAGGCTAAATAACCTACACATCCTTTCCTTAACAATTTCTTAGCCTGCATCATCGTAAGGCAACACGATTGCTTGAGCGACGAGCTACCGTAAAACACTACCTTAGACCGATTTGAGGTCTGAAGGCTCACACTCTTCTTTTGACAATCGATTATCGCAGCGTGGCCGGATAACTAATCCATCCCTAATATCACATCAAACTCTCCCATTTTAATCGGAATTAAGTCTACGTTTAGTTTGTGACCTCTAATGTTTGCATAACAGTGTCGGTAGACAAACTCTATGGGAATTACTTCCTTATTCGCAATCTCTACGTTCAATGAGTTTTCTAAATGTTCAGGAGGTATGTTTAGTCGATTAGCAAATTCTTCAGACACAAATGAATAGGTAGCACCCGAATCAAATAATACATAAGCATTTATATTACTGATTGGGAGAATACCTGACACCACGTCCTTTGCAGTCACTGCGTCTTGGATAGTCATGTTAAAGGTTCGGGCAGTCGGTCGGTTGGATTGCGTTGGTCCGCCGATCATCAGTTTGCTGCCCCCTCCCTGTTGGCCGCTTCCTCCGTTGCTCCCCTTATTTGGGCATTCCTTGATTTGATGCTCAGTTGAGCCATACGCGAAACATCCCTTGATCTTTTTTGGCTTTGGACAGTTGGGCGAAATGTGCCCTTCTTGGCCGCAGTTGTAGCAGACGCTGCGCCCCTTCCAGCATTCCCCTTGATGGTTTTTCCCATATTTTGAGCAAGCTTCACTTCTTTTCTTAAACCCTCATTGATAACTTTCTGACTGGTTGATGTTTCGGTTGTTGGTATTGTTGTTGTTGTGGTTATCCCATTTCCTCTTTCCTAGTTAACTTCCACCACTGCTACTCCCTCCACGAGTTTCTCCCCCAGCACTCTTGTTCTTGTTCTCCTTGTTATATTGGCTCAATGCCTCGCTACCTCCCTCAGCAATTATCGCCTTCTCCAATAATGTGGCGAACGAGTCAATTTGAAGGACCGACACCTTGTTGAACAACCAAGGTTTTAGTTCAAGTTCGAAGCGTCGAGATTTCCTTTCTTCAGTGTCTACTTGATGTGTCGCGAATCGTGCGAGTTCATTGAACTTGGCCGCATACTGTGCCACTGTCATCTCCCCTTGTTTTAGTTCTAGAAACTTTACCTCCATCCTATTCTTCATGCTCTTCGGGAAGTAATTCTCGAAGAACAAAGTCTAAAACCTTTCCCAGGTTATAGTCCCTTCTCCCGCCCTCTGTTGATTTGCTTCCCACCAGTAGTTTGCTTCACCCCTCATCATATATGTAGCGAACACGGTTTTCTGGTCTTCACCCACACGAGCAATGACGAAGGCTTTTTCCATCTCCTTGATCCACGTTTGCGCTACAATAGGATCGGTAGTACCTATGAATTCTGGAGGTCCTACACTCTTAAAGTCCTTGAAGTTTGCGACTGGAGCTACTTGGGGAATGAGTGTTACTTGTTCATTTCTTCCCCTAAGAGCCTCCTCTAACAAATCTACAAGCCTCTGAATGGGATCTACTTGTCCTCTCTCATCATTAACCGACTCTTCCGGTGCAGTTAATCTACGTCTGGGTGGCATTTTTCTGCATCATAAAACTTCCATTTTTATTATCTAATTATATTTCTTAAACAATTTTCCATAAAAGGAATAAGATTTCAGAATACATTTCAGAACAAGATCATTTATATTCATATGCCAATTGTTACATTACATGATTATCTCCAGTATACTTCTATAAATGACACAACTTATCCCCTAATATCACAAAAGATGAGAACAACCATTAACATACTACCCCTCTAATATAACTCAAAAGTTTGGGGCTTACAACTATCTCACATTCTACATAAAAGACTGAAATTACAACAACAGATAATACACTACATACCGAACTACAACTAATAACTTTTAACGCCTAGACTTAACCTATCATTCCGCGCTCCACAGCGCTCTGGTACTCCCTCTGAGTAATGTGCACCACCAAATCTCGGCTTATGGTGTGCCGGGTCTATCCCTGCTCTGCCGGGTAGTGATTTAGCCCATCAATCAGTCTCTTCATGACCGTGCGCCCTGCATAGCCTATCCTATTCATCTTCCTCCTTTTACACCTCACTTCATCTTCTAGGTCGTTAGCCCTATCATTGGCCCCTTCCCACTTCTCTTCGAAATGAATCCTGTCCATTACCTCCATTTCTAACTGAGTACGGATAGCTTTCTTCTCTGTCCTTTCGCTCAACTCCCTCTGCTCCATCTCTTCCAACTTCCCTGCCAGTTCTACATTCCTAGCCAACGCCCTGTGAAACAAAGCCCCCATCTGGGTTCCTGCCTCCTTACGGTGAACAATCTCTACCTCCATCTCCCGCATCACTAACTTTCTCTGGTGGTCTTCGTTCCTCAGCTTTTGGAATTCGGACTCCCTGTCTCTAGCCTCAGCCTCTAACTCCTCAACTCTGCATCCTAACTCTAAAATCTGCTCCTCGTACTCCCCCAACATCCTATCCTCAAAAGTAGCCTCGTCGGAGTCCCCCATGGGCTCGTCCACCATACGCTCCTCCGTAGGCTCCTCCTCTGGATCAGATTCCTCGGGTATTGGCTCCATCTCCTCTTCCTCATCATCATCATCGATAGGGATTACAGTTGATATATGCTCCGCTATCAATGGTGCCTCATATACCATGTGTATGTCACACGGCTCCTCTTCTACTACTCGGCTAGGTCCTCTCATGTCAGTCATCCTACAATTACCAACACAAGACAAAACAAACAACAACTCCATTAGAATCATAAGTTCATTGTATAGAATGAAGTAATATTCTGTAACACGCTAAGTCCATCTCTATGAAAACTCTATATGAATTTCATCACTTTCTATCTTCCAAGTTCTCCTAAGTTATAATCTAAGGGCTCTCGCTCCTAAGGTTTATAACTATAGCTTTGATACCAACTTGTGACGCCCCCAAAATTCGGACACTCATATCTCGAATTCGGTGCATCACGTGTAACTACGAATATCCTACTAAATCATTAACAACGGGATTAATAGAATAATTTACATTGATATAATATAAATATTCGCGTCCCAAGGTACCGTAACCATTACTACGACAATTCAGTGATTAACTTAAACATACTTAATCATTCTTGAATACATCATAACAATCATAACAATAATAATAATACTTCTAGTCTTAGGGACTGAGTTATTCAGTCGCCTTGCCCTTTCCCTTGTCCTGTCCTGAAGTACCGCCTTGCTCTGCCTTAACTGTAATGTTTTTAGGAAGCAAGAATGAGCAACAAGTTTGCCCAGCAAGTAATATAGCCAGAAGAACAAGCAGTTATAACATTTAAAACTTTCAAGGATATAATAATAATTGGTAGTTCAAGGATATCGAGAAATATCAAGAGTATTCAATAGGTATCGCTATAGACTGAAGGATATCAACAACTTTCAGGATTTATTCATTTCGAGGTTCAATATGAATGAGCACTGAGCAGTCACTAAGGACTAAGAACTCTTACTAGAATTAACAATATTACACTGTAATCCAATATAAACGAGTACAACAAGTGATCAGCCTAAGTACCCTCTGTTATGCATAACATTTAATCATACTTATGTGCGCACGTCGGTTCCCCGACAATATATAATCTCCCCTTCTATGAGGGTTGTTCATCTCAGTAGATTTACGATAGTCCGCACCAAGTCAATCGGTTTGGATAGCTTTTTAACACATAATAATAGTCTAGTCGAATTAAAGGCTTAGACAATTTTTCATCATGCATTTAAGAACGATGAGTCCAATGCTTGCAACAACGTCAAGGTATACAAATGATTTTCGAATAGAAACAGATATTTGCTTGATAAAAATATGATTGATATGACAACAATTCAAATGCGTACAGTGTGAGAATTAAGGAACTTGCAATACAATAATAATAATGTTCGGATACTTACTCAATGTAAATTTGAGTGAGGTTAGGGAACTTACAAATAATATAAGGACGGGTTTAAGGAAACTTGCTCAATATAAAAGAGAGTTAGTTAGGGAACTTGCAAATAATATAAAGACGGGTTTAAGGAAACATGCTCAATATAAAAGAGAGTAAGTTAGGGAACTTGCAAATAATATAAGGACGGGTTTAAGGAAACTTGCTCAATATAAAAGAGAGTAAGTTAGGGAACTTGCCTTTAGCGTTGATTGTTACTATAGCGAAAATCACCTCAATGAATTATGTTTGTCCTATTTAGGTAAGTATAGGTATTCATTAGCCAAACACACTTGATATACATATATAAACAACATGTACACATAGCACATTTTTTTCTCTATCTATGTATACTGCTGCACCCATCAAAACTCATAGCTGTACACTAACATGCTCATACTTTTGACCACTGCTAGTTTATTCATAATCTTTCTTCTTCGTAGTTCCAAGAGGTTCATTGCTTTAAGTAGACCATAACATCTATCAATCCCACCGACCCTTTTCTACGCATTTTGCAGGCATTAGATTTATTTTCCCGAAGTTAGTAAAATTCTTTACTTAGAACTCGTTCGTGTAATAATAGTTTATAGCAGTATAGTAATATTTATTAATCCATCCTTATATCAAGTTATGATGTTGTCTCCGAGTCCCAGGACATCTCGCCATGTCCGAAGCAGAAGACATCTGGCCATGTCCGAAGATATTACGACTTGTCCAAAGACAACACGCTTCGTCCGAAGACATTACGACTTGTCCGAAGACAACACGCTTCGTCCGAAGACATTACGACTTGTCCGAAGACAACACGCTTCGTCCGAAGATATTACGACTTGTCCGAAGACAACACGCTTTGGCCGAAGACATTACGACTTGTCCGAAGACAACACGCTTTGTCCGAAGACATCTCCGAAGTCGGCTCTTTCCGAGACTTCGGTCTACACTATTTCGACAAAGTCTAAGTTTGTTGGGTTAATTTCATTAAGACTTTACTATATGCATACAACCTAAGGGAATTTCTTAATACATGGTCTAACACGATCGAACCCATCAGCTGGTTCCTAAGTACGGTGCAGCTACACCCCATGGAGTTTAGAAGCAGTGAATATGCTCTGTTTTGCAGAGTAGCCACAACTTGATTCCAGGCAATTATTAACGTATTCATGCACGAAAGTAAACTTTCCAAACACCCTATATCATGCTAATTCATCATACTTGTCCTATTAATTTAGGAAAACCGAGAATCAAACAAGACTCAAGTTAAGAACGAAGTAGAAATTATACCTTCTCGAGCTTTAACCTTGATATCTCACACACTTATTTGGTAATGCTTAGCAACTAAGAATTCTTTACTCAGATTTCTCCAACACTCTTATCACTATAACAGACTGCCATGGTGACTTGTATTTAAAGAGAAAATCATGGACTAAACACTTGCTTTACCCAATGTTGGGATTCATGGTGCAATAGAAATGAACAATGGTTACTTAAGGAGTTGTTTAACCACTCCATACCAGCCACTTAGCTAGCCCTGCATGCCTAGGATTAGCAGCTTAAAAGTTTGCGTAAAGAGAGTTTAGACTACTGTTCCTTGTACTCGGTGACCCTTAATTTGGGACAAGAGAATAGATTTCAGACAGACTAGGGGCTAGTCGGTCGGGCCCATTGCCTCACGCCATATGATTTAACCAACACCTTGTACCATCAGTTAACTATTATGTTAGGTCCCGAATTGGATTTTAAATGACCCAAGTTTATTGGGCTAACTCAAAAGTCCATCAATTAATTTATTGGGCTAGACTCCCAATTTATTATTTGGATTATAAACATGTAAATACTTAATTATTCCTCACTAATTCCATCATTGCGTCACACAAGACGTCTCATAAACCTTCCATAATTCTCCACATCTTATCAATTATTAAAAGTTAAATTTTAATTCAATTGAGTTACTCACCTCATGCCATGTAAGCATTTATAAAATAATTAATCACAGGCTCTATTTATAATTATTAATATTAAATCGTAAAATTTACTGTTATTACAGCGCGACAGACATTTCAATGATTATCAGTTCCAGAAACTATGTGGTTTTTACACCAAGTACAATTCTCCGCCCATAACAAGGAATCATACAACTCAGCTGCTGACATGGGTTCTCAATTGAAATCCCACCTAATTCTATCTCACACTTAACTTGCTCTTTGCTCGATACGAATTCTTCGTATCTCATCATATACAACTCCTCATGAGTTCATATCGTACCATTTCATAGTACATTCACTTATAGCATCAAGCTATACACACTTAGTCGTTACAGACTATTTATCACTTCATAGCTTAATCTGATCATGTCGTGATCATCAATTTACCTTAGGGTTCTTTCCCTATTATCAACAAAACTGCACTCGAGTTCATTCTTCTTGTCTTTTGTCATATAAACACCATCTTAACATTTTTATTACCGGAGTTAGGAAACTCTTGAATTCTCATTCTCTAGATACTTCAAGATTCTTCTTTGAATCTTCACTTATATATAATTTAATCTTTATCTTTCTCTCTCAGGTTATAGCCTAAGGTACACTTACCTAAAGTTTATAACCTACAGTTTTGATACCAACCTGTGACGCCCTCAAATCCGACTCCCTTCGAACCTCGGATTCGGTCCGCCACGATACTACTATCGTCAAACTATTTATATCTTTTATTCATAATTTAATGAATATAACTTTGCTTATTACAATTTAGAATATAAATTCTTTCCATTTCCAGGATCTATGTAATGACCCCAAACTTTTATAAGTTTCAAATACTGGTCAATTACCATTCCTGTTTTACATCACATCGATGTTATAAAAATATGCGGAATAATTTAAACTTTTTCAATCTTCTTTGAAAATAAATCTTTTATTGATATCTTAACTTGAATTAATTACATATCCTTGAATCAAATTATGTTATGATTCAGTCTATTCGAATTACTGTATAAATATTTACATCTCCATTCGAATTTCTCTATGTATTGCATAATACAACTTAACATGTATTACACATTGTAAACTACTATTATGTACATCTCTTAGAACCTAAACATGGTTCAAGAGTATATATTTAAATAAACGAATCAATCTCTTTTGATACCGTTGAAGTCTATCAATCAAGTAGCACGTAACTTTACCGTGAGTCCTTGACTTGCAAAAGTGGTTATTTGCAAGGGTGAGCTCGACAGTCTAGCAATTCTAACAATTTTCATGCAGCACATAGCGTATAATAGCATATTCAGTTCATGCATTCATAATCAATTAATATTTACTATGCATGCTACTTCTCATATAACAGGCATAGAGATTTACTTCACAAGCATATCATCAAAGATCAACTTTCACATTTCATACATATCTCAAATGCATTTCATATATATATATATATATATATATCAACATTCTCATGGCATAATATAGCTCAACTAACAGTTATCGAATTCATATAACAAATAGGAACGGAAAGACTTGCCTGATTCGTAGTTTATCAACTACGACTTAACTGCGTAAATCTTATCTGCACTGCGTGTATTCCTACACAGTTATATAATTATGGATTCACGTTCATTAGTAACATATTTCATACGCTCTTAATATAATAATAAATATTACATCGTTTCCTAACTAGGTTTGTAAAACCTTCATTTCACTTTCTCATCATACTCTTAGAATAGCTAGGTATGTATAATTATACCTTAACCATCCATACTTGACATCAAATAGGTTGTGGTCTATTTTCAAGTTCACATTCAAACTACGTAGCTCCATAATGATTTATTTCAATCAATAAAGCTTAACAACTTACTTTAACAAGATTCGATGTTGTAAGCTTTTAAACGATATATTGGTACTAATAAGCCTCTAATAGCATGCTCATATGTATCTATCTCATTTACATAGACATAACATAGTTGATACTTTTAAAACATGCTTAAATAACTTATGTCGTGCTTGACTAGTTGAGTGCACACATCATTCATGTTCAAAGGCATATACAACTCTATCATGCTTGCTTATAAGGTCATAATGCAAGTAATACAATGCTCATCAAAGTTAGTTTCTAAAACTTTTAAATTTCTCTTTAAAACACATACTAAACCGAGTTTGACAACCTTTTTTCTGCAATATATCTTGAAATTACATTCTTTGTCCATCCGCGCACATAACTAGGCCACAATCACATGTTTCCAAAGTCGACACTTAAAAGACACAAAGTTCGTCAAGTTTCAGTTTTCAAAACTTTAAGTTTTTCTTTCAAAACACTTTAAACCAACCTATATTAATCTAGTATATGCAAGGTAACTTTAAAACTACATGTCCGTTGATAAACGTACATAGGGTCCAAGGTCAGAACTCAAAGGACACCAAATTCATCAACTTCTGTTTCTCAAAAACTTTAAGTTTTCTTTTTGAAAATCATGTTAAAGCATTTCATTATGAGTAAAGAAATCTTAGTATGACATGTCTAATATCATGCATATTCATGTTACATCACTTAGAATAACATATTCCATCGTCAGGAGCACTATACTTGCGTATGTGCTCGTTCGACGCCCTCCGATCGCCTCTGAATACGTAACAGTCACAAAGATGACTATTTGGACCCTTCCTAAAGACCTCAAATTGAAAACCTTAAAGAACAAAAGTTGTAGTTCTATTCGTTCTCGTTCCGGATCATCTTGAATCACGTCAATCGGAGTTCGTATGAAAAAGTTATGGCCGTTTTAGTAAAACATATAAAACCAGTCATTGCAGAACAGGCCCCCACCCCCCCCTGCCGGGGCGGGGGTTTGGCCTTAAAAATAGCCCGCCGGGGCGGGCCTAACTGCTGCAAGTCGAAAATTTGTTCCCTGTTATGAACCATAATGCCAAAATTTCTTTCCAACCTTCATAATTTGAGTTATATATGTCCAAATTAGTCCGTTTTCGATTCTATGGATTCGTAATTCATAAAACTACAACATACCAAATACCCATCAACTAGCATAAACATTAACTAACCCAAATATGAATTTACAACTCATGTTCATACTAATTGTTCATATTTTGACAATTTAGCGAATTCGTTCACTACGAATTCGTTCCTCAACCAATTTGGTTCGTTAAACTTTCGTTGTTTTCATTTCTAACTATATTAACAGTATCTAGCACAAGTTCATGGACTACAACAATCCTTAGCCATCAATTTTGTGACTCAAAAGTGACTTTTTCATGACATTTCTAGTAATTGAAAACTTAGGAAATCAAAATCATATATAAAGAATCATTACGTCTTGAAGCTTAATTGAATTCCATCAACACTCTAATTATGCTCCTACTATGGCTTAGCAACTTGAAACTCCCCACATAGAATTCTCAGACAACACTTAGCAATTCTCAGCAACTTAAACAAATGGGAAACTGAAGGAGAAGGTGTTCAATTTATAGACAATTCATTGACCATGCTAAGCCATCATCCAAAGAATTAAACCAAGAGATGGAAGGAGTACCCATTGGGAAATCAAGAGTTGGTGCAATAGTGGTCAACCACTCCCATCACCCACACCCTTCTTCATCATGGCTAGCTACTGGGAAGTTTGAGAGATGAAGGGGATAGGTAGCCTTAGGCCAATGACCCTTCACGTGTGGAAGAAGAGTGTGACTCACAAAATGGGACAATTCTACTCTCAGCATTTGATAGATGAATAATGCAACATTCTATATGTTTAATACACATATATGTATACTTAGGTTTTAAATTCAATTGGGTGCATACATGGATTTAAATGATATAGGATATTATGTTAGCAATTTAGGTGTATAAATATAATTCATGTACATTAGTCCACATAATTTAATCTTTTAAACATATGTAGACTTAATTCCATTGAACACTAATAATTTAATATCTCCTTTTTGCTATTAATCACCCATTGATATAGAAATAAATATTTTAATAATACATCTTTATTTACTCTTATACTTTAGAGTACACATATAATTGTCTCATCACATACGATGAGATGACAAAACTTACGTAACTCAATTTTATGATTTAATTACTTTCACCATATGATTTTTGTATATCATTAATTCCAATTAAAAGTCACACTTCATGTAATCTTAGCCACATGTACTATATACTACTACTGCTCACATTTTCCATATTACGCATAGTAATATTATTAATATTTTAATTGGGCTAAATATCATTCAGTTGGGTACTTTCAACCCATTATCACATTTTAATATCACAACGATTAATTAATCATTTCATTTTCTTCATGTAAATCACATATATTAATTCACCATTTTACTTAGGTGAATTAGTCCCTTCATTTAATTTACTATCACGCCACTACCACACAAGGCTTTAGTACTCAAATTATATTATCCCATAATATAATTTTCAACTTAATCTAGGTCAACTAATATTTATTCTTGTTTAGTTAATTTCCATAACTAACTCTAATACGATTCATGCTTTGCTATCTCAATCCATTATGGACACTATAAATATAAAATATGACCCATATGATAACATATTAGCTACTAAAATACAATTCCTATGGTTCGGATTACACAACTCCCCAGATTACACAAATTTATCATGAACTATCTACAGACCGGCGCGGGCGCGCTGGTCTTAGGCTTGAGAGTGGCGCGGTCGCGCCACCTTAAGTTAGGACGCAGACATGTCATGCTTCAACAGAAACAGAACTTAACTCGCAAATCCTTTAACATGCTCCATACATGCTATCTCATTATACTAACCAAAATAAATCTCCAATGACTACATTCTTCAATAATTTAGAGATTAAACTTCAAGTTTAAACTCTTCTTTCTTTAATCTATACATTTAACCAAATCCCAATATCAGTCAATAAATCTCTAATCAATATTTATCTAAAGATATATCGACTTTCTTCTCTCGTTAACAACATTCATATATACAAATCTAAACCTAGCACACACAGTCTTTAATAGTATTCAATATAGTACACTGAGTGGTTTCCTACAAACAACCAACAAATTAGTTTCCGTCTCGTCTACACTGCTTTCACATTGAGTTAGATCGGTTACTAATTCGTATATACCTCCGCTCTCTGAAGGAATCGTTTATCACAGCTCCTATACATCCACTTTTAAAAGGTACGGTTGCACTACCTTAGACTTGATACTTACTCATACAATACTCAAGAAATCGGTGGTTATCAAAGATATTTAATGTCACCAACTTACTATGATAAAATAATTTCACATAAATCATTTAATATCGATAGATAAATTTCTATCCATCTTCTTTACTTCAAATAACTCATCTCAATAAATAACAAATATATAATAATAATATATTCATTAAACACAGAAATCATGTATTGCATAGTTTATATTACCCCATGCAACACCATACCACATACCTTACATCACATATATATATATTCTTATTTGAACCCTTCACATGCCTTAAGAATTTTATTTACTAAATTCTTATTTTAATATTTTCTAAAAATTCGGGTTCTTACAAGTCCTAAGGTGTCGTAAATTCCTTTATGATCTCAATTTTGTTTGAAGACTTTTTTCATGAAAGCAGAACATGGATTTCTCAATCAATCTTTGTTTGAGTACATCTTGCCTATACTGGATTCTCATTCTTCACTACTTCAAGATTCGAGGACGAGTTTTCTCCAATTGAGTATAAAATGATGGGGAGAGAAGGAGAAGACTGAGAGCATTTATTATTAAGATTTAATGACCTAAAAAACCATTTAACTTTTGGTTTGTTTTCATTTAGACCGATGAGGAATATTTATTAGCACCTATACCCATAACATTAAGAAAAGGGTTCTAAGAATGGCCAAAATTAACATGTCTTCTAATCGTAGTTAACTAATGCTGATATGTCATGTGATTTGGCATATGAAGTGAAATTTAAATTATTATTAAGACGTACTAATTTTAAAAAAATGCATACAAACAAAATAAATTTTGATAGTAATCTGCACCATTCATACCCAACACTGTCTCTCCGCCACCATATTTCCATCACAACCCATCTTCTCCGCCATCAAATTTCCACCACAATCCATCTTCTAGACTTGGAAGAACAGGGCCAATCCCGTTGGTCGGCCTGTTAAAAGTTGGGAAGCGAGATTATATGTTTTATCCCAAAAAAAACCTTCTTTTCCTGCTAATATTTGGTAATGGGTTGAAGATGATGGCTACTCATGGTATAAGTTTTGTTTTATTTTTTTAATCGGTATTTTTAAATTGATTTTTTGTTAAGAAATTTAAGATGTTTGTTTTAATTGGTGTTTCGTGTTTTTGTTGGTGTTTTTACTTTTTTTATTTGATCTTTCGTATCTTAAATCGTTGTTTATGCCCTAATTATGTATGTTTTTTAATTATCTGTTTTAATTTACTTTTTATTATTTCAGCAAAAAAATATTTATATTCATATGCCAAATTATATGACACCTCAACATTAATTAACCATGGCTTAAGTCATCCTTGTAACCTTTTTAGTTATATTATGGGTATGTGTTAAAAAAATTTCTCATTGGTTTAATTGAAAATAAACCAAAAGTTGGATGTTCTTTTTGGCCATTAAGTCTATTACTCCCTCCTAGTTGACTTTTTGCGCATGTTAAGCAAGAGAATAAAGTGACAAAATTGCCAATATTTAAAACTAAAGTTATCTAAAAACTTTTCATTGGAATCGATTCCATTAAAGCATTTAATACTACTTTCAACTGTTAATAATTTGAATTCCTTCAAAAAGTCATTATAACTTATCTAATTGCATAGTTTTTTTTACATGACAAATAATACTTCATAAATATGCATAGAGAATAGAAATATAGAACAATTAATACCAAGTGTATTATAGGAATTTTTATTGTAATAAACAAATTATTTAAAGCAAGTGAGTTTAATTTTATTTTATTTAATTTTATTTTATTAGGTAGAATATTCTAGAGCTTTAAATTATGGTAGATATTATTAGGATTTTGCTTTCATAGTTAATTAGATTGTTTTACTTGGTCATTAAGCTTAGGATACTATTAGGATTTTGTTTCCAAATTTAATTAGTTTGCCTAAGATTTTACTTGTTCATTAAGTTTAGCTTTACATGTAGTCCTGTATAAAAAGATGTATCTATCATTATGATTCATATATTGAATGATTGATTATTATTGATTTTAAGCCTTTGTGCTTTGTGGCTTTTAGCCTTATTATCTCTCCTTTTTATCTCCTTTGTTCCTTCTCCCATGCAACAGAAACATAAAATAAGTAGGCAGCTTGATGCACTAAATCAAGACGAGTCTTCAAGTCATCAAAATATCTTTTCTGGTCTCCTGCTAGCGTCCCTTCAAAATCATTCCATTGATGTATACAAAAGAGGATCATGATAAGAATGACCTAAATTTTGCTATCTTATAACCCAATATCTCTATAGTTAGACTTGGGCTCCAGTATGGAAGTAGGCCTACATTTGTGTTAGAAAATGGCCAAATGGGAGGTTTCAAGTCATGGCCAGGTACTTTATTTTTATTTTTTGGTGCAACCATGGTTAGGTACATACTACTTCATGAAGTCTAACTTCTTTTGGGAATACTATTTATAATCCCAAATTCCAATAGTTATCTTTTGGTGTCTTGTGTGGATTTATGGAAGTAGGCTGATATTTATATTGGAAAATATTTCCACGGGCAGTATTTATTGTTCCTTGCACTCTAATTATTTTGTTAGGGTTACCATTTAATTCAAAATTCCAATAGTAAGCTCACGGTGTATAGTTCAGATGGATTGATATTAGAAAATGGGAGGTTTCCATGTCCATGGCCTTGTAGTTGCTACTTGAATTGTAATTACTTCTTAGGATACCATTTATGCACAAACAGAAAGCTACATTCTTTTCTTGTTATTGTTATTGTTTTTCATCTTCTTGTCTTGCGTTGTTTTCCACTCAGTCTCACTTTTCCTCACTCTCTCCCTCGGACTCACTCTCGCACCCTCGCACTCTCGCACCCTCGCACATACATGTGCGCCCACGCATTCACAGTCACATGGATGGAAATTGTGCAAGTGGAGGTTTTTAATTTTTCTTTAATATTCCCCATCTTACATCAATTATATTTTGATCCACCCTCCTTTTATAAGAAAAAAAGTTAATTTTAACCCCTTGGGGCTTTATATATTAATGTAGGACAAGGCGGAAAGAAAAAATTGTTAGTATATTGCAAGCGAGTTGGAGTGCCACATCGGATAAATAGTGAAAAGAGTGAAGGATTAATATATATGAATGGGCCCAAGACCTAATGACTTAAGCTTTTGGGTTAAGTTAGGTTCCAAACATGCATGTTAGTGCCTTGTGTACGCGCACGCAATGCCCGGGCTCTCTGATTCTTCCCCAATAGTGGTATTGGAGCTTGGTTATTTTTGTGGTTTTCTTGTGTAAATTAAATGGAGGATTGGACTACAGGTTGCATGATTAATCTCAAGGGTACAAATTATGCAATTTGGAAGCCAAGAGATTTGCTTTACTGAAAGGATTTGTACGAGCCACTTGAGAACGATGAAGTTAAGCCCACAAACAAGAGTGACGCGTAGTGGAACAAGATGAATAGGAAGACTATTGGTCTGATCAGATCGTGGATTGATGTGTTTCATCATGTTTCCACGGAAACTAAAACTTATTCTCTCTGGCAGAAATTGGAGTCCATGTATGAAAGGAAGACGACACAAAATAAAGCTTTTTTGAATATGAAGCTTGTGAATTCTAAGTTCAAGGATGGAAACTCTGTTGCAGAACACTCGAGTGATTTTCAGAGTTTGATAAATTAGTTCAGTACAATGAATATGGTCATTAACGATGAGATGCAGGCTTTGTTGTTGTTGAGCTCTTTGCTTGATAGCTGGGAGATGCTGGTTGTATCGCTGAGTAACTCCGCTCCTAATGGCAAGCTGACTATGGATACAGTCAATGATAGTTTGTTTATTGAGGAACAAAGGCGAAGAGATACTGTAGTGACTAGTGCTGAGTCACAAGTTTTTATCACACAGAGTAGGGGCAGAAACAGAGAGAAACTCTCCTGAAGATGAGATCGAAGAGATGTACGACGAGAGTACATATTTCACTGCCAGAAGTCGGGCCACATAAGGCGAGAGTACATATTTTTAAAGAATGAACAATCTAAGGAAAAAGATGAGGATAAAAATTCGATTGTGTATCTATCCGATGTTGATGTAGCTATTGTTTGCGATGATAAACTCAAGTGCCAGGTTAATGATTGGATTATTGATTCGGGTGCTTTGTTCCGTGCTACTTCTCATAGTGAAATCTTCACATCCTACACTAGTGATTTTGGTTATGTACGGATGGGAAACGGAAGTGCATACAAGGTTATAGGCATTGGAGATATTTGTTTGGAGACTAACAGTGGTTGCAGGTTGATATTGAGAGAAGTCAGACATGTTACAGATATTTGTCTTAATTTGATCTCTATTGGTAAGCTTGATGAGAATGGTTATAAAAGTTACTTTGGTGAAGGTTAGTGGAAGCTCACTAAAGGATCTCTAGTGGTGACTAGAGATAATAAGGTAGACACTCTTTTCACGATGCGGGCGCATGTGAGAGGTGTTGAAGATGGGGGAGTTAGGCGAAAAAAGGTGTGGTACAAAGCCGTGCGAGATTGGAGAAAAGCCTTTCATGAGAACCACGAGAGGAAAACTCTTCTTCGCTTTAAATGGGTACCAAAAGTGAAAGAAAGAAAGTGATAACTCGCAGCCAGGGTACAAAGCGGTTGTGAATGAATTTGGCAAGCAAAAATGTGTCAAGTTTGAGTTAGATCCTTCCATTGAGAAGATTCATGCCAATGAGACAAAGCCAATGAGACAAAACTGGACATGAAGAAAGTTGAAAGTTCCAAGAAATTTGAGTTGAGCCAAGATTTTGTTGGAATTAACTCCGAGTGAGGAGTTGTGGTTTGTGATTCCTCCTCATAGGTTCGGAGGGGGAGATTGTTGAGTTTGGGTCCTCGTACATGAAAGGAATCCAAGTTGAAAAATGATTTATTTGTTAGATTGGTTGGTGACTAAGACAAGGAGATGTGATCCCTAATTTGATTAGGAAAATAAATTGTTTCTAATCCATAATAGGAATGGATTAGGAAGAGTACTATTTGCTATGTGGGAGTCTTATTTTACATATGAGAGAAGCTTGGTAGCAAGAAGGTATCAAAAGAATAAATTAAGAGAATTACAGTTTGTTGTTCGTAGATATCCGCTGTCATCTCCGTTCAATTTAAAGCTTGAAGACTTTATTGCTTGGGGTGTTTTGGGTGGTGAAGTTAATTTGTATTCTCTTAATTTAGTGTAACCTCAAGTTTTAGGGCAGAAAACTTGTGAGGATTATTGCAAGCCCATTATTAGTAATATAGTGGAGATTCGGAGTTCGTCTTGTGATTTTTCCCTTTAAGGGTTTTCCACGTTAAATATTGTGTCTTGTTTGTCGATGGTTATTTGTTATTTTCGTTCTCATAATTGGATTTGTTGATTTCATATTTAATTGCACAAAGACGAAAAAGTAATTCCTGGGATAGAGATTATTTTAGGCGTACTTTTCCCAAAAAACAAAATAATGCGATGGTGGTTTCGGAATTAAAAAAATCCCGGACAACCTCTTCAAAAGACACGCGATGGTGGTGAATTCTCGATGAAGGGTTGGTGTTTCCCTTAAGATGCTCTCGATGATGATGTTGGATTCTTGATGGGTTAGCCAAGAATTAGTTCTAAGAGTGGTTAGCCGAGAATTGGTGATCCACGATGATTGAAGAGAAGATGTTCAATTTTTGATGGAAGTTGACTCTCAATGAAGAAGACCCAGAATAGTTAGCCAAGAATTGGGGTGTGGTGATTAAAGAGAAGTGTGTTTAAGTGAGGGGGAGCTCTTGATGTAATGAAACTCACTTGTGAGGGGGAGATTGTTAGGATATCACAAGTGCGTTGGAGTCCCATATCGGATAAATAATGAAAGAGTGAAGGATTAATATACATGAATGGGTCTAAGACTTGATGACTTAAGCTTTTGGGTTAAGTTGGGTTCCAAACATGTATGTTAATGCCTTGTGTATGCGCACGCTATGTGTGGGCTCTCCGATTCTTCCCCAACAAAAATAAGAGTACCTATATCCGAGAATTGACAAAGAAAATACACACAAAAGCACAAATCTTTAATCTCAAATATGTATATTCAATAATCTGAAAATAAATAAAGATTGCAACTCTTTATATAGGAACTCTACGACCTAGCACCCAAGTAAAGAATCTTAACATAAAATAATAATAATCTTCTAATTAGAGCATTAACAACAATTTCCCTAATCAACTCTCTATCCCCAATTTTAAAGAATACATCAATAAATTATTATCCAACAACTTCCTTATCCTTATTTGACTCTCTATTCTATTCTCTATATAGGATTTTACTCCCCAGTATGAGGGAGTCAAAAGACCGTTCTCTATATATACAAAATGACATTTCACACCCTAATTAACGTGGATAACTCATCAATCATACACATCTTGACATTTTTTTATTACTTTATTTTCAAATTATAAACTTAATATTGACTTATTTTTTAAAAATTAATTTCAAACGCATTCAAATTTAAAATTGATATAAATTTATTTAATTTATATGTCAATATAATTATAAATATTATAAAAGTACAATTAATTATAATATTTATTATTTTCAAATTTTAAATGTATCATATTAAATTTAAATTTAAAAATATCACAAATTAACTTTTTTAAAAGTTAATATTGATACATTTGCAACTACAATCCATTCAATATTCACTCCATAAATTACTTAAAATTTAAAATAAAATAAAAATTATTTTAAAGTGGAATATAATTGATAAATTATACTCTCTTTTATAAATTATAAGATTATTATTAATTTGATGTTTTGACTGTTGAAACTTTTAAATTGTAACTTTTAAATTTTATTATTGAAGGAAACAATATAAGGAATCTGTTGGGTACATAATGAAAAAATTGAATCTCTATTTTGCATAATGGCCCAATAACACTACAGAGTAGGGATAAACATAAGGAAACTGTCGTGAATGCTCTTAAAATCTACTCAATATCCTAATTTAAATCAACTAGTATAATTAAAAACTCTAATTCAAAAAGGAAACAATTCCTAGTCATAGTTCTCAAATCGTGAATCATATCGTTTTTCGAAAACACCCATGTCGTGTTTCTTTTACCATATTGTGAATATATGAAAAATGTTGTAATATATATATATATATATATATATATATATATTTAAACATATAAAACACAGTTTATTGGACAATCAAATATATTAGCTTGACTATATATAAAAGTAATTAAGGAAAAATATTATTATAACCCACAAATAAATTTTAAAGTTAAATAGCTCTCACACTCACACTCTCACACTCTCTCACTCTCTCTCTCCATCACACACACACACACACACATACGTGCGTGCCCACACATTCATAGTCACATGGATGAAAATTGTGAAGCAAGTGGAGGTTTTTAATTTTTCTTTAATATTCCCTATTTTACTTCAGTTATATTTTGATCCACCCTCCTTTTATAAGATTTTTTTTATATATTAATGTACGACAAGGGGGAAAAAAGGAATAAGAGTACCTATCTCCGAGATTCGGCAAAAAAAATACACACAAAGCACAAATCTTTAATCTCTAATATGTATATTCAATAATCTGAAAATAAATAAAGATTACAACTTTTTATAAAGGAACTCAACGACTTAGCACCCAAGTAAAGAATCCTAACATAAAAAAGAAATAATCTTCTAATTAGAATCTACCTAATATCCTAATTTAAATCAACTAGTATAATTAAAAACCCTAATTCAAAAAGGAAACAATTCCTAGTCATAGTTCTCAAATCGTGAATCACAGTGTATCGAAAACGTCCATGTCGTGTTTCGTTTACCATATTGTGAATATATGAAAAATATGGTAATATATATTTAAACATATAAAGCAGTTTATTGGACAATTAAACATATTAGCTTGACTATGTATAAAAGTATTTAAGTATAAATATTATTATAACCTACAAATAAATTTTAATGTTAAATAGCTCTCACACTCTCGCTCTCTCACTCTCACACTCACACTCACACTCACACTCACACTCGCACTCGCACTCGCACTCGCACTCTCACACTCTCACTCTCACACAAAGTCACATGGACGGAAATTGTTAAGTAAGTGGAGATTTTTAATTTTTCTTTAATATTCCCCATCTTACTTCAATTATATTTTGATCCATCCTCCTTTTATAAGATTTTTTTTTAATTCTAACTACTTGGGGCTTTATATATTAATGTAAGTCAAGGTGTAAAGAAGGAATAAGAGTACTTATCTCCGAGAATTGACAAAGAATAACACACAAAAGTACAAATCTTTAATCTCAAATATGTATATTCAATAATCCGAAAATAAATAAAGATTACAACTCTTTATATAGGAACCCTATGACCTAACACCCAACATAAAAAAGAAATAATCTTCTAATTAGAATCTACCCAATATCCTAATTTAAATCAACTAGATTAATTAAAAACTAATGCAAAAAGGAAACAATTCCTAGTCATCGTTCTCAAATCGTGTATCGAAAACGCTCATGTTTCATTTACAATATTGTGAATCTATGAAAAATGTGGTAATATATATTTAAACATATAAAACACAGTTTATTGGACAATCAAGCATATTAGCTTGACTATATATAAAAGTAATTAAGGAAAAATATTATAATAACCTACAAATAAATTTTAAAGTTAAATAGCTCACACTCTCACACTCACTCTCACTCTCACACTCACTCACACACACTCACACTCACACTCACACTCACACTCACACTCACACTCACACTCACACTCACACTCACACTCACACACTCACACACTCACACTCGCACTTCAATTATATTTTGATCCACCCTCCCTTTATAAGGAAAAAAATAATAATTTTAACCCCTTGGGGTTTTATATATTAATGTCGGACAAGACGGAAAGAAAGAATAAGATTACCTATCTCCGGGAATCGGCAAAGAAATACACATAAAAGCACAAATCTTTAATCTCAAATATGTATATTCAATAATCTGAAAATAAATAAAGATTACAACTCTTTATATAGGAACTCTATGACTTAGCACCCAAATAAAGAATCCTAATATAAAAAAGAAATAATCTTCTAATTAGAATCTACCTAATATCCTAATTTAAATCTATTATAATTAAAAACCCTATTTAAAAAAGGAAACAATTCCTAGTTATAGTTCTCAAATCGTGAATCATATCGTGTATCGAAAACGCCCATGTCGTGTTTCATTTATCATATTGTGAATTTATGAAAAAATGTGGTAATATATATTTAAACATATAAAACACAGTTTATTGGACAATCAATTATATTAGCTTGACTATATATAAAAGTATTCAAGGGAAAATATTATTATAACCTTTAAATAAATTTTAAAGTTAAATAGTAGTTAAAACACTCTAAATTGAATTATTAGATAATATTTTAGCAATAACATAGAGTAACAACATAAAACGAAAATTCAGATTTACCTTTGAACTATAAAACAAAAGAGAATAATTCAAATTAACTAGTGGAGATTCATGTTTTTGTTTGTGGAACGTGATGTGAGAAAAATAAAGCAACATTTTGTGGAAGAAGATATGAAAATCTAAAAAGCGTTTAAAGGCTTATCAAGCGATATATAGAATATGTTAAGACTAAAAAACCTCTTTGTTTGAAATGGTAGAAGGATTAAAAGTTTGGTTTTACTCTTTTGGATCTCATACAAACTTTTAAAAGTTTGTTGCTAACTTTTAAAGTATCGTACATTGTTTCATAAGATACGTATCCTATCATAACTGAATCGTATGATATGATGTCATTTTCGGTTCACCTTACGAGAAGTATCAAATTCTTTCTATTGTATAGTACGATACGCATTGCATGTCATAAGATTTATTAAAATCTATCACTAATTAAAATTCCTAATTTAAAAAGGAAACAAACCCCTAATTAAAATCTACTACTATAACTAAAACATCTAGAATATCCTACTTCAAATAAGTAATAAATAAATCTTACATTAATAATCAAATATTTATCAATAAATAACAATACAATATTAGAAATAAATTTGTTGATTTTTCTCTTCCGTTCTGCATCATATATCCCAAGTGTATCCTATAGATTTACACCTCCCGTAGTATTAAATTACTAAAGGTATTTGTGCTTCCAATACATTTTTTTCTGAACACTAGACGTTCCAGGCACACAGTACACCTAGGAAGAGTTTATGTGCTTCATAGGCTCAATCCAGTCTCTCATAACTTTCTCAAAGAGTATCTTCCTTAATCAACTAGGACAATATGGACATCCTTCCATTTGTCAATCCCCCCCCCCCCCCCCCCCCCCCCCGCGGCCCCAATACAAACAAACACAAGGATATGTATCATTCGACCATTTACCTACCGTAGTGTTAGCTCAAGCTTGATAAATAGAGGTTGCATCCTTTTCTCATTTTATTTTGTTTTCCAATAAGAGAAGAAATTCAATTCGAAAGAAGAGAGTACAATGGAAAGGGAGAACTAGGTTTCCTAAAGAATAAAAAAATATCTTGAATAATGCTAGCATGATAATCCCTATACACATCAGAAACTGCAATCTCACTGAACGCTCTAATTGCAGAGATCCAATCAGAAGCAAAAAAGGACAACTTATTCCATAAGAGGTGAAGAAAATGATACCTATCTCTGGCAATCAACTCACTTCATATTGATATTCTGAAAGAGTGATATTGAATGCATAAAGACAATATCCTCGTGTCCTTGCCTCTAATTACTCCTAAACACTTAACTCTCCAAATTTGAGGACCACGTGCTTAAAGAAGTATATCTAACAAAAATTCCCACAAACAATGACGAAACAAGTGATTCAGGGGACTCGGCATGCAGGGGCGAAACCAGGATTTGTTTTTGGGGGGGGGGCCAAAAATTTTTTAACAACATAATATATATTCAATCACACCACAACATTTCCATATTTTGATACGTTTTCTAGGATCACATTTCAAATAATTAATATCTCATTCTTTACCTTCAATTCACGTTGTTATTGTTCAGAAGTAGGCAGAGATGTTTTAACATTAGGCTCAGGGGTAAGCATAGATATGTCAACATGATTTGATTGCTTTCTCTTGAAAAATGAATCAATAATATGTGATTTTCCCATGATTCTAATTAAACAAAAAATAAAAAATTCAATTATCTGCACTACAAGAATGACTTAACCAATATTATTGGACCATTTATTGAACTTTTTAATAATAAAATTTTCATAAACTTACAATCAAATAAGTAAGGTTTTAGTTGGTTACCGAAAAACAAATTGAATATGATCACTCGTTAAACTTTTAAAAAGTAAAATATCAAGTTTCATAAAATAAACAAAAAATTAAATAAGGGTTTAAGTTGGTTACCTGGATACAAATGTATCATTTAATTGGAATAACACATATACAATATTATGCTCCAATTATACAAACTTAGAATTATAATAAATTTAATTTTTCCAACCTTGGGGTGGACTTTATAAATTTTTCAAACCTTGGGGGGGGGCCATGGCCCCCTCCAGCCCTATGCTAGTTTCGCCCCTGTCGGCATGTGTATGATACACATATGGCGAGAGGAGCGTACAATTTATATATGCATAAATGCATCTCTAATTTGGAAAGGAGAGTAATAAACAATACTCCTATTTGGCACTCCTCTTTGCATGTCTTATATAAAGTCTGAAGATGGCACTATTTATTTTTGTTACAGATTGATGGATGTGTTTCCAAGGAGGATGTATTTGCACAAGTTGACAGCTCATTGACACAGCTTCTTCAGCGAAAGAGCAGTACACTGGAATCTGTGACTTTATAATAGTGGAAAACAGACAAGATTACGTAAATCAGAATTTAGTTTATAAGATTAGTGGCACTTTTCTTATCAACTAAAGAGTGGCTTTTGACTATGGATAGAGAAACAACAGGGATGTGATCATGGAGCGTTGTACCTTTTCCTATTTTCATTTTTTCTCACACCCCCTTCTCTAATCTCAGCTTTCCAACCATTGTATTATCATTTTCTATTGTTACTTGTATTATCATTATTTACTATCATAATTATATCAAGTTTTATTCCCCTAAATGTCATCAGCTTGATTATTGTTTGAAGCCATGTATTGATGATGGGTTTAAAATTTTAAATCAAAGTAGTAGTTGAAAATCATATCCTTGTTTTTTTTTCATTTATTAACTAGCATTAGCTCCTTTTTGTTTGTGCACTTTTTACTTGTGTTTGTATTGACTTGTTACTTGTGTTTCCCGTTATGCTTTGGGTTTCATTCAAATGTGCGTGTAGATTGATTAATTACTTGTGTTTCTTCGAATGCTATCGTAATCACACACGAGCACACGCACACTAACACGAAGTATTGATCGTAGAAATAGCGGTTGTTTTATTTGACCTAATACTTAGACCCACCTAATAATATTATTAAAATTTATATCTTCTTTCACATACAAGTCGAGCCACAATCATAGTCAATGCCATTTGAAGTAGTCGACCACTATGGTTGATAGATTCTTATATCAATTTTCAATCGACTTAAATAAAAAAAATTCAATTAACATTTTCCTTCCGACTTTGAAGAAAATATTGAACAAGGTTTCAAAGAAAAAACAAAAGAAACTATTCTGTGGTACATTATGATACAATTTCTGAACCTAATTAATGATCAAAATAATTGAGTTATATTACGGAGCCAAAAAGTCCCTTTCATCTTTAAGCAATCATGCAATCACAACGAAGAATTTGAGGTGGACCGAGAAAACACTGGCATAGCCAAACAAGCTACCAGTGCTCTTTCTAAGCTATTTACAATCTCAGTCATAGTTGGTCGATCTTGTCCTTCGAGTGTCACGCAATCGGCGGCAAGGTACCCTATGTATGCTATGGCCTCTATCTCAAATGGTGTCGGAGAGGGTACTTTTGGGTCCAGAACCCGATATATGTCGTCTTGAATGATGTATGGAACGACATAGTCAACTACATTTCGCGGCATTCTCTCCTCATTTAGATGAATTGCTTTGTACCCTGAGAGCAGCTCCAGCAATAGTACTCCAAAGCTATAAACATCACTCTTTGTTGTTAATTGTTGTAACCTGAAGTACTCAGGATCTATGTATCCAACCGTGCCAGCGGCATGTAATGAGAGGTGCGACACATTTTCTTGAGGCCCCATTAAGGAGAGTCCAAAATCAGACACCTTGGCAGTCCAAGTGGCGTTGAGTAGTATGTTGGATGACTTGATATCGCGGTGAATGATTGGTGGGATTGTGTAAACGTGGAGGTATTCGATTCCCCTAGCTGCGTCTAGAGCCACTTGAATCCGGGCAGGCCATGACATGATATCAGAGCTCTGTGGGTTTTGGGGATTGTGGAGATGGTCATGAAGGCTACCATTGTTCATGTACTCGTATACTAGTGCATATTCACAGCAATCTTCACAAAAGCCTAATAATCGAACAAGGTTTTTGTGATTTAGACGTGATAGGCATTCGAGTTCATTGACGAATGCGTTCTTGTTGTCGTCTTGGCGTTTGATGGCAGTGCCACCACCACCGCCGCCACTAGAGTATGAAGATAACTCAGCTCGTTTGATGGCCACTTCACGCCCATCTTGTAATGTAGCACGGTAGACTGAACCAAAACTTCCACTCCCAATCTTGTGCTCATCTGAGAAGTTGTTAGTTGCTTGAAGTAGGATTGGGAAAGTGAACTCTTCCAAGTTACCTCCATTCCCCATACTAAACATTTGGCTCAATCGCTTTTCTAGAACTGGTGGCGCTTGTTGAGCTTGAGGAGCCTGAGTGACTTGTTCAGCAGTGTTTTGTTCGGGTGGCTCCACAATCTCAATCTCATCCAATGGACCTGAATCGTGAACTCGAGATGATCCCCTAGTACCCGTGAAATATTGAAAAAACAGCACAAAACAAGCAATCCCCATTGACAAGGACCCTACACATCCTACAACTAGAAATGCAACCATTTTCCTATTCCAACTACCACCACTCTTTTTGCTGGGTCGCAGGGGCTCCGGTATCACCAAAGTCCAATTTCCATTAGAAGGCTCTGGGCTACATGGTTCGCATACCTTTAGTCCTTGACTGCAAAATCTACCATAATTTGGGTAAGGATTACAAGGACATTGACTTTTACATGGACCTGGCACAGCATCCCCAAATATGAAGGGATTAGAATCCAAAATCGCATTCCCCCAACAATACAACGAAAAATTCGATGTTGCAATTCCACAAAAAACACCACGATTAGCCTCTATAGCCTCAAAAGAATTCTGTTGCAGTGTGTTTGGCAGATCAAAACCATTTTCCCCCCAACAAACCACTGTTCCATTAGACCTTATCGCGCAAGTTCGGTTCTCCCCCAAAGCCAATGACTTGAACACACCCCCTCTTGGTTTCTCTCCAACCATTTCTCCCCAACATTCCAAACTACCAACCAGAGAAATACCACAAACGTGGCGAAATCCAGCTGCAACAACACTATAGTTTCCACTGGGCACACCATTAGTGACACTACTATAATTTCCTTGGCATTGAATTTTCCCGAATTTCAACAACCCACAAACAAAATTTTTCCCAACAGCAATGCTGGAAACAAAATGGTTTTGGGTGGAATTGAATCTTCTCCATTGCCAGCACTGGAGCCGATTAGTCCCAGCTACAAGACCACAAATATGGGAGTACCCGGCATCAATTTCACTCAGAGCCGGACCATGATAAATCCTTTTATACGAAGTTATCGTACCATTAGGAGAGAATCTCCAACAAACCATGATTGAGGATGAAGTAGTTAAAGCGCATAAGAACCCATTTCCACCCACAATCCCGGCAAAGGAAGTGTTTGATGAACTGAGAGGAATTTGATTTCCTTGGGGGAAACTAGTACATTTAAGCTGTGAGAATTGTTGATTAGAAGAAGAAATTTGGATTAATGCACAAACTATTGTTTGGTTTGAGGATTCAGATACTACTGATATACTTGAAAGTGAATGAATGGAGAGGGGAAAACAAGGGAAAAGAAAGTAGAGAATTAGGCAGAGGGAGAAAATAGCCATCTAAGAGAACATGTGGAATAAATTTTCATTGTTATGAGAGAAGAATTGCTTGAATTGGGGAATGGAATTTGTATAATAATTTTGGAGAAAGTAAAACGCGGTTGAGAGAGAGTAGAACTGACCAAGTCGTTTGAGACAGAAAGATTTGAAGAAGAAGAGAAGAGCGTGTGGTCAAAAGAGTAGAAAAACTATTATTGTGACCAAGTACTGACACCACTTTCAGCGTCTAATCTTGGTTAAAGACTCGGCGAGTCACTTGAAGGTCTCTTTCGAGTTACCCGAGTGGGAGGAGCAGATATAGTCCATAAATTAATAATACATAAGTAATTAATAAATATGTGTTAGTAATAAAAGTTAACATATTTTTATTACAATATAATTTTTTTTTGAATAATTAGTAGCAGAGCAAAAAATAATGTTGACTTTTGTAACTGATAAAAACAATGACATTAATTAATTATGAGTTTAAGAGTATTAGTTTAAGTATTTATTTTTATTAAAGTTGATATGTTGGTATATGCACACTTTATATTACGTTGCACATTTATATAAAAAAAGAATAATTTATTTATCCTTAATAAATGAGACTCCAACTCACTTATTTACCATCTATGGATATTACTTTTTGACCTTATTACACACAATAATTACAAGATACAACATCACTTGATTTTACAAGTATAACTGTTTATATTTTTTCTTAATGAAAAAACACTTGTTAAACCTTTGTTTTCCCCAATTTTGAAGTTTATATGTTATGCCCATTAGTAGAGAAATGTACACATGTTAATAATAAGTAGAGAAATGTACACATGTTAATAATAAGGATTAATTACATATTTTAGTATATTTTTAAAAATAATTATAAAAATGGTGCATAAATAAAATAATTACAAAAGTAATATATTTTTCTATATTTATCTATAAAATTAATATATTTGGTTATCTTTTAATCGTGACTGTTGAATAGTAAATCAATATCCTCTATAAATTAAAAATTAAAAAAGGAATATAAAGAAAGCAATATCCTCTAAATCTATTTACCAACTACAGAAACAAAAAAAAAGGAAGTTAGTGTGTTGTGACTTGTGTGTGTGTGTGTGTATATATATAGTGAGAGAAAGAGAGAGATGAAGGTTGATTCAAAACCCATTTTGAGTCCTGGCAGGACAGAGAAGTTTCCGCCGCCATTGATGATGAGGTTTTCCGTTTTTGACGAGCAATGTGGAGAGCAAAAGCAGAGGAAGATCACGTTCAAGCCCTGTGTCTGTACGCAAAAAGAATGCTGTGATTGAAACTCAAGAACCATCTTCCCCTAAAGTTACTTGCATCGGCCAAGTTCGAGTCTGACGTTCCTCCAAGCATTTCTCCGGTTCAAATTCCAGCCGATTAAGAACTCTTCTGGCCAAATGCCCCTCTTATAATATGCCTCGTGGTTCTCTTATGGCTATAACATATACTAATAATTAATATTATTTTGGTCTTAAAATGAGAGTTTTAAATTTTCTATATATTAGTATATGTTATATTTGTTTGAAATAAGTTTAGACATATCAATCAGGTTACCAACATGTTTGGCCGGGAATGAAATTTAATTGGCAAATTGCTGTCGGTTCCGTAATTGGATTCTGTGGAGCTGCATTTGGAAGTGTAGGTGGTGTTGGTGGTGACATATTCATCCCAATGCTTACCTTGATTATTGGATTTGATCCAAAATCAGCAACTAATAGAAGATATTGGTAACCAAACATTCATACCAAAGTAACCAAACTATCATACCAAGCTTACCAAACCACCTCCACACCTGCAATTTTTTTATAGTGCAGTTGGTAACCAAACTTTCATACCAAGGTAACCAATCCACCTCCACACCTTCAATTTTTTCATAGTGCAGTTGGTAACCAAACCTTCACACTAAGGTGACCAAACCTTCATACCAAGGTAACAAAACCTTCATACCAAGGTAACCAGTCCACATTCACACCTGCAATTTTTTCATAGTCAAGTTGATAGCCAAACATTCATACCAAGGTAACTAATTAAGTGTTATTTGGTTACCAATTTATTTTCAATGTGATGCAGTTGGTAGCCAAACCTTCATGCAGTGGGTAGCCAAACCTTCATACCAAGGTAACCAATTCAATTTTATTAAGTTACCAATTTATTTTGAATGTGATGCAGTTGTTTGCCAAACTTTCAGATCAAGGCAACCAATTCATACTGCAGGTGTGGTGGTAGATTGGTTACCTTAGTATAAAGATTTGGTTATCTTGGTATAAAAGTTTTGTTACCTTGGTATGAAGGTTTGGTTATCAACATTACATTACACATCACTCTCTTATCTCTCTCTTTCCTATGCAGTGTTCTTATTTTCCTTTGGACATGAAATTGGAATTGGAATTTTCGGACATGAAGAAATTGTGAAAAATTAAATATCCACCTCCTTTCTCCATCCCATCGACCATTTTGTGGTTGACTCTCGCTCTGTCTCACCGGTGAAGGGGGAGGAGGAAGATGACGTTGTCAAACCTTCAGACCAAGGTAACCAATTCAGTTTTATTAAGTTACCAATTTAGTTTGAATGTGATGCAATTGGTAGCCAACCATTCATACAAAGGTAACTATTTTAGCTTTTGTGGGTAACCAAATAGTCATAAAAAATTTTAGAACAGTAAGAGTTACATTTATTTATTTTTAAACTTTTTGCAGGGCGAATCTTCTTCTTCTTCTTCTCATTGGTGTTTTGAACAACGGAGATTCGCGGTGGAGTAGAGGAGAGGGCTACTGTGAGGGAGATAAAGATTTGATATTGAATATTTGAATTTGAATTATTATTTTGAATTTGGATTTGTTTTTGTTGTTAGATCTCATATATTTGAATTTGAATTATTAATTATGTTAGTTATTTCTCCTTGATTTTATGTTTTCTTATTAATGTGAATTGCGTTATTTTTGTAATTATTTTGTGGATGCAATAATAGTGTAATTATTTTCTATTTGTTGAATATTAGTGTTAAGGACCCTAATAATAATTAGATAAATTGAGTCGACATTGAGCCGGGATGTAATTGAATATTTTTCAAGAGATTTAGCACTACCTTATGTACTTTCGCTATGAAGACGATTAATTATGATGTGATCTCATTTTGATGGATGATAAAACGAAACAACGTAATTGACTTTTTTTTCATATTAAAATGGTACATATTTTCAAAGAAATAATGCTATTATCATATAAAAAAAACTCACATAATGCTTTCATACCAATTTGGTTAGCATGAAGTTTATATTTTGGTAAGTTGGTCAATAGGCCAATAGAATGCTGACACACATAGAGCCCCCACCTACGTGTCAGAACTCTATTGGCCAATTGATCAACTTACCCAAATCTGCTTGATTTTGGATCTCACATACATGGAATTATAATGACATTTTGCAGCCTTGTGGCCAACTCTGTAGCACACAAAACATTTGATATGATACATGTTTGTGTGTGTGAAAGTTCTTCCTCCATTTGGACTTTTGTGGGTTATTGGTCATCCTCCTGCTAGGCTGATATTCCCTTTTCCATGTGTTCTCTTGTTTCATTATTTGTGAGGAGTATATCTTACTTCTACTGTATCTTCCTGGTTGATTCGTAGAGTTGATTTTATTGGACTCTACGATCCTTCAAGGTTGATGATTAGTAGCTAGATTACTCTTCTTTTTTCTGAAACCTAGACCAGCATGAGATCCCTTACTCCTGGGAATATGAATTGAATCAGCTGGGCAGGGTTTGACAGGCTCATTCTTCTGTGAGGATTTCACAAATATAATGCCTCTACTGAAACCTGAGGCATTACCAGTGCTAATTTTCTTTGCTTTTTCCACACATGACTCTGAGGTAGATTCCCCAAAGCCTAACCCTGTTCTATCAGAGACACTTCTCTGGTTAGAGATTAAGGAGTCTATGGATGAAGAGGATTAATTCCATGTAGAGACTGTGTTTCTAGATCCTCAATCTTGGAGGTTAGACTAGACTCTCTTTGTGAACTGAGCTCATTTGCTTGTCTCAAGAGCTTATTCTCAACTTCAAACTTGAAGAGAGAATCAGTACTGAGAAGGGTTGTTTCTAGTTCCTCTTGAACTTTTTCTTTCTCCTTTTGAAGGAGTGAATAGTCTTTAGACAGAACACTAAACCACTTCATGTATTGGTGTATATCAGATGTTATTCCATATAATGCAGTTCTAAGGTCATCAATATATACATCAGGAGAGTTGGAGTGAAATACCTCATCGATACTTACTTCATGTATGTTGGAGTTCTGTTTGTCCCTTGCATTTTTGGCCATCAGGCAAAGATTTGCCATTTGAGGATCTTCATCATCTCCAGATTCTAGAGTTGAGTCATTGTCTGAGTCACTCCATGATCCTCCAGATACAAGGCCTTTGTCTTTCTTCTGTAGCCTTTTGTTGCCTTTATAATCCTTCTTTGAATGTGATTTCTTCTTGAGTTCTTCTTTGAGAGGTTTGTTGCAGTTGGCAATGAAGTGACTAAGTTTCTTGCAATTGTAGCATAAGTCATTCATTTGCTCCTGACTGCTGTAGTTGCTGACTTTCTTTGGCTTGCTGGTTTTTCCTTGTCGCATGAACCTTCTTAGTCTTTTCACCAGCATTGCAAGGTCCTCATCATCATCTTCATCGCAGACAGAATCAACTTCAGTGCTTACTTTGGAGGTGTTATCAGTTGCTTTGAGAGCAACACCTTTATCCTTCTTTCTTCCTTCAGACAAGGTTTCTGCTCGTTGAGTCAGTTCAAGTTCGTATGTGAGATGGTTGCCATACAATTGTTCGACAGTTATTTCATGTAAATTCTTCGATTCTCTAATGGCAGTGGTTTTGGCATCCCACTTGCTAGGTAAGGCTCTCATGAACTTTATGATTAGATCTTTGTTTGGATAGATCTTTCCATTGGCTCGTAGAGAGTTGAGTAGAAAATTAAATCTTTCGTAGGCTGGCACTGATATTCTCTCCTTGAACGTGAGCAAACATCTCATATTGCTGAGTCAAGAGAGATTGTTTGTTTTCTCTAACTTCTTCTGTTCCTTCATGCATAATGAGTAGTGCTTCCCAAACCTCCTTTACTGTTTTGTTGTTGACCACGTTATCAAACAGATCATCTTCTAAGGATTGGAACAAGATATTCTTGGCCTTTTTGTCGAGCTGGACATCTCTCTTCTCGTTTTCTGTCCATTCTCCTTTGACATTGATCTTTACTCTGTCTGGGTCGTCTGTAGTTGGTGCAAGCTTTGTCGGAACATAGGGCCCATTCTGAACAGTTTCAAATAGATCTTCATCTATTGAATCCATGTAAGCTTGCATCCTAACCTTCCAATTAGCAAATTTATCTTTGTTGCATATAGGTGGCTTGCTGCCTCCTCAAGTCTTTGATTCACTTGGTAAGTGTGCCATTGGATCTACTCAAGCTTTATAGGCTATATTATAGAACCTGCTCTGATACCAATTGTTAGTTCCCGGAGGCATAATAGTTATCTAGAAGGGGGGGGGGGTTTGAATAGATATTAAAAACTTTTCTTTGTATAAAGTCTGTTTTGATAAAGATCTTAAGCACATCAGAATTATGGTTTCTTTGAAGTCCCTTTTAGATAGTGAGTTAAAGAGAGTGAGGCAGTTATGACAGTTATAGCAGTTATAGCAGGAATAAAATAGACATAGTTGTTTTTAAGTGGTTCAGAGCACTTAAGGCTCCTAGTCCACTCTTCTACTCCTTGAGTAGGAAATCCACTAAGGATGTCTTTTACACTTTCTAAATCTCATAGATTCCTTCTAGACCAGCAGTCTAGGCACTTTTTAGTTCACTCTTGAACTCTTCAAGTCCAGCTGACTTGGTTCTTCACAGTTCACATAGAACTCTTCACGTCCTTCTGACTTGGAACTCTTACTTCAGTTGATTGATAGTTGTTGAGTTGTGATTGAGGCTACTCAGTTGCAGTTAAGCACTTGTTCGAAAGAACTGAGTAGCTAAGCAAGCTTCCTCTTTTTCTCAGATCGTAGAGTTGAGCGTTGAGTGTTCTTGTGCGTTTTTGTTTAATACTTGCTTGCATCTTTTCATCTGCATATGTTCTGGATATATGTGATTCTTGAAATCTTTCTGTTGAAGCCTTTTGTTGAAGAATTAAATGCGTTTGACATTTCTGAACTTTGATGGAGATTTTTCTTCACATCTTCTGAATTGCATTCTGGCCCACTGACACAGTAGTTTGCTTTTTCACCTAACACTTGAAAATGTGTTTTTCCTCTGTCCTATGGTCCTTTCCTTAGCTTCTTGAATACGTTTCTTTTTTTGAATACTAAGGATATCTTTTGTACCGTTGGGACTGGAGAGGACTTCAACGTTTCAAACCCATTCCACTTTTGTTGGAATTTTGTCTTTAAATAAAAGTAGGGCTCGATGCTTCTGACATAAGGCAGATGACACTCTACGATCCATATCATGGTGTCTTGTCACATTGGTGCTTGGTCTGAAGAGAACACTATGATTTCTCTCAAGGATTTGCACACTTCGATCTTTTCACACTACAATCATCACTTACTTGTCTTGCGGACTCTACGTTTTCGAGAGCACACTACGATCTCTGAGTTAGCTTCGGCAAACGTCTGGACCACTTTACGATTTCAGAAGAGGTCCTTCAAGGCAGATACACTATGAACTTCTAAGCTCTACGATCCTACCTTGGCTTCTGCAATCTGTTGATCAGCTTGGTAGACTACAATTCTTGTTGAAGCCTATCTATAAGATACAAGTCATAGATCAACCAAACATCTTTGATCTCTTTATCTATACATTCATTTACAGAATGATGAACATTAAAAGCTAAGATCAACATAACAAATTTGATCTTATCACTAAGCCCTTGTACATATATTCCTTTAAGGGCTTTACATATAATCATGAGCATTTACTTTAAACATCAAATCAAAATATACATTCTTCCAACAAGAGCCACTTAAGGTAGAGACATGGATTAATCAGATTACCAAGATATTTGATATCTTGGGATGCACTAAAGAACAAGAAGTTCCCTTCGCCACCTTTATATTACACGGAGAGGCAGATTACTGGTGGGATTCCGTAAAACGTACTCATCTGTTCGCACTTAAGATGTCTTGGGAGAGGTTCCAAGAATTGTTCACCGATAAGTACTTTCTAGAAAGTATTCGTCACATGAAGGAGGTGGAATTCATCAAACTGGATTAGAACAATATGACTATATCGCAATACGAGGCAAAGTTTGCGGAGTTATCCCCGGTTTACATTCCATTTGGTAGATAATGAGGAGCGAATGACACGAATATTTCTAAGAGGTTTGAAACCCGAAATTTGTCAACATCTCATCTCTCATAAACTCTCTTTGTATTTAGATGTTGTAAATAGAGCTCAGTTATTGGAGCGGGATTATGAGTTAGCTCAACCAAAAGACAACAACCGACAGTAAGAAAATAGTCATACCAGTGGCAACAGTCATCAAAGCAGTGATAGCCAATGTGCCAAAAATGGTAACCACTTCAGTGGTAATCATGACCAAGATAATAGAAGAAATGATTCAAGTGGAAATTTCAAGAAGAGAATATTTAACAATGACAGAAAGACATCGACAGCAGCACCAACAACATCAACAGTTTCTAAGGGAGGAGAAAGACCGCCAGTTAGATGCTACAGATGCGGAGAGGAGGGATACATAAGTCCAAACTGTTCATAGCCTTCCAAGGTATGTTTTAGTTGTGGAAAAGACGGAAACATATCTCTATTTTATCCTGTAGCAAAGTTAAGTCTAACTGGGACGGTGGCACCAAAGGCAGCCATGGATAAAACAAAGTCGGTGGTTCAAGGGAGAGCGTTTGTCATGATGTCCCAAAAGGCGAGGAACCCGAATGAAGTTATCACGGGTAAGCTGATCATAAACTCTTGCGAAGTCTATACCTTATTAGATACCGGTTCTATCCATTATTTTATTTCTCCTACTTGTGCTCAACGTTTGAACTTGACTCCTGAGAAATTAAACTTTGACTTATCTGTTGAAACTCCGTTAGGAGAAACCTTCATTACATCCACTGTTTATAAATCTTACTTGATTCAAGTTGGCACCATCACATTACCTGTTGATCTCATCTCTTTAAAGATTCTTGCATCTGATGTGATTTTAGAGATTGATTGGTTAACAACTCATCATGATAAAATTGATTGTTTTTTTAAGGTTGTTAGTTTTCATATTCCTAACCAATCTTTTATGCGAATTCAAACAACCAAACCACTAAAGTCAATCACTGTCATATCAAGCCAAAAAGCCATTCGTTTATTAAAAAATGGATGTCAAGCTTTCTTAGTCTATGTCATGAACTTGAACAAAAATACGTCAGATTTGAATAATATTTCCGTTGTTAATGGATTTCCTGAAGAACTTCCTGGCCTACCCCTAAAGCATGAAATCGAATTTTGTATTTACCTTAAACCCGTTATAAAACCCATTTGCAAAACCCCATATCGAATGACTCCTATTGAACTTCGGGAGTTAAAAACCCAACTATAGGAGTTGTTAGACATTGGTTTCATTCGTCTTAGTACATCTCCTTGGGGTGCTCCTATTTTATTCGTAAAGAAGAATGATGGGAGTATGTGACTTTGTATTAACTATCGAGAGTTGAACCATGTCACCATCAAAAAGAGGTACCCGTTATCTCGCATTGATGACCTGTTTGATCAATTGCAATGTGCTAAATTATTCTCAAAGATCTATCTTCATCCCGGATATCATCAGTTGAAGATTAAAATTGATGACATTCCAAAGACTGCTTTCAAAACTCGGTATGGGCATTATAAATTCCTAGTCATGTCTTTTGGATTGACTAATGCTCCTGCTGCTTTCATGGATATGATGAACCGAGTATTCAAGGAATATTTGGATCATTTTGTGGTTGTCTTTATTGATGACATCCACATCTACTCCAAAATCCATGAAGATCATGAGTAACACTTGAAGCTGATACTCTAAAAGCTTCGTGAAAATAAGCTATACGCCAAGTTGAAGAAATGCGAGTTCTGGCTTGAGGAAGTAGCATTCTTTGGGTACGTGATATCAAAGTATAGAATATTAGTTGACCCGACAAAGATTGAAGCGATACATAGTTGGGAGCAACCTAAGTCAGTAACTGAAGTACGTAGCTTTCTGGGCTTAGCTGGTTATTTTTGGAGATTTGTTGAACGATTTTCTCAATTTTCCACTCCATTAACTCAACTGACTCGAAAAGATATAAAGTTCAGATTGGAACGAGAAATGTGAGAAGAGCTTCCAAGAACTCAAGAGTAAACTCATTTCAGTACCTGTTCTGACAATGCCATCAGGTTCGAATGGATATGTCATCTACAGTGATGCTTCAGGTAGAAGTTTAGAATGTATTCTCATGCAATATGGGAAAGTCATAGCCTATGCCTCATGACAACTCAAAGAATATGAGAGGAATTATCCTACTCATGATCTAGAGTTGGCAGCAGTCATTTTTGCGCTAAAGATCTGGAGGCACTTCCTGTATGGGGAGAAAGTGGAGATCTATAAAGATCATAAAAGCCTCAAATATTTCTTCACTCAAAAGGAACTCAACATGCGGCAACGATGTTGGCTCGAGCTGTTGAAAGATTATGACCATACAATTCAATACCATCCTGGAAAGGTAAACGTCGTAGCTGATGCGTTGAGTAGAAGATCATATGCGGGTATGAGTGAGATGTTGTTAATGTAAAGACCCATTTTGTATGACTTACAAAGGATGGAGGTAGAGTTAAAAACTCTAGGGACCCACGTGATGATGTCAAATATACGAGTAAAACTAACTTTAATCGATAAAGTTAAAGCTGTTCAAGCTACAAACTTGGAGCTGATGAGTATGAAGAAGATAGTAAAAGAAGGTGCTATTCTAGAAGCAAGAATCGACGAAGAAAGAATACTTTGAGTGAACTCCAGACTTTATGTTCCTAACGACTCTGAATTGAAGTATAAAATAACGGCGGAGGCACACAATACACCGTTTGCAATCCATCCTGGATGTACCAATATGTAACGTGATCTTCAACATACATTTTGGTGGAGAAATATAAAGAGAGAGATCGCAAAGTTTATCTTAAGGTGTTTAATCTGTCAACGTGTTAAGGCGGAGCATCAAGTACCAAAAGGTCCATTGAAACCACTTGAATTTCCAGAATGGAAGCGGGAGCACATCAACATGGATTTTGTTACTGGTCTTCCCAAGGTTTCTCAAGGCATATATGCAATTTGGGTCATTGTCGATAGATTAACCAAGTCGCCTCATTTCTTACTTATACGAGAAACTTATTCACTTGAACGTCTTGCTCGTATGTACATAAATGAGATTGTGAGATTTCATGGTATGCCAGTATCCATAGTTTCTGATTAAGACCCAAGATTCACTTTACAATTTTGGGTTGGCTTTGCAGAAAGCTTTGAGCACTGATCTACGATTCAGTTCTGCATATCATCCTCAGACGGACGGGCAATCGGAAAGGACTATTTAAACTCTTGAAGATCTATTAAGACTCTATGTCCTAGACTTCTAAGGAAGTTGGGACAAGTACTTGCCATTGGTGGAATTTTCCTACAACAACAGTTATCAGACAGGTATAGGCATGGCTCCATTCGAGGCGTTGTATGAACGAAAGTATCATTCTCCAGTATGCTGAGATGAGGTGGGTGAAGCAACATTGTTGGGACCATAATTGGTACGTATGACTACGAAAAAGATTCAAATGATTCGGCAACGTATACAAACCTCATAAGATTGATAAAGAGTTATGCTAATCTTCATCGAAGGAACGTGGAATTCATTGTTGGAGATCATGTATTGTTACGTCTTGCTCCATGGAAAGGAGTTACGAGATTAAAAAAGAGAGTAAAGCTCAACCCTCGATTCATTGGTCCATTTGAAATCCTCGACCGAGTAGGAATTGTGGCCTATAGACTTGTTTTACTGCCAATTATATCTCGTGTTCATAACGTTTTTTACATATCCATGATGTGACAACCCGAAAAATCGGATTATCCAGAATTTAATTTTAAAGAATTAGTTATTAATAAAAGAAATTTTTATTAATAATATTCTATGCTATGTGTTTATTAATCGTTCTAGAACCTAGGATAATTATAAAACATGAGGATTCTGGCTACGAACTAGACTGAACGAGTAAGAATTTTCAAGACGAAAATAAAATTTTTCCAGGAAAAAAATATTTCAGAGGAAAAAGATGAAATAGGTACTATTCACCTGACGAAACCCTAAAGGTTAGGGTTTGAATAACCTAAGCCTTTTCGAGAGTTCAGTATGTCTAAATGATATTCCGTCGAAAGATTTGACGATAAAATATCATGAAAAGTTAAGTAAGTCGATAAAAGTTTTTCTTAAAAAACGTGCAGAAATTGAACAAAATAAAAATGACGAAAAGTACTATTATATACTTTTCATTCGTTTAACTATGTTAGGGGAAAACATGAAGGAAAACAATTAACATCAAAAAGTGTTTTTAATTTTTTTGGATATTCGAAGAATATGTAAAATTTAATCTGTAGAGGAGAGACGAAATATCAAAAAATATTTGGATTCTGAGAATAGCAGTTTTTGAACTATCGGACTAATCCTGAAAGACTGAACCATGAAGCTTCCAGGAGAAGTTTCGTGAATAGTAAGGAGGTTAGTAAGGAGGTGGGAATAGTAACTTTAGGGGTAAAATGACTATTTTGCCCCTAGCTTTGGTTTTCTATAACAGGAAAGCTTAACTCATTTGTTGGTGATTTTGAAAATCACCAACACTTGAGAGAGAGAGAGAGAGTTCGGATGGGAAGGAAAAGGAGGAGGAAAAGCTAGCTCATGTGCAAACTTTTTCCAACGGAAGAAGATTAAAGAAGAAAGGTAATACAAAACCAAGTTCAATATAAAGTTTCTTTAAGTTTTCTATGTTAGAAATATAGCTTAATGAGAATAGAAGTAAGAGATGCTAAGAATGATTTTCATATGATTGAAATCATGAGAAAAAGAAAAAAAAAGAATTAGAAGTTTAGTTTATAAAATTCTTAAGGAATTATAAGTTTTGTAATGATTTTGAGCGATCTGAATGAATCATATGAACACTTCGGTGAAATAAGTAAGGAATGGTGTTTCATAAAACCGAATTCCAAGAAAAAGTGAAATCGTAATCAAAATATAGATTAAAAATGAAGAACGAACGAAGAACGCGAAGAACACACGAAGAACGTTGTTGATTAACAAATTTAAAACCATCGTAGTATAATTTGTTGTTGATGGGCAAGTTTAAAACAATCACGTATAAGTTAGATGCTTATTTCTTGGTTAAGAATGGTAGAAACGTTTATGAATAACAAATTAAACTTAGCTATAATGAAGTTTTGATGAAAATTTCGTAAAAGACGAACGAGAAGTAGAAAGTATGTAAATGAACCCGAACGTGTAGGGTTTCATAAGAATGTAAGAGGACGTAGAAAACGTGAGTCGTGGACTCTAGAACGAATAAGTTTCGAGTTCGGATGACCGAATTACGGACGAACGAATGAAGAACGTTAATAACGTAAAACGAACGAAGGATGAAGATTAAGCCAATCTAAGGGAAGTTGAAGTACATAAGATAAGAAATAGAATGACTTTGGAACGACCTCTTTTTGAGTTATAACAAATAAGTTATGAGATTGTGAATTAAGCGTCTCAAAATAATGGAAACATAGAATTTTTTTTCCAATGTTTAAGGCTTGGCACCGCAGTGCCAGCCATGCCTTGGGAGGCGGCGCTGCAGCACCAGCCCGGGGAGGAATGTACTGCATAGTGGAGCTGCAATGCAGAGATAAAGAGGGGGACCGGCGCCGCAGCGCCAGTGCAGGGCAAGGCCTAGATAAGAGCTTTTAACTGATCAACTCTTAGGGAAAGTGTAAGGGAAGATAAAGAACATATAGTTCGCGTAATGTAACACTTAATTAAGTTAATGTAAACCTTTAATGAAGGTTGAATAGAAAGATTGAACGAGATTAAAAGATAAAGAATGTAAACACAAATTATGGAACCGATATCCGGTGACCATAGTCACGATAAAACGAACGTGGGGGTTTGCTGTGATTGTGATTCCTTAGGCGATGAGTGATGAGGGTTGAGTGTACGCGGATATTAAATGGGCAGAACCTACACCCCGTGTATGGTTTGACCGTAAGATAATGAAGACTAATGATTAAACCTGTGAACGGTAAAGAATTGAATTAAAGACAATGACGAATAACGTAAAGTAGTCGAGTAATGATTATAACGTGGATTGTTGACTTTGTCATATTTCATCCTTAAGTTTTGATGATAAAATGTTCATATACTAAATTGTTTTATGGTGTTTCAGGAATTCGTTGATGAAAGAACAATTGTGAGATCTCCTAATGGATGAAGAAGTTTTTCTTTTCTAGGAAGAAAAATGTAAGGTCAATTGCATAATAATTGCTTTTTCATTTAAAGGCTCTAGGACATATTATTTGCATTTTTATTATATGTCTTAAATGAAAAATGATTTAAAGTCTAAAAGGTTTTTCCTAAAATGTTAAAATAATGACTTGAGATTAGATTAAATATATTTTATCAAGTACAAAGATTTCTTATGCATGACTTTATAAATATTACACGTTTCGCATGCATGTTATAAATTGGTATTTGATATACATATGCTTGGATTACATGTATATATATATATATATATATATATATATATATATATATATATATATATATATATATATATATATATATATATATATAAGCATGTCTAGTTAGCTAAAAAGGTGGTAGCATTATAGAGTTTATATTCTGACATGATGAAGTGTGGTGCTTTTCAAGAAAGGAAATGATGAATATCTTGGAACTTTAAAATCCTTGTTTATTGAAAAAGTAGTATGATGTCATACGCCACTTTAGTTGCTCCACTTTACTTGCTCACGCCACTTTTAGATATAGAGTCAAAATCAAAGTTGTTTTGAAAGTGGATTATCTTTAGAGGTTTTTCATATTTATCCCAACACTAAAAAGGTTTGAGTTTGTTATTTGGATAAATATTTCTTTCCTACTGTTATGGGTTGTTTTGTACCGTTGTGGGAATATTTCTTAGAGATTATCCTACCATTTGATTAATTAGGATATATCTTAATTAAACGGTTATATATGGTTGGCTATAAAAATAGTATTCTCATGTATAGAAAAGACACGACTCACAAAATACTATTGTTGCATCAATTACTGATATTATTGAACTTGATTTAATTGGTGCAATCTTGATTAGCTAAGCAATTAATTTTCTGGTATAATTTGAGCTGGTATTCGGTAAGAAATTAAATGTTTATCTATTGTGTACTAATTGATCATTGCATATAGTTGAGCCTTTAATTGTTAAATTGATTATTCTTGCATTGATCATAGACCTCTATAATTGTATTGAATTTTCTGTTTTAGACTAAGTGTAGTCTAAAGGTGTTAATCCTAGTGGATTACAAAAAAGGGTTATAAACAGGTTCAAGGAAGCAAAGGTGCTTGAAGAGTGCATAGGTGCACAAGGAGCAAGAGAGCCTCAAAGGAAAATTAATTGTTAATTAATTTTTGTTAGAATCTGTTTTGTAATCTGTATTTATTTATAAAGAAATAAATAAAGTGAGTCTCCAATACTAGTTGGTATTGGACGTGGAATAGGACTATTATTATAGAGGGTAATAGCTGAACCACGTAAAAAATCTTGGTGTTGATTTTATTATTTGCTTTACCTTAAAATCACATAAGCTAGTTTAATTATCTTAATAAATAAAATTTGAATACTTATATTATATTAAGATAATTCTTTAACATCAAGTATTTTACTTAAGATACAAATTTAGTATGATATTTTCTTTAATAGGCTATATTAATTCAGTAAACTGATTTCAATCATTATAGTAGCCTGAAGTTAATAATTTAACTTAAAGTTTAAAAGTTGGTCATAGATTGCTCCCACACTTATTCAACCCATCCTTCTAAGTGTGCCTAGATAAATTTTAATTGGTATCAGAGCTTGGCTCTACTTATCTTGGTCTTAAAGGTGACTTGTAGGGAAAGATTCTGACATGGCATAGTTCGGGAACAACAATCAAGAATGACAATCAACCAATAGACCTCCTTTGCTGTTCGGAACCGAAAATTACAACTTCTGGAAGTTCCGAATGAGGATCTATGTGAAAAGAGATCCTTGGGAATGGTGGGTTGTGGAGAACGGACCAGTTATTCCACGAAGAGATGACGGGACACCAAAGATTCTACTAAAAATGGATTCAACCGAAATCTACATGGTCTCATACGATTCAAAGGAAATGAACACACATCTTAGCGGCATTGTACAATCCGAGATAGACAAAGTGTCCTCATGCAACACAGCTAAGGAAATGTGGGATACTCTAGTTGTAAGTCATGAAGGTACTTCCAAAGTATGAGAAGTCAAATTGAGTATGCTCATGTATGATTACGAAATGTTCAAGCTCAAAAAAAATGAAACCATCAAGCTAGCTCAAGCGAGATTCCTAGTCCTCATAAACTCCTTGAAATTACTGGACAAGACTATTCCTCAAAGTGAGATCAACCGTAAGTTGCTTCGGGCTATGCCCAAAAGGTTTGCTTCTAAAATCACTACTTTTCAAGATTCTGCAACTATTTCTTCCATGTATACTTTAACTTTGTTTGGTGAATTAGAAGAATATGAACATCAGTTGAAGAGATATGATGATGAGGAGGAAACTCCTCGAAGAAAGGTTTTAGCTCTTACTGCAGATAATGAAGAGGAGCTAGATGATGACTTAGATGAAGAAATAACCATGATGACAAGAAGACTCAAGGGGCTACTGCAAAAGAAGAACAAGAGAAGAAATACTTTCAACTCAAATAAGTCCAAAGGAAAGCAAACTGAAGAGACATGCTTTGAATGTGGACGTCCTGGTCATTTCAAGAAAGATTGTTTTCAATTAAAAAATAAAGGGAAGACAAACTACAAAGACAACAAGAAGAACAAAGCTCTTGTGACTTGGAGTGATGAGGAATCTGAAGTGGAGATCGATGCCAAGGATGAGATAGCACAAGTATGCTTCGTAGGAATTGAAGGTGAATCTAATCAGGTATCTTTTAATGATTTGAAATCATTAGAACAAGAAAATAAGAAGTTAAAAGAAAAGAATACATGCTTAAAAGGTTTAGTTAATACTTTAATGAGTGAGGTGGATTCACTAATAGATGAAAAGAAAGAAATTGAAAAGGAATCTACTTGTAAAGAAGAAAAGGTTTTGATTGCTAAGATTGATTATTTAGATAATTATAACAAAATACTTTTTAATAAGTTAAAAATGAGAGATGTGTGTATTGATGCATTTAGTGATAAATCTCCTGATAAAACCTTTCCTAAAAACGAGCTTCAAAAAGAAATAGCTTCATTAAAATTATCTCTTGCTAAGTTTGTCCAAGGTGAAGAAAATTTGAATGTCATATTAGGTAAACAAAGACCTAGTTTTGAAAGACAAGGAATTGGTTATTATCCTATGCATAAAAAGAGTAATATAAAAATGTTTAAATCAAAGTCACGATTTAGTTTAAATTATTGCTCTCTTTTCACGACTTGTAAGCATTGTGGTATTAAAGGTCATTTAGATATAAATTATTTTAAACGAAATAAGGTTAAAAAGTATGGATTAAAAAGAATGATTTGCTTGCTACTAACATGAGTGGACCCAAAAAGATATGGTTACCAAAAGGATAAATTATTCTTTCTTGACAGGTATGCTTAAAAGCAAGAGTTCCAACTCAAAAATGGATTCTTGATAGCGGATGTTCTCGACACATGACATATGATAAGTCAAAATTCGTAGAACTAAATATCAAGAAGAGGAATGGAACGGTCACTTTTGGAGACAACAAAACCTGCGAGATAATTGGAAAAGGTAAAATTGGTAATGGGAAGGTAAGTATAAATAATGTGCATCTTGTTAATGGTTTTGAATTCAATTTAATTAGTATTAGCCAATTAATGGATAATGGCCATCGAGTTAATTTTGAAAAAGATAAATGTACAATATTTCATGGTACTGACAATACTACTCTAGTTGCACAAAGAGAAGGAAATATATACACTCTTGATTTTGAGCAACAGGATGAAGAGCTATGTCTTACATTTGTACAAGATGAAGCTTATTTATGTCACAAAAAGATGGGACATGTTCACATAGACTTAATCAAGAAATTATCCTCAAAGAATCTCGTCAAAGGATTGCCAAGAATTAGGTTTGAAAAGAAAGGAATATGTATTCCTTGTCAAATGGGAAAACAAGTAAGAACTTCTTTTTCAGCAAAGAATATGATATCAACCTCTTCTCCTTTGTAACTACTTCATCTTGATTTATTTGGTATAGAAAGGCATTCAAGCATTAATGGTAAATTTTATGCTTTTATAATAGTTGATGATTTTTCAAGATATACATGAGTATTATTTTTAAGAACTAAGGATGAAGCATTTAAAGAATTTGAAAAATTAATAAGAAATCTTGAAACAAAGTATAGTTACAAACTTATTAGAATTAGAAGTGATCATGGTACTGAGTTTCAAAGGATTTTATAACCTTTTGTAATCAAAGGGATATTAGCCATGAATTTTCAGCCCCAAGGACTCCTCAACAAAACTGGGTGGTGGAAAGAAAGAATTGGACTCTACAAGAGACGGCGATAACTCTACTGCAAGAAAGTAAGCTTCCAAAGAAATTTTGGGCCGAAGCCGAACGTACATCATGTTATGGTTTAAATAGAGTTCTTATTCGTCCTATTATTTTGAAAACACCTTATGAGCTTCTAAACAATAAAATTCCAAATATAAGTTATTTCAAAGTTTTTGGTTCGAAATGTTTCATCTTGAATACAAGTGATAATTTGGGAAAATTTGATGCTAAGTCATACGAAGGAATTTTCATTGGTTATTCTCAAAACAGTAAGGATTTATCGTATCTTTAATATTAGAAAGTCATGTGTAGAAGAATCTGTTCATATCACTTTCAATGAAACTAACAATGATCTGCCAAAAGAAAGTAAAGATGATGCAGGAAATTTAGAGATAGTCAGAATTCCAGCAAACCGAAAAGAACAAAATGTGAGACTAAATGAGTAGTTTCAGGAAACTGAAATGGACAACCAGCAAGAACGTGAACCTGAAAATTTACAGGATGCTGAAGATGAGTCTCATGATCAAGAGGAAGTTTTAAATGATATTCAAATGACAAAAATAGCTAGATATATCAAGAATCATCCTCCGAAGAATATCATTGGAGATATCAACAAAGGTGTAACCACGCGAAGAGGTTTACAAAATCATTGTGCATTCTCTGTATTTTTGTCACAGGTTGAGCCAAAAATGCAAAGGATGCAATCCTTGATGAAAATTGGTTATTGGCAATGCAAGAAGAACTTCAACAATTTGAGAGATGTCAAGTATGGGAACTCATGCCTCCTCCAAAAGATGCTTCCATCAATGGTACGAAATGGGTATTCAAAAACAAGCTTGATGAGCACGGAACAATTACTCGTAACAAAGCAAGGCTAGTAGCCCAAGGGTATAACCAACAAGAGGGAATCGACTATGAAGAAACCTATGCACCAGTGGCTAGGTTAGAATCAATCCGAATTTTATTGGCATTTGTATGCTAAAAAAAGTTTAAACTGTATTAAATGGACGTAAAGAGTGATTTCCTAAACGGGTACATTTATGAAGAGGTGTATGTAAAGCAACCATTGTTCATTTCTATTGCACCATGAATCCCAACATTGGGTAAATCAAGTGTCTAGTCCATGCTTTTCTCTTTAAATACAAGCCACCATGGTAGTCTGTTATAGTGATAAGAGTGTTGGAGAAATCTGAGTAAAGAATTCTTAGTTGTTAAGCATTACCAAATCAGTGTGTGAGATATCAAGGTTAAAGCTCGAGAAGGTATAATTTCTACTTCGTTCTTAACTTGAGTCTTGTTTGATTCTCGGTTTTCCTAAATTAATAGGTCAAGTATGATGAATTAGCATTATATAGGGTGTTTGGAAAGTATACTTTCGTTCATGAATACGTTAATAATTGCCTGGAATCAAGTTGTGGCTACTCTGCAAAACAGAGCATGTTCACTGCTTCTGAACTCCATGGGGTATAGCTACACCGTACTTAGGAACCAGCTGATGGGTTCGGTCGTGTTAGACCATGTATTAAGAAATTCCCTTAGGTTGTATGCATATATTAAAGTCTTAATGAAATTTATCCAACAAACTTAGACTTTGTCAAAATAGTGTAGACCGAAGTCTCGGAAAGAGCTGACTTCGGAGATGTCTTCGGACAAAGCGTGTTGTCTTCGGACAAGTCGTAATGTCTTCGGACAAAGCGTGTTGTCTTCGGACAAGTCGTAATGTCTTCGAACGAAGCGTGTTGTCTTCGGCTTTGGACATTGCGAGATGTCCTGGGACTCGGAGACAGCATCATAACTTGATATAAGGATGGATTAATAAATATTCCTATACTGCTATAAACTATTATTACACGAACGAGTTCTAAGTAGAGAATTTTACTAACTTCGGGGAAATAAGTCTAATGTCTGTAAACATGCGTAGAAAAGGGGTCGGTGGGATTGATAGATGTTATGGTCTACTTAAATCAATGAACCTCTTGGAACTACGAAGAAGAAAGATTATGAATAAACTAGCAGTGGTCAAAAGTATGAGAATGTTAGTGTACAGATATGAGTTTTGATGGGTACAACAGTATACATAGATAGAAAGAAAAATGTATTATGTGTACATGTTGTTTATATATGTATATCAAGTGTGTTTGACTATTGAATACATATACTTACATAAATAGGACAAACATAATTCATTGAGGTGATTTTCGCTTTAGTAACAATCAACGCTAAAGGCAAGTTCCCTAACTTACTCTCTTTTATATTGAGCAAGTTTCCTTAAACCCGTCCTTATATTATTTGCAAGTTCCCTAACTTACTCTCTTTTATATTGAGCAAGTTTCCTTAAACCCGTCCTTATATTATTTGCAAGTTCCCTAACTTACTCTCTTTTATATTGAGCAAGTTTCCTTAGACCCGTCCTTATATTATTTGCAAGTTCCCTAACCTCTCTCAAATTCATTTAGTAAGTATCTGAACACTATTATTATTGTGTTGCAAGTTCCTTAATTCTCACACTGTACGCATTTGAATTGTTGTCATATCAATCATATTTTTATCAAGCAAATATCTGTTTCTATTTGAAAATCATTTTAATACCTTGACGTTGTTGCAAGCATTGGACTTATCGTTCTTAAATGCATGATGAAAAATTGTCTAAGTCTTTGATTCGACTAGACTATTATTATGTGTTAAAAAGCAATCCAAACCGATTGACTTGGTGCGGACTATCGTAAATCTAGTGAGATGAACAACCCTCATAGAAGGAGAAATTATATATTGTCGGGGAACCGATGTGCGCACATAAGTATGATTAAATGTTATGCATAACATAGGGTACTTAGGCTGATCACCTGTTGTACTCGTTTATATTGGATTACAGTGTAATACTGTTAATTCTAGTAAGAGTTCTTAGTCTTTAGTGACTGCTCAGTGCTCATTTATATTGAACCTCGAAATAAATAAATCCTGAAAGTTGTTGATATCCTTCAGTCTATAGCGATACCTATTGAATACTCTTGATATTTCTCGATATCCTTGAACTACCAATTATTATTATATCCTTGAAAGTTTTAAATGCTATAACTGCTTGTTCTTCTGGCTATATTACTTGCTGGGAAAACTTGTTGCTCATTCTTGCTTCCTAAAAACATTACAGTTAAGGCAGAGCAAGGCGGTACTTCAGGACAGGACAAGGGAAAGGGCAAGGTGACAGAATAACTCAGTCCCTAAGACTAGAAGTATTATTATTATTGTTATGATTGTTATGATGTATTCAAGAATGATTAAGTATGTTTAAGTTAATCACAAAATTGTCATAGTAATGGTTACGGTACCTTGGGACACGAATATTTATATTATATCAATGTAAATTATTCTATTAATTCCGCTGTTAATGATTTAGTAAGATATTCGTAGTTGCACGTGATGCACCGAATTCGAGATATGGGTGTCTGAATTTTGGGGGCGTCACAGGTTGGTATCAAAGCTATAGTTATAAACCTTAGGAGCGATAGCCCTTAGATTATAACTTAGGAGAACTTAGAAGATAGAAAGGGATGAAATTCATATAGAGTTTTCATAGAGATGGACTTAGCGTGTTACAGAATATAACTTCATTCTATACAATGAACTTATGATTCTAATGGAGTTGTTGTTTGTTTTGTCTTGTGTTGGTAATTGTAGGATGACTGACATGAGAGGACCTAGCCGAGTAGTAGAAGAGGAGCCGTGTGACATACACATGGTATATGAGGCACCATTGATAGCGGAGCATATATCAACTGTAATCCCTATCGATGATGATGATGAGGAAGAGGAGATGGAGCCAATACCCGAGGAATCTGATCCAGAGGAGGAGCCTACGGAGGAGCGTATGGTGGACGAGCCCATAGGGGTAGTGATGCGGGAGATGGAGGTAGAGATTGTTCACCGTAAGGAGGCAGGAACCCAGATGGGGGCTTTGTTTCACAGGGCGTTGGCTAGGAATGTAGAACTGGCAGGGAAGTTGGAAGAGATGGAGCAGAGGGAGTTAAGCGAAAGGACAGAGAAGAAAGCTATCCGTACTCAGTTAGAAATGGAGGTAATGGACAGGATTCATTTCGAAGAGAAGTGGGAAGGGGCCAATGATAGGGCTAACGACCTAGAAGATGAAGTGAGGTGCAAAAGGAGGAAGATGAATAGGATAGGCTATGCAGGGCGCACGGTCATGAAGAGACTGATTGATGGGGTAAATCACTACCCGGCAGAGCAGGGACAGACCCGGTACACCATAAGCCGAGATTTGGTGGTGCACATTACTCAAAGGGAGTACCACAGCGCTGTGGAGCGCGAAATGATAGATTAAGTCTAGGCATTTAAAGTTATTAGTTGTAGTTCGGTATGTAGTGTATTATCTGTTGTTGTAATTTCAGTCTTTTATGTAGAATGTGAGATAGTTGTAATCCCCAAACTTTTGAGTTATATTAGAGGGGTAATATGTTAATGGTTGTTCCCATCTTTTGTGATATTAGGGGATAAGTTGTGTCATTTATAGAAGTATGCTGGAGATAATCATGTAATGTAACAGTTGGCATATGAATATAAATGATCTTGTTCTGAAATGTATTCTGAAATTTTATTCCTTTTATGGAAAATTGTTTAAGTAATATAATTAGATAATAAAAAATGGAAATTTTATGGTAAAGAAAAATGCCGCCCAGACGTAGATTAAATGCACCAGAAGAGTCGGTTAATGATGAGAGAGGACAAGTAGATCCCATTCAGAGGCTTGTATATTTGTTAGGGGAGGCTCTTAGGGGAAGAATTGAACAAGTAACACCCATTCCCCAAGTAGCTCCAGTCGCAAACTTCAAGCACTTTAAGAGTGTAGGACCTCCAGAATTCATAGGTATTACCGATCCTATTGTAGCGCAAATGTGGATCAAGGAGATGGAGAAAGCCTTCGCCATTGCTCGTGTGGGTGAAGACCAGAAATCCGTGTTCGCTACATATATGATGAGGGGTGAATCAAACTACTGGTGGGAAGCAAATCAACAGAGGGCGGGAGAAGGGACTATAACCTGAGAAAGGTTTAAGACTTTGTTCTTTGAGAATTACTTCCCGAAGAGCATGAAGAATAGGATGGGGGTAAAGTTTCTAGAACTAAAACAAGGGGAGATGACAGTGGCACAGTATGCGGCCAATTTCAATGAACTCGTACGATTCGCGACACATCAAGTAGACACTGAAGAAAGGAAATCTCAAAGCTTCGAACTTGGAATAAAACCTTGGTTGTTCAACAAGGTGTCGGTCCTTCAAATGGACTCATTCGCCACATTATTGGAGAAGGCGATAATTACTGAGGGAGGTAGCGAGGCATTGAGCTAATATAACAAGGAGAAGAAGAACAAGAGTGCTGGGGGAGAAACTCATGGAAAGAGTAGTAGTGGTGGAAGTTATATGGGAAAGAGGAAATGGGATAACCGCAACAACAACACCAACAACAATATCAACAACCGAAACATCAACCAGTCATAAAGTTATCAAGGAGGGTTTAAGAACATAAGTGAAGCTTGCTTAAAATGTGGGAAAAACCATCAAGCGGAATGCTGGAAGGGGCGCAGCGTCTGCTACAACTGCGGCCAAGAAAGGCAAATTTCGCCCAACTGTCCAAAGACAAAAAAGATCAAGGGATGTTTCGCATGTGGCTCAACTGAGCATCAAATCAAGGATTGCCCAAAGAAGGGGAACAACGGAGGAAGCGGCCAACAGGGAAGGGGCAGCAGGCTGTTGATCGGCGGACCAACGCAATCCAACCGACCGACTGCCTAAACCTTTAACATGACTGTCCAAGATGTAGTAACTGCAAGGGACGTGGTGTTAGGTATTCTCCCAATCAGTAATATAAATGCCTATGTATTATTTGATTCGGGTGCTACCTATTCATTTGTGTCTGAAGAATTTGCTAATCGACTAAACATACCTCCTGAACATTTAAAAAACTCATTGAACGTAGAGATTGCGAATAAGGAAGTAATACCAATGGAGTTTGTCTACCGAAACTGTTATGCAAACATTAGAGGTCACGAACTAAACGTAGACTTAATTCTGATTAAACTGGGGGAGTTTGATGTGATATTAGGGATGGATTGGTTATCCGGCCACGTTGCGATAATCGATTATCTGAAGAAGAGTGTGAGCCTTCAGACCTCAAATCGGTCTAAGGCAGTGTTTTACGGTAGCTCGTCGCTCAAGCAATCGTGTTGCCTTACGATGATGCAGGCTAAGAAATTGTTAAGGAAATGATGTATAGGTTATTTAGCCTATATAGTGGACACTCCGCAAAAGAGAATAGAAATGAAAGATATATCAGTGGTAAGAGATTTCCAAGACGTGTTTCCAGACGAACTGCCTGGTCTTCCGCCAGACAGAGAAATTGAATTCATAATAGACTTAGCACCAGGAACCTCACCAATTTCGAAAGCCCCATATCGTATGGCGCCAGTAGAAATGAAGGAATTGATGATTCAACTGCAAGAGTTACTAGATAAGGGTTACATTCGGCCAAGTGAGTCTCCTTGGGGAGCACCAATGTTGTTTGTAAAGAAAAATGATGGATCGATGAGCATCTGTATCGATTATCGGTAGTTGAACCGAGTGACATTTAAGAATAGATATCCATTGCCAAGGATAAAAGACCTTTTCGATCAACTGAAGGGAGCGAAGTGTTTTTCCAAGATATATTTACGAACGGGTTATCATCAGTTGAAAGTACGAGAGGAAGACATTACAAAAGACGGCGTTTTGAACTCGCTACGGACATTTCAAATTTCTAGTGATGTCATTTGGGTTAACCAATGCTTCGACAGCATTCATGGACTTGATGAACCGAGTTTTCAAGCCATACTTAGATAAGTTCATAGTAGTATTTATCGACGACATTTTGATTTATTCAAAGACAAAGGAAGAGCACGCCGAACACCTGAAGATGGTATTGGAAGCATTGAGAAGGGAAAAGATGTACGCTAAATTTTCAAAATGTGAATTTTGGATGGAAAGGGTTCAATTTCTAGGACACGTGATAGATCAAAATGGAATTTCCGTGGATCCTGCAAAAGTGGAAGCAGTAAGTAACTGGAAACAACCGAAGACACCAACAGAAGTTAGGAGTTTCTTAGGTTTAGCTGGTTACTATCGAAGATTTATCCAGGATTTTTCTAAGATAGCAACCCCGCTGACCAATCTAACAAGGATGACAGAGAAGTTCGTGTGGACGGACAAATGCGAGGAGAGTTTCCAAGAATTGAAGAGGAGGTTGAGTGAGACGCCTGTATTATCATTACCAGATGATACGGGAGGATTTGTTGTGTAGAGTGATGCATCGCATAGAGGACTTGGTTGTGTGCTAATGCAACATGGCAAGGTCATTGTATATGCCTCACGACAGTTGAAAGATTTCGAGAAATGATACCCTACCCATGACTTGGAGTTAGCGGCGGTAGTCTTTGCATTAAAGATTTGGAGGCACTATTTATATGGAGAAAAATGTGAGATATATACGGATCACAAGAGTCTGAAATATATCTTCACACAGAAGGAGTTGAATATGCGACAAAGAAGGTGGTTGGAACTAATCAAGGATTACGACTGTGAAATTCTTTATCACTCGAGAAAAGCAAACGTTGTAGCTGACGCTTTGAGTAGAAAAGGAAGGGAGAAGTTATTGAAATTGACAACTCAAGAGGAATTAATAAGAGAAATGGAAAAGTTGGAAATAGCGGTGGAGGAACCAAAAGAAGCAAAAGGAAAATTACTCATGATGAGAGCTCACTCGACGTTATTGGATAGAATAAAGGAAGCACAAGAGAAAGATGAAGAATGTGAGAAGATAAAGAAGAGAATAGTATAAGATAAGGAAGAAAGGTTCAAAGTAGATAAGGATGGTATATTGAGGTTTGAGGGTCGAGTATGGGTGCCAGCTGTAATCAAACTGAGAGAGGAAATCCTACACGAAGCACACAATACGACGTATTCTGTACATCCAGTAGGCACAAAAATGTACCAGGATCTTCGACACCATTTTGGTGGCCTAATTTAAAAAGAGAGGTTGCAGAGTGTGTTAGAAGATGTCTTACTTGTCAAAGAGTCAAAGCAGAACACCAGAGACCAAGTGGACTACTTCAACCGCTGGAAATTCCAGAATGAAAATGGGAGCACATTACGATGGACTTCGTGGTTGGACTTCCGGTTACACAGAAGGGTTATGATGCCATTTGAGTTATTGTGGATCGACTAACAAAGACAACTCATTTTCTACCCATCAAGATTCGATTCAATTTGAACCAGTTAGCAAATTTATATGTAAGGGAAATCGTATCGCGACATGGATTGCCAGTGTCGATTGTTTCCGATCTAGATCCGCGTTTCACATCAAAATTATAGAAAAGTTTGCAGGAACGAATGGGAACTCAATTGAGATTAAGTACTGCTTATCACCCTCAAACTGACGGGCAGAGTGAACGAACCATACAAATGTTAGAGGACATGCTGAGAGCTTGCGTGATGGACTTCAAGGGAAATTAGGACGATCATTTACCATTAGTAGAATTCGCTTACAATAATAGCTATCATGCGAGTTTCGGTATGCCGCCATATGAAGCTCTTTACGGGAAAAAGTGCAGAACACCATTTTGTTGGGATGAAGTCAGAGAACGACGACTTTTGGGACCAGAATTAGTCCAGCAAACAGCCGACGTGGTAGCAACAATAAGGGGCAAATTAGTAGCAGCTCAAGATCGCCAAAAGAAGTATGCTGACTTGCATCGTCAGATGCGAGACTTTGAAGTCGGTAGTTTTGTGTTTTTGAAATATCTCCTTAGAAGGGAAAGATCAGATTCGAAAAGAAAGGAAAATTGAGTCCGAGGTTCATAGGGCCATTCGAGATAATGAAGGGAGTGGGCGAAGTGGCATACAAAGTTGCTTTGCCACCTGAACTGGAACACATCCACAACGTGTTTCACATTTCCGTACTACGTCCGTACAAGTCTGACTATAGACACATGATTTCATATGAGCCCATTCAAGTAGAGAAGAATCTGACATATGAAGAAATTCCTGTTCAGATAATAGACAAGAAAGAACAAACGCTAAGAAACAAAGTTATATCTTCTGTAAAGGTTGTTTGGCGAAACCACGATGTCGAGGAGGCAACATGGGAATTAAAAGATAGGATGAGGAGAGACTATCCCCATCTTTTTGTGTAACCTTGTATCAATTCCGAGGAAAGAATTTTTATAAGGGGGAGAGGATGTAATAACCGTAAATTTTACGATTTAATATTAATAATTATAAATAGAGCCTGTGATTAATTATTTTATAAATGCTTACATGGCATGAGGTGAGTAACTCAATTGAATTAAAATTTAACTTTTAATAATTGATAAGATGTGGAGAATTATGAAAGATTTATGAGATGTCTTGTGTGACACAATGATAGAATTAGTGAGGAATAATTAAGTATTTACATGTTTATAATCCAAATAATAAATTGGGAGTCTAGCCCAATAAATTAATTGATGGACTTTTGAGTTAGCCCAATAAACTTGGGTCAATTAAAATCCAATTCGGAACCTAACATAATAGTTAACTGATGGTACAAGGTGTTGGTTAAATAATATGGTGTGAGGCAATGGGCCCGACCGACTAGCCCCTAGTCTATGTCTGAAATCTATTCTCTTGTCCCAAATTAAGGGTCACCAAGTACAAGGAACAGTAGCCTAAACTCTCTTTACGCAAACTTTTAAGCTGCTAATCCTAGGCATGCAGGGTTAGCTAAGTAGTTGGTATGGAGTGATTAAACAACTCCTTAAGTAACCAATGTTCATTTCTATTGCACCATGAATCCCAACATTGGGTAAAGCAAGTGTCTAGTCCATACTTTTCTCTTTAAATACAAGCCACCATGGCAGTCTGTTATAGTGTTAAGAGTGTTGGAGAAATGTGAGTAAAGAATTCTTAGTTGCATTACAAAATTATTGTGTGAGATATCAAGGTTAAAGCTCGAGAAGGTATACTTTCTACTTCGTTCTTAACTTGAGTCTTGTTTGATTCTCGGTTTTCCTAAATTAATAGATCAAGTATGATGAATTAGCATGATATAGGGAGTTTAGGAAAGTTTACTTTTGTGCATGAATACGTTAATAATTGTGACAACCCGATATTTTCTATATAAATAAATAAGAAATTTTGTGTATAATTTTTTTTATATATATTAAGGATGAGGATTTGTACAAGATATTGTGTATATGTATTTATGTGGTAAATATAAAATATATTTATTACATGAAAAATTGTAAATGATTTTATTTTAGAATCATTGTTTATTATCAAATATAATTTTATAATAATTAATTCCATATTGGAAAGGTTTTTATCAGTTATTTTCTATGAAAATAAAATTAACTATTATTTAAATAATCTATGAAAAGATTTTAGAATATTTATAAAAATTAAATGAATTTTGTTCAGATTATTAAGTTAATTAAGTTATTTATGAAAGGTAAACCAGATATAGAATCCAAACCCTAATTTCGGGTTTTTATCAGGGAATGAGAATAATAATATAATATTATTATTTGTTAGTATTATAAATATGTATGATTATGTGTGCAATGTTAATGTGTGAAACAATTTTATTATATTACGACCAAACCCTAATAATATTTTTACCAACTCTATTCTTGGTTTTGGATAAAGAATAATAATAACATTATGATATTTTAATATTTTAAGTGTTATAATATGAACTGCATGTACGAGAGCTGATAATAATTGATCAATTGTGTTATAGTATTCGAAAACCCTAGTTTCGCTGTATAAGATTTAATACTGTTATATATCTGTGTTATATGATATAAATTTATATGTTACTTTAAGGAGTATTAAATTGGAGACCTCAATTATAATTGTATTTTCTAATTATTAGAAACCCTAATTGTGTTTTTAGAGATCCTAGTTAATTGATTCGATAAACCCTAATTGCTAAAATTAGCAAGGTTAAATATACTAGTGTTGTTAAACCCTAATACTTTGTCCAAATTATTTTTTGTTCCATTAAAATTATTAATAAAATGACTTAAATTCCCTTTTTGCACATGTGCTAGAAGATGGAGTGTGAATCTTGCTATGATTTGGGTTGGTCACCAACTCTTGATATTTTGAAGATTTAAAGTAACATGTGGCAGCAATATAACTTAGCAAATCATTCCTTAGCTCTAGTATATAAGATTAAGAAAGAGAAAAAAAATGCTCATTTTGCTATTTTGATAACCAACACTCCACTTAGACTTTCTCTCTCTAAAACCAACGAAAATCAGTGTTAAATTAGTCCCAAAATTCAGCCCCACGAAATCCCATATCAAATCAGTAGCTTAAAATCAAGATCAAACCAAGAAAGGTATAAAACTCAAGCTAGAAAATCTGTCCATAATTTGTTGTTAGATTTTGTGTTTAAGTGTTATATTATGTTGGTTTTAATATCTAGTGATGATCTGGGTTGCTAGATGTTAGATCCATAACATATAGAAACTCAGAATTGAAGATCTACAAAATCCGGGAAAAGCTTGATTCTGTGGCCTGACAATGAATGTCAGTGGCCACAGATCCTTGCTCGATGATGTTTTGTGTTGTTTTTAAGTTGTTATTAGTAGCTTACAATGTTGTCTTTTATCTGCAAAAAGAAGCAAAGTCATATCTGTTATAGATCAAAAGTTATTTAAGGTCAAAGTGCGTTGACCGAGCTTGACCAGCTGAGATCTGGGTAACCCAGAAATAGTTTTCAGCGTCTGACAATAAGTTTGTGGCTTCTGATCTTGCTGGTAGTTGTTGTTTTGTTTGGTTTGTTGAAGCTAGGTTGTAGTCTAGTATATTAACTATAGAATCATGCTTTTATATCGTTAAAACATTTCATATACTGGAATTGGTTGCTAGTCAAAGTAGTAGGGAAGCTCATGTTCTCTCGGTTTTCTGGAAAACCCAGAAAAACCCATGAACACGGATTCTGTCAGTAGTTGACCGGCTTGTAACTGATTGATGTGTTGATATTTTGTTTATTTTATGTAATGAATATGTAGTCCTACATGTTGTCTACACATTAAAGCTCTTAGGACTCAAAAACAGTTAATATGTTGCAAGTTGCTGGCGATCAAAAGTGGTCAGTCGGTCTGTTCTTCAATTCTGGGAAACCCAGAAATGAAGAACAACCTCTGACAGTAAGTTTGGACGATTAAATCTGGTTGGTGTTATGTGATTTGTCCATGTTGATTGTTGTATCTTATAGTTTTGTAATTGTACTACATAATCTGACCAAAACCGAGTCCAGAATCACAACACACACTAAGTTATTCACGGTCAAACATAGCCACTCGGTTCTGACATTGAAATTCTGGGTTTGTATGAAGAACATGAAAAACACCTATAGCGACGGTTCTGTCGCTATAGGTGGTCTTTAGCGACAGAAAATAATTATTTTTCCGAAAATAATTTAATAAATAGAAAAAAATAGTTTTTAATTATTAAAAATACAAAATAAATTATTAAAAATTATTTTAAATTCTGAAAATTAGTTTTTAATTATTTTAAATATATTTCATAAATATTTAATATTTTTGGAATATTAAAAGTATTTAATTTATTTAATTATAATATTAAATAAATTATTTAAAAATGATTTTAATATTTGAAAAATCATTTAAAATTTTATTATGATATAATAAAATATTTTAAGTTATTTTTAATAACTTTTAATATTATTTGATAATTTTCATTAATAAATTAATATTAATGATAATTAAGTTATTTACTAAATGAATTAAATAATTAAATTAAAAATGATTTTATTATTTTAAAAATCATTTTAAATAATAATAAGGTATTTAAGAATATTTTAAGTTATAAAATATAACTTTTAATATTTAATGGTTAATTTCATTAATTAAAGATTAATAATGATATTAAAGTTATTTAATAATTATATTAAATAATTTGGTTTAAAAATGATTTTAATACTATAATAATCATTTTAAATGAAGATAAAGTGTTTAAAGATATTTTAAGTTATAAACTATAACTTTTAATATTTACAGGATAATTTCATTAATAATTTAATATTAATGATATATTAATGATATTAAATTTATTTAATAATTATATTAAATAAATAGTTTATAAATGGTTTTATTTATTTAAAAATCATTTAAAAAGGATGTAAGTGAATTAAAAATATTTTAAGTTGTAATTCCTAACTTTTAATATTTGGATAACGATAAATTAATATTTTAATAGAATTGTTTGATATTTAAATCATTTAATAATGATTCTGATATTTCAAAAATTATGATAAATGGTAATAATTGTTTTAAAATTATTATGAGGTCATGAAAAATAGTGTGACTGTTGTTTAAGTTATCTATTTAAATATTTCGATACAGAATAGAGTCTTAGACTCGATTATTATATAATAAGGCTGTCGATAAGTCGACATGTTTCAAAAATTGATCTGAACTTAGATAGGATTGACTGGTAAATTATTTAATTGTGATATAATGGTCGTTAAGTTATGTGACAACGTGATTAGGAATGTGCTGACTGCTATATGCAGTATTATGTGTTATGATATAATGTTCTAATCGAATGATTGATTTGCTTAATGATAGGTTGTGATAAAAAGGGTAGAATTAAGTTAAGATTTTGTAAGCAGCGCATCAGGCAAATACCCTACCTTTGCATTTTCTTTATGCATTGGATAAATGTAAGAATGTTTCAAAGTTATATTATTACTGTACAGATTTTAAAGTCTATATTATATACGCTCATTGATTATCAACATGTTAGTATATGATAATTTAGATATATATTCTGTTCGTTAATTTCTATAAATGATTATACAAGTGTCCCCACTTGGATAATCATAGTATTTAATCGCATGTTGATACCCCTTTGATATACATATATGTTAAATTATAGATTTTTGTTGGATAAGATAAAACCTTTGGCTTGGAACCCTGACAAATATGAACATCCCTTGCCAGGGAAAACTTTTATGCGCCTAAGGCGGATCAAGTAAATGGTAACACCATTTTTGTGATGTAGTATTGATCAATGCAGGGCACAACGGGCTGATCACCCCCGTGTTCGTAAGTTATGACGGTTTACAGATGAATTTTCTGTTTAACCTTTTCAAAAAATGAAAATAATGTTCATACTATGTCATATAAAACCTTTATATAGTCTGTACGTAGTTTCAAAAATTTGCAATAGTTATGTAGTTATTATTGGTATATATTGCTTCACAACTTTTGCCTTGTTGTAGAAGAATAGTATATAGAAAACATTTAAATGCTTTCAGTTTATATATATATATTGTTAATACTTGTTGGGCACTCAAATGCTCATCCTTGCTTAACGTAAATGTTTTCAGTTAAGAGCGAACAACCTGAAGGTTCTGTCAAAAACAAAGGAAAAGGGAAGATAGCTGGTTGACTGCAGTTATTATTACTTGTAATAGTTAAGATTATGAAGACTATGATATATGTTTTATTATTAATATGACTGGTAATGTATGTTTAAAGGTTACGTACTTGGGAGATGAACTCTGATGAATAAGTATTGTAAAATGATTGTTTATATATTATTGTTATTATTATTAGTAGATTTCTGCTCATAGAAATGATATCGTGAAGTACCGAGTTTGGGTTTCAAGTATCCGAGTTCGGGGACTTTATAGGATGGTATCAAGGCTGTAGGTTATAAACATTAGGAATGCGAAGCCTAGGATTATAACCTTAGTAGAAAAACTTTTATAGAATGTGTTAGTTAGGGGAGGGTTAACGAGATCCAACAAGTATTATCGTACTGAATAAAATATCTTTTCATTTTATCAATGAATATATTTTATTGTGGTACTAATGTTGTTGTTGATTCTTTATTGTGATCATAGAATGGCTGGCGAGGGTTCAAATAGTTACTCGGTGAACCAAGAGTCAAGGGACTCTAGTAGGGAGTCCATGGAACTTGCAATGATAGGGGATTTGTTGGCTAGAAATGTTGAGCTAGAGAACAGGGTTGAGCATGTGGAGGCAAAGAACCGGAACCTCCAGATTTTTGAGCAACAGTATAGGGACGCCGCTTATCAAGCACAGGCAGAGATAGCTGAGTTACAAAGAAGGTTGAAGCAGAAAGAGCTACAGTTAGGACAGATGACAGATGAAAGTTGAGATGGAGGCGAAAGATGCAAAAATATATACCTTGGAGCAATTTTTAGACAATGCCTTTAGGAAGTTTGACGCGGAGAGGATGGAAGCTGTCCTCCAATTAGTGAGAGCAAGCGTTGATTTGTACTCATGTTAGATATAGTCCCACTTTTGTGTTTCTATTAGGGACTGTTTAGTTGTTGTAAATCCTTATGCCTTGTTGAATGCATGGGATGGTAGTAGACCCCAATCTATAGTTTAGTAGAAGGGTATGTGGTCGTGAATCCTCACTTTTGTCCATTAGAGGATAGTGGGTTGTAGGCAGTTTATGTCCTAAGCGTTTATAGGAGTATGTAAGATGTTTAGTCGGTCTGTATTTAAACCGTGGTATATGGATATATAAATGGCTCATATAAAGTTTATAAAGAAATGAATTGACTAAATTCATCGTCAAACGAAATAAAAGATAACATAAATAAAACTATTACTTGTTGCATGTATATACTAATCAGGATAATTTATGTGTGTAGATGTCTGGAGAAAAAGGTCAGCTGTGTGCCTATAACATGAAGAAGGATCAAACCCATATACCAGAGCTAATATCGCAGCCAATAGCTGAAATAGAAGCTCGCAATGAAACCAACTCGGATGAGGTGGTTATCGTGGAAAATGTAGCACCAGATCCGGAAATGGTGGAGCTGACAGATAGTGATTCAGATCCCAAAGTTGAAGCCGGACAAGCATCAATGGAGATACAGAATTTGAGGAACCAGATTTCTTCTCTGGAAAAGTTGTGGGAAATAGAGAAGCTGCTTAATAGTCAGTTACGTCAGGTGTTAATAGAAACGATGGAAGGGCAGGATAAACTAAAAATTCAAATTGATCAGATGGGGGCTTCAAGCAACACTTCGTGTGAAATTCCGAGAGATAAGGGAAAAAGAAAAATAGAAGACAATAATTTAGGAAGACCTAGTAAGAAGAAGTGGAAAAGAATATGTTATCTATGCTGCTATGAGGGACATACTACTCAGTATTGTCCTGATTATGAACAGGGAACATGCTTTGTTTGTGGAAGGAAAGATCATCAGGAAAAGAATTGTCCAAGAAAAAGAGCTTATTAACTAGATATTATATATTCCGTTGTGTAGGCGTGTTTAGTATAATATGCGTGATTAATATGTCTGTGTGATGTAATATTCTAAAACTTTTGTGTTAGTAAGGTTGTAAATCCCGACTCCTGTAATCACCAAGGGATGAATGATGTTTTAAGCAGTTATGTTATGCTATATAAATTATTTATTAAAGTAATATGAATATAAGTTTGAATTATGTTTAAAAAAATATAAATTCGTATGATAAAGTTTAGAATGTAAGTTAATTTATGGTTTTTACTTAACCAGAAAATGCCGCCAAGACGTCAAACTCGAAACCAAAGGGCAGAAGGATCTGTCAACAACGTTGAAGGACAAAAACCAGTAGACCCGATACAGCATTTTGCGAATATGATAGCTCAGACCATGCAACAAGGAATACCAGTAGCAGGAAATCAGCCGGTTAATCACTTAGCAAATTTCAAAGATTTTAAAGTTGTAGGACCACCGGAATTTAAAGGTACAACTGATCCTGTAGAAGCTCAAACCTGGATTAAAGAAATTGAGAAGGCGTTTGTAATAGCTAGAGTAGATGAGGGGCAGAAGACGATTTTTGCCACCTATATGATGAAGGGTGAGGCGAATTTCTGGTGGGAAACGAATCAGGCGAGAGCGGGAGAGGGTGTAGTGGCTTGGCAAAGGTTTAAGACTTTATTTTTCGAGAATTACTTTTCTACTAGTATGCAGGCTAGGATGGAGGTAAAATTTTTAGAGGTGAAACAAGGAGATATGTCAGTTGCGGATTACGCCGCTAAATTTAATGAGTTAGCTAGATTTGCTCCACATCAAGTTGATACGGAGGTTAGGAAGGCGAGAAGGTTTGAGTTAGGATTAAAACCCTGGCTCTATAACAAGGTGGCAGTGTTGCAGATTCCAACATTTGCAGCACTTATGGAAAAGGCGATAATTGCTAAGGAAGGGAGTGAGATCATGAGCCTCTATAACAAGGAGAGGAAGAACAAAAGTAAGGTTGAGGCAGCTAAGAAGGGGAAAATTAATAGTGGAAGTAAGGGAGGAAACGAAAAGAGAAAAGTGAACTATTTTGAAAACGTACAGGTGAAGCAAGAGGGTGTGAAAAAGCAGGCAGTTCAATGCAAAACTTGTGGGAAGAACCATTCAGGTGTGTGTTTGAAGGGGAAAACCTGTGTGTTTCAAATGCGGGCAGGATGGCCACATCTCTCCCAATTGCCCAAATCCTAGAACATATAGTTGCTGTTTTGTTTGCGGTTCAATGGAACACAAGGTGAAGGAATGTCCGAAGAAGAGGGAAGAAACTGGTAGTGTGCATACTGGCAGGGCTAGTGGAACGTTAGCAATCACAGGACCAACAACATCCAGCAAGCCAACAAAGTCAACATCAAGGGTCTTCAACATGACGGTTCAAGACACAGTGGCAGCTGGCAACGCAATTCCTGGTATTATTCTAATCAATTATATATTCTTATATATATGATTTTTTTTATATACTAGTAAATTATTTTATACATAAAGTTTGAAAGAGGAAATTGAGTTATATTTGTAAAAAAAATCAAATCTCTGTTTAATCAGAAAGATTAGTTCGATCATAGTGGCCTTCTCTAGTATCTCAGATAAAGTTTTTATTTGAAGTACTGACAATCTACTCCGAATCCGAGGTTTTAAACCCTTCTGAAACCTACGAGTCTTTCTAAGTTCAGTGGTTACTTGATGAGGAGCAAACCTGGACAGTTCATTAAACTTAGCTGTATACTGGGTTACAGTAAGATCTCCTTGTTTTAAGTCCAGAAATTTTATTTCCATTCGGTCTTTCAGGGATTAGAAAAAATAGTTTTCAAAGAACAACTCTTTGAATCTATCCCAAGGAAAAATTTTAGTTTCTACCCGACCTTTGGTTGATTCCCACCAATAATTAGCCTCGCCCTTCAAGAAAAAGGTTGCAAAAGTTGTCTTTTGGTTATTATTAACATTGGTTACTAGGAAAAAAATTTCTATCTCAGAAATTCAAATTTTTGCATCTACGGGTTCTGATGTACCTTTAAACTCAGGTGGTCCAACTAATTTAAAGTCTTTAAAAGTTGTATTTTGGTTCACAGATCTATTTACAACTCCTAGCATAAGGTCTACTAACTGCTTGGTAGAATTATCAACATTCATTTCTCTTTGGGATCTTCTGGTTGGTGGCATGATTCTATATAAACCAATAAAAATTCACATAAGAATTTGAGTAACACAACATATTGTTTATTTCATATATCAAAATAGTATTACACAACAACTTCATAATTAAACATACTACTATCTTACAAAGTACTGATTACATTACAAACTTTGAATGCTTCTTTATTGTACTAATATAAAGCATTCAACCACCTATACTACTCTATAGAATTCATTGATATCGTCAAAGGAATCCTGAATCATGTGATAAACCACAGATCGATCGATGAGATAAGTCGTCTTCTTCTCCTCTACCGGATATCGAACTACACTGCGCTGGAAATCATTAAAAGTATCTCGAACACCCAGAGATGTTCTAAGAAGCCTTGACTAAATTTCCTTTCTGCCCCTCTGTGCGTCGTGCAGTTGTACTTTTAGTCGTTGACTAAGTCCTCTCTCATGATGTAGCATTCCTTCAGCTATATCAGCCCTAAACCTCATCTTATTACCCTCATATTCTGGTGTCTTCAATAGTGATGCAATTGCCTCATCATGTTCATCAATTCTCATTAACTGTCCTGCCACTTGATCATCTTCTTCCTCAGCATCTAACAGTTGTTGATCATGAAGCAATTCCTCATCTTCTGCATCACTGGCTATGTATGACTCTATTTGTGGGGGATTATTGGCTATTACTATTTCCTTAGCATTGGAGTTGGCCATCTATAAAAGAAAACTCCTTTAATACTGTATAGAAATTACACAACATAATAATTTTAATGTCATATTTTATGTATACTTTTAAAATTTTTACGGACTCGAAGACTATATACTAAGATGTATCTTCCTTATATCTATAGCCTTAACAGCTTTGATACCAAAATTTGTAACACTCTTGGTACTTTCAACCATAACACCTTATAAAGTTACCTATCAATTTGCCACCGACTCGCTCGGCATCCCCTACGGAAAGTCTGCCTTTGGTGCATTCCCTTAAAGGGATGTCACCAGCAAAAGGCTCAGGGCTCTTCGTAAATTATTTCTTATAGCTTTGATACAAAAATTATAACGCCCCCATATCTATACTCCCACGGTATCTGATATGGTGTTTACAAAAAATCAACATAATGCTTTTAAATCTATACACCCATGGTATCTAATTATAAAATTATATTAAATAGAGGGATTAGCAGATATAATTCTCATAGATCCAAAATTCACAGTATCCCATAACAGTTGTCAATTCTCAAGAGAACTTTTACTGTGTTTGGATACCCTCACTTGGATATATGAACTGTATCTGTGACTAGAGTCTATCTATTCGAAATTCAGAGTATCAGCAATAACATGAATAGTCCATATTACTAATACCCTTATCGAGATGTATAGTCTAAGCCAAACGAATTTATACTATCGTATCGATAGTAACTATCTATCGGAAATCCAAAGTATCAATAACAACATGAACAGTCCATGCTATTAATACCCTCACTTAGATAAATAGTTCCCAAGGATCTCAACTAGATTTGAAGAAGTCTAATTTTACATCTATGTATGTAAGAAAACACGGTTGCGGAAATAAAGATGTTATATATCATAATATTAAGATTCGATTACATGATTCTCATAATGAGTTCTTATTACAAGGTATTCAAACAGATAAAAATATAATCTAATCTATGTAAGGACGCTTCCCTTTATCTACTCCAGAAGTTCCAGGATTACCATCTAAAACTGCAAAGGGAATAATTTGCAAGGGTGAGCTACGACATGCTCAGCAAGTTTTGTATTTATAATAATATAGGATTTGAAGAAATATAACAGTTCAAATTTTGACTGATAGTTGTACCATTTCTGGATTTCTAATTTCAACCATTTCTGGAATTTTCTTTATTTCTGTCAATCACACAGACTTAGAAATTTTGTTCATATATGAGATAGGGGATCAGCCTATTCAACATCATAGGAGTATGCATATCATCTTACCAGTGCTCAAAATACACTAAATGTCAATATATGAATTGACTAACTTTCAATCCCTTGCGGGATACCCAACTTCAGTATAAGATGTCTTACCAAAATAATTTGGTTTGACTCAACAGTTCATGCTTAATAAACATTATCATATGAATAAATAATTCATTTCTTAGTTATGATGGAACTATAGCAATAACTTTACAATAAGAAGGTAATTCAATTGTAGGTGTAGTATATTATATCAACAGCATATCAAGATAAAAATCGTGCCCAATGAATAAACAGGGTTTAAGAAATTTGCTTTATAAGAAATTTAAGGATAAAGAACTTGCTTGAGCGTAGATCAGTTAAGTTATGATATTCAATCGTTAATAAATACCTACAAAGTTCATATATATAAGTCTAACACGTTAGTATTGATAACAATATTCAATTATAACATTAATATAATATAAGGTTAGATTAATTAGGTTTGGTGTTTAATACCTTTGATAAATGGACTAAATTTTATTTATGAAATTTAATTATAATTTAAAATACCTTTTTAGAAATTTTAAAGTATTTAAAACATTTATTTTGATTTTTAAATCATTTATTTGTATTTATAAGTAATTAATATTTACTTAAAATTTTACAAAAACATTGATTGTAATTTTTAAATAATTTATATTCATTTATTATAATTTTTAGGTTTAAGTTCAGATGACCACCTGGGGTTTGGGAGGTTTCCCACTTAACCACCTATAGTCAATAAAGCTACATTTAAACCCCCCCCCCCCCCCCGACTTTTGAGTTAAAGTGAATAACTGCTTTCTGTCATAACTTTGTTACTTAAGTTGGATAAAGACATAATTACCCTCCTTATATATAAACAACAGATGAGAGAACATGCAAATAATTTCATCTTACTCTCTTAGCAACTTTCCCTCCTTTAGATATTAAGGATTCAAGTGCTGACACCTGCTTGATTCCAATCAGAATTCAATTCAATAGCCTCAATTAATCAAACTGTGAGGAGGGAAGAATATGTAATTGATAGAAACTTAGAATGCTTTCCTTCTAAAGAAATTAATGCTATATTTAATATTGCATTAATGTGCCTAGAGCCATATCCAACCAGAAAACCAATCATGGCAGAGATTCTCAAGATGCTTGAGCGGATTAAACCAGATGTGCTTGTATCAGAATCTTAAGTTTTTTTTAATAAATTGATTTTCACAAGGCATTTTGTTGATGCTTTTTTCCGATCTGCTCAAGCAGAAGATGCAACAAAACATACTACAATCAATCAATGAAGCAATTCTATAAGTGACTAGACTGACAGATTTCAGGAAGGCAAAAGCATTTGGAAAAATAACGCAACGACATTTACATTAGGGTTGTTACCAACCCAATGGTTACTGAAGCTTTCAACGAAAGAGAAACTGGTTCACTCCCAAAGAATACATCAAAAAGAGCCAGAGTTACATATTTTGACTCAATTGTAGAATCCACGCCAGAAGGCATTCCATGTAATTTCAATCACGAAATTGGATATTACTCCAATATTTCTCCTGGTCTGAATCTGAATCTGGGTTTCGCTTCTGAACCAGCATTCCTCCTGGTCTCAATTCCCATTCATTTTTAGCTCCACTGGAGCTGCCGTTCATAGGTGGCACTTGGGTGTTCATAGTCTTCATCCTCATCATTTTCTTTCTTTAATTTTGGCAAATGGGTTGAAGCAAAAAAATTATTTTAAGTCAACAAAACAATTGTTGAGTTGAAGAGAGAAAGAGACCAAAATCAAAGCATTGACTCTGTTCTGATCTGTAGAGAAGAATCAAAAATCATAGATACAATACACATTACAGACAAAGCCAGACCTATTATCCAGGTCTAGGAGAGAGGAAAATTAGGAAAATACGGAGAGCGAGAGACAGAAGCTGGATTTGAAATTGGGAAGAACCTTGGAAATTGGGAAGAAGAAGAGAGAGCGAGAGACAGAAGCTGGATTTGAAATTGGGAAGAACCCTAGAAATTGGGACTGGGGATGATGAGCAGAAGCTGCAAGCAACCATCATACTATCCAGCAACATGGGAGAGGAGACTGAAGTTTGATCGGAGAGGAGAGGAATGGTGGGTTTGAAGGTTGAAGGGAGAAGAAGGGTATTTTCGTCTTTTTTATCGTTAAAGCCCCTTTTCACGCGCTTTTAGCATCTGACATACACACACAGTTAAGTTGGATGGAAAATATGAAGTTTTCACTTTAACTCAAAAAGTCGAGGGTTTAAATGTAGCTTTACTGACTACTGGTGGTTATGTGGGAAATCGCCCAAACCCCAAGTGATCATCTGAACTTAACCCTAATTTTTATATCATTAATAATATTTTTCCATAATTATTTTGTATTTATAAATAATTTATTCTAATTTCTTTATTAATAAGTTAATTATTAATAATATCAAAATAATATAAAATAATTATTGAATTTATGTAAAAATATCAGAATTTATTTATAATAATTTAATATAATTTTTAAAACTATTTTTATATTTATTTATGTTTATTTATTAATTATTTCTAATTTTTATAATTTATTTTTAGAAAAATAATTTTTGTCTGTCGTTAAAGCCTTTCAGTGACAGAAAGTGTCGATGTAGGTGTTCTTGAGTTTTTGGGGAGCAGTTTGGTTATGGCCGAGTGACTGGTTTGACCATTAATTATAAGGCTACTAATAATTAGTTTTGGTTTGTTCAAGAGTCGATGTTGTACTACTCATAAGTAGTATAACATGAAACAAATTTTAGGCTTTAACCTACATATAACAAGAAGCTATAGAGGCTCAAAGTCACTGTCAGAGCTGTTCTTGAGTTTCTTGGTAACCCAGAACAGAAGTCATGGCCGATCAACGATTTTGTGGCTTAAATATATTCAAATCTGTGTACTTGATGTGTGTAATGTTTGTTGTAACATGTAGTATATATGTCAAGGTACATATATATAACATTAACATGTACAAAGCATAAATCTAAGGTCTCTATTTATGCTGGTCAAAGTACAGCCAAACGTTGTTCTTCGTGTTCTTCAGTTTTCTGGAAAACCCAAAAAAACATGGTCAAGCTCGGTCAACGACTTTTGACCATTAATTCCAGTAAACCTATACGTTGTTTGTTCAATTAAAGATCATACATATGTAGTACTTATATCAGGGTATTGATCTATAACAAAAAGTTATAAAAATCACAAACATAAGACGATTAAACAGATTAGTCAAAGTAGCCAGTTCAACTGTTCTTGAGCTTTCTGGATAACCCAGAAAACTGCAATCCATGAACGGTCAACCCACTTTGACTGCTTATAACTTGAAATTTATGGTTCAAATGAACCTGGTTTCTTTTCCAGATTAAAGATCTGCTAACAGGCTACAAATACCAAACAATTAACAGACCAAAACATAAACACATATGAATCTATAGGCTCTGACATTCGGCTGTCAGACTTAGTTTTTCAAAATTTCCAGATTTCTAAAAACACTTAATTAAGGAATTCCAGATGTTATGAAAATGTGTTCTACTAATCTAACATACTTTCTGACATACTAATACATAATTCTAAACATCTAACCAACAAATCTAACATAGGATCAAATAGCTAATGATGAACTAGGGTTTGTACCTTTTCTTGAGTAATTTTTTATTCTAACTTCTGATGTTGTTGCTTCTATCACCCAGGCTTGATTTGGTAGGTTTATAAGTGTATCTAGGCTTAGGAATTTCGTGAGTTTTCTTAGCCCTAAGGTTCCTATTTATAGAATTCTTTAACTTGGCTTTTTGGTCATTTTTGAGCAACTTGCCTCTACAAAGATCTGATCTGATGACTATGGTGATGCTTGGGAGTTACAAGCATGTCATGTGCTACCTTGGAACTTGCAATGGTGACTCCTAACCTCCTTGTGAGCTAGTTAGGTTTGTTTAGTAGCTTAATTAGGCTTTAATCTTCACTAATCTTGATTAGGGTTTTGTTTCTAATGATTAGAAATGTTTAGTAATGTTAATTAGTACCTAATTGAAGTTTAATAACCATGATTAGGTGTTAAGATAATCTAATTAGGGTTAATTTAGCTAATTAGGGTTAGGTTTACAAATTAGGGTTAGGGTTTTTCTAGTTAGGGTTTGTTAATCTAGGATTGTTAACCTAAATATCTCACTAATCCTAACAAGCATGACAAAGCATTTTGTCAGTGTAAGCACGACAAAGCAACTTGTCAAAATAATTTTACCGAAAAGTCCGAATATAGAAAAAAAAATTAAGCACGAGGTGTCAAGCACGACGTTTTTCAGATAAAAAGTTATTTGGTCAAATTTGTAAAATCAAGTATATATTAACACATAACACATTCAGAACAGAGAAATTTTATTTATATAATGGGATTTTATACATACGAGCCTTATTAGGGTTTTGGGTTTTTACAAGTAAAGATGCCCCAATCCTTTCGTTGTTGACTTCCTTGTGTGGACTTCACCAAAGCCAGACTTTCCGTAGGGGACGTTGTGAATAACGATGGAAAGTTGATAAGTATCAATGTGACATACTATCCAAGTCATGGATGAGAGTCACAGTTTTGAATGATATTTCTATTGTTAATAAATTTCCTAACGTATTCTTGAAGACTTTTTAGCCTACCCTAGAGCATGAAATCGAATTTTGTATTGACCCCAGTACAAAACCCATTTCTAAAACCATTAAATATTCTTCAACCAAAACAAATGTATAATGCGCCAAGGACATTGGCACGAGCTGTTGAAGATTACGATCATACCGTTCAATATCATCGTGGAAGAGCGAACGTGGTAGCTGACCCGTTGAGTAGAAGATCATATGTGTTTACGAGTGCGATGTTGTTAACACAAAGACCCATTTCGTATAAATGATGAAGATAGAGTTAAAGACTCTAGGGACCCACATAAAGATAACGAATATACGATTAGAATCGACTTTAATAGATAAAGTTAAAGCCGCTCAAGCTACATACTCAGAGCTGATGAATGTGAAGAAGAAGGTTCAAAAGGGCGTTATTCTAGAAGCAAGAATCAATGAAGAGAGGAAATCTCAACCCTCGATTTTATTGTCCCATTTGAAATCCTTGATCAAGTATGAACTGTGGCCTATAGACTCGTTTTACCGCCAAGTATGTCGCGTATTCATAACGTTTTTCACGTATCGATGTGACGTAAATATGTGGATGACCCGAACCAAATCATTGATTTAAAACCGGACGAGATAGCGGATAATTTAACGTATGATGATGTATCTGTTAAAATCTTGGAATATATTCTACGCTTAAAGGTTATACCTCAAGAGTTAGAATCTGACGAAGTGTCCTAATTTGTTCGGCATACCAGGTAAGTACGTAAATTTTGAGGGCAAAATTTCATAAGGAGGGGAGATTGTGAGACTCCAAATTTTACGAATAAAGATTTAATTTTCTCAAATTATTTTTTTGAATATTATGGTGTAAATTTGAGATAATGTTATAGTTGTGGGTAGTATTTATAAATTTTGCAAAGTATTCAAGTTGTTATATAATATTTGATTGGTCGGGGAATATTCGTACGACGGCACAATCATTGGTGGACCCCACAACGAAATTATTGTCGGATTGAGAAAATGACAAAAATATTTTTATGAAAATAACGACGGAAGTTTTACCGTTAATACTGTTAAACTACTCGGTAGTAAAAGTACAGTAATACACGTGATTGCATAGTAGCACACGGTATTGATTATTGATGTTTACGTAAGAAGTCACTCAGTTTTGTTCAATTATTGCTTCAGTAATTGTTGCATAGTATCTCACGTTAATTGATTCAATTATTGTCGATATTTTATATATTATTAAATCATAATTGAGATGACAGAGTTATTAATATTATTATTTGCAATATTAACGATGTCTAGAAATTTTGTCAATGAGAGGTTTGGTCACCTAATTGCGCGCCAATAGGGAGAAATCCTAATTGAAAAGCCCCCTCTTTCTTGGGAACGACCTGATCGATTAATAATGTGAGTTATAATAATGATGATGAAGTTTTGTTTTATTAGTATTATTAATGTAATAAAACAGAAAAGTTTTTTATATAAAACAGAATACTTTTATAAAGTTATTCGTTTTATTAGACTATAAATAGAAAATATTATATTCTATTATGCATAGTTTTTTGCATAGTAAAATCTTTTTATATAAAACAGAATACTTTTATCTAAGTTATTTGTTTTATTAGATAATAATTAGAATATATTATATTTTATTATGCATAGTGTTTACATAGTGCCTGCACAGTGTTTGCATAGTAAAAATCTTTTTATATAAAACAGAATACTTTTATAAAGTTATTTGTTTTATTAGATTATAAATAGAATATATTATATTTTATTTAAAATATTTTTTTTATTAGAATAATTTATAGTAAACCAATCTGGACCGTCCGTTTAAAAGTAAATCAATCTGGACCGTTCTGGAATTAGTTACTATTCAGTCCATTCTCCTATAAATAGAAGTTCATTCCTTCATTATTTTTTACGAATTCATTGAAACTCTAGAGAGAGAAACTATAGAGAGAAAGAAGAAAAGTATTCTGCTACTTCACTACTCCTATATCCAGTTTGTTTTAAGGTAAGGGATATTATTTGTTGTACTCGTAAGGGGTATTATTTATTTCGTATTCATGAAGAGAACTTCTGGTATTCCATTCTTTATTTTTCTGTTGGAATAACCTGTGTGAGGCCCCCGAACCCGGATACTTGAAACCCGAATTCGGTACTTCACGATACCATTTCTATGAGCGGAATAATACTAATAATAATAACAATAATATAATACATAACTTAAATTTACATATACATCAGAGTATTTCTCCCAAGTACGTAACCTTTAGTCATTCATTACATGATATTAGATATTTAAATATCATAGTCTTTATAATCTTAAACTATTACAAAACAGTACCACAAATCTTATTTGGTTAGCTTTCCCTTTCCCTTGTTTCGGCATGAGCCTCCTGGTTCTTCACACTTAGGCTGAAAACATTTAAATTAAGCAAGAATGAGCATTTGAGTGCCCAGTAATTATTATATATATATAAGCTTAAAGAATTTAAATGTTTTCTTTATAATACCCTTCTACAACCAATCAATAGTTGTGAAGTCATCTATACCAATAATAATATCATAACAACCCTCTTTCAAAATTTTGAAACTACGTATTGACTATACATGGGTTTCTGTGACATACTATGAACATTGTTTTCATTTTCGAAAAGGTTTGAACAGAAATTCATCTATAAACCGTCATGACTTACGGGCACGGAGGGTGATCAATCCCGTTGTACCCTGTATTGATCAATACTATAGGTACAAGAACGAAGTTATCGTTCACTCTGTCCATCTTGGGCGCATAAAAATTTTCTCATTATCGGGATGTTCATACCTGTCGGGTTTTCATAACAAAGGTCTTATCTTGTTCAACAATAATATATAATTCAACATATATGTATATCAAAGGTGTATCAACATGTGATTAAATACAATGATTATCCAAGTGGGGACACTTGTATAATCATTTCTAGAAATTAACGAACAGAATATATAACTGAATTATCATATACTAACATGTTGATAATCAATGGGTTTATATAATATAGGTTTAACAATCTATATATTAATAATAATTATTATTCTAAACTTCTTACTTCTGTCCATTGCATAAAGAAAATGCAAAGTTAGGATACTTGCCTGATGCGCTGCTTACAATTCTCAACTTAGTTCTACCCTTTTCTATCACAACCTATCATTAATCAAATCATTTTACTGATTAGTACAACATATCGTACACATAACACTGCCTATTGCAGTCAGCACATTTCCTATTCACATTATTACACATGTTCAACAATCGTTGACTCACAAGAAAACATCAACACATTCCTAATCACATTGTCACACAACCTTAATAACCATTGAATCGCAATTAAACAGTTAACTAATCACATTATCTAAGTCCAGATCAATTTCTGAAACATGTCGGTTTACCGACATCTTTATTGAGTAATTATCGAGTTTAAGACTCTAAACAGTTGTCCAATATTCATTTAGACTAATTAAATAACAGTCATATGACCTTATAATAATTATAACATCATTATTACCATTTACCATAAATTTTGAAATATCAGAGTCATTATTAAATGATTTAAATATCAATCAATTCTATTATCATTAATATTTAATTAATATCAAACCATTAATAAAACCATTGCCAAAATATTAAAGTTATGTATAATAACTCAAAATATTTTTAAAACATTTATATTATCTTTAATTGATTCTTAAACATCTAAAATCATTATTAAATAACTTCCATTAATATTTAAATATTAATGAACTATTTATCCAAATATTAAAAGTCATAATTATAACTTAAAATATTTTTAAATCATTAACATCCTTTTTAAATGATTTTTAAATAAATAAAACCATTTTTAAACTATTTATTTAATATAATTATTAAATAAATTTAATATCAGTAATCATTAAATATCATTAATATTAAATTATTAATAAAAATATCCCTTAAATATTAAAAGTTATATTTTATAACTTAAAATATTTTTAAACACTTTATTTTCATTTAAAATGATTTTATCTTTTTTAAACTAATTTATTTAATATAAATATTAAATAACTTTAATATCATTAATGATTAATTAATTAATTAATTTTACCTTTAAATATTAAAAGTTATATTTTATAACTTAAAATATTTTTAAATACCTTATCATTATTTAAAATGATTTTTAATGTAATAAAATCATTTTTAATTCATTTAATAAATAACTTAATTATCATTAATATTAATTTATTAATGAAAATTATCAAATAATATTAAAAGTTATTAAAAATAACTTAAAATATTTTCTTATATCATAATATAATTTTAAATGATTTTTCAAATATTAAAATCATTTTTAAATAATTTATTTAATATTATAATTAAATAAATTAAATACTTTTAATATTCTAAAAATATTAAATATTTATGAAATATATTTAAAATAATTAAAAACTAATTTTCAGAATTTAAAATAATTTTTAATGATTTATTTTGTATTTTTAATAATTAAAAACTATTTTTTTCTATTTTTTTATTAATTTCCAGAAAATATAAATTATCTGTCGCTAAAGACCACCTATAGACACAGAACCGTCGCTATAGGTGTTCTTCATGTTCTTGAGCCTGCCCAGAAATTCATAGGCAGTCACTGAGTAGGTTAGTTTGACCATCAATAATTCAGCGTGTAGTGTGATTCTGGACTAACTAAGCATTAGAGCATGTAGTACTAGTGTAACACTTCATGCTACAACAACAATCATGATCAAAACACATAACACAAGAGAGATCTATTGTGACAACCCCAAAATAGGTATACATCACCCATTCTGAGTTGTCAATACACGGTTCAGAAACAACTACAACTTTATTATTACAACATGTAAACTATGAGTTTAAATACAGATATTGCCATCAAGACAATATCCACATACAAATAAATCCCCATCATAATTATTGATACATTATTTTACAAAAATGGTGAGGACTACTAAACAACTCTCCCTAGAACCTTCATTCCATACCCCGACTCGTACTCGCTATATTCTCGCCTCCTGAGAAGAAAAATGGAACAAAAAGGAAAAAGGGTGAGCTCAACTAGCCCAGTAAAGAATATTATGACTAAGATAATATACAACAAAATATCGTTAGTCTTCAACAGGGAAAAATCTGATAGAATACAATAGACAACAAATGTTAAATCAATATTCGCAGCGGAAAATATTAATTCATAGAAGAGTTACGTAGAGGATGAAATCTACTAATGTCTATGAATTTAATAGTCCATCAACAGTATTTTTATCCCTGTAACATCAATCAATGCACCTCTTGAATCATATATTCATCCTTGCACTACAGGCCAAGGATATTCATCAGTTGGTCATGTTCATCTAAACATCTGTTCATCTTTGCACTACAGGCCAAAGATATTCATAACAAAATCAACCATCTTTGCACTACAGGCCAAAGATATTCAGTAACACCATCATTTAGGACTGAGGATGATGAAAAATATTTTTAAAGAAACGAATCCAGTGAAACAAAATGACAAGGATTAAGGATTAAGGATTCGTACTTTGTTTTATACACGTCCAAAAATACCTCAAAAATAATCATAGTGGTGTAAAATTCAAGAATGATCAAAACATGGATACAATCAAAGCTAGTATCCGAAATAGATATTTTAGACGAAAAGAAGAAATTTCATTTTTCGGTGAATAGTGCCGTATTCGTGAGTAGTATCGTATACGTGAATAGTGTCGTATACGTGAATAATAACTCCGACACCAAAAGATAGTAATTTCACAAAAAAACATCTTTAAGCTTCGTGAATAGTACTCGTGAATAGTAACTCGTGAATAGTAACTCATGAATAGTAACTCGTGAATAATAACTCATGAATAGTAATCCCGACATGAAAAAGTTCCAAATTTGATAAAAAGTTCAGATCAATACTTCGGCATAATGATATTAGAAGAAATAATATCATTTTTAAAAAAATAATATCCCTTACCTCGGAAAGACAGTACTTCTAACTGGAATACTGGATATCGGCTATAACTTGAACTTTCACCGTATAGCAATACTCAAAGTATACTCAAAATACTCACAAGAATACGCTCGATAATATAGAGAGAGAAAACTTCAGTTTCTGGTGTGATTTTCAATTCTAACCTAAGCACCTATTTATAGGAAATTGCTTAGAACACCAAAACAGAAAATTTATTATAATAATAATATATATAAAAATTTTCTACGCCCATTTAGAATCTGCAAATTTGAATACAAACCACATGCTCCCTTCTAGAAGAAGTACAAAAAACGTTTTTTATAAAATAAATAATTAAAACTTCCAAAAATCAATTATTTCGGAGCTTCGGAACTTCAATAATTCACAATAAATAGCTCTTTTGTCAGAAAATTCAAATCTCGCGAGTTTTTATAGGAAATTCAATTCTGTACAACTTTGCAGAAGGAAGTTTTTCCAAATTCCAAACAGAAATTGACCAAAAATCACAAACGGGCTATTTTACAGGCTATAATCAAATTTCAGTCAATACATGGGGTCCACCGACATGTTTAACATGTTTTAAATATTTTTGGTAACAAAAATACTCCTCCTCCACATATACTCATATATCCCACATTCATCGTAAAAATATCATCATTATTATATTATTAAAATATAATAATATATTTAAATGAATTATTTTATCATAAAAAGATAAAATATTAATTTTCAACAATTGTCACATTAAAAACTTTCTCCATCTATATCCACATAAAATCAATATTTCCTCATCATATAAATCAATAATTTAATTATTCACAAATAATATTACAGAATCACAATACTGACAACCAGGCCGTTCCCAGGAAAGAGGGGGCTTTCCAATAAGAATTTCTTCTTACTGGCGCGCAATTAGGTGACCAAACCTCTCCTTAGACAGAACTTTCTAGACATTGCCAATAGTGTTATCAAATAATATTATTCAGATAATATGAATTATTGCTTCAATAATGAAAAATACTGTGTAATGACAATTATTGAAACAACAGCAATATAAAAATATCAACTCAACAGTTATTGAACCAATATAATAAAATACTGAACAATAATTACTGTAACCATTATTGAGTAGTGCCTTCTTACGTAAGAGTCAATAATTGGTGTAATACCGTGTGCTATTGTGCAACAACGCGTATTACTGTGTTTTAACCACCGGGTATTCCAACAGTGTAAACGGTAACAACTACGCCGTTATTTTTAAACAACTTATATTTGTCGTTTTCTTCCTCCAATCGCTTTCCGTTATGGGGCCCACACATGGCTGCGCCGTCGTACGAATATTCCCCGACAGTACGAATATTCCACGACCAAACGAATATTCCCCGACAACAAAGAATATTTTATATTATTTTGAAATATTTATGTATTTTACCCATAACTATCCACATTAATCACATCAACCCTTACTATTTCAAAATAATAATTAGAGGAAATTAAATTTCATTTATTAATTATTTTGGGGTCTTACAACCTCCCCTCCTTATGAAATTTCGTCCTCGAAATTGACATACGTACCTGGTGTTTCGAAAAGATGAGGATACCTCGCTTTCATTTCTGTTTCCAACTCCCAGGTCATTTCCTCTATAGCATGATTCCTCCACAAAACTTTAACTTGTGGTATGACCTTTGTGCGTAGGACATGCTCCTTCCTATCCAAGATCTTGACAGGTACCTCTTCGTATGTTAAGTCTTCGGCTATCTCATCTGGTTCTAACTCAATAACGTGGTTCGGGTCTTTCACATATTTACGAAGCACAGATATATGAAAAACATTATGAACACGAGACATACTTGGAGGTAACGCGAGTCTATAGGCTACATTTCCTACTCGGTCAAGAATTTGAAATGGGCCAATAAATCGTGGATTGAGCTTTCCTCTCTTCCCGAATCTTGTAACTCCCTTCCATGGGGCAACACGCAACAATACATGATCCCCAACACTAAATTCTACGTCCTTTCGATTAAGATCCGCATAACTCTTTTGTCGATCTTGTGCCGTTTGTATACGTTGTCGAATCATTTGGATCTTTTCGGTAGTCATACGTACTAACTCGGGTCCCAACAATGTTGCTTCACCCACCTCATCCCAACATATTGGAGAGCGACACTTTCGTCCATATAATGCTTCAAATGGAGCTACACCTATACTTGCTTGATAACTGTTGTTGTACGAGAATTCCACCAATGGTAAATACTTATCCCAACTGCCCTTGAAATCTAGGACACAGAGTCTTAATAGATCTTCAAGAGTTTGAATAGTCCTCTCTGATTGTCCGTCCGTTTGAGGATGGTATGCCGAACTGAATCGCAAATCCGTGCCCATAGCTTTTTGCAAGCTAACCCAAAATCTTGAAGTGAATCTTGGGTCACGATCCGAAACTATGGATACTGGCATGCCATGCAATCTCACAATCTCATTTACATACATTTGAGCAAGACGTTCAAGGGAATAAGTCTCCCGTATCGGCAAGAAATGAGCAGACTTGGTTAATCTATCAACAATAACCCAAATAGCATTGATGCCTTGAGAAACCGTGGGAAGACCCGTAACGAAATCCATAGTAATATGTTCCCACTTCCATTTCGGAATCTCAAGTGGTTGCAATGGTCCCTTAGGCACTTGATGCTCCGCCTTTACACGTTGACAAGTTAAACATGTTGAGATAAACCTTGCAATCTCTCTCTTCATATTGTTCCACCAAAATGTATGTCGAAGATCACGATACATTTTGGTACTTCCAGGATGGATTGTAAATGGTGTATTGTGTGCCTCTATCATAATCTTGTACTTCAAATCAGGGTCGTTAGGAACACAAAGTCTAGAGTGGACTCGAAGTATTCCTTCTTCGTCAATTCTCGCTTCCGGAATAGCTCCTTCTTGTACTTTCATCTTCATACGCATCAGTTCCGGGTCGGTGGCTTGAGCAACCTTAACTTTTTCTATTAAAGTTGGCTCTATGCGTATACTTGACATCATCGCACTTGTTCCTGCATATGATCTTCTACTCAACGCGTCAGCTACCACGTTTGCTTTTCCAGGATGGTATTGAATAGTGTGGTCGTAATCTTTTAATAGCTCGAGCCAACGTCGCTGCCGCATGTTGAGTTCTTTTTGAGTGAAGAAATATTTAAGGCTTTTATGGTCTGAATATATCTCCACTTTCTCCCCATATAGATAGTGCCTCCATATCTTTAGCGCGGAAAACGACTGCTGCCAACTCTAGATCATGAGTAGGATAATTCCTCTCATACTCTTTAAGTTGTCGCGAGGCATAGGCTATGACTTTCCCATGTTGCATGAGAACACATCCTAACCCTTTACCCGAAGCATCGCTATAGATAACAAATCCATCCGTACCAGATGGTATTGTTAGAACAGGTGCCGAAATAAGTCTCCTCTTAAGCTCTTGGAAACTCTTCTCGCATTCTTCGCTCCAAACGAATTTTGTATCCTTCCGAGTTAGCTGGGTTAATGGAGTAGCGATTCGAGAAAACCCTTCCACGAATCTCCGATAATAACCAGCTAAGCCAAGAAAGCTACGAACTTCAGTCACCGTCTTCGGTTGCTCCCAACTCTGTATTGCTTCAATCTTCGTCGGGTCAACAGATACTCCATGTTTTGACACCACATGCCCAAGAAATGCTACTTCCTCAAGCCAGAACTCGCATTTCTTTAACTTGGCATATAGCTTGTTTTCACGAAGCCTTTGGAGTACCAGCTTCAAATGGTGCTCATGATCTTCACGGCTTTTGGAATATATGAGGATGTCATCAATAAAGACAACAACAAATTGGTCCAAATAATCCTTGAATACTCGGTTCATCATATCCATGAAAGCCGCAGGAGCATTAGTCAATCCGAAAGACATGACTAAAAATTCATAATGCCCATACCGAGTTCTGAAGGCAGTCTTTGGAATATCCTCAGTTCTAATTTTCAGCTGATGATATCCAGAACGAAGATCGATTTTTGAAAAGAATTGTGCTCCTTGCAACTGGTCAAACAAGTCATCAATACGAGGTAGAGGATACCTATTCTTGATAGTGACATGGTTCAATTCCCGATAGTCAATACAAAGTCGCATACTCCCGTCTTTCTTCTTTACGAATAAAACAGGAGCACCCCAAGGAGATGTACTAGGACGAATGAAACCGATGTCCAACAATTCCTGTAGTTGGACCTTTAACTCCTGAAGTTCAATAGGAGCCATTCGATATGGGGTTTTAGAAATGGGCTTTGTACCAGGTTCAAGATCAATAAAGAATTCAACTTCTCGTTCTGGGGGTAGACCGGGAAGTTCTTCAGGAAATACGTCAGGAAAGTCAATAACAACAGGAATATTATTCAATTTTGACGTGTCTTTATTTAAATCCATAACATGGGCTAAGAAAGCTTGACATCCGTTTTTCAATAAACGAATAGCTTTATGATTAGATATGACAGTGATTGATTTTAATGGTTTAGTTGCCTGAATTCGAACAACAGGTTGATTAGGAATATGAAAACTAACAACCTTACGAAAACAATCAATTTTGGCATGATGAGTTGTTAACCAATCAATCCCTAAAATCACATCAAAAGCAAGTATCTTTAAAGAGATAAGGTCAACAGGTAAGGTGATGGTGCCAACTTGAATCAAACAAGATTTATAAACAGTGGATGTGATGAAAGTTTCTCCCAACGGAGTTTCCACAGATAGGTCAAAGTCTAATTTCTCCGGAGTCAAGTTTAAACGTTGAGCACAAGCAAGAGAGATAAATGAATGGGTAGCACCGGTATCAAGTAAGGTATAAACTTCGCAAGAATTTATAAATAGCTTACCCGTGATCAACTCATTTGGGTTCCTCGCATTTTGACCAGTCACAACAAACGCTCCTTCAGGAACCGTTGACTTTGACTTTTCTGGGACAGTCTTTTGAGTCATCGTCCCCGCTGGAATTGGTTTCGCTACCGTACAATCTCGAGCGATATGTCCTTCTTTTCCACAATTATAGCATAGCTTGAACTGTTGTGGGCAGTTTGGACTGATATGTCCCTCTTTTCCGCATTTGTAGCATACGACCGGTGGTCGTTCCCCTCCCTTGGAACCAGTTGCTGCTGGTGCTGCCATTTTCACATTGTCATTGTTGAATCTCCTCTTTTTAAAATCTCCTCTTGACTCGCTTCTTCTATTTTCGTGGCTATAATTACCACCAGAGTGGTTACCATTTTTGTCCGTCTTTTTCTTTCTCCACTGGTTATTGTTGTTTTGCTGACTGCTATCTCCAGTATGATCCTGATCGTGGTACCTCGGTTGACCGTACTCGTTATCTCGCTCCAACAATTGAGCCCTGTTAACAACATCTGAATAGAGAGAAAATTTATGAGAGATGAGATATTGTCGTATGCCGGGTTTCAAACCTCTCAGAAACATCCGCGTCAAACGTTCCTCATTCTCCACCAAATGAGGTGCAAACCTGGATAACTCTGCAAACTTTGCCTCGTACTGAGACACCGTCATGTTATTTTGTTCTAATCTAATGAACTCCACTTCCTTCATATGACGAACACTTTCAGGAAAGTATTTGTCATTAAATAGTTTTTGAAACGTCTCCCAAGACATGCTGAGTGCGGCTGGATGGGTACGCTTCACAGACTCCCACCAGTAGCCTGCCTCGCCACGGAACATAAAGGTGGCGAACGGAACCTTCTGCTCCTCCGTGCATCCCAAGACATCGAATATCTTGGTAATTTGCTTGACCCACGTTTCCGCCATGATCGGATCTGGCTTTCCTTTAAATTCTGGGGGTCCCAACTCTTTGAACTGCTTGGCTGTGACAACTCGTGAATTGCTATCATTTCCTCCTGTATTTTGAACACGAGTCTCCCTCGTCTGATTTTGCATGAACTGCAAAAAGCTTCTAAACATTACGTCGTTCATCGTCTGATCAGTGGTGTTGTTCACAGGAGGAACATTGCCAGCCCGTTGCACGTTCTCCTCGTTGGTAAGTACAGGCATCTCCACGGTCTCATTAACTCCACTGTTAACATTCTCGGTTGCCATTCTTAAATACTGCCATAAAACAAGGGTTAATTAAGCAAATCACATATCACATAATATCCCTAAATACTGACCAACTAACAAATAAGCTTAGGTAGGACACACTAGCGAAGGAATTATTCGTCTCTCCCCTCCTAGTTCTATTCCCCGATCTCCGCCAGAGATCATATCCCTAAGCTCTGATACCAACTGTGACAACCCCAAAATAGGTATACATCACCCATTCTGAGTTGTCAATACACGGTTCAGAAACAACTACAACTTTATTATTACAACATGTAAACTATGAGTTTAAATACAGATATTGCCATCAAGACAATATCCACATACAAATAAATCCCCATCATAATTATTGATACATTATTTTACAAAAATGGTGAGGACTACTAAACAACTCTCCCTAGAACCTTCATTCCATACCCCGACTCGTACTCGCTATATTCTCGCCTCCTGAGAAGAAAAATGGAACAAAAAGGAAAAAGGGTGAGCTCAACTAGCCCAGTAAAGAATATTATGACTAAGATAATATACAACAAAATATCGTTAGTCTTCAACAGGGAAAAATCTGATAGAATACAATAGACAACAAATGTTAAATCAATATTCGCAGCGGAAAATATTAATTCATAGAAGAGTTACGTAGAGGATGAAATCTACTAATGTCTATGAATTTAATAGTCCATCAACAATATTTTTATCCCTGTAACATCAATCAATGCACCTCTTGAATCATATATTCATCCTTGCACTACAGGCCAAGGATATTCATCAGTTGGTCATGTTCATCTAAACATCTGTTCATCTTTGCACTACAGGCCAAAGATATTCATAACAAAATCAACCATCTTTGCACTACAGGCCAAAGATATTCAGTAACACCATCATTTAGGACTGAGGATGATGAAAAATATTTTTAAAGAAACGAATCCAGTGAAACAAAATGACAAGGATTAAGGATTAAAGATTCGTACTTTGTTTTATACACGTCCAAAAATACCTCAAAAATAATCATAGTGGTGTAAAATTCAAGAATGATCAAAACATGGATACAATCAAAGCTAGTATCCGGAATAGATATTTTAGACGAAAAGAAGAAATTTCATTTTTCGGTGAATAGTGCCGTATTCGTGAGTAGTATCGTATACGTGAATAGTGTCGTATACGTGAATAATAACTCCGACACCAAAAGATAGTAATTTCACAAAAAAACATCTTTAAGCTTCGTGAATAGTACTCGTGAATAGTAACTCGTGAATAGTAACTCATGAATAGTAACTCGTGAATAGTAACTCATGAATAGTAATCCCGACATGAAAAAGTTCCAAATTTGATAAAAAGTTCAGATCAATACTTCGGCATAATGATATTAGAAGAAATAATATCATTTTTAAAAAAATAATATCCCTTACCTCGGAAAGACAGTACTTCTAACTGGAATACTGGATATCGGCTATAACTTGAACTTTCACCGTATAGCAATACTCAAAGTATACTCAAAATACTCACAAGAATACGCTCGATAATATAGAGAGAGAAAACTTCAGTTTCTGGTGTGATTTTCAATTCTAACCTAAGCACCTATTTATAGGAAATTGCTTAGAACACCAAAACAGAAAATTTATTATAATAATAATATATATAAAAATTTTCTACGCCCATTTAGAATCTGCAAATTTGAATACAAACCACATGCTCCCTTCTAGAAGAAGTACAAAAAACGTTTTTTATAAAATAAATAATTAAAACTTCCAAAAATCAATTATTTCGGAGCTTCGGAACTTCAATAATTCACAATAAATAGCTCTTTTGTCAGAAAATTCAAATCTTGCGAGTTTTTATAGGAAATTCAATTATGTACAACTTTGCAGAAGGAAGTTTTTCTAAATTCCAAACAGAAATTGACCAAAAATCACAAACGGGCTATTTTACAGGCTATAATCAAATTTCAGTCAATACATGGGGTCCACCGACATGTTTAACATGTTTTAAATATTTTTGGTAACAAAAATACTCCTCCTCCACATATACTCATATATCCCACATTCATCGTAAAAATATCATCATTATTATATTATTAAAATATAATAATATATTTAAATGAATTATTTTATCATAAAAAGATAAAATATTAATTTTCAACAATTGTCACATTAAAAACTTTCTCCATCTATATCCACATAAAATCAATATTTTCCTCATCATATAAATCAATAATTTAATTATTCACAAATAATATTACAGAATCACAATACTGACAACCAGGCCGTTCCTAGGAAAGAGGGGGCTTTCCAATAAGAATTTCTTCTTACTGGCGCGCAATTAGGTGACCAAACCTCTCCTTAGACAGAACTTTCTAGACATTGCCAATAGTGTTATCAAATAATATTATTCAGATAATATGAATTATTGCTTCGATAATGAAAAATACTGTGTAATGACAATTATTGAAACAACAGCAATATAAAAATATCAACTCAACAGTTATTGAACCAATATAATAAAATACTGAACAATAATTACTGTAACCATTATTGAGTAGTGCCTTCTTACGTAAGAGTCAATAATTGGTGTAATACCGTGTGCTATTGTGCAACAACGCGTATTACTGTGTTTTAACCACCGGGTATTCCAACAGTGTAAACGGTAACAACTACGCCGTTATTTTTAAACAACTTATATTTGTCGTTTTCTTCCTCCAATCGCTTTCCGTTATGGGGCCCACACATGGCTGCGCCGTCGTACGAATATTCCCCGACAGTACGAATATTCCACGACCAAACGAATATTCCCCGACAACAAAGAATATTTTATATTATTTTGAAATATTTATGTATTTTACCCATAACTATCCACATTAATCACATCAACCCTTACTATTTCAAAATAATAATTAGAGGAAATTAAATTTCATTTATTAATTATTTTGGGGTCTTACATCTATGCCTCTTAATTCGCTGTCAGAGCTGTTCTTCATTTCTGGGTTTACCCAGAAATGAAGAACAGTTCGAGTTACCACTTTTGATCGACTATAGCGTGCAACATATGAACTGTTCGTGTGATTTAAGACTTCCGAGTTCTAGCCCACATGTAACACTACATATCTATCACATAAAATCACAATATCAACAATAGAACAGCCAGATTCGACTCGGTCAAAGGCTGTCAGAAAACTCATGTATACAGTTTCTGGGTTTTCCAGAAACGCTTAATCAGTGACTTGTGGTCTACTTTGACCACTCACTCAAATCGATATATTTATGTTATGAAGGGTATAAAGATATTCATCTTGAATCCATCTAACATACTACAACATGAAGTCAAGAACAAAAACAAAACCACAAAAACCTGACAGATCTGGAGCCTTAAACATCTTGTCAGATACTGGAAAATGATTTCTGGGTTACCCAGAAATCTTCCAGTCATGCTCGGTCAACCGAGTTTGACAAAAAATAACATGCAATCTACACATCTCCTGACCCTGATTCCTGTTTTAGATTAAAGTGATCATAACATACTATGAAGTTAAACATTTAAACAACCAAAAACACAAACAAAATGAGATCTACATGGTCTGACATTCATTGTCAGACTTCAAAATACAAATTTTCCAGATTCGACAAATCTTCAAATCCGAGCCTCTAGATGTTATGGATCTAACATCTAGCAACCCAGATCATCATTAGACAACATAAACAACATATTGTAACACTTAATCATAACATCTAACACCAAAATTTTGGACAGATTATAGCTAGGGTTTTTATACCTTTAATGATCAATTCTAATTTTTTTGACTTCTGATCTGGTATGGGATTTCGTGGGGCTGGTATATGGGACTGATCTAGCTTAATTTTTCGGAGGTGTGGTGCTTGAGAGCATTTGGTTTGAGTGTTGGACAAAATAATTGAACAAATGACACTTTCTCTCTCCTTAAATCTATTTATAGATCACATGTGCAATGTATATGGCTGATTAATGAGCTGATAGCTGTCCACTTTCAGTCAATGGAGTTGTTGGTTTGGTAAACAACTTCGCCAATTTGTCAAAACCTACAAGCTAGCTTCTTAAATGCTAAAAAGGGCATAATGGTCATTTGTTTTTCCAATTTAATGGCAAAAATAGAACTTAACAAACCCTTAGGGTTTAACCCTAAGGTTTAGCACAAAATAAATCTAGGATTTAGCAATTAGGGTTTGCACAAAAAATAAAATTAAATAAAAATTAATTAAATTTTAGTTTCTTAAATTTTGAAATTAAGGTTTTCTAGTTATGATTAATTTTCTAATTACTTTTTAGAGTAACATTTGGGTTTAGATCATATAATTATCATTGACTTTGCTATTTTAGCAATTAGGGTTTATCCTTTTTGGTAATTAGGGTTACCAAATTATAATTAGGGTTCTACTTTAGTAATTAGGATTTAACAATTTAGGGTTTCTAAATTTAATAATTATAATCATAATACTTGTTAATTAATCACATTAATACAATCACCAACATTCTCAAACTCTAATTTCAAATTAGGGTTTTATAAATATCAAATTATGATTTCTAGAAATTTATATCTCTATTTATTAATTAGGGTTTATCTAATTAATTCATTTAATACATGCCATAACTTATATAACATACTTATAAACAATCTTGCACTCTAATTTGAATATCAAATTAGGGTTTAACATTATTACTAAAGTTTGATCATAATACACCGTTATTGACCAACCATTATCAATACAGAAATACAGTACATATTCATAGCACTGAAAAATCAAAATATAATTAATATTATATTATTATTCTCATACCTTGACAATAATCCAAAATTATGGTTTGGATTCCATATATGATTATTCTTTCATATTTAACCTTAATAATTAAGGTAAAATATTTAACTTAATAATCAGTACAAAAATTCATATAATAAAATAATTATTATATTTATTCTAAAAATCACTTCATTTATTATTTAAATAATATATGATTATATATTCATGGAAAATAATTAATAAAAACATTTCTATCTTAAAATTAATTATTATAAAAATACAGTTTATAATAATCAATAATTCTACAATAAATTTACTTGTAAATATTCATGTAATAAATATATTTTTATTTACCACATAAATACATATACACATAATCTTGTACAAATCCTCATCCTTAAAATAAAAAAAAATTATACGCAAAATTTATGATTTATTTATATAGAAAATATCGGGTTGTCATATTCACCCTCCCTTATAAGGATTCCGTCCCGGGAATCACCGCTTTAAAACCTATACATAACTGGGTACATAGCATACATAATATTCGCAAATAGATCTCGATCAACTTTGATCGAACTGATCTTTAACTAATCACATTAAGCTTGTCTTTCTGATTAAACGGAAATTCGATTTCTAAAAGAACTCAAATTCCTCCTTCAAATTTCTTTATAAAATAATTTACTATAATTAGAAAAATTATAAATATGCAATTAAAAGTTATTCGAATATTACCTGGAACTGCATTGCCAGCTGCCACCGTGTCTTGAACCGTCATGTTGAAGACCCTTGATGTTGACTTTGTTGGTTTGCTTGATGATGTCGGTCCCGTGATTGCTAATGTTCCACTACCCTTACCAGTATTCTCCTTTCCTGCCTCCACCCTCCTATTCGGACAATCCTTCACCCTGTGCTCCATTGATCCACAAATAAAACAACCACTATTCATTCTAGGATTTGGGCAGTTGGGAGAGATATGACCCTCCTGCCCGCATTTATAACACATAAATTTCCCCTTCAAACACTCCCCAGAGTGGTTCTTTCCACACGTTTTGCACTGCACCGCTGATTTCTTAACACCTTCCTGTTTAACCTGGACATTGCCAAAATAGTTCCCCTTCTTTTTTCCATCTACACTCCTGCTTCCATTATTATTCCTCATTTTCTCAGCTCCCTCGACCTTGCCCTTGTTCTTCTTCTCCTTATTGTAGAGGCTCATAGCCTCACTTCCCTCTTCCGCAATTATCGCCTTCTCCATGAGTGCTGCAAATGTTGGGATCTGCAACACTGCCACCTTGTTATAGAGCCAGGTTTTTAATCCGAGCTCAAATCTCCTCGCCTTCCTAGCCTCCGTATCAACTTGATGCGGAGCAAACCTAGCTAACTCATTGAATTTCGCGGCATATTCCGCCACCGACATATCTCCTTGCTTCAACTCCAAAAATTTTACCTCTATTCTAGACTGCATACTAGCTGAAAAATAATTCTCAAAAAATAAAGTCTTAAATCTATCCCATGTTACCACACCTGCTCCTGCCCTCACCTGATTCGCTTCCCACCAGAAATTTGCCTCGCCCTTCATCATGTAGGTGGCAAAAGAGGTCTTTTGCCCCTCAGCTACCCTAGCTATTATAAACGCCTTCTCAATTTCCTTAACCCAAGTTTGGGCTTCTACAGGGTCAGTCGTAACTTTGAATTCTGGCGGTCCTACAGCCTTAAAATCTTTAAAATTCGCCAAGTAATTATCCGGCTGGTTTCCTTGTTGCATAGCCTGAGCTACCATATTTGCGAACTGCTACATTGGGTCCACTTGTTGTTGTCCTTCAACATTGTTGACAGACTCTTCTGCTCTCTGATTTCGGGTTTGACGTCTTGGTGGCATTATCTGGTTAAGTAAAAACCATAAATTAACTTACATTCTAAACTTTATCATATAATTTTAAACTTATTAAACTTGTTTCATAACTCAAACTTTGATTCATATTCATTCATTGCTTTCAAAATATCTTACATATCACAACACAGAGTGTTTTAAACATTAGTTATCCCTTCGTGACTGTAAAAGTCGGGATTTACTTCACCACTTGTACAAAAGTTTAGAATAATATATTACACAAACATACTAAGCACACATATTATATTAAACATGTCAACACAACAGAGCCTATACTACCTATTTACTAAGCCTTGTTTCTTGGACAACTTCTTGCCTGATGATCTTTGTTTCCACAGACAAAACATGCTCCTGGTTTATAGTCAGGACAGTACAGAATAGTGTGTCCCTCATATCCACAAAGATAACAAATTCTTTTCCCTTTCTTCTTATTAGGTTTTCCTAAATCATAGTTTTCTACCTTTCTTTTTCCCTTATCTCTCGGAGCTGCACACGAGATATTGCTTGAGGCTCCTATCTGATCAATTTGGATTTTAAGCTTCTCCTGTTCTTCCATTGTTTTTATTAATGCCTGACGCAGTTGACTATTTAATAGCTTTTCTATCTTCCATAGCCTTTCCAGAGAAGAAACCTTATTCCTCAGATTCTGTACCTCCGTTGATGCTTGTTCGGCTTCAACTTTAGTGTCTGAATCACTATCTATCAGCTCCACCATTTCCGGATCTGATACTATATTTTCTATGATGAGCACCTCATCCAAGTCGTTTTCATTGTGAGCTTCTATTTCAGCTATTGGCTTCGATATCAGCTCAGGTGTATGGGTTTGATTCTTCTTCATGTTATAAGCATATAGCAAGCCTTTTCCACCCGACATCTACACACATAAATTATTTTGATTAGCATATATTATATACACATAGTCAAATAATAGTTTTGTATGAATTATCTTTTATTTTGTTTGACGATGAATTTATTCAATTCATCTCTTGTTAAACTCTATATGAGTTATTTATATTTTCAACGTTTTCCTCTGTTCTAAGGTTATGGCCTAAGGTCTCACCCACCTAAGGTTTCTAACCCTATAGCTCTGATACCAACTTGTGAGGCCCCCGAACCCGGATACTTGAAACCCGAATTCGGTACTTCACGATACCATTTCTATGAGCGAAATAATACAAATAATAATAACAATAATATAATACATAACTTAAATTTACATATACATCAGAGTCTTTCTCCCAAGTCCGTAACCTTTAGTCATTCATTGCATGATATTAGGTATTTAAATATCATAGTCTTCATAATCTTAAACTATTACAAAACAGTACCATAAATCTTATTTGGTTAGCTTTCCCTTTCCCGTGTTTCGGCATGAGCCTCCTGGTTCTTCACACTTAGCTGAAAACATTTAAATTAAGCAAGAATGAGCATTTGAGTGCCCAGAAAGTATTATATATATATAAGCTAAAAGAATTTAAATGTTTTCTTTATAATACCCTTCTACAACCAATCAATAGTTGTGAAGTCATCTATACCAATAATAATATCATAACAACCCTCTTTCAAAATTTTGAAACTACGTATTGACTATACATGGGTTTCTGTGACATACTATGAACATTGTTTTCATTTTCGAAAAGGTTTGAACAGAATTTCATCTGTAAACCATCATGACTTACGGGCACGGAGGGTGATCAGTCCCGTTGTACCCTGTATTGATCAATACTACATGTACAAGAACAAAGTTATCGTTCACTCTGTCCGCCTTGGGCGTATAAAAATTTTCCCATTATCGGGATGTTCATACCTGTCGGGTTTTCATAACAAAGGTCTTATCTTGTTCAACAATAATATATAATTCAACATATATGTATATCAAAGGTGTATCAACATGTGATTAAATACAATGATTATCCAAGTGGGGACACTTGTATAATCATTTCTAGAAATTAACGAACAGAATATATAACTGAATTATCATATACTAACATGTTGATAATCAATGGGTTTATATAATATAGGTTTAACAATCTATATATTAATAATAATTATTATTCTAAACTTCTTACTTCTGTCCATTGCATAAAGAAAATGCAAAGTTAGGATACTTGCCTGATGCGCTGCTTACAATTCTCAACTTAGTTTTACTCTTTTCTATCACAACCTATCATTAATCAGATCATTTTACTAATTAGTACAACATATCGTACACATAACACTGCCTATTGCAGTCAGCACATTTCCTATTCACATTATTACACATGTTCAACAATCGTTGACTCACAAGAAAACATCAACACATTCCTAATCACATTGTCACACAACCTTAATAACCATTGAATCGCAATTAAACAGTTAACTAATCACATTATCTAAGTCCAGATCAATTTCTGAAGCATGTCGGTTTACCGACATCTTTATTGAGTAATTATCGAGTCTAAAACTCTAAACAGTTGTCCAATATTCATTTAGACTAATTAAATAACAGTCATATGACCTTATAATAATTATAACATCATTATTACCATTTACCATAAATTTTGAAATATCATAATCATTATTAAATGATTTAAATATCAATCAATTCTATTATCATTAATATTTAATTAATATTAAACCATTAATGAAACCATTGCCAAAATATTAAAGTTATGTATAATAACTCAAAATATTTTTAAAACATTTATAGTACCTTTAATTGATTCTTAAACATCTAAAATCATTATTAAATAACTACCATTAATATTTAAATATTAATGAACTATTTATCCAAATATTAAAAGTCATAATTATAACTTAAAATATTTTTAAATCATTAACATCCTTTTTAAATGATTTTTAAATAAATAAAACTATTTTTGAACTATTTATTTAATATAATTATTAAATAAATTTAATATCATTAATCATTAAATATCATTAATATTAAATTATTACTGAAAATATCCCTTAAATATTAAAAGTTATATTTTATAACTTAAAATATTTTTAAACACTTTATTTTCTTTTAAAATAATTTTTATCATTTTTAAAATAATTTATTTAATATAAATATTAAATAACTTTAATATCATTAATGATTAATTAATTAATTAATTTTACCTTTAAATATTAAAAGTTATATTTTATAACTTAAAATATTTTTAAATACCTTATCATTATTTAAAATGATTTTTAATGTAATAAAATCATTTTTAACTCATTTAAAAAATAACTTAATTATCATTAATATTAATTTATTAATGAAAATTATCAAATAATATTAAAAGTTATTAAAAATAACTTAAAATATTTTCTTATATCATAATAAAATTTTAAATGATTTTTCAAATATGAAAATCATTTTTAAATAATTTATTTAATATTATAATTAAATAAATTAAATACTTTTAATATTCCAAAAATATTAAATATTTATGAAATATATTTAAAATAATTAAAAACTAATTTTCAGAATTTAAAATAATTTTTAATGATTTATTTTGTATTTTTAATAATTAAAAACTATTTTTTTCTATTTTTTTATTAATTTCCGGAAAATATAAATTATCTGTCGCTAAAGACCACCTATAGCGACAGAACCGTCGCTATAGGTGTTCTTCATGTTGTTGAGCCTGCCCAGAAATTCATAGGCAGTCACCGAGTAGGCTAGTTTGACCATCAATAATTCAGCGTGTAGTGTAATTCTGGACTAACTAAGCATTAGAGCATGTAGTACTAGTGTAACACTTCATGCTACAACAACAATCATGATCAAAACGCATAACACAAGAGAGATCTATGCCTCTTAATTCGCTGTCAGAGTTGTTCTTCATTTCTGGGTTTACCCAGAAATGAAGAACAGTTCGAGTTACCACTTTTGATCGACTATAGCGTGCAATATATGAACTGTTCGTGTGATTTAAGACTTCTGAGTTCTAGCCCACATGTAACACTACATATCTATCACATAAAATCACAATATCAACAATAGAACAGCCAGATTCGACTCGGTCAAAGGCTGTCAGAAAACTCATGTATACAGTTTCTGGGTTTTCCAAAAACGCTTAATCAGTGACTTGTGGTCTACTTTGACCACTCACTCAAATCGATATATTTATGCTATGAAGGGTATAAAGATATTCATCTTGAATCCATCTAACATACTACAACATGAAGTCAAGAACAAAAACAAAACCACAAAAACCTGACAGATCTGGAGCCTTAAACATCTTGTCAGATACTGGAAAATGATTTCTGGGTTACCCAGAAATCTTCCAGTCATGCTCGGTCAACCGAGTTTGACCAAAAATAACATGCAATCTACACATCTCCTGACCCTAATTCCTGCTTTAGATTAAAGTGATCATAACATACTAGGAAGTTAAACATTTAAACAGCCGAAAACACAAACAGAATGAGATCTACTTGGTCTGACATTCATTGTCAGACCTCAAAATACAAATTTTCCAGATTCGACAAATCTTCAAATCCGAGCCTCTAGATGTTATGGATCTAACATCTAGCAACCCAGATCATCATTAGACAACATAAACAACATATTGTAACACTTAATCATAACATCTAACACCAAAATTTTGGACAAATTATAGCTAGGGTTTTTATACCTTTAATGATCAATTCTAATTTTTTTGACTTCTGATCTGGTATGGGATTTCGTGGGGCTGGTATATGGGACTGATCTAGCTTAATTTTTCGGAGGTGTGGTGCTTGAGAGCATTTGGTTTGAGTGTTGGACAAAATAATTGAACAAATGACACTTTCTCTCTCCTTAAATCTATTTATAAATCACATGTACAATGTATATGGCTGATTAATGAGCTGATAGCTGTCCACTTTCAGTCAATGGAGTTGTTGGTTTGGTAAACAACTTCACCAATTTGTCAAAACCTACATGCTAGCTTCTTAAATGCTAAAAAGGGCATAATGGTCATTTGTTTTTTCCAATTTAATGGCAAAAATGGAACTTAGCAAACCCTTAGGGTTTAACCCTTAGGGTTTAACCCTAAGGTTTAGCACAAAATAAATCTAGGATTTAGCAATTAGGGTTTGCACAAAAAATAAAATTAAATAAAAATTAATTAAATTTTAGTTTCTTAAATTTTGAAATTAAGGTTTTCTAGTTATGATTAATTTTCTAATTACTTTTTAGAGTAACATTTGGGTTTAGATCATATAATTATCATTGACTTTGCTATTTTAGTAATTAGGGTTTATCCTTTTTGGTAATTAGGGTTACCAAATTATAATTAGGGTTTCCAATTACTAAATTAGGGTTCTACTTTAGTAAATAGGATTTAACAATTTAGGGTTTCTAAATTTAATAATTATAATCATAATACTTGTTAATTAATCACATTAATACAATCACCAACATTCTCAAACTCTAATTTCAAATTAGGGTTTTATAAATATCAAATTATGATTTCTAGAAATTTATATCTCTATTTATTAATTAGGGTTTATCTAATTAATACATTTAATACATGTCATAACTTATATAACATACTTATAAAACAATCTTGCACTCTAATTTGAATATTAAATTAGGGTTTAACATTATTACTAAAGTTTGATCATAATACACCGTAATTGACCAACCATTATCAATACAGAAATACAGTACATATTCATAGCACTTAAAAATCAAAATATAATTAATATTATATTATTATTCTCATACCTTGACAATAATCCAAAATTAGGGTTTGGATTCCATATTTGATTATTCTTTCATATTTAACCTTAATAATTAAGGTAAAATATTTAACTTAATAATCTGTACAAAAATTCATATAATAAAATAATTATTATATTTATTCTAAAAATCACTTTATTTATTATTTAAATAATATATGATTATATATTCATGGAAAATAATTAATAAAAACATTTCTATCTTAAAATTAATTATTATAAAAATACACTTTATAATAATCAATAATTCTACAATAAATTTACTTGTAAATATTCATGTAATAAATATATTTTTATTTACCACATAAATACATATACACATAATCTTGTACAAATCCTCATTCTTAAAATAAAAAAAATTTATACGCAAAATTTATGATTTATTTATATAGAAAATATCGGGTTGTCACAACCTGTCTGTGCTGTCTATCGCATGCCTGGTGATTTCTTTTGGTATTCCATTCTTTATTATACTCAGTTGGTTAAAGTTTTGACTTCTATACTCCATGAAATTAGTGGAATATCCTTGATATTTGTGCTTCATCCAATATCTTTTCATGAAAATATTCTTATGAGCATTGTTGAATTTTACTCTACAAAGAAGTATCATGTTGACAGTTTGGACATTATTGGTTCCTAGATAAATTAATTCTTGAACTTGTTTTATTGAATTATTATGTCATTGTCATCATCCTCATGTTTGTATTATGTTGAAAGTCATTTGTGGCCTGTAGTGCATAGATGGACTTGGTATGATTATAACCAGGGATTATTCGGTATAATCACGACCGTAATGTTACAAATGATGTGGAAAAAGTCCTCATTGGCCCGTAGTGCATTGATGGACAGTTTTTGGTATGATTATGGCTATGGATTCTCTTCGGCCAAGGGTGCAAAGATGAATTGTTTTATGGCATGATCGTGACCATTGATAAAAACACAATTATCTTTGGCCCGTAGTGCATGGATAATTCGTGGTCGTGATACTAAATAATATCCTTGGCCTGTAGTGCAGGGATGATTTGATGATGTAGATTATTTATTAAGCTGAGTCTCAGCGATAAAAGTGATGAAAAACCTTTTAAATCATAGAAGATAGTAGATTTTATTCTCTACTTGACTCTTTGAATGGATTGCTTGTTCCGCTGCAGTTAAACTTGATGTCTATTGTATTTTATCAGTTTAACATTGTTGAAGACTAATGATAATTTATTCTGCATTATCTTAGTCATAACATTTTTTACTGGGCTAGTTGAGCCACTATAAAAAAATGGGGTTTCAGCAACAAATGATTTTCATTGCTAAAGGTGCCAAATTTCGTTGCAAAAGAGTTTTGGCAATGACTTTACTATCGTTGTGTCTTTCGTTGCGAAATGAGTGTTGCTAATTGTTTCGCAACGAACGTATTTTTTTCGTTGCCAAAAGTAATACATTTTGCAACGAAATTTGACTTTCGTACAAAGACATCGATCATTTAGCAACAAAATGTATTGTTGCAGAATAATTAAAATTTCGTTGCTAAAAAGCTCATTTCGTTGCAAAAGGCCAGCTAATTGGCAACGAAATGAACTCTTTTTTTTACAACGACCATGCATTTTCGTTGCAATTGACACCATTTTGCAACGATATTTTTCGTTGCAGTAAATTATGAAAATTGTTGCCTAAGCTTGCTTTCGTTGCGGAATGTAAACATTTTAGCAACAATTTTCGTTGCTGATTATATTATTTGGCAACGACATTATGCTGAATCAGCAACGAAAATATTTGTTGCTGGTTATTTTTCAATAGCAACGAAAGTCGTCGATTAGCAACGACATTATACGTTGTCGTTTCTTTATATGTGTAACGAAAGTTGATCGCAACAATAAAAAATATTGCCTTTTATTTTAGTATTAACAACAATATCATCTCCGTTGTTAATAGGTTAATTTTTTGTTGCCAAATATAAAGTTTTTAATATCATTAGCAACGAAAATTTGTTACTAAATGTATAAAAAATTATTGCTACATTAAAACGTGTTCAATGCTTTGGTAACAAATTATAAGAATGCCAAATCAAAATTTGACATTCTTTTTGTGTACCTGGCTGGCTCAACGTCCCCATTGCAAATAATGGCAAAAATACAAAAAACTAAAATATTATTAACTTAATAAAAGCATCCACTACATAATCATTCATTATCTTTAGAATTAACTATCTAAAGCTACCACAGTTCTTCAATCAAAGTATATATCTACATATATAGAGAGAGTACACTTCATAATTTCATCCATTGTCTTCCGTAAACGTAGCACGGAAATTTGATACTCAGTATTGTAAGGCAGGTCGTAAAAGTACTCTTCCTACACACATTTAAAAATAATAGCAAGTCAGAAAAATGAAGTAAATAAGTCACCAGAGGCACTTATAAGTTTAGACTATATTCAAATCTCCATCCTTCCTCCAGACTGAAGCGACATACAAGTTATGTTCCAGATAATGTCCCCAAAGGGACGAGCAACATTTTTAATACCAACAGTATTTTCAGCCAAGGTTTAAAGCAGATAAAATACTCCAGTTGTTGGTGCTATGCTTGGAGTCTAAGGGATGCATGTATTATAAGAGAAAAATTAGATCAAAAGTAGAAGTAAACATACATATTTTAAAAGACCAATGAACTTTAAATTTTTTTCAGAAGCTTTAATAATATATAATGCAATTGAATAAGAAAGACTTTCATCTTCGTTTTTGAGTACATTCAACCAAAAATTTCTCAAGTAAAAAATCAACAGGAAACCAACTCTGGAATAATAAACTCAACAGATACATATCAAAAGATTTAAATAAAATCTGATTACCGTGGCCATACTAGGATGAGCATAAACTCCCCCTGGAGGATATGGAGCTGGAGTCCCATATGGAGGCATTAGAGGGTGCTGAATCATCATGTAAATGTTAAATAAATTAATCCTGTAACCAAGACAATAAAACCAAGAAAGCAACCAGAAACTCATAGCAAAACAAATAAATACAGATAATCACCTGACCGCCCCACAGATAGGGATGGGAAGTAGGAGAAGCGACAGCTGAAGCACAGAAAGCAGAAGAAGCTCCACGACCATAATAGGCCTAAACAGGAGATTGAGTTATCAACTATTGAGATAATATATGCAAGATATATGTTATAAGAAGGCCATCTATGAATACACTTAAGAAAAGATCAAAACCAAGCTGAGTTTTATCATATACCAGCATAGAGCTTGACCAATCTGGATATGAAGATGAAAACATGTGATAACATATACTCCATCCATTCCATTTTATACGTCTTCAATGACATGATCTTTTAGGTGATAACAACTCGGAGGAAAAGACCTTCAATAACAATTAAAATAGAATTGTTATCTAGACACCATCGAGCTACAAAAGGCCAACGAAACAATGCAATTGGATTTATAGAACTCAACTTTGAAGAAGAAACTAAACAAATTGCCACTCATTGTATTAGTTTTAATAAAAATAAATATTCTTGAAAATCTAATCATGTAATGTTTGAATGTTGAATAATGTCATACGATTTCACAAAATAACCTTAAAAGCCTGTTTCTTTCCCTCTATTTTTAGTATCAAATGGAAATTTGAAGTCAAGCCTTTGAATGTAATGTTACTTTTGACTAGCACATGACAGTATTCATAATAGGAATGGGGTCTGGAAAAGGCAACCTTATATGTTGTATTATCTAAAGTTGCTCCTGAGAGATGGATTCGATTGATTGTCTATTCAATAGTTTTTATGACTCTAGAAGTTTAGAATATTTGCCTCTACTATACAGACAAATTAAGAATAACTAGATCATGAAAGATAAGTAATTCCATACAGAGAGATCAGACCATCACCTGCAGAAGTTCTCTACAGATATCTAAAGTAAGAAATTCCTCGTTGAAGAACCTTCCCGTTGAGAGAAATTGAAACACTGGCAACACAATTTCATATAACTTAGGTGGGAAAGAAGAGGAAGAGGAAGAGGAGGAAAGAAAGTTAATCTGTATAAATATTAGTCATCATTTTAACTGACTTGTCAACATCGATTCCATTTCGACCATTAGCAACAATATCATACAAGAAATGCTTTTCTCACGTGTTCTGCATATTACATAAAATAAAATATAATGGATCGATATAGTTCATATATGACTACAAAGTTCAACATATAATAAATTTCCTGAAATAGAAGATAAAGGATTAAAAGCAAAGACAAACAAATTAATATAACAACTTACATTTGGCAGAGTGAAATCAAAACTCAAATTTTTGGGGTCTGGAACTCTTTTAGCAGTCAAAATTCCAGAGTGTCAAGAACTCTACTACTATATCAGCATTCACCAAATCAGACATAAAAAGAAAGTGGGCTGCTGCTAAAGTTGCATGACCACAAAATTTAACCTGTAAGCATACACAGTTTGTACAGATGAATTACTCCCCGAACATGATCTGCTTAGAAATGGCATCACAGCTCAGAAGCACTTGTAACACAGATTTACTCCTGTAGGAATATGGTGACAAACGCAACACAGATTTAACAAATATAGAGGAAACTAGGTCAAATTTTTAGCATTGACAGATTTATTTGATTAAAATTAGGATACCATATGGATATAAATGTTGTGCAGGAGATATGTTAAGAAAATGTAATTCTGACAACATATACATCTCACTCCCTACATAAACATACAACAGAAGACATAAATGTCCTGAATCTAGTGCTTTTCATAGCTTCGTTGCATCAGGCAAAGAACCATGCATAACATAATACACAAAACAAGATACAGGTGAAAATTTGGCATTCATTCCACCAAAAAATATTTAATAATGTTGGATACCAACAAAGTTCTTGTATAACACTTTGGGCATGAAAGTTAAAAAGAAGCACAGAATATAGAATCCATATAGTCATGTTAGTCATGGTAAGATTTTTCATCATATTATTAAAATTATTATTATTAATAGTATTTTTTTATTATTATTATTTTAAAATTATTATTATTAATAGTATTTTATTATTTAAGAAAGAAAAAGCCCCCTTTCTTTTCTTGATTTTGATGAATCTGATCAACTCTTTTTTTTAATCAGAGTTGCCGGAGAATCCAACAAAAACTGCCTGCCACCAAGAGCGCAAGTGGCTAATAATAATAATAATAATTTTAAAATAATAATAATAATATTAATAATTTCAAAATAATAATAATAGTAATAATAATATTATTGACAATAATGACAAGATAATTTCAAAATACATGCAATACGTACTGCATGTACATAATTTTTTTAGTGCTAAATAAATAAACCAAATAAACTTATTAAATAATACATACATGACCATTTTGTAAATAATAATTTTTAAATAATAATAAATTTTAAGTAATAATAATTTTTAAGTAATGACCATTTTGTACTTTTTGAGAGTACAATTATTCGATTGTAACAAAAAAAAATTCGGTAACCACAATAAAAATCGGACACTAGTAAAGTAACCAAAAAGTGTATTATCTTGACTACGGATCCACATGAGAGTGGACCCTACGTGCCACCTCAGTGCCACTTGAATTTTGTTAGTCTACTAAGCATTTCCGTCTAGTTTTTGGACGGAAATTAAAATTAATGACCATTTTATAATATTTGAGAGTAAAGTTATTCGATTGTAATAAAAAAAATCAGTAACCACAATGAAAATCGGACCCTAGTACAGTGACCAAAAAATGATTTATCCCCACTTTTTGGCCATTGTACTAGAAATTGTAATAATAATAATAATAATAACAATAACAATAACAATAACAATAATAATAATAATAATAATAATAATAATAATAGTACTATTATTATTATTATTATTACTATTATTGTTATTATTATTATGACTATTATTATTATTATTATTATTATTATTATTATTATTATTATTATTATTATTATTATTATTATTATTAGTACTTTTATTATTATTATCATCATCTTAATTTAAGGCAACATGTTAATAGTCGTTGCAAAAAGTTGTATAAAATATGCAACGAAAATAAAAATTGTTGCCAATGAATGTGGTCCATATTAGGCAACGAAATATAGCAACAAAAAAACTTTCGTTGCCCACGATGAGGAGAAATCAAGTGGTTAGAAATTTTGCAATGAATTTTGTTTCTAAATTTTGCAACTACTTATGAATTTCGTTGCAAAAAGTGAAAGCCTAACTCAATCTGCAACGAAGGACAAGTTTCGTTGCTAAACATACACTTTTAGCAACGACTTATAAAGTCGTTGCCTAAAAAATCATTGTTAAAGCCCCATTTTTAGCAATAAAAAAACTTTTGTTGCCCAAGATGATGGGAAATCAAGTGGCCGAAAATTTTGCAACGAAGTTCTAACGAATTTTTTTTCCGCCAATGAATTAGCAACAAAATTTTGCAACGACTTATGAATTTCGTTGTAAAAAGTGAAAGTCTGACCCAATCTGCAACGAAGGACAAATTTCGTTGCTAAACATATACTTTTAGCAATGACTTATAAAATCGTTGCCCAAGAAATCGTTGCTAAAGGCCCATTTTTTTGTAGTGAGCTCACCCTTTCCTTCACTGTTCTCTTCAGAAAATGAGAATATAGCTGGGACGAGTCGGGGAACGGAGTGACGGTCCAGATAATAGCATTAGTAGTCCTCACTATTCTGTTAAATAGTGTGACAATAAATATAATGAGGACTCCTTTGAGTGTGGATATTGTCTAGATGACAATATTCTTATTAAAACTCTCAGCTATGTTTTGTCGTATTGTTTACACGACGTTTGTATAATTAAGTTGTATTTGTATTTTGTACCATGTATTTGGTGACTCAAGATGGGTGATGTATACCTATTTTTGGGGGCGTCACAACCTAATCACATTGTCGCATACGTTTCACACTCATTGGATCTCAAACAAACACATATACAATTAAACTATCTAAGTTTGTATCAATTTCAAAGACATGTCGGTGTACCGACGGCTTATCGGGTAATTATCGAGTCTAAAACTCTATATCGAAGTTGAATATCTATTTAGACTATTTAAATAACAGTCATATCATTTTTAAATGACTTACAATAATTTTTAAACATTTATTATAATTTATCATGAATTTTCAAACACCAGAATCATTATTAAATAATTTAAATATTAAAAAAATAATATTTAATTAATATTAAACTATTAATAAAACTATTGCCAAGATATTAAAGTTATTTATTATAACTCAAAGTATTTTTAAAGTACTAATATTACCCTTAAATAATTTTTAAAATATTTAAAATTATTTTTAATTACTTACCATTAATATTGAAATATTAATGCACTATTTATCCAAATATTAAAAGTCATTAATTATAACTTAAATTATTTTTAATTCATAAATATCCTTTTTAAATGATTTTTAAATAAATAAAATCATTTTTAAACTATTTATTTAATATAATTATTAAATAAATTTATTATCATTAATATTAAATTAATATCATTAATATTAAATTATTAATGAATATATCCTTTAAATATTAAAAGTTATATTTTATAACTTCAAATATTTTTAAACACTTTATTTTTATTTAAAATAATTTTTATAATATTAAAATCATTTTTAAACTAATTTATTTAATATGAATATTAAATAAATCTAATATCTGTAACATTAAATAATTAATATTTTTCATAACAAAATATAAAAAGTTATATTGTATAACTTAAAATATTTTTATAACCTTTAAATCAATTTTATATGATTTAAAAATCATTAATTATATTTTTCATAATTTATTAAATAAATTAAATATCATTAATATTAATTTATTAATGAAATTTCATCTCAAAATATTAAAAGTCATTAAAAATAACTTAAATTTTTTTCTTATATTATAATATAATTTTAAATGATTTTTTAATTATTAAAATCATTTTTAAATAATTTATTTAATATAATTATTAAATAAATTAAATAACTTTAATATTCCAAAAATATTAAATATTTATGAAATATATCCAAAATAATTAAAATATAATTTTTGGACTTAAAAAATAATTTTTAATAATTTATTCTATATTTTTAATAATTAAAAACTATTTTTTCTATTTATTTAATAAAAATAATTAATTTTATAATAAAGTGTCACTAAAGACTGCCTATAGTGACAGAACTGTCGCTATAGGTGTTCTTCGTGTTCATCATGAAACCCAGAATGTCATTGTCAGTTAACTAGATGTCGTGTTTGACCGGTTGTAGATCATTAGTTATCATGTTTCTGAAATTGCTAATGGTTTATGATTATAGTATTAATGTAATACTACAATTATCAACAAGTTGTATGCCCAAATATCATCATATCAGAGAGATCTAGCCCATCAAAAACCTAGTCAGAACTGTTCTTAAATTTATGGGTTTTCTAGAAATTAAGAACAATCAAGGTACCTTATTTTCAATCCTTATAACTCGCATACAAGTTCTGCTTAGTGTGATCTAAAGGTTTATAAATATAGCCGAAATGTCAAAGAACAAATTTGTAACAACAAATCATCATATCATCATCACACAAGAAAGATCAAAGCTGGTCAAACATTGTCAGAGAACTAGTTCATACAGTTTTCATGGAAATTCTAGAAAATGCAATCGTGACCGAGTGGTCAAGTTTGACCGTCCACTACGTTTGATCAGTTAATTGTTTGTGGGATCTAAAGACATGAGTTTAAAGAGCATGTAACAGACTATAAACACGTTACAACAAAAACATCAAAACTCTTAACTAACTGACAGATCAAGTCTTGCAAATATTGTCAAACGCTAGAAAACCCATTTCTGGGTTACCCAGATATCAGTCGGTCAAGCTCGGTCAACGATGTTTGACCAAGAATAACTTTCAATCCATACATTATTTGGTCCTAGTTCAAGCTTTAGAACAAAGATCTAATGACATACTACAAATATAAAACATAAAACACACAAAATCATTAACAACCATAGATTTACTGGGTCTGACATTTGGTTGTCAGACTCATTTTTAAAAAAAAATCAGATTTTCAAAATCATCAAATACGAGCCTCTAGATGTTATGGATCTAACATCTAGCAACCCAGATCATCATTATATACCACATACAACATATTCTAACACAAAAAACTAACATCTAACATATGATCAAGGATCGGATTATATGTTAGGGTTTTATACCTTACATGAACAAATCTTGAATCTTGGCTACTGATTTGTTTATGGGAGTAGTAGGGCTTGTTTATGGGACTGAAATGCTATACAAATTCGTGGGTTTGGGAGAATGGAAGACTTGGTAGAGAGTTGGTGATCAAATGGCCAAATAATAGACTTTCTCTCTCTTTAAATCTATATATATATATATATGTGTGTGTGTGTTTGTGTCTGTGTGTGTGTGACTTGTAATTATTTGGCTGATATATTGAGCTAGATCTGCTGAAGATTAACTCACATGGGTAGATAGATTTGGTCACCCACTCAAAATAATACAAGAGGGGTACTAATGTCATTTGGCTTACGAATTTAATGGTATTTTAGTCATGGGTTTGACCCTTAGGGTTTAAATCTTAGGGTTTAACCCTTAGGGTTTAACACAAAAATTATAGGATTTCTAGTTTGAGTTTAAAATATAAAATTTTAGTTTCTAAAAATTGTAATTTAGGTTTTCCTAATTAAATTAGGTTTTTAATTATCTTAAACTTGAAATTAAGTTTATTAGCTCACTAATTAGCATTAAGCCTTAAAATTAGCAATTAGGGTTATCCAATTATCAATTAGGGTTACTAATTAAAAATTAGATTTTCTAATTTATCTGTCATATATAACATTATTAATTAAGTTAAAATAATTAGCTTAATTAATCTGAAATAAATTCATATAATAGAATAGTTATTATAATAATTCTATAATCATTTCATATATTATTTAAATAATATAAAATCATATTTTCATGAAAAATAATTAATAAAAACATTTCTATAATAAAATTAATTATTATAAGAATATAATTTATAATGATCAATAATTCTAAAATAAAATTATTTAAAATTATTCATAATTATTTATTTAATAAATAAATTTTATATTTATCAAATAAATACATATACATAACCTTACACGCATTCTATCCTTTAAAAATAATAATAATTAAAAAATTATACGCAAAATTTCTGATTTAATTATATAGAAAATATCGGGTTATTACATTCACCCTCCCTTATAATGATTCTGTCCCCAGAATAACCATTTTAAAACCAATACATACTAGGGTACATAACATACACGATCATTGCAATTAGATCTTGATCATAATTGATCGAATCGATCTTTAACTATTCGACATAAAGCTTATCTATCTGCTTATACCGAAAATTGATTTCTAATATAACTCAATTTTCCCCTTCAAAATAATTTATAAAATAATATACTATATATATATATATATATATATATATAAGAAAATCATATATAAGAAAATCAAATTGAATAGAATAATACCTGGAGTTGCATCCCCGGCTGCCATGGTATCTTGAACGGTCATGTTGAAGACGCTTGCGGTTGATTTCGTTGATTTGTTTGTAGATGTTAGTCCTGTTGTAGCTAATATCTTGCTGCCTTTTCCCGTATTCACATTCCTTGCCTCCCTTCTCCTTCTTGAACAGTCTTCCTCCTTATACTCCATCGATTCATAAGTAAAACACCCCCTATAATGCCCCCTATACATTCTTGGATTAGGGCAGTTAGGAGAGACACGTCCCTTCTGCCCACACGTATAACACACAAACTTTCCTTTTATCTTCTTTCCTTTTTCCAGTCCTACTACCTCTACTCCCTTTTCCTGCTCTAGCTTGATTTGCCTTCCACCAAAAATTTGATTTCCCCCTTTCATCGTATAGGTGACAAAGGCTGTCTTGTGTCCCTCCGTTATCCTAGCTATCACAAACGCTTCTACCGGGTCAGTTGATCCTCTAAATCCTGGTGGTCCAATTGCCTTGAAGTCTTTGACGTTTGCCATTTGATTATCTGGCTAATTTTTTGCGGCTGGTATTCCGCTCTGCATAGCTTGAGCATCCATATTTGTAAAATTCTATATCGGGTTTGGTTGTCCTCCAGCTTTATTGACATGTTCTTCTGCCATTTGGTTTCGTTTTCGTCTTGGCGTCATTATCGTAAATTTTTCCATATTATCTTACAGTCTAAGCCTTATCGTATACGCTTAACATGTAACGCGAAATTTTCTACTCAAATAATCATGTACTCAAAATATTAGATTTTGAAAAGTTGGTTTACTGTATTAACCAATGTTCAGATAAATAATTACTACCTTTATACCAACTTATTTCATTAATTTATCATAGACTCATATTCATAACAATTGATATACCATAGCACATACTGCTTTAAACATTCATTATCCCTTTGTGACTCAAAAGTCGGGATTTATTACCATAACTTATACAAATATTACCTTACACAGACATACCTATCATTTACAACACATAGAATCATACATATTCAAGTAACACTAACACTACTACTACTTATTTCTTATGCTTTCACTAAGGATCAATTTCTTAGTAATCTATATATTCCCATTATCCTTAATATTCCATTCACACCTAATTATACCTAGTTCGTCAAACTTACCACATATTATGAGTTTAAGAACTCACCACAAACATATGAGTTTAAGAACTCAATATTGACCCCATATTCTTTAACTATACTCTACCTATCAGTTATACTATCGTTTCTGGGTCTAGAACTACACTTTCCAAAATAACCACCTCATTGAGGTAGCTTTCAATGTGAACCTCTATGTCAGCTATTGGCTTTGATATTGGCTCGGTTATGGAAGTTGACTCTTTATTTACAATCTGAGGGTATCCTAATCCTTTCTATCTGACCTTTACACACATGGATTATCCTAATCAACATATAATATATACACACAATAAATAATAGTTTTATATAAGTTATCTTTTATTTTATTTTACGATGAATTTCTTCAATTCATCTCCTTATAAACTCTATATGAGTTATTTGTATTTTCAATGTTTCCCTCTGTTCTAAGGTTATAGCCTAAGGTCAAACCCAACTAAGGTTTCTAACCCTAAAGCTCTGATACAATGATGTGACGCCCCCAAATTTAGGTACTTGAAACCTGAACTCGGTGCTTTACGATATCATTTCTATGAGCGGAATAATACTAATACTAATAATAATAATAACAATAATATAAATATCAAACTTAACTTACATTTATCAAAATTTAATCCCAAGTACGCAACCTTTACTACATTCTTTACATGATATATAATACATATCATTATCTTAATGCAGTCTAACTATTACAAAAGATACCAATAAACATATTCTGTTTACTTTCCCTTTCACTTGTTCTTGTTTGAACCTTCGGGTTGATCATGCCTAGCTGAAAATATTTAAATTTAAAGCAAGAATGAGCATTTGGGTGCCTAGCAAGTAATAACAATTATAAATATATTCAGCTGAAAGAATTAAATGTTTTCTTTGTACATCACTTCTACAATGAATTAATAGTTTTGAAGTAAACTGAACCAATCATAATCATATATTATTTCAATATCAAGGTTTTTGAAACTACGTATTGACTATATATATAGGGTAGTCGACAGACTATGAACATTATTTTCTGTTTTCGAAAAGGTTAGACAGAACTTCATCTGCAAACCGTCATAACTTACAGGCATGAGGGTGTACATCCCATGGACCCTATATTGATCAATACTACATGCAAGAACGATGTTACTCTGTCCGCCTTGGGCGCATAAAATTTTTCCCATGTTCGGGATGTTCATACTTAGTCGTGAGTCCAAACCAAAGCAGTTTGATTGGATACAAAAAAGTTTTATCATATTCAACGATATTTCTAAATCTATGTCTAGCTGATCAAATAACTTAGAGGTGTATATATATATATATATATATATATATATACAGAAAGGATCAAGAGTAGAATTCTTAAATAGTAGAATTTTTAAATAGTAGAATGCCTTAAATAATAGAATTTTATCAAAACGACGTAGTTTTGATAAGACGCGGTGGCATTTTTGTAAATACGCAGTGGCATGGTATTTACAAAAATGCCACCGCGTCTTATCAAAACTACATCGTTTTGATAAAGTTCTATTATTTAAGAGAATTCTAGTACTTAAGAGGTCTGCTCTTGATCCTGTCTGTATATATATATATATATATATATATATATCAACATGTGATTAGATACAATGACTATCCAAGTGGGGACACTTGTATAACCATATATAGAAATTAACGAACGGAATATATATATGAATTATAATATACTAAAATGTTGATAAACAATGATCGGATATAGTATATATCACAATAGGGTTAATAATCTAGTGCAATAATAATATAATTCTAAAACTTTTTTACTCATGTCCATTGCATAAAGAAAATGCAAAGGTAGGATACTTGCCTGGTCTGCTGCTTACAATACGCAACTTAGTTTTATCTTTTATACTGAAACCTATCATTAATAAGATCATTTGATCGATTAGAATAACATATTATAACACATAGAACTACTTATTGCAGTCAGCACATAACCTAATCACATTGTCACATACGTTTCACAATCATTGGATCTCAAACAAACACATATACAATCAAACAATCTAAGTCCGTATCAATTTCAAAGACATGTCGGTATACCGACGGCTTATCGGGTAATTATCGAGTCTAAGACTCTATATCGAAGTTCAATATCTATTTAGACTATTTAAATAACAGTCATATCATTTTTAAATGACTTACAATAATTTTTAAACATTTATTATAATTTATCATGAATTTTCAAACACCGGAATCATTATTAAATGATTTAAATATTAAACATTTAATATTTAATTAATATTAAATTATTAATGAAACCATTGCCAAGATATTAAAGTTATTTATTATAACTAAAAGTATTTTTAAAGTACTAATATTACCCTTAAATGATTTTTAAAACATTTAAAATCATTTTTAATTACTTACCATTAATATTGAAATATTAATGCACTATTTATCCAAATATTAAAAGTCATTAATTATAACTTAATATTTTTAATTCATTAATATCCTTTTTAAATGATTTTTAAATAAATAAAACCATTTTTAAACTATTTATTTAATATAATTATTAAACAAATTTAATATTATTAATATTAAATTAATATCATAAATATTAAATTATTAATGAAATTGTCCTTTAAATATTAAAAATTATATTTTATAACTTCAAATATTTTTAAACACTTTATTTTCATTTAAAATGATTTTTATAATATTAAAATTATTTTTAAACTAATTTATTTAATATGAATATTAAAGAAATCTATTACCATTAACATTAAATAATTAATATTTTTCATGACAAAATATCAAAATTTATATTTTATAACTTAAAATATTTTTATAACCTTTAAATCATTTTATATGATTTATAAATCATTAATTCTATTTTTCATAATTTATTTAATATATTTATTAAATAACTTCAATATCATTAATATTAATTTATTAATGAAATTTCATCTCAAAATATTAAAAGTCATTAAAAATAACTTAAAATATTTTTTTATATCATAATATAATTTTAAATGATTTTTCAAGTATTAAAATCATTTTTAAATAATTTATTTAATATAATTATTAAATAAATTAAATAACTTTAATATTCCAAAAATATTAAATATTTCTGAAATATATCCAAAATAATTAAAATATAATTTTCGGACCTAAAAATAATTTTTAATAATTTATTTGGTATTTTTAATAATTAAAAACTAATTTTTCTATTTATTTAATAAAAAAATTAATTTTATAATAAAGTGTCGCTAAAGACTGCCTATAGCGACAGAACTGTCGCTATAAGTGTTCTTCGTGTTCATCATGAAACCCAGAATGTCATTGTCAGTTAACTAGGTGCCACGTTTGAGCGGTTGTAGATCATTAGTTATCACGTTTCTAGATTTGCTAATGGTTTATGATTGTAGTATTAATGTAATACTACAATTATCAACAAGTTGTATGCCCAAATATCATCATATCAAAGAGATCTAGCCCATCAAAAACCTTGTCAGGATTGTTCTTAAATTTTTGGGTTTTCCAGAAATTAAGAACAGTCAAGGTACCTTATTTTTAATCCTTATAACTCGCATACAAGTTCTGCTTAGTGTGATCTAAAGGTTTATAAATATAGACGAGATGTCAAAGAACAAATTTGTAAGAACAAATCATCATATCATCATCACACAAGAAAGATCAAAGCTGGTCAAACATTGTCAAAGAACTAGTTCATACAATTTTCTAGAAATTCCAGAAAATAAAATCGTGACCGAGTGGTCAGGTTTGATCGTCCACTACGTTTGATCAGTTAATTGTTTGTGTGATCTAAAGACATGAGTTTAAAGAGCATGTAACAGACTATAAACTAGTTACAACAAAAACATCAAAACTCTTAACCAACTAACAGATTAAGGCTTGCAAATATTGTCAGACGCTGGAAAACCCATTTCTGGGTTACCCAGATATCAATCGGTCAAGCTTGGTCAACGATGTTTGACTTAGAATAACTTTCAATCCATACATTATTTGGTCTTGATTCAAGCTTCAGAACAAAGATCTAGTGACATACTACAAATATAAAACATAAAACACATAAAATCATTAACAACCAAAGATTTACTGGGTCTGACATTTGGTTGTCAGACTCATTTTAAAAATTTTCCAGATTTTCAAAATCATCAAATCCGAGCCTCTAGATGTTATAATTTTGGCTACTGATTTGTTTATGGGAGTAGTAGGGCTTGTTTATGGGACTGAAATGCTATACAATTTTGTGGGTCTGGGAGAATGGAAGACTTGGTAGAGAGTTGGTGATCAAATGGCCAAATAATGGACTTTTTCTCTCTTTAAATATATATATATATATATATATATATATATATATATATATATATATATATATATATATATATGACTTGTAATTATTTGGCTGATATATTGAGCTAGATCTGCTGAAGATTAAGTCACATGGGTAGATAGATTTGGTCACCCACTCCAAATTTGGCTAGATTTGCAAGCAAGCTCAAATAATACAAGAGGGGTACTAATGTCATTTGGCTTAAGAATTTAATGGCATTTTAGTCATTGGTCTAACCCTTAGGGCTTAAACCTTAGGGTTTAAACCCTAAGGTTTAGCACAAAAATTGTAGAATTTCTTGTTTGAGTTTAAAATATAAAATTTTAGTTTCTAAAAATTGTAATTTAGGTTTTCCTAATTAAATTAGGTTTCTAATTATCTTAAACTTTAAATTAAGTTTATTAGCTCATTAATTAGCATTAAGGCTTAAAATTAGCAATCAGGGTTATCCAATTAGCAATTAGGGTTACTAATTAAAATTTTGATTTTCTAATTTTAGAAAATAGAGTTTTTAAATTTTAGGATTTCTAAATATTAATTAGGGTTTACCTAATTAACATAAAATTCTATAACACTTGACCTTAATCATAACAACACAATAACATAACAGTCCCGAACTCACAATTGAGTTTCAAATTAGGGTTTACATTTAACAATTAGCTAATTAGTGTTTAAGATTTCTAATTCAAGAAATTAGGGTTTAAAATCACTAATTAGGGTTTTCCTGATTATCATTAATAATTATAATTATCATGAATCACATAACACAATTACTAACAGATTTTAAAGTCTCATTTGACTTCAAAATTAGGGTTTTCAGTAAAGTTAGGGTTTTGTATGTTACATTAAAACAGTTCCACACATTAACATTACTCACATACAGTACACATCTATAACACTGACAAATAATAATATAATATTATTATTTTTCATTCCTTTTTCCAAAACCAGAATTAGGGTTGGATTCTGTTGGTCGATTTCGCAACCGATAAACACGCGCAAGTATACGCGGTTAACAAGTAATATAATGATAAGAGAGTTGTCGAACCCACGAGGAATTATCACTAATGATTAACCAAGTACTAACTTTATATCGCCTCAGTCTTATTTAAACATTTAATTGAAACGATAAATTATGATTATAATTAATCAAATAACAGAAAAACAAAACATAGATAGATAGATAAAGAGCTAAGAACACAATATCCACACACAAGCATTTTGTCAAACACTCAGCGTGCATCACTTTGTTCAAATCTCTTAACTCTCTTTATGATCATGGCGGCCACTATGAATTGGCAATACATAAATTATGCATATACATAATCACATAAAGAACCAATTCGCTTTGACACCAATCAAAAAGAAAACAAATTAGAAGTTTAATTCATAACAAATAAATCAAACTATTCCAAATATTAGGTAATCATCCAATGGATCATACAAGTATCAAAGAAAAGCTAGAAGTTTAATTCAATTCCTTGTCTCCATAGGTGTTACAAATGTTTGCACTAGATCCCCAAGAATGAGTTCTAGCCACTAGAGGAAAAAGGAAGAAAGAAAGGATGGCTTCCCTTAGTTGTTGGTTGAAGCTCCTCCATTGATGTTGTTGAAGCTCCCACCATTGATGCTCCTTGATGCTCGTGAAGAACCATGACCAAGAGCCATGGCCTCCCTCTTCTCCAAGCTGCCACCTCTCTCTTTTTCTCCTTTAGGTTGCAAGTAGAAGTGAAGGATTATTGTTTTAGGTCATTAGGTTAAGCATTTAATAGCTGAAATCTGTCCAAAATTCGTGTCTGGCGCTGCAGCGCCATGATTTAGCTTGAACGGGGTGCTGCGGCGCGGAAAAGGGGCTGGGCTACTGCTAAGTGGCACTGCGGCGCGACAAATACACTAGCAAGTCGCGCTGCAGCGCCGGGCCATTTTCTGCTTGGACATCTGTTGGGAAAATGGTCATAACTTCTTCATACGAACTCCGATTGAGGCAATTCAAGATAATCCGGAAAGACGAGAAGTAGATATACAACTTTCATTCTTTGAGTTCTTCGAAATAATGGCTAGAGCAATGCTCAAATTGGCCTTGAAGTGACTGCTATGCAAATAGCAATTGGTAGTTACCAGATTTGACACCCGTTGGGAAAATGGCCATAACTCTCGTATCCGAACTCCGATTGAGGCGATTCAAGATGATCCGGAAAGAGGAGACGTTGATCTATAACTTTCATTCTTGGAGTTTGGACAGATAATGGCCGTATCATGGCAAACATTGGGCTTTACGGGACTGCTATGTCAATGGCAAACCGAAAATGCGAATTTGGCGATTCCAACCCTCGACCCAAATGACATTCCATCCAATTCCTACAAAACAAAGTAAAAACACATAAAACTAATACAAATATACATAAAAGCAATATAAAACTATATTACACAACAATACAATGAAAATACATAAAAACCAAACAAACTAGCTTAGGATTTACAAATTATCAAACTCAAAAGTACCTAATTTGTGTATATAAAACACACTCATCAAATACCCCCAAACTTGAATCTTTGCTTGTCCTCAAGCAAAACACTAAGAACAAAAATTATAAAAATAAATTCTAATAATCAACCACTTGAGCAATGAATCAATAAGTTTGAACAATGGTCATAAAGATGTCAAAACATGATAACTCTAGAAAACTTTCAAAATGTCAGAACGTCTAGGATTTCAACTTGCTTGTTAGTCATACCTTGCTTTAGATCTTTTCTGTGTGTGTGTGTGTATCCATTTGCACTAAACCAATTATAGCTCGGATTAGCTTATACAACCATATTACCTTATGAAAGAAATAAACTTCAAAAACTACATGCTTAACACATCACTCATTGCAATTGTAGACAAATCAAACATTCCAAAAATTTGAGATCAAAGGACTCTTAGGTGAGTGCATTTTATGCTCCATCTTACCCTAAGTCCGCTTTTATGGGCGAGTGTGTTTTATGTTCCATCTCACCCTAAGTCCGCTTTTATGGGCGAGTGCGTTTTACGCTCCATCTCAACCCACCACAAGATTTTCGATATATTTTTATTTCTTTTTTTTTTCATAGGTGAGTGCGTTTTACGCTCTATCTCCCTTAAGTATATGTTTATGAGTGAGTGCGTTTTACGCTCTATCTCAACCCACCACATGACCAATTAATCAAACCTAAGTATATTGCTTCGAGTGATGTTTAAACGAGTTCTAGAGTTTATTGATATCTCTCATAAGCATTCGGTCATATAAGCCTTCTCTAAGTATACAACTAGTTCATTACAAATGGATGAGTGCTCAAAAGTAGGAGTCATAAGCAAAGCAATAACCAACAATAAGTCAATCACCCAAACTAAGCAACATTTATCCATTTTTTATGAGTTATAACCTTCACAATCATTTGCCTGATCATATATTATAGCTCAATTCAAATTAAATCAATGCTCAAGAGATAACCTATACTAGAAATGCAATTAAGCCCACAAAATAAAATAAAATAAAACATATCAAAACAAAACGTAGAAGACCCCCAAACTTGAAACTGACAATGTCCTTACTAAACGCAATAAAAGAATTAAATGCAAAGAACTTCCGTGATCATTTATCAGTTGTCGCCTTCCGCAACCGATGTCTACTATTTGCTAAGATATAACATAAAATGGAAAATTTTCAAAATTTTAACTAATATGCACTACTAAACATAAAAACATCCAAATAACTGACATAATAATATAATACCAACTCAAGTACCAAGAATATCACAAGTACCCCCAAACTTAAGAAGAACATTATCCTCAATGTAAAGATAAATAAAATTAAAATTAGAGGACTTCCCTCGGAATATGTTAATCGTCATCGACATCTTCCTCCAAGTCCTCCAAGTCGGGAGTGCCAAACTTGTTGCGCGATACTCGGTACCTGAAAGAAACACAAAACTTTACACTTTGGGTTGCCTCCCAACAAGCACTTGGTTTATAGTCTTCGGCCCGACTTTATTTAAATAGAAAATATAAGTTTAATAAAAATGTGTCATGCAAAATCGGACTGTAAGGATCCAACAGTTACGCTGAGTCTTGCATAAGAGAAATGCATTTATATACAATCTTGTCAATCCAATCTCACAAACGATAACAATAAATAGAACTGTAAGGCCCCAACTTACGCCAAGTCTTGCACAAGAGCTGCATTTACATACAGTCTTGTCAGCCTATTTATCGCAATCGGAAAACACGTGAAAATAAAGATCAAACAAATAACAGATAAATATACGTTCAAATTAAGACTACATTGATTGAAATCAATATTGGACGAATATTAGAATAGTAATTCCCCGGCAAAGGCGCCAAAAAATTGTTGGTCGATTTCGCAACCAATAAACACGCGCAAGTATACGCGGTTAACAAGTAATACAGTGATAAGAGAGTTGTCGAACCCACGAAGAATTATCACTAATTTCTATCAAGTACTGACTTTATATCGCCTCAGTCTTATTTAAACAGTTAATTAAAATGATAAATTATGATTACAATTAATCAAAATAGCAGAAAAACATAACATAGATAGATAGATAAAGAGCTAAGAACACAATATCGCCAGTCGTTGTAGTATAGTGGTAAGTATTCCCGCCTGTCACGCGGGTGACCCGGGTTCGATCCCCGGCAACGGCGCTAAAAACTTGTTGGTCGATTTCGCAACCAATAAACACGCGCAAGTATACGCGGTCAACAAGTAATATAATGATAAGAGAGTGTCGAACCCACGAGGACAAAGATTTAACAGGAAACAACTACTAAGGTAAATTCGTTACTAATCTTATCTAAACAAAAGAAATAGATGGTTGGTTAAACAATTTCTATAGGACAATCAAATTGCGAGAAGTAGCTGCTCTAAGAAATGAAGATAGGGTTACAAATCCCCTAATGCTTCGCCTAATCTTCTAACTCTCTGTAATATAAACAAATCAAGGAATGGCCAACCGAGAATAATATAAGCATAAGCTTCTGTCGAAGGTCAAATGCACATCCTTGATAAGCTAGAACACAATATGTCTATTGGTGATTCTAATTAGACCAAGGTCTTTAAGCTCAACTCCAAGGTCACACAAGGCAAGTAAGGATATGTCTATCCTAATAGCACAATAAGCCCACAATTAAATGTCAAGGACAAAACAGGTGTCGTTGTATTTAAAGGAAGACAGTAATATTCATTTATCAATTTCCACTACTATCAATACCTATTTCTTTATCAAGAAATCAGACAATATAAGCAAAATACAACAACCCATTCCAAAATGCTTCATTATATAAAATGAGAGAGAAAGTCGATTAAGCTATTCAAAAGGTTACATTGCAATCCTAACAATAGAGTTAGTTCATAACTATGGGACTAACACAAAATTCTAATACACTATCCATTTCAGACAAATAAAATAAATAGAAGATTTGAAATAAGAAAAACCCCTATAGAAAGGAGTAATCTTCTGCCAAGTAATCTCTTCACGCGCACAATCTGAAAATGTGGAGAGCAATAGATCTTTTTTTCCAAGCTTCTTCCTCCTTTTTCTTTGTTTGCTATCTTCAATCTTCTCAAAAAATTTACCTCTCCGCCGCCCCCCCTTTTGCATCATATAACCCCTTTTGCTAGGTCAAACAAAGTTCCTGTCTGTTTGGGAACCGGAGGTGGTGCCGCGGCGCGGGCCACTAAGCCTTGAGTGGCGCTGCGGCGCCGCATTAGCAACTGGGACACGGAGCTCGCGCTGCAGCGCGAGTCTGGGAGGATGAGTGGCGCCGCGGCGCGGCTATCGTCAGCATGGGTCAGATCGTGGCGCTGCGGCGCGGCCAATGAACCTGGCATTGGCGCCGCGGCGCGGGCATACGCAAAATGACTGTTTTGCCCCTTTAAGGCAGCAAAAACATTGCGAAGCTCTGCAGTGCAACGATTAAACACAAAAACACTATATTCCTATAAAACTATATAAAAAAAACTATGAATCCAGGCAAGTATTTAAGGTAGAAAGTATCTGATTCGCGGGTTTAAATCCCACTCATCAAATACCCCCAAACTTAAGTCTTTGCTTGTCCTCGAGCAAACTATCTAACACAATAATAACAGTAAACACTAAGAATGTGAAAGGAAAATAAAAATATATACTAGCATCGTAGCTACGATTATCTATATAAACTACCCCCAAAAGAATAAGTCAAACACGGGAATGAGTAAGGGTTCATTCTATTTCAAGCATAAGACTGTAATCGATCCAATCTGTGTACGTGTGTGAAGATCAACCGTCCTGACTAATCATAGCTCAAATAAGTTCGCACAGTCGATTGTTAAAACCAAGCAAACTCCGTAACTTAAACATTCAACAAGCATTAAGAACAAGACGCAAATGCAGGAAAAGATAAAAAGGTTCTAGCATGCCGACAGTAAAATCAGACTCGGACAGTACTTAATTACCTTAGGCTATTCAGAACAACCCATGAATGAGCTTTTGATCAGTGACTCCCAAGCCAGACGAGTTTAGGGCACTAGGTGCAAAACACCCCTAAGAATCTAATAACTCGAGCAGTAAAGGCCACGTAATCAACATAAACCAACTGAGACTTCACAAAAAGAACGAAGATTTATCAGCGAGTGCATTTTATGCTCCATCTCGATATCGGCTCTGCGTTTATGGGCGAGTGCGTTTTACGCTCCATCTCGACCCACCGCATAATTTTCGATATAAACACTTCTATTCTATTTTTTTTCCAACTAGAATCCAAGATCCAAAACTGCATAAACACCTAAGTCTTTTATTACCTTGCACAAATGAAAGTTTAAGAGTGAACAACTTGTCAACACAATAAACACACAAACTAAATTTGAAAAATAACTAGTTAACACAGTTGGTCAGAGCTTGCTAGAAGGACGGATCAATAACAGTCTAAACTTATCAACTCATAAACCCCTAGTACAAGGCATGCTTGACACAACTCTACGAGAGATATACTCATTTGGCGCTAGACATAGCCACAATCAAAAAATTAGCAATGATAAATATAACACCCTTGCTAAATAGCAGCTCAAAATAGGGTGAAAAGGCCATTTACATGGCACAAGCATCTGAATCTGTATAAGCCCCAAAAAGATGGCTAGAAACCACAATCATGCTAATAAAATCAAAATAAAACCAAAAGCAGTTCATGGCATCCATAATGATAAAGATAATCAACCAAATCCCACAGTTCAAAAGACTGCACCAAAAAAACTGATAAATACAAACATAATAAAGAAATAAAGTCAGACAGTAGTCCTAACATGGCAGCACTAAGATAAACAGATAAAAATCAAAAAACACCCCCAAACTTTAGGTGAGCAATGCCCTCATTGCTAAAACATAAAGCAGTTGTATACACAAGAGGGCTTCCCTGGCGATCGCTCACTCCGCAGCAGTCTCAGTTTCATCTTCATCAGCGTCGTCGTCATCAGCTTCGGTGGGCGGTGATGGTGGAGGGTATGGTGGAAAGATGGGAGGATCGGGAAACTGGTATGGCGTGAACTCAATGCCCTCGCCACAATAATCAGTGTAGATCCCTTGCATAATGCTCACCAGCTCAGCCTGGTACTGCATCGTTATCTCCTGCCTTTGAGCCACAGCTGCGATATGCCTCCGCTGCATCTGTGCCTCGACGTCCTGTTTTTGATGCAGCAGGGTGAGGGATGCCATGATGTCTGCCAAAAGACCCTGACTAGCTGGTCCTGCCTCAGGTGCTTGAGAAGGATCTGGTTCGGCTGAAGGAGGCGGTGCTGTAGGCGGTCCGTACCCTTCGCCCCTTAAATGAGACTCTGCTCCGTCCCAAACAGTGAAGCGTTTGATCATCAGATGGTCAATGACAGTCATGGGCGGCGAAGCTGTCTCATCTAGTCCCCACTGTACCCCTGCCTGCTTGCACAATGTCGTGATCACTGATGGATGGGGAAGTCCCGAAACGACTGTACTCTTGATTGCCTTAATGATCGAGTCGTGGATGAGAACTCCTATATCCACGTTCAAGCCCGTGACAATGGCGAATAGCAGAATCTCCATGTCTTTAGTCACATCGCTTAGGTGACGGGTCGGGAGCATGGAGGCACAAATAAAGCTGTACCACGCCTTCCCATAGCGACTGAGCGCAGCAGCCGGGAAGCTGGTCTTTTCACCTGTATAATCATTTTTCTTCCAGGTCGTTCCGGGCTTGCAGAGCCTTCTGATAATATCCTCCTGGTCATAACTGTGGATTTTCTGCTGCATATAATCATTTCCCGCGTAGTCGGGTGTCTCAAACAGTGCATTGATGGTTTGATTGTCAAATGACACCGGCCGACCCCTGACTATAACCACAACAGGACCATCAGGACTGGCGTTTGCATAGAATTCCCGAACCACAGGCACAACAGCTGATACGGGCGGTTTGGTGAAGTTTACCCACTTCCGCTCGATAATCATATTCATGAGTTCCCCGTCTTTTCTATCGGGCCGCAACCCCTGTTCAGGAAGCAAATTGCGCTTGCCAAAGGAGTCTCTGTACCGCTTCCAAGTTTCCTCACTGACAAACTTGGCGGGGTCCCAAGCCTGTAGTGGTGCCGCGGCAGATGACGAAGATCCACCGACACTAAGACTCTGCCTTTTTGGTGCCATGGTATCAGTAGGTTTGATTCAAACTCTATCGTAACGACCCTCGAAGCACTGCCAATCTCAACCCCAACGCAAACCCAGTGAATTTTAAGCCAAGACAGCCCCAATCGGCCTACTCTTTTGGTTTAGGCAATTTGTAAAACACCTTGCGTGCGATATCCAAACAACACTTGGACAGCCCTTTAATTGAAATTGCTCTAACCCGATTTCCGTCAGTGGAAATCACCCCAAATCACACAAGAAGAAGAACACAGAAAAGAAATTAAACCAACAAAATCTCTGATCGAATGAAAACCCTCAAAAATACCTTTGGAATTAAACCCTAGCACTTGAGTGGGGATGCCTTTGATAAGAAATTGATGCTGTTGAAACTATGTATTGTCTATACATGGGGTTTCTGTGACATATTATGAACATTGTTTTCATTTTCGAAAGGGTTTAAACAAAAATTCATCTGTAAACCGGCCATTGCTTACGGGCCTGAGGGTGTACAGTCCATGGGTCCTGTATTGATTAATACTACATTGCTAGAACGATATTATCGTTCATCCTTTCTCCGCCGTAGCGCATAAAATTTTCTCATTATCGGGATGTTCATACCTGTCGGGTTTTTATAACAAAGGTCTTATATAATTCAGCATATATATATATATATATATATATATATATATATATATATATATATATATATATATATATATATATATATCAAAGGTGTATCAACATGTGATTAAATACAATGATTATCCAAGTGGGGACACTTGTATAATCATTTATAGAAATTAACGAACAGAATATATATCTGAATTATCATATACTAACATGTTGATAATCAATGGGCGTATATAATATAGGTTTAACAATCTGTATAATAATAATATAATTCTGAAACATTCTTACACTTGTCCATTGCATAAAGAAAATGCAAAGTTAGGATATTTGCCTGATGCGCTGCTTATAATTACGCAACTTAGATTTATCTTTTCTATCACGACCTATCATTAATCAAATCATTCTATCGATTAGAATAATATAACATAACACATAGTACTGCATATTGCAGTCAGCACATAATCTAATCACAGTATCACACCTGTTCAACAGTCATTGACTCACAAACAAATATCAACACATTCCTAATCATATTGTCACACAACTTTAACAACCATTGAATCACAAATAAACAGTTATCCAAAGAATCTATCTAAGTCCAGATCAATTTCTGAAACATGTCGGCCTATCGACAACTTAATTGTGTAATTATCGAGTCTAAGACTCTATCCTGTAACTTTGTATCATTCATATTATTTTTAAATTACTTATAATACTTATAAAATATTTATTATCATTTACCATAATTTTTGAAATATCAGAATCATTATTAAATGATTTAAATACTAATCAATTCTATTATTATTAACATTTAATAAATATTAATAGATTAATGAAACCATTGTCAAAAGGTTAAAGTTATTTATAATAACTAAAAATACTTTTAAAGTATTAACATTGCCCTTAAATGATTTTTAAAACATTTAAAATCATTATTAAATAATTACCATTAATATTTAAATATTAATGAACTATTATCTAAATATTAAAAGTTATTAATTATAACTTAAAATATTTTAAATTCATTTATATCCATTTTTAAATGATTTTTAAATAAATAAAACCATTTTAAAACTATTTATTTAATATAAATATTAAATAAATTTAATATCATTAATATTAAATTATTAATGAAATTATCCTTTAAATATTAAAAGTTATATTTTATAACTTAAAATATCTTTAAATACTTTATTTTCATTTAAAGCGCCTGACATTCACTGTCAGACATCAGAAAACCATTTTCCCATATTTTGAAAAACTTCGATTTTGAGTATCTAAATGTTATGGATCCACTTTCTACCAACCCAGATCATGGTTTAGCACTATATAAAACATACTTAAACACAAAAACACAACATCTATCAAAGGATCAAAGATCAACTTGTAAGATTAGTTTTATACCTTACTTGAACAAATCTTGAATCTTGGCTTCTGATTCGATTATGGATTTCGTGGGGCTTGATATATGACTAATATATGAAGGAAATTTCGGAGGTTTGGGGTTGAGAGAGAATGGTTGAGTGTTTTGCACAAAATAATCTAACAAATGCAATTTCTCTCTCTTCCAATCTATTTATAGAAGTCTAGGATGCATGAATTGGCTGAGATTTCTTGATTTGCTGCAGATATAAGGTCACATGGGGTGGTTGGTTTGGTGAACAACTCCACCAAATGTCAAAACCTACACATTCTAGCTTAATAATGCAAGAGGGGCAAAAATGTCATTTAGTAAATCATTTAAATGGCAAAATTGTAATCTTGGAAAACTCTTAGGATTTAGGGTTTGGGTTTGGGTTAGGGTTTAGACCATTTTAGAGTTTAAAAATAATTCTAGAATTTCCAATCTAGGGTTTGAAAAATAAATAATAAAATAATAAAATTTTAGTTTCTAAAATACAAAATTAAAGTTTCTTAATTAATTAGGTTTCTAATTACTTAACACCTTACTAATTAGGTTTAAGATACACTAATTAGCATTAAGTTTTCCAAATCAATGATTAGGGTTTACAATTTAAATAAATTAGGGTTTATAAAATAAATATTAGGGTTTACCTAATCAATATAAAATTATATAATACATAACATGCATGTACCATATAACACAGTTATATAACAATGTCGAACTCAACTTGAGTTTTCAATTAGGATTTCCATTTAGAATTTAGCTAATTATTAATTTCAGGTTTCTAATTTACGAAATTAGGGTTTTAATTTACAATTAATATCTCCTATAATTAGGGTTTTCCTAATAGCATCCAATATTTATAATACACTTCATACACCACATAACATAGTATCTTAACAGATTTTAAAGTCTCATATGACTTCAACATTAGTGTTTGTCAGTAAAATTAGGGTTTATCAGACTAGTATTTAGGGTTTATAAAAATATTAATAGGGTTTGGTCGTAATATAATAAAACTGTTCCACACATTATCATTACACACATAACCATACATATCTATAACACTGACAAATAATAATATAATATTATTATTTTTATTCCTTGATCAAAACCCAGAATTAGGGTTTGGATTCCATATCTGATTTATCTTTCATATATAACATTAATAATTAAGTTAAAATAAATAACTTAAATATGCTGAACAAATTCATATAATAAAATAATTAGTATAATTGTGCTTTAATCATTTCATATATTATTTAAGTAATATAATTATCATATTTTCATGGAAAATAAATATTAAAAACATTTTTACTATAAAATTATTTATTATTAGAATATAATTTATAATGAGCAATAATTCTAAAATAAAATCATTTATAATTATTCATGTAATAAATATATTTTATATCTATCACATAAATACATACATAATACCTTTCACGCATTCTTACCTTTAAAATAAATAATTATTCTAAAATCCTTTCCTATATTATTTAAATAATATAAGATTATATTTTTCTTGAAAAATAATTAATAAAACATTTCCAATAAAGAATTAATTAGTATAAAAATATAATTGATAATAATCAATAATTCTAAAATAAATTTATTTGCAATACTTAATGTAATAAATAAATTTTATTTATCACACATATAATTATAATTACACATTACCTTGGCACATATCATTCATATTTATTTAAAAAAAAATTATACGCAAAATTTATGATTTATTTATATAGAAAATATCGGGTTGTCACATTCACCCTCCCTTGTAAAGATTCCGTCCCCGGAATCACCTTTTAAAACCTATACATACCAGGATACATAACATACACAATCATTACAATTAGATCTCGATCATAATTGATCGAATCGATCTTTAACTATTTATCATAACGCTTATCTATCTCCTTAAACAGAAATTTGATTTCTAAGAGAACTCAAATTCCTCCTTCAAAATAATTTATACAAATAATTTACTATATATAAAATTATAATAAGAAAATAAAAATTGGTTAGATTAATACCTGGAGTTGCATCCCCGGCTGCTACCGAATCCCGAACATTCCCGCTGAAGACGTTTGCGGTTGATTTCGTTGATTTGTTTGTTGAAGTTGGTCCCGTTGTCGCCAATGTCCTGCTGCCTTGTTCCGTATTCGCATTCCTTATTTCCATTTCCTTTCTTAACCTTATGCTTTATTGATTCACACACAACACATTCACTATACATTCTTGGATTGGGACATTTTGGAAAGATATATATCCCTTCTGTCCTTACTTTCCACACACAAAATTTTTTTTAATCACATTCCTGGCTTATTTATTGAAATTATCTTCTTTTATCATATAGGTGACAAAAGTTATCTTTTGCCCCCATCGTTATCCTAACTATCACATACGCTTTAACAGGGTCGGTTGATCTTCTACATCATGGCGGTCCGGTTGCCTTGAAGTCTTTGAAGTTTGTCGATCGATTGTCTAGTTGATTTCTCGCGACTGGTATTTCGTTCTGCATAGCTTGATTGTGACAACCCGATATTTTCTATATAAATAAAAAACTGAAATTTTGCGTATAAATTTTTATTATTATTATTATTATTATAAGGATGAGGATTTGTACAAGATAATGTGTATATGTATTTATGTGGTAAATAAAAATATATTTATTACATAAATATTTACAAATAAATTTATTTTAGAATTATTGACTATTATCAATTATAATTTTTATACTAATTAATTCCTTATTGGAAATGTTTTATTAATTATTTTTCAAGAAAAATAAAATCTTATATTATTTAAATAATATATGAAATGATTTTAGAATAACTATAATGATTATTTCATTATATGAATTTGTTCAGGATGTTAAATTAAATATTTTAACTTAATTAAGAATGTTATTTATGCAAGATAAATCAGATATGGAATCCAAACCCTATTTCTGGGTGTTGATCAAGGAATGAGAATAATATTATAATATTATTATTTGTCAGTGTTATAGATATGTATGGTTATGTGTGTAATATTAATGTGTGGAACAATTTTATTATATTACGACCAAACCCTAATAATATTTTATAAACCCTATTTCTGGTTATGGAATGAGGAATGGTGATAATAATATAATATTAATTATATTTTGATTTTTTAGTGCTATAAATATGTGCCATATGCACGTGTTGATGATGATTGGTTAATTATGGTGTTTAATTTCAAAACCCTAATGTTAATTGGTTAAACCCTAGTTTTCTTTGGAAAACCTTAATTTGAAAATAAATTGTGAGTTTAAGACTGTTAAATGACGATGTTATATGATATATGTTATGTGTTATTTAATATTTTGCTAATTATAGAAAACCCTAACTTTAAATGTAAACCCTAATTATATTTGATTTTCTAATAATTAGAAACCCAAATTCGGAAACCTAAACTGGAGGTTTGATTAGTCAGTAATAGTGTTACTATGATTAATATCAAGTATGATAGACTTTAATTACTAATTAAGGTGAATCTAATTAGTAAATTAAAACCCTAAAATCTAGAACCCTAAATTAATTTCTTGAAACCCTAATTGGTTTGAAACCTTAATGCGAAGACTTTGAGAATTGGTTAAGTCGTTATGTAATCACGATAATGTGATTTATGATCGGTGATATATGTATTAACCCTAATTAGGGAGAATCACAATTATTCAAAATCTTTATTAATTTTCTATATTATAAACCCTAATTTCAAAAGTTAGAAACCCTAATTGCTTTATTAGCAAAGTTAATTGTGATTAAAGATAATAAACTCTAATGTTCATGTATAAGATAATTAACAAAGTTATTATTTTCAAAATTTTAGAAACTAATTAATTTTATTTTTATGTAAACCCTAAATTGGAAATCCTAGATTTGGTTTGTTTATAAAACCTAAATTGGCTCAAACCCTAAATCTAAACCAAACCCTAAACCCTAAGGGTTTCATCAATTGAAAATTTTAGAATTTAATTTGGAAGCAAAATGACCAAAAAGCCCTTTTGTCACATTTTTTTAGTTTGCTTGTAAATCTTTACAAGATAAGGGTTGGTGGCCAAACCCAACCACTCCCTTGACTTCTACTGACAGCAAATCAGTTACTTTTCCAGCCCATTCATGAATCAACATGGTTATAAATAGATTAAGAGAGAAAAAGTGACAATTGTTAGCCAATTTTGCACAAACTCTCTAACAAGCCCCTCTCTCTCTCTCTCTAAGAAACAAAAACCTAAGGCATTTCAGTCCTATTTTGAAGCCCCACATCCTCCATAGGCAAATCACAAACAACTTGGAGAGCTAAAATCAAAAATCAAAGCATAAAGGTATAAAAATCCTAATTTTAGAAATCCTTTGATTTGTTGTTAAATGTTGTAATTGATTGTTTAAAGATGTGTTATAAGGTGTCAATTGAAGTTCTGGGTTGTTAAATCCATGACCCATAACATCAAAGTTCATGATTGTGAGTTTTTAATAAATATGGAAATAGGAAAATTTGTGTTTTACAGCCAAATGTCAAATCTTATAACTCCGTGTATATTAAGTGTTTTTGATGTTTAAAACTTGTAACATGTAGTCTGTAATGTGCTCTTTAAGATGCAAAAAGAATCAAGGCCAGATCAATTGTAAATCGGAAGTTATAGCCGGTCAAAACCCGTTGACCAAATCTGCCAAATTACCGAACCCAGAAAATTCAAGAGCAGTGTCCGTGTCCAACTTTGACCGGCCAAATCTTGCTGATGTTTTGATATTTTTGTGTTATGATACTTTTTAATGGTAGACCTACATGTTATCTACAAACTGGAGTTGATAGATCATATAAACGTTATACGAACATCAAGTTATAAGAACTTAAAGTAGGTACCTCAAATCTGTTAAACTCTGACAAGCCGAAGAACAGCGTTGTCAGGTTTTTGGAGAGCTTAAATCTCTCTGATCTGATGTTGTTTAGCCACGAAACTTGTTATGTACTTGTAGTATTACATGAGTACTACAACATGAAATCTATTTCAAGCCCAAAAACGCATTATCCTAAGAGATATAACCGGTCAAACCACCCCCCTAGCACACTGTCAAGATTTTTTGGAAATCCTCAAGAACACCTATAGCGACAGAAAGTATCGTTATAGCCCTTTAGCGACGGTTTTAATTATAATTTTTGAAAATTAATAAAAAAATTGATAAAAATGGTTTTTAATTATTAAAAATACATAATAAATTCTTAAAAATTATTTTAAAGTCTGAAAAATAGTTTTTAACTATTTTGGGTATATTTCAAAAATATTTAATATTTTTGGAATATAAATGGTATTTATTTATTTAATTAAAATATTAGATAAATTATTTAAAAATAGTTTTAATTCATGAAAAATCATAAAAAATTATATTATTTTGTTAAAAAATAATTTTGAGTTATTTTTGATAACTTTTAATATTTTGTGATAATTTTCATTAATAAATTAATATTAATGATAGTTACGTTATTTACTAAATGAATTAAATAAATGAATTAAAAATGATTTTATTATATTAAAAATCATTTTAAATAATAATAAGGTATTTAAGAATATTTTAAGTTATAAAATATAACTTTTAATATTTAATGGCTAATTTCATTAATTAATGATTATTAATGATATTAAAGTTATTTAATAATTATATTAAATAAATTAGTTTTAAAATGATTTTTATACTATAATAATCATTTTAAATGAAAATAAAGTGTTTAAAGATATTTTAAGTTATAAACTATAACTTTTAATATTTAAAGGATAATTTCATTAATAATTTAATATTAATGATATATTAATGATATTATGTTTATTTAAAAATTATATTAAATAAATAGTTTAAAAATGATTTTATTTATTTAAAAATCATTTAAAAGGGATATAAATGAATTAAAAATATTTTAAGTTATAATTAATGACTTTTAATATTTAGATAATAGTTCATTAATATTTAAATATTAATGGTAATTATTTAATAATGATTTAGATGTTTTAAAAATCATTTAAGGGTATTATAAGTACTTTAAAAATATTTTGAGTTATTATAAATAACTTTAATACTTTGGCAATGGTTTCATTAATAGTTTAATATTAATTAAATATTAATGATAATAGAATTGTTTGACATTTAAATCATTTTATAATGATTCTGATATTTCAAAAATTATGATAAATGATAATAATTATTTAAAAATTATTATAAGTCATTTAAAAATTATATGACTGCTATTTACGAATGTTGAACTTTGAGATAGAGTCTTAGACTCGATTATTACCCGATAAAGCTATCGGCAGACCGCTATGGTTCAGAAATTGATCTGGACTTAGATAAATTAGTTAGTTAATTATTTATTTGTGATTCAATGGTTATTAAGGTTATGTGACAATGTGATTAGGAATGTGTTGATGTTAGTTTGTGATGCCATGATTGTTGAACATGTGTGATAAGATGATTAGGTTATGTGCTGACTGCGAAATGCAGTACTATGTGTTATGGTATATTGTTCTAATCGAACGATTGATTTGGTTAATGATAGGTCATGATAGAAAGATAGAACTAAGTTGAGAATTGTAAGCAGCGCATCAAGCAAGTATCCTAACTTTACATTTTCTTTATGCAATGGACAGAAGTGAGAAGTTCAGAATTATTATTATTAATGTACAGATTGTTAAACCTATATTATATACACCCTTTGATTATCAACATGTTAGTATATGATAATTCGGATATATATTCTGTTCGTTAATTTCTAGAAATGATTATACAAGTGTCCCCACTTGGATAATCATTGTATTTAATCACATGTTGATACACCTTTGTTATACATATATGTTGAATTATAGATTATTTTTGGATAAAATAAAACCTTTTGTCTGGAACCCTGACAAATATGATCATCCCGTTCACGAGAAAACTTTTATGCGCCCAAGGCGGACCAAGTAAATGATAACATCGTTCTTGTAATGTAGTATTGATCAATACAGGGCACAACGGGCTGATCACCCCCGTGTCCGTAAGTTATGACGGTTTGCAGATGAAGTTCTGCTAAACCTTTTTGAAAATAAAAACAATGTTCATAGAATGTCACTTAAACTCTATTTATAGTCAGTACGTTGTTTCAAAATTTGAAAGAGAGTTGTTATGTTATTAATATCGGTTCAGAATACTTCTCAACTATTGACTTGTTGTAGATGGATATTATAAAGAAAACATTTAAACTTTTTCAACTTATTCATATATAATACTTGTTGGGCACTCAAATGCTCATCCTTGCTTAATTTAAATGTTTTCAGATAAGTGTGAACAATCAGAAGGATCGGTAAAGAACAAGTGAAAAGGAAAGCAAACAGATTAGGTATACGGTGTCATATAGTAAAGGTTGCGTACTTGGGATTAAACTCTGAGAAAGGTAAGATAAGTTTATAATTTATTTTAGTGTTATTATTACTAGTATTATTCCGCTCATAGAAATGATATCGTGAAGTACCGAGTTCGGGTTTCAAGTATCCGGATTTGGGGCTCTCACATCATTCGTCCGCATTCGCAAAATTCAGTGTCGGGTCTGGTTGTCTTCCAGCTTTGTTGACAGGTTCTTCTTCCTTTGGTTTCGTTTTTTTTTACGGCATTATCATAAATTATTCTTACATTCTAAGCCTTATCGTAAACGCAAAACTTTCTATTCAAATAATCAGGTACTCAAAATATTATATTTTGAAAACTCAGTCTACTTTAATAACCAGTGACCAAATAAATATCTACTATCTTTATACCAATTTATCCCATTAAACCAACATAAACTCATATTTATACCACTTGACATGCCTTAGCACACACTGCTTTAAACATCCGCTATCCCTTTGTGACTCGAAAGTTGGGAATCGCTGCCATAACTTATACAAAATATTATATTACACCAACATACCTATCATATATACCACCTAAAATTATATATATCCAACTAATACTAATACTACCTATTCCTTACACATTCACTAACGATCAATTTCTTGGTAACCTATATATTTCCATTATCCTCAATATCCATTCACACACAACTATACCTAATTTGTCACAACTTATAACACATTATGAGTTTAAGAACTCATCACAAACATACGAGTTTAAGAACTCACCATAAATATACGAGTTTAAGAACTCAACATTGACCACTTATAATCCTTTAACTATACTTTTCCTATCAGTTATACTGATCATTTCTTAATTTGATACTGTACTTTCCAAAATAACCACATCTTTGAGGTAGCTTTCAATGTGAGCCTCTATTGCAGCTATTAGCTTTGATATTGGCTCAATCATGGAGATTGACTTATTCTTTACGACTTAAGGGTATCCTAATTCTTTCTATCTAACAGCTATACACAAAAATTATCTTGACTGGCAAATAATAAATACACACAACACATAAATGTTTTATAAATTATCTTTTATTTTGTTTGACGATGAATTTATCTGATTCATCTATCTTTAAACTCTATATGAGTTATTTGTATTTTTAACGTTTCTCTCAGTTCTAAGGTTATAGCCTAAAGTCTAACCCACCTAAGGTTTCTAACCCTATAGCTCTGATACCATCCTGTAAAGTCCCCGAACTCGGATACTTGAAACCCGAATTCGGTACTTCACGTTACCATTTCTATGAGCGGAAATATAACTAATAATAATAACAATAATATAAATTTTAAACTTAACTTATATTTATCAGAGTCTAATTCCAAGTGCGCAACCCTTACTACATTCTTTACATGATATATAATATATATCATTAACTTAATACAGTCAATATATTACAAATGATACCAATAACATGTCCTGTTTGCTTTCCTTTTCACTTGTTCTTGGCCGAACTTTCCAGTTCTTCACACTTAGCTGAAAACATTTAAATTAAGCAAGGATGAGCATTTGAATGCCCAGCAAGTATTTATATATAAAGTTAAAGAATTTAAATGTTTTCTTTATAATATTCTTCTACAACCAGTCAATAGTTGTGAAGTAATCTGTACCAATAACAATAACATAACAACCCTCTTTCAAATTTTTGAAACTATGTATTGTCTATACATGGGGTTTCTGTGACATATTATGAACATTGTTTTCATTTTCGAAAGGGTTTAAACAGAAATTCATCTGTAAACCGGCCATTGCTTATGGGCCTGAGGGTGTACAGTCCATGGATCCTGTATTGATCAATACTACATTGCTAGAACGATATTATCGTTCATCCTTTGTCCGTCGTAGCGCATAAAAATTTTCCCATTATCGGGATGTTCATACCTGTCGGGTTTTCATAACAAAGGTCTTATATAATTCAACATATATATATATATATATATATATATATATATATATATATATATATATATATATATATATCAAAGGTGTATCAACATGTGATTAAATATAATGATTATCCAAGTGGGGACACTTGTATAATCATTTATAGAAATTAACGAACAGAATATATATCTGAATTATCATATACTAACATGTTGATAATCAATGGGCGTATATAATATAGGTTTAACAATCTGTATAATAATAATATAATTCTGAAACATTCTTACACTTGTCCATTGCATAAAGAAAATGCAAAGTTAGGATACTTGCCTGATGCGCTGCTTACAATTACGTAACTTAGATTTATCTTTTCTATCACGACCTATCATTAATCAAATCATTCTATCGATTAGAATAATATAACATAACACATAGTACTGCATATTGCAGTCAGCACATAATCTAATCACATTATCACACCTGTTCAACAGTCATTGACTCACAAACAAACATCAACACATTCCTAATCATATTGTCACACAACTTTAACAACCATTGAATCACAAGTAAACAGTTATCCAAACAATCTATCTAAGTCCAAATCAATTTTTGAAACATGTCGGCCTATCGACAACTTAATTGGGTAATTATCCAGTCTAAGACTATATCCTGTAACTTAGTATCAGTCATATTATTTTTAAATGACTTATAATACTTATAAAATATTTATTATCATTTACCATAATTTTTGAAATATCAGAATCAATATTAAATGATTTAAATACTAATCAATTCTATTATTATTAACATTTAATAAATATTAATAGATTAATGAAACCGTTGTCAAAAGGTTAAAGTTATTTATAATAACTAAAAATACTTTTAAAGTATTAACATTACCCTTAAATGATTTTTAAACATTTAAAATCATTATTAAATAATCACCATTAATATTTAAATATTAATGAACTATTATCTAAATATTAAAAGTTATTAATTATAACTTAAAATATTTTAAATTCATTTATAACCCTTTTTAAATGATTTTTAAATAAATAAAACTATTTTAAAACTATTTATTTAATATAACTATTAAATAAATTTAATATCATTAATATACCATTAATATTAAATTATTAATGAAATTATCCTTTAAATATTAAAAGTTATATTTTATAACTTAAAATATCTTTAAATACTTTATTTTCATTTAAAATGATTTTTTTAATAATAAAATCATTTTAAAACTAATTTATTTAATATAAATATTAAATAACTTTAATATCATTAATTAATGAATTTAAACTTTAAGTATTAAAAGTTATATTTTATATCTTAAAATATTTTTAAATACCTTATTATTATTTAAAATCATTTTTAAAAAAATAAAATCATTTTTAATTTAATTATTTAATTTATTTAACAAATAACTTAATTATCATTAATATTAACTTATTAATGAAAATTATCAAATAATATTGAAAGTTATTAAAAATAACTTAAAATATTTTCTTATATCATAATATAATTTTAAATGATTTTTCATGAATTAAAATCATTATTAAATAATTTATTTAATATTCTAATTAAATAAATTAAATAATTTTAATATTCCAAAAATATTAATTATTTATGAAATATATTTAAAATAATTAAAAACTATTTTTCGGACTTTTAAATAATTTTTTCAGAATTTAATATGTATTTTTAATAATTAAAAACCATTTTTATAATTTATTTCCTTTTTAAGTAATTTCCAGAAAATATATAAATTAAAAATAATAGAAACCGTCGCTGTAGGTCTTTAGCGACAAAAAGCGTCGTTGTTGGTGTTCTTGAGCCTCAAGAACACTAACAGCTTCGTGTTCATGGGTCAAGGTTTGACTGGTTATAATTTCGTGTTTAGTTTATTTCTGTCCAATCTAAAACCTAGGTATTGTATTGTTGATGCAACTCTACAAGTTTCAATCGTTATATTGATTATACCACATCATAACAAAAAGATATAAGTTAACAAACAACCTGTCAGACGGTTTCTGGGTTTTCCCAGAAACCCAGGTGTTCGACTGAGCACTTTCATGCTCAAATTAAGATGACTTCTGATCATGTTTTTAATGGTTTTGTGGTTCGAACTAGTAGCATTCATGACAAGGAACAATAAAAAAAAATCTTTATTTCGGTCTAACAACAACAAACAAAGCAGATCATGCTCGGTCAAAGTTATCAGAAAACTGTTCTTAAAATTTTCTGGAAAATTACCAGAAACGTAAATCAATGTCGAGTGGCCTAGTTTGACCACTTTTCACGGTTGATCTGTTGATGTTTGTAGACATATAAAGACCCAGATTTGTAGTATACTATACAAGCTACACTTATGATACAATAAAATTAACAAAACACATAAAACCAGATAGATCTAGACAACTCAAATATTGTCAGACGCTACCAAAAGCTTTCTGGGTTTACCCAGATTATCCTCGGTCATGTTCGGTCAACCGACTTTGACCTAGTATAACTTGTAATCTAGAAATTCGAAAGCTATAATTTCACTTCCAGAACAAAGGCAACATATCAGGCTATAGATTAACACTTTAAAACAAGAAAAATACATAACAGACAAAGAATTAAAGCGCCTGACATTCACTGTCAGACATCAGAAAACCATTTTCCCATATTTTGAAAAACTTCGATTTTGAGTATCTAAATGTTATGGATCCACTTTCTACCAACCCAGATCATGGTTTAGCACTATATAAAACATACTTAAACACAAAAACACAACATCTATCAAAGGATCAAAGATCAACTTGTAAGATTAGTTTTATACCTTACTTTAACAAATCTTGAATCTTGGCTTCTGATTTGATTATGGATTTCGTGGGGCTTGATATATGACTGATATATGAAGGAAATTTCGGAGGTTTGGGGTTGAGAGAGAATGGTTGAGTGTTTTGCACAAAATAATCTAACAAATGCAATTTCTCTCTCTTCCAATCTATTTATAGAAGTCTAGGATGCATGAATTGGCTGAGATTTCTTGATTTGCTGCAGATATAAGGTCACATGGGGTGGTTGGTTTGGTGAACAACTCCACCAAATGTCAAAACCTACACATTCTAGCTTAATAATGCAAGAGGGGCAAAAATGTCATTTAGTAAATCATTTAAATTGCAAAATTATAATCTTGGCAAACCCTTAGGGTTTAGGGTTTGGGTTAGGGTTTAGACCATTTTAGGGTTTAAAAATAATTCTAGAATTTCCAATCTAGGGTTTGAAAAATAAATAATAAAATAATAAAATTTTAGTTTCTAAAATACAAAATTAAAATTTCTTAATTAATTAGGTTTCTAATTACTTAACACCTTACTAATTAGGTTTAAGATACACTAATTAGCATTAAGCTTTCCAAATAAACGATTAGGGTTTACAATTTAAATAAATTAGGGTTTATAAAATAAATATTAGGGTTTCTAGAAATTAATATTTCTAAATATTAATTAGGGTTTACCTAATCAATATGAAATTATATAATACATAATATGCATGCACCATATAACACAATTATATAACAGTGTCGAACTCAACTTGAGTTTTCAATTAGGATTTCCATTTAGAATTTAGCTAATTATTATTTCAGGTTTCTAATTTACGAAATTAGGGTTTTAATTTACAATTAATATCTCCTATAATTAGGGTTTTCCTAATAGCATCCAATATTTATAATACACTTCATACACCACATAACATAGTATCTTAACAGATTTTAAAGTCTCATATGACTTTAACATTAGTGTTTGTCAGTAAAATTAGGGTTTATCAGACTAGTATTTAGGGTTTATAAAAATATTAATAGGGTTTGGTCGTAATATAATAAAACTGTTCCACACATTATCATTACACACATAACCATACATATCTATAACACTGACAAATAATAATATAATATTATTATTTTCATTTCTTGATCAAATCCCAGAATTAGGGTTTGGATTCCATATCTGATTTATCTTTCATATATAACATTAATAATTAAGTTAAAATAAATAACTTAAATATGCTGAACAAATTCATATAATAAAATAATTAGTATAATTGTGCTTTAATCATTTCATATATTATTTAAGTAATATAATTATCATATTTTCATGGAAAATAAATATTAAAAAATTTTTACTATAAAATTATTTATTATTAGAATATAATTTATAATGAGCAATAATTCTAAAATAAAATCATTTATAATTATTCATGTAATAAACATATTTTATATCTATCACATAAATACATACATAATACCTTTCACGCATTCTTACCTTTAAAATAAATAATTATTCTAAAATCCTTTCCTATATTATTTAAATAATATAAGATTATATTTTCCTTGAAAAATAATTAATAAAACATTTCCAATAAGGAATTAATTAGTATAAAAATATAATTGATAATAATCAATAATTCTAAAATAAATTTATTTGCAATACTTAATGTAATAAATAAATTTTATTTCTCACACATATAATTATAATTACATATTACCTTGGCACATATCATTCATATTTATTTTAAAAAAAAATTTATACGCAAAATTTATGATTTATTTATATAGAAAATATCGGATTTTCACAGATTTGTATAATGAATTACGATAATGATTATGCGTATGTTATACGAGTGTGATATTATTTAGTATACGAGTATAGTGTGAAGATTTAATACGAAGTACAATACGATTATCATACTAGTATTATACGAATAGAATACGTGATTATACGTGTGGAATACAATTGGTGTAATGGACTTAGAGTTAGGACTTAATATGATCCAATTGGGTTTGGATTATACCAAGTCCAAGTAATTGAGTAATCAAGTCCAATGAATTAGGTGTTTAAGCCCAAGTCAAGGCCCAACGTTATGTTTAATTAAGACGATCCAAGAAACCGAACCGTGGATCGAATCGATGGGTCACTGAATAGGTAAAACCCATGGGGATGACCCATGGGCATATGGGCCGGCAATTTGGTGGCCAAGTAAAGTGAACTACTTGATCACCAATTATTTTACTTGGTGATGAAGTAGTGGATAGTAAGGAGTTGGGGAGAAATAACCAAAGAGCCCTCCATTTGATTTGCCTACAAATAGAAGGCTTAAGTTGGTTATTTTTGGTTTTCCAAGAGTCATCCAACATATATTGAGAGAGAGAAATAGCTAGAAACAAGAGATCATCTCACTTTGAAGCAAAACCTTAGAGTTTTTAACAAGAACACAAAGATCGAAAAGGTAATATTCCTTTAATGATAGTTTCCATCCTTTTGATTTCTTTGATTATAAAGAATCATAGATTGGTGGAGCATGCCTCTTATGGAGGAATAAGGATGGATTGTAATATGTAAAATCTTTATATGTCATGTGTAAATGAAAATTGTAAAGGTTTACATAAGTTAAAACCGTAGGAAATATTGATTATTGAACTTTGTTGTTGATGAAAAAATTGAACACCGTCACTATTAAGATATGTGAATCTTGCTTGGTTAGGATGTACATATGAAATCAATGGAATAATCCATTTAATTTGGCATGTAGAACACTAGTAACGAAGTTATGGCAAATTTTACGGAATTAGACGTTAAACGTCGAAAACGTAGAAATTCTTGATTAGTAGTCGAAAGTTTCCATAAGACTTGAAAACGTTGGTTTTCAATGTCAACACGTGAGATAGGGTATTTAAGAGTCGTGGGCTCAAGAATCGTCGAATTCCAACTTAAAACGAAGAAAACGAGTATTGAACGCTCTAAAGCGTTTAACGAACGCTCGATAATAAACTTAAAAGTGAATTTCGAGTTAACGGATTCGGAATTGTAAAATTCTTATATGAACGCGTAGAGTATGTAATTTATGAGTTGTAGGCTTTTGAACAGACCAAATCAGACTTATAACGAAGAAGTTATGAAGGCTTGTTGTGCCACGCTGCAGCGCCGTGCACAGTGTAATGACCTACTGAAGAGTGGCACCGCAGCACCATTCACAGGTATAGGTTTCGCACTGCAGCACCGAGACCGAGGCTTAGGTACTGCAAACTGGCGTTGCAGCGCCAGTGTTAGGTATAGATGCCACGCCGCGGCGCCGAGGCAGGGCAGTTGTTAGACAATTTAGGTTTGAACTTCAATTGTTTTGAGACCTATATAAGTTAAGTTTATATACTTAATAAGTGTACTAAAACTATTCCTAAGTTTCATATACTAGTGTATATGGTGATGAACTTATGAATTGAATCCGAGTTTTTTGTATGGTAACGAAGAACATAAAGTGTTAATTAATAAATCATGAACGGTAATCAACATTGGTACTTCACCAATGATGGTCGAGTCCGGTTAATAACGTAAGATCGTTAAGAAGCCGGGATGAAGGGTAGTAAGTCGAATTAATTTTATTAATGAAATGAAGTCAACTAAGACATAGAAGATAAAGAAGTTGGTAGAAACAATGTAGTTGATTGTTTGGTAGCTAATTACAGTGTGCTATGTGAATATATCATGTAGATTCTGTAAAGGCTGAGAACAACCGAATAAATTATTTGAAGACGCTTGAAGGCAAGTTTTTCTTAACGCTTGTCTAACCTTCGTGTTAGTCGAGTTTTCTGTGATTCATTGTATTGAGTTGCATGAATGATTTTAAAGAAAGGGTTAATGCCAGTTTTAACTCGGCTAGACTATTCATAAAAGAAAGATTGATTTGTATACATATCTTTTAATATAGAAATGATAACGTTATCCTATGCTAAGTATTTGGTACGGATTCAAAGGTAAGTTTGATTATGAACGAACAAAAGTATTTTTCATCGATTATTCGATGGGCACGCGAGTTTGCGAAAACTTAAACATAAATATGTTTAACGGATGAATGTTGATCAACATAGAGTACTATAGGCTGATCACCTATAAGTGCTAGTAAGTAATGCCGGATGTACCGCCTTAGTGCTGTGATGTCCTTTTCAAGTATAAAAATAGAAAGATATTATTCATGGTCTTTCGACCGGTTCAGAATTCCTAAACTATTATATACTTTGGGAATTGATGTTATGAATTGTTAAGTATTAATGTTTTGTAATACTTCATGACTATTTGTTCAGTTATGGAAGATTGTCATATACTTCACGAATGTGGTATTGATATTATTCTTTGTTAGACTTGCTGAGCTTGTTATGCTCACTTCTTGCGTGAATTATATGATTGCAGTTAAAGCCGAACGTACTGAGAATGCTAAGAGAGATAAGGGCAAGGCTAGGATGGACAGTTAAACATCTTGTAATAGAGTAGTATGATTGTATGTATTATACATTACGAACAGCGAATGATGTAATCAGTTTATGAACCTGGGAAAGGATTTAATTATATTTGTAATAAGAAGATAGTGAATAACTTCATTGTGTTGTGTTTTCAACTGGAATGATTGTATAGTTATGAGTACCATGTAACACCATATGTTAGGTTGGAAGATACCCAGATTTGGGGGCGTCTCTGGTTGGTATCGGAGCATTAGGTTATAAAACTTAAGGGGGGAAGAACCTTAGGCTAATAACCTCGTAAGGAATGTAAAGTCCGAATAAAGAAATTTGAGTCGAATGAATTAATAAGGTATTGAGAAAACTCAGTATCGAAAGATTTAAAAGATGGAAATTAATCCTAAATAAATTAAATGTGATTTGTGCTTATACTATTGTGTATTATGTACTAATTAACATGTTATGTGTTTTGTAGATGTCAAACGATAGCTTGATGTATAGAGACATTCACGTGGTGAATGAAGAGTCAGTGAACCGAGTGGAGATAGTACATATGCCAGTGGCAGAGGTACCATTAGTGGTCCTGGATGATTTTGATCCAAAAGAGTACATTTCTGAGGAGGAGTACTCCGAGGAAACAATGGGGATAGCATCATATCTGAATATAATGATATATGTGGAGGAGGAGATGGAGGTAACATCAATTAATACGGTGGTACCTACTCAGGAGTCGACAACTCCAGATGCAATGAGATCATTGTACCTGGCCGTGCTTGATAGGAATGTGCATCTGCGCACTGTGGTGCAGACACAGAACGAGGAGATTACCGCCCTATATGAGTTGAAGGAATCTGCAGAGGTAGATTTTGAGTCAGAGCACGATGAGAAAGTGTTGATGATGGATATGGCGAGGGATTATAAGGAAGAGGCCATAGTGCTTCAAAAGAAACTGGTTAAAAAAGACCAGAAGATTGCTAGGATGTCGTACATCGATAAATGTGCTCACGAGGATTTCAAGATAAAAATTGCTTGTTATTCTATTGAGTCAAGGGCGGACTCGACATACGATTAGTTGAGATATTGTTTAGATTTTAGCAAATTAAAAACATAAGAATGTCGTAAGGCAGTGTTAGTAGATCATTAGATCTTTTTTTATATGAGTTGTGACGTAAAACCCTCTTTTGTATAATTAAAGGGTAGTCTTTTTGTAAATCCAAATTTTTGTAGAAGTCAATCGCGGGATAGTATTGTAATAGCTTTTTGGCTATGGAAGTAGAGTGTAAATAGTTTTGACTATGAAAGTATATTAATATAATTAAGTTTTTATCTAAATGTGCTTGTTATAGTATGAGTTGTTATTTGGGAATGATAACTAAGTAGTTAAATAGATAATAATGAAACTTTATTTATTTAACTAGAATTATGCTGCCACGAAGGAGATAATGTAACCATGAGGCTGAGTCACATAATGAAAATCAAGGGGGTCCTAATAACCCTATGCAAGAGTTCGTTAATTTATTAACGGCAGCATTTAACCAAGTTGGGGGAGGAATTCCTGTAGCACCTAGGATAGCTAGAACAACTACCTTTAAGGAATTCAAAAATATGGGTCCTCCGGAGTTCCGAGGAACGATGGACCCCTTAAAGGCCCAAACATGGGTAAAAGAGATAAAGAAGGCATTTGTTATCACAAACGTGAGTGAGGCACAAAAGACTTCTTTTGTGACTTACATAATGAAAGGGGAGGCCAACTACTAGTGGGAGGCTCACCAAGGTGGGGCTAGAACATAGGAAGTTACAGGGGAACAGTTCAAGAAGGTATTCTTCGAGAACTACTTCCCTACTAGCATGCAAGGAAGAATGGAGATTAAGTTCTTGGAACTTAAATAAGAGGATATGATAGCTCCCCAGTACGCAGCCAAATTCAAATTGGCGAGATTCGCTCCACATCAGGTGGACACAGAAGAGAAGAAGGCTCGTAGATTTGAGCAGGGCTTGAAACCCTGGCTCTACAGTAGGATTTCGGTGTTTTGGAGTGCTTCCTTACAGGACCATTCCGAAAAAGGCAATAATAGTTGAAGGTGGTGGTGAGGCGTTGTCTCAATACCACAAGGAAAGGAAGAATAAGAATAAAGTAAAGGGAGGAAATAAGGTAGAAGTTGCCAGCAGTAGTGGCAATATGCCAAAGAGGAAGGGCTTTAACCATGGGAATACTGGGGTGAAAAAAGGAGATCCTAAACGTAGGATGGAGGCATGCAAGATATGTGGAAAGACTCATTTGGGAGTCTATTTAAAGGGGAAATCAGTTTGTTACAACTGTGGGCATGAGATACATTTATCACCCAACTGTCCTAACCCTAAGAAAAATCAGTGGTGTTTTGTTTGTAGATCGTTGGACCACATGGCAAGAAATTCCCCGAAGAAAGGGTTAGAGGGAAATAAGGGTTCTAGTAGTGGTAAATTAGTTATTACTGGACCAACACCATCGGTGGGTAGACCCTCAGCCCGTACGTTTAATATGACTGTCCAAGATGCAGTTGCATCATCGAATGTAGTAACAGGTATCATTCTAGTCAATGAAATAAATGCTTATGTATTATTTAACTCGGGTGCTACTTGTTCTTTTATAGCATGTGGATTTGCTAAGCGATTAGGTTTAATCCCTGAAAAGTTAGTACTACCTTTAGACGTTAAGGTAGCAAATGAAGAGATAATCCCCATTGAACATATTCATAAGGATTGTTGCGTAGATATTAGAGGAAATAAGTTATTGGTATATTTGGTACAGATAAGGTTAAAAGAATTCGATGTAATTCTTGGTATGGATTGGTTGATTAACCATAAGGCTATAATAGATTTCCATAGGAAAAGTGTGAACCTTTGGCTTTTTAAGAAAACCAAGGTAGTGTTCTTTGGTAGTAAATCACTGAGACGCTCTTGTTGTCTATCGATGACACAAGCTAGGAAGATGTTGAGAAAGGGGTGTGTAGGTTACCTGTGCCGTGTTGTGGATACCCAAAGAGTGGGAGCATCCTTGGACCAGATACCTATAGTTCAAGAGTTTGCGGATGTATTTCCAAAGGAATTACCAGGTATTCCACCAGATAGGGAGGTTGAATTTTTAATTGATCTGTTACCGGGTACAGCACCAGTTTCAAGGGCACCATATCGGATGGCGCCATTTGAGATGAAGGAGTTAATGGTTCAATTACAAGAACTATTAGACATGAAGTACATTTAATCGAGTGTGTCTCCTTGGGGAGCATCGGTATTGTTTGCAAAGAAAAAGGATGGGTCGTTTTACTTTGTATCGACTATCGAGAATTAGACAAGTTAACGATTAAGAATAAATACTTGTTGCCCAGGATCGATGATCTATTTTATCAGTTGAAATGGGAAAAGTATTTTTCAAAAATAGATTTGTGTATGGGGTATCATCAGTTAAAAGTGAGGAAGGTGGATGTATCTAAGACGGCGTTCAGAACTCGTTATGGTCATTACGAGTTTCTGGTGAAGTCGTTTGGGTTGACTAATGCGCCAGCCGCATTCATGGATATGATGAACAGAGTGTTCAAATAGTATTTGGATAAGTTCGTCGTAGTGTTTATTGATGATATTCTAGTCTATTCTAAGATGCTAGAAGATCATGCTGAACATTTGAGGATAGTGTTGGAAACACTACTGAAGGAAAAGTTATATGCGAAATTCAAAAAGTGCGAATTTTGGCTTGAAAGAGTGCAGTTTCTAGGACATGTTATTGATAAAAATGGCATTTTCGTGGATCCAGCAAAAGTAGAAGCAGTTAATAAGTGGGAGAAACCGAAAATGCCAACTGAGGTTCAGAGTTTTGTAGGGTAAGCGTGATACTATAGAAGGTTTAGCCAGGATTTTCTAAAATAGCTACCCCGCTAACAAATTTGACGAGGAAGTCGGTGAAGTATGTGTGGGATGAAAAATGTGAGAATAGTTTTCAGAAACTAAAGAAGAGGTTAAGTGAGGCACCTGTATTGTCTTTGCCAGATGATACAGGGAATTTTGTAGTGTATAGCGATGCTTCGCATAGAGGGCTAGGTTGCGTGCTCATAAAGCATGGCAAGGTCATTGTGTATGCGTAACGTCAATTAAAGGATTATGAGAAGGCCTATCCTACTCATGATCTGGAATTAGCAGCTATAGTTTTTGCCTTAAAAATATGGAGGCATTATCTATACGATGAGAAGTGTGAGATATATATAGACCATAAAAGTCTGAAATATATCTTCACACAAAAGGAGTTGAATATGAGGCAGAGAAGGTGGTTGGAACTAATAAAAGATTATGATTGTGATATCTTATATCATTCGAGGAAAGCAAATGTAGTAGCTGATGCACTAAGTAGGAAGGGTAGAGAGAAACTGTCAATGTTAACGACTCAGAATGAGTTAGTAACAGCGATGGCGAGAATGGAATTAGAAGTTAAATTACCGGATGAAGCAGAGGAGATGTTATTTTCCATGGAGACTCAACTGACCATGGTGGAACGTGTTAAGGAAGTGCAATTGAGAAACGAGGAATACGAGCATATGAGGAAGAGGATAGAAGATGAAGAAAAGACTAAGTATAACCTCGATAAGGAGGGATTACTTCGTTTTGAAGGAAGAATTTGGGTTCCAAATAATTCTGAATTAAAGGAGGAGATAATGTGTGAGGCCCATAGTTTGAGGTACTTGATACATCCTGGTAGTACAAAGATGTATCAAGACCTTCATGAAAACTTTTGGTGGCCAAACATAAAAAGAGAGATAGCATAATATGTTAGTAAGTGCTTAACCTGTCAAAAGGTTAAGGCTAAACACCAACGACCAAGCAGGTTGTTACAATCATTAGAAATTCCAGAGTGGAAATGGGAGCACATCACAATGGACTTTGTGGTGGGACTTCCAACGATAAGGAAAGGATACAACGCTATTTGGGTGATAGTGGATCGATTGACAAAATTGGCTCATTTTCTACCAATAGGGGTTAGGTATAACCTAGACTAATTAGCTAAGCTTTATGTCAAGGAAATTATTTCAAGACATGGAGTACCTATTTTGATTGTGTGTGATCGTGATCCACGATTCACATCGAACTTTTGGCAAAGTTTGCAAGAACAAATGGGAACGCAATTAAGATTGAGTACGGTGTATCATCCTCAGACGGATGGACAAAGTGAATGGACAATTCAAATGCTTGAAGATATATTAAGATCTTATGTTATGAATTTCAAAGGGAGTTGGGATGACCATCTACCATTGGTGGAATTTGCGTACAATAATAGTTTTCACGCTAATATAGGCATGTCGCCTTATGAAGCGTTGGATGGAAGGAAGTTTCATACTCCACTATATTGGGATGAAGTGGGTGAACGTCGGATGTTGGGACCTGAGATGGTATAATAGACGACGGACATGGTAAAGCTAATACATGCTCGATTGGTAGCGGCTCAAGATAGGTAAAAGAAGTATGCCGATCCTCATAGAGAAAAGAGAGAATTTGAAGTAGGGTCTTATGTATTTCTGAAAGTATCGCCTTGGAAAGAAAAGATACGTTTTGGGAAGAAGGGGAATTTGTAATACCCCAACTTTTATGAATAAAGATTAATTTCTCTCGAAATATATTTTTGAATATTATGGTGTGGATATAATATAATGTTATAGTTGTGGGTAATATTTACAAATTTTACAAAGTAAGCAAATGGTTATATAATATTCGATTGGTCAGGAAATATTCATTTTAACAGGGAATATTCGTACGACGGCACAATCATTGGTAGACCCCACAACGGAAGTATTATCGTAGTTAGAAAACGACATAATTATCATTTTATAAAAATAACGGCGAAGGTTTTACCGTTAAACTGTTGAACTACCCGGTAGTAAAAGTACAGTAATACGCGTGGTTGCATAGTAGCACACGGTATTGATTATTGATGCTTACGTGAGAAGTCACTCAGTTATACTCAATTATTACTACAGTAATTGCTGCATCATATCTCTCATATTATTGATTCAGTTATTGTCACAGTATCATCTGCATAATATGTTATATTATTAAATCAATAATTGAGACGAAAAAGTTATTCATATTATTAAATTACAATATTTACAATGTCTAGAAGTTCTATCAAGAAGAGGTTTGGTCATCCAATTGCGTGCCAATAAAGAGAAATCCTTATCGAAAAGCCCCCTCTTTCCTAGGAACGACCTGGTTGTTAAATATTGTGAGTTATAATATAAATGATGAATAAGTTCGTGTTGATTAAAGATGAAATTGATAGTTCCATTGTGTTGGAATTATTAGTGTTAGTGGAAATTGACATTTATTTTGATAGTAATTGATGTCTGGAAGTTTTACTAACCAGTCGGGTAATTAATCGGATAAATGAGCAATTAATTGCTATTAATTCACATGATTATAACTATTTGTTCACATGTGTGTACTATTGATTCACATTCTTGTACTATTAGGGGAGTTGGTGCAAGATTGATAATACTTGCATGACTAAGTTAAAAATAGAGGTATAGATGGAGGTACTATACTGTAATTCGTATTTTCACATGATTATAACTATTGATTCACATGATTGAACTATTGATTCACATTATTTACTACTAGGGGAGGTGTTGAAAGTTTGATAATACTTGCAGGACTAAATTAAAAATGAAAGAAAAGTTGAAGGTATTGTACTGTAATATTTCGAGTCCCAAAACGTGCAATTATTAAAACTATATTTTCCTATAAATAGAAGCTCATTCTTCCTTTATTTCTCACCAATTCACTAAAGCTTTAAAGAAATTATTATAGAGAGAAAGAAGAAGAGAAATCTGCTACCTCACTATTCCAATATCATGTTTCTTCTAAGGTAAGGGGTATTATTATTTCGTATTCATGAAGAGAATTATTTTCATTCAATACTCGTAAGAGCTGTTATTCCATTCTTTATTATTATGTTGGAATAACCTATCTATGAGAAGTACCGTATACATAGTGAAATTCTTCTGTTATTCCATTCTTTATTATTCTGTTGTAATAACCTGTCTGTGTGGTTTATCGCATGTCTGGTGAATTCTGTTGTTATTCCATTCTTTATTATTCTGTTGGAATATCCTGTCTGTGCGAATTACGCATGACCTGGTTCCATTCTTTATTATTCTGTTGAATATCCTGTTTGTGTGGTTTACACATGACCTGGTTCCATTCTTTATTATTCTGTTGGAATAACCTGTCTGTGCGGATTATGCATGCCTGGTGAATTCTTCTGTTATTCCATTCTTTATTATTTTGTTGGAATAACCTATCTATGTGGATTACCGCATGCATGGTGAATGATCTTTCGTATTCATTCCTTATTAAATTGTGGAAATGATCTGTCTACGTAGATTATCGCATGGCGGGCGAAAATTCATTTGCAGTTTCATATATTCTATTATACTCAATTGGTTAAAGTTTTGGCTTCTATACTCCATGAAATTAGTAAAATATCCTCGATATTTGCGCTTCATCCAGTATCTTTTCATGGAAATATTCTTCTGAGCATTCTTGAATTTTACTCCACAAAGAAGTATCATGTTGACAATTTAGACGTTATTAATTTCTGGATAAACTAAAATTTTTAATCTTTAAAATTTATCCTTGAACTTTTTTTATTGAATTATTATGTCATTGTCATCATCCTCATGCTTATATTGTGATGAAAGTCATCTTTGGCTTACGTGCATAGATGGACTTGGTATGATTATGATCAGGGATTATTCGGTATAATCATGACCTGTAATGTTATAAATGATGTGGTAAAAGTCCTCAATGGCCTGTAGTGCATTGATGAACAGTTTTTGGTATGATTATGACCCTGGATTATTCGGTATAGTCATGACCATTGATGATTTAATGAATATCCTTGGCCCGTAGTGCAGGGATGACTCGATGATGTGGTTTATTTATTAAGTTTAGTCTCAACGATAAAAATTGATGAAAATATTTTAAATCATAGAAGATAACAGATATCATGCTCTACTTGACTCTTCTAGTGGATTGCTTATTTCGCTACAGTTAAACTTGATGTATATTGTATTTTATCAGTTTAACATTGTTGAAGACTAATGATAATTTATTCTGCATTATCTTAGTCATAATATTTCTTACTGGGCTAGTTGAGCTCACCCTTTTTCTTTCATTATTCTCTTCAGGAAATGAGAACGTAGTCGGGACTAGTCGGGGAATGGAGTGATGGTCCGAGATGGTGTATTAGTAGTCCTCACTATTCTATAAAATAGTGTGACAATAAATGTAATGAGGACTCTATTTGAGAGTGGATATTGTCTTGAAGGCAACATTCATGTTTAAACTCTCAACTGTGTTTTGTTGTATAATTAAGTTTGTATTTGTATTTTGTACCATGTATTTGGCGACTCAAGATGGGTGATGTATACCTATTTTGGGGGTGTCACAGAAGTTAAGTCCAAGGTTTAAAGGACTTTTTGAGATTTTAAGAAGGGTAGGAGAGGTAGCTTATGAAGATTCCTTACCTCCAGAAATGGACCGTATACATAATGTGTTTCACGTGTCTGTATTACATCCCTATAAGCCGGACTATAAACACATAATGGAGTATGAATCAATCCAAATAGAAAAAGATTTATCATATGAAGAACTTCCAGTTCAAATTATTGATAGGAAGGAACATGTTTTGAGAAATAAGATAATAACTTCGGTGAAGGTGATATGGAGAAACCACAATGCTGAAGAAGCAACGTGGGAACTCGAAAGTAAAATGAAGGAAAATTTTCCTCATTTATTTATGTAATTATAAGCGAGATTCTGGGGACAGAATCCTTATATGGGGGGAAAATGTAACGCCCGAGAAAATCGGATTTATACGATAATTAAATTTTTATTTGATTATGTGAATTAAATGAATTTAATTGATTATTTATGTAAGTAAGCTATGTGAAGGTCGTTCTATGACCTAGAATGTGCGAATGTGGTTAGTATTCTGGCTACGTGCTAGAATTAATTATTTTAAATTTCCAAGATGAAAATAAAAGTTTTCAGAGAAATTTCCGTAAAAACATTATTCATCCGTTTTTACTCGGGAATTAAGTTTAAAATTCCGAGAAACGTGTAATGATAGAATATGAAGACGAGATGGAATATTTAATACTATTTCATTTATGGAAAACGAAGTTTTTGCCTGCGGACTTAAAACCTAAGGGTTGAGAAAAATGATTTCTAATATGGAAATGAGATTCGTATAATGAATTATGATAATGATTATGCGTACATTATATAAGTGTGATATTATTTAGTATACGAGTATAGTGTGAAGATTTAATACGATGTACAACACGATTATCGTACGAGTATTATATCAAGAGAATACATGATTATACGTGTGGAATACGATTGGTGTAATGGACTTAGAGTTAGGACTTAATATGATCCAATTGGATTTGGATTATACCAAGTCCAAGTAATTGAGTAATCAAGTCCAATGAATTAGGTGTTTAAGCCCAAGTCAAGGCTCAACTGTTATGTTTAATTAAGCCAATCCAAGAAACTAAACCGTGGATCGAACCGATGGGTTAGCAAATGGGTAAAACCCAATGGGCAACCCATGGGGATGACCTATGGGCATGTGGGCCGGCCACTTGGTGGCCAAGTAAAGTGAACTTACTTGATCACCAAGTATTTTACTTGGTGATGAAGTAGTGAATAGTAAGGAGGTTGGGAGAAATGACCAAAGAGCCCTCCATTTGATTTGCCTATAAATAGAAAGCTTAAGTTGGTTGTTTTTGGTTTTCCAAGAGTCATCCAACATATATTGAGAGAGAGAGATAGCTAGAAACAAGAGATCATCTCACTTTGAAGCATAACCTTAGAGTTTTTAGCAAGAACACAAAGATCGGAAAGGTAATATTCCTTTAATGATAGTTTCCATCCTTTTGATTTCTTTGATTATAAAGAATCGTAGATTAGTGGAGCATGCCTCTTATGGAGGAATAAGGATGGCTTGTAATATATAAAACCTTTATATGTTATGTTTAAATGAAAATCATAAGGGTTTACGTAAGTTAAAACCATAGGAAATATTGATTAATGAACTTTGTTGTTGATGAACAAATTGAACATCGTCACTATTAAGATATATGCATCTTGCTTGGTTAGGATGTAGATATGAAATCAATGGAGTAATCCATTTGATTTGGCATATAGAACACTAGTAACAAAGTTATGGCAAATTTTACGGAATTAGACATTAAATGTCAAAAATGTAAAAATTCCGAATTAGTAGTCAGAAGTTGTCGTAAGACTTGAAAACGTTGGTTTTTAATGTCAACGCGTAAGATAGGGTATTTAAGAGTCGTGGTCTCAAGAATCGTCGAATTCTTACTTAAAACTAAGAAAACGAGTATTGAACGCTCGAAAGCGTTTAACGAATGCTCGATAATGAACTTAAAAGTGAATTTCGAGTTAACGGATTCGGAATTGTATAATTCTTATATGAACGCATAGAGTATGTAATTTATGAGTTGTAGGCTTTTGAACGGACCAAATTGGACTTATAACGAAGAATTTATGAAGGCTTGTTGTACCGCGCTGCAGCGCCATGCACAGTTGTAGGCTTTTGAGTGGCACCGCAGCGCCATTCACAGGTATAGGTTTTGCGCTGCAGTGCCGAGACCGAGGCTTAGGTACTGCAGACTGGCGTCGCAGTGCCAGTGTTAGGTATAGATGCCGCGTCGCGGCGCCGAGGCAGGGCAGTTGTTAGATAAGTTAGGTTTGAACTTCAATTATTCTGAGACCTATATAAGTTAAGTTTATATACTTAATAAGCGTACTAAAAATATTCCTAAGTTACATATACTAGTGTATATGGTGATGAACTTCGGAAGAACATAAAGTGTTAATTAATAAACCGTGAACGGTAATCGACATTGGTACTTCACCAATGATGGTCGAGTTCAGTTAATAACATAAGATCGTTAACAGGTTGGGATGAAGGGTAGTAAGTCGAATTGACTTTATTATTGAAATGAAGTCAACTAAGACATAGAAGAGAAAGAAGTTGGTAGAAACAATGTGGTTGATTGTTTGGTAGTTAATTACAGCGTGCTATGTGAATATATCATGTAGATTCTGTAAAGGCTGATAATAGTCGAATAAATTATTTGAAGATGCTTGAAGGCATGTTTTTCTTAACACTTGTCTAACCTTCATGTTAGTTGAATTTTCTGTGATTCATTATACTGAGTTGCATGAATGATTTTAAAGAAAGGGCCAATGCCAGTTTTAACTCGGTTAGACTATTCGTAAGAGATAGATTGATTTGTATACATGTCTTTCTATATAGAAATGATAACGCTATCCTATGCCAAGTATTTGGTACAGATTCAAAGGTAAGTTTGTTTATGAATGACCAAAAGTATTTTTCATCGATTATTCGATGGGCACGCGAGTTTGCCAAAACTTAAACGTAAATATGTTTAACGGATGAATGTTGATTAACATAGAGTACTATAGGATGATCACCTATAAGTGCTCGTAAGTAATGCCGATGTACAGCCTTAGTGTTGTAATGTCCTTTTCAAGTATGAAAACAGAAAGATATTGTTCATGGTCTTTCAATGGGTTCAGAATTCCTAAACTATTATATACTTTGGGAATTGATGTTATGAATTGTTAAGTATTAATGTTTTGTAATGCTTCATGACTATTTTTTCAATTATGGAAGATTGTCATATAATTCACGAATGTGGTATTGATATTATTCTTTGTTAGACTTGATGAGCTTGTTATGCTCACTTCTTGCGTGAATTATATGATTACAGTTAAAGCCGAACGTACTGATAATGCTAAGAGAAATAAGGGCAAAGCTAGGATGGATAGTTAAACATCTTGTAATAGAGTAGTATGATTGTATGTATTATACATTACGAACAGCGAATGATGTAATCGGTTTATGAACCTGGGAAAGGATTTTATTATATTTGTAATAAGAAGATAGTGAATACATTCATTGTGTTGTGTTTTCAATGGAATGATTGTATAGTTATGAGTACTATGTAGCACCATATGCCAGGTTGGAAGATACCCGGATTTGGGGGCATCACATCCACGGCTTGTGTTGTCAGGCCTTTCTGATGCTTCATTGGAGTTACTGCCAATGACTGGTGATGTCAGGGCTGCCTGACCCTCGTTGAAATGTCCTTCAACGGTTGAGATCATCAAACCATCTCCGATGCTTCACTGGATTTAATTGCCAACGGCTAACAATGTCAACGTTGCTTGACCTTCACTAAAATGTTCTTCAACGGTGAACATCATCGAACCACCTCCGATGTTTTGCTGGATTTAATTTCCAACGGCTGATAACATCAGGGCTGCCTAACCTTTGCTGAAATGTTCTTTAACGGTAAACATCATCGGACCACCTCCGATGCTTCACTGGATTTAATTGTCAACGGCTGATAACGCTAGGGCTGCTTGACCTTTGTTGAAATGTTCTTCAACGGTGAATATCATCATACCACCTCCGATGCTTTTGCTGGATTTAATTGCCAACGGCTGATAACGTCAAGGTTGCTTGACCTTCGTTGAAATGTGCTCCAATAGTGAATATCATCGGGCCACCTCTGATACTTCGATGGGTTTAATTGCTAATGGCTAATGACGTCACGGCTAACTGACCTTTGTTGAAATGTGCTTCAACTGTGAAGATCATCAGACCACCTCTGATGCTTCGCTAGGTTTAATTTCCAACTACTAATAACGTCAAGGTTGCTTGACCTTCGTTGAAATGTGCTCCAACGATAAAGGTTGTATGAAATCTCCGCTGGGGAGAGACTTTTGATTAAATGTATGCTTGTGATTTAACTTACAATCTAGTTTGATGGCACTAGACCTTTGTGAGGTATTGCTAAAGGTAGCTAGCAAAAGCTGTGATCATCGTCATTGTGCACCCTGTGTTTGGGGTAATACCAATGATTGATATGTAAACCCGTAGCTTGGTCTCTGAAAATTAGGATTTCAGGCTTTTTCACTTAATTACGTAGCCTCTTTTTTCCTGATTTAACTTTTTAGCTTGTGAGACCTCCTTTGCAACTCAAATTTGATCAAGTCGAAGGGGGTGGGGACCATCCAAGATAGCCGCAGGTGGACCTACAGTAACTGCAGGTACACCCGCGTCCATATGTGGGTTGTATTTTAGATGCCTTTCCCTTTCACAAGTCATTTTCAGTTGAAGAAGCACAGAGAATCCGAGAGTTCTTCTTCAGATCTAATGAGTTCGAGCTATTTTCTGCAAAATCCATCACCGTACAAGTGTTCTACACTATCCCGGTAACGTATGCATGTCTTGTTATCCAGTTTTGTCCGTTGGAAAGTGAGTTATCACATGAAATGCTTCTAAACACATAGTAGTGATTATGAATGCTCATATGACTTGATAAAAATTATTTAACACAGTAAATGTTAGTATTTAACCATGATAAACGTATTGATGTGAAGAAAAATGACTTTTCAAATAGTTAATTTGGCACCTTTTTCTGCTATTTTTCATCATATTTGAGGACAAATGAGCAAAGGTTGTTAAAAAAAGTAATCCTGGTAATTAGAATACCCTTATTGATTATGACTTTGATATTTTTCATGTATATAGGATGTTTATAACTGTGGATAGTCCTTTTTTTACAATGGAGACTCTGGTAAAAAAATTCCATGAGTCCAGACATTGAATAAACATGCATTTTTAACTCTAATGTAGGCATATGATAAAATAATGCATGCATGCATATAGACATAAAATGCATTTAATGAGCTCCAGGTTAGAATTCACCACACCCTTTCTGAGGTGATTTGGAGACTTATGTCCAGATATATGGATCCAGACCAGCCAAACAGCTCCTGTAGGACCTTTTCAGGTGTGAGGAGGAGAGCTTCTGATGTGCCTCAGCCTCGCCCAGCCCGTCAGCCTCGTTGGTTAATAGAGTCAGTGATTCATCCTATCTGGTTGAGGTACCAGATGTTGAGGACAAGGACGAGGATGTACCGGTTGCGGATCCTACTCCTGCTGCTTCTATTCCCCGTAGGGATCTTCTAGCCATTAATGTGATTATTCCAGAGCTTCTGGATTATTTGAGTCGTCACCCCTCGAACTATTTGAATGTGAATGAGGTAAGAGATGTTTTTGATCTTCTTTTTTCCTATTGATAAGGAGCAAGGTTTTGATGTTAATTTTCATTGTGATGCAGGTTCCCGACTTTATGCAGCCTCGAGGGAACTGGTTCAGTATACACTCTCTGTACCAGACTCTTTACCCAAATACAGAGATATTGTGTATGCTTAGGGTTTTGAGGCATTATTTTCCATTCTCCCCCGTCATTTCACTAGACTCACTCACTCAATTTGCTGGATTGTGAGGTGGTGATGACGCCGATGGATTGGTGATTTATCACTAGTATAGAGTTTTCCAGGGCTCCCGTACCTTGTGTGGTTAATATTTCCCCTACTACCATCAGATCTATGATAGGAGTCTCAGTTATGGCGCTCAAAGGTAGGACAGTCCGTACTGGTCCTTTGAGTGTAGACGCCATGAGTGGGGCGTTGAGTGAGCTATTTCCCGATGACAGGAGAATTAGGGATCGCATTCTTCGGCAATTTTTCATGGTCATCCTCTAGGTTGTTTCCTGGGGGATAACTCTTCTATGGTGTCATTTGGTTTAGTCAGCGCCATAAGGGATGTGGACCGTATTTGAGAGTTTAATTGGGGATCCTATACCTTTGTCTACTTCCTCAGGGAATGCGTTTGCGCTCGCAGGGCTTGACGGAGGCTTGGCTAGGATTTTACCCATTCCTGATGGTGAGTATTTCTCTTTTGATTTCCCTTATTCGGGTTAAGAGTGTTGACTGACCGCAGATATTTGATCTTGTGTTGGCAACTTTGGCCCTATGAGAGGCTCCCATGTCTGTGTCCTGTTAGCCTGTTAGGTTTAGACACCTATCCATAAGGATGGCGATGGCATCACTCCATGTTGGTGGAGGTTCCTGTAGCTGAGGGTTTCACCTATTCTCGCCTACAGTTGGAATTGTTGACAGCTATTGTAAGACCCCAACTTATTATAAATGAAATTGAATTTCCTTTATTTATTATTTGAAATAGTAAGGGTTGATTTGATTAATGTGGTTAGTTATGGGTAAAATACGCAAAAATTTCAAATAAGCAAGTGGTTATAAAATATTCATTGTTGTCGGGGAATATTCGTTTGGTCATAGAATATTCTTACTGTCGGGGAATATTCATACGACGGCGCGGCCTTGTGTGGGCCCCATAACGAAAAAGCGATTGGATGAAGAAAATGACAAGTATAAGTTGTTTATAACGGCGTAGTTGTTACCGTTAATACTGTTAGAATACTCGGTGGTTAAAATACAGTAGCACGTGGTACTGCACCAATTATTGATTCTTACGTAAGAAGACACTACTCAATAATTGTTACAGTAATTACTGTTCAATATTTTATTTTATTGATTCAATAATTGCTACGTTGATATTTTATATTATTGTTGTTTCAATAATTGTTACTACATGGTATTTTCCATTATCAGATCAATAATTCATATTATTTGAATAATATTATTAGATAGCATTATTGGCAATGTCTAGAAATTTCTGTCTAAGGAGAGGTTTGTTCACCTAATTGCGCGCCAGTAAGGAGAAATCCTTATTGGAAAGCCCCCTCTTTCCTAGGAACGGCCTGGTTGTCAATATTGTAATTCTGTAATATTATTTTTGAATAATTAATTATTGATTTATATGATAAGGAAAATATTCATTTTATGTGGATATAGATGGAGAAAATTTTTAATGTGACAATTATTGAAAATTGATATTTTATCTTTTCTGATAAAATAATTCATTTAAATATATTATCATATTATAATAATATAATAATGGTAATATTTTTACAATGAATGTGGGATATATGAATAAATGAGGAGGAAGGGTATTTTGTTACTAAAAATATTTAAAACATTTTTTCATGTTTGTGGACCCCATTTATTGACTAAAATTTGATTATAGCCTGTAAAATCGTCTGTGTATGGATTTCGATCAATTTCTAATTGGAATTTTGAAAAACTTAAACTTGTAAAGTTGTAGAGAATTTAATTTCTTATGGAATGGACATAAGATTTGAATTTTTCTGATAAAAGGGTTATTTATTATGAATTATTGAAGTTCCAGAATAATTGATTTTTAGAGTTTTAAATAAATTTTTTCTGAAAAATATTTTTTGTGAGATGGTGGACCCTACTTGTGTGGTTAATGTGCTGAAATTGGATTGTCAAAATGGGCGTAGGAATTTTAATAAATATATTAATATTTTATTAAATTTTCTGCTTCGGTGTTCTAAGCATTTTCTTATAAATAGGGTGCTTAGGTTAGAATTGAAAATCACACCAGAAACTAAAGTTTTCTCTTTCTATATTATCGAGTGTATTCTTGTGAGTATTTTGATATTTTGAGTGTTGTTATACGGTGCAAGTTCCTTCAGCACTATATCCAGTATTCCAGTCAGAAGAACTCTCTTTTTGAGGTAAGGGATGTTATTTTTTTATAAAAATGATATTATTTCTTTCAATTTCATTATGCCGGAAGATTGGTAAGATTTTTCTTGTGAAATTTTTGTCTTTTAGTGTCAGGATTACTATTCACGTATACGACACTATTCACAAATACGGCACTATTCACAAAAAGTTAAATTTTCATTTTTTTGTCCAAGATATCTATTATGGATACTAGCTTTGATTGTATCCATGTTTTGGTCTTCATTCTTGAATTTTACTCTACTATGGTTATTTATGAAGTATTTTTGAACTTGGATTGTTTGAAGTACGAATCCTTAAAATTTGTTCTTTTGTTTCACTGGATTCATTTCTTTAAAATATTTTTCATCATCCTCAGTCCTAAATGATGATATTACTGAATATCTCTGGCCTGTAGTGCAAAGATTGATGATTTTCTTATGAATATCTTTGGCCCGTAGTGCAAAGATGTACAGGTGTTGAGATGAACATGACCAACTGATAGATATATTTGGCCTGTAGTACAAAGATGACTATTTAATTCAAGATGTATATTGATTGATGTTACAGGGATAAAATATTGATGATCGATTTTTAAAATCATAGAAGATAGTAGATTTCATTCTCTATGTAACTCTTCTAATGAATTGTTATTTTCGCTGCGAATATTGATCTGAAATTTATTGTCTATTATATTCTATCAAATTTTTTCCTGTTGAAGACTAACGATAATTTGTTCTATATTATCTTAGTCATAATATTCTTTATTGGGCTAGTTGAGCTCACCCTTTTCCTTTTTGTTCCATTTTTCTTCTCAAGATGCGAGAATGTAGCGAGTACTAGTCGGGGTATGGAATGAAGGTTCTAGAAAGTTATTTTTGTAGTCCTCATTATTTTGTAAAATAGTGTAACAATAATTGTAATGAGGACTTATTTGAGTGTGGATATTGTCTAGAAGACAATATTTGTTTTTAAACTCATAGTTTATGTGTTGTCGTATTTTGCACGACAATTGTATTAATAAAGTTATAGTTGTTTCTGTACCATGTATTTGTCGACTCAGAATGGGTGATGTATACCTATTTTAGGGGCGTCACAGTTGGTATCAGAGCTTAGGGATATGATCTCTGACGGAGATCGGGGAATAGAACTAGGAGGGGAGAGACGAGTAAATCCTTCGCTAGTGTGTCCTAACTAGCTTATTTGTTGGTTGGTCAGAATATAGGGATATTATGTGCTATGTTAATTTCTTTAATTAACCCTTATTTTATGGCAGTATTTGAGAATGGCAACTGAGAATGTTAACAGTGGAGTAAATGAGACCGTGGAGACACCTTTACTCACCAATGAGGAGAACGTGCAACAGGCCGGCAATGTTCCTCCTGTAAACAACAGCATTGATCATACGATGAACGATGGGATGTTTAGAAGACTTTTGCAGTTCATGCAAAATCAGAAGAGGGAGACTCGTGTACAAAATACAGGTGGAAATGATAGCAATGCACGGTTTGTCACAGCGCAGTTCAAAGAGTTGGGACCACCAGAATTCTGGGGAAAGCCGGATTCGATTAAGGCGGGGACGTGGGTCAAGAAAATTACCAAGATATTCGATGTCTTGGGATGCACGGAGGAACAAAAGGTTCCATTTGCCACTTTTATGTTCCGTAATGAGGCAAATTACTGGTGGGAATCTGTGAAGCGTACCCATCCAGCCGCACTCAGCATGTCTTGGGAGACATTTCAGAAACTGTTCAATGACAAGTACTTTCCTGAAAGTATTCATCATATGAAGGAAGTGGAGTTTATTAGACTGGAATAAAATAACATGACGGTGTCCCAGTACGAGGCGAAGTTCGCGGAGTTATCTAGGTTTTCACCTCATTTGGTGGGGAATGAGGAACATATGACGCGGATGTTTTTGAGAGGTCTGAAACCCGATATACGTCAATATCTTATTTCTCATAAATTTTCTCTATATTCAGATGTTGTCAACAGGGCTCAATTATTAGAGCGAGATAACGAGTACATTCAACCGAGGGACCACAACCAGGGTCAAACCGGTGACAGTAGTCATCGGAACAACGATAACCAGTGGGGAAAGAAAAATGCGGACAAAAGTGATAACCACTCTGGTGGTAATCATGGCCATGATAATAGAAGAAGCGAGTCGGGAGGATATTTTAAAAAGAGGAGATTCAATAATGACAATGTGAAGACGTCAGCACCAGCAGCAACTTGTTCTAAGGGAGGAGAACGACCACCGGTCTTATGCTATAAATGTGAGAAAGAGGGACATATCAGCCCAAACTATCCCCAACAATTCAAGGTATGTTATAATTGTGGAAAGGAAGGACATATTGCTCGAGATTGTACGGTAGCAAAACAAAGTCTAACGAGGATGGTGACTCAAAAAACTGTCCTAGAAAAGTCAAAGTCAACTGTTCCTGAAAGAGCGTTTGTCGTAACTGGTCAAAATGAAATGAACCCAAATGAGGTGATCACAGGTAAGCTAATCATAAATTCTTATGAAGTTTATACCTTACTAGATACCGGTTCTACCCATTCATTTATCCCTCCTGCTTGTGCTCAACGTTTAAACTTGACTCCGAAGAAATTAGACTTTGACTTATCTGTGGAGACTCCGTTAGGAGAAACTTTCATTACATCCACTATTTATAAATCTTGTTTGATCCAAGTTGGCACCATCACATTACCTGTTGATCTTATCTCTTTAAAGATACTTGCATTTGACATGATTTTAGGGATTGATTGGTTAACTACTCATCATACCAAAATTGATTATTTTCGTTAAGTTGTTAGTTTTCATATTCCTAACCAACCTGTTATTCGAATTCAAGCAACTAAACCACTAAAATCAATCACAGTTATATCAAGCCATAAAGTTATTCGCTTATTAAAAAATGGATGTCAAGCTTTCTTAGCCCATGTTATGGATTTGAATAAAGATACGTCAAATTTGAATAATATTCCTGTTAGTAAATTTCCTGACGTATTTCCTAAAGAACTTCCCGGTCTACCCCCAGAACGTGAAGTTGAATTCTTGATTGATCATGAACCTGGTACAAATCCCATTTCTAAAACCCCATATCGAATGGCTCCTATTGAACTTCAAGAGTTAAAGGTCCAACTACAGGAGTTGTTGGACATCGGTTTCATCCGTCCTAGTACATTTCCTTGGGGTGCTCCAGTTTTATTTGTAAAGAAGAAAGACGGGAGTATGCGACTTTGTATTGACTATCAAGAATTGAACCATGTCACCATCAAGAATAGGTATCCACTACCTCGCATTGATGACATGTTTGACCAGATGCAAGGAGCACAATTCTTTTAAAAGATTGATCTTCGTTCTGGATATCATCAATTGAAGATTAAAACTGAGGATATTCCGAAGACTGCCTTTAGAACTCGGTACGGGCATTATGAATTCTTAGTCATGTCTTTTGGATTAACTAATGCTCCTGTGGCTTTCATAGATAATATGAACCGAGTATTCAAGGAATATTTTGATCAGTTCGTTGTTATCTTTATTGATGACATCCTCATATATTCCAAAAGTCATGAAGATCGTGAACACCATTTGAAGCTGGTACTCCAAAGGCTTCGTGAAAATAAGTTATATGTCAAGTTGAAGAAATGTGAGTTCTGGCTTGAGGAAGTAGCATTCCTTGGGCACGTGGTGTCAAAACATGGAGTATCTGTTGACCCAGCGAATATTGAAGCAATATAAAGTTGGGAGTAACCGAAGTCGGTAACTGAAGTACATAGCTTTATGGGCTTAGCTGGTTATTAACGGAGATTCGTGGAAGGATTTTCTCGAACTGCTACTCTGTTAACTAAGCTGACTCAGAAAGATATAAAATTCATATGGAGCAAGGAATGCGAGAAGAGTTTCCAAGAGCTCAATAGGAGACTCATTTCGGCACCTGTTCTGAAAATACCATCTGGTTCGGATGGATTTGTTATCTACAACGATGCTTCAAGAAAAGTGTTAGGATGTGTTCTCATGCAACATGGGAAAGTCATAGCCTATTCCTCGCGACAACTTAAAGAATATGAGAGGAATTATCCTACTCATGATCTAAAGTTGGCAGCAGTCGTTTTTGCGCTAAAGATCTGGAGGCACTATCTATATGGGGAGAAAGTGGAGATATATTCAGATCATAAAAGCCTCAAATATTTCTTCACCCAAAAGGAACTCAACATGTGGCAACGACGATGGCTCTAGCTTTTGAAAGACTACGACCATACCATTCAATACCATCCTGGAAAAACGAACATGGTAGCTGACACATTGAGTAGAAGATCATATGCGGGAACGAGTATAATGTTGTCAACACAAAGGCCCATTTTGTGTGATTTATAAAAGATGAAGATAGAATTCAAGACTCCGGGGACCCATGCGATGATGTCAAGTTTACGCATAGAACCAACTTTAATCGATAAAGTTAAAGTTACTCAAGCCATAGACCCGGAGCTGATGCATATGAAGAAGAAAGTACAAGAAGGTGTTATCCCAGAAGCAAGAATCGATGAAGAAGGAATACTTCGAGTCAACTCCAGACTCTGTGTTCCTAACGACTCTGATTTGAAGTACAAGATCATGATGGAGGCACACAATACACTGTTTGCAATCCATCTTGGAAGTACCAAAATGTATCGTGATCTTCGACATATATTTTGGTGGAACAATATGAAGAGAGCGATCGCGAAGTTTATCTCGAGGTGTTTAACTTGTCAACGTGTAAAGGCGGAGCATCAAGTGCCTAAGGGTCCATTGCAACCACTTGAGATTCTGAAATGGAAGTGGGAACACATTACCATGGATTTTTTTACGGGTCTTACCACAGTTTCTCAAGGCATAGATGTTATTTGGGTTATTGTTGATAGATTAAATAAGTCTGCTCATTTCTTGCCAATATGGGAGACTTACTCCCTTGAACGTCTTGCTCGTATGTATGTAAATGAGATTTTGAGATTGCATGGCATGCCAATATCCATAGTTTTGGATCATGACCCAAGATTCACTTCACGATTTTGGGTTAACTTGTAAAAAACTATGGGCACGGATTTACGATTCAGTTCGGCATACCATCCTCAAACGGACAAATAATCAGAGAGGACTATTCAAACTCTTAAAGATCTATTAAGACTCTATGTCCTAGACTTCAAAGGGAGTTGGGATAAGTATTTACCATTGGTGGAATTCTCCTACAACAACATTTATCAAGTAAGTATAAGTGTGGCTCCATTCGAAGCATTGTATGGATGGAAGTGTCGCAATCCAGTATGTTGTTATGAGGTGGGTGAAGCAACATTGTTGGGACCTGAGTTGGTACTACAGAAAAGATCCAAATGATTCGACAATGTATACAAATGGCACAGGATCGACAAAAGAGTTAAGCAGATCTTCATCGAAAGGACGTGGAATTTAGTATTGGGGATCATATATTGTTGCATGCTGCTCCATGGAAAGGAGTTACAAGATTTGGGAAGAGAGAAAAACTCAATCCACGATTTATTGGTCCATTTCAGATTCTTGACCGAGTAGGAAATGTGGCCTATAGACTCGCATTACCTCCAAGTATGTCTCATGTTCATAATGTTTTTCATATATTTTGAATAAGCAATTGGTTATAAAATATTCATTATTATCGGGGAATATTTGTTTGGTTGTGGAATATTCTTACTGTCGGGGAATATTCGTACGACGGCGCAGCCTTGTGTGGACCCCATAATGGAAAACGATTGGATGAAGAAAACGACAAGTATAAGTTATTTATAATGGCGTAGTTGTTACCGTTAATACTGTTAGAATACTCGGTGGTTAAAACATAGTAGCACACGGTATTGCACCAATTATTGATTCTTACGTAAGAAGACACTACTCAATAATTGTTACAGTAATTACTGTTCAATATTTTATTTTATTGATTCAATAATTGCTACGTTGATATTTTATATTATTGTTGTTTCAATAATTGTCACTACACAGTATTTTCCATTATCAGATCAATAATTCATATTATTTGAATAATATTATTAGATAGCATTATTGACAATGTCTAGAAAGTTCTGTCTAAGGAGAGGTTTGGTCACCTAATTGTGCGCCAGTAAGGAGAAATCCTTATTGGAAAGCCTCCTATTTCCTGGGAATGGCCTGGTTGTCAGTATTGTTATTCTGTAATATTATTTGTGAATACTTAATTATTGATTTATATGATAAGGAAAATATTCATTTTATGTGGATATAGATGGAGAAAATTTTTAATGTGACAATTGTTGAAAATTGATATTTTATCTTTTCTGATAAAATAATTTATTTAAATATATTATTATATTATAATAATATAATAATGGTGATATTTTTACAATGAATGTGGGATATATGAATAAATGAGGAGGAAGAGTATTTTGTTACTAAAAATATTTAAAACATGGTTTTCATGTTTGTGCACACCATTTTTTGACTGAAATTTTATTATAGCTTATAAAATCGTCCGTATGTGGATTTCGGTCAATTTCTGTTTGGAATTTGGAAAACTTTAAACTTACAAAGTTGTAGAGAATGGAATTTCCTACGGAATGGACATAAGATTCGAATTTTTCTGATAAAAGGGCTATTTATTAAGAATTATTGAAGTTCCAGAATAATTAATTTTTTGACTTTTAAATAATTTTTTTTATGAAAAATGTTTTTTGTGAGATGGTGGGCCCCACTTGTGTGGTTAATGTGCTGAAATTGGATGGTCAAAGTGGGCGTAGGAATTTTAATAAATATATTAATATTTTATTAAATTTTCTGCTTCAGTGTTCTAATCATTTTCTTATAAATAGGGTGTTTAGGTCAGAATTGAAAATCACACCAGAAACTAAAGTTTTCTCTCAATATTATCTAGTGTATTCTTGTGAGAATTTTGATACTTTGAGTGTTGCTATATGGTGTAAGTTCCTTCAGCACTATATCCAGTATTCCAGTCAGAAGTATTGTTTTTTTTAGGTAAGGGGTGTTATTTTTTTTATAAAAATTATATTATTTCTTTCAATATCATTATGCCAGAATATTGGTAAGATTTTTCTTGTAAAATTCTTGTTTTTTAGTGTTGGGGTTACTATTCACATATACGGCACTATTCACGAATACGACACTGCTCACAGAAAAATTAAATTTTCATTTTTTTGTCCAAGATATCTATTATGGATACTAACTTTGATTGTATCCATGTTTTGGTCTTCATTCTTGAATTTTACTCCACTATGGTTATTTATGAAGTTTTTTTGAACTTGGATTGTTTGAAGTATGAATCCTTAAAATTTATTCTTTTGTTTTACTGGATTTGTTTCTTTAAAATATTTTTCATCATCCTCAGTCCTAAATGATGATATTACTGAATATCATTGGCCTGTAGTGCAAAGATGGATGATTTTCTTATGAATATCTTTGGCCCATAGTGTAAAGATGTACAGGTGTTGAGATGAACATGACCAACTGATGAATATATTTAGCTTGTAGTGCAAAGATGACTATTTAATTCAAGATGTATATTGATTGATGTTACAGGGATAAAATATTGATGATGGATTTTTAAAATCATAGAAGATAGTAGATTTCATTCTCTACGTAACTCTTCTAATGAATTGTTATTTTCGCTGCCAATATTGATCTTAAATTTGTTGTCTATTATATTCTATCAAATTTTTCCCTATTGAAAAACTAACGATAATTTTTTCTATATTATCTTAGTCATAATATTCTTTATTGGGCTAGTTGAGCTCACCCTTTTCCTTTTTGTTCCATTTTTGTTCTCCGGAGGCGAGAATGTAGTGAGTACTAGTCGAGGTATGGAATGAAGGTTCTAGAAAGTTATTTTTGTAGTCCTCACTATTTTGTAAAATATTATATCAATAATTATAATGAGGACTTATTTGAGTGTGGATATTGTCTAGAAGACAATATTTGTTTTTAAACTCATAGTTTATGTGTTGTCGTATTTTGCACGATAATTGTATTAATAAAGTTGTAGTTATTTTTGTACCATGTATTTGGCGACTCAGAATGGGTGATGTATACCTATTTTGGGGGTGTCACGACCGATGTTATTACATGGGTTCCCTACTCTGAGGACCATTTGATAGTTGTCTTTGAGGTTGGTTTCCCAACTTGTGTCAAGTATGTGATGTCCAACCGTCTGATTCCTCTCTTCACATATGGATGTTGGGAACTCTATTTAGGAGAGCGTGCTATCAGGAGCACCACAGGGAAAATTTATATACCAATCTTTCCTCCTACCAGGCGTTATTGGCCTGTGTCACAGCCACCAATAACTGATATCCCATTAATGGGAGTTGATGGCTTCACTTTGTCAGAGGGATCGTTCACTCAGGAGGCATTCTATCGTTGGTGGTTCCCTCTCACCATTGGAGCTCAGACTCACGCCACACAGTTTATGGGGGATATGGTTCCTGGCTCCGTCATGATGGTGGATTGGATTTCCTGCCTCTAAGAGACTACTTATCTGACGTAGATTGGTAGTTTGACCCAGCAGTTGGACCGGGTGCATTTCTTCATCTGGCATTTGGGCAGAGATCCTTCCGAGGCGGATTTTTTGATCCTTCCAGCTCTGGGGCTTGCCTTTCAGGTGGCCCATATTTAGATGGATTTGCCAGTGCAGATCCTCTATTGTATCAGCCTGATATCCCCACTGGTAGAGATTTAGTGACTCAGGAGGAGTTACATTAGATGAATAGGTCGGATGATGTAAACATCAACACTATTAACTTAGTCTAATATATTTCTCACTATATCTTTTAATAGGCCTCTGTTAGATATTGGGCGACTGTGTTTTATTCTTGTTATATCTTTTGATAGGCCTTTGTTAGTTGTTGGGCGACTGTGCCGCATTTCCTTATATTTTCTAGTTGTATACAGAGATGATGTATTTAGATGATGATATACTTAGGAATGTATGTATATATTGTTTCCATTCCCTACATCATATTATCATCTATTGTTTATTATGCATGTATAATGTTTATGGATATGCATTTCCAGAGATGAGTTTAGCATTGACCCCTGGATGGTCTTATGAAATGACCTTACAGAAGTCTTCATCGACAGTTAGCCGCATTGATCATACCCCACCAGTATTGATGGTATCTTCATTGATATTGTGGTATGACAGTCTATCATCCCTAGATCGGGCGACAGTTGATTAGCTGTTGCGTCACTCCATGACCCTCCTAACATTCTAAGTTCCATTGGGTTTTGTAGAGGGCATGCTAGAGCATTGGGTACCAGATAGGAAGGTTTTCCAATTTGAGACCCAGGAGTTGACTCCTACCTTGGAGGAGTATGAGCGTCTGATAGATTTGCCATTGGATAGACCTTGCACTTGGATGTCTATCGGGGATATGAGCCGACTGTTTATGACCCTCACATATTTGAGGCGCAGAGTTTCCCTTGATGAGATCTCCTCAGGGCATGTAGTGTCCATGCATTTTTTGATTGACAGATTTGGCTCATCGGACAGTTATTTGCAATACTTCGGAGACTACTCCACTTTGGAGGATGATTGGCGTGTTGCCAGAGTAGATGTACTCTTGATGTGTATAATGGCTTATCTGTACATGCCATTATACAGGAAGCTTGGTCTTGTTGTACGTATGGTTTGTGTCACACTTGAGACCAGTTGTCACTTTCCGATGCCATGAGTATTATTTTCCCATGAGATATCCATGTCTTATTCCTTTTAGCCAGCGGAGTGTACAGATGCAGCTTCTTGGTCAGCTTTCTTGTTAGGGATCGAGGATCTATTTGATATTCTACTGTGTTCAGGGATCAACTCGCCCTACAGCTTTATCACTCATGCAGCTGACATGGATTATCTTCCTCTGGCTGGTTTGAGGGGTGTGGCCACCTATCATCCACTAGCTATGATGGCACAGATTGACCAATTTCAGGATGTTCATCCCTTTGACAGGGTATTAGGTTAGCGTTTGTCATCTCGGCTTTTATCAGCAAATGATTTGTCCAGGATTTATACATGTTGGACCCAGTGTGAGAGGGCTAATTTTTCTACTAGCCATCTAGGTCGTTCTACAGAATATTCTACATGGTTGGAGGCAGAGATTGCATTGGCTAAGGTTGTATCCACAAAGTCGGATAATGATTCTAACAATGAGGAGCCTATGGAGGACCTTGATTCTCCCAGTGTTTCTACAGTCGTGACTCCACATTCTGCAAAGTATTTAGATCAGAGTCTGCATCGGATGATATTTAAGAGGGATCAGGTTAGAGTCCTTGATGTTGACAACTCTTTCTGATAGAAATGCCACTCTGATAGAGAGAGATGATGCTCTAGCTCGCAGGGATACCGCTTTTGTTGAGCAGGATGAGGCTCGATCATCTAGGGATGCAGCTGTTATTGAGCGGGATGGTGCTCTAGCTACCCGAGATGCTGCCATTATAGATAGTACTGCATTGACGTCGCATACTACTGATATTATTGCAGAGATGAGCACATTCATTGATGAGCATAGTGTCACCATGTAGATAGCCGTAGATCTCTAGGCTCGTGTAGATACCCTTGGGCAGGAGCTCATAGAGTTACCCCCATATTCTGAGAGGGATGTCATGTTAGACTTGATGGCTCGCTTATCCACTGGTTTGTAGATTAGCTTTGATTTTCCTGCACAGACTAGGTTAGCCATTTTTTCATGTATAGGACACATTGTATATATCAAATAGTATTATATGGCAAAAAAATATTTTTTGATTCACTTTCCTTTTAGTTATGCCTTGTTACTTGCTTGATAGTTGCATGTTTCTTCAGTTGATGTATTCTGAACTCCTCCTTGATGGATGGGCATTGAGATGTCTCAGGAACTTTCAAAATGGATCATTGATCTTTCTATTCCCCTGCCCTTTGGTGTCTTGGGAATGGGTTTTTGTATGTGATTATAGAGAGGATTGTGGCTTTCCTCTCTGAGGTTGACTATAACGATCGAGAAATTTGTAATTTAATTTAAATATTTATTGAATTAAATAAATATTTTAAATAATTTATTTATTGGGGAAAATAAATAGTTGATGAAATGTATTGAATTAATTTTGTAATTAAATTGATTAATGTTAATTAAATTAAATAATGATAATTTTATTTAAAGGATTTAATTTAAGGAAATAATTAAATTAAATCAATTGTTTAATATTTAAGACGATAATTAAATTAAATAAAAGGTTGTTTTGATCAAATTTATTAATTAACTTAGATATGTACAGATATATTACAATGGGAATTATAATTATAAGTATGAGTTAATCAAATTAATTTAATGGTGTGATATGAAACTATATAATAAAAATAATATAAAAATAATTTAGTTTTGGGGAATAAGTGGTAGCCAAACAAGGCCATGTGGCCTTTGGTTTATTTAATTGGCGTCTTTTGTTTTTTTTAACTGATGTATACGTGGGTTAGTGGGAGTCAGTATATGTTTTACTCGTCTTATTTCTCCTAAGGCCTAAGAGCAGAGAGTTGGGAGAGAAGAAGAATCACAGTGAGTTTAGAAAGAAAGAGAGCTTGGTGATAAAAGAGAATTGCAGTGATTGCTAGGAGAACAAGAAGGGTTTTTAATACTTTGCTCAATCAAGGTAAAATTGCTTCCAAGTTGTATATTTTGATTTCTTAGTGATTATCCATTGTAATTGATAATTGTGTTGAAAAAGGTTTATAATATGTTATATGTTGTCTTCAAATGATTTTAATGTATCAAATTCATGGAAAAATGGTTTGAAAGAAGAGAGTTAAATAACAGTGTTTTTACATGAAAAATGGCCTTAGAAAGTACCAAATTTTGTGCCCTATATGTGTTGTAATCTGCAAATTGAAGTTGGATTGTGTTAATATGTGAAAAAACAAAAGCGGCGTAGTTTAAATCATGTCAATTGGTTAAGAAACAAATTTGTGGCGATCGAATTCGCTAAAAGTGTCAAAAGTGAAGAAATTTGGAAAACTATGGTTTTGATTCCTTAAAATTGTGCATATGTAATGCTTTTGTGTATAGGAAGATGAGTAACATGTGTAACTATGTTATTACAAAGTTTTAGTTGCTAGGTTTCATGATTTCTGTAGAAAATTAGAATAATTGGGCGACTGCTATGTAACAGAACTGCTGTTGCAGTTTCTGTCTGTGCACGGCGCAACAGCGTCGTTACCACAAGCAAAAATGGCGCAGCTGCGTCACTGGGTTTTCTGGAAACGAGCACCAGCGCAGCTGCGCCGGTGCCAAGGCAAGGGACAGCGCAGCTGCGCCGTGCCATGAGCCTAGGCAATGAAGTCTGCTTGTTTATAGGTCATGAGTAATGGACTTATGTTGGTAAAGCATGCATGCTAATGATGTTAAGACATAATATAAACTATAATAACATATTGTAATGTGTTGTAATGTGAAGTGTAAAGATTTTTAAATAATTATTTAAATAAGTTATGAAATGAAAACGAATGTGATGTTTTCAAAAGGTAAAGATAAATGATAAGGTTTAAGTTGAATATTGTGTGATTTCAAATTCGTTAGGGTGTTAACCAACATGGTTAGGTGCTAATTAGGTTTATAACCTAAATGATGGTTTAAACCCTAAAGCTAATATTCATACAACTAATTGTTGTTGCGATTCCAATGATTGGTGTAGGGTAATTGGAGAATATTTTACACATGTGTAGCTTACATACAAGGCAAGTTCCTAAACCTTAACTCTTTACATTGAGCAAGCTTTCTAACTTCATTCTTTTATTAATGAATGCAAATTCCTAAATTTTTATTGAGCAAGACTATTGATTCTATCCTTATGTACGATTGAATAGGCTCTTGTGACCTAATTCGTTACCTCAAGCGAGTTTACTTTTCTAAACCTTGATATTATTATTCAAAGCATATATTGTTCTAATATTTCATTTCAAATGGGATTGTTCTAACCCTTTTGGATATAGCACTTTGCATGTGTATTATGTTCATTCAATTATATATTGTTGATATCGGATACATGACTTGGGTAACCTTGTTCAAATATTTATTATTGTATTAACCCTTCAAGTAGTAAGCATACCTTTATTAATGGAAATTAAATAGTGTTCTAAAATTCTAGAAACACTGATAAGCTAGTTTAAATGTAAAGTCCCCAAACCCGGATACCTGAAACCCGAACTCGGTACTTCACGATACCATTTCTATGAGCGGGAATACTTACTAATAATAATAACAATAATATAAATTTCAAACATAACTTACATTTATCAAAGTCTAATCTCAAGTACGCAACCTTTACTACATTCTTTACATGATATATAATACATATCATCCATGTCCTAATAAAGTTAAACTATTACAAAAGATAGTATAAAAAGTCATTCAGCAACTCTCCCCTTCCCCTTGTTCTTGGCAGATCCTTTGGGTTGTTCATACTTAGCTGAAAACATTTAAATTAAGCAAGGATGAGCATTTGAGTGCCCAACAAGTATATATATATATATATATATATATATATATATATATATATAAGCTGAAAGAATTTAAATGTTTTCTTTATAATATTCTTCTATAACCAATCAATAGTTATGAAGTAATCTGTGCCAATAATAATAGCATAACAACCCTCTTTTAAATTTTTGAAAATACGTATTGACTATACATGGGGTTTCTGTGACATACTATGAACATTGTTTTCATTTTCGAAAAGGTTTAAACAAAAATTCATCTGTAAACCGTCATGACTTACGGGCAAGGAGGGTGATCAACCCCGTTGTACCCTGTATTGATCAATACTACATGTATAAGAACGAAGTTATCGTTCACTCTGTCCGCCTTGGGCGCATAAAAATTTTCCCATTATCGGGATGTTCATACCTGTCGGGTTTTCATAACAAAGGTCTAATCTTGTTCAACAATAATATATAATTCAACATATATGTATATCAAAGGTGTATCAACATGTGATTAAATATAATGATTATCCAAGTGGGGACACTTGTATAATCATTTCTAGAAATTAATGAACAGAATATATATCTAAATTATCATATACTAACATGTTGATAATCAAAGGGTGTATATAATATAGGTTTAATAATCTGTACATTAATAATAATAATTCTGAACTTCTCACTTCTGTCCATTGCATAAAGAAAATGCAAAGTTAGGATACTTGCCTGATGCGCTGCTTACAATTACGCAACTTAGATTTATCTTTTCTATCACAACCTATCATTAATCAGATCATTTTACTGATTAGTATATCATAACGTAACACATAACGCTGCGTATTATAGTCAGCACATTCCCTATTCACATTATCACACATGTTCAACAATCATTGACACACAAACAAACATCAACACATTCCTAATCATATTGTCACACAACTTTAACAACCATTGAATCACAAATAAACAGTTAACTTACTAAATTATCTAAGTCCAGATCAATTTCTGAAACATGTTGGTCTACCGACAACTTTATCGGGTAAAAATCGAGTCTAAGACTCTATCCCGAAGTTCAATATCCAAATAGATAACTTAAACAACAGTCGCACTATTTTTCATGACCTTATAATAATTATAAAATATTTATTACCATTTACCATAATTTTTGAAATATCAGAATCATTATTAAATGATTTAAATATCAAACAATTCTATTATCATTAATATTTAATCAATATTAAACTATTAATAAATCATTGCCAAAATATTAAAGTTATGTAATATTCTTAACGTGTTAATATTACCCTTAAAACATTTAAAATCATTATTAAATAATTACCATTAATATTTAAATATTAATGAACTATTTATCTAAATATTAAAAGTCATTAATTATAACTTAAAATATTTTTAATTCATTTATATCCTTTTTAAATGATTTTTAAATAAATAAAACCATTTTTAAACTATTTATTTAATATAATTATTAAATAAATTTAATATCATTAATCATTAAATAAATATCATTAATATTAAATTATTAATGAAATTATCCTTTAAATATTAAAAGTTATATTTTATAACTTAAAATATCTTTAAATACTTTATTTTCATTTAAAATGATTTTTTTAATAATAAAATCATTTATAAACTAATTTATTTAATATAAATATTAAATAACATTAATATCATTAAATATCATTAATTAATGAATTTAACCTTTAAATATTAAAGGTAATATTTTATAACTAAAAATATTTTTAAATACCTTATTATTATTTAAAATGATTTTTAAAATAATAAAATCATTTTTAATTTAATTATTTAATTCATTTAACAAATAACTTAATTATCATTAATATTAAATTATTAATGAAAATTATCAAATAATATTGAAAGTTATTAAAAATAACTTAAAATATTTTCTTATATCATAATATAATTTTAAATGATTTTTTATGAATTAAAATCATTATTAAATAATTTATTTAATATTCTAATTAAATAAATCAAATACTTTTAATATTCCAAAAATATTAAATATTTATGAAATATATTTAAAATATTTAAAAACTAATTTTCGGAATTTAAAATAATTTTTAATAATTTATTTGTATTTTTAATAATTAAAAACTATTTTTTTATTTATTAATTAATTTTCAAAAAATAAAATATTATCTGTCGCTAAAGACCACCTATAGCGACAGAACCGTCGCTATAGGTGTTCTTCATGTTCTTGAGCATTCATAAGGCAATTTCGAGGGGCTCTATTTGACCAAGATTAAAACCGTGTGTAGTGTGTTTCTGGTAATGTTATTGATCAGATCTTGTAGTACTCATGCATCACTGTAACTACAAAGTAATTCCATGGTCAAATCATTAACGAACAAAGAGATTTAATCTCTCAAAACCATTGTCAGACGCTGTTCTTCATTTCTGGGTTTTCCAGAAATGAAGAACAGTACAAGGTACCTACTTTAGATCTCTATAACGTGCAATACTGGTAACGTTTATGTGATTTAAGACTTCTGAGTTCTAGCCCACATGTAACACTACATATCTATCTCATAAAAACATAATAACAACAATATAACAACCAGATTCGACTCGGTCAAACCATGTCAGACGACATGGTGTTTTCTGGGTTACCCAGAAAACAACTTTTTCTGTTCGTTCAGCTTGGTTTGACCATTGATTACTAATTTTCTGTTTGATTAAAAGGAGATTTTAAGGCATAAACATGTAATGCATACAGCACACTACAATCTGGTTATACTAACATCAACAAAAAGCTTAAATTCTGACATATCAAAGCTTCCAAACTTCTTGTCAGACGCTGTTCAAGCTGTTCTTCGTTGCCCAGATTTTGATCGGTCATGCCCGGTCAACGGGTTTTGACCGATCATAACTAGAAATATAGACATTCAATGACTCTGATTCTTTTTGCAGCTTAAAGAAAACATTACAGACTACACATATCAACCTTTAAACAACATAAATCATAAATGATAAAAGCGTTATAGGGCCTGACATTCACTGTCAGACCTCCAGAAAAAAATTTCCCAGATTTTCGAAAAACTCAAATCCGAGCCTCTAGATGTTATGGATCTAACATCTAGCAACCCAGATCATCATTATACACCTTATATAACATATTTTAACAACAAAACACAAGATCTAACAACAACTTTTGGACAGAAATTTAAGGTAGGGTTTATACCTTTCTAAGCTTTGATTCTTGATTCTGAACTTGTGATTTGCTAATGGTGATCGTGGGGCTGTTCTTGGGGGCTGATATACTATATAAGTTTGTGGGTTTTGAGAGAGAGAGACTTGGATGGGTGTTGTGCAAAAATTATTGAACAAAAATGATTTTCTCTCTCCTTTAATCTATAAATAGACAACATGGTGCATGAATAAGGCTGGCTAGGGCTGATTTGCTGGCATTATAGGGCATGTGGAGTTGTTGGTTTGTTCACTCACTTCACCTAGAGTCAAAGCCTATGTTTGTAGCTTTAATAATGCAAAGGGGCAAAATGGTCATTTGTATTTTCCATTTAATGGCAAAATTGTCATCTTGTCAAACCCTTAGGGTTTAGGGTTTGGGCCATTTTAGGGTTTACAATTAATTTCTAGAATTTTCAATTTTGGGTTTGCACAAAAAAATATAATAATAAAATAATAAAATTTTAGTTTCTAAAATTTTAGAATTAGGGTTTTCTTAATTATGATTAATTTTCTAATTACTTTTTAGAGTAACATTAGGGTTTAGATCATATAATTATCATTGACTTTGCTATTTTAGCAATTAGGGTTTTTCTTTTTGGTAATTAGGGTTACCAAATTACAATTAGGGTTTCTAATTACTAATTTAGGGTTATAGTTAGGTAGTTAGGGTTTAATAATTTAGGGTTTCTATAATTAACAATTGTAATTCGAATACTTGTTAATTAATCAACTAATCACAATTACTAACAATTTCGAACTCTAATTTGAATTTCAAATTAGGGTTTCTCATTTCCAAAAATTAGGGTTTTAGAAATATTGATTAGGGTTTATTCTATAAATTAGGGTTCCTAAATAACAGTTAGGGTTTTGATTTCACAATTAGGATTTTGCGACCATAATTAGGGCTTTCCTAATTAGCGATTATATTTATAATATAGACATTAACCACATTATCGCAATTGTCCAATAACTTTAAACTCTAATTTGTATTTTAAATTAGGGTTTCACACAGTATTAATAAGGTTTAACTCATAACACCATAATTGGTCCAACCATCACCGATTCACATATACAGTACATATTCATAGCACTGAAAATCAAAATATAATTAATATTATATTCTTATTCTCATACCTTGACAATAATCCAAATTAAGATTTGGATTCCATATCTGATTTATTTTTCATATTTAACATTAATAATTAAGTTAAAATAATTAACTTAATTGAAAAAAATTCATATAATGAAATAATCATTATAATTATTCAAAAATCATTTCATATATTATTTAAATAGTATAAGATTATATTTTCATAGAAAATAATTAATAAAAGCATTTCCAATAAGGAATTAATGGATAATAACCAATAATTCTAAAAATAAATTTATTTGCAATACTTAATGTAATAAATAAATTTTATTTATCACACATATATAAATATATATATATATATATATATATATATATATATATATATATATATATATATATTACACATTACCTTGACACATATCATTCATATTTATTTTAATAAATAAAAAAAAATTATACGCAAATTTTATGATTTATTTATATAGAAAATATCGGGTTGTCACATTCACCCTCCCTTATAAAGATTCCATCCCCGGAATCACCTTTTAAAACCTATACATACCAGGGTATATAACATACACAATCATTGCAATTATATCTCGATCATAATTGATCGAATCGATCTTTCACTATTTAGCATAACGCTTATCTATCTCCTTAAACAGAAATTTGATTTCTAAGAGAACTCAAATTCCTCCTTCAAAATAATTTATCAAAATAATTTACTATATATAAGAAAATAATAAAAAAATAAAAATTGGTTAGATTAATACCTGGAGTTGCATCCCCGGCTGTTACCGAATCCCGAACAGTCACGCTGTAGAAGCTTTTGCGGTTGATTTCGTTGGTTTGTTTGTTGAAGTTGGTCCCGTTGTCGCCAATGTCCTGCTGCCCTTTCCCATATTCGCATTCCTTACCACCCTTATCTTTCTTGGATAGTCTTTCACCTTATGCTCCATTGATCCATACTTGAAACACTTACTATACATTCTTGGATTGAGACAGTCGGGAGAGATATGTCCCTTCTGCCTATACTTATAACACACAAACTTTTCTTGCAAACATTTCCCCGAGTGATTCTTTCCACAAGTCATTACACCACCTGCTTCTTTATCACACCTTCTTGCTTCACCTGCACACTTCCAAAGTTATTCGCCTTCCTCTTTTCACTCATATTCCCCTTTGTTTGTTTCCACCTTTACTTTCATTATTAATTCCTACCTTCCCAGCTTCCTCAACCTTACCCTTGTTCCTTCTTACCTTGTTGTAGAGACTCATGGCCTTACTCCCCTCCTCAGCAATAATTGCTTTCTCCATGAGTGATGCAAATGTAGGAATCTGCAACACTTCCACCTTGTTGTAGAGCTAGGGTTTTAATCTCAGCTCAAACCTTCGTGTTTTTCTAGCCTCCGTATCAACTTGATGCGGAGCAAACCTAGCCAATTCATTAAATTTTGCGGCATATTCCGCAACTGACATATCCCTTTGCTTCAACTCCAGAAATTTTACCTCCATTCTAGCTTACATACTAGCAGAAAAATAATTTTTGAAAAATAAAGTCTTAAACCTATCCCCTGCTATCACACCTGATTTGCTTCCCACCAGAAATTTGCCTCACCCTTCATCATGTAGGTGGCAAAAGAGGTCTTTTGCCCCTCAACTATCCTAGCTATCACTAACATTGCTATAAGGTCATTTGATCTTCTAAATCCTAGCGATACGATTGTCTTGAAATCTTTGAAGTTTATCGATCGATTATCTTGCTGATTTCCCGCGACTGGTATTCCGTTCTGCATAGTTTGATCATCTTGCATTTGCTAAAATTCTGTGTCGGGTCTGGTTGTCCTCCAGCTTTGTTCACAGGTCCTTCTATCCTTTGGTTTCGTTTTCGTCTTGACGACATTTTTTCATAAATTATTCCTTACATTATAAGCCTTATCGTAAACGCTTAACATATAACGCAAAACTTTCTATTCAAATACTCATGTACTCAAAATATTAGATTTCGAAAACTCGGTCTACTGTAATAAACAGTGATCAAATAAATATCTACTATCTTTATACCAACTTATCCCATTAATCCAACATAGACTCATATTCATAGCACTTGACATACCATAGCACATTGTGCTTTAAACATTCGCTATCCCTTTGTGATTACAAAAGTCGGGATTTATAACTTTGTCCAACACAAAGATTAAAAAATTTCATTACACAAACATACTTATCATATACACAACACAGAATCATATATATTCAACTAATGTTAATACTACCTATTTCTTTCGCCTTCACTAAGTATCAATTGCTTAATAACCTATCTATTTCCATTATCCTCAACACTTCATTCACACATAACTATACCCAGTTCATAAAACCACACTTATGAGTTCATTAATTGCCATAATCATATGAGTTTAAGAACTTGTCCTAGTCTTACCTTTGGCGTCCGTTCGCTGAGGGGTTCATAAACATTTCATATAACTATGAGTCAAGAATGTCACATAAGTATGAGTTTTAAGAACTCGTACTTAAACCTATATTCTCTACCTATGACCTATCTATCTGTTATACACATGAGAAAGGAATCACCCTCTTAACACGCATATAGCAAATAGCGCGATACAACATTTCAATGATTATCAGTGCCAGAAACTAAGTGGTTGTCAAACCAAACTCGGCAACTAATTAATATAGGAGGCTAAGCATGACAATTCCCCGCCCATACAAAGAATTGGTCAACCTAATCACTACATCGACCAGGAAGCTAAGTGATTCTAAAACCAAGTACAAATTCCCCGCCCATACAAGGAATCATACAACTCAGCTGCTGACATGAGTCCTTATTGAAATCCCCACCTAATCTTAACCCCTTTTTTAATCCATTCGTATTTCATTTAATCCGTATTCATAATCCTTTCTTGAATCTGTACCATTCACACAGCAATCTTGCTTTAAATTTTCCAATCATAAGATTGATTCTTTCTGGCTGTTATAATTTTTATCAAATCACGGGGTGATCTCATCGTATATATTATGATTCAATTCTATGTCGTAATTGTTTTTGTTTTACGATCTCCTTTTCATGCACTTTTAGTCTTTTAGACTCGATCTATTCACCATTACTATTCAACTTTATTATCAGAGTTAGGAAACTCTATGGCTTAACAACTCGCCGAGATTCATCTTTGAATCATACCAACCAACTAACTCTATATGAGTTATTTGTATTTTCAACGTTTCCCTCTGTTCTAAGGTTATAGCCTAAGGTCTAACCCACCTAAAGTTTTTTAACCTTATAGCTCTGATACCAAATTGTAAAGTTCCCGAACCCGGATACCTGAAACCCGAACTCGGTACTTCACGATACCATTTCTATGAGCGGAATACTTACTAATAATAATAACAATAATATAAATTTCAAACTTAACTTACATTTATCAGATTCTAATCCCAAGTACACAACCTTTACAACATTCTTTACATGATATATAATACATATCATCCATGTCCTAATAAATTTAAACTATTACAAAAGATAGTATAAAAAGTCATTCAGCAACTCTCCCCTTCCCCTTGTTCTTGGCAGATCCTTCGAGTTGTTCATACTTAGCTGAAAATATTTAAATTAAGCAAGGATGAGCATTTGAGTGCCCAACAAGTATTTATATATATATATATATATATATATATATATATATATATATATATATATATATATATATAAGCTGAAAGAATTTAAATGTTTTCTTTATAATATTCTTCTATAACCAATCAATAGTTGTGAAGTAATCTGTACCAATAATAATAGCATAACAACCCTCTTTCAAATTTTTGAAAATACGTATTGACTATACATGGGGTTTCTGTGACATACTATGAACATTGTTTTCATTTTCGAAAAGGTTTAAACATAAATTCATCTGTAAACCGTCATGACTTACGGGTACGGAGGGTGATCAGCCCCGTTGTACCCTGTATTGATCAATACTACATGTACAAGAACGAAGTTATCGTTCACTCTGTCCGCCTTGGGCGCATAAAAATTTTCCCATTATCGGGATGTTCATACCTGTCGGGTTTTCATAACAAAGGTCTTATCTTGTTCAACAATAATATATAATTCAACATATATGTATATCAAAGGTGTATCAACATGTGATTAAATACAATGATTATCCAAGTGGGGACACTTGTATAATCATTTCTAGAAATTAACGAACAGAATATATATCCGAATTATCATATACTAACATGTTAATAATCAAAGGGTGTATATAATATAGGTTTAACAATCTGTACATTAATAATAATAATTCTGAACTTCTCGCTTTTGTCTATTGCATAAAGAAAATGCAAAGTTAGGATACTTGCCTAATGCGCTGCTTACAATTACGCAACTTAGATTTATCTTTTCTATCATAACCTATCATTAATCAGATCATTTTACTAATTAGTATATCATAACGTAACACATAACGATGCTTATTGCAGTCAGCACATTCCCTATTCACATTATCACACATGTTCAACAATCATTGACTCACAAACAAACATCAACACATTCTTAATCATATTGTCACACAACTTTAACAATCATTGAATCACAAATAAACAATTAACTAACTAAATTATCTAAGTCCAGATCAATTTCTGAAATATGTCGGTCTACCGACAACTTTATCGGGTAAAAATCGAGTCTAAGACTATATCCCGAAGTTCAATATCCAAATAGATAACTTAAACAACAGTCGCACTATTTTTCATGACCTTATAATAATTATAAAATATTTATTACCATTTACCATAATTTTTGAAATATCAGAATCATTATTAAATGATTTAAATATCAAACAATTCTATTATCATTAACATTTAATCAATATTAAACTATTAATGAAACCATTGCCAAAATATTAAAGTTATGTAATATTCTTAACGTGTTAATATTACCCTTAAAACATTTAAAATCATTATTAAATAATTACCATTAATATTTAAATATTAATGAACTATTTATCTAAATATTAAAAGTCATTAATTATAACTTAAAATATTTTTAATTCATTTATATCCTTTTTAAATGATTTTTAAATAAATAAAACTATTTTTAAACTATTTAATTAATATAATTATTAAATAAATTTAATATCATTAATCATTAAATAAATATCATTAATATTAAATTATTAATGAAATTATCCTTTAAATATTAAAAGATATATTTTATAACTTAAAATATCTTTAAATACTTTATTTTCAATTAAAATGATTTTTTAATAATAAAATCATTTTTAAACTAATTTATTTAATATAAATATTAAATAACTTTAATATCATTAAATATCATTAATTAATGAATTTAACCTATAAATATTAAAAGTTATATTTTATAACTTAAAATATTTTTAAATACCTTATTATTATTTAAAATGATTTTTAAAATAATAAAATCATTTTTAATTTAATTATTTGAATTCATTTAACAAATAACTTAATTATCATTAATATTAAATTATTAATGAAAATTATCAAATAATATTGAAAGTTATTAAAAATAACTTAAAATATTTTCTTATATCATAATATAATTTTAAATGATTTTTCATGAATTAAAATTATTATTAAATAATTTATTTAATATTCTAATTAAATAAATTAAATACTTTTAATATTCCAAAAATATTAAATATTTATGAAATATATTTAAAATAATTAAAAACTAATTTTCAGAATTTAAAATAATTTTTAATAATTTATTTGTATTTTTAATAATTAAAAACTATTTTTTTATTTATTAATTAATTTCAGAAAATAAAATATTATCTGTCGCTAAAGACCACCTATAGCGACAGAACCGTCGCTATAGGTGTTCTTCATTTTCTTGAGCATTCATAAGGCAGTTTCGAGGGGCTCTATTTGACCAAGATTAAAATCGTGTGTAGTGTGTTTCTGGTAATGTTATTGATCAGATCTTGTAGTACTCATGCATCACTGTAACTACAAACTGATTCCATGGTCAAATCATTAACGAACAAAGAGATTTAATCTCTCAAAACCATTGTCAGATGTTGTTCTTCATTTCTGAGTTTTCCAGAAATGAAGAACAGTACAAGATACCTACTTTAGATCTCCATAACGTGCAATACTGGTAACGTTTATGTGATTTAAGGCTTCTGAGTTCTAGCACAAATGTAACACTACATATCTATCTCATAAAAACATAATAACAACAATATAACAACCAGATTCGACTCGGTCAAACGATGTCAGACGACATGGTCAAGTGTTTTCTAGGGTTACCCAGAAAACAACTTTTTCTGTTCGTTCAGCTTGGTTTGACCATTGATTACTAATTTTCTGTTTGATTAAAAGGAGATTTTAAGGCATAAACATGTAATACATACAGCACACTACAATCTGGTTATACTAACATCAACAAAAAGCTTAAATTCTGACAGATCAAAGCTTCCAAACTTCATGTCAGACGCTGTTCAAGCTGTTCTTCGTTGCCCAGATTTTGACCGGTCATGCCCGGTCAACGGGTTTTGACCGATCATAACTAGAAATATAGACATTCAATGACTCTGATTCTTTTTGCAGCTTAAACAAAATATTACAGACTACATATATCAACCTTTAAACAACATAAATCATAAATGATAAAAGCGTTATAGGGCCTGACATTCACTATCAGACCTCCAAAAAAAAATTTCCCAGATTTTCTAAAAACTCAAATCCGAGCCTCTAGATGTTATGGATCTAACATCTAGCAACCCAGATCATCATTATACACCTTATATAACAAATTTTAACAACAAAACATAAGATCTAATAACAACTTTTGGACAGAAATTTAAGGTAGGGTTTATACCTTTCTAAGCTTTGATTCTTGATTCTGAACTTGTGATTTGCTACTGGTAATCGTGGGGCTGTTCTTGGGGGCTGATATACTATATAAGTTCGTGGGTTTTGAGAGAGAGAGAGAGACTTGGATGGGTGTTGTGCAAAAATTATTGAACAAAAATGATTTTCTCTCTCTTTTAATCTATAAATAGACAACATGGTGTGACAACCCGAGAATTTGGATAATTTATTAAAATCTTAAATGATTGATTTAAGGTCAAATAATAGACCTAGATAGAAAATAAGTGTATGCGTTTGATGTTATTGGGATTGAATTTTGAGGATTTCAAAATTCGGTGAAGGATATAGGTGAATTATTCAGGATTAAGGATTTATGTGAATTTGTTTTGGTGTTTATGGTTATGTTTGTGTTCAAAATGTGGTTAAGGGTCATAGGTTGACCAGATAAATTACATCTATGACAAACCATAAGTATATATATTAAGAGCAACAACGTTCAGTTAGAAAACCCTAACATCTGATAAGAAACCCTAGAAATCGGTTCTGAAAACCCTAGTTTCAGTTTCGGGAGTCCGAAATCTTAATTCGGATATTGAAAACCCTAGATTGGGAATGCAATGTATGTACAAGGTTAAACGTCATTAATATTAAATTAATTAGGGAAAACCCTAATGAATTGTTTAAAATCTTAATTGATTATTAGAAAACCCTAATACCAGATTTGAAAACCCTAATTTCAGATTTTGATAAAATGAAACCCTAATCTGGGATTATAACGGAGAATTTTAATGCTTAAGTGGCATTAATTAAGTATTAATTAGGGTAAAGGTTAATTAATTAACAAACTCTAATTTCTAATTTTTGGAACCCTAATTATTCCGTTAGAAACCCTAATGCTCAATTGTGGATTTAATTGCTAAAATTAGCAATGTTAATTAGGAAACCCTAATCCTAATTATTTCAAGTTATGAGTAATTAGAAACTCTAATCTAATTACGAATATTTTAGTTCTATTTTAGAAAATCAAAATTTTTTTCTATTAGAAACCCTATTTTTGGGTTATAAACCCTAATTCATGATTTTGACCCTAATTGCCTAATTAGCAATGGTAATTAGGAAATGTTAATCCTAATTAGAAAGATTTAAGTAATGATTAGGAAATTATTATTAGAAAATTCTAATTATAATTAAGAAATATTAATTTTTAATTTTTATGTCTAATTTGGAAATTTTTGAAATCCAAGTTGCTAAATCTTTAAGGTTTAAATGTTAAACCCTAAACTCTAACAAACCCTAAACCCTAAGGGTTTGATCAAATACCAATTTTAGAATTAAAATAGCATGGAAATGTCTAAAATGCCCTTATGTCACATTCTTTAATTAGGTGACTTGAAAATATAGATAAATTTTGGGTTGTTCAACAACCCTAAGCCTAGCATTGTGACACATAATCTCAGCAACTCAGCTGGCAACATCAGATCTAGGACTTTATATCATATATATATAGATTACGAAAGAGAAAGTGTAGGAAATTTGGTCATTTGCACTCAAGCTCTCAAATTACATTTCTCTCTCCAAAACCTTCGAATTTCTGGAGTGATTCAGTCACTAGATAACCCTTTAGAACACCAAAAATCAGTAAATGAGATCAAAGATCAAGGATTTGACAAGAGAGGTATAAACCCTAACTCACCATTTGATCTTGTATGCTAAAGTAAAGTTTGTGTTTATGTGTTTATTTAAGTGTTAGAAGATATTTTATGATGATCTATGATGATCTATCATAGATCCATAGCATCAAAGTGGAGAAAAATCGATGTTTTCAAAATCTGTCCAAGAACACAAAAGTGGCCTGACAACCGAATGTCAGTGGCCTTATACTCTTTTCTGTTTTTGATTTTTGTTGTTTTAAAGTTTGAATATGTAGCTTGTCATATGGTCTTTTATCTGCAAGAGACATCACAGTCATTGGATGTCTAGATCGTGAGTTATTAACGGTCAAACTCCGTTGACTGAGATTGACCGGGTGATTTCTGGGTAACCCAGAAATCCTAAACCGGCGTTGAGCAGTTTTTGGTTAGCCCAGATCTGTCAGTGGTAACGTGTTTTGATGATGTTTTTGTAACAGATTTCTAGCCTGTCATTTGTAATTTAAGTTTGTGGCTTAAGATAATGTAAACAAGCAACCGATTATAAGTAATCGATGGTCAAAGTAGGTGACTAGCATTGTTTTAGCGTTTCTGGAAAACCCAGAAAACAGGTTGGACAATTTCTCTGACAGACTTTGACCGGTTTATAAATTGTGATTGTGTTATTTTTTTGACTGATCTATTGTTATATTATTTTTCCTTGACATAAGTACTACTTACTTGAACCATGAGACTACATGGACAAAGATCGGAACCTAGAATTAATCGAGCATGAAACTGGACCCTCGAACTGCCTGGGTTTCTGGAAAACCCAGGTGACGTCTGACAGGAACTTTGGGAGATCAGATTTCCTTGTGTGTTTGTGTTATGACCAAGTTGATGATTTCTAGTTGTAGTATTACATTTCAGCTATACATTCCCGGTTTAAGATGGTTCAGAAACTGATTACACACAAAGTTATAGCCGGTCAAACCAGCCCCCTCACACGCAGCCTTGTCAGTGTTGTTGAGGGTGAAGAACACCTATAGCGACAGAAAGTGTCGCTATAGCCCTTTAGCGACAGTTTATTTATTAATTTCCGGAAATGAATTAAAAATTAGAAAAAAATAGTTTTTAATTATTAAAAATACAAAATAAATTCCGAAAAATTATTTTAAAGTCTAAAAAATAGTTTTTAATTATTTTAAGTATATTTCGAAAATATTTATTATTTTTGGAATATAAATGATATTTATTTATTTAATTATAATATTAAATAAATAATTTAAAAATAGTTTTAATTCATGAAAATCATGAAAAATAATATTATGGTATAAGAAAATATTTTAAGTTATTTTTGATGACTTTTAATATTTTGGAATGAATTTCATTAATTAATCAATATTAATGATAATTAGTTTATTTAATAGATATATTAAATAAATTATGGGAAAATAGTATTAATGATTTATAAATCATATAAAATGATTTAAGTGATCTAAAAATATTTTAAGTTATAAAATATAAATTTTGATATGTTGGCATGAAAATATTAATATTTTAATATTAATTTTAATTATCGGATAATGGATTTAAGTGTTGGAAAATCATATAAAAATGATTTTTAAAGTATTAAAAATACTTTGTAATATTATAATTATATTATAATATTATGTTATGATTTTCATTAATGTTTTATATTAAATAAATATTAATGATTAAGGAATTTTGTGGTATTTAATTCATTTAAATACGGTTTTAATGATTGAAAATGGTGATAAATGGTAATAATTATCTCAAAATTATTATAAGTCTTTAAAAATTATTTTGACTAATAAAATAATTATCAGTGATAATTGTTAAGTGTTTAAGCAGAGTTTAACTGAACTTAAACTCGAGAATTATCCGACTAGACCGTCGGGATGTTAGAATTGTGTCGGTTTCAACTTAGACTGCAATAGTTTGACTTGATGCTATGTCTTATGTGCTGTATAGACTTATAGGCTTATGTGATAATGTGTTTAGGTTATTCTGTGGATATAAATATAACATTATATTAATGTGATGATATTATTCTAATATTGGATATCTATATTATTAATATTAGGTCTTTGGGTTAAGCTGTTATAAATTGCGTTGCGGTAATCAACGGTTCAGGCAAGTTTTCTTTGTACTTAACTCTAATAAGAGTGTTTATTCAAGCTTATGGTTAATCATTGCTGATTGCCATGAAAATTGTACTCTGTACATCTTGCATGTATAAGTCAGGTATGAAAGGCTGATCACCTTCATTACCAGTTGGTTCAGAAATGTTTGTTCATGTTTAAAACTTGTTCAGTCAAAAGTTTGTTCGTGATAATTCTCAACTATATTGATGAATTATAGCCAGCTTATTATTCATACTCTTCAATCATGATATATCGTTATATTGTTGTATTTAAACTTGCTGGGCAACTTTCATGCTCACCCTTGCTATATCATGATAAACATTTCAGATAAGACGAATGCGTTTGGATACAAGAAAAGGTTAATGCCAAGTCCGGCTTGAGATAAAATGCGCGGCTAGGTTGTAATAGTATACTTTGATAAATGTTATTGTGTAATAGATATTTTATGAATTGTGTATAAGTTAAGGTTACTCGACCTTGGGGAATAGTGTGTAATGTAATGTATAAACAATTTATGTTTATATCTTCCGCAATTAGTGAAAGAATTAGTGTACCGGATCCGCGGTGATTCGGGGCCCGAATTCGGGGCTGCCACACATGGTGCATGAATAAGGCTGGCTAGGGCTGGTTTGCTGGCATTATAGGGCATGTGGAGTTGTTGGTTTGTTCACCCACTTCATCTAGAGTCAAAGCCTATGTTTGTAGCTTTAATAATGCAAAGGGGCAAAATGGTCATTTGTATTTTCCATTTAATGGCAAAATTGTCATCTTGTCAAACCCTTAGGGTTTAGGGTTTGGGCCATTTTAGGGTTTACAATTAATTTCTAGAATTTTCAATTTTGGGTTTGCACAAAAAATTATAATAATAAATTAATAAAATTTTAGTTTCTAAAATTTTTGAATTAGGGTTTTCTTAATTATGATTAATTTTCTAATTACTTTTTAGAGTAACATTAGGATTTAGATCATATAATTATCATTGACTTTGCTATTTTAGCAATTAGGGTTTTTCCTTTTGGTAATTAGGGTTACCAAATTACAATTAGGGTTTCTAATTACTAATTTAGGGTTATAGTTTAGTAATTAGGGTTTAACAATTTAGGGTTTCTATAATTAACAATTGTAATTCGAATACTTGTTAATTAATCAACTAATCACAATTACCAACAATTTCGAACTCTAATTTGAATTTCAAATTAGGGTTTCTCATTTCCAAAAATTAGAGTTTTAGAAATATTAATTACGGTTTATTCTACAAATTAGGGTTCCTAAATATGAGTTAGGGTTTTGATTTCACAATTAGGGTTTTGCGACCATAATTAGGGCTTTCTTAATTAGCGATTATATTTATAATACCAGACAATTAACTACATTATCGCAATTGTCCAATAACTTTAAACTCTAATTTGTATTTTAAATTAGGGTTTCACACAGTATTAATAAGGTTTAACTCATAACACCATAATTGGCCAACCATCACCGATTCACATATACAGTAAATATTCATAGCACTGAAAATCAAAATATAATTAATATTATATTCTTATTATCATACCTTGAAAATAATCCAAATTAAGATTTGGATTCCATATCTGATTTATCTTTCATATTTAACATTAATAATTAAGTTAAAATAATTAACTTAATTGAATAAAATTCATATAATGAAATAATCATTATAATTATTCAAAAATTATTTCATATATTATTTAAATAGTATAAGATTATATTTTCATAGAAAATAATTAATAAAAGCATTTTCAATAAGGAATTAATTGATAATAACCAATAATTCTAAAAATAAATTTATTTGCAATACTTAATGTAATAAATAAATTTTATTTATCACACATATAAATATATATATATTACACATTACCTTGACACATATCATTCATATTTATTTTAATAAATAAAAAAAAATTATACGCAAAATTTATGATTTATTTATATAGAAAATATCGGGTTGTCACATTAAATCATGTCAATTGGTTAAGAAATGAATTTGTAGCGATCGAATTCGCTAAAAGTGTCAAAAGTGAAGAAATTCGGAAAACTATTGTTTTGATTCCTTAAAATTGTGTATATGTAATTCTTTTGTGTATAGGAAGATGGGTAACATGTGTAACTATGTTATTACAAAGTTTTAGCTGCTAGGTTTCATGATTTCTGCAGAAAATTGGAATGATTGGGTGACTGCTATGTAACAGAGCTGCTGCTGCAGTTTCTGTCTATGCACGGCGCAGCTGTGCCGTTACCACAGGAAGAAACAGAGCAACTGCGCCACTGGGTTTTCTACAGACGAGCACCAGCACAGCTACACTAGTGCCAATGCAAGGGACTGCGCAGCTGTGTCGTGCCCTAAGCCTAGGCAGTGAAGTCTGCTTGTTTGTAGGTCATGAGTAATGTACTTATGTTGGTTAAGCATGCATGTTAATGATGTTAATACATAATGTAAAAGTATAATAACAGATTGTAATGTGTTGTAATGTGAAGTATGAAGATTTTTAAATAATTATTTAAATAAGTTATGAAAAGAAAACGAATGTGATGTTTTCAAAAGTTAAAGATAAATGATAAGGTTTAAGTTGAATATTATGTGATTTCAGATTCGTTAGGGTGTTAACCAACATGGTTAGGTGCTAAGTTAGGGTTATAACCTAAATGATGGTTTAAACCCTAAAGCTAATATTCATACAACTACTTGTTGTTGCAATTCCAATGATATGTGTAAGGTAATTGGAGAATATTTTACACTTGTGTAGCTTACATATAAGGCAAGTTCCTAAACCTTAACTCTTTACATCGAGCAAGCTTTCTAACTTCATTCTTTTATTAATGAATGCAAGTTCCTAAATTTTTATTGAGCAAGACTATTGATTCTATCCCTATGTACGATTGAATAAGCTCTTGTAACCTAATTCGTTACCTCGAGCAAGTTTTACTTTTCTAAACCTTGATATTATTATTCAAAGCATATATTGTTCTAATACTTCGAATCAAATGGGATTTTTCTAACCCTTTTGGATATAGCACTTTACATGTGTATCATGTTTATGAAATTATATATTGTTGATATCCGATCCTTGAGTTGGGTAAACTTGTTCAAATCTTTATTATTGTATTAACCCTTAAAGTAGTAAGCAACCCTTTATTAATGGAAATTGGATAGTTTTCTAAAATTCTAGAAACACTAATAAGCTAGTTCCAAACTTAACTTTCTTTCGTACGGAAATTCTAAATTCAAACTGAGACGAACAACCCTAACATAGGGGATTTTGTACGTGTAACATTTAGATGTTTGTGCACAATACATGGTACAAAGGGCTGATCCCCCTAAATACACTAAGAAGGGTCTGTATAGTCTAATGACTGTTAAGGTTAAGGTAATAATACCTAAATATCGGAGAAATAGTTCGTGGTCTTAAGACCCTCAGATATTAAATTCGAACTTGTTTTCTATTTTGATTCGTAAAACAAGTTCATTATTGTTCAGCATTCATTGTTCATTCTCACATTGTTGTCATTACTATTTTCTATATCAGTGAGCAATTGTTTGCTCACTCTTACATTTAACATTGCAGCTAAAGTAGAGAAAGTCGATGAGTCATCTACTAACAAAGGAAAGGGCAAGATGTCCAAGTTTTGAAGACTTATGAGAAATTTATTTAAATGTTTTATGTGATGAGACTTGTTTTATTTTATGATGTATTCTGCAAACTGATGTAATAAATTTAAGGTTAGATTACCTGGGATTATTTCTGAGATGATGATGTAACCCTTTAATGGGTAAAATTATTGTTTAAGTTAATTAAATTATGTCTTTATCCTTTATGATGGGAATGGAGTACCCGGATTTGGGGGTGTCACAGGTTGGTATCAAAGCTTTAGGTTATGAACCTTAGGTGGGGAAACCTTAGGAAGTAACCTTTAAGGAAACAAAAAATATAGAGGTGTCCAACTCTTATCGAGTTTTAAGGAATGGATTAAGGTATCCATTGAAGTTAAACAATAAAAGGCATTATGTGCTATGTGTTAATAACTTATGTGCTCGCGAGTATCGAAAATGTTAAGTAAAACTTAAAATATTTTATTATCGTGATGTCTAACGAAGGAGGATCTAGTCCAGCTAGGGAAGTGATACCTCAAATACCTAGAGACGACGAACCCCGGGGTATTCATGTTGTGTGGGAACAGTTGATCCAGGAGGATGAGCCTATGACTGATCCTAAGGAGGATAGTTCTGAGGAGATAGATGAGGATGATGAGGAAGAGGATCCTGTGGAGTTTCCACCAAACTCCATATCAGCTGAGATGTATGACGCTCTCTACTATCGTCACATAGAATTACAGGACAAGGTTGAGGAACTGAAGGAGATGGTTGAGATGCATCACGCTTCGATGGAGCAGAAGGATGCGAAGATTCAGGAACTCGACTCACGCCTTGGAAACACAGAGCAGGACCTAGTTCATACAAAGGGTCAGCATGAAGATTTATTGGCAGTAAATGAGAAGATGAATACTAACATACAAAAATTAAAAGATGACTTCAAAGAGGAATCAGCTAAGCGTGCAAGGGCAGAGGATGTTTGGATGAAGGCGACTCAACATGCAGACCGTGCTAAGGATAAGGTCCAAGTGAAGAAAGACAAGATGAACGAGATGGATTATGCATTTAATTCTACGATTGATAGGGCCCAGAGTCGAGTCTTTTATTACCCACCTCAGTTTGAAGACTCGTCGTGGTTCGTGATAGATCGTAGAACGGCGTATCGTATTATGGAGGAGGAACGTCGAGAAGCCTTACGACGTCTTAATATGTCTAGATAGAGAGAATAATTAATAATAATAAGAATATGTGGTTCATTATGTGAATAAATAAATTGTGAATCCCTTAGTTTGAGATGAATAAAGGGATAGTATCAGTATGTAATCCTAAAATTTGTTTAGTTTAGGAAAGTGGATGTTATAGCGGTTATGCTATCTTTAATATTTTTTAAAATGTTATGAATGAATAAAAGTTTATTTGAAATGTTATGTGTTATAACTTTAATCTTAAGAATGTTTAAGTTAAACTTCAAATACCCAAGAATTTGAGTAATGAACTAATAAAGCGTATATTTTAACAGAAAATGCCTCCTGGAAGAAGACAACCACATCAACAACCACATCAACAACCACCTCTTGAGGGGTATACTAATAATAATAACGAGGCCAACACTAATCCGGCTCAGCAGTTGGTAGCTTTGTTGACGGGTGCACTTGCGAATCAACCGCAAGTTCAAGTCACGACCTTTAAAGAATTCAAAGCAGTTAGGACCGCCAGAGTTTCAACGGTCTATGAATCCAGTAGAAGCCCAAACCTGGATCATGGAAATGGAGAAGGTGTTCGACGTTGCTAGAATCAACGAGGATCAGAAGACTGTGTTCGCAACTGTAAGACCCCAGTTTTTATAAATAAAGATTAATTTTCATAATTATTATTTTTGAATATTATGGAATAAATTTGATAAAATATATAGTTGTGGGTAATATTTATAAATTTTGCAAAGTACGCAAGTTGTTATAAAATATTCGTTTGGTCGGGGAATATTCGTACGACGGCACAATCATTGGTGGACCCCACAACGGAAGTATTGTTGTAGTTAGAAAACGACAAAATTATCTTTCTATAAAATAACGGCAGAGGTGTTACCGTTAAAACTGTTGAACTACTCGGTAGTAAAAGTACAGTAATACGCGTTGTTGCATAGTAGCACACGGTATTGATTATTGATGCTTACGTGAGAAGTCACTCAGCTATACTCAATTATTGCTACAGTAATTGCTGCATCATATCTCTTATATTATTAATTCAATTATTGTCACAGTATCATCTGTATAATATGTTATATTATCTAAACAATAATTGAGACGACAAGTTATAAATGATTAATAATTGTTGAAAGATTAAATATGTGTTGATTAAAAAATAAAATGATTTCTGGTAATTTTTATTCAATCCTTGATGTATATAAAGAGTCTATTATTAGACGTTTGTGGTAAGTTTAATTATTTATGGGGGGGGCCATATGTCATCATCTAAGAGTCTCTTTCATAAATAGTAATTACCTTCGTAAATAGTAATTACCTTCGTAAATAGTAATTACCTTCGTAAATAGTAATTACCTTCGTAAATAGTAATTACCTTCGTCAATAGTAATTACCTTCGTAAATAGTAATAAATCTTCTATAAATAGAGGCCTAGGGCTTCATTATTTTTCACGAATTCGCTCAAGCTATAGAGAGAGAAAGTATAGAGAGAATAAGAGAGAAAGAAGAAGAGTATTCGGTTACTACACTACTGCAGTATTCCATCTCCTAAATAAAGTAAGAGGTGTTATTCTTTCTTCTTGAAGAGAACTTATGTTATTCCATTCTTTGTTATTCTGTTGGAATAACCTGTAAAAGTGGCATACCCTATACATGACCTGTATACGCGGTGTACCCTATACTTGGTGAAATCCTTATGATATTCCATTTCTTATTATTCTGTCGGAATAACCTGTATACGTGGTTTACCCTATACTTGGTGACATTCTTCTATTATTCTGTTGGAATATCCTGTCTGTGTGTTTTACACCGGACCTGGTTCCATTCCTTATTATTCTGTTGGAATATCCTATCTGTGTGTTTTACACCGGATCTGGTTCCGTCTTTATTATTATTCTGTTGGAATATCCTATCTGTGTGTTTTACACCGGATCTGGTTCCATCTTTATTATTCTGTTGGAACATCCTGTCGGTGTGATTTTCACCTGACCTGGTTCCGTTATTTATTATTCTGTTGGAATAACCTGCCTGTGCGGTCTATCGCATGCATGGTGATTTCTTTTGTTATTTCATTCTTTATTATACTCAGTTGGTTAAAACTTTAACTTCTATACTCCATGAAATTAGTAGAATATCCTTGATATTTGCGCTTCATCCAGTATCCTTTCATGAAAATATTCTTCTGATCATTCTTGAATTTTACACCACAAAACAGTATCGTGTTGACAATTTGGACGTTAAAAATTCCTGGATAAAATAATTCTTGAACTTGTTTTATTGAATTCTTATATCATTGTCATCATCCTCTTATTTATATTTTTGAAAGTCATCTGTGGCATGTAGAGCATGGATGGACTTGGTATGATTATGACCAGGGATTTTTCGGTGTAATCATGACCGTAATGTTACAAATGATGTAAAAAGTAAAAATCCTCATTGGCCTGTAGTGCATTGATGGACAGTTGTTGGCATAATCATGACCACTAATGAATACACAAATATTCTTGGCCGTAGTGCATGAATAATTGTGGTCGTGATACTAAAGAATATCCTTGGCCGTAGTGCGGGGGTGATTCGATGATGTGGAATATTTATTAAGCTGAGTCTTAGCTATAACAATGATGAAAAACCTTTTAAATCATAAAAGATAGTAGTTTTTATTTTCTACTTGACTCTTTTAATGGATTGCTGGTTCCGCTGCAGTTAAACTTGATGGTTATTGTATTTTATCAGTTTAACACTGTTGAACGCTAATGATAATTTATTCTGCATTATCTTAGTCATAATATTTCTTACTGGGCTAGTTGAGCTCACCCTTTCTTTTAATGTTCTCTTCAGGAAATGAGAATATAGCTGGGATGAGTCGGGGAACGGAGTGATGGACCAGAGAATAGTATTAGTAGTCCTCACTATTCTGTTAAATAGTGTGACAATAATTGTATTGAGGACTCCTTTTGAGTTTGTATGATCTCTAGTAGACAATAATTGTATTCAAACTCACAGTTATGTTTTGTCGTATTGTACACGACAGTTGTATTAGTAAGTTGTATTTGAATTCTGTACCATGTATCTGGCGACTCAAGATGGATGATGTATACCTAATTTTGGGGGCGTCACAGCAACGTTCATGTTGAAGTCTGAAGCTAGCTACTGGTGGCAGGCAAATAAGGTTCGTGGGGGACAAGGAGTGATAGCGTGGGATAGATTTAAGGAGATGTTTTTCAAAATGTACTTTCCAGTGAGTTCTCAGAATCAGCTAGAAGTGCAATTTCTGGAGCTGAAACAAGGAACTATGACGGTGCCAGAATATGCTGTGAAGTTTAACGAGTTGGCAAGGTTTGCCACTTATCAAGTCAATACCGACGAGTGTAAAGCAAGAAGGTTCGAACAAGGATTGAAACCCTGGCTGTATAGCAAGGTTATGTTCCAGCTGAATACATTTGCGGCTTTACTGGAAAAGGCAATTATTGCGGAAGGTGGAAGCGATGCCTTGACCAAGTATAATCAAGAACATAAGAAGAGGAAGAACGAGAATGAGAATAAAGCTGGTGGAAGTAACGTTGGAAGTAATAGTCAAAAGAGGAAGTGGAGCGAGAATTCGACTGCCAGAGGACAGCAAGGAAATCAACAAAAGAAGAAATTTGAAGCTTGTGTTATGCGCGGGAAGAACCATACTGGGGTATGTTTGAAGGGAAAGTGGGTGTGTTTCAATTGTGGTTAGGAAGGACACATTGCGTCGAACTGCTTTAGTCCCAAGAAAGGAGCATGGTTTACCTGCGGTTCAAAGGATCACATCGCTCGTGATTGCCCTAAGAAGCCAACGGGAAGTGCAAGTAGTGGAAAAGGAAACAACAACGGTTGTGGTGCATTAACTATCACTGGACCAGCACAGTCAAGCCGACCTACTGCGAGGACTTTCAATATAACCATGTAGGATGTTGTACAGTCTAAGGATGTGGTGTCAGGTATCATTCCGATTAATGGTATTAATGCTTATGTACAATTTGATTCGGGTGCTACATGTTCATTTATATCCGATGAATTTGCTCAGAATTTTGATTTGCCCCAGGAAAAATTGGAATTTCCCTTAAGCATAGAGATTGCGAATAGAGAAGTGATTCATGTTAGATTCATATATAGGAATTGTAGAGTGATTATAAAGGATCACGAGAAGAGGGTAGACTTGATACCAATTAGACTTGGTGAGTTTGGTGTTATATTGGGAATGGATTGGTTATTCAATCACGAAGCAGTAATCGATTGCCAAAGAAAATGTGTTAACCTTATGACTCCGTCAAAGGATGTGTTCTATGGCAGCAAGTCACCTCGACAAGCAAGTTGTCTGATGGTGTTACAAGCCAAGAAGTTGTTGAGACAAAGATGTGTAGGATACTTAGCCTACATAGTCGATATACAGAAGAAGAATGTGAAGTTAAAAGAAATACCAAGTATAAGAGATTTTGTGGACGTATTTCCAGATGATTTATCGGGTCTTCAGCCAAATCGACAAATCGAGTTCGTGATTGACTTACTACGAGGAATGGCCTCGATATCTAAAGCACCGTACAGAATGGCCCCGGTAGAAATAAAAGAGTTGATGGTGAAGTTGCAAGAATTGCTCGACAAGTAGTATATTCAGCCAAGTGTGTCGCCATGGGGAGCACTGGTGTTGTTTGTTAAGAATAAAGATGGATCAATGCGACTCTGCATTGACTATCGAGAATTGAATAAGGTCACGATCAAAAATAAGTATCCATTTCCTAGAATCGATGATCTGTTCGATCAGTTGAAGGGAGCGAAGTATTTCTTAAAGATAGACTTGAGAAGTGGTTATCATCAGTTGAAGGTGAGGCTGGAGGATGTACCAAAAATAGCGTTTAGAACTTGGTATGGTCATTACGAATTTCTGGTTATGTCTTTTGGTTTAACCAATGCACCTGTAGCATTCATGGATTTGATGAAAAGGGTGTTTAAACCATTCTTAGACAAATTTGTGGTGGTGTTTATTGATGATATATTGGTATATTCCTAAACAAAGGAAGAACATGTGGAACATTTAAGAGTGGCGTTGGAGACATTTAGAAGAGAGAAGTTATATGCTAAGTTCGCAAAATGTGAATTTTGGTTAGAACGTGTACAGTTTCTCAGACACGTTATTGATAAGGACGGAATTTCGGTAGATCCATCAAATGTGGAAGCTGTAATAAATTGGGATCAACCGAAGACACCGTCAGAAGTAAGGAGTTTCTTAGGATTAGCAGGTTATTATATGTGAGACCCCAGAATTTATGAATAAAGATTTAAATTTTTCAAAATTTTTTTTTAATATTATGGTGTAAATTTGAGATAATTTATAGTTGTGGGTAATATTTATAAATTTTGTAAAGTATGTAAGTTGTTATATTATATTCGATTGGTCGGAGAATATTCTTTATGTCGGGAAATATTAGTACGATGGCACAATCATTGGTGGACCCCACAAAAGAATTATTGTCAGATTGAGAAAACGACAAAAGTATTTTATTGAAAATAACGGCGAAAGTTTTACCGTTGATACTGTTGAACTACTCGGTAGTAAAAGTACAGTAATACGCGTGGTTGCATAGTAGCACACGGTATTAATTATTGATGCTTACGTGAGAAGTCACTCAGTTATACTCAATTATTGATACAGTAATTGTTGCATCATATCTCTCATATTATTAATTCGATTATTGTCACAGTATCATCTGCATTATATGATATATTATTAAATCAATAATTGAGACGACAAAGTTATTCATATTATTAAATTGCAATATTTACAATGTCTAGAAGTTCTGCCAAGGAGAGGTTTCGTCACCTAATTGTGCGCCAATAGGGAGAAATCCTTATTGGAAAGTCCCCTCTTTCCTGGGAACGACCTGGTTGTTGAATATTGCGAGTTATAATATTAATAATGAATAATTTTGTGTTGATTAAAGATAAATTTGATAGTTCCGTTGTGTTGGGATTATTAGTGTTAGTGAAAATCGACATCTATTTCGATGATAATTGATGTCTGAGGGTTATATTGATAAATCGGGGAATTTATCGGATAAATGAGCAATTAATTGCTACTAATTCACATGCTTATATAAATATTTGTTCACATGTGTGTACTATTGAATCACATTCTTATACTATTAGGGGAGTTGGTGCAAGATTGATAATACTTGCATGACTAAGTTAAAGATGGAGGTATAGATGGAGGTACTATATTGTAATTAATTTTTCACATGTTTAGAACTATTGAGTCACATGATTTACTATTAAATCACATGATTTACTATTGATTCACATAATTTACTATTAGGCGAGGTGGTGCAAGTTTGATAATACTTGGATGATTGAAGTAAAAATGAAAGAAAAGTTAGAGGTAATGTACTATAATATTTCGAGCCTCAAAACGTGTAATTATCGAAACTATATTTTTCTATAAATAGAAGTTCATTCTTCCTTCATTTCTCACCAATTCACTAAAGCTTTGGAGCCATTATTATAGAGAGAAATTATACAGAGAAAGAAAAAGAGAAGTCTGCTACCTCACTATTCCAGTATCCAATCTACTTTTGAAGTAAGGGGTATTATTTTTTCGTATTCACTGAAGAGAATTATTTCTTTCAATACTCGTAAGAGTTGTTATTCCATTCTTTAATATTATGTTGGAATAACCTATTTATGTGAAGTACCGCATACATTGTGAAATTCTTCTATTATTCCATTCTTTGTTATTCTGTTGGAATAACCTGTTTATGCGAAGTATCGCATACATGGTGAAATTATTCTATTATTTCGTTCTTTATTATTCTGTCAGAATATCCTGTCTTTGCGTTTACGCCAGACCTGGTTTCATTATTTATTATTTTATTGGGAATAACCTATCTGTGCAGTCTATCGCACGCATGGTGAATCCTTCTGTTATTCCATTCTTTATTATTCTGTTGGAATAACTTTCCTGTGTGGATTACCACATGCATGGTGAATGATCCTTTGTATTCATTCCTTATTAAATTGTGAAAATGATCTATTTATATTGATTATGATGAGAGTCATATAAAAGCATTGGACAGATGAAAATCATGGGTATATGAAGTATTAGTAAGTGTTATGATGAGTTATGTTGGTTATTATGAGAAAACATGAAAGTTTCTTAGAAATCACAAAGAGTTGAAAATTAGATTTTGGTGAAAATGGAACATGAAATTCAATTGACCATATCTCCTATTATATTTCAAATTTTTGAGTGTGGTTAAGTCCTAGAGTTAGATATATGAGTGTACTAACTTATCCAAGTGGAATCACTAGAAAAGGTGTTGTAGATTTTCGTGTGGACTATTTTTAGCAAAGGAATCAAAAGCTGGAAAATAGCAAAAATCTACTGTCCATAATTTTGTAAGGGCATTTTCGGCCACTTAATTTGTGAGAAAAATTATGGCCTTTTGGGTCATGAAAGTATATGGTATAAAGTACCGCATGTCCAAAAATGAGCTCATTCCGACATTAAATGAGCAAGTTATGACCATTTCAATATTTAGGTTTTTTCGAAGAAAAATGCTATAATAGAAGTTCTATAACTCCGATGACCTTGAAATTTAAACTAGAAGATCACGTTAACATGTGTAAGATTTGGCCAAGATTTGGGGATTTCTGGAGTTAAACTTGTGGTAGCTAATTTCTTAAGTTATTAATTAGAAATTGATTTTTTGAAAAATAGTAAATGAATTTTAAAAATTTCGAGAAAAATATATGTTCATTATGGGACTATATTCTGCTAAATCCCAGAAAAGAAATATTTTTGGGATTGATTTGGTATTTTTCATGAAAATGGTTTTGTCACGAACCTATGAGTTAAATATATTATGTGAAGTAACAAAGTTGGAAAATAAGATTTTATGGCTTGGAAATCCTATATAAGGTATATGTAGATTTTTTTTATAAGGAATTTGTCCATTGGTGATGAAATCTTATGAGTATGACATTTTTGAATGATTAAATGCATTATTTGGTAAAGTATAAACAATTGAATAAATTGTTTATAAGTTTAAGAAGTGATTAAAATATTGTTATAATATTGACAATATTATATTATGGGTTTATTAAGTGATTGATAATATTTGGATAAATTTAAAGTCTTTAATATTTATTCTTGTTTTCGTTTGATTAATGCTTATATCATTGTCATCATTCTCATGCTTATATTGTGATGAAAGTCATCTTTGGCTTACGTGCATAGATGAACTTGGTGTGATTATGACCTGGGATTATTCGGTGTAATCAGGACCGTAATGTGACGAATGATGTGGTAAAAGTCCTCAGTGGCCTGTAGTGCATTGATGGATAATTTTTTGTATGATTATGACCAGGGATTATTCGGTATAGTCATGACCATTGATAATTTAATGAATTTCCTTGGCCCATAGAGTAGGGATGATTCGATGATGTGGTTTATTTACTAAGCTGAGTCTCAGCGATAAAAATTGATGAAAACTTTTTAAATCATAGAAGATAGTATATTTTATTCTTTACTTGACTCTTCTAATGGATTGCTTGTTCCGCTGCAGTTAAAGTTGATGTCTATTATATTTTATCCGTTTAACATTGTTGAAGACTAATGATAATTTATTTTGCATTATCTTAGTCATAATATTTCTTACTGAGCTAGTTGAGCTCACCCTTTCCTTCAATGTTCTCTTCTGGAAATGAGAATATAGCTGGGACGAGTCAGGAAACGGAGTGACGGTCCAGATGATATCATTAGTAGTCCTCACTATTCTGTTAAATAGTGTGACAATAAATGTAATGAGGACATTATTGAGTTTGTATACTGTCTAGATGACAATATACGTATTAAAACTCTTAGATTATGTTTTGTCGTATTGTACACGACAGTTGTATAATTAAGTTGTATTTGAATTTATGTACCATGTATCTGACGACTCAAGATGGGTGATGAATAACCTGTTTTGGGGGCGTCACAATTGGTATCAAAGCTTAGGGATATGATTCCTGGCTAAGATGTGAGACAAGAACTAGGAGGGGAGAGACGGGGAATTCCTTCGCTGGTATGACCTACCTAAGTTTATTTGGTATTTAATTGGTTGGTCAGAGTATAGGGATAATATGTGATATGTTAATTAACCCTTATTTTGTGGCAGTATTTGAAAATGACATCTAAAAATGTTGAGATAAGCAATGGAGTAAAATAATATGACCGTATCGCAGTACGAGGCTAAGTTTGCGGAGTTATCCCGATTTGCATCCCATTTGGTCGATAATGAGGAGTGAATGACGCGAATGTTTCTAAGAGGTTTGCAAACCGATATACGTCAACACCTCATTTCTCATAAACTTTGTTTATATTCAGATGTTGTAAATAGGGCTCAGCTATTGGAGCGCGATAATGAGTTAGCACAACCAAAAGGTAACGACCAATAACGCGATAATAATCGTACCGGTGGAAACGGCCATCAGAACAATGATGACCATCGTGGGGAAAATTATCATGTCAAAAATGGTAACTACTTCGGTGGTAATCATGGCCAAGATAATAGAAGTTGAAATTTCAAGAAGAGAATGTCACCTAGCCCAATTTTGTCATGCACCAAAGTCAAATCCAGTTGGGACGGTGGCACCAAAGGCGGATACGGACAAAATCAAAGTTGATGATTTCAGGAAGAGCATTTTTCGTGACTTCTCAAAAAGTGAGTAACCCGAATGAAGTTAGTATGGGTTAGTTAATTATAAATTTTTGCGAAGTCTATACCTTATTAGATACCGGTTCTACCCATTCTTTTATCTCTCTTGATTGTGTTCAACGTTTAAATTTGACTCCGAAGAGATTAGACTTTGACTTATCTGTTGAAAATCCATTAGAAGAAGCCTTCATTACATGTGCTATCCAAGTCTTGGATGAGAGTCACAGTTTTGAATGATAATTCTATTGTTAATAAATTTCCTGACGTATTCTTGGAGACTCCTTGTCCTACTCCCAGAACGTGAAATCAAATTTTGTATTGACTCAAGTACAAAAATCATTTCTAAAATCCTCAAATATTTTTCTTCACCCAAAACGAACGTAACGTGCGCCAAAGACGTTGGCTCGAGCTGTAGAAGAATACGATCATATCATCAAATACCATCGTGGGAAAGCAAACATGGTAGCTGACGTGTTGAGTAGAAGATCGTATGCGTTTATGAGTGCGAAGTTGTTAACACAAAGATCTATTTCGTATAGCTTACAAATGATGAAGATAGAGTTAAAGACTATAGGGACCCACGTGAAGATAACGAATATACGAGTAAAATCGACTTTAATCAATAAAGTTAAAGATGCTCAAGCTATAGAACCAGAGCTGATGAATATGAAGAAGAAGGTTCAAGAAGACGTTATCTCAACCCTCAATTTTATTGGCCCATTTGAAATCCTCGATCAAGTAGGAACTGTGGCCTATAGAATCGTTTTAATGCCAAGTATGTCGCGTGTTCATAACGTTTTTCACGTATCGATGTTACGTAAATATGTGGATGACTCGAACCACGTTATTAAATTAGAACTAGACGAGATAGCAGAAGATTTAACGTATGAGGAAATACGTGTTAAAATCTTAGATAAAAATGAGCGTATTCAACACTCAAAGGTTATACCTCAAGAGTTAGAATCTGAAATGAAGTCAAGGTATCCTCATCTCTTCGGCATACCAGGTACGTACGTCAATTTCGAGGGCAAAATTTCATAAGGAGGGGAGATTGTGAGACCCCCAGAATTTATGAATAAAGATTTAAATTTATCGAAATATTTTTTTTAATATTATGGTGTGAATTTGAGATAATGTTATAGTTGTTGGTAGTATTTATAAATTTTTCAAAGTATGCAAGTTGTTATATTGTATTCTATTGGTCGGGAAATATTCTTTATGTCGGGGAATATTTGTACGATGACACAATCATTGGTGGACCCCACAACGGAATTATTGTCGGATTGAGAAAACGACAAAAGTATTTTATTGAAAATAACGACGGAAGTTTTACCGTTGATACTGTTGAACTACTTGGTAGTAAAAGTACAGTAATACGCGTGGTTGCATAGTAGCACACGGTATTGATTATTGATGATTACGTGAGAAGTCACTCAGTTATACTCAATTATTGATACAGTAATTGCTGCATCATATCTCTCATATTATTGATTCGATTATTGTCACAGTATCATCTGCATTATATGATATATTATTAAATCAATAATTGAGATGACAAAGTTATTCATATTATTAAATTGCAATATTTACAATGTCTAGAAGTTCTGCCAAAGAGAGGTTTGGTCACCTAATTGCGTGCCAATAGGGAGAAATCCTTATTTAAAATCCCCCTCTTTCCTGGGAACGACCTGGTTGTTAAATATTGCGAGTTATAATATTAATGATGAATAAGTTTGTGTTGATTAAAGATGAATTTGATAGTTCCATTGTGTTGGGATTATTAGTGTTAGTGGGAATCGACATCTATTCCGATGATAATTGATGTATGAGGGTTATATTGATAAATCGGGGAATTTATCGGATAAATGAGCAATTAATTACTACTAATTCACATGCTTATATAACTATTTGTTCACATGTGTGTACTATTGAATCACATTCTTATACTATTAGGGGAGTTGGTGCAAGATTGATAATACTAGCATGACTAAGTTAAAGATGGAGGTATAGATGGAGGTACTATATTGTAATTAATTTTTCACATGTTTAGAACTATTGAGTCACGTGATTTACTATTGAGTCACATGATTTACTATTGATTCGCATGATTTACAATTAGGGGAGGTGGTGCAAGTTTGATAATACTTGGATGACTGAAGTAAAAATGAAAGAAAAGTTGGAGGTATTGTACTGTAATATTTCGAGCCTCAAAACGTGCAATTATTGAAACTATATTTTCCTATAAAAGACCCAGATTTGTAGTATACTATACAAGATACACGTATGATACAATAACATTAACATAACAACTAAAACCTGATAGATCTAGACAACGCAAATATTGTCAGACGCTACCAAAAGCTTTCTGGGTTTACCCAGATTATCCTCGGTCATGGTCGGTCAACGACCTTTGACCATCAATATCTTTCAATCTACCGGCTGTATGGTCTTGATTCAAGTTTCATATGAAAGATCACATGACATACTACAACGTCAAACATTTAAACAGCAAAAACATATATTATACAGAGATCTATGGCCACTGACATTCATTGTCAGACGACTGATAAATCTTTTTCCAGATTTTGTAAAATATCAAATCCGAGCTTCTAGATGTTATGGATTCAACATCTAGCAACCCAGATCATCCTTAGACACTAATAACAACATATTTTAACAACAAATTACAAGATCTAACAACAGATCATTAGAAAAATTTTAAGGCTAGGGTTTATACCTTTGATGTCCAAATTCTGATTTTGTGTTGCTGTTTTGGTTATGGTGTTAGTGGGGCTCGGTTCTTGACTGATCTTAGGAGAGAATTTCGTAGGTTTAGAGAGAGATGGGCTTGGTTAGGTGTTATGAAATTTTTAGTGATCAAAAACATTCTCTCTCTCCTTCAATCTATATATAGACCAACAAGATACATGCATGGGCTATTATAGATCTGATTTGCTGTCATTTTTGAGTCAAGGTAGTGGTTAGGGTTTGGTCACCAACTAAAGTATTATCCATTTCCACAAGTTTCCTACAATAATACATTAAGGGCATACATGTCTTTTGGCTTTTTAAAATTAAGGGCTAAAATGTAAACTTGTCAAACCCTTAGGGTATAGGGTTTGTGCCAATTTAGGTTTTATAAGCAAACAAAATCTAGGATTTCCAATTTAGGGTTTGTACAATAAAATAAAATAAAATAATAAACTAAAATTTTAATTTCTAAAAATACCAATTAGGGTTTACTAATTTAATTTAGGTCTTTAATTATAGCACTTTTCTAATTAGGTTTAAGCAACACTAATTAGCATTACACTTTCCAAACTGGCAATTAGGGTTTACAATTACAAATTAGGGTTTCTAACTTTTGAAATTGGGGTTTATAATATAGGAAAATTAATAAAGATTTTGAATAATTACGATTCTCCCTAATTAGGGTTAATACATATAACACCGATCATAAATCACATTATCGTGATTACATAACGACTTTACAAATTCTCAAAGTCGTGAATGACTTTCGCATTAGGGTTTTAAATCAATTAGGGTTTAACAGTTTGAAACTAGGGTTTCTATTTATTAAATAGGGTTTAATAACAAAATTATATAATGCATAACATATATCATATCACACAATTAAACAACAGTCTTGAACTCACAGCTGAGTTTCAAATTAGGATTTTTAACACTTAAAATTAGGATTTTTAATAATTTGGGGTTTTCTAAAAATTATTAAGGGTTTCTAGAACTGTAATTAGGGTTTACCTAATTAGTACATTTAATACATGCCATAAATTATATAACACACTTATAAAACAATCTTGCACTCTAATTTGGATCTCAAATTAGGGTTTAACATTATTACTAAGGTTTGGTCATAATACACCGTAATTGACCAGCCATTATCAGTCCATAAATATACAGTACATATTTAAAGCACTGAAAAATCAAAATATTATAATATTATAATATTATTATCATTCCTTAATTCAGACCCATAATTAGGGTTTGATAGTAATATAATAAAACTGTTCCACACATTAACCTTACACACATAACCATACTTATCTATAACACTGACAAATAATAATATATTATTATTATTTTCATTCCTTGATCAAAACCCAAAATTAGGGTTTGGATTCCATATCTGATTTATCTGTCATAACTAACCTTATTAATTAAGTAAAAATAATTTACTTAACTATTCTGAAATAATTTCATATAATAAAATATTTATTATAAAAAAATTCTATAATCATATCATATATTATTTAAATAATATATTTATCATATTTTCATGGAAAATTCACATTAAAACATTTTTACTATAAAACTAATTATTATTAGAATATAATTTATAATGAGCAATAATTCTAAAATAAAATTATTCATAATCATTCATGTAATAAATATATTTTATATTCATCACATAAATACTTACATAATACCTTTCATGCATTCTTACCTTTAAAATAAATATTTATTCTAAAATCATTTCATATATTATTTAAATAATATAAGATTATATCTTCCTTGGAAAATAATTAATAAAATATTTCCAATAAGGAATTAATTAGTATAAAAATATAATTGATAATAATCAATAATTCTAAAATAAATTTATCTGCAATACTTAATGTAATAAATAAATTTTATTTATCACACATATAATTATAATTACACATTACCTTGACACATATCATTCATATTTATTTTAATAAATAAAAAAAAAATTATACGCAAAATTTATGATTTATTTATATAGAAAATATCATGTTGTCACAAAATACTTAAGAGATTGAGTAATAATCTAATCAGTGCATTTTAACAGAAAATGCCTCCAAGACGTCAACCACGGCAAAGAAACCATGAGGGGTCTACCAATAACAACAACGCTGATGCTAACCCAGTTCAGCAGTTCCTTTTAGATTTGTATATCGGAATTATAAGGTGAATATTAAGGAAAATGTTATGACAGTAGATTTAATTTCGATCAAACTTGGAGAGTTTAATGTTATATTGGGGATGGATTCGCTATTTAATTATGGAGCGATAATTGATTGCCAAAAGAAAAATGTAAACCTTATGACTCTGTCAAAGTTAGTTTTCTGTGGTAGCAAAACGCCTAGACAAGCAAGTTGTCTGACGATTATGAAAGCCAAGAAGTTGTTGAGACAAGGCTGTGTAGGATATTTAGCTTACATAGTCGATACTCAAAAGAAGGGTGTGAAACTAGATGAGATACCAGTTGTTAGAGATTTTGTGGATGTATTTCTAGAAGATTTGCTAGGAATTTCGCTTGACAAAGAGATTGCGTTCGTTATCAATTTAGCACCAAGGACTGCTTCGATATCAAAGTCCACGTACAGGATGGCTCCGGTAGAGATGAAAGAACTGATGGAACATCTTGAAGAAGGGGGTGAAACTGGATGAGATACCAGTTGTTAGAGATTTTGTGGATGTATTTCAGGAAGATTTGTTAGGAATTCCGCTTGACAAAGAGATTTAGTTCGTTATCGATTTAGCACCAGGGACTACTCCGATATCAAAGGCCCCGTACAGGATGGCTCCGGTAGAGTTAAAAGAACTGATGGTGCCGCAGAACCAAGCAGTAACCTTTAAAGATTTTAAGGAAGTAAGACCACCAGAATTTTTGTGGGTCCATGAATCCAGTTATGACATAGACCTAGATCATGGAAATAGAGAAGGTTTTCAATGTTCCTAAAGTCGGTGAAGACCAGAAGACTGCTTTTACAACGTTCATGTTGAAAGCAGAAGTCAATTACTGCTGGTAGAAAAACAAAACCCAAGGAGGTCAGGGGTGATGACTTGGAATAGGTTTAAAGAAATATTTTTCGAAACCTATTTTCCAGAAAGCTCATCGAATCAGATGGAGGTCCAGTTTTTTGAGCTGAAATAGGGTACGATGACGGTGTCAGAGTATGCAGCAAAAATCAATGAGTTGGAGAGGTTTGCGCCGTATCAAGTTAACATGGATGAGCGCAAGGCAAGAAGGTTTTAACAGGGGTTGACGCCCTGATTGTACAACAAAGTTTCTATGTTTCAGTTGAAAACATTCGCAGCAGTACTGGAGACGGCAATTATCGCGTAGGGTGGAAGTGATGCCCTAACAAAATACAATCAGGAACAGAGAAAGAAGAAGAATGAGAATGAAGGTAAAACTGGTGGTAACAGTGGTGGGAATAATAACCCAAAGAGGAAGTGGAATGAGAGTGTATGTGAAACCCCAAATTTTACGAATAAAAATTGCTGAAGACTGCTGAAGTTGTCAAAATCATCAGGGCAAGATTGGTAGTTGCTCAAGACATATAGAAGAAATATGATAATCAACACCAACAAAATCGCGAATTTGACGTTGAAAATTTCGTTTTCCTAAAAAATATCTTCTTGGAAGGGGAAGATCCGATTTGATAAGAAAGAAAAACTAAGCCCGAAGTTTATTGGACCAACATAATTTTGTATTTTTTTTAACCATCTTTAGTCACTCTTAAAAGTGAATTCAATAATTATAACCAACACAGAACATACACATAATTTTGTATTTTTTTTAACTATCTTTAGTCACTGTCTCTTAAAAGCTATGTACATGCATCAAAACACTCGTTCGTATGTAACCAATTCATTTCCCTGCGCATGACAGTTGGTTCAATACAAATGCATAATTATAATCATATAACTATGTACAATCTTTAACTAAGAGTAGTTTAATTAATCCTCTATATGTGCTTGAAACCATGAGGGACTGAATTGAGGAGAGAAAGAGATAGAAGGAGATCAAATGGATTCGCCGGTGTCGTCATCGACGAGCAAAAGAGCGTTGATGATGGATTCATTGATGAGCACATGGGCTCGGATCCCAAAGGAGGAACTCAAGAAGAAGATCACAATGCCACGCTACCTCCGTCTTGCCATTCACGATGCCATTAAAGCTAAAGACGTCAATGCCGGAAAATCCCATTACGACGGCGAATGTGGCGCAAATTCAGATCCCGCCGACTCGCCCGAGTCGCCGTTGGTCGTTTTCATTAATTCCCGGAGCGGTGGCCGTCAGGGTCCAGAGGTTAAAGAGAGGCTTCAGGAGTTGATGAGCGAAGAGCAGGTAAACCCTTCCTGTCTTCCGTAACAGAATGGGAGTCTTATTTGATGATTGATAATTTTTTTCATAATTACTCCATCCATTCCAAAATTACCAAGACATTTGGTGAATTTACAAAATTTAAACTTCAAAATCAATAAGAACTTATGGAATCCGAGTTTGTTGCATTATCAGCTGTTGTAAAAGATGCCGAATGACTTAAGGATTTATTATTTGAGATACCACTTTGGCCCAAACCAATGACAACTATCTCAATATATTGTGATAATGAGGCAACATTTTCACGGTCTTATTTATAAGGTTTATAACAGGAAGTCTAGAAATATAAGTTTAAGACATAGTTATGTAAGGAGCAAAGGGCTTGTTACCTTTAACTATGTCAAGTCAAAGGGAATTTTGACAGATCATTTTAAAAAAGGCCTAGGCAAGGATATAATATGTAAGATTTTTAGGGTGATGGGTTTAAAGCCTTTGAATGAGAGTAACCTATAAGTGGAATCCAATTAAATACTAGAGTAACATCTAGTATATTAGTTCAATGAAAAATACTTTATAGTAATAACCAGTTATACACTAGACAAGTATGAAGAAGAAATTCTTCGAAACCATCTCAAAGTTAGTGTATACTTGTATGAAGAACAAAGAGGGTAGGATAAACCTTTAATGAATCTATGTCTGGTTTGAAGGATGCATGTCATACAAGTGCATCTAATTAGATTTACCTATGTAAGCGAAGGAAGTGGGGCTGCTTTTGCGAGACTTAAGGTTTGTCTTTAAGTCACTTACGAAACCCAAGAGGTAAACACAAGGCCATAAGTGTGTTGGGTTTCCTTAAACTATAAGGGATATAGTATATGTCTATTGAGTAAGATATCACTTTAAGATTTCTTAGTTCAAAGCTAACACTACTAAGAATTTGGATATTTTGTGATATAGACTATGTAAAGGTTCAAGTCGAAATACACCTCTTTCTTACTTATGTATGCTATATCTAATAAGAGAAAGAAGAAGGTCAAAGGAAAATGATTGAAAAATTATGAAAATATGGGAGGATTGTTGGATATTTTCAAATCTAGAAAGTATATAATAAATATATTATATGTTGTCCATATAGTTAACAAATGAATTGGTTCAGTTGGATAAGAGAAAAGAGTTGTAATGTTAAGGATTGGGTTCAAGTCATGATAATAACATTCTTACAATTTATTTTTTAAAAGATGCTAATTAACATTGCAACGGTCACGATTAATTAATTAATTAGTTAATTAGGCTAACAGTTACTTGCACCAACGGATTGCAGTTGCAATGAAATTAAATTAAAGGGTGAACCAATTCAAAGGTTACAACTAATTGAGATGCCAACGGATTACAACGGCATTAAATTAAAGGGTGAACCAATTTAAAGGGGTGTTTGGAATTAACGTACCTCTTCAAAGGGGTGTTTAGAATTCAACATACCTCTTCAAAGGGGTGTTTGGAAACCTATAAATAAGTTGCCAATATACCCAAAAATAACAACTTCAATTATTCCAATTCCTTTTCAATTTCTTAGAAAAAATATTATTTTTTCTTGCTATAATTTTCTTTTCTCATTTATAGTTTTGCACTGGATTTGTTTTTACACAACAAATTTTAGTACAAAGTAAAATCTGGGTCTGTCTTGTCTTGGGAGTGTAGCAAAAGTAAGGGGCAATTATATTCTTAAAGAAAGAGTGGTCAACTATTTGATTCAGGCGATAATATTGTTGTTCTACATCAAAATACAAATCGAGTTACAACACCTACTCCTTCTAAGAGCTGTTTAGACATTCCCTCCTCCCTATTATTTTTCAAATTGATGTCAAGGAGGCTACAAATAACATCATAGAACACATCCATTCACAACCCTTGGGTGAAGTATTCCATAAGGAATGTGTGCAATTATAGCTCACAGTTCACATTTAAAGGCTATGTATCTATGTTTGAAACCCTAAATAAATTAGATATTTGTAGACCTATGCATCTCCTACCTCTAAACAATGTGGAGTACATTGCTGGAGGTGCTACACAAAATTCAATCATAATTCCTTAGTGGATGCTTCGAATCTACAACCTAAGTTAATTAGATACATTGGACAAGACAAGTTCGGCAATGAAATGAAAGAAGATGCTAACTTTGGTAATGCGAATGTTCAACACTATAAAGATAAGTCTGCAGCAGAGGGTACTCGTGTTTTATGTATAAGTGAGGGTGAAGGTTCTCTTGTTGCCAAATTTTCAGTTGCGAATTGCTACAATTTGAACAAACCAGAAATGAGGCATTAGTTGAAAACGCCAAATCTTTCTACATCTTAGAGCTCTTTTTCTTCTTCTTTGTTTTGTTCCTTCAAGTAAGTAAGTTATAATAAAAATGAAAAGGTTGGAATGAGCATACCCCCGGAAGCCAACCTCAAGACTATAATACTAAGAACAATAATTACATACATCAAACCCAGTCAAACCAATATCCATTAAATAAGTTGACTAGCCTTCCAGTAAAACTATAAGTATACACCATAGCCACACAATCTTTCTACATCTTAGAGCTCTTTTTCTTCTTCTTTGTTTTGTTCCTTCAAGTAAGTAAGTTATAATAAAAACGAAAAGGTTGGAATGAGCATACCTCAAGACTATAATACTAAGAACAATAAATACATACATCAAACCCAGTCAAACCAATATCCAGTAATTAAGTTGACTAGCCTTCCAGTAAAACAATATGTATACACCATAGCCACACAATCTATATTTATGAATAAATAGACAAAAAAAATAAGATGCAAAAAATCTTTTTACCAAACATATGAACTGACTGAAAAATTCCACAAGGAAATATGAAGACAAAGTTTATGGCGTCAAAACTATATTGTTCAAGTCCAAACAATGAAGTTGTCAATGAAACAAATTGGCATTTTAAGAACAACATTACAAATTAAGAGGTGGTGTTGGAATTTATAGTATGAATATTTCATAATTAACTTTACAGTATGCCCCGCTTTAGTAAGGGATTTGTTACTTATTCAGTTTAAAGGTTTTGGTGGTAGGACGGATGCTAAGATGCTTTGGAAGTGTGCAATATTTATGTCCTTATGGTAATTTGGAATGAGAGTAATACTCAACTTTTAGAGGCAAAATATTTATCTTTTGCTTTTGTTGTGAGATACGATTATATTCTTGCTTCTCTGTGGGACTATGCCATGAGTGGTTTTGGGGGTATTTCTGTATCTGGTCTTTATAGAGATTTGACAGCTTCTATTTTTTGAATGTTTTCTTTTTCTTATTACTTGTACAGGTGGATGGACTCTTTATCCCCCTCTGCTTGTAATCTCTCTATTCTTCTAATAAAATTTCAATTATGCATACGTGTTCATTTTCAGCATGGGGGATTTTATTTGACCCTTCTAAACACGATCAGCATAAAGTTTACCATTGAAAATCATATTAGCAACCTAAAATCATTACCAGTATTGATTGGACTGAATAATGAGCGTCGTAGTTCTAATTTTGTAATCAACCTCTGGCTCTCAAGATGTTTAACACCATTGTTCGAACACTTAATCTTATGAATGCTTTAATGTTTCTAGCATATCCCTATAGGCTATATCACCTTTAAAAGGCGTATGATAGTATCCTCGGTATATAGGACTACTCGTTGATATTGAAATGGAAAAATTATAACTGAAAAATCCATACATTACTGAGGTCAGTACCTGGTGGTTGACTATATTTGTGTTGTCTTAGTCTCTCCTTCACAACTGTTCTATGGTTCATGATATTAGATGCTTTATGGAATTATTTTTCTTATCTGAGATATCATGCTTGAATCTATTTTTAAGTCTGAATTTAGTTTCTTGCTTATTGTGCCAGGTTTTTGACCTTTCAACCGTGAAGCCTCATGAATTTGTTAAGTATGGATTGGGTTGTCTGGAGAATTTTGCTGGCTTTGGGGATTACTGTGCCAAAGAGACTCGTGAAAAGTTGAGGGTTGTGGTATTTACTCTGCTCAAACTTAATTTTGTAATATATCTTTTAGAATATCAATTTCCAATTCCCCTCTGGAAATGATCACTGAGAAATTAATTTAAGTTGTATATGTTATTTATACGAGTAATTGACAATTTTGAAATATTTTTACATAGAAATAAGGTACTACTTGTGTTTGACAGGTTGCAGGAGGTGATGGCACGGTGGGTTGGGTCCTTGGGTGCCTTGGAGAGCTTAACAAACAGGGTCGAGGGCCTGTTCCACCAACATCAATTATTCCTCTAGGTACAGGAAATGACTTGTCCAGGAGTTTTGGTTGGGTAAGATTTGTTCCATCAACTTATTGAGATTCTGATCCTGTCCAATTTTGTTGTGATGTGCCTTGAATTTTCTTCTTAGGGCGGTTCACTTCCTTTCAACTGGAAATCAGCTGTCAAAAGAACTCTTTCCCGGTCCACCAATGGCCCAATTGGTCGTCTGGACAGGTGAGTTATTTCATAAAATGGTTATTGATATTTCTTTCTTACTTATGCTGGCTAGCTTCATATCTTTTCATTTTCTGCTTTTATCTGGAAAACAGACTAGTAATATAAAACCATTGTGCTAAAAATAATATATTTTTTATTTTGCACAAGTCTATGGCTTCCCCTGGTTTTCACCACATTCATGTGAAAATAATCAAATGAGAAATCAACTAATAATGTTCTTGTTCTCGAATGAGGTTTTTCTTTCGTTTTTTATTTAATAAAGAAATATAAAGATTTTATCAGAAAGAAATGATCACAGAATAAGAGATGGAGGATGAGAAATCATCCAAAGCTGCGTGTTCCAGAATATCAGCAGCCGGCAACACACACCCCTCCCATGCCGGCACTTGGGGCTTCCTATCACGGGCATATTTTATCTCTTGGTCTCACCTCCACCTTCCTAGTCCATTTCTAAGCTGTGTTCTTGGGTGTGACATGGGTTTTGCCAAAAAAAATCCTACATTTCCTTTTTTTTCTTTTCCATTCTATCCTCAGATTGTTTGGAATTCCAAATAGTGCAAAATAAATAAATAAATTGAATCTTAATGCATTCTAGGATGTCAGGAAGCTTGGACGGTGAAGTCTATTGATATTTGTATCAAATATGGCAGAAATTATATCTATATAATGGAAGTTATGGAACTAGGTCTTAAAGGATTTTTCCTCCTTTTTTCTTTTTCATGGCATCTTTCAAAGAAGTTGCTTCCTTTCCATATTCACCTGGAGGGAAAAATGTAAAGTTTTATGGCTGTTAGTCTGGAAGGATTGTTCGCCTAGGGTTTCTGTGGTCCTTTTTTTAGGGTTGTTTGATGCTGATGCGGGGTCTATAATAGGGATTTCTGATTGGGTTTCAAGGGTCTGGAATATCTCTCTTGGGGTTTGGGTTTGCAGGTTGTCAGAATGGCAGGTTCGTTTTTGCCTTCCTTTAGAAGTTGTTTCTAGTCGAATCCTTTCTTATGGATGCTGGCATAAGGCTGGTCTACTCTTTCATCTCTAGAGGTGGGAGAAGAAATAGGACTGTTTGGATCGTGCAGAAAAAACTGCAGGGGATGGATAGCTGTGACTGGTTTGCCGCTGAATATTTGGAGTTCCAAATCATCTCAAAATATTTGGAATTTATTACAAAATTAGAACTCAGATCCGTATAGGTCCAATCTACCAGCAGCGGATTTCAGTGTTTAATGGTTAGCTTTATTAAAGTGTGACTATCTTTGATGAGCGTTCGCCACTTGTAGGTCTTCCTCTTGCTGATTTGACAGATAATCTTTGTAGTTTGTATGGAAATTTCAAAATTCTCTTCGGGGGTTAAATTGATGATTGGCAATTGTAAACAGATTTGAGAGCTCGCAGAACTTTGATCTTCCCCAAACAAGCTCAACTGGGCCTTAAATTAGGTTGAGAGTTGTTAGTGGGCAGAGGATAAAAGTTCAAGGCTGACCCAGTCGTTATAACAATCACACTTGGAAGCAGACCAACACTTAATCTCCTTGTACTAGTTGGCCTAAGCATGGACAACTGATGCGGAACAGGAGAATATCAAAATATTTATTATTAATTACTTATATTATTACTTTTTTTTGTTGATAAAAAAAGAAAGCTTATTAGTAGAAAAGAAATGATAAAATAAATGGGGGAACAAGAAGTCCACCCTCAACAGACTCAAAAGGAACAAGAAGTCCACCAGACTAAAAAAACAAAAACAAAAGAGCATTTAAAAAAGTGTAGCATACCAATCTCTATATAAATTATAAATTAGCCACATAGATACCTTTAAAAGCTCTCATAGCAGAAGCCCAACGAGATGCAAGAAAAATAACCCTATCATTTAATAGCTTAAAAGATGAGCAACTTTTTTTGAACAATCTAACATTACACTCATTTCAAATTCCCCACAAAATAGAAAAGAAAGCACACTTCTATAAAATTTTGGCTGGCTCTTCTTTCAAATCCTTGAAAACAAATTAATAGCATATCTTTCACCGAAGCAGAACACACCCACTCCTCTCCTCCCCTAGCACTCCAAAGAGAGATCTCCACAATTCCAAAGCAATAGGACAATATAAAAGCAAATGAGCATGTGTCTCATACTTTGCCTGCACATAAAACAAATGTCCAAATATAGATTTTTGTAAGGCCTGCGATCTTAATAAAGATCATTAGTATTTGTAGAAAAAGGAGAAACTGATTTTGGGTAATAATCTTTTTTTTAAATTAATTTCCTCTCAATTATATTGGTTTATATAGAAAGGAATACTTAGAGTTTAGGTTTATAATTCCTTTAATTTCATCTCAATTACATTGGTTTATATACACAAGTATATTTATGGTAATCTCTAATTATAACTATGTATACACAATAATTATGGGATATGACTAACTATTATTATGGAAACCATATCATATCTTCTAACATTCCCCCTCAAGTTGGTGTATAGATCTCTTGCATACCCAACTTGAAACACAGGGGATGAAACATCTTACTACTAAGACCCTTAGTCAAAATATCAACAAGCTGGTGCTATGTTTTGACAAAAGGTAAGCAAATAAGACCACTAGTTAACTTTTCTTTAATGAAGTGTCTGTCAATCTCAATGTGTTTCGTTCTATTGTGTTGTACTGGGTCGTTTGCAATATTAATGATTGCCTTATTATCACAAAATAACTGCATAGGCCTTTTAGTTGTAATACCCAAATCTTCTAGCAAGGTTCGAAGCCACATTAGTTCACATATACCCAAGGCTGTAGCTCGATATTCGGCTTCAACACTGGATCTTCCACTTCTTACCGCGTCAAGGAGATTGCCTCCAACAAATGAACAGTAACCCGAAGTACGACGATCGTCTATAAAGCCAGCCCAATCTTAGTCGAAAAATGCTTCAACTCTCATATGACCATGTGGTGCGAACTATAAGCCTTTCCCGGGAGCAGACTTGAGATAACTCAGAATTCTGTAGACAGTTTCCATATGAAAATGTCGAGCATCATACATATACTGACTCACTATTACATAAGATATATCAGGTCTAGTATGAGAAAGGTATATCAATCGTCCTACCAAACATTGATATCTTTCAACCGTAGGTCCTGTGAGACCTACTAGATGATGATTAACTTCAATAAGAGAATCAATAGGCTTACATCCCAATATGTCAGTTTCTGTTAAAAGATCAAGCACATATTTCCTTTGAGATAGAAAAATTCCACTGGAAGATCTTACAACTTCAATACCAAGGAAATATTTCAAAGGACCAAGATCTTTGATCTCAAACTCTTTGGCCAGACTTGTTTTGAGATTAACCATCTCTTCTCTATCATCCCTGTCACCACAATGTCATCAACATAAACAATAAGAATATTAGTCTTACCTTTTATGCGTTTGGCAAATTAAGTATGATCTGCTCGACTATTATTGTACCAAATCTTATCATTTCTTTGTGAAATCTACCAAACCAGTCTCTGGGAGATTGCTTCAAACTATATGAAGCCTTTCGCAGCTTACAAACCTTATCCTTGGTAGCAGATGAAGCAAAACCAAGGGTTATTTTCATGTATACTTCCTCCTCCAAGTCATCATGAAGGAACACATTTTTCACATCTAATTGCTGAAGATCCCAGCCGAAGTTTGTTGCACATGAGATTATGGTACGAACAGAGATCATCTTCGCCACAGGAGCAAATGTCTCCTGGTAATCAATCCCATGGGTCTAAGTATACCCTTTTGCAACTAGCCTGACTTTTAGTCTCTCAACTATCCCATCTGGCTTCTGTTTGACTGTATATATCCATTTGCTAACAACGGATTTTTCCCCGTAAAGAAGAGTAACTAGTTCCCATGTATCATTCTTTTCTAGGGCATTCATTTCTTCTATCATAGATTGTTTCCAATTCTCATCACTAATTGTTTCTCTTCACCCATGAGGGATAGATATTGAGGACAAAGAAGAAACAAAGGAGTGGTAGGATGCATATAATTTATCATAGGCTAAGAAATTAGAGATAGGATGTTGAGTACAATATCCAGCCCCTTTTCTAAGAGCAATAGGATGGTCAATATCATCAAAAGAACAAGTAGGATTAGGATTCTCACCATTAGCATTATCAAGACTAGGTTCTAAGCAGGGTTGGTGTAGTGGTGCAGAAACGGTGACCTTATTCTTTCCTCTTCGAACATAGGTCCTCAACTCAGGCTCATTCTGTCTAGCATATGACTTCTGTAACTGTGACTCCTGTGTAGATGTATCAGAAACAACAGGAACAAGAGAGGAATTTATAGGATAAGGTGGTATAGTAGAACTTGTAATACCAGCCTAAAAAAGAAACTTCTCATCAATAACATCCTCCACCTAAGGAGAAGGGGAAGAAGAATAAAAAGGTTTCGATTCCCAAAAAGTCATATCCCGAGTGACAAATACTTTGTTTGAAGGAGGATGATAACATTTATAACCCTTTTGGGTTGGAGAATAACCAATGAATACACACCTAAGAGCATTGAGATCTAATTTTACCCGAGTGGGAGATTGATGATGAATATAGTACACACAACCAAAAATTTGAGGCGAATGAGAGGGACTTGTCATGTGTTGGAGAAAAAAGATGGGACTTATGTTCCCAAGAATTTTAGAAGGAAGGAGGTTTATAAGAAATGTAGCAGTCAAGACAGAATCTCCCCATAGAAATTTAGGTGTGTTCATAGTGAACATAAGAGTGCGGGCTACCTCTAGTAAGTGTCGATTTTTCCTTTTTGCCACTCAATTTTGTTCTGGAGTTTTGACACAGGAGGTTTGACGAATGATACCATGCTGAGAGAGATAAGATGCAAAGACATTATTATTACTATATTCACGACCACTATCATTATGGAGAATTTTGACTTTAGCGTCAAATTGGGTTTGAATCATTTTATGAAATTCCTGAAAACAATCAAACACCTCATTTTTGGAACGCAGAAGATAAATCCAAGTGACACGAGAATGACAATCAATAAAGCTAACAAACCATCTAAAACCAGAACGGGAAACAACCTAAGAGGGTCCCCACACATTAGTATGTATAATAGCAAATTACTCAGAATGTTGACTATTAATAGCAGCATAAGTAGAACGTTTGTGTTTACCCAATTCCCATGGTTCACACAAAAACTGAGTTTTATTACATTGCTTAATTAAAGATGAAAGTAAAGACTAATACTGAAAAAGAAGGATGTCCCAAATGTTGATGCCATTGATGGAGAGAGGTCAGGCTGGAGCCAGAAGTAGAGTGAAGAGCCTGAGTAGAGAAAATGATAGACGAGGGAATATCTAAATAATAGAGACCACCAACTGCACTACCACTACCAATCTTTTGTCCCGTTACTAAATCCTGAAAAACACAATGAGTTGGGAAAAAAGTTATTGAACAGTGTAGAGATTCAGAACGACGTTGGACATAATAAATTTGCAGTAAATGAAAGAATATGAAGAGTAGATGATAATGTTAATGAAGGAGTACAAATTACAGAACCACTCCCAGAGATGGAAGAAAGGGAACCATCAGCTACTCGAACCTTGTCTTTTCCAGAGCAAGGTGTGTATGAAGTAAAGAGGTTGGAGGACCCGGTCATATGCTCGGAGGCACCTGTGTCTATGATCCAACTAGGGCAAATTGATGAAACATGAAAAACACAAGAATGTATACCTGACTGGGTATAATGAGAAGTAGATTTGGAACAGAATTTTTGAAAAGCTGAGATTTCCTCAGGAGTGAGTGCAATAGTAGTTTCTGAAGTACTGGATGCATCAACAAGAAGTGGTGTAGTAGACATATAGGCCTGGGATCCACGACCAGACCGACCTCCATGCTCTTTAGGACGCCCATGAAGCTTAAAACAGGATCCCTTGTATGATTCTTTCCCCCATAGTAGCATATTCGCGAAACTCCTTCTCAGAAGGAGACTGAATGGAGAAGCCAGGCTTAGGATACGAAGCAACCATGATTGATTGGTTAACAAGATTTAAATTTAGAATCATCACCCGACGTCTGCTTTCCTCTTGCTGGATTCTAGCATGAGCTTCTCGCAGTGATAGAAAAGGTGTTTGACAAATCAACTGTGCTCGAACTTTATCATACTCTATGTTCAAACCAGTCAAGAAATCAACAACTCGATCTTCACTAACAAACTTTTGATAAACTGATGCATCTTCCGTACAGTTGGCTGGAAAAAAACTGGTAATGATCAAGCTCCTGCCAAAGAACATTAATCTCCGCAAAATACTGTGCCACAGTCTTCTCCCCTTGACCTAGCTCACAGATTCTTATACGAATGTCATATGCTTTAGAGACATATCACCAGAAACAGAGAAAGTTTGAGAGATAACCTCTCAAAGCTCATAGACAGTTAAGAACATGTAACTATTCTATATACTAGGTTCCATTGAATTAAAAATCCATGTCTTCATCATTGAATTATCAGATTTCCACTCCTCTTGGGTCATACCTGGTTTTTCAGGCATAGTAGTTGTTCGATTGATGAAGTGTTGCATACGATTTACCTCAATTAACATGATGCACACTTAAGACCATGCCAAATAATTAGTTCCATCCAGTTTCAAGGGACTGAGAACCAATGCTGAATTAAGAGTATGGCTTCTAACAACTTGTTGTCCCATGCTACTGTTATGAACTACACTGCTAGCACCATTCTGTTTCGCTATATAACCAGTAGTTACCTATTAGGAGTTTATTTCCATAGTTATAGGGATTCTTTAGCTATAAAACCCGACATGTGGGTTTAGGGTTTGGATAGTTAATTCATGATTATTATCTTTTACGATTGATATCGTTTGAATCTCTGGTGGATTCCAGTTTGTGTTATTAGAATTTACACTGGTAAATTCTTTTTGTTTTCTGTTCTGCGTTAATTGGTATCAAAGCAAGGATTCTAGCTTGCGAATTGATGGTTGTTCAGCGCGTGCACCCACTCCAATGTCGATGTGAATGAGACTGGTGACGATCGAAATTGCTTAGGCGAGGAATTGCGAGCAACCGTTTGTTCATCGTGGGGACTAGGTAAAACTAGTCGAATCTATCTTTTAATTTTCTGTTTATAAAAAAAACAAAAAAACAAATCTGTGTAGCGAAGATGTCTAAAGTCACAAAGGCAAGAATTGAACAAGTATTGGACTATATTGACTTTCTTAAGAGTGAATGTGATTGGTTTGATTATGAGATTTATGTTCATCCTCGTAAAAACTTGTTGCCCTAATATGATGATCTTTTGGAGGAATTAGAAGAAGCACAATATAGACTTGATAAGTTGAAACATCGTTATCAAGTTGAGAAAAAAAAGGGTGAGAGAAGAACGTCAAAGTAGGGAGATTTCTTTTATGATTAATGAAGTTAGGAGGTGTCGCAAGAATTTGATAGCTTGCAGGGAAAATCTTCAAGAAATATGTAGCGTCGTCAATCCCATTTCTCAGACATGTGATTCGTCCCTTTGAGTGGAAAGCGTGGAGGACACTAAGGCGGGAGTTAAAGAGGCGGTTATTGTTAAAGACGAACCAAGCTTAGTGGTTGTGGATGATCATGATTTGGAGTCGACGCGACAGAAGGATACAGACATCAGAAAGATTGAGATTGATCATGAGATCCATAATCTTGTGTTTGACAACTTGGAAAATTTTGATTTCATAGTTCCTAATCATTTGTTGCAAGTGCAGGTTAATATGAAGGTTTTGGTTGTTTCAGAATTATTTCCAAAAAAATTCTTTGAGAAGCAACATAATGAATACATGGTACAAAGAAGAGGGCGAATGTCTAACCGTTGGTGCTTGATATTACTTCATTTTAAAATATGAGGTCGAATTTTCTCCAAGAAAAGGGGAAAGACAAGGGAAGAGTTATCTGCCAAGGTTCGATATAATTTATATTTTGGTATTTATGTTCAGGCTGAAGTGAAAACTCGGTTGCAGGCGAAGAATACTAAAGTGTTTGACTTGCCTGCCGATATGAATATCTCTCGTACTTTCAACGTATTTGATCGTTATGAGTTTTGTGAAGATATTCCGTTTAATCCAGAATATAACTCGAGGTCGAGTTCTTCGCAGGTGGGAAGGACTGATGTAGGACAAAAACTGGGAAAAACACTGGTCCGAAGAAACGACATTTACTCCCGAAGACACTAATTTCCGAAGGGAATAATGCTGAGTATAATTGACTTCGGGGTCAGGATTTAGGTGCGGCTTCTCTTCGGAACAGTAGATTTCATGCAGGAATGATCAGCTTTGGGATAGGTCTTCGGGTACGGAAATGACGTCATGACTTCGGGAATGGCGGGATGACTTCGGGAAGATCAGTTAGGCTTGAATATTATTAATTTTAATTATTCTCATTTTAGATAGGATTTGTTTTTATATGTAATAGTGTTTTAGTAGGAAACAAATCTTTAATGATATTACGTAATTGAGTTCTTACCTATTAAAATTTCTTTCCATAATAATTAATTACCTATTAGGAGTTTATTTCCATATTTATAGGGATTCTTTAGCTATAAAACCCGGCTTGTGGGTTTAGGGTTTGGATAGTTAATTCATGATTATTATCTTTTACGATTGATATCATTTGAATCTCTGGTGGATTCCAACTTGTGTTCTTAGAATTTACGCTGGTAAATTCTTTTCGTTTTCTGTTCTGCGTCAATTGGTATCAATGCAAGGATTCTAGCTTGCGAATTGATGGTTGTTGAGCGCGTGCACCTACTCCAATGTCGATGTGAAGTAGAATGGTGACGATCGAAATTGCTTAGTCGAGGAATTGTGAGCAATCGTTCGTTCATCGTGGGGAGTTTGAGGAGGAGTTAGATAAGAAACGAGAAAGGAGAACTGATCTGAGGAAACGGCCATAATTCCCGAAGACTGGAGCTGGCCCCGAAGAGCTGGGTTTGATTGGCTTTGGGAGATGTCTTCAGGTTCGGAGATGGCGTCATGGCTTTGGGAGATCAGAACTTCTTCGTAATTGGTGTCATAACTTCGGAAATACTGGATTAATAATTATTATTATTATTATTATTATTATTTAGTTCTTTTATGGTAATAGTATTTTATTAGGTAGTAAATCTTTTATAATTAAGTTACCTATTAAGATTTTATTTTTCGTAATTTTAGGATGTTTTTTAGGATTTGTTTCCTTATCTCTAGGAAGATTCTAGAGTGACTTGGGCAGAAAGTTTTGTTGGGATATATAACCCGGCTTGTGGGTTGAAGAAAATTAATTCATTGATAATATTATTATCCTTTATGATTGATATTGTTTGAATTTGGTGGATTCTAGTTTGTGTTCTTAGAATTTACGCTGGTAAATTCTTTTTGTTTTTCGTTCTGCGTCAATTGGTATCAGAGCCAAGGATTTTGCCTTGTCAATGGCCAACAACGAAGGCGGGAGATATATCCTTGACAACGTTGGTCGTAGGGATGCCAATTTATGGGCGGCGATTGATGATCAACGATAGTCAATGGCGAGGATGGAAGTCATAATGCAACAACTGTTGGTACATCGACCCCAACCCCAACGGCAACTAAGACGGAGGCGAGGGATTTGCCCCTGGCCACCCTGGTGGGGAACGTCAACACAGAATAGCCTGACGAGAGCCGTTTGAAGGATTCAGTGATGAGGACTCCGATGAAGACGTAGCAGGTGGGCAAAGAAACCTTCATCAACACTAAAACTGAAACCAACATCAATCTGACTATAGAATATGCGCGGATATACCATTATTCCATGGTAAGTTGCAGATTGAAGAATTTCTAGATTGGCTTTTTGGGGTCGAAAGGTTTTTCGAGCTAGGGGAGGTTGCAGCAGATCGACAAGTTAACCTAGTAGAGTACAAATTGAGGAGCGGAGCTGCTGTTTGGTGGAAAAAGTTGCAGATGGATCGACGACGACAAGGCAAAATCCCTATCTGATCTTGGAGGCGGTTGAAACAACTTATATTGAGTAGATTTTTACCCCCAGATTATGAACAATTTATTTTTTGGAGTTATCAGAATTGTGCGCAGGGTAACAGAACTGTGATAGAATACACAGAGGAGTGGTCTAGGCTGTTAGTTCGTAACAACCTGAATGAGACTGAGGCACAGCAAGTGTCCAGATATTTGGAGGGACTAAAACCTTCTATTCAAGATAAATTTGGACTGCAAGTCGTTTGGACTGTGGACGAAGCGCATAACATGGCTTTGAAGGCGGAATTAATGGAAAAGACATCCAGTCGATTTTCTTATCACAGGAAGGACATGGCGGAGATGTCCAACTTAAACGCAAACAGAAACAGATTTTCGGCGAGTGATGGGAAGAATCAGTCTACAACTGATACCATATAGGCACAAAGGGGTTCGGGACCTACTAATAATCCTGTTGGGACCCGACCTATAACATTAGTAACAAAGGAAGCGCCACGAGCATCGAACCCATATGCTAAAACATACGGGTTTAAGTGCTACCGATGCGGTCAACCTGGTCATCGCTCCAATGAGTGTCCGATGCGGAAGTCGGTGAATTTCGTGGAAGCTAGAGAGGGAGATGAGGACGACCAGTATGCCGAAGAAGGGACAAACATGGGCGAATTCTGGGAAGGTGCAGAAATAGCAGAGGAACATGGAGAACATGTAAATTGCGTGATTCAGCGAGTCATGTGCTCGACGAAGATAGAAGATTCCTTACAACGAAACAATATTTTTAAGGCATGCTGCAGTGTTCAAGGAAAGGATTGTGACCTAATTATAGACAGTGGAAGCTGCGAGAAATTTGTGTCAAAGAAATTGGTAGAACACCTAAAACTGCGAGTAGAGATACACCCGAAGCCCTACGTAAGTGGGTCCTACGTAAGTGGGTGGATTTAGAAAGGACCCAAGGTAAACGTGACCGAAGTGTGCAAAGTACCTATCTACATCAGACAACACTAGTGAGCTGAAGTGGTCTGCGGCGTAGTGGACATGAATGCTAGTCACGTGTTATTGGGACGACCATGGAAGTTTGATGTGGATGTCACTTACAGATGACGCAACAATGTGTTTGTTTTCAATTGGGGTGGTAGGAAGATTGCATTGATCCCAAAACAAAATTCGGGTAGTGGCGTAACTAAGAATCAGAAGGAAGAGCAACCTTTACTATCGGTAATCACGTCAACGGCTGATTTAGAGGCCGAAATTAAAGAGGCACAAGAAGTACATGTTGTGGTGGTGCGAGCTTTAGTGGTAGAAGGAAAGGAAGAACAGAAAATTGAGTTATCCGATAAGGGACAGTCCATGTTAGGCGAATTACGTGAGTTGATGTCCGAAGATTTATCAAATGAACTTCCACCACTGAGGGATATTAAACATCACATCGATCTAATTCCAGGGGCGAGCTTACCCAAGTTGTCGCATTATCGGATGAGTCCTAAGGAAAATCAAATCTTACAAGAGAAGGTGGAGGAATTGTTGAAGAATGTGTTCATTAGAGAAAGATTGAGTCCATGTGCAGTTCCCGCATTGCTGGTCCCAAAGATGGATGGCAGTTGGAGAATGTGTGTGGATAGTCGAGCAATCAACAAGATAACTGTCAAATACAATTTTCTGATTTCGAGGTTGGATGACATTCTAGATATGTTGGAAGGTTCCAAGTTGTTCTCAAAGATAGATCTTCGAAGTGGATATCATCATATTCAGATTAAACCTGGGGATGAATGGAAAACATCGTTCAAAACAAAGGATGGACTTTACTAGTGGGTAGTCATGCCGTTCGGATTGTCCAATGCGCCTAGTACTTTTATGCAACTTATGAATCAGGTATTACAACCTTTCATCGGGAAATATGTTGTTTATTTTGACGATATACTGATTTATAGTCAGAACGAGGGAGATCATATGGAACACCTTTGGACTGTGTTGGAGGTTTTTGCCGAAACAAAATATTCATTAACTTTAAAAGGTGTAGTTGGCTGGCCGAACATCTGTTATTCCTTGGATATGTGGTCAGTTCAGAGGGTATCTTGGTGGACGACGAAAAGGTGAAGGCGATACGTGATTGGCCGACTCCTAAGAACATAGGAGAGGTGAGAAGTTTTCATGGGTTGGCAACATTTTATTGGCGATTTATTAAAGATTTTAGTAGCATTGTGGCACCCATTACCGAGTTTAAAGAAAGGTAAATTTCAGTGGGGAGAAACAACTGATACATCTTTTGCGGTTATCAAGGAAAAGTTGTGTACTACTCCTGTTCTTGCTCTACCAAGTTTCGAAAAGCTATTTGAGGTGGAGTGTGATGCTAGTGGTATTGGGGTTGGGGCGGTTCTGTCACAGGAGAAGAGACCGGTGACATTTTTCAGCGAAAAACTCAGTGACGCGAGACGAAAGTGGAGTACATATGACCAAGAGTTTTATGTCATTATTCGAGCTTTAAAACATTGGGAACACTATCTCATTCAGCATGAATTTATTCTATACACTGATCATCAAGCATTGAAGTACCTGAGCAGTCAGCAAAGTTTGAGTAATATGCACGCTCGATGGGCAACCTTTTTGTAGAAGTTTCCTTTTGTCCTAAAGCACAAATCCGGTATTCTAAATAAGGTAGCCAACGCATTGAGACGACGTGCTAGTCTGTTGGTTACTATGCAACAAGAGATCATCGGGTTTGAATTTCTGAAAGAACTGTATTCGGAGGATGTTTCATAAACGAACGGAGGGAGAGTTTCATGTGGTTGACGGCTATCTGTTTCGTGGGAATCAGTTATGTATACCTCGGGGGTTCGTTGAGAGAGAGACTGATGTGGGAGCTACATGGAGGAGGTTTGAGTGGTCATCTGGGACATGACAAGATCATCAGTGGAGTAGCCGAATGATATTATTGGCCTCAGCTGAAGCGCGATGTAGGAAACTTGGTTCGCAAGTGCTATGTGTGTCAGACTGCGAAGGGTCAAGCTCAGAATACAGGCCTTTACATGCCTCTACCAGTACTGAGTGTTATTTGGGAAAGATTTGTCGATAAAGTTTGTTCTAGGTCTTCCTTGGACTCAACGGGGAGTGGACTCTGTATTTGTTGTGGTCGATCGGTTCTCAAAGATGGGACATTTCATTCCTTGTCGGAAGACCTCGGATGCATCCCACGTGGCTTAGTTGTTCTTTCAGGAAGTAGTTCGTCTACATGGAGTTCCTCAATCTACTACTTTTGATAAAGATTCAAAGTTTCTTAGCCATTTTTGGATCACACGGACGGATACTACTTTGAAGTTCAGTAGCACTACACATCCATAGACAGATGGACATATTGAAAATCTGAACCGAACACTAGGGAATTTGATTCAGAGTATTTATGGTGATAAGCCGAAGCAGTGGGATGTGGCATTAGCATAGGCTGAGTTCGCATATAATAATGCTACTCACACTGCTACAGGTCAGTCTCCCTTCGCTTTAGTGTATCGGCAGTCTCCTAAACATGCATTAGATCTGGCACGCCTTCCTAAGGTTGCTTGAAATAGTGTTGCTGCTGAAAACCTGGCTGAACAAGTTCAAGATGTTCAGGCCGAAGTAAGAGCTAGGTTGGAGGAGAAGAATATGAAGTATAAAACCGTAGCCGAAGCCAAGAGGCGTTCGAAGCTATTTGAAGAGGGTGATCAGGTTATGGTATTTTTACGAAAAGAGAGGTTTCTCGTTGGTTCCTATAATAAGTTGAAGCCACGAAAGTATGGCCCATACAAGGTAATAAAAAAGATCAATGATAATGCCTACGTGATCGACTTGCCTGTTGAGATGAACATATCTCGTACGTTTAACGTATCCGACCTTTATGAGTTCTATGAAGATGTTCCGCTTTATCTAGATTGTAACTCGAGGTCGAGTTCTTCGCAGGTGGGAAGGTCTGATGTAGGACAACTAGCTTTGGAGTTTGAGGAGGAGTTAGATAGGAAACGGGAAAGGAGAACTGGTCTGAGGAAACGACCATAATTCCCGAAGAGCTGGGTTCGATTGGCTTCGGGAGATGTCTTCGGGTTCGGAGATGGCGTCATGGCTTCGGGAGATCGGAACTTCTTCGGAATTGGCGTCGTAACTTCGGGAAGACTAGATTAATTATTATTATTATTATTTAGTTCTTTTTTGGTAATAATATTTTATTAGGTAGTAAATCTTTTATAATTAAGTTGTTACCTATTAGGATTTTATTTCCGTAATTTTAGGAAGTTTGTTAGGATTTGTTTCCTTATCTCTAGGAAGATTCTTGAGTGACTTGGGCAGAAAGTTTTGTTAGGTTATATAACCCGACTTGTGGGTTGAAGAAAATTAATTCATTGATAATATTATTTTCCTTTACGATTGATATCGTTTGAATCTCTGGTGGATTCCAGTTTGTGTTCTTAGAATTTACGCTGGTAAATTCTTTTTGTTTTCCGTTATGCGTCAGAAAATATCACAACCCAAAAACTTAATCCACAAAAGCTACTGTTCGAAAATCACTGTAGATGGCAAGAGGAGAGAGACGAACATCATGGAAAAGACCGCGTTGGCAAAAGTTCGCGGGTAAGTGTCTCACGCGCCGGCTGAAGGTGGCGCGTGGCGTCGGCAAGCCGCGAGTGGGATGGTGCGTGGAGGTGCGTGCGGTGGTGGGTCAGAAATCTGAAAATTTTGTGATGATTACCTGACAATCGGTAACCCAATTATGATCTCAATTTCTCCATATATAATTGTTTAATTAGTTTTCTGAAATGAAATATGAATAGCACCGAAAAACAGAGAATAAGGTGGCTGCTTTTTCAAAAAATAAGGACCTAGGCTTTGATACCATGTAGAAAAAGGAGAAACTAATTTTGGGTAATAATCTCTTCTTTTTTATATAATTAATTTCCTCCCAATTACATTGGTTTATATACATAAGGATTGCAGTCCTAATTTACAGTAATGTGTACACACTAACTATGGGACAAGATTAACTACAATTATGGAAACCATATCTTCTAACAGTAATCGGTCTTTGTAAAATTAGAGACCACACAAAAGCAAAGGGACCTTGCTTTCCAAATGTATGAAACCAATGAAAATGGATTAATAAACAACAAACAAAGTCAAAAAAGAGGAGTAACTCCTACAAGAAAATTAATCAGTTGGATCTAAAGACCAAATGCATTTATCAGAAGAGATACATAAATGAATCCAATCAAGCAAGATTAGCAGAGATTTCATCTCATTATACTCAATCCGTGAGATTCCTGAAGAAATGGAAATCCCAAGAAAATGAGTTCCCATTATGCTTTACATTAGATAAATATTCTAGTTCAATGTAATTATATTTTATTAGGTTAACTGTTAGAAATTAGAATATTAATGATTTAAGGTAGTAGATAATTATTAGGATTTTAATCCTCTTAATTAATTAGGTTATTGATATTTTATTTGGTTATTAAGTATTAAGGCTTTTCTTATTCCTGTATAAACAGATGTAATCCATCATTATTATACATCGAATGATTGATTATTATTGAATTAATTCTTGTGTTTTTTGAGGCTTTTATCTTCTTTATCTCATTTTTAATTCACCTTTATTCATTCTTCCGTCCATCCTTGCCCTACATGATTTGGTATCAGAGCCGACATGATGATTCATCGAATTTCTTCCTACCCAAATTTTTTTGGCCTCCATCAATTGTCATAGTTTTTTCCCACTTATTTTTTTTGGCTTCCATCAATTGTCGATGTTTGCTTAGAGAGTCGACAACATCTGAAATGACAACATAGTGTCAAATTCTGACCAAGGCACATCTTTGATCAAAACAACCAGCAGTCCCTCCTTTGTAGTAATAAAACCAGAAATGAAAAAAGGAAAAGGAGAGAAGAACAGCTCTTCCGCCTCCACTCTCTCATCGTCATTGCTGTCTCCTCTCTTTGACGCCGATCCATTTTGTCCCAGTCTTCTCCATCTCTACCTTAGTCCAAGATAAATTAACACATCGTAGAGGCCACTTTCCTACTGTGTATATTCAAACACAGAGGTACTGATATCTATTTTGCCAACTTACTGTTAGTTACCTCAAAGTTTTCCCACATATCCATTTCGACTCTCCAACTTGTTAAAATTTTTAGACCAGGCCCTAAACTTTGACAGTTGCAAGTCAGCCCTTGTTTTTTATTTTATTTTATTTCACTTGGATCTTATAGTAAAAAAATGTTGGTAAAGAAAATCCAGCAAAAAAAATTATAAAATGAAGATAAAAAGTGTAAAAAAAATATATTTCAGAGATTTTCTTTAAAGACATGGAGTTGACATCTGAAAACATAGAAAGGAGGATTGTGCGAAGTGTGACACTACTTTTCGTACTTCTCTTCGTTGTAGAGAAAATTTATGCAATGAAAGAGGAATTCTCCATTAGTGTTGTTTCTCCATGCGTGATAGAAAGATTAAAGCTTACAGTAGGATTGTGTCCAAAACCTTACAACATCCCTTAGCTAGGTAAAGTTTCTCTTTCTGTACCGAGAAGGTTCTTGGTTTCAATCAAGATGTTCACATTTTCTAAAATATTGTGTGATAGAAAGCCATGAATGTTGCACATATTCTACTTGGGTCTTGGATTGAACATCTAGATGTGGTTCATGAAGAAGGTGACATATACTCTTTTGATCATGGAAACTATACTATCAGATTAGTTCCATCCAGATCAAAGGAGAAAGTTCAACAAGATGTAGTGATAGAGCTAATTGAAGAAATTCAGCTAACTCAGCAAGATCCCCAACAAATACACTCAAAGACTTATGGAATTGATTATTAAGAGAAATTTGCTCCAGTGGCAAAAATGAACTCCGTACCATTATATCTTGTGCAACAAAGCCTCCAACAACTTGATGTGAAGAATGCATTTCTTCGTGGGGACCTTAAAGAGGAAGTATACATGGAAGTTCCTCCAGGTTTTACCTCATCAACAACTAATGGGAAAGTCTGTAAGTTACGAAAAGCTCTGTATGGGTTGAAGCAATCTCCTAGAGCATGGTTTGACAGATTCTATAAAACCATAGAAGCAGAGTCAGGCAGATCACACTATGTTTGTCAAAAGAGGAAAAGGTAAGATTCCATTATCATATGCTCATTGTCTATGTCGATGACATTTTAGTAACTGCAAATAATGCAGAAGAGATGATTAATCTCAAGACAAAACTCGCCATTGAATTCGAAATAAAGGACCTTGGCTCTGAAATATTTTCTTGGCATAAAAGTTGCAAGATCTTCTAGTGGCATTTTTCTATCTCAACAGAAGTTTTTACTTGATTTCTTAACAAAGACATATATGTTAGGATGCAAACCAACCGACTTTCCCATTAAGGTCAATCATCATCTCACATGTGGCATGAGACCCATTGTTGATAAGGAGATATATCAACGATTAGTGGGTAGACTGATTTATCTCTCTTACACTATACTTGATATTTCTTATGTTGTGGGAGTAGTGAGTCGATATATGTATGATCCACGGGATTGTCACATGGAAGTTGTCTATAAAATCCTAAGATATCTAAAATCTGCTTCTGAATGAGGACTGAAGCTTTTTCTGATAAAGATTGGGCTGGTTGTATTTATGATTGTCGTTCCACATTTGGATATTGCTTATTTATAGGTGGCAACCTTGTTACTTGGCGCAACAAGAAACAGTCGGTTGTGGCTAGATCTAGTACAGAAGCTAAATATCGAGATATTTCCTTGGGTGTGTGTGAATTAATGTGGATTCGAACATTGTTAAAAGACATTGGTATCATAACTTATGAGCTAATGAGATTGTTTTGTGACAATAAAGCAGTCATTAGTATTGCAAATGATCAAGTACAACATGATAGAACGAAACACATTTAAATCGATAAGTTCATAAAGGAGAAGTTAACCGGTGGTCTCATTTGCTTACCTTTTGTCAAGACAAACCATCAACTTGTTGAGATCTTGAGCAAAGGTGTCAGTAGTACAACGTTTCATTCATTATGTTTCAAGTTAGGTATGTGAGACATCCATGCATCAACTTGATGGGTAGTGTTAGAATCTAAATATTTTGTAGATGTTAGAATCTAGAATATTATTAGGATCTACCTATTTAAGGAATGTAATTATAGCCTTGATTATAGCTCTAATGAGAGCCTTAATTGTAGCTCTTAATTGTAGTTTTGATTGTAACATAATATAGTATATATACAATGAAATGATGAGAAGGATTTAACCTCTCATTCACCAATTTCCTGTCTTTTCTCTCTACCCTAATATGGGTTTCTACACTTATGTAATTAGAGTCTAGTTTGTGGCTTATGGATTCTCCCATACTTTAAAGTCGAGAATGAGTTCTTTTCAAACGATAGGAGAATGATGTGTAGAAAGCCAAGAAGATTTATCATCCTTATTAAATGATTCTTTTTAAAGTTGAGTTGTATGTAATTACTAATTCTTTTATTGTATTAAGTAGAATATTCTAGAATTTTAATTATAATAGTATATATTCATTCGGGATTATCTTTCCTTATTTATTTAGGTTTTACTTGGTTGTTAAGTTTAGGGTTTTCTTATTGTCAATAAGTATTGTAATTCCTACTAGTTTATTTAGGTATTGAATGATTAATTATTATTGAATCAAGTCTTGTGCTTATGGCTTTTTAGCCTAATTATCTTATTTTAATCTCCTTTATTTCTACCTCTATCCTAGTCCTACGTCGAACCTCTTTTGAACTCATTGAAACCTTGAACCTAGAATTTTTCTTAACCCTAACTACCATAAAATCTCTTTTACGCAAATTATACAAAACTCTAAAATAGATTTGAGTATAAGAGAGTTGAGCATAAGTTGTTGATAATCTTAGGGAAACCTTCGTAATATTGCCTTAACCTGGATTATGATTTTCATAATGTTTATTATCTTTTTGTTGTTGTGGAATTTCATTTGCATTTCTCTTACAACTGAAGCATGGGTTTCAGCATGAGATGTTGCTTATGTCCACTGACATTGGTCGCCATTACCGTCAAGTAGTGTAAATTCTCTAATTTGATTGCTTAAGATGATTTTTCTTAATCTAATAAAAAGTTGTTTTAAGTGGTTCCCATGTTCAGAATTTCAGATTCAATATGTTCTAATAATAATTGTTATTTTCTAATTAATGTCCATTGCATGCTTTTAGAAAGATTTATCATTACTTTCATTTTAAATGTATTAATTTTACTTCTAATAGTTAAACTGCATCATCCATGCATGTTTTCCAGAAATATTTGCAGTCATTTCATTTTGAACAATTTGAGTCTTAAAAATATTTAATATATGTATGTTAATACTTCTTGAATAGTAGGTTAATTTGTGATCTAATTTATTTGTTTCAATGTGCATTTTTATCAGAAAATTATACATCTGATTGCTCATTTATACACTCAACAGTTTTATCTAATTATATATATATATATATATGTGTGTGTGTGTGTGTGTGTGTGTGTGTGTGTGTGTGTGTGTGTGTGTGCAGTTGGAATCTTCGAATATTAATGCCTGCTGGGAGAGAGTTGGAAGCACCCCACTCTTTGAAGCCTACAGAGGAGTTTTCACTTGATCAGGTTGTGATAGGCAGTTGCTAATTTTTCTAGGCTCATTTAGTTTGGTCATTAGCATTCTTTCTGAATATTTACAGATGCGAGTCAATATAGAATGGTATAGTTAATCTCAGCACATCCTTTCATATTAGTATGTTGGCTTGAAATGCATATTCTCCTGGAAGATTGTATAGGATTGTCGGCGGAAGTCAGAAGAACATGACTGTTCCTGGACTGTGTTTCAGCAGATTATACAGAACATGACTGTTTCATATTACTATGGTTTGTATTTGAATTGATTTTATATATAAATGTAACTTTGGAAAGAGGAAAAAGACTTCGGTCCTTCGGTAAAAAGACATTCTGGGAATATTCTTCAAATTCGCCCATTAAGATTAGTTCTTTACAGCTTTTGCAGCTGTTTCTATTGCAACACTTTTTCTTTTCTAGATCTTGTAAGCTGTTCTTTGATTCTTCGTATTCTTTTATAAAGTTTATAGGAGATTTGATCTTGTAGTTGTATTTTAGTTTTGTTGGTTGTATATATACGATAGACAATATCTCGCGGTTTTCTTCTAGTACTCTCTTAACTTTTTTATTAGAAATATAGAAAATTATATGCAATTGAAGTGGTAAAACTTTGTTTATCCTAATTTTTCAAACAATTTTCTGGTTTATGACGCTTGGTGTACATCACATGGCCCATTCCCAAACAAATTATTTCCCCTTTCCAGCATCTGCTTCTTCCCCCCATCTTCGGTTTCTTTTGGATTCCTTTTTGGGTATCTATTTCATATTAAATCACTTATTTTGGACTTGTTGATAATGTAGTAGTAAGAAGATGATGAATAGTTACTTGTGTACCCCAAAATACAGTTAGTTTTTACATAATTTTCTTTGTTTGTATATGTTATTTTATCCTCCATCATTGCACTTTTGTTTTGTTGCCACAACCTTTGTTCTTGGTCATTCCTGTAATTTACTGTGTTCTCTTAAAAAGGGAATTGTTTTATTTAGGTTAGTTATTAGGGAGATTTCCTTTGCAGCCTGGACTTAGGTGCTGATAGTTGGAGCATAACTACAAAGTTGAATGCTCTTTGGTTATATTATGCATGACATTAACAAAATTATGTTCATTTATTTTAATTTTTTTTAGTAGAATTGTAGAAATATATGTGCACTAATTTTTTTTATCTTGCGCGTATATTATAATTTATCGTGTCTGCTAGTGTGATACAACGTAAAGAGATACTTTGATTTGTGAAAATATAATTGTTTAATGACAAGTATATGAAATACCATTTTTCTATTAAATAACTTTTTAAAAAAGAGACATTTTTTTTCGCTTATCAGCGTGTAAAATAATATTGAAACGGACTCTCATCTAGAATTGAAGATCAAACTCGTTGTTTAATCTTTTGTGATATATAATATATTTTATCTATTCTTTTCTTAACATTGACAAATGAGGAAATTATGCAGGAACTGGCAGTTGAAGGGGAGTTGTCAGAGGAAGTGTCTTGTTATGAAGGAGTGTTTTATAACTACTTTAGCATAGGTATGCCTGCCTTTGAATAAAGATGAATATATCATGTTCTTATGTATATCTATTTGCCCAGTTGTTTTATCTGCTATGTCAGTATATCAACTTTTTTCCCTTTAGTTTAATTTTCAATTCTGAACATTCAACAAGTATCACTTATATTCTTTTAGTTGTAATTCACTTCAGTTGTAAAAAAGGTCAGTCGTATCTGATGTTATAAAAATAAGTTACTACAAGTGTTCAATGTCAATTGTAGACTTAGCAAATAAAGTTCTAACCACATACACTAAATTAATTTTAAAATCCTTCTTATGTGTTTCAGGAGAATTATAATAAAGTTGGAGAATTTGAGTAACTAAAATTGAAACAATAATTAAACTAATTTGAGGATAAAAATTAATATGAGAAAGCAATGTAGGAATCTGAATCCACTAAGTAATAAAGATTATAAGTAATCTAATTTCTTCTATTTTATAACTCAAATTATGCCACCGGCCAAGTGTTCAAAATTCGGAAAATAAATCAATGACATCCAAATAAAGTTAAATACTACTTTGATTTCCCTTTTTATGTAGTAATTTTTACAAGTAATATGGGGAAGTATAGATTTTGAAAAATTCATGGATTAACAATAATCTATCAACACTTCTTAATTAATTTAAAATTTACATAAGAATTGTAAAATGAAGGTATTTCATTATTGAAACATGAAGGCGAAATCATTTAAAAATTTAGGCACAATTAATAGAAGAAATGGAAAATATTGTCATATATAATTGGTTAGTTTCATCTTTATCCTAGGTTTAATAATTTAGTTAGCCATAATAATCAATACGAGTCAAAAGAAAAAATTATTGATATTATTACTATTTGTATGAGCAAAGACTACGATCTAAAATAATTAACTAGAATTAACTATCTTATAAAGGATAAAAGAAAACATTAACATTAAACCACTAACTTTAGTACTGAAACCAAATCTAGGGGAAAAGAAAAGAATATTAAATTGATAATATGTTACAACCATGCATTACTCGACTCATGATTTGAGTTTCCATTACAGGATGTGAAGGAAACCGAAACCTTCCACCGCTTCTTACTTATTCTCCAAAACAGATACAATGAATTTGGCCTCTCCGAATAAATGTCTCTGTTTATAGAGATAAATTACTTATTCTCCAAAACAGATACAATGAATTTGGCCTCCTTTTCTTCTCGTATCACTTACTTTTCTTCTTGACTTCAATTCCTTCATGATAATCTTTTTAGAGTCCTTTTTCTTCTTTGAAACTGTAACATTATCTTTAACTTGTTCACCAAGATTTAATAAAATAATAAATCCTACAAAGAAAAATAAAAATCGTTAGTTAAATAAATAAACATATAAATGAATAAAATTGAAGATGATAAAATGCATAAATAATGTGTACATCTGTATCCAGTGCACAAGGCTTCGACAAATATAAGGGTCTGGAGCCTTGCCCATATTTACAAGAGGTTGTTTTCAAGGACTTGAACCTACGACCAAGCATTTAACAAGTGAGCATTTGACCATCGTGCCAAGAATTCACTTTGATTATAAAGATTGACCAAAATGAATATGGTTGCGAAACGAATTTGAGTTACTTGGAACTCACATATCTTAATTTTATTTTGATTAACTTTCATCCTAGTGATTTTTCTTAAGGAAAACTGACAATGTGTCTCACAGGAGGGATAGAATAATGGACGAATGGGAACATAATAAAGGAAGTACTGGTAGGTAGGAGGGGTGGAGATCATACGCTAGGAAAAGAAAGCTGACTTCGTTGGATTTTAGCTGATCAAGAAGGAATGGAGGAATGTCGTAAAGGGTTTCCTCATAGGTTTTTCATTATATCTGTTTATGTTTGGCCTAAGTTTGAGAAAAAGTGTTCGAGGGATTGTTTGGAAATTGCTTCTAGCACAAGCAGAAAGAAGGATTTTCTGAGTCATGTTAAACATCGCGATCATTAAGACCCACCTCACCACCACCCCTGGCAGGATTCTGGTGTGTAAATGGGTTGCCAGGGCATGGTGTCTCTCATGAAAAATTAAAGCATACCCTTCTGCTAATTGCTGCACTAGGTTATTTTCAAAGGAAAGCAAGCCCTAGAATGCATTTTGACAATTCAAGATTCTTACAAAACATAATTAATGTTTTCTGCTGAGCAAGTGAAAGAATTTGAATTGTGAACAAGATCCCTCTATGCGCCTGAAAGCTGTATTAATATACAATGACTCGAGATATTCTGTAATATCAAGTTAGAGGTGAAGAAGATAGTTATTCTGAATTGGGGGACTTTGCACTTTATGCAAATTCTTGCAATCTTACCATGGAAGAGCACAACTATTGGCATTTAAGTCTCATATGGTAGATTGTTTAGCCAGATAGTCTAACAGTCCAAATTAACTATAACAATAACAATCACTAAACTGCCAGTCAAAATTGTAAGTAATTATGACAATCACTTTTCCAAATAATATACAGTGTTTACATTTAGTCTGATGGTTCAAATCAAACCGCCATCGTCCCCCATCAAACTAATTAAAACAAACGATTCCAATTTGGTTTAATCAATTAGGCAACCCAGTGATGCAAAGTGAGCTAAGTGCGAATGCATCTTGTTATTACAAAGTATGGCAAAAATGAAATCAACAAAAAATATAAAACAAGACATAGATTTACGTGGAAACCCCAAAGCAGGAAAAACCAAGGAGAGACAGAAGAAATCCACTTCACAATTCGAAGAGTACAAATGTATAGATCGCTCAAAACACAAATCCCAAATAAACCCAATCTCATAGTGGCGGCTAAAAGAAGAGAACACAATTAAAACTCTAAGCTATAATATTAACACATGTTTATATGACACACAGACTTCTGTGTGTCGTATTATTTTAAGAGATTTCATTAATGGTTGTTCTGGCATTTCACCATTTTCATTTATGGCTGTTTTGATATTTTACCATTTTATCAATCAAAATTACGTCATATTAGGTGCAGAACACGCATAAGCCTGTGTGTCTAAGACATACTCCATTTTCCCATATGTGTGTGTGTATACAGCGAGGCTTTATAACTGAACAAGTCCATATCGTGTGGGCTTTGCTCCCACACCCCTTAAAGGGGGAGCGGTGGGCTCCGACTATGGGCGCTAAACCTCATAATTCTTTTCTTTTGGGGTTGCCACAAATATATTTTCGAGTCGGGATAATATTCGGACCCCCTGGTCAATAATTTGTTCCCCGCTTTATAACTCTTTTTCCTATTACTTTCTGGATGAAGGAAAAAATGGTGGTAGCTAAGAGCATCCTTCCATCCAGCCCTCTCCAGCCAGCTAACATGAATCTTATAGTTCCCTTCTTTTTCCCTAAGCTTTCCACCCTCCTTCCCCCCCCCACCCCACCCCACCCCCAGTATTCCCTCCTACTAATTGAACCATGTAAAATTCCTAATGGAAATATATTCACTTATTTTTGGATTTGCCTTCTTGATGTAAAACTGGTCCTGAATACTGGAGGATCCTCGCTCCCTATTGAAGCCCTGCCAAAAAATAATAAATTTCCTACCTTCCTAATATTTTACTGTATGTTGTTTATGAGAATTTTGCTTTGCGAAAAGACTGCAGTTCCCTTAAAAAAAGGAAAGGCGAAATGAAAGCAAGTATGAGAGAGAAACTAGTTATGATTAGTATTCTCAAATTATTCAATGCTAATATTTACTCACTTAAGATGATTTTGTACCTTTATTTTATGCTTAATCTCATTTTCATTTTTCTGTCTAGGAATGGATGCCCAAGTTGCTTATGGTTTCCACAATCTACGGAATGAAAAACCCTTTCTTGCACAAGGTCCTATCTCAAATAAGGTCCGCTCTTTCCTTAAACTACAACTGTCAAACTTTGATAATGGTCTTTTATTAGTGCTCAATCATATATAGAGCTCGATCTTTTATGAAGTTGCACAATTTCAGGGACAGTTTGTTTCCATTAATAATAAAAAATTAACTTCAGAAAGAGAAAGCACTAATAGAAGAAAAAGCTGCCAGCAGGGAAAAGACATCTAAGAGTTAATGGGGAGGGGAAGAAAATTAATTCACGCTTAGGGAAGATGAGAGTAAACTGATTCTAGTTCTTAATGTACCACTATTAGCTATCCCATCACAATCAGTAAGCCTTGGTCCTACTGAAATTGTTAGATCTTGTAATTTATTTTCAACAAATGCTTCTGTTGCTAGGATTTTCAGTAACTCTTCTTGTTCTCTCATCGTCTTCCGGACAGGGTCACTTTCCTTGCCTTGTTGTGGGCCACCGCTATGTGTGTTTGGGGAATTTCTATCTCAGATTAAATTGAGAATGTGAATGACCAATAAACACTGGTGGTTGCTGAAGGGATAGAGTTTTCATGACTTCGAGTGAGAAGCATAGCAAATGCACCCAAAAATGCCAGGGCACAACCCATGTAAGGGAGAGTAAGAATACAATGAGAAGGAAGGAATTCTGTTAATAAAATTACAATTAATATCCCCCAAAATTAATGGGGAATGGGTGTTTTGGGACATGGATAAATCTCACACAAGTAATTCTTAGACAAAACTCAACTAATTATTATAATTCATTGTATCAAAGGTAATAGAATGCATCCCTGTTTATAATTCAATGTATATATTCATGTATACATGCACGTATACATGCATGTATACATATATGTATACATGCATGTATATATATCATATATACATACATACATATATATACACACAGGATCAGGTCAGGACTCCCGCATTTTCTTAATGACTTTTTTTTGCTTATTTTTAAAAACAACTAAAAAAAAGTTTAATATTTTATGGAACTAGAATTTTTCCATAATACAGTGTTTTCGGTGTGATTTGGATACATATAACAATACAGGTCTGAGATTATATATATATATATATATATATATATATGTCTATATTATATATATGTATATGCATGTATATATGTATGTATAAATCCATATAATATATATACATACATATATATAATATAAATATACATATACATATATGTATATTTGTTTTTATACATCCATATATATTCCTCTGGTATCACAACATTTAATGCTTCATGCAAAAGCTTTAAGTAAGTGGAATGAAAGAGAATAAGTTGAGGTCACTAGTCCCTTGATGAAAGGTTTGCCAAACCCTATAAGTAGCTCCATGAAAAGGTGATAGAGGTAATGCCATTTTGAGCGCTCTATAATCTCAATTGTTAACATCCTCAAATCTTGCACTAATTTTCACACGAGCTATCACATGGCGACAACTTGTTGACAAGCTTGGCGTTTACTCTTCATTGTGCAAGATTCGATTCCATATTCACTAGCATGACAATTTGAGCATTAACAATAGACATTATATAAAAATATACGTACATAAATATATAAATATTATAAGAGAGGGGAAGTGGGACACCTCCAAATCCGAGTACTTCATTCCCACATGATTTGGTATTCACTGTCCAAGCAATCACATCTAACTACCCAAATGAAGGATAATAACTATATGAAAACTTAAGGAATGAACCTCCCCATTAATGAGTTACATAAACTTAAACACATCATTCCCAGGTTATCTAACCTTTATTACATCAACATATGCGGAAACATAAAATATTTAAATAATTCTTATTATATAACATCTTTAAATAAATTAAACAAGTTCCTATCACTTGTTCATCTTGCCTTTTCCCTTACTAGTGGACGGCTTGTCAACTTTTTCAACTTTAGCTGCAATGTTATATGCAAGAGTGAGCGAAACAAATGCTCACTGAAATAACAAACAGTTATATATGAATCATAGTAATTAAATTCAACTGAACAATATAATCTTTTCTGACAATAATAATCAGGAATAGAAAGCTCAAAAGAAAACTCGACTTTTGAATCAAGAATTAGAAACAAGATCAAAAGTAATCTAAGGGTCACAAGATCACGAACTATGTCCAGGTTATTAAGTATTTCTACTTAAACCTTTAACAGTCATTAGACTATATGGACCTTTCTTCTCGTACTTAGGGGATCAGTCCTTCGTACCATGTATTGTGCACAACCATCTTAATGCTAATGCGTATATAATCCGCTATAATAGGGTTGTTCATAACTTGACATAAGAGTCCACACCAAAGGAGGTTTGGTTTGGATTAACTTCAATAACAATTCTAGAATTTTACATGCTCATAAACTATGGACGAGTTAAAACAATAAGGGTTCACTAGCCATTCAAGGATTCGATAAAACAATACAATATTGAACAACAATACAATATTGAATAAAGATTGTATATCCAAAGTATTACTTCCAAAAGAATTAAAAAATCTCGTTTAGAATAATGAACTTGAACAATTTAAGCTTTGAATTAACAAGAAACAATGGTTAGGAATTCGCTCAATAAAGATATCAAACTTGAATTATCGTAATTGAGATAGGGTAAGGAGCTTGTGTAATTTGCAAACAAGATAGGAATAAAGAACTTGCACAATGATATCTAGTTCGAAATAGAAAACTTGCTCAACGTAAGAATAAGGTTTAGAAACTTACATAATTGTAAACAAGGTAGGGTAAGGAACTTGTCTTGTGCGTAGATTTAACAATTATAACTCATGTAATCCAATGTCCTACACACATACCATTTAGATTCACAACTCTAGTTAGCCAAATCAAAGTTAGCCTTATTGGATTCATTTAACATCCTAGTTAAGTTACAACCTTTAGCTTAAGGTTCAATCATACTAATCAACCACATATAACACAATTATGAAAACTCACCCACACCTAACATAAGCTTTAATATACAATACACATTCTCAATTCTTACAATATCGAGTTTCAATCTTATATAATTTGTTAATCAATGATTTTAAATCTTCATATCTAGTATTATAACACCACTATAATCTGTTATAACATTCTATTATATGTGTAACACATTTTCATGCTCATTAAACTAGGCTACATTAACATGCTATGGACTGGAAAAAAATAGATTCTACCAGGAGACGGTGCAGCTGCGCCTTCCTGCCCTTGACACCGGCGCAGTTGAGCTGGTGCGCAGATAGGAACTGCAACAGCTCAACACAATAGTTCATCCAAGTCAAAAACTCCAATTCCTTGAATACCACAACAACATGGATAAACTCATACACTATAAACCTTACCAAAATCACATAACATATACACTTAATCATTATAACATCTAAAACAACATAACAACCAAATTGGAAGGATTAAAATTATGTTTTTGCTAATTTCTTCATTTTTCACACTCTTAGCATAATTGATCACTACAACCTCATTTCTTAACCAAATCAGTCCATATAACTTGCATTGTTTTCATTTCTTCATGTATTAACACAATCTATCATCAATTTATAGTTTATCATACAAATTGAACATCAATTTTAATATTACATAAGTCATATTCATATATACTTCACTGTAAACATGATTTCTTCATATTTATCATGTTTTCATGGATTAATTAACTTTAAATCACTTACAAACCACATAAAAACAGATTATATATACAAATTAACATATATAAACCATATTTTCAACACTCATTCATAGAAATCAATTTACAGAGAAAGAAATTTCAAAGAACAGAGACTAATTTTTTTGAAATTAGATTACTACCTTCAAGTTTTTGTTTAGCCAACAAAGATGATAGCAACCTTCTTTGTTTTCTCAAACTCAGAATTCTTCCCCTCTTCCTTCTCTCTTTTCTATCTATTTTTCTTCTTTCTCTTCCTTAGACTTAGATAAACTTAACGTAAGAACATATAATACATAATATAAACTGATATATACGTATAATAGATATTTATCAGTTAAAAGAATTCAAATTACTTATCAGTTACAAAATTTTGAAAATCAAAAGCCATAAAGCTTTGTTTTCTAATTTATTTTAATAACTCATTTACTATATAGTTTATTTGTTACACTTTAATTAATCAAATTCTAATATTTAAATTCAATTAAATTAAAGTTAATATTAACTTATTAAATTAAATTGCTACATTATAATTTCCATTTAATCTTTACCAACTCTCTAATTTAATTATTAAATCAAATTAGAATATTTCCATTATAATATGATGATTATTTAATAATTCATTTAATTTAATTATTTAAATTAAATTACAACTTAACCAACACATTAGCGTAATAAAATACGCACAACTTATAAAATCATTTAATCATCAATTTATCAACATACATATTCAACTTAAATTAATCCACCACAATTCATGAATTATTTATTTAATCAATAAATTAATTAATAATTAAAATATTTAGTTAACCAATATATGCATCAATTAAAATATTTATTTAAATCGATAAATATTTTAAACTAAACATAAATCGTTACATCATTCCCTCCTTACAAAGATTTAGTCCCCAGAATCACAACTCAATTAATTCATTCGTCACAGGAAGTGTCAATAAGGAGCTACAAAAAGCTAAGAGAGGGGTATATATTTGGGGATGGGGATGGGGATGGGGATGGGGAGGGGGAGGGGGAGGGGGAGGGGGAGGGGGGAGTTATAAGAAAAAAAGTTGGTGTATAATATTTTTCACATCACAAAATAAGTAAAGAGCACCTTTGACATATTCTAATATATTACGAGGATATGTTACACAAATTGAATAACAAAATTTTTTTGTATCAAGAAACAAACTATATTAAAAATCTAATTCTAGATCGATAATCAAGAATAATGAAGTGGATCTGGAGAAATTATCCCCAAATATATACTCCCTTCATCCCCAAGTGGATGATTAAAGGTGTAATTTTTTATCCAAAAAAAAAAATGAGATAAAGTATATAAACTGAAGGGGAGTTAAGTCATTTAGTGGGGTCCAAAAGTATAAAAAATTAAATGAAATCGTCACTTTATATAAATCATGTGAGGCCACCAAGGATAAATTTGAAACTTTTTTACTCTATTTCGTCCACTTTACTGTCCTTGTGACAACCCGGAAATTTGGATTGTCCAGAATATAAGATTTAAAGAATTAGTTATTAATAAAATGAATTTTTATTAGTAATATTATGTACTATGTGTTTATTAATCGTTCTAGAACCTAGGATGATTATTAATCGGGAGGATTCTGCCAACGAGCTAGACTAAACGAGTAAAAATTTTCAAGACGAAAATAAAATATTTCCGGGAAAAAGACGAAATAGGCACTATTCAACCAACGAAACCCTAAGGGTTAAGGTTTGAATAATCTAAGCCTTTCCGAGAGTTCGGTATGTTGAAATGACATTCCGTCGAAAGATTTGACGATAATATATCGTGAAAAGTTAAGTAAGGCGATGAAAGTTTTTCTCGAAAAACTTGCAGAAATTGGACGAAATAAAAACGACGAAAAGTAATGTTATGTACTTTTCACTCATTTAACTACGTTAGGGTTAAAACGTGAAGGAAAACGTGTATCGTGAAAACGTGTTTTTCAGTTTTTCGGAGATCCGAAGAATGCGTAAAGTTAATCGGTAAACGAAATACGAAATATTCAAAAATATTTGAATTCCGAGAATCGCAGTTTTCGAACTGTTGGACGAATTCCGCAAGATGGAACCGTGAATAGTAAGGAGGTGGAAGTAAGGAAGTGGAAGTAAGGAGGTGTGAATAGTGAATCTAGGGGAGAAATGATTATTTTGCCCCTAGCTTTGAAAAACTATATAAGAAAGGTGTTAGTTGATTTTTTCAAAATCAACCAACACCTTGGAAGAGAGAGAGAGTTTGGATGAGAAAGAAGAGGAAAATGAATAGGAAAAGCTTAATCGTGAGCAACCTTTGTCTGACGGAAGGAGATTAAAGGAGAAAGGTAATCCGAAACCTTATCTCGTATAATTTTTCTTTAAGTTTTTATGTTCAAAAACATAACTTAATGAGAATAAGAAGTAGATGATGTTAGGAATGATTTCATATGGTTGAAATCATTGATAAAAGACGAAATAGGAATTTGAAGTTTTGGTTAAAAATTTCCTTAAGGAAGTGTACGATTCGTAATGAATTTGAGCGATCCGAATGAATCATATGAACGATTCGGTGAAATAAGTAAGGAACGGTGTTCTATAACATCAAATTCCAAGAAAAGTAAAATCGTAATCAAAATATCGATTAAAAATGAAGAACGAATGAAGAACACGCGAAGAACGTTGTTGATGGACAAATTTAAAATCATCGTAGGATAATTGTTGTTGATGGACAAGTTTAAAACCATTGCGTATAAGTTACATGCTTATTGCTTGGTTAGGAACGGTAGAAACGTTCATGAAGAACAGATTAAAATTGAGCTATAACGAAGTTATGACGAAAATTTCGTAAAAGACAAACGAGAATTAGAAAGTTAGTAAATGAACCCGAATGTGTAGGGTTTCATAAGAATGTAAGAGAAAGTAGAAAACGTGAGTCGTGGACTCAAGAACGAACGAATTCCGAGTTCGGATAACCGAATTACGGACGAACGAACGAAGAACGAAGATTAAGCCAATCGAATGGCATGTTAACGGATTCAGAACGAAGTTCGGTCCGAGGGTAATCGAAGTACGTAAGATAAGGAAGAGAACGGCTTTGGAACGACCTCGTTCCGAGTTATAGCGAATAAGTTATGGAAGCGAGAAGTAAGCGTCTCAAATTTGATTTGAGACTTAAAAAAAATTCAAGGATGAAGGTCTGGCGCCGCAGTACCAGCCAAGCCTTGGGAGGCGGCGCCGCAGTGCCAAGGTCGGGCCATTAGCCACTGCATAGTGGCGCCGCGTCGCTAGATTTGTGTAGGGACTTGGCAACGCAGCGCCGAACCAGGAAAAAGAGTGACGTAGGGCCGTGCCACAGCGCGAGAGGAACAAAGGGAACCGGCGCCGCAGCGCCGATGCAAGACAGTGCCCAGTGATGAGCTTCATATGAACATGTAGTTCACCGAATATAACACTTAATCAAGTGTTTTAAACCTTTAATGAAGGTTGAACGGAAAGTTTAAACGAGATTAAAAGAATGTGAACGCAGGTTACGGAATCGATATCCGGGGACCATAGTCGCGATAAACGAACGTGAGGGATTGCTATGATTGTGATTCCTTAGACGTTGATGGACGAAGGTGATGTATAACATTTCGATGTTATGATATCGTAATGAGAGATAAGTGTGAAGCGTATAGACACTGTGAACGCAACACAGTTGCGTTGAATGATCGGTCTTAGCATACAACGAACCGTAGGGTTTCGACATTAAGGAAGAATGACGAATGGTATTAAGAAAGCTGTAATGAACGGTAATAATATTAACGAAAGCCGAATGTGAGTCGGATGAGAATGTTAGAATGAAATGTAAGCGTTGAACACTTTAACCGACGTGAAGGTTGAGTGTACGCAAATATTAAATGGGCAGAATCTATACCCCGTGTATGGTTTGACCGTAAGATAATGAAGACCAATGATTAAACCGTGAACGATAAAGAAGTTGAAATAAAGAAAAGTACGCATAACATAAAGAAGCCGAGTTAATGATTAACTTGAATGATCGTTCTGAGTATACAAAAGACTGTATGACTTAGACGATAATGAATGAATCCTGAGGTATGGCATTTAGTTGCCAGAAAGCCATAGGAAATAAGAAATTGACTTAACGAACATTCTAGTTTAATGGTTCGGATAAGTTAAAATAAGTTAGGTTGTGGTACAATCGTAACCTTTGATGGTTGACATATGAGAGCTGGGCTAAACAATTCCTTCCGAGAGCGAAGGTATATACGAAACTGGCAACCGATCTAACTCACTGTGATGGCAGTGTAGATGAGACGGGAACTTGTTTGTTGGTTGTTTGTGGGAAACCACTTAGAGTACCATATGGACTTACTAGCAGAGAAGCGATGTGTGCTGAGTTCTAGAGAAGTTATAAGAAGATAAGAATGTAAATCATCAAAGAGGATGAACGTTTAAGTAAGACATCTTCGTATGTCATGAAGCCGTAGACGGTAATGAAAGTGGTCGCGTAAACTTAGGTTGCAAGAACGCGAACCCTAAGAAGTAAATTTAAGTAAACCAATGCATAAGTCAAATATACATGACTATTTGGTGTATGTGTTGTTTTTCTTATGTGCTACATAGGAATTGGAATGAGCAGTTCAGCGTAAGCTGTGGCTGTGCGTAAGGCATGTTTCCTAGCTTCATTAATATTTTTAAATGAATGCTAGTTTCTAAAACTTCTCAGATGTTGAACTTGAGAAGTTCTGTTTATGTGCGAATGTGTGATATTTGTACAAGGTGGTAGAACGTATGAGGCCTTGGGCCAAAATGTGAACACTTCGGTGTTTCTATGAGATGAAATGTTCTGTGATTGAACTGTTCAATAAGAGAATGTTCTGTTTATACAGGAACCGTTATTGTTAAAGTCTGTGCTAATGATTCTAGCCAGACAGAATGTGTATGAAAAATGTAGAAGAATGAAAGTATTTCAAAGTGAATGTGACTAATGTTTTAAAATGATTGAAATCGAGATTATTCCTATTATTCAAGCTGCTTCATAACCTTTGTTCGGTTATTGAAGTCTTAAAAGAATGTTTAAATTCTTGAAGTTGTTTGTTCAACTGCTATGACTTGTTGGGCAATTGAATGCTCACACTTGCTTTAAATGAAAAACATTTTCAGCGTACGATGTTAGAAGAACTTAAAGATCCGGTAAAGATCAAGCTGATCGGTATCCAGACGAAGTGTCATTCAGTATGTGAATGTGCGAGAAGATCGAGTGAAGACTTGTAATGTAAAAATAAAAATGAAATTAAACTATAGACTAGTTTAATAAACTGAATGTATCCTTGGTGGAGGATAAAAGTCACTCTTGTAAGATGGAATGAATAATGTATTATCATTATTTGTAATGAAAGGAGTTATAATGTTTTAGAACCTGGGAATTGAGAATGTATGTTTTTATATTTCAGTATATAATGATGTATGTTTAGATGAATGATGTACTCGTGACGTACGGAATCCGGGTGTGAAGATAGACCGGATTTCGGGGCGTTACAGTCCTTAATATGTGTGCAAATTGTATTTTTCTCATCCTTTTGGGGATGGAGGGAGTATATATATATATATATATATATATATATACTAAAACACTCTTAGAAGAGTTGGACCCTAGACATCAAAAGGTACATCAATATGTGGAGGAATTGCACAAAAATAAAACCTATTTCCAATAGTCGGAGTCCATGTGGTTCACAACCGGTAGTAATTTGTTAGAATATAAAATACTCACTAAAAGACAATTTGCACCCCAAACTTTACACCTTTGTTGACTTTTGCACCTCAAACTGAAAAAGGTGTCTAAGTACACCCCAAACTTCAATTAAACGTAACAAATAACACACTTTCTTCACTTAACCGCTGACCGGCTAAGGCTGTAACACAAGTTTGGGGTGCACTTTGTCTTTCTCTCCTCCTTAACCAACTTTCTCTCTCTCTCTCTCTCTCTCTCTCTCTCTCTCTCTCTCTCTCTCTCTCTCTCTCTCTCTCCTCCATAACCAACTTTCTCTCTCTTAAACAAACGCCCATTTCAAAACAGTTGAGGCTTTCCCCTTTGAAGGTGATAAAACTCGAATTCACACAAATGTCAAAGCTACTAAAATTACTCCTACCTGCAATAGTCTGTGAGACACTTTCGGCTGCCAGAAGCCTTGCCATGGCCGCCATTCTGCAACTTCCAATTGATCAAACCATTGAGATTCAAAAAAGTGCCACTGATCCAGACAACCTTTTGCATTAAACCCACAGAATGTCTGAAAGTTCTATTGCACCACAAAATCTTCTGCTAGTAATATTTTGGCCAATTTTCTGATAGCAATATTTGTTGGCCAATCTTCTACATGTGTTTTCATGGCAACAAGGACAGAGCCTTTTGTACACAAAATGTCTGAAAGTTCTATATTGCATCACAAAAACTTCTTCTGGTAATATTTAGGCAAATTTTTTGATAGTATTATGTGTTGGCCAATCTTCGGCATGTGTTTTCATGGGCAAAAAGGACACAACCTTCTGTATTAAACCCAAAAAATATCTGAAAGTTCTATTGCACCAGGATGCTTGTCAAAACCAAAATGGTTCTCGACCTCGGGCTTCAGTTCAAATACTACTCCATAGAATAAAACCAAGAAAGCAAACAAAAGATCATCAAAGGCCAAAACCGTTTGGGGTTGCCATTTCAAATCACTAGTCCAATGGATAACGTTACATTACAGTCATGATTCATGCACAAGAGAGAAACAAAACCAAAATTGAAACTGAGAAAGCACCTAAACAGCAAATCTTGCCAATATGTGGAGATTCAAAAACCATTTTTGGACGAGCCTGCGGCGCCTCTGCTGCACACCTTATTGCAATCCTTAACAAATTACACAACTCCTCCACCCCATCTTCTAGTCCGGACACCAAAAGTGCCACTGGCACCAATGTTCTACTAAATCCCCCTCGACCATCTCCCGTCACCCTTTTCGCCCACTCCACTAGGCACTCTTCACCCCCATCCACTACTCGCCTCCCAGACGTAAGCTCCATTGCTAGCACTCTGTAGCTATACACGTCGCCCTTTGTCGTGGCTTGCCACGTTTGACCATACTCTTCTCGAAACTCTCTTTCCCCTTTGATACCCTCTCTTTGCTGCTTCTTTATGGCTATTTCTCTCCCATCTGGTAACACTCCTCTGTACACTGTTCCAAATCCTCCCCTCCCAATAATTCTCTCATCCAAAAAATATCTAGTAGCCATTAAGATGTCTTTATGTGTGAATGATGTTTTTTCCAAACGAATGACCTTAACTTTATCCGATAATAATGGCGAAGATCCACCAGAGCTCGACCATGTGGAATTATGGGAAGAGGTGGTGTTGCAGTGTTGATGAAAGGTTGTGATGCAATGCTTTTATTTTAGACTAAAATATAAAGTGCACCCCAAACTTATGTTACAGCCTTAGCCGGTCACTTTTGTCCGGTTAAGTGAAGAAAGTGTGCTATTTGTTACGTTTAACTGAAGTTTGGGGTGTACTTAGACAACTTTTTCGGTTTGGGGTGCAAAAGTTAATAAGGGTGTAAAGTTTGGGGTGCAAATTGTCTTTTAGTCTAAAATATTTTGTAAATATGTTATTTAAGGAATGTAGTATTTAGCCTTGATTACAGTTCTAATTATAGCCTTAATTGAAGCCCTTAATTGTAGCTTAATGTAATATATATACAATGAAATGATGAGAATGATTATAACCTCTGAATTCACCAATTTCTCTGTGTTCTTACAACCCTGAATATGGGTTAATCTCAAGACAAAACTTGCCAATGAGTTTGAAATCAAGGACCTTGGGCCCTTAATTGCCTTGGGTGTATGTGAATTAATGTGGTTGCGTACATTGTTAGAAGATTCGGGAATCGTAACTAATGAGTCAATGAGATTGTAATGTGACAATAAAGCAACCATTAGTATTGTCTAGTACAACATGATAGAACGAAGCACGTTGAAATTGACATACATTTCATCAAGGAAAAGTTGATTTGTGGTCTTATTTGCATACTTTTTGTGAAGACAAATCATCATCAGTTTGTTGACATCTTGACCAAAGGTCTCAGTAGTACGACGTTTCATCCCTTATGTTTCAAGTTAGGCTCGCGAGACATCCATGTACCAACTTGAGGGGGAGTGTTAGAATATAAATTATTCTGTAAATCTGTTATTTAGGGAATGTAGTATTTAACCTTGATTACAGCTCTACTTCTAGCTTAATTGTAACAGAATGTAATATATATACAATGAAATGTTGAGAAGGATTATAACCTCTCAATTCACCAATTTCTCTATGTTCTCACAGACCTGAATATTTGTTTCAACATAATCATATTCTTCCTTTTTAGTTCCTGAAAAATACTGAAGAAACCTGAAAATTAAGTCTTGTTATTAGTGAATAAAAAGTAGATTAAACAGAAATTGGGGATAGCAGTTAATAAAACAAGGGTAAATGATACTACTGCCAGCTACATGAAAAAATGCCTTGAATACTACTGGCATGGCATGCATTTTTACCTGAGTGGATGCTTAGCAATTAGAGTACTAACTCGAATTACAAACACTCTAATTTTGATTGTCCATCGAATACGTAGACATGCCTCTTAAAATAACGGTGAATTAACTCTCAACTAATTAATAATGAATCATTAAATCACATTGATAATAGAAGTAGAAGATACTTGATGGAAGTTGTTAAGAAGAAGAAATAAAGGAAGAGATTTTGAATTAAGAGGGTGTGTGTTTAATTTCAGTCAAAAACTAGCAAAAAAAAAGACTCTTTCAAGACCAAAATATTACTTTTGAGATCCCTCTCTCCTCTTTATTCATCCCTTAATTGCTTTCTTGTCTTCAAACACCTCTTGTTCTTCTCTTTCTCTCTTATAAGAACAATTCTTTTTTTTTTTACAATAAAAATAGCTTAATATTTTGTTGAATTGTACTACACTTGTTCCATCATACATTAGGTTTTATTTTGTATATTACAAGGAACTTGATATATAGGAAGTATAATATATGTTAAAATATTAGGTAATAAATTCTTTAAAATACATAAATAAAGATTTGACTTTATTACTATAGATTAACATTGTGTGCTATGCTTTGTTTATGATCGCTCCCTGCCTTGTGCCTTGGTTCTATAAACATTGGTGGCCTACCTTGTTGTACTTTTAGCCTTGAATAACTATGGATTAGACTTAACCAAGTAGTGTTCCATGTTTTCCGAACCTTCTCTCCCTCCTATGTCTTAATTCCTTCCGACATAATACATGTGTAAACAAAAAATACCAAAAATTGTACGAAGCCCCACAATGAAGAAACTAGTTGTTCATTTCGTCCTCGGACTTTCTTCTCAAGCAACTCCTTTTGTCTTATATTTGACTTCTTTTAAGGTTCTCAATTGTTGAGGTAGCACTCAAAAGGAACAAACAGAAATGAACGTTATACGAAAAAAGGCCAGTCTTTACTTCCTTCAGTTAAGAGGTCTTTCAAGTCACCTAGGTCTAATTAGAGACTGTGTACTCAATAGGAGGCTTCTAGGAGAAACTTACAATCTCGTAGGTGAAGTTTCCAGTTCCTCCAAATTGTTTATATATTCCTTTTCCAGTAAATCACTAATATTCTTCTACCATTATTAATATAGATGTAAATAAATAATTATTTTAATAATTGCTTAGGACATGAGGTGCCCAAAAAGGGTTTCTTTAATTTCTTGCAATCAATAATGCATAAAGGGAGAGTTATTGATGATGATGTAAGCCACAAGCTTAGAGCAAGGTGGATGAAGTGGCATAGTGCATTAGGGTGTTTGTGAGATTGTAAAAATCCTTTCAAGTTGAAGGGAAATTTTAAAGGACGAGGATGAGGTTGAAATGCTATATGAAGTTGATTTTTGGGCAACTAAGAAACAACATGAGCATAAGATGGGAGGCCTTCCTAGTTTCTTGCTAGCTTTCCCATTTTCCCCTTTGGATACGAAGCTTAAGCCTTTTTGGTGCAAAGCTTCACTTCTTTTGCTTGACCGACCTTCTACTAGTGTCCACATTGGGTGATGACCCCTGGGTCCACATTGAGTCTGAGCAGGCAGGTGGCTGAGAGTGCTACGTATATGGTCCACTGTGAGTATGAGGGGGGTCATGGTGGGTTGAATGTGCCTCTTGGTCATGGTTGATAAGAGGGGGTTACTGTGACGGATGGTTGTCAGTTGGTGGGTTGTGTCATGAGAAAGTTGATTCAGTGGAGTAAAGGGGCTTTCCAAACAATAGAATTCTGCTTAGTACGAATATTCACCATGTTGAATTCTTAGGATGTGAGAAAGAGAAGACTTTTTGTTCCTTTCACACTGGCGACATGAATTTAATGCGTAAATCAGATACCGGGAAACTAGGGTTTCAATCAAACTAGATATCGTTGACTTTGACCACCCAAGAGTTGACTTTGACCGCCGTTTACCACCTAAAACCTGCAAGAGGTCCGCTAGAGTTTGGTTTTGGGAAGACTCTCCAATGCTTGAGTCAGTAAGTGAGAGAGATTCTATGCTCAGTAGTTGAGAAAAATTGTACACCTTTTATTGTATGTTTGACCCCCCTTTATATACTGTGAGAGTCCTCCTTCTATAGGACCTTGGATTGTTGTGGGATTCCCAATCCTAATAGAACATGGTCTTTACAATGGTTATCACCATTAACAGCTGTACTAATCTGATATTTATCAATTACAACTATCATTTACCTCTATCTGCAAATAATGCATTATCCTTTTCAGGGTATAATTCCTACAATGCCCTTTCCCAAACAAGACTTAATGTAGTGACACGTGGCAGGCTGCCATTGGTAGGAGTCTTTACCCACATCACTTGTCATAGGAATGAGTGGCGGAATGCGATTTGTATTTTGGAGGCCGAGTAGGGTGCTAATATTAGGGTTTTTTGTTTTTTTTTGTATACCTCTTTTCCTCGCTTGTTTAGTTTAGTTTCTTCCAGTTTTGTAATTTGTTTTGGAAAATGATATATATTACGACTTTACATGTCGACTTTTTTATTGCGAGTTACGTGAATATTTGGTAATACTTTTACGATGTATTTGATATAGTGGTTTAATTTTGTAATTCTATTCAATCTCATGTATTGATATACGTCGCAATCGTAATTCGGTAGAAATCTTTTGTAATATATAGCAGGACTCATTTGTTTTTTTTATTTTGAATTGTGTATTTTCCTGTCTTTCTAATTTTCACTATCATATGAAATTCATTTGCAGCCTGCCCCAACTAGTTTGTGATAAAAGGCATACTTGAGTTGAGTTTACTTTGTTGCACCCCCATATGATGATATTAAGCACAGATAAAATCTTCTTTCTAATTGATCAAAGTTATAATGGATGTTTAACACTTGATTTCTGAAGTAACAACCTTGAAATTAAATCATGTTCTTAAATACTACATAACTGAGATTTCATTTGACTAATACCATACAAAATTTTCATTTATTGGGGCATAAATATTCAACTTATTTACTTTCTTTTACTCCAGTTGATTTATTCAGGATACACTTGCAAACAAGGGTGGTTTCTCACAACTTGTATCGCTGATCCAAGTTTAAGGTTGGAAACTTATCCCACTAGAATGTTTAGTTTCATAATCGTGGTTCCGGTTTTTGATTTTGTTTGCATGGTAAATCCTAGCTGTCGGTGCATTAATTGTAAAGTTGTTTGTTAAGTCATACAAATTTGTATTTGTTTCTTCTAAGCCATATCTTGTACTATACATGTATTATGGAATAGTTATGGAAACGTTGGTCTTCATAAGCAAAACATTTAAAATCTTTCAGAAATAAATATAAAAGAATTATGTATTAATTATAATTATGCGAAGGCGGCTGTTGGGTGTAAACTAATTAAGCACGTCACGCAAGTATACGTGATCAACAAGTAATATAATGATAAGTTCAGTATCGTTCCAACAGTGACATAAATTAATTTTAATCTAACAATTACCATCTTTGTATTATTTCAATTTTATTAAACTAACCGAATTAATGACTAAAATTAATGAAAAACTAATAAACAAAAATCAAAGAAAATAAAGTTAACTAACTATTGCAAATTTTAATCAAATAATGGAAAATTAAGCCTACAACTTCACTTTATGCTTCACTCAGATTATCACACTTCTTTTCAATCCAATTAACTATTCTAGTTCATTAATCAAGAACACTGAAAGTAGAATTAGTCATCTCTCGATGCACTAAACCCATATCAACTTAAATCCATAGATGATAGAATTAAGCTAAACACTCTAATTAACTAATTCATTATATCTCTATGTGAATTACAATTGAAGAAGGTTTAAATCCCAAATTCTCATATTATTACATGCGATGCATAAGTATCTCTATCTTAACATACATCATGAATTCTATCAAAACGCAGAAATCATAAACACATGCTATTATGACCAAGTCTAAACTCATATCTCATCTCTCGAATCCATACAAGTCCACATAGAATTGGTGATCAAACAACTCATAAATTATGCACAAATCATATTAGATGAACTGAAAAATAGCTTTATTGAATTGAAATCAAAGCATGATAATCATCGTTACACTGAAAAATCCATTGTAAGCTTAATAAGTTGAATTAGTTCATAACTAATTAATTAAACACTGAATAGATTACAGAGAACAACATCCCAATAACGAACAAGAATAGTAATAGAACCACCCTTCTTCTTCGCTCAATTCTGCAATCTTCGTGTTCCTTGCTCCTTTACAAAAACATGAACTAACATGCACTAATAGATTAACTTTTACGCATTCTTCGGAATTTTGAATACTGAAAAACACTTTTTGATGATAAGCATTTTCCTTCACATCTTCCCCTAACGTAGTTAAACGAATGAAAAGTACATAACAATACTTTTCGTCGTTTTTATTTCGTCCAATTTCTGTACGTTTTTTTAGAAAAACTTTTATCGGTTAACTTAACTTTTCACGACATCTTATCGTCAAATCTTTCGACGGAATGTCATTTCGAAATACCGATCTCTCGGAAAGGCTTAAGTTATTCAAACCTTAACCCTTAAGGTTTCGTCTAGTGAATAGTGCATATTTCGTCTTTTTCCTAGAAAATATTTTTGTTCTCGAAATTTTTTTATTTTCGTCATGAAAATTCTTACTTGTTCAGTATAGCTCGTAGTCAGAATCTTCCCGTCTTATAATCATCCTAGATTCTAGAACGATTAATAAACACATAGCACATAAACTTATTAATAAAAATTTATTTTATTAATAACTAATTCTTTAAACTTAAATTCTGGACAATTTGATTTTACGGGTTGTCACAGTCGTGGAGCTTGTTGATTTTGGTTATTACTCCACGAAAAGTTTGGATGGTTCCTTGCCCCCGGATTGTAGACATTCTGGTATGGATTCGGAGGTATTTTGTTATGACTACCTACAAACTGAACTGCTACCGGATTGGTAGCACACTGCTCTGTCAGATGTTCCCTTGCACACAATTCACACATACGCCACCTGTTGAACCTGTACTCCCGTGAGAGCATCCATTTTCTTTGACAGTGATGAAATTTGAGCCGCTAAAGCCGTCACTCCATCTACCTTTAACACTTCAGCTGCCTTAGGTTGTGTCATTCTTGTTGTGGGCAACTGATAGTTGTTAGCTGCCATTGTTTCTATCAAATCATACGCTTCCTCAAATCTTTTATCCATTAAAGCTCCCCCTGAAGCTACATTTATACTAGTCCTAAGATTACTATTCAGCCTGTTGTAGAAGGTGTTCATTTGCAGCCACTTGGGCAATCCATGATGCGGACATCTCCCCAGCAATTTCCTTATATCTTTCCCAAGCTTCATACAGAGACTTCTCATGCTGCTGTTCAAACATTGTAATTTCATTCCTCATCTTCGCAGTCTTCGATGGTGGGAAGAATTTGGCTAAAAACTTCTGAGCTAGGTCATCCCAAGTAATGATTGACCCTGGCGGTAGTGAATGTAACCAGCTCTTCGCCTTGTCTCGCGAACAACCGTAGCCTAACTGCGTCATCAGATACCCCATTGTACTTGAAGGTATCACAAATCTCCAGAAAGCTAATGAGATACTCATTTGGATCATCATTAGCCAATCCCCCAAACTGTACTGAATTTTGTATCATCTGAATCGTCCCAAGCTTGATCTCAAAATTGTTCGTTGTAATTGCAGGCCTGGTGATGCTCGACTGAATTTCAGTAACCCTGGGTATGGCATAGTCCCTAAGTGCTCTCTGATCCTCTGCAGCCATACTTGCTTGCTTATCAAAATTCTCTATAGTTTCTTTAATCCACTTACTTAACCTCTGAAACCTTCTTTCGATGTCGTCCTCATATGGAAGAAAATCTGGTTTCTTTGACCGAGTTTGCATGCACTAAGTAAGAGAACCTGAAACAAGAAATAACAAAAAGAAAAAGAAAAAGAAAAATGTTTAACTAAAACTGATCTAATTAAATTGATATTGAAAGTAATAAAATCAATAATCTAATCCCCGGCAAAGGCGCCAAAAACTTGTTGGGTGTAAACTAATTAAGCACGACACGCAAGTATACGTGATCAACAAGTAATATAATGATAAGTTGAGTATCGTTCCTACAGAGACAGAAATCAATTTTAATCTAACAATTACCAGCTTTGTATTATTTCAATTTTATTAAACTAACCGAATTAATGACTGAAATTAATGAAAAACTAATAAACAAAAATCAAAGTAAATCAAGTCAACTAACTACCACAAATTTTAATCAAAATAATGGAGAATTAATCTTACAACTTCACTTTATGCTTCACTCAGATTATCACACTTCTTTTCAATCCAATTAACTATTCTAGTTCATTAATCAAGAACACAAAAGTAGAATTAGTCATCTCTCGATGCACTAAACCCATATCAACTTAAATCCACAGATGATAGGATTAAGTCAACACTCTAATTAACTAATTCACTATATCTCTATGTGAATTACAATTAAAGAAGGTTTAAATCCCAAATTCTCATATGATTACATGCGATGCATGGGTATATCTCTATCCTAACATACATGAATTCTATCAAAACGCAGAAATCATAAACACATGCTATTATGACCAAGTCTAAACTCATATCTCATCTTTCGAATCCATACAAGTCCACATAGAATTGGTGATCAAACTCATAAATTATCCACAAATCATAATAGATGAACTGAAAAATAGCTTTATTGAATTGAAATCAAAGCATGATTATCATTGTTACACTTAAAGATCCATTGTAAGCTTAATAAGTTGAATTAGTTCATAACTAATGAATTAAACATTGAATAGATTAAAGAGAACAACATCCCAATTACAGAAACTGAAATTAAAGAACAAGAATAGTAATAGAACCACCCTTTTTCTTTCGCTCAATTCTGCAATCTTCATGTTCCTTGCTCCTCCAAAATCTTCTCAAATTAGGGCTTGAAAATTGCTCTTGATTGATTGATTGATTATTGTCAGAATTTCCTAGCTTAAGTCTCTGTAATTGCAGCTAAATACGTCCTCTGTTAAGTCCCAAACGCATCCAATGTTCATCAGTCCACGCCACGACAGTAGTAGAATTGCATCAAAATTCTTTTTTCTTGTCTGCGTACCCCGCCCCGGTGGGCTATTTAGGCTTGGGAACCACCGCCTCGGCGGGTGTTAAATCTCTGCACATTGTACATCCCCGCCCCGGTGGGGTATTTACTATATAAAAGGGCCCGCCCCGGCGGGGTACTATCCTGCACTTTACTGATTTCCTTGCTTTTCATGTTGATTCCTGCCACATTGCCACCATCATGACTTAGCTAACACATACTAAAACTTGCACACAAAACAAGCACAAACACATAAAACGATACTAACATAAAAGGATTAAGCATTATTTAAGTTCAAATGGGTACCTGATTCGTAGGTATGAAACCCACTCATCAGCGACATGACTTGGTTTCACATAGTTTATGGTGGACCTTATGCAAGGAGTGTAACAGCCAGTACTTTGTAGGGAAAAAGAGAACTCTTGAGCATCTTATCTTTCTTACTCATCTTTTCTTTTGGTTGCACGATGTGATTCTGGGCTCTACTGTAAATTTCGTGGACTTTTTGGAGAGTTAGCATTATGAGCATACTAGAAGTATAATTTTTTGGAGGCTATTTGTATAGGGTGGGACATTGTTTTCTTAGGGCATAGATGTGCTTTTTTTCCTCTTGCTTTTGTATATTAAGCCTGAATTTGGTTTTAGTGGATTTATTTACTAACCAAAAAATTTGAAAAAAAATTGTTGCCAAATGTCAAGTTAATAGGCCTTTACACCAAAACTATCAGGCACACCAAACTTGACTATTAGCTTAATAAGTAGTACTAACACTGGTCACCGCCCACTATAAACTACTGTTAACCAGTTACCTTAACCACTGACATAGTCCATCATCGCCATATGTAGCCAAAACTTCATCAACACAATATTAAACATTTGGGACTAAATACCACTTCAAATTTACATGCCAAGGCCTTAAATCTTCACATAAATCCAAATTGAGGCAGGGCTGGATATGGGCCATGGACGTACTCGTTGTATTTTGTCTTTCAAGTTCATGGAGTTGTTTGTTTTGTATATTTGTTTCTTTCATTCTCAATGTAAATTGTTGAAGTATCCAACTCAAAACTAGTTAGTTATGAGTGGCATAGAATCCTAGGATTATCAGTTATGAATCGTTGTAGCCTCCTAAAAATATAAGTTAAAGGCTTAGTTTTCCGGATGTGAGACGTTTTATCTCAACTGGCCTTCTAATTTGTGGCATAGCTATTGAGTCAAACACATTGACAAAATTTAAATTGGCTTACATGGAGCATGTGGCCAACTGAGCCTTGCACAAGAATGAAATTGTCTGCTCTAATACCATGTCAAAGCACCAACTCAAAACCTATTTGTTATGAGTGGTGTGACCCCTCAAGTTATTATTTATTTAAGTCTCGCGAGGCTTAGTTTACCCGATGTAGGACTTTGTATCTCAGAGGAAAAATTCATAATAAAATCGATTAGTACTGAATCAAAGAGACCCCATTACATGCTCAGCCTGTAGATCACCCACACATACATGGGCACTAGATGGAAGGAATGTACTGAGAGCCTTTGGCTTGAGTGGTATTCTAGGCCTTTTGCTAAACAAGAGGTCCTAGGTTCGATTCCTCCCCCCCACCCCCCAAAAAAAAAGTAGCAAAAAAAATAGATGGAAGGAAATAGAGAAAGTTTTGGGAGGAGCCCATCTCCTTGGAATGATATAAGCAAAAGACCAAAATGATCTAAGTAAAGACCAAATCCTTTAGAAAACATTAATTAAAACTAGAACAAATTAGGATGCTCTTAAAAGAGAACAAATTTCATCCTGCCTCCAAAAGAGTACAAGAAATCCTTTATATAGAGTTATAGACCTTAAACCCTACTAGAGTCAGAAAATTATTGAAACCATGGAACTTGACATTGACACTTCTAGGGACTCTAAGACATTCAAGGGACTTCAATTAATCTAATTTCAAATATTAAAATAATAAAAGGCTCCTAGATTATTGTAGAGGCTCTAATAACGTAGCTTTTAGATAAATTAAACATCATAACACAGTTCTTGCCAAATTTGATTTTATTCTTTCTTGAATAACTCACGGATTCTTGAAGTAATTTTAGCATTGATACTCATTCAGTATCAATCAAATAAAAGATACCTTCAGTTATACTGTGTAGAAAGGAAGGAACAAATTTTCTAATTATCAAATCCTTGATTAATTTAGTTTCAATTACATTGGTTTATTACACAAGTATATTTATGGTAATCTCCAATTTACATGGATATGACTAACTATAATTATGGAAACCATATCTTCTAACACTCTCCCTCAAGTCGGTATATAGATGTCTCGCATACCCAACTTGAAACATAGTGGATTAAACATCTTACTAGTAAGACCCTTAGTCAAAATATCAGCAAGCTGATGTTCTGTTTTGACGAAAGGTAAACAAATAAGATCACTAGTTAACTTTTCTTTAATGAATTGTCTGTCAATCTCAATGTGCTTCTTTCTATCGTGTTGTAGTGGGTCGTTTGCAATACTAATGGCTGCCTTATTATCACAAAATAACTGTATAGGCATTTTAGTTGTAACACCCATAGTTTCTAGCAAGGTTCGAAGCCGAATTAGTTCACATATACCTAAGGCAATAGCTTGTTATTTTGCCTCAACACTGGATCTTGCCACCACAAATTGTTTCTTACTGCGCCAAGTAACGAGATTGTCTCTAACAAATGAACAATAACCAGAAGTAGAACGACGATTCTCTATAGAGCTAGCCTAATCTGAGTCGGAAAATGCTTTAACTCTCATACTGCTTCAACCAAACACAGGAAGCCAAGAAGGTGTAAATGTTGAACATAACGATTACACATTATTAGTTATCTCATACTATTCATAAAGGTATTATTAGTACCCCTATGGCAATATTCTTTCTGAATGAGCCCTTATAGTGTTCAATAATGCGTAGTCCTTTCTTTTTGATGTATTTACAAAATTTAGCATGTCTAATTTATTGTTAAATTGGGAGATTATTAAAGCTGCATACTTATGGACCTGTGTCTGTGTGCCTAAATTCTGGATGCCGTTGTGTCCCACAATTTGCTTGCCTGAAATTATTATGGTAGTTTTGAAAAACAAGTTTATGCTTATTGAAGTAACCATAAGTTCATATTTTAAATTATACCTTTATTTTCTATTTATATTTGGAAATGGTGATTGGATGACAAAAATCTTACAATAATGTCTACCAGGCAGAATTTTTTATATATGCTCAAATGACAATTTATCCATTGCTCATGTGCAATCAACAACTTAATGGATGCAGGGGATTAAATAACATATTAAGGATGCACGTTAAAAGGGTCAACTGCTCAGACTGGGAGCAAATTTCTCTCCCTTCAAGGTGAAATTCAATCATGATGTATACCTACATTGGGAGTGATAAGCTCTATACATCATGCAAAAAAAAATAGTTCAGTTTTAAGTACTTTTTATTTTTTTACTATTTTTCCTTCTTCTTTTTGTCTGTTACATTTACAGAGCTTATTATCATATTTTGTTTATGAAAGTTTTATGTTAAATAAAACCATGTATGTAGCTGATATAGGATATGTTCTTTAATTTATTAGATATTATTTTCTTTCATATGCCTTGATAAATTTTTTATCTTCCAGTGTTAGGGCTTTAGTTGCTTTAAATCTTCAGAACTATGCAAGTGGAAGAAATCCATGGGGAAATCTGAAGCCAGAGTATATGGAAAAGGTACAAAGATTGACCCTGAGCAACAGAATGACAATTGGTGACACATCTTTCTCAGTTATATATAAATATGTTCCCCTATATTAATGCGAACCAAAAGTGCCCATGGCAACTATGCGTATGAATATGATTTAGAGACATATTTTGGGGGCTTGAAAAAACTTTAGTGGTGGAGTATCCTGTCCTTGGTATCCACTGCAGAATATACATTTGAGATTTCAACATTTACCTAGGAGATTTGTTCGTCCTACCAATTATAATATGTGTCTATTCCGATAGTTTTGTAATGTGTGTATGGATGTCAAAATCAAAATCTGGGTCTGATAATTTGGTGGATCCTTCGCACAACCATTTTAAGTATCACCGACTTGTATACACACACATGTTAGGATATTTCACATAAATTCAATAGTGTAGATGGGTTAATAAGTTTAGTAGAGCCTCAACCTAATAGGTAAACCTTTTTGGGTAAGGAGGTGATCCTGCTTGTTAAGCAAGTCTACACATGTGTGGCTGCATTGTTGATGAATTGATGTAGGTGGATCGTTCAATATATGTACATACACATACGTATATACATATATATGTAGGGGACTGATTTTCATCATTTTAATTACATCAAAACATATCAACATTGGCTCTTGTTTTGAAGATCTTTTCAAGAGCCTTCCAAGTATATATAGATCGACAGTTTTTGTTCATAACGCAAGTGTTATGGAATATTGAGATTTGGAGCAAAAGAGAGAATAGGAGCGGGACAAAAAAATTTGGTACATAAATAAAATAAAGAGCCATCCGCTAGACTGTCAAGTGGATGTAGGCGTGTTTGAAATCTTCTTAATCTTGATCTAGCTAGTCAATAGAAGATGACTGGCTAACAATGGTCCGTATCAATGGTGACAATGGAACGGTTGCCGTATATCGGTACATGTGTGTGTGTATGAATCATAAATACAGTCTAAAACCCCTATCACAATCTCGGGAATGATTACAAGGAGGTCAATCTCTATAATTGGTATGTTAATAATTTTTCATCGTGGAAAATAGTATCATGAAATAGTAATTGTTTACAAGTTCAAATATCATCTGTAATTTCAATTAAAGTCTTTGCCTTCAGGGTTTGTGTTTGTACTTTGTTATTCCCAAAGGCATAAAAGAGATTTAGAAAGGGGATTAAATAGATCCTTTTGAAATTTATTTTTAAAAATTAAATTACCAATTGATTAAACCGATTAATTTAACTTAATTAGCACATCGGAATATGTTTTGAAAAACCCCTTCAAAGATTAAATAAAAAGACCAAAATTTTGAATTTAGTGCAACTATAGAAATAAGTTACAGAATGAAATCGTTAAGTAGTCGAAATGTAATTTGCAAAAATGAAAAAGCAATAAAGTAAAGACACAAGAATTTAAAGAGGTAAGGAGCACAAAAGAGTCATAGTCCTATCTTCTACTCCGAGAGTAGAGATGATCCACTAAGGATAGGTTGGTTACACAAACCAAGCTTACTAAGAGCTATTACAACTGAGATCACAAAGAATCTTTTAAGTCACAAAGACTTGGTACAAATAGATCACTTAGATCTAATCACAATCACAAAGAATGAATTATTGTTTGAGGTGCTGCTAATATGCTTTAAGTTCTTCTCCAAATGTATGAACAAGTCATTTCTTTTGTACTATGAACAATGCAGTTAAAGCCAAATGTCCCTTGACTCTACTAATATAGCTGTTAGTTAGAACCTTTGTCGACTTGTCCATTTCACAAACTCATCTGAGGATAACCTCGGAGGGTCGAGTGTTTTAAGGTTTATCATCCTTGTCATAACCTACCACTAACTTGTCAAAAGTCTACACTCTACGATTTGGACTTCCTTAGAGTGAATTTGTAGAATGACTTTTCTGCTCTACGAATTTTAGTGGCTCTACAAATGGGCCTATACTCTATGATCTCTGACTGTCTTCAGTTCACTCTGTGATCTTAACAGTAACTTTGCCTTTAGCTCTACGAATGTCTTTTGGCCAGGGACAACCTAGCTATTATAGAGGTTTAACTCTATGTTTGGATCAACCTAACAAGTTTGATCCCTAAGCTAAGTCCTTTTACATATAATTCTTTTCATAAGGACTTTACAAAAGTTACTTGTTTACAAATATACATTAAAATATAATCATGATCAAATCATATAGGTTTGATATAAATTGTAGGTACTAACAATCTCCACCTATTTGATGATGACAAAACAAGTAGTTTATTTTCAATCATCAATTCTAATGCAAGACAATGCATGAAATTTAAATATGCCTTAGTATACAATGAGCAACTGTATTGTCTAGAAAAGGATGAATTTTATTGATGATTTAAAAAGAATTGTAAGTTATTGAAAATAAATACATATATAAAAAAATCTAAGGTTTTATACTAGGTCTCCCTCTTGGAGGATTTCTCTTTTGTTTATCCCTTCTCCTCTTAGGGGCTAGAGCTTCTTCTTTTCTTTTCAACTCTTCCAAGGTATCTTTTGGTCCTAGGTATGGCATGTTTGGCTGTTCTTCTCATTCTATGTTGATCCCATATAGATTTCTATTCAGGATGCTTGGATCATTTATAATTGACAGGCTAGACCCAGTATGAGTAACTCCACTCGACGATTGAGGAGTTCTTGAAGACTGACCTCGACCCAGGGGAACGACTTGAGGCCTAGGAAGAGGGGGATTTGATGATTGAGCTTAGCCTTTACCATCAGGAGCTTTGTTCTCCCCCTTTTTGTCAACATTCTCCTTAAGAGCAATCACTTCTACAGTAAGAATTCTTATGGTTTCCACCATAGACTCCACTTGAGTTACAGAGAGGTAACTACTCCTTTCAATTCTTCATACTTTTTATTCAAGTCTTGATGTTGGTCATGTACCATAACCATATCACTATCAGTTCTTGTGATGTCATGAATTTGAACTAATGAATGCTAGAACTTATACGAAATATTTTATCTGTGAGAAGCTTCATGGAAGAGGAGTTAGTCTCTTGTATCTTCTTCACTGCCACATTGTGCTCATCAATTTTCTTGAAGTATATGTCATCTCTTCTTCTTAATGCTTTGTCAATGACAGTTGCAAGAAATGTCATTTTATTAACAAACTTTTCAGTCATATCATTGACCATCTCTTGACTGAGCTGAGTTTGGACTAAAATATCTAGTGCTGGAGGGCGAGAGGATGAAGGTATGTCTAATTGTGGTGTGATAAGACAGGAGGGTTTATTTTGTATCAGTTATTAATTTGAAAAGGATGGAGTTGTATGTGCAAGAATTGGTTTCTCTACGATTGGAGAGTTAGGGGGCTCTACAATAGGAGATATGATGAGAGTTTGAGTTGGTGAATTAAATAGTGAAGGGGATGGGGTATATACATATCTGGAGTATTTTGTGGTGAGTATAGAGTATTATGTATAGGTGAGGTTAATGTTTAGCCAATTTTGGTTACAATCGTAGGCATAGTTGATGCCTAGGCGTCCAGGTGGTAAGTTTCAGTCAAGGCGAACGATCGACTAGAAAAAAGGCGTCGCCTGGGACGCCGCGGCGACGACTCGGACGACTAACATGGAAATCGACCGACTTTGGTTTCGACGGGTATGGATCGACCCAAAACTGAACTGGGTTAAAAAAAAAGACTCGAAGGATAGAAAACCTAGATAAGCAGCGAGAGAAAACAGATCGAGTCGAGCTCGAGAGAAAACAGAGAGAGGCGATCGGCAGAGAGTCGTTACAGAGAAAGGCTACGACAAACTCGTTCGTCGCGACCGACCAAGAGAGGCGATCGACAGTCGGCCAGCTTCGTTCGACAAAGAAAGGCTGTAACGCCCCAAAATCCGGTCTATTTTCACATCTAGATTCCGTACGTCACGATCCCATCTTCTTCCAAACATACATCATTATATAGCTAAATATAACAACATACATCCTCAAATCCCAGGTTCTAAAACCTTAAAACCTCTTTCATTCCAAATAATGATAATTACATTATTCTTTACATCTTGTACAAGTGACTTTTATCCGCCACCAAGGATACATAATCGTTCATTAAACTATTCTATAGTTTAATTATATCATTCTATATTACAAGTCTTCGCTTGATCTTCACACACATTCATATAATGAATGACACTTCTTCTGGATACCGGTCAGCTTGATCTTTCCGGGATCCTTAAATTCTTTCTAACACCGTTCGCTGAAAATGTTTTTCATTTAAAGCAAGTGTGAGCATTCAATTGCTCATCAAGTCAAAGCAGTTGAACAAACAACTTCAAGAATTTAAACATTCTTTTAAGACTCCAATAACCGAACAAAGGTTATGAAACAACTTGAATAATAGGAATAATCTCGATTCCTATCATTTTAAAATAGTAGTTACATTCACTTTGAAATACTTTCATTCTCTACTTTCTTTCATACACATTCTGTCTTGCTAGAATCAATAGCACAGACTTAACAATAACGGTTCATGTATAAACAGAACATGCTCATATTGAACAGTTCAATCACAGAACAATTCATATCATAGAAACACCGAAGTGTTCAAATTGTGGCACAAGGCCTCATACGTTCTACCACCTTGTACAAATATCACACATTCGCACATAGACATAACTTCTCAAGTTCAACATCTGAGAAGTTTAAAAACTAACATTCATTTAAAATATGAATGAAGTTAAGAAACTTGCCTTACGCACAGCTATAGCTTATAGTTTACGCTGAACTGCTCATTGCAATTCCTATGTAGCACATAAGGAAATAACACATGCACCAATTAGTCATATACTTGACTTTACGCATTGGTTTACTTAACTTTACTTCTTAGGGTTCACGTTCTTACAAACTAAGTTTACGCGACCAACTTCCTTTACCAGTTAATGACTTCATGACATACGGAGATGTCTTACTTAATACGTTCATCATCTTTGATGATTTACATTCTTATCTTTTTATAACTCTCCTAGGACTCAGCACACATCGTGTCTCTGCTAGTAGTCCATATGGTACTCTGAGTGGTTTCCCACAAACAACCAACAAACAAGTTCCCGTCTCATCTACACTGCCCATAACAGTGAGTTAGATCGGTTGCCAATTTTGTATATACCTTCGCTCTTTGAAGGAATTGTTTAGCCCAGCTCCCATATGTCAACCATCAAAGGTTACGATTGTACTAGAACCTAAATTCATGTTAACTTACCCGAACTATTAAACTATAATGTTCGTTAAGTCAATTTCTCATTCCTTATGGCTTTCTGGCAACTAAATGCCATACCTAAGGATTCATTCTTTATCGTCTAAGTGATACGATCTTTTGTATACTAAGGACGATCATTCAATATTCATTCTACGAATTTATAGCGTAAAGCATTTTACACAACCTTATTCTTATCTTACAACGTCTGATTCATTCAACTCGAAACATTATCCAAGTTATAAACATTAACTCGGCTTCTTTTACGTTATACGTACTTGTCTTTAATTCAGCTTCTTCACCATTCACAGGTTTAATCATTGATCTTTATTACCTTACGGTCACCATACACGGGGTGTAGGTTCTACCCATTTAGTATTCGCTTACACTTAACCTTTAACTGCGGCGCCGGCCCCCAAGGCACGACTCGCGCTGTGGCGTCAAGCATGAAACCTAGAAAAATTTTCTAAGTCTTTTACAAGCTTGAGACGCTGACTTTGAAATCACATATCTTATTCACTATAACTCGGAACAAGATCGTTCCAAAGCCATTTTCTTCCTTATCTTACGTACTTCGATTACCCTCGGACAGAATTTCGTTCTGAATCCGTTAACATGCCATTCAATTGGCTTAATCTTCGCCCATCATTCGTTTTACGTTATTAACGTTCTTCGTTCGTTCGTCCGTAATTCGGTCATCCGAACTCGGAATTAGATCGTTCTTGAGTCCACGACTCACGTTTTTTACGTTCTCTTACATTCTTATGAAACCCTACACGTTCGGGTTCATTTACTAACTTTCTAATTCTCGTTCTGCTTTTACGAAAATTTCGCCATAACTTCGTTATAGCTTAGTTTAATCCGTTCTTCACGAACGTTTCTATTATTCCTAACCAAGCAATAAGCATCTAACTTATACGCGATAGTTTTAAACTTGTCCATCAACAACAATTATCCTACGATGGTTTTAAATTTGTCCATCAACAACGTTCTTCATGTTCTTCGCGTTCTTCGCGTATTCTTCGTTTTTAATCGATATTTTGGATTACGATTTTACTTTTTCTTGGAATTTGATGTTATAGAACATCATTCCTTACTTATTTGACCTAGTCATTCATAAGATTTATTCGGATCGCTCAAAATCCTTACGAATCTTACACTTCCTTAAGAAATTTATAAACTAAATTCCTATTTCTTATTTCTTCGTTTTCTCATGATTTCAACCATATGAATTCATTCTTAACTTCATCTACTTCTTATCTTCATTAAGTTATGTTTTTGAACATATTAAGCATAAAGAAAATTAGAAGAAACTAGGGTTCAGATTACCGTTCTTCTTTAATCTCCTTCCGCCGGACAAAGCGTGCACTCGAGCTAGCTTTTCCTCATTCCTCTTCCTCTCCTTCTCCCATCCGAACTCTCTCTATATCTCTCATAGTGTAGGATTTTCAAAAGCTCAAAATAATGAACTTAAGCTTTCTATTTATAGAAAACCAAGGCTTAGGGTAAATTAGTCATTTCACCCCCACCTCCTTACTATTCATGGCTTAGCCACCAAGTTTACTTGGCCACCACCCTTACTTGGTGGCCAAGTGGCCGCCCACATGCCCATGGGTCTCCCCCATGGGTTGCCCCATGGGTTTTACCCATCCGGTGATCCATTGGTTCGATCCGCGGTTTATTTTCTTGGATCGGGCTTAATTAAATCTAACACTGGGCCTTACATTAATTCTTACTGGGCCTACCCTAGGCTTGATTACACATTCCATTGGGCTTGATATAATCCAAGTCTAATTGGAATCTTCAAAGTCCATGAACTCAAAGTTCATTTAGACTAATCGTATTCTACGCATTCCATTCTCGTATTCTCTTCGTATATAGTTCGTACGATATTCGTATTATACGTCGTACTAATTTTCGTACTATACTCGTATAATAACTAGTATTATACTCGTATTTCTCACGCATAATAACTCTAATTATTATACGAAATCATAAAATTCTCGGAACTCACTTTTTCGAACCCTTAGGTTTTAAGTCTGCAGGCGAAAACTTCGTTTTTGCCATAACTGAAATATTATTGAATATTCCATCTCGTCTAAGAATTCTATCATTACGCGTTTCTCAGAAATTCAAAATAAATCTCCGAGCAGAAACGGATGAATAGTGTCTATTTCGTCTTTTTCCCCGAAAATATTTTTGTTTCCGGAAAATTTTTATTTTCGTCTTGAAAATTCTTACTCGTTAAGTCTAGCTCGTAGCCAGAATCCTCCCGATTAATAATCATTCTAGGTTATAGAACAATTAATAAACACATAGCACAAAATAGTATTAATAAAAAATCATTTTATTAATAACTAATTCTTTAAACTTAAATTCTGGACAATCTGATTTTTCGGGTTGTCACAAAGGCTACGACAGAGTCGGAAGCTTCGTTCGATCGAGCAGTTCGGCACTCGGCAGGTATTTCTTTTTCCTTCCCCTTTTCTTTTCTGCTTCGAGCTTCGCTAAAAGAAATGGTCGTACTTTTTTTTCTTTATACCGAGACTGCTGAATGAAGAAAGCTTCGAGCTTGGCTACTTTTTTTCTTTACTAAAGTCACTGTTGTCTTCTTCTTCTTTTTTTGGTTAACTACTTAGCTACTGGCTGAAGGCTGAAGCATGTTTGTTTTGGGTTTATAACTTTATATATATAATATATATATATATATATATATATATATATATGAGTACCCACTGGCTGAGGCAGTCACTTGACTGGTTCTTAACTTGTTATATCATTTTTTTTGCAATTACATATTTCACTAAAAGAAAGAAATTTATCAAACATGAAAAATAATAATTGTGAATTTTTTAATTATATGTAAATTAATACTACTATTAATTATAATGCATGACTGTATAACAGTATACGAACTATTATTAGTTATTTGATATAACAATATATATTATATAGTATTAATAATGTCAACATCAGAGATATATGTGGGTGCATTATGAGATTGTGAATTCTATATAAATATTATATTATATGTTTGTCTTATATTTTGCTTTTGATTGTATTGTGTAGACAATAAAATGGCGGAAAGTTCGGGGGCCGATAATTATGATATAACGAAGTAAAAGAAAAGCTAAATCAAACGATCCGGGTTGGAAATATGGATATTTATCGGATTTAAGTAATAAGGATGTCGTGCAATGTATACTTTGTTGGAAGAAATGTCATTCGGGCATCAAAAGGCTCAAACAACATCTAGCCGAAAATTATGGAGATGTAGCCAAGTGTCCCAAAACAACAACAAAAATTATGAGGGAGATGCAAGCGGCTTTGAATAGTAGAAAGAGGAAGAAGCCACTTGAACTAGATGATGATGATGATGTGCAAGAAGTGCAAGAAGAACAATCATCTGCTTGTCCAACCATGTCTTCCAATACTTCTTCTAACACTATCCCAAGTTCTGGGACGGCTTCTAAAAGGAAGAATGTTGTATTTCAATTCCAAGTTCCATAACCAAAAGTTAAGATAGTTGAAGCACTTCTAAGGAAGACTCCCGAAGAAGTTGTAGAGGAGAGACATAGCAAGCGTTTGAGCCAAACGAATATTGAAAGTCGGTTGAGGACACCGTAGGTGTTGGAATTTGAGCCTAAATAAATATGGGTGTCATTAATAATTTTTAATGATTCCATATATTAATGTGTTCTACTCCATGAGTAGATTAAATTGAATATTTGGAAGCTCAAATCTATTGAGTAATGAATGAGATATTAACTCCCAAAGATCATGATAAAAGATAATAATTACATGTGGGAAAAACCAAGTCCCACATAGGGTAGAAATTAAATACTTTATATGTTTATATACAAGGAAAGTGCTCTTGGGTTTGGGCCCCTAGGGGCACCCCACTTTTGTGGAAGGGAGAGGACCTAGCCAAGGCTAGGTTCAAACCCACACGCGCGCGCCGCCGCTGCCGTCCGTCCTGGCCTGCCTGGCCTGGCCCGTGGCATGAGGGTCGTGGGTCGTGGGTCCTGTATATAATTTTTTAGACAATTTATTTAAATTTTTTAATTAAAATTTATTTAAATTTTACTATTATCAAAACTGTGTCGTTTTGAGAAGCTGTATTTATTATATTATCAAAACTATGTTGTTTTGAAAAGCGGTATCATCAAAACTGTGTCGTTTTGAGGAAGCGGTATTTGTAAATTTGAACGAGCGGCCCAAAACTACCTCGTTTGTCGCGCCTTTTCTTCTAAGCCTAAAACTACGTAGTTTTGATTTTGCTAACACTTAAACTACGTCATTTTAATAAACTGAATAGTTGCGCCTATTCTATAAATGATCAAAACTACATCGTTTTGACCAACAGATATCAAATATGCCTTTTCATAAGCATCCCATGCCTTTTCAGAGGTGAAGTACCCTTCTGAAGGGTCACCAACCCCTCCTATAAATAGATAGGAGGTGCCAGCCTTTTCATTCATTCAATTTTCATGCATTCTAGTCTTCTAAAACATTCTAGCATATAGTTTCTTCATTAGTTTTCTTAGTGTTTTTGAGAGAGAGTTAGAGCATTTCTTTTGGTTCGTTGTGTATACCTTTTGTAGTGCTGCTAAGGTATACGAAGTCATTGTATCCTGGGAGACAAGTGCTATCAACTCTGAGCACCATACGGAGGACATAATTGTCTTAAGGACATAGTACCAAGTACTAGCCTTGACAGATTACTTTCTACAAGATAAGTTTATATATATATATATATATATATAATTTCCTTTAAGTTTTTACTAATAGGAGGAAAAGGAGAGAGTCCAAATGCATGTTGCCGATTTTTTCTACGAATGTGGCATACCATTCAATGCTGCAAATTCAAGGAGATTTGAAGTAATGGTCGAGTCCATGGGGCAATATGGGCCGGGTTTCAAGCCTCCAACGTATCACGAGTTTAGGGTTCCTTTATTTGAGAAGGCAAAGAAGAAAACCGATGACTTAAAGAAGAAACATGAAGTTGCTTGGAAGGAATACGACTGCTCACTCATGTCGGATGGTTGGACAGATAAGAGGGGAAGACACTTATTGAATTTTCTTGTTAATAGTCTGGAGGGGACTTATTTCATGGGTTCTGTTGATGCCTCCAGTCAGTCTCAAGATGCCACAATGTTGGCAAATCTACTTGATAGCAAGATCGAAGAAATTGGCCCCGAGTATGTTGTTCAGGTGGTCACAGACAATGCCTCTAATTACAAGGCAGCGGGACATATACTAATGGAGAGGAGACCTACACTGTTTTGGACACCTTGCACCGCTCACTGCCTTGACCTTATGTTAGAGTACATAAGCAAGTTGAAGCAATTCCAGCCCACAATCACAAATGCAAGGAGAATTACAACATTCATTTATAGACATGGTCGTCTTCTTAGTGCAATGAGGGAGAAAACGAATGGGAGGGATCTTGTGAGACCCGCAGTTACTAGATTTGATACAGCTTTCCTCACCTTGCAGAGTTTGTACAAGAATAAAGATGCATTGAGGCATTTGTTCATCAGCGAGGATTGGTCAAAATCAAAGTTGCGGCTACTGAAGCGGGGAAGAAAGTATGTGATACTGTTATTTCAACAACATTTTGGCATACTGTTGAGGATTGCATTAGGGCGTCACAGCCACTTCTAATAGTCTTGAGGATTCTTGATAGTGATGAGAAGCCTGTTATGCCGGAAGTTATTGCTGCGATGGAATGCGCGAAGAAAAAAAAAATCAAAGATGCATTTGATAACAAACAAAGACTGTATAAGAAGGTGATTGAAATTGTTGAGCGGCAATGGGAAAATCAAATGGAGCAAAAATTATATGGAGCTGCGTTGTTTCTCAATCTAGGCAAGTACTTTGATATCAAAGAGGAATGTCAGTTGTTTGCTAATGCTTTACGAGATGCCTTCAATGACGTTCTTGCAAAGATGGTGCCCGAGTTAGATTTGCTAGACAAGATAAGTAATCTAGCCGATAACTATGATGCTTCTCGAGATACTTTTACAAGAGAAATGGTGATTAGGCAACGGAAAATAAAGAATCTTCGTACGTATATTCAAATATATATAAATATATAAAAGCTAAATATTGATTATAATTTATATACATTCTTCATTTCCTCCCTTTAAAAATATTTATATTTCTTTTAAATGTTTGCTAGTTGATTGGTGGAATGCTTTTGGAGAGCGCTATTGAGCTATCCTCGTTTGCAAAAAGAATTCTAGTCCTTTGTTGTTCTTCTTCCGGTTGCGAGCACAATTGGAGTACATTTGAGTTTGTAGGTACTTTCTATTGTTACTTTAAATTTCAAAAGTAATAAATCATTCACTATTATTAAAATTTTATCATTAATATTATTATTGTTTGTTCTATTTATTTTAGATTCATACGAAGAAGAGGAATAGATTGGAATACAAACGATTGAGTGACTGGTGTATGTCTAATACAATCGAAAGATCGACTTAAGGTTCCAAAAGAGGCGTGAACTTGGCAATAATTTTGATCCATTAGTCATTGATGACTTTGAATGGGGTAATGAATGGATCGATATTGATGTTGATGTTGTTCATCCTGGGGGGGGGGATCTTACATGGAATGATGTGGATCGAGCAACCGGTGCATCCAACACGCTTGAGGGTCGCAATCTTTTAAGGAGTGCTCGTGCTAATACTAGTAATAATCTAATGACATACTCTCGACGTGGTGGTGGTTCAACTTCAAGGGAATCAAGGTTGATGGATTCCGACTCCGATAATGAAGATGAAGAAGAGAGAATTCCAAATGATGATGAAGATGTGGACGATGATTTTGGAGAAAGACCACCACCTACGCCTTTGAATGAGAGTAGTTCTCGTGGAAGAGATGGAGATGACCTTTTCTATGATGATTTTGATTGAATGATATTTCTAGACCAGTGTAGAGAGTCTAAACATTATTTTGGCTTGCTATGGTGGTGTTTTATTAGTTATTTGACTACATATTTGTGATGGTTGGTTGCAACTTTATTTTCTATGTGGTGTTTGTTGAATTCTTAATTTCTTTTACTAATTTTTAATGTCAAGTGTGTTGTTTGTGGATTGTTATTGCTAAGTATTTACATAATTATGTCTTTAATGATATTCCATAGTGTTATGTTTTGAGTTTTAATGTATATAAAATTTTATTGTCAATATACTTGTTAAGTAAAATAAATAATACATAAATTATACATTGTAAACGATTTGTCGCCTTACGGACACCATGGCGGTCGCCTTCTCGCCTAGGCGTCCAGGCAGTCGGCTACCGCCATGACTCGCTGTGGTGCCGTAACAACTATGATCGTAGGGTTCTGGGACTCTACGATCGTGAGGTTTTATGTGATGGTTGAGAATGTATGAGATAATTTTATGGATGAGGTTTGAGAAGTACCTTCAGAAGATGATTGCTCTACATCCGGAGAGTTGTGCCCTACGAACAATTCAAAGCGAGACATTGCAACTCTGTCAATCATGGTAAGATCAACAAAGGTATCCTTGTTAAAGATACCTGATAGAGGTGAAGTCCTTTCACTATTGTAAGCAATTGTTCGTCTATCAAATTTCAGAATTCTTGGGAAGTTCTTGGACAACACCTTCGCATTAGGAAACTTCTGACAAGTCCAGGTGATATAGCTCAGATCTCCTATTGGAATAGCCTTCATCCAAGGCATGACAGGAAGAAAATAGAACATTAGATCACAATTGTTATTAAAGATAATAGGGGTTATGTTTATTTCTTCATCTTCTTATTCACCTTGAGCTTCTGACCCTTGGTCCCTTTCTTCAATACTCTCAGGGTTAGGTATTTCCTCGATCATTTCTTCATCTTCCTCCCCCATGTGTTATAGCAATTTCTTGCTCTAAAGCAAGTTGAATGACTGAAGATTGTAGACGAGGAAGGCTACCAGGTGCGTTTTTGATGTACTGCACAATTGTATCAATGATTTTGGTGAGCTCCAGAGAATCATCAGAAGAGCTATCATTCCTATCCTCCCCCTCTTGTAGCCTTCTCTGGCTCTGTTCGATCAAAGGCCTTTTTGCCTTCTTCAGTCTTCTTCAATGATATTTTCTTCAATCTTCTTCTTTTTGGTTTTGGCTAAGGCATAGGTGCCTTCACAGCCATATCTTCCTTCATGAGCTTAGGCTCAGAGGCCTTCTTAGCCATCATTGTATCATCATTTGGCATATCAGTCGTCCCAGCCATTTCTGCAGCAGCAGTCTCAGACTCTACGATCGGAGAATGAGACTCTACGATTGTTTGAGCATCAATTTCTCATGCCTATGCCATTCCTTGGCCTCCTTTTTCGTCTTTCAAAAGTTCTTATTGAAGTATTCTTCTATTGTATGACCTTATTTTGCTGCAGCTTCAGCATGTTCTTAGTTCCATGATGTACTGATTTTTCAGCATGATCAACCATTACCTCGCATCCAGTAACTGGTGGAGGTTTTGAAGTAAACTTCCTTCTCCTCTATACTTTCTTTGTTCGTTGGCTTGCAAGCTGACTGATAGTTAGTGTTGCATCAACTTCTGTGTCATAGATGTCTTCTTCTTCTTTCTCCTTTTCTTCTGCATTCTCCTTCTGAATTTCTCCTTATCCTTCTTCAGACCATGCTCATTGGCCTTGATATTGGTGGAGATTGGCTTTATCTTCTTCTTCTTGGGCTGGTCTGCAGTAGAGGCTAAAGTGGTAGAAGTTTCAGTTGTCGTAGAACCTTGAGATTCCCCTTTTTCTTCTGCTAATTTTCTCTTCTTCTTCTCTCCCTTCACAGGTTTCTGAACCTCAGCTACAGTCCTCTCACTTCCTTCAGACTGCTTAGATTTGTTAATTTCAACTGAATTTCTCTTCCAGTTCTCAAACAACTCCTTCGTTATCTTCTTGTTAACATTTAGGGGATCTCATTCTTTTTTCCCAATGTGCTTCCTCATATTTATCTTCATGAGGATACTTATGAATCTCCCATAGTACATCTTTGGGAGAGGCTTTCCTGCAGCTTTACTCTTCTCTGCATCCTTAAACTGATATCGTAGAGTTCCTCATTGTAGAGTAAGATAATTCAACGATTTTCCACTACTCTACACTCCACTCTATGATTTCTCCTTTTGACAGTTTCATTCTACGATTTCATTCCTACATGGTTAGTCTTACAAGCAAATATCATGGACTTAAATTTAACATGCCTAATTCACTTATTAGCTTATTAAATCTAGATTCGTCTAATGGCTTAGTAAACACATCAACTAATTGATTTTTTGTTGGGATAAAATGTAAGGTGATATTACCATTTTGAACATAATCTCTAATAAATTGATGCCTAATATTAATATGCTTAGTTCTAGAATGCAAAACAAGATTATGTGTAAATTCTATTGCACTAACATTATCACAGAATATAGAAAATAGACTTAAAATCAAACCCATAGTCAACTAGTTATTCATCATCCAAAGGATTTGAGCACAGCAGCTACCATCATCAATATACTCAGCTTTTGCAGTTGAAGTTAATACTGAGTTTTGTTTCTTGCTAAACCATGAGACTAGTCTATTTTCATGCAATTGACAAGTTCCACTAGTACTTTTTCTGTCTATTTTGCATCCTGCAAAGTCACCATTTGAATATCCAAGTACATAAAAGGGAGACTCATTGGGATACCACAAACCCAAATTTGAAGTACCCTTGAAATATCTAAAAATTCTTTTAATAGAAACTAAATGAGATTCTTTAGGATTAGTTTGAAATCTAGTACAAATACATGTTGAGAACATAATATCAAGCCTACTAGCAGCTAAGTATATGAGAGAGGCAATCATACCTTTGTATTGAGTTATATCAACACTTCTACATTGTTAATTTATGTCTAGCTTAGTTGCAGTTGTCATAGGAGTCTTCATAGGGGTAGCTTATTCCATGTCATACTTCTTGAGTAAGTCTTTGATGTACTTGACTTGGTAGATGAATATACCTTCATCAGATTAGTTCACTTGAAGTCCAAGGAAGAAATTCAGCTCTCCCTATCATGCTCATTTCAAACTTTCTCTCCATAAGCTTGGCAAATCTCACACATCTTTTCATCAGTAGAGCCAAATATAATATCATCCACATAAATTTGTACTAACAATGTCTTATTTTTGTGTTTCTTAAGACATAGTGGTGTCTACTCTACCCCTAGTGAATCATTTTCCAATAAGAAAGTTAGTTAAAGTGTCATTCCATGCTCTAGGTACTTGTTTTAAACCATATAGTGCTTTATCAAGTTTATACACATAATTAGAGTGAGTTTGATCAACAAAATCTGGGGGTTGTTCTACATACCATTGAGAAATACACTCTTGACATTTATTTGAAATACTTTGAACTTCATGTGGTTAGCAAAATCAAGGAATATCCTGATAGCTTCAAGCCTTGCCACAAGTGCAAAGGTCTCATCATAGTCAATGCCTTCTTATTGAAAGTAACCTTTAACCACCAGTCTTACCTTATTCCTTGTAATCACACTATCTTCATCCATTTTATTTTTGAAATCCCATTTATTGCCAATGACGGGATGATCTCTTGGTCTTGGAACCAGTCTCTAGACTTTGTTTTTTTCAAATTGGTTAAACTCTTCTTGCATTGGCTCAATCCAACTTGAATCTTGAAGAGCTTCATCTATCTGGTTAGGTTCCATTTGAGTCAGAAAACTCAAATAGAAGCACTCATTATGGGTTGCAGATCTTGTTCTGACTTTTGCATTTGGATCAGCAATAATCAGGTCTTGAGTGTCATCTTTAGCCTATCTTCTTTCAGTTGGAACATTTGTCCTTGTGTCTTCTTGTCTGAGATTTTAAGGTTTGGCTCATTTTTAGGTTTTGGTATGGTAGGATCTTCAACTCATAGAGTTCCCAGTTCTGTAATAAGAGGCTCTACGATTTCTTCTACAGGCTCTACAATCGTTGGGTTGTTGATCGTAGGGTCTTCTTGCTCTACGTTTACCTGATCATGTTCTACTATTTCATCAAATACTACAGCCTTAATCGGCTCAATATTGTCAATCTCATCAAAAGTAGTATGAATTGAAACTTCAACATTTAATAAGCGTTTATGAAAGACTCTATAAGCCTTAATATTAGTAGAATAGCCAAGAAAGATACTTTCATCTAACTTAGGTTTGAATTTAGTCAGATACCTTTTTCCATTGTTGAGAATTTAACAAGCACAACCAAAGATATGAAAGTAATTAATGTTGGGCTTTCTTTTTCCACAGCTCGTAAGGTGTGTTCTTATGGATAGAGTGAATAAGGGTTTTGTTCTTCCTTTCAGCTACACCATTCTGTTGGGGAGTCCTTAGTGCAGAATTCTGTTGGGGAGTCCTTAGTGCGGAGAAGTTGTGATGGATGCCATTATCTTCACATAACTTGTCTCTCTTCCATGATCACTCTTTATGACTTTAATATTTTCACCATTCTCATTCTCAACCAACTTAAAGAACTTGATTAACTAAGAGTTGGTCTCATTCTTTGATTCTAAAAAGAATAGCCATGTAAATCTTATGTGATCATCCAATATGACTAGAGTATACTTCTTTCCTCCAAGGCTGACAGTAAGAATAAGACCAAACAAATCCATGTGAAGCAATTGTAGTGGTATATTGTTAGAGTTGACCTGTCTTGTTCTTGAATTAGACTTTGGTTTGCTTTCCCAGTTAACATGCTTTGCAAGGCTTGTCTTTGATGAAGCTCAACTTGGACAAATCAGAGTCCAAATCTTTGGAAACTAGCTTGGACATGTTTTAGAAATTCAGATGGGATAATATTATGTGTCATAATTAACTTACATCTTCTGAAGCTTTGGAAAAGAAGCATGATGTCTCTGTTGAACTCAACTTAGCTAGATTCACCACATATACATTTCTGTCACTAGTTCCAGATAGCTTGATTGAGTTTGTCTACTGGTCTCTTACTTGACATTTATCGTTGAGGAAGATAACTTGGTGTCCTTTATCACATAATTGGCTAATGCTTAGTAGGTTGTGCTTCAAACCTTCAACAAATGCTACTTTACTGAAAAAGAATGTACATTTTCCTATTGTATCATATCCTTTAGTCTTTTTAGAGTTGTTATCTCCAAAGATAACAAGAAGGCCATCTTTCTCTTGAAAATTTGATAGTAGAGTTTTGTTGCCTGTCATATGTCTTGAGCATCCACTATCTATATACCATGTTGAGTTAGTGGAGCTGTTATCCTACAAGAGAATTTAGACTTTACTTTGGTACCCATACTTGCTTAGGTCTTGATGGGTTAGTGTTCTTAAGAACCCAGACCTACCTAACTCTAGGCTTTATATACACGGAATAAGCATTAAAATCACACATAGCAGCAATATGACCATAATGATGATAGTTATAGCATTTTATATGATGCATGCTTGTGTGTGTATGGATTCCTTCTCTTCGAGGACATGTGTGGAACAAAAGAACATACAACCTTTCTTCTGGGATCAACCTCTCTGGCTCCACACTAATCTACGATTTTGAGAGTTCGTAGGGTAAGAACCAACTCTTCTTTTCTTGCCTTGTTGGTTCGTAGAGTGAGTGTGAACATACTACGATCCTTCGAGGCTTGAAGGTAGCTTTAGCTTTGCCCTGCGATTTCTTAATCCTAGACCAGTGTGTGATCTATCGTTCTCAGGGATCACGATCTGATCAGCAGAAATCGTAGAGCTTTGAATAATCGACTTGACAACCTGTGTAGATTTCACAAACACAATGCCTCTATGGAAAGTAGAAGCACTGTTGTTGCTAGTCTCTAAAATTGTATTCACACTACAATCTGAGGGCAACTCCCCAAATCCTAATCCTGATCGATCTGTGTTGCATCTGACTTGGTGATCAGGGATTCCATTGATGAAGAAGACCTATTCCATGTAGAAATTGTCTTCTCCAATTCCTCAATCTTGGACCCCACTAAATGATATATTTACCCTTCAATTTACGTACTTTATCTTATCCTCTGGGGACAATTTTTTTTTACCTTCAATCATCTTTTTGGGGATGGAGGGAGTAGTTAATAATATTAAGATCAATCTTACCAAAAATTAGAATCATTAAAAACTATTTTTATCGTTAAAAGTTTAAAAGAATTTTCAACCAATGAAATTGTGATGAAAAATCTACATGTTCATCAAATGGTGAAAAATTGTCGGATTACTTTCATTTTTGGAACAATAATACTACTCAATATTATAATTAATTGACCGGTGTTGATTTCAATTATACTATCGAAAACTATAAAAATATGGTGTTTTGGATGGAATTTGAGGAAATGTGTAATGGATGGAGGCCAAATCCACTATTTTGGATTTACCTAACATATTAGATCATTAACCAAGTCTTTTTATACAAAAATTTTCATAAGGATTTTACAAAACTTACTTGATATTACAAATATACTTTAGTATCATAGTTATCATTAAATCAAATAAGGAACCACATAAATGCAAGTACTAACATACTTGTAGCTAGGACAAATGCTAGTTTGTTTTTAGATAAAATAAAAAGATTTTATTAGAAGAAAGAAAACAAAATGAATAAACACAAAGTCCTAACAAAGGACATGACTTTATTCCCTATGAAAATCTGAAAATCTCTCTCCCCCATAGCCAAAGCTCACAAAGAAGAAAGAAATGTAATTTTACCCCGCAACAAGTGAAGATCCAAGCTTCAACAACTAAAAATATGCAACTTCAACTTGGTTCAAAACCCCAATAAAATTTATATTTGCTCACCCATGATTCCTATGAGGTTTTGATGCTAAACAATAAGCATAGATATTATTTGTTAGTTTTCTGCATTACAAGTTTTATGTTGCGCAAGTTGTGTGCCTTTTGTTAGTTGTAAGATTCATATTCTTGTTTCCGTACGATTATTTTACTAGGAATTTGTGCAATATACTTTATTGTATGTGTCAAGTGATCACGTTGAATCATAGCCTGAAGTCTTTATTTGCAAATGATTCTTCATTTCAGAAAGGTTTTGTTGAGGCAAATGTTGATGACGGTCTCTTAGAAATTTTTGGCCTAAAACAGGGATGGCATGCTTCGTTTGTCATGGGTGAACTTATCCAAGCCAAACACATCGCACAGGTACTGAAGTTTATGTTAAATTTTTATTATTATTAATTTAAGATGATATCCTTATACACTTGGTTGCAAATGTTTTGACTTTCCACAAAATAAGTCCATAATAGATTGTCAAGGTTCATATTAGGAATGTAGTTGTTAGAAAAAATGCCTTGAAGGAAGGGTGGGACAGAGTGCAATAAATATGGATTATGACAGTCATTGTAATCTCACGTCAAAAGAGTGGGAAAAACTATGTGTTTTGAATGTTAACATCAAAATCTGACCGCTCCCCTAATCACCAAATAACGAGCTAAAAATCTGCACAGTGAACAAACAAAAAACACACACCAAAAGCTTGACGGATTAGGCCGCCAGGAGATAGCTTCAGTGTGAAAATAAGTACAGGTGTTGGGTGTAATCTATTATGCATGGCACACATGTATACGTGATCAAGAAGTAATATAATGATAAGTAAAATATCGTTCCCACAGAGATAAATATCGAATTTTATTCTAATAATTACCAATTTTGTATTATCTCAATTTTATTAAACTACTGATTTAATGATGAAATTAATGAAAAAACTAATAAATAAAGAAAAGTCAACTAACTACCACAAACTTTAATCAAATTTTGGAGAATTAAGCCTACAATTTCACTTTATACTTCACTTAGATTATCACACTTTTTTTTAATTCAAATTAACTATTCCAGTTCATTAATCGAGAACACGAAAGTAGATATAACCATTTCTCGATGCACTATGCATATATCAACTTAAATCCACAGATGATAGAATTAAGAAAAACACCCTAATTAACTAATTCACTATATCTCTATGTGAATTACAATCAAAGAAATTTTAATCCGAAGTTCTCATCAGATTACATGCGATGCATAGATATATCTCTATCCTAGACATAAATTATTAATCCCAACAAAACGCAGAAATTACAATCACATGCTATTATGGTTAAGTCTAAACTCATATTTCATCTCTCGAGTTCATATAAGTTCACAAAGAATTGGTGATCAAACAACTCTTAAATTAAGCACAAACCATAACAGATGAAATGAAAATAGCATCATTAAATTAAATTCGAAGCAAGATAATCCTCATTACACAATAAGATGCATCATAGGCTTAATAAGAGAATTTAGTTCAAAGCTGAATTAAAAACTGAAAAGATCAAAGAATCAAGCATCCTGATTACAAAACTGAAATTGGAGAATGAAAAACAGTAAATAGAAACACCATTTTCTTCAATTCACTATGAAATCTTCGTGCTCCAGCCTCCTTACGTCAATTCCTCCAAAATCTTCTCCAAGTTAGGGTTTCCTAGTTGTGATGATGAATGACGAATGTACTTGATGATATCCCTCCTTTCTGTAACTGAATAATCTTCTAATCTTGTCCCAATCACGTACAAAGTCTTAAAGCCAAGCAACATCAGAAGTCTCCCATCTTTGTCGCGGACCCCTGCCCTGGCGGGCATTTTACTCATGGTAACCCCCGCCCCAGCAGGTATCCAGAATGTTGCTGACATGGACCCCCGCCTCGACGGGGTATTTAATACTATGAACACCCGCCCCAACGGCCATAGGCTATGTACTTCACTGTATTTTACTGCTTTCCTTGCTGCTTTCTTGCCTTGCCAATTAAACCTTGCCTTAGCCAATATAAACTAATCCTGCAACACAAACACAATACGACACATAAAACAGTACTAAAACATATGGATTAGCAACTGTTTAAGTCCGAAAAGAATCCAATTCGTAGGTATGAAACCTAGTTATCAACAGGTTAGAAACGTTAACAATGGAGGTATAAAATTGCTCTAGTGTATAAGAGTAAATATTATGTGTACTTTGTCCTAGTATATAACTGTATTTATAGTTGTTTACACTGCCTGTCATAACACGACCGAGACTTATTAGGAATAGGAATCATGATTTAGAGTTTCCATAAGAATTAGATCACCATAATCAATTAGGATCCTCCTTCCTTAAAAATAGGAAACCAAATAGGATAAGGAATCATATGCCAATTAGGATTTTGACCCTTCTAGAACACCAAGCTGCCAATTACGACTTATAAAATGAATGGCGCGTCCAAAACAACGACTTATAAAACGGACTACACGTCAAAAGGACGGCGCGTCAAGAACAATGGCTTACAAAAAAACAGCTTGTCACACAATACACTAAACGGCACGTCACACCAAACACCAAACGACTTATCACACCAAGCACCAAACACCAATCACCGAACACCAAACACTGAAGAGCTTATTACACCAAACACCAAAGAGCTCGCTATACCGAACACCAAAGAGCTCGTTATACCGAACAGCAGAGAGCTCGTTACATCGACACCAAATAGGGAATAAATTTTGTCCACCTGTTAAATCACCAAACACCATATAGGGAACAAATTTTGTTCGCCTGCCAAATCACCAAACACCATACAGGGAAAAAAAAATTGTTCGTTTGCCAAATAACCAAACACCATATAGGGGAACTAATTTTGTTTGTCTGCCAAATCACCAAACACCATATTGTAGCAGAATTGCACGATCCATCCCACATCAATTCATCACACGTGTAGACTAGCCTAACAAGCATGTTAGACTACCTCCTTACCTAAAAGGTTAACTTATTTGGTTGAAGCTCCACCATACTTATTAACTCATCTATACTCTTGAATTTATATAATGTGGGATTCATGTGAAATATCCAACACATAGGGAATAAATTTTGTCTACCTGCCAAATCCCAAACACATATAGGGAATAAATTCAACATTCCCTCTCGTCTATTTTTGAAATGCCAAATCCACATATTTGGAACATGAATGATCCGCAATTGGGATTGCACCTTCCAAATCACAATTCGCTAGCAGCATCGATTTCTGATAATCCTGACACCTAAGCTGCACAACAACATTGACAAAGCCAAGCCAGGTGTTAGAGAGTGTGGTCAATTAACCCCACTGAACTTTTTTTAAATTTTTTTTAATATATGACAAATTTAGAAAATTTTAGTTGTAATATATAAATTGATCCCACTGAAATTTCACAAAATTTTCTAAAATAGGTGTCAAATTGAAATTGTGCCGACTTTTTCAATCAAATCTCAATCCCATATCACTCCTACCTCATTTATATATGCATCTTCTTTTAGTCATTTTAAATTAGATATAATTTAATTCATATTATTTTTTAAATATATGAGGAATCAAGCAGTTATGAACAAATTTGTAATTAAAAAACAGTAGTTCTATTGTGTATAAATTATACACAAAAAGTTGTGCGCAAACAATATAAAAAAGAGAGAATAAGAAATGAGACCCAACTTCTTGTTGCGATATATGTATGTCTATAAAAACAGATTAAATTTCATCTTGTTGTGTAGTGAATTTGATGTGGGATTGTTGATAACTTATTGAAAAACTAATTTATATATGCCTAAATTCACTGATTTCCTTAGTTATTTTTTCTCTACCCATTTGTATTCAGTTAAATATCATCTATATAATTAGAAGGATCAAATAAAGACTTCCAATTTCTCTATTGATATGAACATATATTTATCTTCCTTAAATATGGCAATCTCTTATAGATGTATGTTATAATCTTATTTGTGTTTAGACTTGGAGATGTTTATGTTACAATTGTAACTCAATATTTTAGTTGATTTTATCATGCTTCATTAACAGTTAAATTTATTTATAAATTTATATTTATTAAAAGTATACATTAAATTCAACTTATCTCCCAACATATAGCATCCTACTATTTGGGAAAATGTCGTGTCCCGTGTCACGGATTGCGTCAAATCCATATCTCGTTTCTGTATTAGTGCTTCCTAGCTTCCTACCAAACAAGGGCCAGTTGTTTAACATGATACTCTCGCATTACGCTTGTTATATATTTTCGTCTTTAGTTTTATCGTTTAACTGATTTTTACCAAGAAACAAAGACGAACTTGTTATTATAAGCTACACCTCTTGATGCAACTAGTTTAATGTTGCTTTATGCTTTTCTAGTTATTGAATTAAATTCGGAGAAAAATTTTCAGGCTTCAGAAATTCGATTTGAATTTAGAGGAGGACAATGGAAAGAATGTTTTTTGCAAATGGACGGGGAGCCTTGGAAACAACCCATGAACATGGATTATTCAACCTTTGTGGAGATTAAGAAGGTGCCATTTCAATCAATGATGATAAATGGTGAATAATTTTAGTTGGCGTCTCCAGCTTAACTCATGTGAATGCTTGCTCATACTCAGAATTTTTGTCTAAAACGTAGTATTCTAATGGCTTTTAATTATATCCCAAATTAGGTAACAGTTGTAAAAAGTCTATTATTAATTTTCTTTGTATCTAATCACATTATAGTTGATTTAGCTTTGTATTTCAAAAAGATATAAAAGACTTGATGGAGTTTCTCTTCTCTTTTTTTTGTTAGTAGATAATGTGGAGGATTTTAGGTTATTATTCTATTAGCATGATTTGGGGATTGCATGATTAAGGGATGATTGATTTACTTTCCAAATGTACTGCAGTTCTAAGTTTATATAAAGACTCTATTGTACATTGTAAGATATATAATAGAAAATATCTTTCCCTTTTTTATTTCTCTACATGATATCAAAGCTTGGTTGATTTTGGCAATCAATCAAAATGTTTTGCTTCTGCTACCAACGTTCGACATCGTTTCTTTTTATTGTTTAACTTCTTCTAAGAAAAAATTAGGTGGTTAGTAGGGTTTAGTTCTCGTTCTTTTGTTGGAGTTAGAGTTTTTTTAAATTTTATTCTCATTTTTAAAAAGGTGACATGTCGAGAGTAGCTAATTTCTCGGGTTGAAATATGTAAATGCGTTGTTGATTGGAGAACAAGGATTTTTGTGGGACAAAGGTTTGAGGAAGACGTGTGTCCTTCGATTTGTTGGGAGGTTTAAGAGTCCTCTGTTATTGAGGAAGTTAAGGAGTCCATCGTTTTTGACTTTTTGTTGGAGACGAGTTCTCGGTTATTGCTTGCACATAATATACTTGGAAAATGGATGTGAATGTGAAAGTACACTTATCTAGTTTGACACAATAAAAGTCATTAGAGCATGATTTTAAAGTAAGTTTTCAAGTGATAAACCATGTTAGTCATATGAATACATGTGGCTTGGAGTCTCGGTACCATAAAAAAAATAAAAAATAAGTAACTATGTATTGAGTTGAGTGGGAGTGTTGTAGAGAAAATATTTTTCTTTTGGTTTGGTTTGAATCTTTTAGTTTTGAGATTATGTTTTGTAATAAGTTTTAAGTCATAATATAAGATTTTCAGCTTGAGGGGGTGTTAGTAGATAATCTAAAGGATTCTAGGTTCTAATAGCATGATATGGGGGAATTACATGATTAAAGGAAGATTACATGATTAAGAGATGATTGATTTACTTTTCAAACGTATTGCAATTCTAAATATATATACTCTTTATTGTAGATTGTAAGATATATAATAAAAAATATCTTCATTTTTTTATTTCTCTATTTTTTATTTTTTTTATGATACCGAGACTCCAAGCCGTCATGACCTGTCCATTTACTTAATAATTGCCCACAGTGATTGATTGGAACACATGGAGCTTGCAAAAGGAATCCAAACAAAACACATGTCCCTCATTAAACTCTTTCTCTCTCCTTATCCCAACAAAACTCTCCTTATCCCAACAAAAGATTTAAGGGTATTATAGACAATTGAGTACTATATTTAATATTTTTCAATCATTATCTTAATTCTTGTGTTCACCTCTAAAACGTCAAATAATTAGGGATGTAGGGAGTAATTAGTTATGTTAACGCCACGTTTTTTCGGCGCGTCCAATCACAGAATCCACGCGCTTGAACTTGCACAATAACAGATCACATAGGAAGCTTGACGGCTTGTGCCGTCGGGGGATAGCTCCGGTGTAAGAATAAGTACAGGTTGTTCATAAGGTTTAACAATGGAGGCTAAGTGCTTAGTGCTCAAAAGTAGGTATTCCCTCTTAATTGTAATCTTGACCTTGTATTTATAGTATCTCATCACCTTAGAATCCTTCTCCGAGTCGAATTAGGACTCCTAATCATGATAGTTACCATAACTTGGGTCCAACACAATCTCTTTAAAAGTTGCAAGTGGAATCCAATCCAAACACTACCTTTGGAGTTACCTTATTCAAATACGGTTAGGAGTCCAGACTCTACACGCAGGATAGCCCACTGCACAAGCCCAACCCAACCGAACTCGCCATCGGACCTGAGCCTCGTGCGAAAGGCCTCGAGGGCCCGACCCCGAAAACCATACACTAAGGTAAGGCTCCGACCCAAAGGACTCGAATGCCGAACCCGAACACCTTCAGTTTCTTCATGGGCTTCAGCCCAATGGTTCATAAACCCCTCCTAGTATCAGGCCTTCTGCCCACATGAAGGTCGGTAAAACGCTATTGAACATTGCCCCCAAGTCTCTTGTTATAATTTATTTATAATTAGAGACTTGAAAGGTCATGAATTCGAAGGGTTATGACAACTAATGATGAGTTGTCTGGGGAATCTAAGCGGTTTTTCCTCGTTCTTTGAAACGCTGCACGTCTTCCCAAACCCGGGCCTACTCTGTGCATTTAATAACCGCCCTTGGGTTTTGTGCAACTCGGCTTATAAAAACCCTCTTCCACCCACCCCTGTCACTTTTCCCAGTTTTACACAATTCAAATCCTCCTCTTGAATATTCCGGTGAAGGTGATTTATGGCAAGCTCATTTCTTCCCCAAACTTCACTGATTTCAGCTATTCTGCGTGTTTTTCCTTGATTTCAAACTCATTTCATCTAATATTCGCTTCAATAGCTGATTCTGTTACTGAGCAAACCTCAAACATTCATGATACTGCCATTCCTTCCTCCATTTTCTCCACTGATCTCGTTCCGGAGGATCCTACCTGCACTAACCTACGAAACCGTCACTCTCTCTGTTCTTCCTACTCCGATAAGTGCCGAGGCCAAGATCCGAAACGCCTATCACTCCGAAAAGGAGTTCTCTCACATCAACACCACATCCACCATTACTCCTTCTCAAATCTCCGAAATCCGAACCCTTTTCAATATTCCCAAAGAGTACAAACTTTGAGTACCCAAATCCGGAGAAAAGATGTTCTGGAGGCCCGATGGCGAATGGGTTGTCGTACCTTTGTATCTTCTGAAGTATGGGGTTCGGTTTCCCCTCCACGAATTCATCTCCTCCTTCCTTTGCTTTGTCGGAGTTGGGTTCGCACAGCTTGTGCCGAACTCTTACATCCACCTGATTTCTTTCATCGCCCTGTGCCAGGAAATGGGGATCACTCCCGGGCTCGACTTCTTTTTCGCCTTATTCATCGTTAGTTGGTCGAAGGAACCCGGCCTTCGGCAATTAAACAAACAAGCCAATCGAACCGTCCCCATCAAGCCCCCTTCGAGCAACAAAGGATGGCACCCACAATGGATCTTTGTGAAAGGGACTGACCTCACACTTCTTCCGAACTGGGCCCATCCCGAGGATCCTATCGCCAAGGTATCCAAGTTTCCAAAGGATTAAGCTGGTGCCTTCAAAGAGTTCTACAAGAAGTGAAGCAAGACTTCATGGAGTCTGGGGATCTTGCCCAACGAGACCTGACTGTACAAACACGGGTGTAAGTATCCTACTCCAAACATCCCCCTTCCCCTATGATCTATCGCTTTACTGTCATAACCAACTTTCTTATTCGCTATTCTTTGTGCAGTTGTGATGCCCCAAAATAGGTATACATCACCTATCTTGATTCGCTAAATACATGGTACAAAATTCAAATACAACTTAATTATACAACAGTCGTGTAAAATACGACAAAACATATGTTGTGAGTTTTAATACAAATATTGTCATCTAGACAATATCCACACTCAATTGAGTCCTCATTACATTTATTATCACACTATTTAACAGAATAGTGAGGACTACTAATGCTATTATCTGGAACGTCACTCCGTTCCCCGACTAGTCCCTGCTACATTCTCATTTCCTGAAGAGAACAATGAAAGTAAAAGGGTGAGCTCAACTAGCCCAGTAAGAAATATTTTGACTAAGATAATACAGAATAAATTATCGTTAGCCTTCAACAGTGTTAAACTGATACAATATAACAAACATCAAGTTCAACTGCAGCGGAACAAGCAATCCATTAAAAGAGTCAAGTAAGAATAAAATTTACTATCTTTTATGATTTAAAAGGTTTTTCATCACTTTTATCGCTGGGACTCAGCTTAATAAATAATCCACATCATCCCTGCACTACGGCCAAGGATATTCATTAGTATCACAACCAAAAATTATCCATGCACTACGGGCCAAGGATATTCGTGAATTCATCAATGGTCATGATCATGCCAACAATTGTCCATCAATGCACTACGGGCCAATGAGTACTTTTACCACATCATTTGTAACATTACGGTCATGATTATATCGATTAATCCCTGGTCATAATCATACCAAGTCCATCTATGCACTACATGCCACAGATGACTTTCAACACAATATAAACATGAGGATGATGACAATGATATAAGAATTCAATAAAACAAGTTCAAGAATTAATTTATCTAGGAACTAATAACGTCCAAATTGTCAACATGATACTTTTTTGTAGAGTAAAATTCAAGAATGCTCAGAAGAATATTTCCATGAAAAGATACTGGATGAAGCGCAAATATCAAGGATATTCCACTAATTTCATCTAGTATAGAAGTCAAAACTTTAACCAACTGAGTATAATAAAGAATATAATAACAAAAAAAATCACCAGGCATGCGATAGATCGCACAAACAGGTTATTCCAACAGAATAATAAATAACGGAACCAGGTCAGGCGAAATTCGCACCGACAGGATGTTCCAACAAAATAATAAATAACGGAATCAGGTCATGCGTAAAAGCACAGACAGGATGTTCCAATAGAATAATAAAGAATAGAATAACAGAAGAATTTCACCATGTATGTGGTACTTCGCATAAACAGGTTATTCCAACATAATGATAAAGAATGGAATAACAGAAGAATTTCACCAAGTATAGGGTAAACCGTGTATACAGGTTATTCCAACAGAATAAAAAAAATGGAATAACAGAAGTTCTTTTCATGAATACGAAAGAAATAATACCCCTTACCTTAGAACAACTTGATATAGGAGTAGTGGAGTAGCATAATACTTTTCTTCTTTCTCTCTATAGTTTCTCTCTCTAGAGTTTTAGTGAATTCGTAAGAAATAATGAAGGAATGAGCTTCTATTTATAGGAGAATGGACTGAATAGTAACTAATTCCTGAATGGTCCAGATTGATTTACTTTTAAACGGACGGTCCAGATTGGTTTACTATAAAATATTCTAATAAAACAAAATCTTTTAAATAAAATATAATATATTCTATTTATAATCTAATAAAACGAATAACTTTATAATAGTATTCTGTTTTATATAAAAAGATTTTACTATGCAAAACACTATGCAGGCACTATGCAAATACTATGCATAATAAAATATAATATATTCTATTTATAGTCTAATAAAACGAATAACTTTATAAAAGTATTCTGTTTTATATAAAAAGCTTTTCTGTTTTATTATATTAATAATACTAATAAAACAAAACTTCATCATCATTATTATAATTCACACTATTAATCGACCAGGTCGTTCCTAGGAAAGAGGGAGCTTTCCAATAAGGATTTCTCCCTATTGGCGCGCAATTAGGTGACCAAACCTCTCCTTGGCAGAACTTCTAGACATCGTTAATTTGGCAAATAATAATATTAATAACTTCGTCGTCTCAATTATTGATTTAATAATATATAAAATATCGACAATAATTGAATCAATTAACGTGAGATACTATGCAACAATTACTGAAGCAATAATTGAACAAAACTGAGTGACTTCTCACGTAAGCATTAATAATCAATACCGTGTGCTACTATGTAACCACGCGTATTCCTATACTTTTAACACCGGGTGTTTCAACAGTTAACGATAAAACTTTCGCCGTTATTTTCATAAAATATTTTTGTCGTTTAATCAATCCAATAATAATTTTGTTGTGGGGTCCACCAATGATTGTGCCGTCGTACAAATATTCCATGTTAAAATGAATATTCCCCGACCAATCGAATATTATATAACAACTTGCGTACTTTGCAAAATTTATAACTATTAACCATAACTATAACATTATATGAAATTTATTCTATAATATTCAAAAAATGATAATTATAGAAAATTCATCTTTATTCATAAAAGTTGGAGTCTTACAGCAGTGACGATCTTCAAACCCGAAGGGGCCGATGAGACCTTTGCCTCTTTTCCTATCACCATCGAGCCGATCCGCCTTCCTATCACTGACGAGACGGACGATGAAGAAACTTGCCGATATCCTGAGCAGTTGTGAAAAATCCCAAGGCCTATGGAGAGTTCAACTCTGCTACCAACCCCACGGCCTCCCGAAACCTCTTGACGTACTGGCCCAGGCTCTCATCTGACTTCTGTCGAACCTGCATGAGGGAAGCTGTGATCTTTTCTCACCTTCTGTTGCTCCTGAACCGGGCGTGAAACCTCTCCCGAAGATCACTCCATGAATTAATTGACCCTGCTGTAAAACCCCAAATTTTACGAATAAAGATTTAATTTTCTCGAAATATTTTTTTTAATATTATGGTGTGAATTTGAGATAATGTTATAGTTGTGGGTAGTATTTATAAATTTTGAAAAGTATGCAAGTTGTTATATAATATTCGATTGGTCGGGAAATATTCGTTTTAACAGGGAATATTCGTACGACGACACAATCATTGGTGGACCCCACAACGGAATTATTGTCGGATTGAGAAAACGACAAAAATATTTTTATGAAAATAACGGCGGAAGTTTTACCGTTAATACTGTTGAACTACTTAGTAGTAAAAGTACAGTAATACGCGTGGTTGAATAGTAACACACGGTATTGATTATTGATGCTTATGTGAAAAGTCAATCAGTTTTGTTCAATTATTGCTACAGTAATTGTTGTATAGTATCTCACGTTATTTGATTCAATTATTGTCAATATTTTATGTATTATTAAATCAATAGTTGAGATAACAGAGTTATTAATATTATTATTTGTAATATTAACGATGTCTAGAAGTTCTACCAAGGAGAGGTTTGGTTACCTAATTGTGCGCCAATAGGGGAGAAATACTTATTGGAAAGCCTCCTCTTTCTGGGGAACGACCTGGTCGATTAATAGTGTGAATTATAATAATGATGATGAAGTTTTGTTTTATTAGTATTATTAATGTAATAAAACAGAAAAACTTTTTATATAAAACAGAATACTTTTATAAAGTTATTCGTTTTATTAGACTATAAATAGAATATATTATATTCTATTATGCATAGTATTTTGCATAATAAAATCTTTTTATATAAAACAAAATACTTTTATAAAGTTATTTATTTTATTAGACGATAATTATAATATATTATATTTTATTATGCATAGTGCGTGCATAGTAAAAATCTTTTTATATTAAACAGAATACTTTTATAAAGTTATTCGTTTTATTAGATTATAAATAGAATATATTATATTTTATTTAAAAGATTTTATTTTATTAGAATATTTTATAGTAAACCAATATGGACCGTCCGTTTAAAAGTAAATCAATCTGGACCGTTCAGGAATTAGTTACTATTCAGTCCATTCTCCTATAAATAGAAGCTCATTCCTTCATTATTTCTTACAAATTCACTGAAACTCTAGAGAGAGAAACTATAAAGAGAAAGAAGAAAATTATTCTGCTACTTCACTACTCCTATATCCAGTTTGTTCTAAGGTAAGTGGTATTATTTCTTTCATATTCTTGAAGAGAACTTCTTTTATTCCATTTTTTATTATTCTGTTGGAATAACCTGTATACGCAGGCTACCCTATACTTGGTGAAATTCTTCTGTTATTCCATTCTTTATCATTATGTTGGAATAACCTGTCTATGTGAAGTACCGCATACATGGTGAAATTCTTCTGTTATTCCATTCTTTATTATTCTGTTGGAACATCCTGCCGGTGCGAATTTCGCCTGACCTGGTTCCGTTATTTATTATTCTGTTGGAATATCCTGTGTGTGCATTTACGCATGACCTAGTTTCGTTATTTATTATTCTGTTGGAACATCTTGTCGGTGCGAAATTTGCCTAACCTGGTTTCGTTATTTATTATTCTGTTGGAATATCCTGCCTGTGCGTTTACGCACGACCTGGTTCCGTTATTTATTATTCTGTTGGAATAACCTGTCTGTACGGTCTATCGCATGCCTGGTGATTTCTTTTGTTATTCCCTTCTTTATTATACTCATTTAGGTTAAAGTTTTGACTTCTATACTCCATGAAATTAGTGGAATATCCTTGATATTTGCGCTTCATTCAGTATCTTTTCATGAAAATATTCTTATAAGCATTCTTGAATTTTACTCAATAAAGAAGTATCATGTTGACAGTTTGGACATTATTGGTTCATGGATAAATTAATTTTTGAACTTGTTTTATTGAATTATTATGTCATTGTCATCATCCTCATGTTTATATTATGTTGAAAGTCATCAGTGGCCTGTAGTGCATAGATGAACTTGGTATGATTATAACTAGGGATTATTCGATATAATCATGACTGTAATGTTACAAATGATGTGAAAAAAGTTCTCATTGGCCCGTAGTGCATTGATGGACAGTTTTTAGTATGATTATGGCTATGAATTCTCTTCGGCAAAGGGTGCAAAGATGAATTATTTTATGGCATGATCGTGACCGTTGATGAAAACACAATTATCTTTGGCCCGTAGTGCATGGATAATTCGTGGTCGTGATACTAAATAATATCCTTGGCCTGTAGTGCAGGGATGATTTGATGATGTGGATTATTTATTAAGCTGAGTCTCAGCGATAAAAGTGATGAAAAATCTTTTAAATCATAGAAGATAGTAGATTTTATTCTCTACTTGACTCTTCTAATGGATTGTTTGTTCCGCTGCAGTTAAACTTGATGTCTATTGTATTTTATCAGTTTAACATTGTTAAAGACTAACAATAATTTATTCTGCATTATCTTAGTTATAATATTTCTTACTGGACTAGTTGAGCTCACCCTTTCTTTGACTGTTCTCTTTAGAAAATGAGAACGTAGCCGGGATTAGTCGGGGAACAGAGTGACGATCTAGATGATAGCATTAGTAGTCCTCACTAGGTCTGTTAAATAGTGTGACAATAAATGTAATGATGACTTATTCCGAGAGTGAATATTATCTAGAAGACAATATTTGTATTAAAACTCACAACTCTTATTGTATATTTAAGATTGTATTTGTATTTTGTACCATGTATTTAGAGACTCAGAATATGTGATGTATACCTATTTTGGGGGAGACACAGTTGGTATCAAAGCTTAGGGATATGATCCTGAGATGTGAGACAAGAACTAGGAGGGGAGAGATGGAAAATTCCTTCGCTAGTATGACCTACCTAAGTTTATTTGGTATTTAATTGGTCGGTCAGAGTATAAGGATAATATGTGATATGTTAATTAACCATTGTTTTGTGGCAGTATTTGAAAATGGCATCCGAGAATGTTTAGAATAGCAATAGAGCACGTGAGACCGTTGAGTCTCCACAGATCAATAATCAGGATAATGTGCAATAAAAAGACAATAATCTTCAGTTAAATAACAACACCGATCAAATGATGAACGATGGGATGTTCAGAGGCTTTATGCAATTCATGCAACATCAGGTAAGAGAGACTCATGTTAAAAATATAGGTGGAAATAATGGCAACCCACGGTCGGACACCGCTAAGCAGTTCAAGGAGCTGGGACCACCGGAGTTTTTGGGAAAGCCAGAACCACTTAAGGTGGAGATGTGGTTAAAGTGGATCACCAAGATATTTGATTTCTTGGGATGCTCCGAGGAGTAAAAGGTTCCCTTTGCCACCTTTATGTTGTGTGAAGAGACAGATTACTGGTGGGAATCTGTAAAACGTACCCAGCCTGACGCACTGAAGATGACTTGGGAGAAGTTTCAAGAATTATTCAATAACAAGTACTTTCCCGAAAGTATTCGTCATATGAAAGAGGTAGAGTTCATCAAGCTGGAGCAAAACAACATGACCGTGTCGCAGTACGAAGCCAAGTTTGCCGAGTTTTCCCGATTTGCGTCCCATTTAGTTGATAATTAGGAAAGAATGACGCGAATGTTTCTAAGAGGTTTGAAACCTGAGATACGTCAATATCTCATTTCTTATAAAATTTGTTTATATTCAGATGTTGTGAATAGGGCTCAGTTATTGGAGCGCGATAATGAGTCAGCACAACTAAAAGGCAACGACCAACGACACGATAATAATCGTACCGCTGGCAACGACCCTTGGAACAATGATAACAATCGTGGGGAAAATCATCATGCCAAGAATGGTAACCACTTCGGTAGGTAATCATGGCCAAGATAATAGAAGTGGAAATTTCAAGAAGAGAAGGTTCAATAATGATGGAAAGACAGCAGCATCAGCACCCGTTTCAAAGGAAGAAGAACAACCACCGGTTGTATATTTTAAATGCGGATAGGAGGGACACATCCGTCCAAACTGTACGCAGCAATCCAAAGCGTGTTTCAATTGCAGAATAGAAGGTCACCTAGCTCGATTTTATCGTGTAGTGAAATCAAGTCCAGCTGGGATGGTGACGCCAAAGGATGTCCCAAACAAGTCAAAGCCGGTAGTTTAAGTGAGAGTGTTTGTCTTAGAACCCGAACGAAGTTGTCACGGGTAAGTTAATCATAAACTCTTACGAAGTCTATACCTTATTCGATACTGGTTCTACCCACTCTTGTATTTCACCTAGTTGTGTTCAATGTTTGAACTTGGCTATTGAGAAATTAGACTTTGACTTATCTGTTAAAACTCTGTTAGGAGAAACCTTCGTTACATCCATTATTTATAAATCTTGTTTGATTCAAGTCGACACTTTCACGTTACCTGTCGATCTGATCTCTTTAAAAATATTTGTCTTTGATGTGATTTTAGGAATCGTTTGGTTAACTACTCATCATGCTTTTCATAAGGTTTTTAGCTTTTATATTCCTAACCAACCTGTTATGCGAATTCAAGCAACCAAACCACTAAAGTCAATCACTGTTATATCAAGCCATAAGTAAAGAGGCCCGATCCTTTCATTGTTGACTTCCTTGTGTGGAATGCACTGAAGCCAGACTTTCTGTAGGCGACGTCGTGAATGACGATGGCAAGTTGATAGGTATCAATGTTACGTACTATCCAAGTCTTGGATTAGAATCACAGTTTTGAATGATATTTCTATTGTTGATAAATTTCTTGGCGTATTCTGAAGACTTCTTAGTCTACCTCTAGAGCGTGATATTGAATTTTGTACTGACCCCAGTACAAAACCCCATTTCTAAAACCCTTAAATATTTCTTCAACTAAAACGAACGTAACATGCGCCAAAGACGTTGGCTCGAGCTGTTGAAGATTACGATCGTACCATTCAATGCCATCGTGGAAAAGCGAACGTGGTAGTTGACGCGTTGAGTAGAAGATCGTATGCGTTTACGAGTGCGAATATACGAACCCACATGAAGATAACAAATATATGAGTAGAATCGACTTTAATCGATAAAGTTAAAGTCGCTCAAGCTAAATACTCAAAGCTGATAAATGTGAAGAAGAAGGTTCAAGAGGGTGTTATTCTGGAAGCAAGAATTGATGAAGAGAAGAAATCTCAACACTCGATTTTATTGGCCCATTTGAAATCCTTGATAGAGTAGGAACTGTGGCCTATAGACTCGTTTTACCACCAAGTATGTCGCGTGTTCATAACGTTTTTCACGTATCGATGTTATGTAAATATGTGGACGACCCAAACCACATTATTGATTTAAAACCGGACGAGATAGCGGATAATTTAACGTATGATGATGTACTTATTAAAATCCTGGAATATATTCTACGCTTAAAGGTTATACCTCAAGAGTTAGAATCTGACGAAGTGTCCACATTTGTTCGGCGCACAAGGTACGTGCGTAAATTTTGAGGGCGAAATTTCATAAGGAGGGGAGATTGTAAAATCCCAAATTTTACGAATAAAGATTTAATTTTCTCGAAATAATTTTTTTAATATTATGGTGTGAATTTGAGATAATATTATAGTTGTGGGTAGTATTTATAAATTTTGCAAAGTATGCAAGTTGTTATATATAGGAGTGAGCACAAAACGGTTAAAACCGAAATACCGAACTGAACCGAATTTTTTTAACCGAATTATTTCGGTTTTTCGGTTTTTTTACAAATTCGGTTATATCCGAATTATTATTCACTATTCGGTTTCGGTTTCGGTTTGGAAAAACAGGTTATTCGGGTATCCGAATAACTGAACATTACTTATTAAAAAATTAATTTTATAATAATATAATAATAATAATAATAATAATAACAGTAATATTGTAATAATAATAATAATAATAGTAATAATAATAATAATAGTAATAATAATAATAATAATAATAATAATAACAGTAATAATAATAATAATAATAATAATAGTAATAATAATAATAATAATAATAACAGTAATAATAACAGTAATAATAATAGTAATAATAATAATAATAATAATAATAATAATAATAATAGGAATAATAATAATAGTAATAATAATAATAATAATAATAATAATAATAACAGTAATAATAATAATAATAATAATAATAATAGTAATAATAATAATAATAATAATAATAATAATAACAGTAATAATAATAGTAATAATAATAATAATAATAGTAATAATAATAATAATAATAATAATAATAATAATAATAATTCGGGTTTTTCTCGAATTACCGAAATTACAATTCGGTAATTCGGTATTCGGTAATTCGGTTATTGTTAAATTTCGGTTATTAGTTCGGATAGCAAAATCATCAATATTTCGGTTTTCGGTTATAACCGAATAGCTTATTCGGTTCGGTTATAACCGAATGATCACCCCTAGTTATATAATATTCGATTGGTCGGGGAATATTCATTTTAACAGGGAATATTCGTACGACGGCACAATCATTTGTGGACACCATAACAGAATTATTCTCGGATTGAGAAAAAGACAGAAATATTTTTAAAAAAATAACGACAGAAGTTTTACCGTTAATACTGTTGAACTACTCGATAGTAAAAGTACAGTAATACGCGTGGTTGCATAGTAGCCCACAATATTGATTATTGATGCTTATGTGAAAAGTCAATCAGTTTTATTCAATTATTGCTACAATAATTGTTGCATAATATCTCATGTTATTTGATTCAATTATTGTCAATATTTTATGTATTATTTAATAAATAATTGAGATAACAGAGTTATTAATATTATTATTTGCAATATTAACGATGTTTAGAAGTTCTGCCAAGGTTTGGTCACCTAATTGCGCGCCAATAGGGAGAAATCCTTATTGGAAATCCCACTCTTTCCTGGGAATGACCTGGTCGATTAATAGTGCGAATTATAATAATGATGATGAAGTTTTGTTTTATTAGTATTATTAATGTAATAAAACAGAAAAGTTTTTTTATATAAAACAGAATACTTTTATAAAGTTATTCATTTTATTAGACTATAAATAGAATATATTATATTCTATTATGTATAGTATTTTGCATAGTAAAATCTTTTTATATAAAACAGAATACTTTTATAAAGTTATTTGTTCTATTAGACGATAATTAGAATATATTATATTTTATTATGCTTAGTGTTTGCATAGTGCCTGCATAGTGTTTGCATAGTAAAATTTTTTATATAAAACAAAATACTTTTATAAAGTTATTCGTTTCATTAAATTATAAATAGCATATATTATATTTTGTTTAAAAGATTTTGTTTTTTTAGAATATTTTATAGTAAACCAATCTGGACCGTCCGTTTAAAAGTAAATCAATCTGGACCGTTCAGGAATTAGTTACTATTCAGTCCATTCTCCTATAAATAGAAGCTCATTCCTTCATTATTTCTTACGAATTCACTGAAACTCTAGAGAGAGAAACTATAGAGAGAGAAACTATAGAGAGAAAGAAGAAAAATATTCTGCTAATTCACTACTCCTATATCCAATTTGTTCTAAGGTAAGGGGTATTATTTCTTTTGTATTCATGAAGAGAACTTCTGTTATTCCATTTTTTATTATTCTGTTGGAATAACCTGTATACGCGGGCTACCATATACTTGGTGAAATTCTTCTGTTATTCCATTCTTTATCATTATGTTGGAATAACCTGTCTATGCGAAGTACCGCATACATGGTGAAATTCTTCTGTTATTCTATTATTTATCATTATGTTGGAATAACCTGTCTATACGAAGTACCGCATACATGGTGAAATTCTTCTGTTATTCCATTCTTTATTATTCTGTTGGAACATCTTGTCGGTGCTAATTTTGCCTGACCTGGTTCCGTTATTTATTATTCTGTTGGAATATCATGTCTGTGCGTTTACGCATGACCTGGTTCCGTTATTTATTATTCTATTGGAACATCTTGTCGATGCGAATTTCGCCCGACCTGGTTCCGTTATTTATTATTTTGTTGGAATATCCTGTGTGTGCGTTTACGCATGACCTAGTTCCGTTATTTATTATTCTGTTGGAATAACCTGTCTTTGCAGTCTATCGCATGCCTGGTGATTTCTTTTGTTATTCTATTCTTTATTATACTCAGTTGGTTAAAGTTTGACTTCTATACTCCATGAAATTAGTGGAATATGCTTTATATTTGCGCTTCATCCAGTATTTTTCATGGAAATATTCTTTTAATCATTCTTGAATTTTACTCTACAAAGAAGTATCATGTTGACAGTTTGGACAGTATTGGTTCCTGGATAAATTAGTTCTTGAACTTGTTTTATTGAATCATCATGTCATTGTCATCATCCTCATGTTTATATTATGTTCAAAGTCATCAGTGACCTGTAGTGCATAGATGGACTTGGTATGATTATAACCAGGGATTTTTCGGTATAATCATGACCGTAATGTTACAAATGATGTGGAAAAAGTCCTCATTGGCCCGTAGTGCATTGATGGACAGTTTTTGGTATGATTATGGCTATGAATTCTCTTCGGTAAAGGGTGCAAAGATGAATTGTTTTATGGCATGATCGTGACCGTTGATGAAAACACAATTATCTTTGGTCCGTAGTGCATGGATAATTCGTGGTCGTGATACTAAATAATATCCTTGGCCTGTAGTGCAGGGATGATTTGATGATGTGGATTATTTATTAAGCTGAGTCTCAGCGATAAAAGTGATGAAAAATCTTTTAAATCATAGAAGATAGTAGATTTTATTCTTTACTTGACTCTTCTAATGGATTGTTTGTTCCGCTGCAGTTAAACTTGATGTCTATTGTATTTTATCAGTTTAACATTGTTAAAGACTAACAATAATTTATTCTGCATTATCTTAGTTATAATATTTCTTACTGGACTAGTTGAGCTCACCTTTTCTTTGACTGTTCTCTTCAGGAAATGAGAACGTAGCCGAGACTAGTCGGGGAACAGAGTGACGATCTAGATGATAGCATTAGTAGTCCTCACTAGTCTGTTAAATAGTGTGACAATAAATGTAATGATGACTTATTCCGAGAGTGAATATTATCTAGAAGACAATATTTGTATTAAAACTCACAACTCTTGTTGTATATTTAAGACTAGCTGGGCCCCGTGCCTCCGGCACTGTATGGACAATATGATTTATCTCAAAATTTGAACGACCAAAATAATTTATTGAGTGAGCGGAAAATTTAAAGTCATTTGTATTTTATTAAATTACTAGCTGGGTCCCGTGCCTCCGGCACTGTATGGACAATATGATTTATCTCAAACTTTGAACGACCAAAATAATTTATTGAGTGAGCGGGAAATTTAAAGTCATTTATATTTTATTAAATTATTATTAGATTATTAGATAGATAGATGTATTTTATTAGATAGATGTATGAACGGTGGGATTTATCCCAAACTTTGGACGGCCCAGATGATTTATTGAGTGAGCGAGAAATTCAAAATCATTTGTATTTTATTAGATAGATTGTATTTGTATTATGTACCATGTATTTGGCGGCTCAGAATAGGTGATGTATACCTATTTTGGGGGCGTCACACTTGCCGCCAAAGTTCCCATCCATTCTCGGGCGCTCTTTTCAGAGTCGTTGCGAACATATGACACTTGGCATCTTTCGAATGTCCGTAGTATGACATCAGTCTGTCGTACCCGTCTGAATGGTCGTATGGATCCCCCAGCCCATCATATGTCTCTATCGGGGGCATCTTCTTCTTGGGATCGGAGGTGACATGATTTATCTCGGGTGAGAATGGTGACCCTAGACAAGCCGAAGGTGTTCCCATTGCACTCTTTGCTGCCAACAACTTTTCCAGTTCTTCCACCCTTCGAGCGAGGGGGTCGGAATCCTCTTTAATAGGGGACGATCTGGGTCTGTCCCTCCCGTATTCAGGAGATGTGTCCCTCCTCCTCTGTCCCGATCTGCCTGGATGGTCCAATCTCCGTTCTGGCGAACGACTCCTTCTACTTCGGCTGTCCCGAGAGCGATTTCTGTGCCTGCTTCGTTCTCTTTCTGCCTCTCCCCATCGAGGTGACTGGGATCGGCTTCAATGCCTGTGCCTTTTGGAAGACGCCTCATGCTCTCTAGCCATTTTGCCATCTGCTGTTCGAGCTCCTCCTGCTGAAGACGTAGGGCCATCATAGCGTCTTTGTTCTGTTGCATCTTCTTCTGTAAGATGAACTCCCGCTGGTCTCGGCTACTTTCACCTCTTTCTCTTCCTTGCGCCACGAGGGCCCGAAAGTGATTTTCATCTGCCTGGCTCACCTGATTGGGCGTGTGATGGCTGTCATGGAAGAGTTTACGACGGAGAGAAGGGGCCGGTTCTTCCTGGCCTCTCTAGGTTCTAGAACCCAACCTATCTTTCACCGACCCCCTCACATGTGTGGTGGGATTGGTCCTCGCCTTCTCCTGGGCAGAGGCACTGTTCTCTCTGCTTGCCATAGCCTGCTGCTGGAAAAGATGGTTGTGATTGTAAGAACACTAAAGGCCCTCCTTCTAGCGCCAATGTTAACGCCAAGTTTCTCCGGCGCGTCCAATCACAGAATCCACGCGCTTGAACCTGCATAATAACAGATCACACACGAAGCTTGACGGCTTGTACCGCCGGGGGATAGCTCCGGTGTGAGAATAAGTACAGACCGTTCACAAGATTTAACAATGGAGGCTAAGTGTTTAGTACTCAAAAGTAGGTATCACCTCTTAATTGTAACCTTGACCTTGTATTTATAGTATCTCATCACCTTAGAATCCTTCTCCGAGTCGGATTAGGACTCCTAATCATGGTAGTTACCATAACTTGGGTGCAACACAATTTCCTTAAAAGGTGCAAGTGGAATCCAATCCAAACACTACCTTTGGAGTTACCTTATTCAAATACGGTTAGGACTCCAAACTCTGCAGGATAGCCCACTGCACAGGCCCAACCCAACCGAACTCGTCATCGGGCCTGAGCCTCGGTCCAAAGGACTCGAGGGCCCGACCCCGAACACCATACACTAAGGTAAGGCTCCGCCCCAAAGGACTCGGATGCCTAACCCGAACACCTTCAGCTTCTTCATGGGCTTCAGCCCAATGGTTCATAAACCCCTCCTAGTATCAGGCCTTCGGCCTACATGAAGATCGGTAAAACACTCCCGAACAAGTTATATTATATAAGTCGTGCACAATAGTTATACTTATTTTTACTAATAAATAAAGTTCATATCAATTTAAATTTTAAGATTTTGCATTATAAACACAAAAAGTGAAAAATTTATCTTTAATTTTGCAACCGGGGAGTGCTAGTTACGTGGTATTAGTGTTTCATTCACAACCTAGGAGTGCAAATTTTTGTTTTGGTTTTCCAGCTAAAGATGTTTCAGCTCTCCACATGAAACTACTTGCTGTTCAAATAGCACTTTTGATGGGATTTTTTTCTTGTCATAGTCCAGAATTTGAACTCAAATACAAAAATTAGGCTAAAAAGTTCAATTTTTCTAGAGGATTATATCTTCTTTTTTAAGCCTAACAATGCTAAATGGAAACTCCTTGCACCGACCGAGGCAGGTGCCCATAGTTAACCCCAAGGATTATCTCTTCTTTAAGTTACCATAATCCTTAATTTTGAACCATATCGTCATTTGAAAAGGCCACATCGGCCTTGGTAAAATATCGCGGTTGATAGTAGCATTATTTGTTAAAATAAGTTATGAGATGTGTATTATTTTAATATAATAACACAACCAACGCTTTATTGTATGGGTTAAATATGGTGTTTTGAATTTTGATAGGTACTACGTTGAGTTGACTCATAAAATTATATTTGAATTTTATTGGTTGATATTTATGCTTTTGCTTTGTTTGTTTTCTTGGTATATATCCCTTTATTTTACATATTCTACTCATTACTTATGGATCGGACGACGATTTGATCCGTCACTATAGAACAGATAAACGGTTTATATGTTCTGGTGACGGTTCGATACGTTGTTAAAATTTAAGACGACAGTTCTCTGATATACGCGACGGACCGAACCGTCGTCCGGTTCGTCACTAAAGGTGGTGAACAAGATATGTTAAATAAAGGGTTATACACTTGATTCTCTCTGTGTGTGTGTGTCTATATATATATATATATATATATATATATATATATATATATATATATATATATATATATATAGAGAGAGAGAGAGAGAGAGAGAGAGAGAGAGAGGTCGGATCCTGTCCGGACTCCCGGACAGGTTTAAAATCCGGACCTTTTTTTTTTGCTTTTTTTTTTTGAAACAACTAAAAAAAATTATGAAATTGGAATTTTTATATAATACAGTGTTTTGGGCGTAATTTGGATGCCTATACCAAAATATTTCTGTACAGTCTGGGCAGACTGTACATACATTGGTTGTTATAGGTATTAAAAACACACCCAAAATATTGTATTGTGGAAAAATTTCAGTTCCATAATTTTTTTTTAGTTCTACAAAAAAAAATAAAATTTGGGGTCCGTTTTTTGATCAGGTCAGGACTCCCGGACCTAATCTGTTGTGATATATATATATATACAGGTAGGATCTAAAGCGGACCAAAAAAACGGACAAAGGAGCGGACCAAGCCAAAAACACGCGGGTTTCAGGGCGCGGGTCGGACCAACCCACGGGTTGGCCCTGAAACCCGCGTGTTTTTGACTTGGTCCGTTCATTGGTCCGTTTTTTTGGTCCGCTTTAGATCCTGCCTATATATATATATATACAGACAGGATCAGGTAAGAGCTCCCTTATTTTGTTAAAATGCGGACTTTTTTTTTTTTGATTTTTTTTGCTTTTTTTTTTTAAAACAACTAAAAAAAAATAAATAATATTTTATGGAACTGAAATTTTTCCATAATATAATGTTTTGGGCGTGTTTTGAATACCTATACCAAAAAGTGGTGGTACAGTCTGCCCAGACTGTACATACATATTTTTGTTATACGTACCCAAATCACATCCAAAACACTGTATTATGAAAAAATTTCAATTCCATAATTTTTTATTTATTTTTTTTTAGTTGTTTTGAAAAAAAAAGCAAAAAAAATCAAAAAAAAAAAGTCCGCATTTTAACAAAATAAGGGAGCCCTTACCTGATCCGCTCCCTATATATATATATATATATATATATATATCAAAATTAATATATTTCATCTCTTCGCAGGCAATTCTTTCATAAAATAACATAATAGTAATTTATTCCTTTCCTTTGTATTAATAGTAACAATATCATATTTAATGTTAGATTAGAATACTTCTATCAAATAAATACCATTACTGATATTGATAAGATTTATCTACTACACAAAATCCACAAAATGTCAAATTTCCAATATGGTATACTAAATTTTATAGTTTTCTTGGAACAACAATGGTTTGAAAAATTTAAAATGTCAAGATAATACTTGCCATCTCAAACACTTCTATCAGTTTCGTCCTTTAAAGATAAAATGCACTTTTCTTCCTGAGCTCTTCTATGTTGACATGAAAATTAGACATGAGTGTATTTGAATTTTATCTATTTATATTTTGATCCACTATTGAGAATTAAAATACAAATAAGTGAAATTCAAATACACTCATGTCTAATTTTTATTTCCACATAGAATTTTTATTATTCCCTTGGCTAATATTTTGAAAATTTTAAAATGTTAAGATAATAAAAGACTAAACGTAAGAAGTCAATAACATAAATTTAAATCTGTAAATGACAACAGATGAATTGCTTTACACTTTTAAAATATATATATATGAAATTTAATACTCCCCCGTTTCACAAAAATTCATTGGAATTTATAAATATTAAGGATGAATATTAATATCAATAAAAAAAATATTTTTTGTGAAAAAATAACAAATAAACTTATTTTTGTAGAAAAAAAAAACTATAATCTAAAATAAAATTATTGTTTGCCTAATTTCGTACTAGCAAAAACAAACAAGTATACACGATCGACTACAATATAATGACAAGAAGAGTATCGTTCACACGGAGAATTGTGAATAATACTAAACAAATGTCTCAAATTGTTGAATGTTAAAAATAATGTAAACTAAACTAATTAATCATTAATTATCAAGAATTGATTTCAAAATTTAAAGGCTTAAGATTACAATTTTTCTTGATGTTTCGTTTCAATCTTATCACTTTCTGTTAAGTTATGTCATTTATGTTGGATTGTTAACTAAAAAATCGTCAATATTCATAAACATCTCTCGATGATCTTATAAACAAATCTTCCTAAGTCCACACGAGATAGAATTAGAAATAACACCCTAGATAATTAACTCACTATATCTCTATGTGAAATAGAATTAAAAAGGATTTCAAGCTCATGTTCTCTTCAAATTACATATGACATATATGTATATCCGCAAGACCCTAACTTTTATGAATAAAGATTAATTTTTCTCGAAATATATTTTTGAATATTATGGTGTGGATTTGATATATTGTTATAGTTGTGGGTAATGTTTATAAATTTTGCAAAGTATGCAAGTTGTTATAAAATATACGATTGGTCGGGGAATATTCGTTTTAACAGGGAATATCCGTACGATGACACAATCATTGGTGGACCTCACAACAAAATTATTGTCAGATTGAGAAAACAACAAAAATATCTTTTTATAAAAATAACGACGAAATTTTACCGTTAACTATTGAAATATCCGGTGTTAAAAGTACAGTAATACGCGTGGTTGCATAGTAGCACGCGATATTGATTATTTATGCTTACGTGAGAAGTCACTCAGTTTTGTTTAATTATTGCTACAGTAATTGCTGCATAGTATCTCACGTTATTTGATTCAATTATTGTCGATATTTTATGTATTATTAAATCAATAATTAAGACGATACAATTATTCATATTATTATTTGTAATATTGATGATGTCTAAAAAGTTCTATCGAAGAGAGGTTTGGTCACCTAATTGTGCGCTAATAGGGAGAAATTCTTATTGGAAAGCCCTCTCTTTTCTGGGAACGATCTGGTTGTTAAATATTGCGAGTTATAATAATAATGATAAATGTTGTTAAAAGTATTGAGGAGATTTTTATGAAGTATTTGTTATAAATTTTGCGTATTATTTGGATCTCCACTTATCCATTTTTTTAAAAACTGTCGATAGTAGTTATCTCAGTTTTGTTGTATTACTCATGTATATATATATATATATAATATGAATTTGGTGGGGTGGGGTGGGGGGGGGGGGGGAGATTAAGGTGTCGGGAGGGAGTATATATATATATATATTATAATAAGTTTTGTTTTAAATGAAAAATAGAATAAATTATATTTTATTATGCATAATGTCTGTATAGTATTTTCATAGTAAGATTATATGAAATATGATTTTCGGGCGTCCGTGAATTCTTTTAGTACTGTGCATCCGTGATATTCAAATAGTATCCTTCCATTCTCCTATAAATAGGATGCTTAGTTAGAATTAAAAATCACACCAGAATCAGAGAATTCTTCTTCTATAATCTTAAGCGTATTTCTTTAGAGTTTAAGAAACCTTTGAGCGTAGAAAACAGTGCAAGTTTTCTTCAAGAATATCCACGCTATACCAGTTGGAATACTCTTCTTTTCAAGGTAAGGGATGTTATTTTTGTTCAATACTCGTAAGAAATAATATTTTCTTCCATACTCTTTAGTATGTAAGTAATATTATTTTGTTTCAGATTTAGAATTTTGCACTTATTTTATTAAAGTTTTGGCTTCTATACTCCATGAAATTAGTAGAATATCCTTGATATTTGCGTTTCATCCAGTATCTTTTCATGTAAATATTATTATGAGCATTCTTGATAAGTTTTAATTTTTTCATGCCGGAGTACTATTCACAGGGTTACTATTTTTGAAGTACTATTCACGAGATACTATTCACCCGGGGCACTATTCACGACAAAAATTGATTTCTTTTCGGTCCAAATCATTTTTGATGCAATATTCTTCTTGAATTTTACTCCACAAAGTAGTATCATGTTTACAATTTAGACATTATTGAATTTTGGATAAATTAAATTATAAATCTTTAAAAATGTATCATTCGATTTCTTTTAATTGAATTCTTATATCATTGTCATCATCCTCATGTTTATATTATGATGAAAGTCATTTGTGGCCCGTAGTGCATAGATGGACTTGGCATGATTATGATCAGGGATTATTCGGTATAATCATGATCGTAATGTTACAAATGATGTGGTAAAAGTCCTCATTGGCCCGTAATGCATTGATGGACGGTTGTTGGCATGATCATGACCATTGATGAAAATACGAATATCCTTGGCCCGTAGTGCATGGACAATTTGTGGTCATGATACTAATGAATATCTTTGGCCGTAGTGCAGGGATGATTCGTTGATGTGGATTGTTTATTAAGCTGAGTCTCATCGATAAAATTGTTGATAAACTTTTTAAATCATAGAAGATAGTAGATATCATGCTCTACTTGACTCTTCTAATGGTTTGCTTGTTCCGCTGCAATTAAACTTGATGTCTATTGTAATTTATCAGTTTAACACTGTTGAAGGCTAACGATAATTTATTATGCATTATCTTAGTCATAATATTTCTTACTGGGCTAGTTGGGCTCACCCTTTTACTTTCATTGTTTTTTTCAGGAAATGAGAATATAGCTGGGACTAGTCGGGGAACAGAGTGACGGTCCAGATGTTTGCATTAGTAGTCTTCACTATTCTGTGAAGTAGTGTGATAATAAATGTATTGAGAACTTATTTTGAGTTTGAATAATGTGTAGAAGACAATATTTGTATTAAAACTCACAGCTCATGTTTTATATTTAAGTTTGTATTTATATTCTGTACCATGTATTTGGCGACTCAGAATGAGTGATGTAGACCTATTTTGAGGGCGTCATAGTTGGTATCAAATGTAAGACCCCAACTTTTTGAATAAAGATGAATTTTTCTATAATTATCATTTTTGAATATTATGGAATGAATTTGATATAATATTATAGTTGTGGGAAATATTTACAAATTTTGCAAAGTATGCAAGTTGTCATATTATATTCGATTGGTCGGAAAATATTCTTTTTGTCTAGGAATATCCGTACGACGGTACAATCATTGGTGGACCCCACAACATAATTATTATAGGATTGAGAAAACGACAAAAATATTTTATTGAAAATAACGGCAGAAGTTTTACCGTTGATACTATTGAACTACTCGGTAGTAAAAGTACAGTAATACGCGTGGTTGCATAGTAGCACACGATATTGATTATTGATGCTTACGTGAGAAGTTACTCAGTTTTGCTTATTATTTGGATCCCTATTTACCCATTTTTTAAAATTATCGGAAGAAAGTTATAAAGTATATATATATATATATATCATGCGCGTGTATGTGTAAGAGTATTTGTGTGTTAGTGGGTTTTGGTGGGGATTTACATTATGGTGGGGGAAATCTTGATTTATGGGAGGGAGGTTACTTAAAAGATGGGGATTGGTGTATATATATATATATATATATATATATATATATATATATATATATATATGATGGATAATGACATGTTGGTGGGGCCCACATGTTGGAAGAAGAATTTTGGGGAAAAAGCTGAGAATTTCTCACGGATTGTGTTTTTATTTTCAAACAAACATGTGCCTTATTGTATAATATATATATATATATATATATATATATATATATATATATATATGTGTGTGTGTGTGTGTGTGTGTGTGTGTGTGTGTGTGTGTGTGTGTGTGACACCCCCAAAATAGGTTCATTCCATCCAACCCATTCTGAGTCGTCAATTACATGGTACAGAAATAACTACAACTTTATTATTACATTACAACATACAAACTGTGAGTTTAAATACAGATATTGCCATCTAGACAATATCCACATACAAATAAATCTCCATCATAATTATTGATACATTATTTTACAAAAATAGTGAGGACTACTAAACAACTATATATAGAACCTTCATTTCATACCCTGACTAGTACTCGCTACATTCTCGCCTCCTGAGAAGAAAAATGGAACAAAAAGAAAAGGGTGAGCTCAACTAGCCCAGTAAAGAATATTATGACTAAGATAATATACAACAAATTATCGTTAGTCTTCAACAGGAAAAAATCTAATAGAATACAATAGACAACCAATTTTAAATCAACAACTGCAGCGGAAACAACAATTCATTAGAAGAGTTAAGTAGAGAATGCAAATTACTATCTTCTATGAATTTAGAAGTTCATCGTCGATAATTTATCCCTGTAACATCAATCAATATATATCTGGAATCAAATATTCATCTTTGCACTACAGGCCAAAAATATTCATCAACAAGTCATCTTTGCACTACAGGATAAACATATTCATCAGTCGGTCATGTTCATCTCAACACCTGTTCATCTTTGCACTACGGGCCAAAGATATTCATTAAGTATTCATTCATCTTTGCACTACAGGCCAAAGATATTCAGTAATATCATCATTTAGGACTGAGGATGATGAAAAATATTTTAAAGAAAACGAATCCAGTGAAACAAAAGAACAAATATTAAGGATTCGTACTTTTAACAATTCTCATTCAAAAATACTTCATAAATAACCAGAGTGGGGTAAAATTCAAGAATGATCAAAATATGGATGCAATCAAAGCTAGTATCCATAATAGATATTTTGGACAAAAAGAAGAAATTTCACAAAAAAATATCATCATGCTTCGTGAATAGTACTCGTGAATAGTGACTCGTGAATAGTAACTCGTGAATAGTAACCCCGACATGAAAAAGTTCTAAATTTGATAAAAATTTCTAACTAATATTTCGACATAATGATATTGAAGAAATAATATCATTTTCGAATAAAATAACATCCCTTACCTCAAAAGACAGTACTTCTAGTTGAAACACCGGATATAGGCTATGATTTGAACTTGCACCGTATAGCAATACTCAAAGCATACTCAAAATACTCACAAGAATACGCACGATAATATAGAGAGAGAAAACTTCAGTTTCTGGTGTGATTTTCAATTCTAACATAAGCACCTATTTATAGGAAATTCCTTAGAACACCAAAGCAGAAAATTTAATAAATTAATAATATTTATAAAAATATTATACGTACTCTTTGAAATCTAAATTTCAGCAATTCACACATGCTAACCTTCTAGAAAAAGTAAGAAAAATGTTTTTGTTAATTAAAACAATTAAAACTTCCAAAAATCAATTATTTCGGAACTTCAGAACTTCAATAATTCACAATAAATAGCCCTTTTGTCAGAAAATTTGAATCTCGCGAGTTTTTATAGGAAATTCAATTTTCTACAACTTTCCAGAAGGAAGCTTTTCAAAATTTCAAATAGAAATTGACCGAAATCCATAAATGGTCGATTTTACAGCCTATAATTAAATTTCAATCAATAATTGTGTCCACCAACACACAAAATATGTGTTAAACATTTAATGCCACAAAAAAACTCTTCCTCCTCATATACTCATATATCCCACATTCATTATAAAAATATCACCGTTAATATATTATTAAAATAATATATTTAAATGAATTAATTTATCAGAAAAAGATAAAATATTAATTTTCAACAATTGTCACATTAAAAATTTTCTCCATCTATATCCACATAAAATCAATATTTTCCTCATCATATGAATCAATAATTAATTATTCACAAATAATATTACAGAATCACAATATTGACAACCAGGCAGTTCCCAGGAAAGAGGGGGCTTTTCAATAAGAATTTCTCCTTACTGGCGCGCAATTAGGTGACCAAACCTCTCCTTAGACAGAACTTTCTAGACATTGCCAATAATGTTATCTAACAATATTATTCAGATAATATGAATTATTGCTTCGATAATGAAAAATACTGTGTAATGACAATTATTGAAACAACAGTAATATAAAATATCAACGCAGCAATTATTGAATAAATAAAATAAAATACTGAACAGTAATTACTGTAACCATTATTGAGTAGTGCCTTCTTACGTAAGAATCAATAATTGGTACAATACCGTGTGCTACTTTGCAACAACGCGTATTACTGTGTTTTAACCATCGGGTATTCCAACAGTGTTAACGGTAACAACTACGCCGTTATTTATAAACAACTTATACTTGTCGTTTTCTACATCCAATCGCTTTCCGTTATGGGGCCCACAAAAGACTGCGCCGTCGTACGAATATTCCCCGACAACAAGAATATTCCACGACCAAACGAATATTCCCCGACAATAATGAATATTTTATAACCACCTGCTTATTTAAAATATTTGCGTATTTTACCCATAACTATCCACATTAATCAAATCAACCCCTACTATTTGAGGAAAATAAATTTCATTTATTAATAATTTGGGGTCTTACAACCTCCCCTCCTTATGAAATTTCGTCCTCGAAATTGACGTACGTACCTGGTGTTTCGAAAAGATGAGAATACCTCGCTTTCATTTCCGTTTCCAACTCCCAGGTCATTTCCTCAATAGCATGGTTTCTCCACAAAACTTTAACTTGTGGTGTAACCTCGGTACATAGGATATGTTCTTTCCTATCCAAGATCTTGACAGGTACCTCCTCGTACATTAAGTCTTCGGCTATCTCATCCGGTTCTAACTCAATGACGTGGTTCGGGTCGTCCACATATTTACGTAACATCGATACGTTAAAAATGTTATGAACACGCGTCATACTTGGCGGTAAAACGAGTCTATAGGCCACAGTTCCTATTCGATCGAGAATTTCAAATGGATTAATAAATTGAAGGTTTGAGCTTTCCTCACCTAACCGATTCTCGCTTTTATTTAAAAGATTTTGCTTTAATTATGGACCGTCAGATTAAAGTAAATCAATCTGGGCCGTTCATGAGTTAGTTACTATGCATTCCATTCTTCTATAAATAGAAGCTCATTCCTTCATTATTTTCTTACGAATTCACTGAAACTCTAGAGAGATAAACTGTAAGAGAGAAGGAGGAAAAGTATTCTGCTACTTAACCACTCTTATATTCAGTTTCTTTTATGGTAAGGAATATTATTCTTTTTATATTCATGAAGAGAACTGTTGTTATTCCATTTCTTATTGTTCTGTTGGAATATCCTATATACGCGGGCTACCCTATACTTGGTGACATTCTCTATTATTCTATCTTTATTATTCCATTGGAACATCCTGTCTGTGCTTTACGCCGGACCTGGTTCCGTCTTTATTATTCTGTCTTTATTATTCTATTGGAATATCCTGTCTGTGTATTTTACACCGGACCTGGTTCCGTCTTTATTATTATATATTTATTATTCTGTTGGAATAACCTGTCTATGCGAAGTCCAGCATGCATGGTGATTTCTGTTGTTATTCCATTCTTTATTATTCTGTTGGAACATCCTGTCGGTGTGATTTTCACCTGACCTGGTTCCGTTATTATTATTTTGTTGGAATAACCTGTCTATGCGAAGTACCGCGTGCATGGTGATTTCTTTTGTTATTCCATTCATTATTATACTCAGTTAGTTAAAATTTTGACTTCTATACTCCATGAAATTAGTAGAATATCCTTGATATTTGCGCTTCATCCAGTATTTTTCATGGAAATATTCTTCTGAGCATTCTTGAATTTTATTCTACAAAGCAGTATCATGTTGACAATTTGGACGTTATTAGTTCCTGAATAACTTAATTCTTGAACTTGTTTTATTGAATTCTTATATCATTGTCATCATCCTCATGTTTATATTTTTTTAAAGTCATCTATGGCCTGTAGAGCATGGATGGACTTGGTATGATTATGACCAGGGATTATTCGGTGTAATCATGACCGTAATGTAACAAGTGATGTGGTAAAAGTTCTTATTGGCCCGTAGTGCATTGATGGACAGTTGTTGGCATGATCATGACCATTGATGAATACACAAATATCCTTGACCGTAGTACATGGATGATGTGGATTATTTATTAAGTTGAGTCCCAACGATAAAAGTGATGAAAAACCTTTTAAAACATAAAAGATAGTAGATTTTATTCTTTACTTGACTCTTTTAATGGATTGCTTGCTCCGCTGTAGTTAAACTTGATGTCTATTGTATTTTATCAGTTTAACATTGTTGAGGACTAATGATAACTTATTCTGTATTATCTTAGTCATAATATTTCTTGCTGGGCTAGTTGAGCTCACCCTTTCTTTCACTGTTCTCTTCAGGAAATGAGAATGTAGCTGGGACGAGTCGGGGAACGGAGTGATGTTCTGGATGATAGTGTTAGCTAGTAGTCCTCACTATTCTGTTAAATAGTTTGAGAATAAATGTATTGAGGACTTATTCTGAGAGTGGATATTGTCTAGAAGGCAATATTTGTATTAAAACTCACAGCATATATTTTGTCGTACTTTACACGACTGTTGTATAATTAAGTTGTATTTGAATTTTGTACCATGTATTGGCAACTCAAGATGGGTGATGTATACCTATTTTGGGGGCGTCACATCAAATCTTAGGGATATGATCCCTGGCTAAGATGTGAGACTAGAACAAGGGGGAGAGATGGGGAAATCATTCGCTAGTATGACCTACCTAAGTTTATTTGTTATTTAATTGTTCGGTCAGAATATAGGGATAATATGTTGCATGTCAATTAACCCTTATTTTGTGGCAGTATTTGAAAATGACATCCGAGAATGTTGAGAATAGCAATAGAGCACATGAGACCGTTGAATCACCAACGATCAATAACTAGGAAAATGTGCATCAAGAAGGCAACAATCCTCATGAAAACAATAACACCGACCAAATGATGAATGTCGGAATGTTTAGGGGCTTTCTGCAATTCATGTAACATCAGACGAGATAGACTCATGTCCAAAATGCAGGTGGAAACACTGGCAACTCTTGGACGGTAACCGCTAAGCAGTTCAAAGAGCTGGGACCACCGGAGTTTTTGGGAGAGCCAAAACCACTTAAGGCGGAGACGTGGATAAAGAAGATAACCAAGATATTTGATGTCTTGGGATGCTCTAAGGAGCAAAAGGTTCTCTTTACCACTTTCATGTTGCGAGGAGAGGAAGATTATTGGTGGAAATCTGTAAAACGTACTTAACCTGCCGCACTAAAGATGTCTTGGGAGAAGTTCCAAGAACTGTTCAACGACAAGTACTTTCCCAAAAGTATTCGTCACATAAAGGAGGTAGAGTTCATCAAGCTGGAGCAAAACAACATGACCGCATCGCAGTACGAAGCCAAGTTTGCCGAGTTATCCCGATTTGCGTCCCACTTAGTTGATAATAAGGAGAGAATGATGCGGATGTTTCTAAGAGGTTTGAAACTTGAGATACGTCAATACCTCATTTCTCACAAACTTTGTTTGTATTCAAGTGTTGTAAATAGGGCTCAGTTATTGAAACGCTATAATTAGTCAAACCAACCAAGAGAGTGAAGCCGATAAAATGATAATACAAGTGGTAGCAGTCATCGAAGCGGTGACAACAAAAGTGGAGGGAATCAACATGCCAGAAATGTTAACCACTTCGGTGGTAATCATGGCCAAGACAATAAGAGTGGACATTTCAAGAAGAAGAGATTCAACAATGATGGAAAGACGCCAACACCAACACCCGTTGTTAAGGAAGAAGAACGACCACCTATCATATGCTTCAAATGTGGAGGGAAGGGACACATCAATCCAAGCTGTGCACAACAGTCCAAGACGTGTTACAATTATGGAAGAGAAGGTCACCTAGCTAGATTTTGTCGTGCAGGAATGCCAAGTCTAGCTGGGATGGAGGCACCAAAGGCCGTTCCAGAAAAGTCAAAACCAATAGTTCAAGGGAGAGAGTTTGTCGTAACCTCCCAGAAAGCAAGAAACCCGAACGAAGCTATCACGGGTAAGATAATCATAAACTCTAATGAAGTCTATACCTTATTTGATACTGGTTATACCCATTCTTTTATTTCTCCTACTTGCGCCCAACGTTTAAATTTGACTCCGGTGAAATTAGACTTTGACTTATCTGTTGAAACTCCGTTGGGAGAAACCTTCGTTACAACCACTGTTTATAAGTCTTGTTTAGTTCAAATCGGTACCCTCACATTACCCGTCGATCTTATTTTATATAAAATACTTCCATTTGACATATAATTCTAGGGATTGATTGGTTAACTACTCATAATGCAAAAATTGATTGTTTTCGTAAGGTTGTTAGCTTTCATATTCCTAACCAACCTATTATGCGAATTTAAGCAACCAAACCATTAAAATCAATCACTGTCATCTCAAGCTATAAAGCTATTCATTTATTGAAAAATGTATGTCAAGCTTTCTTAGCTTATGTCACGGATTTAAACAAAAATACGTCAGTTTTGAATAATATTTCTATTGTTAATAAATTTCCTGACGTATTCCTTGAAGAACTTCCTGGCCTACCTCCAGAGCGTGAAATTGAATTTTGTATCGACCTTGAACCCGGTACAAAACTCATTTCCAAAGCCCCACATCGAAGGGCTCCTATTGAACTTTAGGAGTTAAAGACCCAACTGAAGGAATTGTTAGACATCGATTTCATTCGTCCTAGTACGTCTCATTGGGGTGCTCCTGTTCTATTTGTGAAGAAGAAAGATGGGAGTATGTGACTTTGTATTGATTAACGGAAGTTGAACCATGTCACTGTTAAAAATAGGTACCCGTTACCTCGTATTGTTGACCTGTTTGACTAGTAGCAAGGTGCCAAATTCTTTTCAAAGATCGATCTTCGCTCTGGATATCATCAGTTAAAGATTAAAACCAATGACATCCCAAAGACTTCTTTTAGAACTCGGTACAAGCATTATGAATTTCTAGTCATGTCTTTTGGATTGACTAATGCTCCTGCTGCCTTCATGGATATGATGAACCAAGTATTCAAAGAATATTTGGATCATTTTGTGGTCGTCTTTATTGATGACATCCTCATTTAATCCAAAAGCCGTGAAGATCATGAGCAACACTTGAGGCTGATACTCCAAAAGCTTTGTGAAAACAAACTGTATGCCAAGTTGAAGAAATGCGAGTCTTGGCTTGAAGAAGTAGCATTCCTTGGGCACATGATATCAAATCACGGAATATCTGTTGACCCGGACAAGATTGAAGCAATTCAAAGATGGGAGCAACCTAAATCAGTTACCGAAGTATGTAGCTTTCTCAGCTTAGCTGGTTATTATCGAAGATTCGTAGAAGGATATTCTCGAATCTCTACTTCATTAACTTAGCTGACTCGGAAAGATACAAAATTCGGTTGGAGCGAGGAATGTGAGAAGAGTTTTCAAGAACTCAAGAGGAGACTCATTTCAGCACCTGTTCTGATAATACCATCTGACTCAGAGGGATTTGTCATCTACAGTGATGGTTTGGGCAGAGGGTTAGGATGTGTTCTCATGAAACATGGGAAAGTCATAGCCTATGCCTCACGAAAACTCAAAGAATATAAGAGGAATTATCCTACTCATGATCTAGAGTTGGCAGTAGTAGTTTTTGCACTAAAAATATGGAGACATTACCTGTATGGGGAAAAATTGGAGATCTTTACAGATCATAAAAGCCTCAAATATTTCTTCATCCAATAGGAACTCAACATGAAGCAACGATGTTAGCTTGAACTGTTGAAAGATTATGACCATACCATTCAATACCATCTTGAAAAAACGAACGTGGTAGCTGACGCATTGAGTAGAAGATCATATGCAGGTACGGGTGAGATATTGTCAACGCAAAGGCCCATTTTGTATGACTTACAAAGGATGCAGATAGAGTTAAAGACTCCAGGGACCCATGTGATGATGTTAAATATACGAGTAGAAACTACTTTAATCAATAAAGTTAAAGCTGCTCAACTTGTAGACCTGGAGCTGATGCGTATGAGGAAGAAAGTGCAAGAAGGTGCTATTCTGGAAGCAAAAATCGATGAAGAAGGAATACTAAGAGTCAACTCTAGACTTTGTGTTCCTAACGATCCCAATTTAAAGTATAAGATCGTGATGGAGGCGCACAACACACCGTTTGCAATCCATCCTGGGAGTACCAAAATGTATCGTGATCTTCGACATATATTTTGGTGGAGAAATATGAAGAGAGAGATAACAAAGTTTATCTCAAGGTGTTTAACATGTCAACGAGTCAAGGCAGAGCATCAAGTGCTAAAAAGTCCATTGCAACCACTTGAAGTTCTAGAATTAAATTGGGAACACATTACTATGGACTTCGTTACCGGTCCTCCTAAGGTTTCTCAAGGCATAGATGCAATTTGGGTCATTGTTGATAGATTGACCAAGTCTGCTCATTTATTATCTATACAAGAAACTTATTCACTTGAACGTTTGGCTCGTATGTACATAAATGAGATTGTAAGACTGCATAGTATGCCAGTATCCATAGTTTTTGATCGATACCCAAGATTCACTTCACGGTTTTGGGTTAGTTTGCAAAGACCTATGGGAACGGATTTACGATTTAGTTCGGCTTATCATCCTCAAACGGACGTGCAGTCGGAGAGGATATTTAAACTCTTGAGGATCTATTAAGACACTATGTCCTTGACTTCAAAGAAAGTTGGGACAAATTCTTGCCATTGGTGGAATTCTCCTTCAATAAAAGTTATCAAGCAAGCATCGACATGACTCCATTTTAGGTGTTGTATGGAAGAAAGTGTCATTCTCCAGTATGCTGGGACGAGGTGGGTGAAGCAACGTTGTTGGGACCAGAATTGGTATGCATGACTAAGAAAAAGATTCAAATGATCCGGCAACGTATAAAAACCTCACAAGATCGTCAAAAGAGTTATGCTGATATTCATCGGAAGGACGTGGAATTCAATGTTGGAGAACATGAGTTGTTACGTGTTTCTCCATGGAAGGGAGTTATGAGATTTGGAAAAAGAGGAAAGCTCAATCCTCGATTCATTGTCCCATTTGAAATCCTTGACCGAGTAGGAACTGTGGCCTATAGACTCGCTTTACCGCCAAGTATGTCTCGTGTTCATAACGTTTTTCACATATCCATGTTACGTAAATATGTGGAAGACCCGAACCACAATATTGAGTTAGAACCAGACGAAATAGCGGAAGATTTAATGTTTGAAGAGGTTCTTGTTAAAATCTTAGATAAAAAGGAACATATTCTACGCTCCAAGGTTATACCTCAAGTTAAAGTTTTGTGCAGAAACCAAGATGGTGAGGAAATGACCTGGGAGTTAGAATCTGAAATGAAATCAAGGTATCCTCACATCTTCGACATACCAGGTACGTACCCTAATTTTGAGGGCAAAATTTCATTAGAAGGGGAGGTTGTAAGACCTCAACTTTTATGAATAAAGATTAATTTTTCTCGAAATATATTTTTAAATATTATGGTGTGGATTTGATATATTGTTATAGTTGTGGGTAATATTTATAAATTTTACAAAGTATGCAAGTTGTTATAAAATATTCGATTGGTCGGAGAATATTCGTTTTAACAGGAAATATTAGTACGATGACACAATCATTAGTGGACCCCAGAACAGAATTATTGTCGGATTGAGAAAACGACAAAAATATCATTTTATAAAAATAACGGCGAAAGTTTTACCGTTAACTATTGAAATACCCGGTGTTAAAACTGTCGGTAGTAGTTATCTCAGTTTTGTTGTATTACTCATGTATATATATATATATATATATATATATATATATATATATATATATATATATATATATATATATATATGTAACGACCCCAAAATAGGTCCATTCAATCCAACCCATTCTGAGTCGCCATATACATGGTATAGAAAACAACTACAACTTTATTACAACAATTGTCGTGCAAAATACAACAACACATATACTGTGATGTTGGATACAAATATATACCAAATGTGACACATGTCCCAACTGTGGACAACACCTCACAGTGACACCTTACATAAAGGTATAGTCAAAAACTGTTTTAGAAACTAAAATCTTTGGGAAGTGCTCAAGGAAACCTTCGTACATGGGAGGCCATGCTTTTAGGTTATGATAGATATCATATGGCCACAGAATTATCCTTGGTTGACCCAATATACCCCAAAGAAAAACGAGAAGATTACTATCATATTCTTCCCAATGGTGAGTTTTCTCTTGATTTATCATTATCTCCACTGTCTCAAATTGAGAATTATACTCAAACAAACACCAAGATTATATAGGTAGTGCTCGTAAATATACTCAGCATGTGGATGAGCACAACCCTGTCTTATGATGACACGAGGTTGTATGTCAATAAACATCTTGTATGAAAGTGGCAAAACACCCTTCCAACATTGGGTTCGCCTCTCCCTATATGATTCACCAAATATAACTACTAAAAGATGTATACAACACACTTGTCTATAATGTTTAGGGAGAACTCCACAGCTAGAGACCACCGTTCTATTCCCCTGTTACCCCCGCTCGACCCAGCTACACTCTTATTACCTGAAAGGAATTGTAAAGCAAAAGGGTGAACACAACTAGCTCAGTAAAGAATATCATGACTAAAGATAATTAAATTATCAATAGCCTTCATCAATAATAAATCAGAGATTTAGAACATATGATAGATGATAAAAATTTCAACCATAGTTGCAGCGGAACGAACAATCCATTAGAAGAGTCAAATAGACTATAAAGTCTATTATCTTCTCCATGTTAAAAATCCACCAACAATGTTTTATCTCTGTAACATCAATCAACAATTCTGGTCCACAATCATATGAATAACTCATAATCATAATTGTAGTTCTAAATTCCTCTTCTCATCCAGGACGAAGATAATTTTCATCACCTATCTTTACCTGAAACATCAAAGATCATGGTTACACCCAATCACATTTCCTGTTCATAATCATACTAATAATTTCATCTTTGCACTACGGCCAAAGATATTCATTTGTATCACCAGTTGGTCATGTTCATCTCAACACATGTTCATCTTTGCACTACTGGCCAAAGATATTCAACAACATGTCATCTTTGCACTACGGGCCAAAGATATTCATCAACAATACATCTTTGCACTACAGGCCAAAGATATTCCTCAACAGTTCATATTTGCACTACAGGTCAAATATATTCATCAACAGTTCATATTTTCACTACAGGCCAAATATATTATTATCTCAAAGGAATATATAATCATTTCAGAATTTATATAAACAATAATTATAACCATGTTGATCAATTCACCTTTGCACTTAAGCTAAAGATATTCAATTATAAATTCAATGGCCATGATCATACCAGTCAACAATTCAACTTTGCACTATTGGCCAAAGAGAACCCATAGTCATGATCATACCAATAATCTACTCATCTTTACACTCCAGTGAAAGAGAATTTCAACACCAGGGTTATAAAAATATTATATATGATAATAAAATCCATATAATCAATATATAGTTTTAATCTCCAGAGTAATATTCATAAATCAACTATAATTTGGTTAGAAAAAGAAACCAATTCTGTAGTGAATAGAACCCGTGAATAGTAACTCATGAATAATAACTCGTGAATAGTAACTCGTGAATAGTAACTCATGAATAGTAACTCATGAATAGTAACCCTGACACAAAAAGGTAGAAATTCCACAATAAAATCCATACCAATATTTCAGTATAAAGATATTGAAAGAATACCAATTCTTAAACTTATAAACAATTTATTTTAACTGTTTACACTTTACTAAATAATGCATTTAATCATCATAAAATGCCAAACTTATAAGGTTTCATCACCGATAACCAAAACCCTCATAAAAAAATCTGCATATACCACATATATGATTCTCAAGCCATAAAATCATATTTTCCAATTTTCTTTCTTCACATAACATATTTAACTCATTTATTCATAACTAGTCCATTTTTATAAAAAATATCAAATCAGTTCCAAAAATATTTCATTTCTAGAATTTAGCAGAATATAGTTCCATATTGAACAAATATTTTTCTTAGAATTTTTAAAATTCATTTACTATTTTTCATATGGCTAAAACCGCTGAATATTTAGACATTTATCATAAATTGTACTTTTATCCAAAACTTTTGAAATTCACAGAGTACACTAATATTATATAGATGTACTCCCAATAAAAATTTTATCAATTTTGGAGTTAATCATAAGGAGTTATAAGGCGTTACTTTTAAAATAGTCTTTTCTCATAAAATTCATAACTCTTAATCTATACATCCAAAAATCACCATTTTTGGACACAATCAATAAAACTCATCAACATATCATTTCAAATTTTTCCAGAATTTTCTGAAGGTCAGAAGAAGTACGAACTGAAAAACATAATAACCCTTAAAATCCATTACTATCCCTTACCTCAAAAGAGCAGCACTTCTGACTGGATATCGGTTATGACGCTAAAGAAAACTTGCACTGATGAATATCAACTTACCAAGTATCTAAATACTCACAAAATACACTCAATAATCTAGAGAGAGAAAGAGAGAAAACTTGTTTCTGGTGTGATTTTTAATTTTAACTTAGCCCTCTATTTATAGGAAAATTTTAGCAGACTTGACCTGCAACCTGATGGCTTTACCTGCTACTATTCCTATCCACCACATTTGAAATAAATTTCAGCATATTTCTTCATCAACCACCAGTGGGGCCCACTCAATTCTAGAATTTTCCACCAAAATGCTAAATTCGGATACTTCAACAATTTCTGAACCATTCACCTCTTAAAATTCATAACAAATCATACGTTCATTTTTAACGGTTCAAAAATTGTGGACATATACTCAACTTATATATGTATAACATATCTAAAAATTACAACGATCCAACGGTCGGATTAAAAATTATAACTCACGCAATATATCTCAAAAACACTGGTTTAATTTTTAATACCTTTATTCCGACAAAAATACTGATAAAATGCCTCAACATTAATTCCTTCATTTATAACCACATAAATAAATCCATCATTTATATCCACATCAAATAAATATTTCCTTATCATATAAATCAATAATTATTTATTCACAAATAATATTACAGAATCACAATTATGACAACTAGGCCGTTCTCAGGAAAGGGGAGGCTTTCCAATAAGAATTTCTCCTTACTGGCGCGCATTTAGGTGACCAAACCTCTCTTTGACAGAACTTTCTAGACATTGCCAATAATGCTATCTAATAATATTATTCAAATAATACGAATTATTGATCTGATAATGAGAAATATTGTGCAGTGATAATTATTGAAATAACAATAATATAAAATATCAACGCAGCAATTATTGAATCAATAAAATAAAATATTGAACAGTAATTACTGTAACAATTATTGAGTAGTGCCTTCTTACATAAGAATCAATAATTCAAAAATACAGTGTAATACCGTATGCTATTGTGCAACAACGCGTATTACTTTATTTTACCAACCGGGTATTCCAACAGTGTGAACGGTAACGATTAAGCCGTTATTTATAAAAACTTAATTTTGTCGTTTTCTTCATCTGACAGTTATTCTGTTATGGGGCCCATAAATGGCTGCGCCGGTCGTACGAATATTCTCCAACAGAAAGAATATTCCACGACCAAACAAATATTCCCTGACAATAATGAATATTTTATAACCACTTGTGTATTTTGAAAAAATTTCATATATCACCCTTAACTTAACTTTTATCAATTTAACCATTTACTGGATAGTAATTATAAGAAAAATTGAATACTTTTATTTCATAAAATTCGGGGTCTTACAATCTCCCCTCCTTTTAAAATTTCATCCCCGAAATTTACATACCTGGTATTTCAAAAAATTGGGAATACCTTGCTTCCATTTCAGATTCTATCTCCCCGGTCATCATGATTTCTCCATTGCTCATCTCCCGCGATAACTTCATTTGGGTTCCTCATTTGTTGGGAAGTCATGACAACCGCCATCCCTTGAACTACCCGGCTTTGACTTGTCTGGGGCAGCATTTGGCGTCATCACTACTGTCGGAATATATTTTTTTATAGGACATATTTCTCCCTCAACTGCCTCGTCGTACTCCTATTTCATGATCTGAATCATCAATATTCGATCCATATCGAATTCAGGTTGACCGCTACTTACAGGGTAATTCAAAACTCGATGTTGGGTTCTCCCAATTGCTTTCCAAAAAAGAGAAATTCATGTCATCTATTTTAGCCTTCTTAGATCGGACATCTCTTTCCACAATATCCACGTATCGTGTGGCTTTTACCCATGCATCACTCATTCTTACTCGTTCAATTTTTTCTTCTTTCAGCTTAGATTCCATCTTTATCATCTTATACTCTGCCAAAGAATGCTTCTGTTCAAGCATCACATATCGGGTAACACAAGCTTGAATTATTGCATCCTTTTGTTCCACGACCGCCTGTCGTTCTTCAGCCTGCTCTTCTAACTCATGAATACGATTTTGAAATTTTACATTTTGATCATATAATACCTCTAATAAACTCTCCTCAGGTAACTCTTCTTCCTCACTCTCAACTGTCACCTCTGTGACTATCTCGGGTGCAACTATCAATTCTTCACTCACCACATAGATATCTCTAATTCCTTCTTCGTCTGACATCACATTATCATGGTTAGTGATTAGAGGTATTCCCACAGTCTCATTCACTCCATTGTTAGCATTCTCAACTGACATTCTCAAATATTGCCATAAAACAAGGGTTAATTAAGCAAATTAACGTATCACATAATATCCATATATTATGACCAACCAACAATTTAAGCTTAGGTAGGACACACTAGCGAAGGATTTACTCATCTCTCCCCTCCTATCCTATTCCCCGATCTCCGCCAGAGATCATATCCCTAAGCTCTGATACCAAATATAACGACCCCAAAATAGGTCCATTCAATCCAACCCATTTTGAGTCGCCAAATACATGGTACAGAAAACAACTACAACTTTATTACAACAATTATCGTGCAAAATACAACAACACATATACTGTGAGTTTGGATACAAATATATACCAAATGTGACACATGTCCCAACCGTGGACAACACCTCACAGTGACACCTTACATAAAGGTATAGTCAAAAACTGTTTTAGAAACTAAAATCTTTGGGAAGTGCTTAAGGAAACCTTTGTACATGGGAGGCCATGCTTTTAGGTTATGATAGATATCATATGGCCACAGAATTATCCTTGGTTGACCCAATATACCCCAAAGAAAAATGAATAGATTACTATCATATTCTTCACAATGGCGAGTCTTCTCTTGATTTATCATTAACTCCACTGTCTCAAATTGAGAATTATACTTCAAACAAACACCAAGATTATATAGTTAGTGCTCGTAAATATACTCAACAAGTGGATGAGCACAACCTTGTCTTATGATTACACGAGGTTGTATGTCATTAGACATCTTGTATGAAAGTGGCAAAACACCCTTCCAACGTTGGGTTCGCCTCTCCCTATATGATTCACCAAATATAACTACTAAAAGATGTATACAACACACTTGTCTATACTATTTAGGGAGAACTCTACAGCTAGAGACCACCGTTCTATTCCCCTGTTACCCCCGCTCGACCCAGCTACACTCTTATTACCTGAAAGGAATTGTAAAGCAAAAGGGTGATCATGACTAGCTCAGTAAAGAATATCATGACTAAAGATAATTAAATTATCAATAGCCTTCATAAATAATAAAACAGAGATTTAGAACATATGGTAGATGATAAAAATTTTAACCATAGTTGCAGCGAAACGAGCAATCCATTAGAAGAGTCAAATAGACTATAAAGTCTATTATCATCTCCATGTTAAAAATCCACCAACAATGTTTTATCCCTGTAACATCAATCAACAATTCTGGTCCACAATCATATGAATAACTCATAATCATAGTTGTAGTTCGAAATTCCTCTTCTCATCCAGGACGAAGATAATTTTCATCACCTATCTTTACCTGAAACATCAAATATCATGGTTACACCTAATCACATTTCCTGTTCATAATCATACTAATAATTTCATCTTTGCACTACGGCCAAAGATATTCATTTGTATCACCAGTTGGCCATGTTCCTCTCAACACATGTTCATCTTTGCACTACTGGCCAAAGATATTCAACAACATATCATCTTTGCACTACGGGCCAAAGATATTCATCAACAATTCATCTTTGCACTACAGGCTAAAGATATTCCTCAACAGTTCATATTTGCACTACAGACCAAATATATTCATCAACAGTTCATATTTGCACTACAGGCCAAATATATTATTATCTCAAAGAAATATATAATCATTTTAGAATTTATATAAATAATAATTATAACCATGTTGATTCTCAAAAATCATATTTTCTAATTTTCTTCCTTCATATAACATATTTAACTCATTTATTCATAACTAGTCTATTTTTATGAAAATTATCAAATCAGTTTCAAAAATATTTCTTTTCTGGGATTTAGCAGAATATAGTTCCATATTGAACATATATTTTTCTTAGAAATTTTAAAATTCATTTACAATTTTTCATATGGCTAAAACCGCTGAATATTTAGACATTTATCATAAATTGTACTTTTATCCAAAACTTCCAAAATTCACAGAGTACACTAATATTATATAAATGTACTCCCAATAAAAATTTCATCAATTTTGGAGTTAATCATAAGGAGTTATAATGCGTTACTTTTAAAATAATCTTTTCTCATAAAATTCATAACTCTTAATCTATACATCCAAAAATCACCATTTTTGGACACAATCAATAAAACTCATCAACATATCATTTCAAAATTTTCCAGAATTTTCTGAAGGTCAGAAGAAGTACGAACTGATAAACATAATAACCCTTAAAATCCCTTACTATCCCTTACCTCAAAAGAGCAGCACTTCTGACTGGATATCGGATATGACGCTGAAGGAAACTTGCACTGATGAATATCAACTTACCAAGTATCTAAATACTCACAAAATACACTCAATAATCTAGAGAGAGAAAGAGAAAAAACTTGTTTCTGGTGTGATTTTCAATTTTAACTTAGCCATCTATTTATAGGAAAATTTTAGCAGACTTGACCTGCAACCTGATGGCTTTACCTGCTACTATTCACATCCACCACATTTGAAATAAAACTCAGTACATTTCTTCACCAACCACAAGTGGGGCCCACTCAATTTTAGAATTTTCCACCAAAATGCTAAATTTCGATACTTCAACAATTTCTGAACCATTCACCTCTTAAAATTAATAACAAATCATACGTTTATTTTTAACGGTTCAAAATTTGTGGACATATACTCAACTTATATATGTATAACATATACAAAAATTACAACGATCCAACGGTCAGATTAAAAATTATAACTCACGCAATATATCTCAAAAACACTGGTTTAATTTTTAATACCTTTATTCCGGCAAAAATACTGATAAAATACCTCAACATTAATTCCTTCATTTATAACCACATAAATAAATCCATCATTTATATCCACATCAAATAAATATTTCCTTATCATATAAATTAATAATTAATTATTCACAAATAATATTACAGAATCACAATTATGACAACGAGGCCGTTCCCAGGAAAGAGGGGGCTTTCCAATAAGAATTTCTCCTTACTGGCGCACAATTAGGTGACCAAACCTCTCCTTGACAGAACTTTTTAGACATTGCCAATAATTCTATCTAATAATATTATTCAAATAATACGAATTATTGATATGATAATGAGAAATATTGTGCAGTGATAATTATTGAAACAACAATAATATAAAATATCAACGCAGCAATTATTGAATCAATAAAATAAAATATTGAACAGAAATTACTGTAACAATTATTGAGTAGTGCCTTCTTACGTAAGAATCAATAATTCAAAAATAATGTGTAATACCGTGTGCTACTGTGCAACAATGCGTATTACTTTATTTTACCAACCGGGTATTCCAACAGTGTTAACGGTAACGATTACGCCGTTATTTATAAAAATTTAATTTTGTCGTTTTCTTCATTCGACAGTTATTCTGTTATGGGGCCCACAAATGGCTGCGCCGGTCGTATGAATATTCTCCAACAGAAAGAATATTCCACGACCAAACGAATATTCCCCGACAATAATGAATATTTTATAACTACTTGTGTATTTTGAAAAAATTTCATATATCACCCTTAACTTAACTTTTATCAATTTAACCATTTACTGAATAGTAATTATAAGAAAAATTGAATACTTTTATTTCATAAAATTCGGAGTCTTACAATATAAGTTATATATATATATATATACATATATGAAAAACATGTATATATATATATATATGATATGAATTTGGTGGTGGTGGTGGTGGTGGTGGTGGTGGTGGTGGTGGGGGGGGGGGGAGATTAAAGTGTCAGGAGGGAGTATATTAATATATAATAATAATAATAATAATAATAATAATAATAATAATAATAATAATAATAATAATAATAATGAAAGTGGATAGTATATTTATATATTATATGAGATGGCGTGCATGTCGGAATATATATATATATATATATCACGGGTGTTAAACCCGTGAGTGTGTGTGTGTGTGTTATATTTATATTTAGATAATATGTATATATATATATATATATATATATTATAATAAGTTTTGTTTTTTATGAAAAATAAAATTTATTATATTTTATTGAGCATAGTGTTTGCATAGTGTCTGGATAGTGTTTGCATAGTAAGATTATATGAAATTTGATTTTCGGGCGTCCGTGAATTCTTTTAGTACTGTGCATCCGTGATATTCAAATAGTATCCTTCCATTCTCCTATAAATAGGATGCTTAGTTAGAATTGAAAATCACACCAGAATCAGAGAATTCTTCTTCTATAATCTTGAGCGTATTTCTTTAACGTTTAAGAAACCTTTGAGTGTAAAAATAGTGCACGTTTTCTTCAAGGATATCCCCGCTATACTAGTTGGAATACTCTTCTTTTCAAAGTAAGGGATGTTATTTTTATTCAATACTCGTAAGAAATAATATTTTTTTTCATACTTTGTAGTATATAAGTAATATTATTTCGTTTCAGATTTCGAATTCTACACTTATTTTGTTAAAGTTTTGGCTTCTATACTCCATAAAATTAGTAGAATATCCTTGATATTTGCGCTTCATCCAGTACCTTTTCATGAAAATATTATTCTGAGCATTCTTGATAAGTTTTAACTTTTTCATGCCGAAGTACTATTCACGGGATTACTATTCCTGAAGTACTATTCATGGGATACTATTCACCCAATTACTATTCACCCGGGGCACTATTCATGACAAAAATTAATTTCTTTTCGGTCTAAATCATTTTTGATGCAATATTATTCTTGAATTTTACTCCACAAAGCAGTATCATGTTGACAATTTTGACATTATTGAATTATGAATAAATTAAATTATAAATCTTTAAAAATTTATCATTTGTTTTCTTTTAAATTCTTATATCATTGTCATCATCCTTATGTTTATATTATGATAAAAGTCATCTGTGGCCCGTAGTGCATAGATGGACTTGGTATGATTATGACCAGGGATTATTCAGTATAATCATGACTGTAATGTTACAAATGGTGTGGTAAAAGTCATCATTGGCCCGTAGTGCATTGATGGACAGTTGTTGGCATGATCATGACTATTGATAAAAATATGAATACCCTTGGCTCGTAGTGCATGGATAATTTGTGGTCGTGAAACTAATGAATATCCTTGGCCGTAGTGCAGGGATGATTCGATGATGTGGATTATTTATTAAGTTGAGTCTCGGCGATAAAACTGTTGATAAACTTTTTAAATCATAAACGATAGTAGATATTATGCTCTACCTGACTCTTTTAATGGATTTATTCCACGGCAGTTAAACTTGATGTCTATTTTATTTTATCAGTTTAACACTATTGAAGGCTAACAATAATTTATTCTACATTATCTTAGTCATAATATTTCTTACTGAGCTAGGTGAGCTCACCCTTTTGCTTTCATTGTTCTCTTCAGTAAATGAGAATATAATTGTGACTAGTCGGGGAACGGAGCGACGGTTCAGATGTTTGCATTAGTAGTCCTCACTATTATGTGAAATAGTGTGATAATAAATGTATTGATGACTTATTTTGAGTTTGAATACTGTCTAGAAGACAATATTTGTATTAAAACTCATAGCTCATGTTGTATATTTAAGTTTGTATTTGTAATCTGTATCATGTATTTGGCGACTCAGAATGGGTGATGTATACCTATTTTGGGGGCGTCATAGTTGGTATCAAAGCTTAGGGATATGATCTTTGGCTAAGATGTGAGACTAGAACTAGGGGGAGAGATGGGGAAATCCTTCGCTAGTATGACCTACTTAAGTTTATTTGTTATTTAATTAGTTGGTCAGAGTATAGGGATAATATGTTGCATGTCAATTAACCCTTGTTTTGAGACAGTATTTGAAAATGACATCCGAGAATGTTGAGAATGGCAATGGAGCACATGAGACCGTTGAATCACCAACGATCAATAACCAGGAAAATGTGCATCAGGAAGGCAACAATCCTCATGCAAACAATAACAACAGACCAAATGATGAATGACGAAATGGTTAAGGGTTTTTTTCAATTCATGCAACATCAGGCGAGAGAGACTCATGTCCAAAATGCAGGTGGAAACACTGGTAACTCTCGGACGGTCACCGCTAAGCAGTTCAAAGAGCTGGGACCACCAGAGTTTTTGGGAGAGCCAAAACCACTAAAGGTGGAGAAATGGATAAAGTAGATCACCAAGATATTTGATGTCTTGGGATGCTCCGAAGAGAAAAAGGTTCCCTTTGCCACCTTCATGTTGTGAGGAGAGGCAAATTATTGGTGGGAATCTATAAAACGTACTCAACCTGCCGCACTGAAGATGTCTTGGGAGAAGTTCCAAGAACTGTTCAACGATAAGTACTTTCTCGAAAGTATTCATCACATAAAGGAGGTAGAGTTCATCAAGCTAGAGAAAAACAACATGATCGTGCCGCAGTACGAAGCTAAGTTTGCCGAGTTATCCCGATTTGCATCCCACTTAGTTGATAATGAGGAGAGAATGATGCGAATGTTTCTAAGAGGTTTAAAACCAGAGATACATCAATACCTCATTTCTCACAAACTTTGTTTGTATTCAAATGTTGTAAATAGGGATCAGTTATTGGAGCGCGATAATGAGTTAACCCAACCAAGACAGAGCAGCTGACAAAATGATAATACCAGTGGTAGTAGTCATCGAAGCGGTGACAACAAATGTGGAGGGAATCAACATGCTAGAAATGGTAACCACTTTGGTGGTAATCTTGGCCAAGATAATAAGAGTGGACATTTCAAGAAGAAGAGATTCAACAATGATGGAAAAATGCAAACACCGACACCCATTGTTAAGGAAGAAGAACGACCACCTATCATATGCTTCAAATACGGAGGGAAGGGACACATCAGTCCAAACTGTGCGCAACAGTCCAAAACGTGTTATAATTATGGAAGAGAAGATCACCTAGCTAGATTTTGTCATGCAGGAAAGCCAAGTCCAGCTGGGATGGAGGCACCAAAGACCGTTCCAGAAAAGTCAAAACCAATAGTTTAAGGGAGAGCGTTTGTCGTACCCTCTCAGAAAGCAAAAAACTCGAACGAGGTTATCACGGGTAAGCTAATCATAAACTCTAGTGAAGTCTATACCTTATTTAATACTGGTTCTACCCATTCTTTTATTTCCCCTACTTTCGCTAAACGTTTAAATTTGACTCCAGAGAAATTAGACTTTGACTTATCTATTGAAACTCTATTGGGAGAAACCTTCATTACATCTACTATTTATAAGTTTTGTTTGGTTCAAATAGGTACACTCACATTACCTGTCGATCTTATTTCATTGAAAATACTTGTATTTGACATAATTCTAGGGATTGATTGGTTAACTACTCATCATGCAAAAATTGATTATTTTCATAAGGTTGTTTGCTTTTATATTCCTAACCAACCTATTATGCGAATTCAAGCAACCAAACCATTAAAATCAATCACTGTCATCTCAAGCCATAAAGCTATTCGTTTATTGAAAAATGGATGTCAATCTTTCTTAGCTCATGTCACGGATTTAAACAAAAATACGTCAGTTTTGAATGATATTTCTATTGTTAATAAATTTCCTGATGTATTCCCTGAAAAACTTCCTGGCCTACCCCTAGAGCGTGAAATTAAATTTTGTATCAACCTTGAACACGGTACAAAACCCTTTTCCAAAGCCCTATATCGAATGGCTCCTATTGAACTTTAGGAGTTAAAGACCCAACTAAAGGAATTGTTAGACATCGATTTCATTCGTTCTAGTACGTCTCCTTGGGGTGCTAATGTTCTATTCGCGAAGAAGAAAGATGTGAGTATGTGACTTTGTATTGATTATCGGAAGTTGAACCATGTCACTGTCAAAAATAGGTACCCGTTACCTTGTATTGATGATCTGTTTGACCAGTTGCAAGGTGCCAAATTCTTTTCAAAGATTGATCTTCGTTCTAGATATCATCAGTTAAAGATTAAAACTGATGACATCCCAAAGACTGCCTTCAAAACTCGGTACGGGCATTATGAATTCCTAGTCATGTCTTTTGGATTGACTAATGCTCCTGCTGCCTTCATGAATATGATGAACCGAGTATTCAAGGAATATTCGTCTTTATTGATGACATCCTTATTTAATCCAAAAGACATGAAGATCATGATCAACACTTGAGGCTGATACTCTAAAAACTTTGTGAAAACAAACTGTATGTTAAGTTGAAGAAATGCTAGTTTTGGCTTGAAGAAGTATCATTCCTTGGGCACGTGATATCAAATCATGGAATATCTATTAACCTGGCAAAGATTGAAGTAATTCAAAGCTGGGAGTAACCTAAATCAGTGACCAAAGTACGTACCTTTTTCAGCTTAGCTGGTTATTATAGGAGATTCATAGAAGGGTTTTCTCGAATTGTTACTTCATTAACTCAGCTGACTCGAAAAGATACAAAATTTTGTTGGAGCGAGGAATGTGAGAAGAGTTTTTAAGAACTCAAAAGGAGACTCATTTTAGCACCTGTTCTGATAATACCATCTAGCTCGGAGGAATTTGTCATCTACAGTGATGCTTCGGGTAGAGGGTTATGATGTGTTCTCATGCAACATCGGAAAGTCATAGCCTATGCCTCACGACAACTCAAAGAATATGAGATGAATTATCCTACTCATGATCTAGAGTTGGCAGCAGTCGTTTTTGCACTAAAAATTTGGAGGCATTACCTATATGGGGAAAAAGTGGAGATCTTTACGGATCATAAAAGCCTCAAATATTTCTTCACCCAAAAGGAACTCAACATGAAACAACGATGTTGGCTTGAATTGTTGAAAAATTATGATCATACCATTCAATACCATTCTAGAAAAGCGAACGTGGTAGCTGACGCATTGAGTAGAAGATCATATGTGGGTACGAGTGCGATATTATCAACACAAAGGCCTATTTTGTATGACTTACAAAGGATGGAGATAGAGTTAAAGACTCCAGGGACCCTTGTGATATGTCAAATATACGAGTAGAACCGACTTTAATCGATAAAGTTAAAGATGCTCAACTTGCAGACCTAGAGCTGATGCGTATGAGGAAGAAAGTGCAAGAAGGTGCTAATCTGGAAGCAAGAATAGATGAAGAAGGAATACTATGAGTCAACTCTAGACTTTGTGTTCCTAACAACCCTAATTTAAAGTATAAGATCATGATGGAGGCACACAACACACCGTTTGTAATCCATCTTGGGAGTACCAAAATGTATCGTGATATTCGACATACATTTTGGTGGAGCAATATGAAGAGAGAGATACCAGAGTTTATCTTAAGGTGTTTAACATGTCAACGAGTCAAGGCAGAGTATCAAGTGCCAAAAGGTCCATTGCAAACAGTTAAAATTTTAGATTGAAAGTGGGAGAACATTACCATGGATTTCGTTACCGGTCTTCCAAAGGTTTCTCAAGGCATAAATGCAATTTGGGTCATTGTTGATAGATTGACCAAGTCTACTCATTTCTTATCTATACGAGAAACTTATTCACTTGAACTTCTAGCTCGTATGTATATAAATGATATTGTAAGACTTCATAGTATACCAGTATCCATAGTTTCCAATCGAGACCCAAGATTCACTTCACGGTTTTGGGTTAGTTTGCAAAAAGCTATGGGAACAGATTTACGATTCAGTTCGACTTATCATCCTCAAATGGATGGGTAGTCAGAGAGGACTATTCAAACTCTAAAGGATCTATTAATAATTTGTGTCCTTGACTTTAAAGGAAGTTGTGACAAATTTTTGCCATTGGTGGAATTCTCCTACAATAACAGTTATCAAGTAAGTATCGACATGGATCCATTTGAGGCATTGTATGGAAGAAAGTGTCGTTCTCCAGTATGCTGGGATGAGGTGGATGAAGCAAAGTTGTTGGGACCAGAATTGGTACGAATGACCACAAAAAAGATTTAAATGATCCAAAAATGTATAAAAACCTCACAAGATCGTTAAAAGAGTTATGTGGATCTTCATCGGAAGGACGTGGAATTCAATGTTGGAGAACACGTGTTGTTATGTGTTGCTCCATGGAAGGGAGTTACAAGATTTGCAAAGAGAGGAAAGCTCAATCCTCGATTCATTGGCCCATTTAAAATCCTTGACCGAGTAGGAACTGTGGCCTATAGACTCACTTTTCTGTAAAGTATGTCTCTTGTTCATAACGTTTTTCACATATCCATGTTACTTAAATATGTGGAAGTCCCGAACCACATTAATTATTAAGTTAGAACCGGATGAAATAGGTGAAGATTTAATGTATGAAGAGGTTCTTGTTAAAATCTTAGATAAGAAGGAACATATTCTACGCTCCAAGGTTATACCACAAGTTAAAGTTTTGTGGAGAAACCACGATATTGAGGAAATGACCTGGGAGTTAGAATCTAAAGTTAAATCAAGGTATCCTCACCTCTTCGACATACCAAGTACGTACCCTAATTTCGAGGGTGAAATTTCATAAGAAGAGGAGGTTGTAAGACGCCAACTTTTATGAATAAAGATTAATTTTTCTAAAAATATATTTTTGAATATTATAGTGTATTTGATATATTGTTATAGTTGTGAGTAATATTTTTAAATTTTTTAAAGTATGCAAGTTGTTATAAAATATTCGATTGGTCGGGAAATATTCATTTTAACAGGAAATATTCGAACAATGACACAATCATTGGCAGACCCCACAACGGAATTATTGTCAGAATGAGAAAATAACAAAAATATCTTTTTATAAAAATAACGGCGAAAGTTTTACAATTAACTATTGAAATACCCGGTGTTAAAAGTACAGTAATATGCGTGGTTACATAGTAGCACACGATATTGATTATTGATGCTTACGTGAGAAGTCACTCAGTTTTGTTCAATTATTGATATTGTAATTGGTGCATAGTATCTCATGTTATTTGATTCAATTATTATCGATATTTTATATATTATTAAATCAATAATTGAGACGATACAATTATTCATATTATTATTTGTAATATTGATGATGTCTAGAAAGTTCTATCGAGGAGAGGTTTGGTCACCTAATTGCGTGCCAATAGGGAAAAATCCTTATTAAAAAGCCTCCTCTTTCTGGGAACGATCTGGTTGTTAAATATTGCGAGTTATAATAATGATGATAAATATTGTTAAAAATATTGAGGAGATTTTTATGAAGTATTTATTGTAAATTTTGCGTATTATTTGGATCTCCACTTACCCATTTTTTTTAAAACTGTCGGTAGTAGTTATCTTAGTTTTGTTGTATTACTCATGTATATATAAGTTATATATATATATATATATATATATATATATATATATATATATATATATATATATATATACATACATACATACATATATACGTATATGAAAGTGACATGTGTATATATATATATATGATATCAATTTAGTGGTGGGGGGGGGGGAGATTAAGGTGTCGGGAGGGAGAATATTAATATATATATGATAATGAAAGTGGGTAGTATATGTATATATTATATGAGATGGTGTGCATGTGGGAATATATATATATATATATCACGGGTGTTAAACCCGTGAGTGTGTTCGTGTGTTATATTTAGATAATATGTATATATATATATATATTATAATAAGTTTTGTTTTATATAAAAAATAGAATATATTATATTTTATTATGCATAGTATTTGCATAGTAAGATTATATGAAATTTGATATTCGGGCGTCCGTGAATTCTTTTAGTACTGTGCATCTGTTATATTCAAATAGTATCCTTTCATTCTCCTATAAATATGATGCTTAGTTAGAATTGAAAATCACACCAAAATCAGAGAATTCTTCTTCTATAATCTTGAGCGTATTTTTTTAGAGTTTAAGAACCCTTTGAGCGTAGAAAATAGTGCAAGTTTTCTTCAAGAATATCCCCGCTATACCAGTTGGAATACTCTTCTTTTCAAGGTAAGAGATGTTATTTTTGTTCAATACTCGTAAGAAATAATATTTTCTTCCATACTCTGTAGTATGTAAGTAATATTATTTTGTTTCAGATTTTAAATTCTACACATTTATTTTGTTAAAGTTTTGGCTTCTATACTCCATGTAATTTGTAGAATTTCCTTGATATTTGTGCTTCATCCAGTATCTTTTCATGGAAATATTATTCTGAGCATTCTCGATAAGTTTTAACTTTTTCATGCCGAAGTACTATTCACAGAGTTACTATTCCCGAAGTACTATTCACCTGGTTATTATTCACCCAGGGCATTATTCATGACACAAATTGATTTTTTTTTTGTCCAAATCATTTTTGATGCAATATTATTCTTGAATTTTACTCCACAAAGCAGTATCATGTTGACAATTTGGACATTATTGAATTCTGGATAAATTAAATTATAAATCTTTAAAAAATTTCCTTTGCATTCTTTTAATTGAATTCTTATATCATTGTCATCATCCTCATGTTTATATTATGAGGAAAGTCATCTGTGGCCCGTAGTGCATAGATGGACTTGGTACGATTATGACCAGGGATTTATTCGGTATAATCATGACTGTAATGTTACAAATGATGTGGTAAAAATCCTCATTGGCCCGTAGTGCATTGATGGATAGTTATTGGAATGATAATGACCATTGATGAAAACACGAATATCCTTGGCCCGTAGTTTATGGATAATTTGTGGTCGTGATACTAATGAATATCTTTGGCCGTAGTGCAGGGATGATTCAATGATGCAGATTATTTATTAAGCTGAGTCTCAGTGATAAAACTGTTGATAAACTTTTTAAATCATAGAAGATAGTAGATACCATGCTCTACTTGACTCTTCTAATGAATTACTTGTTCCGCTGTAGTTAAACTTGATGTCTATTATATTTTATCAGTTTAACACTGTTGAAGGCTAACGATAATTTATTATGCATTATATTAGTCATAATATTTCTTACTAGGCTAGTTGAGCTCACCTTTTTTCTTTCATTGTTCTCTTCAGGAAATGAGAATATAGCCGGGACTAGTCAGGGAACGGAGTGACGATCCAGATGTTTGCATTAGTAGTCCTCACTATTTTTTTGAAATAGTGTGATAATAAATGTATTGAGGACTTATTTTGAGTTTGAATACTGTCTATATGATAATATTTGTATTAAAACTCATAACTCATGTTGTATATTTAAGTTTGTATTTGTATTTTGTACCATGTATTTGGCGACTCAGAATAGGTGATGTATACCTATTTTGGGGATGTCACATGCGCGCCGTCTCAATGCATTTCAACATACATTCTACGCAACAGTGTCCTACAAGAACCAAATAGCTGTAGTCCCGAGTGACTACTACATAGGACAACACACCGGATGGAATTTGAAGTTTGAAGACCAAGGGCATGGTCCTATCTTCCTGACTTCTTACAACCTCTAATCTCATATCATTTGTGTAGCTTTTTACAAAAACACTCCATAAAAGGTCTTATACACCTCAATTAGAGGCCCGGATTGAAGTTCTGAAAGTTTGAGCGGACATCACATTGCACGCGTGCACGTACTTCAAGAGGGCGGGACCCACATAGCCCGGGGCACCCCGGGCAGCCGCAGGTGTATCTGTGGCTTCCGCAGGTACACCTGTGGCTCCCCCCCTCTATAAATAGAGGGCTTGGGGTGGCCATTTTGTAAGAGAAAATGACGAGAAAGCACTGTCCAATTTGCTCTGTACACACTATAAACTGAGTGCTTTCTCATTTTAAACACTTGTGAACTCATATATTGCTATATTTTTACCGGTGGGAACTGAGTGTTCATCCATTTAAAGCTATAGAAGTCTTCTTTGGCAGTCCATTGTAAGCCTTCCTACACCTCACAAATCCTTTTCTCCATATTTTGCACACACTGTTCTTCACATTGAGAGTCGTGTTGTCTGTGTAAGCCCAGACTTCGATCCGTGGCTTTTATTTCTTTTGTATATATATATATATATATATATATATATATTTATATATATGGACTAATATTATTGAGTTATGCCTCGATTGAGCCTGGACTCACGTCCGGAGCGTTTATTACTTTTATATATATATTTATATATAAACTGTGGTCGAACTCTCTTTGATGTGCCTGGATTTATATCTGGAGCATATATTGCTTATATATATATATATATGTATAAACTTTTGTTGGACTCTGTTCGATGAGCCTGGATTTTATATCTGGAGCATTAACTGCTGATATATATATATATATATATATATATATATATATATATATATATATATATATATATATATACTTATATATATATATATATACTTATATATATTATACCCATCAAACTCTGTTTGATTGAGCCTGGATATAATATCCGGTGCGTTTACCGCATATATATATATATATATATATATATATATATATATATACATTTCTGTCAGGCTTGAAGTTTACTTCATGGCCTTTTACTGCTTTATTTACATTTCGTCCCCTGGAGTTTACTTCGTGACGGTTGATCGCTTTTACTGATTTATTTACATTTCGTCCCGCCTGGAGTTTACTCCGTGGCGATTGATCACATTTACTGCTTTACTTACATTTTTGATTCCCCATGGAGGTGCTTCGCGGTGGTTGATCGTGTCTCTATATATATTTACCGCTTATATATATATTTACATTTATAGTCCTCCATGAAGTTCGCTTCGGGTGGTTGACAGTCTGTATATATGTATATATATATATATATATATATATATATATATATATATACAGCTTTTATATATATAATTTCTTACAAGTTTCATATAAACTGCTACATCATGTGAGCCTAGGAATCATGTGATCACAAATTTAGTTATCTGAATCTAGATTCGGTTCCCGTAATGGACACTTTCGGCTGTAAACAATTTGTACATTATTCATGGTGCCTGAATTTCCTTAGAAGACTCTCATGCCCACAAGGAGTTCGACACTGCTATATATATTATTTTCTCGATGATGCTTCACATCTCAAAAATAAAAGCAATCAAACCGAACATTTAATAAAATGGAAGTATCAAAGGTCTCAATTACTATTGAACATAGGGTTTGAAAAACCTCTTTTATAAAACATCATTGCTATATCTTGTTAAAACTGAATTTTTACACAAATTCAAACCCTTTGTATATAGGTGCGAACGAGGTATATCACCACTTTCAAATAATTGCACATTGACCCACACACACACATATATATTCATATAACAGTTTAATTGAAAAGTGGCGGTCAGCATGGTAACACGGATGTTGGGGGGTGCCTAACACCATCCCTCCGCATAAGCAAGTCCCCAGACCTTAATGAATCTCGGTTTCATAGACTAGTTTAACAGTGTTACATCACGCGGTCAATGTGCAAACCTTTTCTCGGTTGAGTTGGTGCAACCATTTAAAAAACCAACTGACGACTCTTATAGTCCAATCGTTGACATATAAATGTCGGACCTTTTCAAAACTTGTTTTTTAAACAAATCTCACCTAACATGAGAACACCAAAAGACAAGAACAGAAGAGGGACAGTAAAAATCCCGATGTCGACAGGTGGCGACTATGCTGGGGACTCCAGTAAGAGGACTTAAGCCGCTACTACAAACTTTTCAAAACTGTTATATGCTTGTAGGTGGATGTTGCATTTACATTTTGATTAATGTGTACGAATGCATTTACTTACTGTACTTAATGCTTTACACTATATCTGCATACGATATTAGTGCTTCGCACATGTCATCATTCCCATAGCGGTGAGACACATTGCATGTGAATATATGTTGTGTGGTTCTCCACCAGGAGGCTATCCTGTTAGTGTTTGATTACTGGACTCGTAGGGAGACTAATTCCAACGAGGCTCCGGAAAGGCACCACCCAGATTCGCTCCAGTTAAAAGACCGGATTAACTTCCCGTCAAGTAAATTGCGATGATCTAGGAACCTTCATGCCAAAAAGCCGCGAGAGTAACCTAAGATAGGTCAGCCTCTGATAAACCAAACGTGGAGGAAAGTCTCTTCATGCTTTCCATTTTCAATTACTTGTAAAAATAATTACTTGTAATTTAATTCCATGCCAATCTCCATGTAATGGAAAATATGAAGAATATGTGTACATGCATATTAAAACTTGTCATGATATCAACTGACACATGTGACACCCCCAAATCTGGGTTACCTGACTCCCGAGTTTGGTGTTCACGATCCACACTATAATTAACATTTAACTACCCATAATATATATAGATAGTAACTTTCATAATATTTTATCAGAGTTTAATAATAATACATCACCCAGGTTCTCTAACCTTAACTTTACAAACATACCCTTTAGATATACAAAAAGGGTTTACAAATACAACATAATAAATATGTTCATCATAATTAATTTATTACCACGCCTTTGCCTTTATCCTCCACAGCACCTCCTGCCACTTCGTCCCTAGCTGAAAAGTTTTATTTAGCAAGGGTGAGCAACTAATTTGCCCCGCAAGTTAATACATACAATAAATGTATAAGGATTCAAAACAACAGACTATCTATTTTGATAGAATGAAACCAAAGTTCGGGGAACTTTGAAATAGCTGAACAAATCGTTATTCAATAACAAATTTTCTCGTATTCTATACAACATAATAATTCACTAATGAAAGAGTGTAACGCTTTCAAAGTTTCTACAGTATTCTAGGGAATAATCTAGAATCAATTCTACGAATGAAATATTTCTCCAGATTTATACTGAGTGATTACACAAGATCTTTGAACTTATTTTTCTCGGGTAGATATCAAAGATTTACTTTGATAAATACTCAGGTGTATCAGATAACCCTAAAGATTAAATCATACCCCTCTGCAAGTACAATAAGTGATCAGCTTATTATACCCTATATTATGCATAATACTCAAAACGCGCGCAAAGGTCGAATTCACGACCAACAAAATGTTCCCTTTATATAAAAGGTTGTTCTTCTCAGTCTTAGAATCAAGATTTTGATTTTACAACGAAATACTATGATTTCAAATTCTATTTGCTTCTCTTCTCAAACCTAACAAGTTTTTACAAATGTTTGTCTAACCAGAATAATTGGCTAAGACATTTCTCAACATAATTCGACAATAAGCAGGAATTATCTGTACTGTCAATTCTAACTTCTACAGATATGAATATCCAACAATAGTAATTCCATGAATATATATTTTCAAATTCGAAAATTTAATTTCAACAATAATTCCCTGGACATGGCTTAATCAACAATAATTATCCACCAATAATAATTGAATGAAATAACTCAAGGTTGAGTTAGGGAATTTGCCTCTTCTGCTGATTATAGCTACACAATATACTTATCTGATTTCGAAAGACCTATAACCAATAATGTAGGTCTCACAATTAGCACAAACATTTATATCACACAGCATTGTATTCACAGTCAAAATTCTCCTAAACACATTACCACATAGTCGCATTAGTGTTTATAACCTATATAAACACTTAACAAGTCAAACTAATTCAGTCTGGTTGGACTTCGGTCCATTCTCGGTGTTCTGGTCACCCTATTCGACAATTAACACATTGATTGTCAATTAAATTCGGTTTCTAAGCTTCAATATTAATTTAGATAAGTCAATTATCATTAATAATATTTTTCGGAAGCTTTTAATAATTATCAAACAATTATTATAATTTATAATAATTTTTCAAACACTTAAATCATTTTTAAATGATTTAATTATCAAATAATCTTATCATTATTAATATTTAATAATAACATACATTCCAAAATATTAAAGTTATCATCAATAACTTAAAATATTTTTAAATCATCAATATTCTACTTAAATGATTTGTAAAGAAATTAAAATCATTTTTAAATCATTACCATTAAAATATAAATATTAATGAAATTATTATCCAAATATTAAGAGACATTAATTATAACTTAAAATATTTTTAAACCATTTTTCTCATTTTTAAATGATTTTTAAATCAATAAAATCATTTTTAATTCATTTATTTAATATAATAATTAAATAAATTAAATATCATTAATATTAATTTATTAATGAAAATTCTCCAAAAATATTGAAAATTATATTTTATAATTTAAAATATTTTCTAACACTTTATTCTCAATTAAAATGATTTTTAAATCATTAAAATTATTTTTCACTTATTTATTTAATTTAATAATCAAATAAATCTAGTTTCATTAATATTAAATTATTAATGAAAATTCTCCAAAAATATTAAAAGTTATATATTTTATAACTCAAAATATTTTTAAATACACTATTCTTATTTAAAATGATTTTTCATAATATTAAATCATTTTTCTCTAATTTATTTAATACACTAATTAAATAAATTAAATACTTTTAATATTTAAATAATTATAAATATTAAAGAAAAATATTCCAATTGGTTAAAAATTATTTTTCATAATTTAAAATAATTTTTAAAACCATTTTTGGCTAATTTTTATAATTTATTTCTATTTTTTAAATAATTTTCGGAAATTATGAAAATAAATTAATTAAAACCGTCGCTATAGGCCTTTAGCGACACAAAGCGTCGCTGTAGGTGTTCTTGAGCTCAAGAACACTGATAGCCTGCAGCTCAACCTGCCTTGTTTGACCGGCCATAATTCTCGGCTCAAATTGTTTCTGGACTTGTTTGAAGTGTGATCGTGTAGCCAAAATGTAACACTACAACATACAACTCACACTTAGATCAAACAACAACAACACGGCAAGATCTAGAGCTTCAAAGAAGTTGTCAGACCCATTCTGGGTTTTTCTGGGCTTAAACAGTACCGAGTTGCTATATTCAACCACAGTTTAATCTATGATCTGGTCTCGGTTTAAGTTCTTTTATGGTTCAGAGTTATATTCCATGTATCAGAGAACAACATCAAAGCAACAAATCAAATTATCATCAACAGAATCATCACAAAACACACGGTCAAACTCTGTCAGACAACTTGTTCAACCCGTTTTCTGGGTTTTCCAGAAACTATTCCCGTGAACGGATGGTCTAGTTTGACCATCTTTTATGTTCGTTCTGCTTGTTGTTTAAGACATTTAAAAGCATGGATCTATATTATAATTAACAGGCTTCAACTTGGTTACAAAAACAACATTAACCAACAATCAAATCTGTCAGCTCCGGCCTTTAAAACTCATGTCAGACGCTGTTCTTGGCCTTTCTGGGTTACCCAGAATTTTACTCGGTCAAGCTCGGTCAACGGGTTTTGACCGTTAATAACTACTGATCCTGACATCAAATAGCTCTGATTTCTTTTTCAGACTAAAGAACACATACCAATCTACAAAATCAAAACTTAAAACAACAAAATGCTTAAATGATCAAGGATCTGTGGCGACTGACATTACTTGTCAGACCACAAAAACTGCTCAAGAACAGTTTTCAAAAACTTCGATTTTTATCAACTTTGATGCTATGGATCTATGTTATATCAACATAGATCAACTAAAAACATCTTCTAGCAATATCTTAAACATATAAACACAAAAATTTCTCAAGCAACAAAGATCAGAAAATAAAAATTAGGGTTATACCTTCTAGCTTAAATCTTGATCTTGATCCTCAAATCTGTTATTGGTTAATCTAGGTACTGATATTGTGACTGGTTCACTAAGGATTTTCGTGGGTTTAGGATAGAGAGAGAGTTGGTGATAGCTTGGTTGCAAAATGGCTCTTTTTCTAGACTTTCTCTCTCTTGATTCCTTATATATTGCTTTGATTGTTGCTAATCTATCCAAATCCGGCTGGCATTCATGAATTTGGCTGAGTTTTGGAGTCACAAGGTTAAAAGAGTTGGTGACCAACTAAAGGCATTGTCCAATTTTACAAGCTAGCTAATAAAAATCTCTTGAAGGGCATTTTAGTCATTTCCAATTTTTTTCTAGAATTTGGATTTGATGAAAACCTTAGGGTTTAGGGTTTGGACAATCTAGGGTTTAGGTTTTGTACCCTTTAGGTCTAAAAATTCTAATTCCCATAATTTGCAAATTTAGGGTTTAATTAGAAAAATAAATTTTCTAAAATAAAATTAGGGTTTCTAAAATAGAAATTTAACTTACAAAAATATAATTAGTGTTTTCTAATCATATTTAAGTTTATCAAACACTTTAGGCATGCTAATAAAAATTAGGGTTGCCTAATTAGGGTTTAGAAAATCCCAGATTTTAAATTAGGGTTTTCTGACGTACAATTAGGGTTTTTAATTGTACAATTTATTTTCTAAATCTGAGATTAGGGTTTTTAATCCCTTATTAGGGTTTAATACTATTAAACCTTATCCAATTAATTATTGATCAACATTTCTAAATTGTACAAACATATAATCAACAATTCAATTATTTTAATTATATTTTCTATCGAATCCCTATCCGAAAATTAGGGTTAGGGTTTCTAAAGTTGTTAAGCACAACTCTACTCTATTTTCTCAGTCGAAACATATATTGACTGGTTCTCGAGACTTGTCTCTCAAATTCTCAGTACAATATTGACAGTCAATGTCAATATTAATAAAAAAAAATTTATTCGTAAAATTTTAATTATTCGAAATTCCGGGTTATCACATTCACCCCTCCTTAAAAGGATTCCGTCCTCGGAATCACCGCTTTCTTATTCTCTACAATCTTTTAAAGTTGTATCATCAATTTATTTTGATTAACACAATATTACTTTGTGTTTCAAATTCTAACCTGTGACTTAAATCTATAAAAGATAATAGTTCACAGAATTATTTAAATCATAATAGTCGCGTAATTAGATTTCTAAACGAAATCATTACCTGCTACTACCTCCTGAGTAGCCACTGCATCTAACGCCGTCATGTTGAATGTACGGGCTGCTGGTCTTCCTGGCTGTGCAGGTCCTCGAATCGCCAAGGTTCCACCACCAGGTCCCTTGTTGGCACTTTCTTTTTCTGCATTCTTCTTCGGACAGTTCCGCACCAGATGATCAGTCGATCCACAGGCATTGCAACCTTGTATCTTCTTCGGGCTGGGACAATTTGGCGACATATGCCCCTCTTGTCCACAGTTGTAACAAACCCCCTTCTTCTTCAAACAAACTCCCGCATGATTTTTCCCACAATTTCCACAAGGCCCTCCTCCTTTCTTATTCCCTTCAGTTTTATTACCAGATTGGGTATTCTCACTCCACTTTCTCTTATTCGGGTTACTACCACCACTACTTCCACCCTCATTAGCATTCTTCTTTTTCTCCTGATGAAAACGAGATGCAGCCTCGCTTCCTCCTTCAGCAATTAAAGCTTTCTCTATTAGAGCTGCAAAAGTGTTGATCTGCAGCACAGCTACTTTGTTGTAAATCCCCGGCTTCAATCCGTTCTCAAATCTTCTTGCTTTTCTTGCTTCTGTATCCACCTGATGAGGTGCAAATCGCGCCAATTCATTGAATTTAGCAGCATACTCCGAAACAGACAAATTCTCCTTCTTAAGTTCCAAGAACTTAACTTCCATCCGAGCTTGCATACTCGGTGAGAAGTAGTTCTCAAAGAACAATTCTTTAAATCGTGTCCACGTCACTACCGCTGTTCCAGCTCTTGCTTGGTTCGTCTCCCACCAATAATTGGCTTCTCCCTTCATTAGATATGTTGCGAACGCTGTCTTTTGTTCTTCCGAAACTCGTGCAATCACGAAAGCTTTCTCTATCTCCTTCACCCAAGTTTGGGCTTCAATCGGATCCGTAGTCCCCTTGAATTCAGGTAGTCCTACCGCTTTAAAATCCTTAAAGTTAGCCAATCTTTTGGCTGGCTGATTCCTTGGTCTTCCCCTGGCTGGAGCCCTATTTTCCATAGCTTGGGCCAGCATATCCACAAAATTCTGCATCGGGTCCACTTGACCTTCTTCGTTATTCACTGATTGTTCTTCTCTTTGGTTTCGATTATGTCGTCTTGGCGGCATGATCTGATTTAAATAAAAATCTTATATTAATACTCTTATTCTACACAAATTCTTAACAGAATAAGAATTCAACACATAATTCTCAAGTAATCGCATATTTATTTAAATAGTACATAGTACATTTAGTACTTAACACATATTATTATCCTTTTAAAATTATTTTAGGATTAATTATTCCCAACTTTACAAAAGTTGCAATTCTCCAACTTTACACAAAAAGTTAACATTCTCCAATTTCACATTACTATTTCCAGTTCATAAAACCACACTTATGAGTTCATAACCTGGCCACAATTATATGAGTTTACGAACTTACCCTAGTCTGACCTTTGGCGTCCGTTCGCTGAGGGGTTCATAAACATTTCATATAGCTATGAGTCAAGAATGTCACATAAGTATGAGTTTTAAGAACACATAATTTCATTTTAATCTTATATTCATATAGAAAATAAAGATTTCATTCATACAAACATATATTTACATATGTTTAAACACCGTTCTTGATATTACATATCTTAATATCAGAAACTTCTACCAAAAGATACTATTACATATATCTAATTGTCTACCGACCACTTCCTTCACCAGTCTTCTTCTTGCTGGGACACTTATTGAATCCGTGACCCGTCTGCCCACATGAAAAACACTTCCTCAAATTTGGCTTAGGACAATGCAAAGAGATATGTCCTTCCTGCTTGTAGTTGAAGCATACATTCTTCCACATCATACATTCTCCAGCGTGAGTCTTTCCACACTTGATACAAGCTTGCTTCTTCTTTGGACTTGTCTTCTCGGAATTAGGGTTGTCGTTGTCCCTCTTCCTCTTTTTCTTGTCCTTCTTACTGGTTCCCTCAGATGATCCACCACCTTCAGCCTTCATCTTCTCCACCTGCGCCTTCAGCTCGTTCCGTTCTTCAGTCATTTCACGCAATGCCCGCTCCATCTTCCACAACTCCTCCAAGAGAAATACCTTGCTTCGGAGTTCCTGAACTTCCACAAATAGCTGATCTTGTTCACCAACCTTGATCTTATTCTTCAGTTCCACCTTAACTGGCTTAGACTCTGCCTCCTCATCACCACTCAGATACATCTCGGGATAATCGTCATGATCACTCCCAAGATTAACCATTGGTTCATCTTCTCCCAACTTCTCAACCGATTCGCTTTGCGCTGGTACCCCGGCTACTGGCACTGGTGCAACAGCCGCTAGCATCTCCGCACTCTTTTCACCTTTTTCAGACATCCTACAAGCAGTTTAAACAACTTGATTAGTACTTTACTAGTACAACATTCTCACACTATGTGTCCACATTTCTCACTATCGATACGCTTCTGCAATCCCTCACTTAGTACTCTAAATGAGTATTCTCTATCTCGCTTATGGTTATAATCATAGGGTTTTTCCCCACCCCACTTAAGGTTTATAACTTACAGCTCCACTACCAGCTGGTGACACCTTGGTCACTACAACTCTGATACCAACCTGTGACACCCCCAAATCCGGGTTACCTGACTCCCGAGTTTGGTGTTCACGATCCACACTATAATTAACATTTAACTACCCATAATATATATAGATAGTAACTTTTATAATATTTTATCAGAGTTTAATAATAATACATCACCCAGGTTCTCTAACCTTAACTTTACAAACATACCCTTTAGATATACAAAAAGGGTTTACAAATACAACATAATAAATATGTTCATCATAATTAATTTATTACTACGCCTTTGCCTTTATCCTTCACAGCACCTCCTGCCACTTCGTCCCTAGCTGAAAAGTTTTATTTAGCAAGGGTGAGAAACTAATTTGCCCCGCAAGTTAATACATACAATAAATGTATAAGGATTCAAAACAACAGACTATCTATTTTGATAGAATGAAACCAAAGTTCGGGGAACTTTGAAATAGCTGAACAAATCGTTATTCAATAACAAATTTTCTCGTATTCTATACAACATAATAATTCACTAATGAAAGAGTGTAACGCTTTCAAAGTTTCTACAGTATTCTAGGGAATAATCTAGAATCAATTCTACGAATGAAATATTTCTCCAGATTTATACTGAGTGATCACACAAGATCTTTGAACTTATTTTTCTCGGGTAGATATCAAAGATTTACTTTGATAAATACTCAGGTGTATCAGATAACCCTAAAGATTAAATCATACCCCTCTGCAAGTACAATAAGTGATCAGCTTATTATACCCTATATTATGCATAATACTCAAAACGCGCGCAAAGGTCGAATTCACGACCAACAAAATGTTCCCTTTATATAAAAGGTTGTTCTTCTCAGTCTTAGAATCAAGATTTTGATTTTACAACGAAATACTATGATTTCAAATTCTATTTGCTTCTCTTCTCAAGCCTAACAAGTTTTTACAAATGTTTGTCTAACCAGAATAATTGGCTAAGACATTTCTCAACATAATTCGACAATAAGAAGGAATTATCTGTACTGTCAATTCTAACTTCTACAGATATGAATATCCAACAATAATAATTCCACGAATATATATTTTCAAATTCGAAAATTTAATTTCAACAATAATTCCCTGGACGTGGCTTAATCAACAATAATTATCCACCAATAATAATTGAAAGAAATAACTCAAGGTTGAGTTAGGGAACTTGCCTCTTCCGCTGATTACAGCTACACAATATACTTATCTGATTTCGAAAGACCTATAACCAATAATGTAGGTCTCACAATTAGCACAAATATTTATATCACACAGCATTGTATTCACAGTCTAAATTCTCCTAAACACATTACCATATAGTCACATTAGTGTTTATAACCTATATAAACACTTAACAAGTCAAACTAATTCAGTCTGGTTGGACTTCGGTCCATTGTCGGTGTTCTGGTTACCCTATTCGACAATTAATACATTGATTGTCAATTAAATTCGGTTTCTAAGCTTCAATATTAATTTAGATAAGTCAATTATCATTAATAATATTTTTCGGAAGCTTTTAATAATTATCAAACAATTATTATAATTTATAATAATTTTTCAAACACTTAAATCATTTTTAAATGATTTAATTATCAAATAATCTTATCATTATTAATATTTAATAATAACATACATTCCAAAATATTAAAGTTATCATCAATAACTTAAAATATTTTTAAATCATCAATATTCTGCTTAAATGATTTGTAAAGAAATTAAAATCATTTTTAAATCATTACCATTAATATATAAATATTAATGAAATTATTATCCAAATATTAAAAGTCATTAATTATAACTTAAAATATTTTTAAACCATTTTTCTCATTTTTAAATGATTTTTAAATCAATAAAATCATTTTTAATTCATTTATTTAATATAATAATTAAATAAATCAAATATCATTAATATTAATTTATGAATGAAAATTCTCCAAAAATATTGAAAATTATATTTTATAATTTAAAATATTTTCTAACACTTTATTCTCAATTAAAATGATTTTTAAATCATTAAAATTATTTTTCACTTATTTATTTAATTTAATAATCAAATAAATCTAGTTTCATTAATATTAAATTATTAATGAAAATTCTCCAAAAATATTAAAAGTTACATTTTATAACTCAAAATATTTTTAAATACATTATTCTTATTTAAAATGATTTTTCATAATATTAAATCATTTTTCTCTAATTTATTTAATACACTAATTAAATAAATTAAATACCTTTAATATTTAAATAATTATAAATATTAAATAAAAATATTCCAATTGGTCAAAAATTATTTTTCATAATTTAAAATAATTTTTAAAACCATTTTTGGTAATTTTTATAATTTATTTCTATTTTTTAAATAATTTTCGGAAATTCTGAAAATAAATTAATTAAAACCGTCGCTATAGGCCTTTAGCGACACAAAGCATCGCTGTAGGTGTTCTTGAGCTCAAGAACACTGATAGCCTACAGCTCAATCTGCCTTGTTTGATCGGCCATAATTCTCGGCTCAAATTGTTTCTGGACTTGTTTGAAGTGTGATCGTGTAGCCAAAATGTAACACTACAACATACAACTCACACTTAGATCAAACAACAACAACACGGCAAGATCTAGAGCTTCAAAGAAACTGTCATACCCATTCTGGGTTTTTCTGGGCTTAAACAGTACCGAGTTGCTATATTCAACCACAATTTAATCTATGATCTGGTCTCGGTTTAAGTTGTTTTATGGTTCAGAGTTATATTCCATGTATCAGAGAACAACATCAAAGCAACAAATCAAATTATCATCAACAGAATCATCACAAAACACACGGTCAAACTCTGTCAGACAACTTGTTCAACCCGTTTTCTGGGTTTTCCAGAAACTATTCCCGTGAACGGATGGTCTAGTTTGACCATCTTTTATGTTCGTTCTGTTTGTTGTTTAAGACATTTAAAAGCATGGATCTATATTACAACTAACAACTAACATTCTTCAACTTGGTTACAAAAACAACATTAACCAACAATCAAATCTGTCAGCTCCGGCCTTTAAAACTCATGTCAGACGCTGTTCTTGGCCTTTCTGGGTTACCCAGAATTTTACTCGGTCAAGCCCGGTCAACGGGTTTTGACCATTAATAACTACTGATCCTGACATCAAATAGCTCTGATTTCTTTTTCAGACTAAAGAACACATACCAATCTACAAAATCAAAACTTAAAACAGTAAAATGCTTAAATGAGCAAGGATCTGTGGCGACTGACATTACTTGTCAGACCACAAAAACTGCTCAAGAACAGTTTTCAAAAATTTCGATTTTTATCAACTTTGATGCTATGGATCTATGTTATATCAACATAGATCAACTAAAAACATCTTCTAGCAATATCTTAAACACATAAACACAAAAATTTCTCAAGCAACAAAGATCAAAAAATAAAAATTAGGGTTATACCTTCTAGCTTAAATCTTGATCTTGATCCTCAAATCTGTTATTGGTTGATCTAGGTACTGATATTGTGACTGGTTCACTAAGGATTTTCGTGGGTTTAGGATAGAGAGAGAGTTGGTGATAGCTTGGTTGCAAAATGGCTCTTTTTCTAGACTTTTTCTCTCTTGATTCCTTATATATTGCTTTGATTATTGCTAATCTGTCCAAATTCGGCTGGCATTCATGAATTTGGCTGAGTTTTGGAGTCACAAGGTCAAAAGAGTTGGTGACCAACTAAAGGCATTATCCAATTTTACAAGCTAGCTAATAAAAATCTCTTAAAGGGCATTTTAGTCATTTCCAATTTTTTCTAGAATTTGGATTTGATGAAACCCTTAGGGTTTAGGGTTTGGACAATCTAGGGTTTAGGTTTTGTACCCTTTAGGTCTAAAAATTCTAATTCCCATAATTTGCAAATTTATGGATTTAATTAGAAAAATAAATTTTCTAAAATAAAATTAGGGTTTCTAAAATAGAAATTTAACTTACAAAAATATAATTATTGTTTTATAATCATATTTAAGTTTATCAAACACTTTAGGCATGCTAATAAAAATTAGGGTTGTCTAATTAGGGTTTAGAAAATCCCAGATTTTAAATTAGGGTTTTCCGACGTACAATTAGGGTTTTTAATTGTACAATTTATTTTCTAAATCTGAGATTAGGGTTTCTAATCCCTTATTAGGGTTTAATACTATTAAACCTTATCCAATTAATTATTGATCAACATTTCTAAATCGTACAAACACATAATCAACAATTCAATTATTTTAATTATATTTTCTATCGAATCCCTATCCGAAAATTAGGGTTAGGGTTTCTAAAGTTGTTAAGCACAACTCTACTCTATTTTCTTAGTCGAAACATATATTGACTGGTTCTCGAGACTTGTCTCTCAAATTCTCAGTACAACATTGACAGTCAATGTCAATATTAATAAAAAAAAATTTATTCGTAAAATTTTAATTATTCGAAATTCCGGGTTATCACAACACCCGTTTTGCAGGATAATACTCCTAAAACGGAGACATTGTGATGGTATTTAAACATTTATACATTTCCTAAGACTAAACTACATAAGTTTTTGTAGTGAAATAATTGGGCATGTTTCCCGATCAAAGTCCAAGAAGGCCACGTGCCTATAACCAATTATGTCTTCCTCTGACCAGTCTAATCCTACTCCTGTCTCTCATGAGGAGTATGAAGGATTAAGCAAACAAATTAAAGATTTGGCTATCTTGCTTAAAGAACTACACCAGTCTACTCAGGGTCTATGCATACCCGTACATACAAAATCCTCTACACATGGAGGAACACAAGGTGCGGATCAAGCAAATCCAATACCTGAGCTTCAGTTGGATAAATCCAACAAAATTTCTGAAAACACCCATCTCAAAGAAGATCTAGATACCGGTGATATAAGAAAAAACTCCTTTAAATGGAAGAGACCATTCGGTCTATAAAAGGGATTGAAGCACATGGGAGTGTCTCATATGCCGACCTTTGTATATTCCCTGGTGTCCATTATCCAGAGAAGTTCAAAACTCCTGACTTTGAAAAGTATGATGGGTTGGGAGATCCTTATACACATTTGAAGGTGTTTATTGGAGAACTCAGATCTTATGCCGAGGATGAGAAGCTTAGAATGCAGCTGTTCCAAAAGAGTCTAACTGGAGAAGCCCGATCGTGGTATACAAGATTAGATAATTATAAGATCCATAGCTGGGAAGAGTTAGCTCATGCCTTCCTCAGTCAGTACAACTTCCAGTCTCAGATGGCTCCTGACCGGTACTAAATTACCAAGGTCAAGAAACAGTCTAATGAGTCTTTCCGAGAGTATGATCAAAGGTGGAGGCGCCTTGCTGCTCAAGTTATTCCTTCTACGACGGAGTCAGAAATGGTGATGACCTTCATTGATATACAAGAAGCTCATTTCTATAAGAGAGTTTTAGCTGGCATTGACAAGCCATTTTTTGAAATGATTAAACATAAAGAGATGGCTGAGATGGGATTGAAGTTCAGGAAAGATCCAAGACCTAGCCGCTCTGAAAGCTGTTGCTGAGCACATCCAGTCCGGAACTTATGAAAACAACCCCCCGGAGGGTCAATAAAAAGAAAGAGGAAGATGTTTCCTTGATACTACAAGGTCAGAAAGGCAGTCAGAACATGCTTATCCAGAGGAGAAACTACTCCCCTTTTCAAGCACAGTCTTCCAGCCCCACATTGCCAAAGGGTGGAGAAGTCTGACGCAATCGAGTGTTCACCTCCCTAGGGGATTTGCTCAAGAATGTTCTCAATCTTCTGACTACTCAGAAGAAAATTACACATCTTCTTCCACCAGCCAACCTGAATGGGAAGGGTTTCAATGTTACACAGAAGTGTGCATATCATGCCGGGGCACCATGAAATGATACTCAGGATTGCTGGGCCTTGAACATAAGATCCAAGATTTAATTAACAACGGGGAGATTGTGGTGACTAAACCCGACCAACCTCATGTGCAAGACAACCCTCTTCCTCAACACAAAGAAGAAGAGATTAATATAATTAATTAGAGCAGTGGACAAAGTTCTAATTATGTTGTTAAATCAGCAAGGATGGTGCTGACAAATGGGATTACGCACAGTTCCGATTTATGATGGAACGAAAGATGAAGGAAGGCTCTTTGTAAGCAAGTAGACCAATTGGCAGAACTGGTGATCCATTAGCACCAAGTCACACTCTAATTAGTCAGTCAAGAGCATGCTAGTCTCCTTCCCTTTGTTATGAATACTCCATCATCGCCTTTCAGAAAGTGAAACACTGGAGGATAAAGTTGCAAAAAGAACAAGTGCCAAAGCCCGACGAGATTTTGCTAATAAAAGGGAATTTACATACGTTGGCCAACCAATGGAGGAGATATTTCATATGCTGATCAATGAAGGAAGAATTACATCCCTTCTACCTCCAATAAATCCTTGTTTCAGACAGTTCAATTCTAATGGAGTATGCCAGTATCACTCCCACTCTCGCGGACACAACATAGAAGAATGCTGGGCACTCCACCACCTCATTTAGAATTTAATTAATAGTGGTGTCCTGCAAATGGCAGATGTCGACACTTTGTTACTCAAGAGTGGGAACACATGTCCTACAAAATGGAAGGACAACGTAACAGTTATATCCGCTGAGGATGATTTGACTTCAGACCGCCCACAATACAAGCAATTCAACTCAAAGGTGTTAACAATCCATTGAAAGTGGCTGCAACAGAGCCAATTCTCTTGCCATATAGGCCACAATATCCTGTTGTCAACCTAAAAAAAGTCCCATGGAATTATGGGCAGGCTGAAGGATCTACATCACACACAACTGCTTGCAGTGTCGAAGGAAAATCCACTGTATCTTCCCCATCAGGTGATGAAGCCTACCATCAAATCAAAGGGAAAAGTTCCCATTGAGAGGATTGAAGAGTTCCTCCGTACTATGAGCCATAATGAAGCCAATGTAGTTTTAAGCTTGAGAGAAGCTCCACAAAAAATTTCCATATTGGAGTTGGTTATTTCTTCCGAAGATCACTTGAAGATCTTGCTAAGGGTCTTGGAAGAAGCCCATTTATCGAAATTAGTGGATGTGGAAAAATTCCAACATCTGGTTGATCACATTTTTAACAACAATGTGATATTTTTCACTGATGACTGACATACCTCCCGAAGGGACTGGTCATTGCAAATCGTTGCACATAGCGGTGAATATCAACCCCAAGAGAAGAAGATATATGGTGGGAGGAGTTTTGATAGATGGTGGGTCATCTTTGAATATATGTCCTTATGCCACCTTGGAGAAGATGAATATCAACCCCAAGAGGATCAAAAGTAGCCATACAGTTATCAAAGCTTTTGATGGGTCATGATGAAATGTAGTTGGGGAGATTGAGTTACTTGTGGAGATTGGTCCACATACATTCAATGTATCCTTTCATGTGCTCAAAATTGCCACATGATACAACCTGCTGTTGGGAAGAACATGGATTCATATGGCTGGTGTTGTCCCTTCCACCCTCCATCAACAACTTAAATAAATTATCAACAATTGCCTAATCACTGTTAATGCTGAGCTGGAATGTCCTGAACAAGGTGACATACCACTCATCAGCTTTAATTCAAAAGTTGCACCAGTCAGTTTTCATGCCCTGGAGGTGAGCAACACTCACTACCATCCCATTGGGTCTCCACCTCTCACACCTAAGATTTCTGCCGAGGTAATGTCGGCCACTCAAGAGATGATGTCATTGGGTCATCAACCTAGATAAGGGTTGGGCAAACATCATCAGGGCATTAAGCGCCCAATTCAAGTTCCCAGTCAAACAGGGAAAACTGAATTAGGCTATTCTGCTAGCTTCAGTCATAGGAATCCTCACAAGCACAAACAAATCCCTTCATCTTCAGCCATACAATGATTATCTCCACCTACAAATCCTGAGCCTGTACAGTCTCCGGTAAAGGTTCAGCCCATGTTATAACTTTGCTATTTCCCAAACTGATATCGGTTAGAGCAAAAGAGGTCCTGATTCTTGATCCCGAAGTTGAAGAAAAGGAACGGAGACGTCAATAAGACATCCCCAGGAGTTTGTCTCACCTACGCATCCTTTTAAATGATGAACACACAAATAGATACACTTTAGACGATGATTGTCTTGAAATTATGGTCATTATTCGGGAAAAAGAGGACGATGATAGCCACTTCATCACTGCCTTCCATCAGAAGTTCACCCTTGACAATTGGAGCAGCACTCCTTACATTTGTTTCCAAGGGTAAAAAGGGTAGAAAATCCCTCTATCCTGTAGATAGCTTTAACTGCTTACTTTACTGTACAATATTAGCAGTTATTTTGTCAATACATGCTAACATTTTGTATGATTGAATAGTTTCATATATTAAGTGAAAGCATATTTTATTTCAGGACTCTGAACTTAGATGTGCCTATACTTCCTAATGAGGTGCCTTTTCTCCACAAGGATTGTAACTTTGATGAAAAGTTGAACTCAGACTTGATGGAAATACAAGAGGACACTGAGATACCTCAGGAGATAAAGGAGTGGGTCGAGGATAAACCCAAACCAAATCTTGATCAAACCACCTCAGAACCTTAGAAAACACTAAGCTAATCTAGATTGGTACAGACCTTACCCAAAACCAAAGGAATGACATGGTTACTTTATTAACCCAATTCCAGGATATGTTTGCATGGTCTCATGAAGACATGGTGGGTTTGTCCATGGACATCAACATCCATCGCCTTCCCATTAAAGAGGGATTCAAGCCAGTTAAGCAGAAGCACAGGTGATTAAAACCTGAGTGGAGTTTAAAGGTTAAAGAAGAAATTGTGAAATAATTTCAAGCTGGCATCATCATGGTGTCCACATACCCTGAATGGCTATCCAACATAGTCCCCGTGTCTAAACCGAGAGGAAAGGTACGAGTTTGTGTCGATTACCGGGATCTGAATGAAGCTTGCCTTAAAGATAGCTTTCCCGTGCCATTTATCCACATACTCATTGACAATACTGCTCAATATGACATGTGCTCTTTTGCTGATTATTTTACGGGGTACCATCAAATTATGGTTACTGAAGAGGATCGTGAGAAAACTACATTCATCATGCCTTGGGGAACCTTTTGCTATAGACGGTTGTCATTCGACCTCATCAATGTCGGAGCTACCTACTAGCCAGCCATGATGGCTCTTTTCCATGACTTAATACACAAAGAGATAGAGATCTATGTGGATGACATCAATGTCAAATCCTGAAGGGAAGAAAACCACTTAGACCATCTCAGAAAGCTCTTCAATAGGTTGCATAAGTACACATTGAAGTTGAATCCAACCAAGTTCACATTTGGCATTAAATCAGGTAAGTTGCTAAGTTTCCTAGTCAGCCACAAAGGGATTGAGCTGGATCCCACCAAAATCCAGGCCATTACAGAAATGCTCATTCCTCAGACAAAGAAGGAAATACGAAGATTCTTGGGAAGAATAAACTTCATTAGCCGATTCATTTCCCATCTCACAGCAACCTGTGAGCCTATCTTTAAGTTATTAAGGAAGAACTCCTCCATGAAATGGAACGATGAGTGTCAAAAAGCCTTCCTTACAATCAAAGAGCAGTTGGTTAATGCTCCTATTTTAGTACCTCCCAGGGATGATGTTCCCCTGTTCATGTACCTGTTCGTTAATGACAATGCCATGGGATGCATGCTGGGACAAAAAGACGATAGAGGCCAAGAGCGAGCTATCTACTACCTTAGAAAAAGATTCAGCAACAGTGAACACAAGTACACTCTGATTGAGAAGACTTGTTGTGCTTTAGCATGGGCTTCCATGAGGTTACAACATTACCTCCACGGTCACACAACCCATCTCATATCCCATGTGGATCCTCTCAAGTACGTGTTTAGTAAACCCATGTTAAATTATATGCTATCCAGATGGTAGTTGATCCTACATCAATTTGACATCGTCTACATGACGCAAAAGTTCATTAAAGGTCAAGGAATTGCGAATCAATTGGCCGCTGCACCTTCAGGGGATTTCAAACCTTTAGAAACATAATTTTACAATGAAGGGATAATGACAGTGCAGCAACATCATTAGTATGATACACACCAGTCATGGAAAATGTATTTTGATGGAGATGTTAGCATGGAAGGTTCTGGAGTTAGAGCAGTTCTAGTATCTAGTACGGGGGAGCAGTATCCCGTCGCCGTCAAATTCTAGTTTGTCAGCACCAACAACACAACTGAGTATGAAGGCTGTATTATGGGACTCAAAATTTCCCAATCAATGCGTATAAGGCGGTTAACTATCTTTGGGGATTCAAAATTGGTAATCAGACAAACCACAGGAATCTATCACAGCAAAGAGCTACATTTACTGCCTTACCATCGACAAGTTTTGCAGATGCCTTTGGAGTTTGAAGAAATCTCCTTCCTCCACATTCCTAGGAGTAGGAATAATTTTACGGATGCACTAGCAACTTTTGCCTCCTTGATCAACATACTTGACAAGGAAAACATGCCAAGCATCCCATTTACCCTACAAAAGGCTCCAGCTTATGGGAATTATATTGGAGAAGTATTGGATGAGCTACCTACCATCCAACACCCTTGGCATCAGCATATCAAGGAGTACTTATGAGATGGATCTACACCCGCTGAGGCAAGCCCGACTGAAAGAAGGCGGATCCATCGACTGGCTATGAAGTTCTACCTGAGTGGAAATGCACTCTACAAAAGAGATGCAGGAATAGGTCTCCTCAGATGTCTGAACAAGGACCAAGCTCAGAGGCTCATGGATGAAATCTATGGTGGAGTATGTGGCCCACACATGAGTGCCCCCTACTTGTTAAAAAGATCCTCAGAACAGGGTATTACTGGCTCTTGCTTAAAGCTGACTATGATGATCACGTCTAGAGATGCTACCAATGTCAAATTCATGGGAATGCTATCCACGCCCCTCCGAGGGAACTCCATAATATAAGTTCACCTTGGCCCTTCTCAATGTGGGGAATGGACGTGATCGGGCCCATAGAGCCTAAAGCCAGTAATGGGCATCAATTTATCTTCACCAAGATCGACTACTTCACCAAGTGGGTTGAAACAGCCTCCTTCCCCAAGGTTACCAAAGAAGTCATCATTGCTTTCATCAGAAATAATGTCATTTGTCGATATGAACAAATAGAGGTAATTCTGTCAGACAATGCTAAGAACCTCAACAACAAAATGATGGAGGAGTTGTGCAGTAAATTCCACATTAAACACCTTAACTCCGTCATCTACCGTCCAAAGATGAATGGATCTGTTGAAGTGGCTAATAAGAACATCAAGAAGATCATGCAAAAGATGTTCGCCAATCACAAAGGATGGCCTGACCTCTTGTCTTTGACTCTATTAGACTACATAAATTCAATGCGTACTTCCACTACGGTAACCCCCTACTCATTGACCTATGGGATGGAAGCAGTGCTCCCCATAGAGGTGGAAATGGAATCCCTCATTGTGTTGATATACGCTTAGCTGGATGAAGACCAATGGTTACAAGACAGATATCACCAATTGTCTCTAATAGACAAAAGGCGAAGTGATGCTATCTTCCATGGTCAGTTATACCAACAAAGGATCGCCAGATCCTACAACAAGAAAGTTTGGCTATGGCAGTTTAAACAACATGACTTGATTTTGAAGAAGATCATTGACAACCAAGATCAGTCAAAGGGAAAATTCGCTCCAAACTGGGAAGGCCCATTTATTGTCAAGGAAGTATTGACAGGAGGTTCTCTCAGACTACAAGAAATGGACGACGATGAATTTCCACAGCTCATCAACTCAGACACCGTGAAATGGTACTATGTTTGAAGTTATCCATCAAGCAAACATCCTGGTTTTGGATCAACAGATCACCAGTCATTTCAGGTTTTTTAACCCTTACTACACACAACCTTTCTTCATACCCATTTGCCCCATCAGGGAAACACACTCTTGAAGCTAACAGCCTGGTTTTTAGATCATCAGATCTTTCACTCAACTTCATTTCAAACCTTTCAGGTTATCCCACCAGGGATTGAACCTTTCATACCCGTAGTTTTAGCCCACTACGAATAAGACTTTTCACACCTGCAGTTTATCCTGAACATGGGATCAAACTTTCCCCCGCAGTTTGTCCTGAACATGGGATCAAACTATTTTTGGCTACAAATCGTCCTGAACATGGGGCGAACTATGTCTACCAGATCTCCCCGATACCTGGGAGTAGGTAGGCAACCATTTTATATGGCTTGGTCGCAATAAAAAAATAACAAAAACATTTCTACACCCTTCTATACAAAAATCATAAAAACATTCCTACACTTTCTACCCCTTCACATACAGCGTTGAACCTCTTACACCAGGTTTGAACTCTGTAGATCTGATCTCCTCTTCAATAGGAGTTCGTAGGCAGTCATTTATGGTTTGGTCTTACCCCTACCAAAACAAATACTTGTCAGTGGTACTAGGATCAAACTTTAATCCACCACATTTCATCGCCTTCAGACCAAAGGGATGGAACTACCTGGCCTCCCCATAAATGGGAGAGTTGGCGACCATCTAAGCTGCGGTTGATTCCTCGAAGAGCAACACCAATCCATAAGAGATGGAACTATCAGGGATCTCCTCTTCAATAGGAGTACCAACAACTATCTGTGGTGTGGTGAACCTCAAAGAGGAAAAGTCACAATCCTCTCCACATCTACATACAAAAACCATCCCCAAGACACCAAAGAGGGTAGGGATATACACATATCAACGATCCATTCTGAAAGATCCTGCGACATCTTAATGTCCACCCATCAAGGATGAGTTTAGAATACATCAAGATCACAAGTCCTGAAGAAGCAGGCAAATATCGAGCAAGTATCAAGGCACAACTAAAAGGGAAGTGAATCAAAATATATTTCCCTGCCTTATATAATGCTATTTGATATATACAATATGTGCTGTACATAAAAAAATGGCTAATCTAGTCTGTGCAGAAAAATACAAGCCTATCTACAATCCTGTGGATATACAAACTATCAAGTCCAACATGGCATCTCTCTCCAAAGAAGGAGGCAATGCTGCAAGCTCTTGCCTAAGGGTATCTACATAAGCTAATAGATCCCTAGCCAACTGTATGGTGGCATGATGCTGATAAATATATGCACTCATATCGGCAAGTATGCCAGTAGTAAGGGATATCAATGTAGTACTATCTATAATGGCTACATTCTGAGCAGATATGGTAGCATCCCGCTCAATAATTAGTGCATCTATGGATGATCTAGCCTCATCCCGCTCAGCAATAGCGGTGTCCCTATGAGCTGTAGCCGCCTCTCTCACCAATAGAGCAGCATCTCTCCCATCAAGAGCTGTCAACATTAAGGCCCTAGCTTGATCTCTCTCAAAGGTCATCAGTTGAAGACTCTGCTCTAAATACCGTTCTGAATGCTGGATCATAGTAGTACTCGTATTGGGAGAATCTACAAGAGTTGATGTTAACCAAGTGAATATCTCCTCCTCGGTGGGAAGATAATATCCTCTATGGGCTCCCCATTATCAGAATCAATTCCTGGAACTGTGGATACTACCGCAGCCGATGATATCTCTGTCTCCATCCATGAAGAATACTCTGTCGAATAACCTGGATGGCTAACAGAAAATGCAGCTAGCTCACGCTGATCCCAACAGACATACACCCTAGATCTGTCCTCTGCTGATAAGTGGCTAGAAGCCAAGCACTGACTCAATTCCCCCTCAAAAGGATGGAAGTCCTAAAATTGGTAAAACTGTGACATCACAACCAGTGTGTGGTAAGTAGTCATGCCCCTCAAACCAATTAGAGGGAGATAATCCATGCCAGGAGCATGAGTAACGAAGTTGTAGGGTGAACTAAGCCCTGTACACGACAAAATGTCAAACGGATCTACGATCCCTGCCAAGAATACCGACTAAAACATAACGTCTATACACTCTGCTGGCTGGAAGAAGTAAGACATGGCTATCTCATGGGTAAAACAATACATGTGTCGTCGAAAAGTGCCAATCAGTCTCAGGTATAACATGAATCACATGTACAACATGACCGAACTACCTGTGAATACCCCTGCAGGGTAGGTGCTGCAATATGTGGCCGATCTCAACGTCTCTACTACAATCATTGGTACGATGGTATGACCCTCCCTAAGAGCTCTCACTGCCATAATGACGCTAATGTCTAGCTCATCCATGTACCATGGCATGTACACGTATGGAAATACACACATCAATAATACGTCTACTATGGCTAGACTCCAATGATCCTCCGACATGGTAAAATCCCCGGAGTGTTGTGTATAACTGTCCTCTGAGCCAAATCTGTCCATCAGAAAATGTTACGATACCACGTGGCCAGATGTGATCTCATTCTACACAACTCTACACCTTAGCCCGGTGAGGGTCATAAAATGCCAACTCATGTCGTCGATAGCCATCCGCGCACAAGGTCAATTTAATGGCGACGCCGTTAACTGTGTATACTCCTCTAAGGTAAGAGTCAACTCATGAATACCAAACTGAAAAACTTTCCTCTCCGGTATCCAGTGCTCCAGCATACCCTCTACAAAGCCTGCGAGAACCTAAAACATCAGGAGAGTCATAGAATGCTGTAATAACTGATCTACAGTCACCCTGTCTGGAGGTGACATACTATCATACCACAATCTCAGACGGGATGCAACCAACACTGGTGGGGTATGATCAATGCGGCTAACTGTCGAGGAAGACATCTATGTGGGCCGTAACATAAGACGATCCAGGGGTCAATGTTGAATATCTCTGGACATGCATACATATGCATAACATGATACATGCATGATAAAAAATAGATGGCAATATAATGTAGGGAATAACAGTATATACATTCCTAAGTACATCATCATCTAACACATCTCTGTACATTTAAAAATATAGGGAAATGGGGCACAGACGCCCAACAACTAAAAGAGGCCTATCAAAAGATATAGCGAGAATGGGGAAAAACCACCCAGTATCTAACAGAGGCCTATCAAAAGATATAGCGAGAATATACATCCGAAGAAGAAAATGGTGTCAATGTCTACATCATCAATCTTGTCCACCTGATGTAACTCCTCTTGAGTCATTGGAGCTCCATTAACGGGGATGTTATGCCTATACAATGGAGGATTTGCACCGACAAACCCATATGGGTCACCTGAGGGGCCAGCGCCTGAACTGGAAGGATCAAAAGTATCTGCCTTTGAAGGATCTCTGCCCAAATGCCGGATAAAGAAATGTGCCCGGTCCAACTGCCGGGTCAAACTGTCAATCTATATTAAATTAGTCGGATCTCTAACACAGGCCATCCAATCCATCATTATCATCGATCTAGAAACCATATCCCCCATAAACTGCATGGCGTGAGTTTGGGCTCCGATGGTACGAGGGGACCACCAATGCTGGAACACCTCCTGAGTATGAGGACCCTCTGATAGTGTAAAATCGTCAACACCCATCAATGGGATATCAATGATGGGTGACTGTGAAATAGGCCAATAGCGTCTGGCAAGAGGCAAGATCGGTATATGGATCTCCCCTGTGGTTCTCCTAATAGCACGCTCTCCCAAATAGAGCTCCCATCCTCCATTAGTGAAGAGAGGAATCCTACGGGTGAAAATCACGTACTCAACACTAGTCGGGTATCCATCCTCAAACCCAATGGGCAAATGTTCCCCAGAATAGGGAATCCATGTGATAGCATCAGCTATCAACAACTCCAACTGTAGTCAACAATGGGTGAAACCCTCTGCTACAGGAACCTCTGTCAAAATGTAGTGATGCCATCATCGTCCTCATGGATAGATCTCCAAGCCTAGCACACTCACAGGATGCAAGCATAGAAGCCTCTCATAGGACCAGAACTGCCAACACAAAGGCAAACATCTGCTATCAGTCAACACTTAACCTGTACATGGGAAATCACAAGAGAAATACTCACCAACAGAAATGGGTAAAATCCTAGCCAAGCCTCTGTCAAGCCCTGCGAACGCATGCGCATACCCCTGAAGAAATAGGCGAAGGTGTAGGTGCCCCAATCATACTCTTCAATATGGTCCATATCTCGTGCGGCGCTCACTAAAGCGAATGATACCGTGGAAGAGTTATCTGCTATGAAGCAGCCCTTAATGATTATCAGGAATAATTGCTGAAGAATGCGATCCTTGACTCTCACATCATTGGGTATGGGCTCACTCAACAGCCCGCTCATAGCATCTATGCTTAAAGGAATTATACAGACTGTCCTGCCCTTGTGCGCCTCAGCCAAAACTCCTAACAAGGATTTAACGAAAGTCGGGGTAATGTCCGTCGTACATGACACTGACACCCCTCCAAACTCCATACCAGTGATAAATCACCAATCCATCGGCGTCATCATCACCTCACAATCCACAAAATGGAGAGACTGAGTCTGGTGAAACCAGTGCTCAGACAATGTCCTGAGGTAACCCCTGGGACAACGACGGTGAAGGATGGAAAAGGATGCCCCAAAGCCCAGCCATACATAATAGCTCGATAATCGATGCAGCACTTGATATGTAGAGTGAATGCTGAACCAGTTCCCTCTAAGCTGTGTAAAGCCGGGAACCTGTATCATAAAGTAGATCAACATTAGAATCCTTACTCCTTGTCAATAAGAAAAAAGGAAGAATCAAAATCTAGCTTATTCCTCATTTGCATGCAAGTAAACTGAGGGGTGCCGACTCAAATCACCCAAAAGCTCTGGGATCATCACCTGAATGCCTGGAAAATCCCTACGAGGAACATGAGCAGCAGGAGCGGGGATCACAACCGGTACATCTTCCTCGTCATCCTCAATATCTGGTACCTCAACCCGGACATAACTTATCACCGCCTCCGCCAGACGACGAGGCTGTCTAATGGAACAGGGTTGAGGCACATCAGAAGCCCTCCTCTGTACACCTGAAGTGGTCCTGTGGGAACTACTCGGCTGATCCGGATCCATATATGTGGACACAAGTCTCGAAATCACCTCAGAAAGGGTGTGGTAATGTAGCAGCCCCGAATCCGGGCCCCGAATCGCCGCGGACTCGGTATACTATTTTTATCACTATTTACGGAAGATATAAACATAAATTGTTTATACAATACATTACACACTATTTTACCCAAGTCGAGTAACCTTAACTTAAACCCCATTCATATAATATCTATTATACAACAATAATTATCACATACGCTATTTATAAACTAGCCGCACTTTTAACCCAAGTAGAACTTGGCCTTAACCTTTTTCCTGTATCCGAACACGTTCGCCTTATCTGCAATGTTTTATCATGATATAGCAAGGGTGAGCATAAAAATTGCCCAGCAAGTCTAAATACAACAATATAACAATATATCATGATTGAAGAGTATGAATAATGAGCTTGCTAAAATTCATCAATATAATTGAGAAATAGCACGAACAAACTTTTGACTGAACAAGTTTTAAACATGAACAAACATTTCTGAACCAACTGGTAATGAAGGTGATCAACCTTTCATACATGACTTATACATGCAAGATGTACAGAGTACAATTTTCATGGCAATCAACAACGATTATCCATCAGCTTGAATAAAACACTCTTATTAGAGTTAAGTATAAGAAACACTTGCCTGAACCGTTGATTACCGCACGCAATTTAATAACGCTTTATCCGAAGACCTAGTATTAATAATATAGATCTCTAATATTAGAATAATATCATCAAAGTATATTACTGTTATATTTATATCCACAGAATAACCTAAACACATTACCACATAAGCCTATCAGTCTTTACAACATATATGACTAAGTATCAAGTCAAACTATTTAAGTCTGAGTTGAAACCGACACAATTCTAACATCCCGACAGTCTAGTCGGACAAAAATCGAGTTTAAGTTCAATTAAACTCTGACTTAATACTTAACAATATCACAGATAATTTTCTTATCAGACAAAACATTTTTCCTAGGCTCGTAATAATTTTCGGATAATTATTACCATTTATCAACATTTTTCAATCATTAAAACCGTATTTAAATGAATTAAATACCACAAAATTCCTTAATCATTAATATTTATTTAGTATAAAATATTAATGAAAATCATTACATAATATTATAATATAATTATAATATATCAAATTATTTTTAATACTTTAAAATCATTTTTATATGATTTTCCAACACTTTAATCCATTATCCGATAATTGCTATTAATATTAAAATATTAATATTTTCATGCCAAAATATCAAAAGTTATATTTTATAACTTAAAATATTTTTATAACACTTAAATCATTTTTATATGATTTATAAAGCATTAATTCTATTTTTCCATAATTTATTTAATCTATCTATTAAATAAACTAATTATCATTAATATTTATTAATTAATGAAATTCATTCCAAAATATTAAAAGTCATCAAAAATAACTTAAAATATTTTTTTATACCATAATATTATTTTTCATGATTTTTCATGAATTAAAAATTATTTTTAAATAATTTATTTAATATCATACTTAAATAAATAAATACCATTTATATTCCAAAAATATTAAATATTTTCAAAATATACTCAAAATAGTTAAAAACTATTTTTCAGACTTTAAATAATTTTTTATAATTTATTTTGTATTTTTAATAATTAAAAACTATTTTTTTCTAATTTTTAATCAATTTCTGGAAAATAATAAATAAACTGTCGCTATAGGCCTTTAGCGACACTTGTCTGTCGCTATAGGTGTTCTTCACTCAAGAACACTGACAACTCAGTGAACGAGAGGGCTGGTTTGACCGGCCTTTAAGCTATGATCCTAATGTTTTCTAGGTTGATTATAGAGTTAAGATTGTAGTACTAATGTAGTACTACAACCACAAACTCATTTCATGACAATAAAACAATACATCAGAAAGATCTGGGCATTCAAAATCCTTGTCAGGGGTGTTCTTGAATTTCTGGGCTGCCCAGAAATTCAAACAGTTTGAGGGTTCCTACTTTGCACCTTTATAATTTTGATTCTAGACATTGATTCTGCGATATAAAAGTTCCACAATATAGTACACATGACAGGGTACAAATATATTACATTTCCTCAACCTAACAACATCACAAATGAGAGATCAAAGCCGGTCAATTTCTGACAGAAACTCGGCTGATGAAGATCTGGGTTTTCCAGAAAACCTTCATCAGAAAGTTTGGTCAATGCAGTTTAACCATGATTCTATACCGTTCTGTTTATGATCTGGATGAACTAAAGTCTTCAGAATGTAATATACATGGCAGGCTACAATAACCAACCTAAAACATGGCATAAACACAACCAGACTACAAGAACTAGCGCTTGCAAAAACTTGTCAGAGTTTTCTGGAAATTCTGGGTTGCCCAGATTTCCAGTTTCTCTGAACGGTCAACGTGGTTTGACTGAGTATAAACTACGATCTAGACTTGGTTAGACCCTGTTTCCAGTTTCAGATCCTAGTCCTCATGACATAGAACACATCCAAAACATAACATACACAAAAAATATAACACATAAAGATCTAGAGGCCCTGAAATTCGGCTGTCAGGTCATTTTTTTCATCATTTCCAGATTTCTAAAAAAATTAAATCCGAGCACTTAGATGTTATGGATCTATGATCCAACAACCCAGAACATTAAAAGACACCCTATTACACAACTTTAACCAACAAACAACAACATTAAACATCAAATTCAAGGATTTCGAAATTTAGGATTTTTATACCTTTTATGCTTTAATTCTTGAATCTGATTCTTAGATCTGTTTATGGTACACGTGGGGCTTGAATTGAGACTGAAATCACACTATGATTTCGTGGGTTTGAGAGAGAATAGGAGTTGGTAAGAGCAAAAATAAGATTAACTAAGTTTTTTGTATACTTTCTCTCTCTAATTCCATTTATATTGTTGCTTTGTTGCTATGATCTGTCCAATTTCGGCTGGATTCAATGTTTATAGCTTAAGGCTAATACTAGGGTTGCTCAACCACTCCCCTTAGGTCTAGATCTACAAGCAACATCCAATAATGCACAAAGGGGCATTTTAGTCATTTTCCATTTTATTTTAATGTCATTTTTGTAATTGTCCAATCCCTGGATTTGGAAATTTTAGGGTTTGGGGTTTGGAAATTTTAGGGTTTAGGGTTTGGAGTATTTAGGGTTTAGGTTTTAACCCTTAACTTTGTAATTTAATTTCTAACATTTCCGAATTTCGGTTTTCAAAATAGAAAATTATCATTTTAACTTATAATTAGCATTTTACTAATTATTTTAAAATTCCTTAATCATACTTTAAATCTTACTAATTAGGATTAGTATTTCCTAATTAAAATCGCTAATTAAGCAATTAGGGCCAACATCACGGATTAGGGTTTATAATCCAATAATTAGGGTTTTCTAATAGAAAATAATTTTTAGAAATTAAATCTCGTAATTAGATTAGAGTTTTCTAATTACTGATAAATTGAAATAATTAGGATTAGGGTTTCCTAATTAACATTGCTAATTTTAGCAATTAAATCCACCACTAAATAATTAGGATTTCTGACCGAACAATTAGGGTTCCTAAAATTGAAAATTAGGGTTTGTTAATTAATTAACCATTACCCTAATTAATACTTAATTCGTAGCACTAAAGCATTAAAATTCTCCGTTATATTTCCCGATTAGGGTTTCATTTTATCAGAATCTGAACTTAGGGTTTTCAGATCTGGTATTAGGGTTTTCAAACAATCAATTAAGATTTTAAATAATTAATTAGGGTTTTCCCTAATTAATTACGTTTAACCTCGTTCATAACATTGCATTCCCAATCTATGGTTTTCAATATCCGAATTAGGGTTTCGGACTCCCGGAACTGAAACTAGGGTTTCCAGAACCGATTTCTAGGGTTTCTTATTAGACGTTAGGGTTTTCTAACTGAACGTTTTCGTTCTTAATATAAACTTAGGGTTAGTCACAGATATAATTTATCTGATCAACCCATGACCCTTAACCACATTCTGAAAACATACATAACCATTTTCACAGAGCATATTTACGTAAATCCTTAATCCTGAATAATTCACCTATATCCTTTACAGAATTTTGAAACCCTCAAAATTCCATCCCAATAACATTAAACTCATACACTTATTTTCTGTCTAGGTCTATTATTTGACCTTAAATCCATCATTTAAGATTTTAATAAATTGTCTAAATTCTCGGGTTATCACAGGTAAACTCTAACCTGAAGCTTTTTCAAATACATTTTATGACTACATACATGCATGTATTACTTTAACATACGTCTACAATAGAGTTAAAAATGCATGACTACCCAATGCCTACATTTAGAAAATTTTTACCATAGTCCCCTTTGTAAATAGGACTATCCACATGCGCATAGGCATGATTAGGTGGCCATTCAGTAGCACACCTACCCACAGTCATAAACATCTTATATGCATCATACTATCAAAGCCATAATCCGTAAGGGTAGCCTAATTACCATGATTACTTTGCTTTTTCACCTTAGCTCATTTGTCCTCAAATAGGATAAGCAATAACTTGAAAAAAGGTTCCAATTTGACTATTTCAAAAGTTAATTTTTTTCACATCATTATGTTCAGCATTGTTAAATACTATCATATACTATGTTGAATATTTTTTATCAAGTCATATGAGCATGCATATTCACTACTATGTGTTTAGAAGCATTTCATGTGATAACTCATTTTGAAAAGGATAAAAATTGGAAAAGAAGACATGCATACGTTGTAATACCCAAGAATTTCCATGTATTATAAAATGAATATATTAATGAAAATACGATTTATGTGAAAATAAGTGTTATTGTTTTATGAGCCGGTTAATATAATTGATTGGTATTGAATCAATGTGTATTGAGAAATGTGAATTGAAATTGAAAAGTGTGAAATGCCTTGTGTGGCATAATGCGAAACAAGAAAATTCATTAAGTGAATTAAAACGGGAATTAGGAGGATTAATCAATACACTCGTAGACTCGTAGTAAGACTCATGTGGAGATCAGTTCATGTCATATATAACATGTTAGCATTGAAAACTGGCACATGCAGAAGCTGCACCAGTCTTGGCACTGTCAGGGCACGGCGCGGCTGCGCTGTCCCAGCAGTACAAACTGGCGCAGCTGAGCCATCAGTCAGTTGGAGTTGGTTACTTTCTAATGTAGCACTGAATTGGGGATAGTAATGTGATAAGTGTAACATGGATGAAACCATATGATAGGAGTATATTGCATTATGTTACGTCCAACAACGGTATCGTAATCCATTAATTAATATTTATTAATTGTGGTGGAATATGGGTTACTTGGTAATTAATTCGTAATATATGATTATTATTATTTGCAATATACCTATAAATGTAATGAGAATATTATCAATGAATAATGATTGTGAAAGTCCATAATTAGATTACTCAATGGTTGGATTAATTAATGTTGGTGTTAATTAACCAATGATGTGAATAAATTATTTATTTATTTAATTATTTATATGACAATAGTAGGTTGACAGTTATGTGCATAGGAGCAATAATACAACTATACTATATAATGTATTATGGCATTTATGTGACTATATATTAAGTTGTATGAAACTATGTTGTAGGGAGTCATGTAATTAAACATATTGGAACTATATGGTATAAATATATCATGAGATATGTATGTAACAATATGAAGGTGAGTAGACATTTAAAATATGGTTACATGAGTGGTAGGAATATTTATGGAACTACTCGAACAATAATATCTGACTGCATTATTTTATTACGTATATTTAATGTACATGGACTATTTGATGTGAGTGTATAATTAGTCCCTAAATTCCTAATATGGTAACACTTGTACATTAAGATTACATTATGGGGATTTAAATAAACCAAATTAAGCCTAGATAACTTGAAATGCTAGGATTTTATCTCTTGTCCCATAATTAGTGTCACCAAGTACAATGCACAGTAACTCAAAGTTATAATACGTATATTTTTAAAAGGCTAAATCATAGGAGATCATTGCTAAGCTAGGTGGTTGGTATGGAGTGGTTGAGCCACCCTTGAGCAACCATGTTTTCATTGCATTACACCACGAGTTCAAGTTTTGTGTAACACCAATGGCCAGTCCAAAACTCCTCTATAAATAGCGGTATACTTCTTCATTTCTTATTGCTGAGAATTGTCTGATAAATTGCTAAGTAAGAATTGAGAGCATACAAGTGTGCTAGAGTTTAGGAGTTCAATTGGAGCAAGTTCATTCATATTGCAGAGGTATAATCCCATTCTATACTTGCCATTTTCAGTTTCTGTAAACAGAGTTCTTGAACTCTTAAAATTAAAAGTCTTGAATTCATGGAATTATATGTTAAGGAGGTTGGGTAATGTTTAATTTGTTGTTATATGACCTTAAAAGCATGTTTAGACTGTTAAATGAGTGCTTAGGAGTGATTTCCTAGGTAAATTTTGTGTTTGGGCTAAACAGTTATCGAGGTTATTGTTCCTGGCTCAAACCAGGTACAGCACAGCTGCGCCGTATTAACACTAAGGCACAGCGCAGCTGTGCCGTCCTCTAAAATTTGTTTTAAGCTTCTGTTTTGCAGATTGTTGAAGTATTATGTACTGTACTAGCATGCAAGCATGTTTTAAGGGTATATATAGCTATATGACCTAATTTGAGCATGTTTAGAGTAGACTTGCATGATAAATGGAGGCATATGGTTTAAATGGAGATTTGAACCTTAAGTTTTGAAAATAAACTATGTAAAGATCATGTTCTACAAATTATGAACCTAGTAAGCTATGCATGACTGATTTTGGACATAGATGAGCATGTTGTAGTGTACATAGTTCCTTTGAGCATGATCAACTTATTAAACCTTGTGTTAGAAATATTTTCAAGAAAAGACTTGGCCTAGTATGCTAACATACATGATTTCTACATGTTGTATATTCTGACTTTGCAAAACATGTTAGTGTGACTTAGACATGCATGAATAACCTTCAGCTTGTATTGGAAATAAAGAATGAACAAAACATATTTTCAACCAAAACGGTGTTAGTTTCACGTATGTGTTATGAATACACACAAGCATAGATAATATGAGTGTTGTAACTATCTTGTTTGATTAAGAAAGCAAGCATGATAGACTTTGTGGTTTCATGACCTTAAATTATTGAAATGATCGAACTTAGAACCATGTTATGCAAGAAAGGACCTATATTGATCTAAGAAGCATGTAAAAGCCTTTAACATGTCAAAATACATTAGGTATGATTGTGCGTTCGAGACCGGACAGAACCCACAAGGCAGCAGCTGAGTCTTAGTAGGGTCAGGGGACGGAGAAGCTGCGCCGATCTTAGGCCTAGCCATAGCGCAGCTGTGCCAATCTGGAATCCCAGAAAATAAGTTCTGATTTTGGACAGCTATCTTGTATGATGCCTATGGTGCTAAGTGTGATCTAAAAACCTACTGATGTATATATATATATATATATATATATATATATATATATATATATATATATATATATATATATATATATATATGATGCTTAGTTTATAAGTTGGTGTTGCATTTTAATAAAAAGTCAATGTGTAAGAAAGTCTTAACCTTGAGCATTCTTGATTTGCTTATAACTAAGTGTTTGGTTTATGATTACTTATAAACTGATTTTGTACCATATGTGGATACTTGAATCGTGTCGAGCTTGATTAAAGACTGTGTTAGCTAATGAACATTGTATTCTTATAATACGCTATAAATAGGATTCGAAAGTGTTGATTTATTAAACGTGGATAAGCTTATCCCTTTGAATACAAGTTACATTACTTTCTCGTTCAAATGAGCTAGTATGTTAAACCCTTGTGAAAGCTATTATTCATGTTGAAATTGCTATTGTCCTTGAATATTGTGAAAGAGTCGATGCCATTTGATTCGGCTAGACTATATGCATGTTTATAAAAATTGTCCAAACCAATTGATTGGTGCAGAAATCTTGAGAACTGAGTTGGACAACCCTTTTGGTAAGGGGAGTGTATGTTGTTGGAAACCCCAACACATGAATAAATATTATTGTGGTGTTATGCATAACGTAAAGTATTGTAAATTGATCATCTTTAGTACTTGATATTTTGTGGTTATTAGTTTAATATTGGTAACTCTAGTGGAAGTTCCATATTCCTTAGCGACTGCTCAGTATAAATTGCTTATCCAGTTGAATACATTGTTAGCCGTTGAATTCATATATATCTGTTGATTTATATTGAATTGTCATATCCCTTATTCATGAAGTTATTTTGACACTTTGAACTATCCTAGAAATAACCCTTCGATATTTCAAACCTTGTGATATTATATCCTATACCCTTGTTGTATATTACTTGTTGGGAAATTTGTGCTCATCCTTGCTTATTTAAAACCGTTCAGTTAAGGAGGAACGGGGAGGTGTCTCTGGAATAGACAAGGGCAAGGGCAAGGCTACCGACTAGCTTGTCCTTTTTTTATGTTTAAAGTCTATTATGATGTATTATGACTATTTCAGACTATGTTTAAGCTTAAGTAGGATTATGTAATCGGTCTTTATTCGATGCTATTATGTAATCTATTAAGTACTGTAGGTTGCGAGACTTGAGGGAATAATTATAATAAATCATTGTATATTATTCTAAAGTAGATTTTCCGTTGTGTATGCGTTATAGTAGTTATTATGGTTTTACCATTAGAACGTGATGAACCGAATTCAAGTGACCAAGTGGAGGTTTGAATTTGGGGGCGTCACGGGTTGGTATCAAAGCCTTAGTTATAAACCTTAGGAGCGAGTGTCCTTAGATTATAACTTAAGGGAACTTAGAATTTAGGAAGGAGATAAAACTCATGTAGATTTTTCCTTGAGAGACTTAGTATGTTATGAAATGTAACTTCATTTTATACAATGAACTTTTGTTGTTTAACATTCTAATGGAGTTGTTGTGTTTGTACTGTCTTATGTTGGTGATTGTAGGATGACTGACATGGGAGGATCTAGCCGAGTAGTAGAGGAGGAGCCGCGTGATATTCACGTGGTATTTGAGACACCCTTGATAGCGGAGCCTATTCCAGTAGTAATCCCTTTTGATAATGATGATGAAGAAGAGGTGGAGTCTGACCCTGAAAAGGAGCCCTTGGAGGAGGAGCCCGAGCCTGTGGAGGACTACAACGAGGCTACTTTTGAGGATCAGATGTTAGGAGAGTATAAGGAGCAGATATTGGAGTTAGGGTGTAGAGTGGAGGAGCTTGAGGCTGAGGATAAGGAGAGGGAGTCTGTATTCCAGAAGTTGAGGGACGAGGACCATCAGAGGCAGTTAGTGATGCAGGAGATGGTGGTGGAGATTGCTCACCGTAAGGAAGCAGGGATCCAGATGGGAACTTTGTTTCACCGAGCGGATGGCGAGGAATGTTGAGATGGCAGAAAAGCTGGAGGAATTAGAGAAGAAGGTTGTGAGTGAGAGGGTGGAGAAGGAGGCTCTCTGAACTCAGTTAGAGATGGAGGTGATGGATAGGATTCACTTCGAGGAGAAGTGGGAGGAAGCCAATGATAGGGCAGATGATCTAGAGGATGAGGTGCGGTGCAAGAGGAGGAAGATGAAAAAGATGGGCTATGCTCTTTGTATGGGTATGGATAGATTGATAGATGGGGTACATCATTACCCAACTGAGCAAGGATAGACCCGACATACCATAAGTCGAGACATGGTGGTGCACATCACGTAGAAGGAATATCAGAGCACCGTTGAGCGTGGGATGTTAGACTGAGTCTAGAGGGAAAAGCTTATTAGTATAATGATTTTATGTATGTGTTATTTAAATGATGTTGTAATCTCAGTCTTTTGCGTAAGATGTGAGATAGTGGTAAACCCCAAATTTCTGGAAAGTGTTAGAAGGGTAGTAAGATAGTATATCCCTATCTTTTGTGATATTAGGGGATATGTGTTATCAGTTATAGCAATATGCTAGAAAAGAACATGTAATGTAGCTATTTGGCATATGGATATAAATGATCCTATTTCAGAAACGTGTTATAAACTTGTAGTTCTTTTCTATTGAGAAATGTCTAAGTGTTATAACTAGATGATAAAATGAAATTTTTGGGATGCAGAAAATGCCGCCCAGACGTAGAATAACTGTCCCAGAAGATTCAGTTAATGATGAGAGAGGTCCTATAGATCCGATATAGAGACTGGTAGATTTATTGGGAGAAGCTTCGAGGGGAAGAAACGAACCCGTACCACCCATTCCCCAAGCTGTCCCAGTAACGACCTTCAAAGATTTTAAGAGCGTAGGACCCCTAGAGTTCGCGGGAACCACTGACCCGATAGTTGTGCAAACCTGGATCAAGGAGATCGAGAAGGCCTTCACTATAGCATGAGTGGGTGAAGACCAGAAGACAGTATTTACCACATATATGATGAGGGGCGAAGCGAACTATTGGTGGGAAACAAATCAGCAGAGAACGGGGGAAGGAACGATAATATGGGAGAGGTTTACTACGTTGTTCTTCGAGAACTATTTCCCGAAGAGTATGAAGAGTAGGATAGAAGTAAAATTCCTAGAATTAAACCAAGGTGATATGACGGTGACGCAGTACGCAGCTAAGTTCAATGAACTATCACAGTTTACAGAACACCAAGTTGTGGATGAGGAGAGAAAGGCGAGACATTTTGAACAAGGGTTAAAACCATGGTTGTACAATAAGGTATTGGTCTTCCAGATTGACTCCTTTACAACATTATTGGAAAAGGTAATCATTATAGAAGGTGGCAGTGAGGCCTTAAGTCTGTATTATAAGGAAAAGAAGAATAAAAACGTTAGTAGTGAGCATCGTGGAGGAAACAAGCAGTGGAGGGAGTAACTCCGGAAAGAGGAAATGGGAAAACAACAACAACTGAAGCAACAATCAAGGTGGGAATCACCGGGGAAATTTCAAGAAGAGGACCGAAGCTTGCAACAAATGTGGAAGAAGCCATCAGGGAGAATGCTGGAAGAGGAAAAACACTTGCTATAATTGCGGCCAAGAGGGGCACATCTCACCAAATTGCCCAAAGCCAAAAAAGATCAGAGGATGTTTTGCTTGCGGATCAACAGAGCACCAGATAAAGGATTTCCTGAAGAAAGGAAGTGGTGGAGCTGGCGGAAGCCAAAGGGGAGGAAGCAAGTTGATGATTGGTGGACCTGCACAACCCAACCGATCGATCGCTCGAACCTTTAAAATGATCGTCCAAGATGCTGTAGCTGCAAAGGACGTGGTGTCAGGTATAATCCCAATCAGTAATATAAATGCTTATGTATTATTTGATTCAGGTGCCACCTGTTTGTTCGTATCTGAAGAATTTGCTAGTAAACTTAGTATACCCCAAAAACGTTTAGAAGATCCTTTGGACATAGAAGTTGTGAATAAGGAAATAATCGCTGTAGAATACGTTTATCGAAATTGTCGTGCAAACATTAGAGGACATGAACTGAGCATAGACTTGATTCCTATTAGACTAGGAGAATTCGACGTAATATTGGGGATGGATTGGTTATACAACCATGCAGCAGTAATTGACTGTCAGAACAAATGTCTGAACCTTCAGACTCCAAGTAAGTCTAAGGTAGTGTTTTATGGTAGTTCATTGCTTAAGAAATCGTGTTGCGTTATGATGATTCAGGCCAATAAATTATTAAAGGATGTGTAGGTTATTTAGCTTACATTGTGGATACTCAGAAAAGGGAGTAGAGATTAATGATATACCCGTAGTAAGTGAATTTCAGGATGTATTACAAGATGATCTTCCTGGCCTTCCGCCAAATAGAGAAATCAAATTCGTGATAGATTTTGCACCAGGAACGACATCGATTTCGAAAGCTCCTTATCGAATGACGCTAGTAGAAATGAAGGAATTGATGATACAACTTCAAGAGTTATTGAACAAAGTAACGATCAAGAACAGATATCCGCTACCGAGGATAGATGACTTATTTGATAAACTGAAAGGAGCGAAGTATTTCTCGAAGATTGAACCGCGGATGGGATATCACCAACTGAAAGTACGGGAGGAGGACATACCCAAGACTGCATTTCGAACACGTTATGGACATTACGAGTTTTTGGTAATGTCATTCAGTTTAACTAATGCTCTGGCAGCATTCATGGACTTGATTTATCGAGTTTTTAAGCCATATTTGGATAAATTCGTAGTAGTTTTCATCAAAGATATTTTAATATATTCGAAGATGGAGGAAGAACACGCCGAACATCTAAAGATTGTTTTGGAGGCACTACGAAAGGAGAAGATGTATGCAAAATTTTCTAAGTGCGAGTTTTGGATGAAGAAGGTTCAATTCTTAGGCCATGTGGCGGATGGGAATGGAATCTCAGTAGACCCCGAAAAGGTCGAAGCAGTGAGTAATTGGGAACAACCAAGAACTCCAACGGAGGTGAGAAGTTTCTTAGGGTTAGCTGGGTACTATCGAAGATTCATCCAAGATTTTTCTAAGATAGCAACCCCGTTGACTAATTTGATGAGGAAGACAGTGAAATTTGTATGGACCGACAAATGCGAGGAGAGTTTTCAAGAGTTGAAGAAAAGATTAAGCTAGGCACCTGCATTATCATTACCAGATGATACAAGAGGATTTGTGGTGTACAGTGATGCGTCACATAGAGGACTTGGTTGTGTGCTTATGCAATACAGAAATGTCATTGCGTATGCATCACGATAATTAAAGGATTACGAAAAACGATACCCTACTCATGACTTAGAGTTAGCGGCAGTAGTGTTCGCGTTGAAGATATGGAGGCATTATTTGTATGGGGAGAAGTAAGAAATATACACGGACCACAAAAGTCTGAAATATATCTTCACACAGAAGGAGTTGAATATGCATTAAAGAGGGTGGTTAGAATTAATCAAAGATTATAAGTGTGAAATTCTTTATCACCCGGGGAAGGCAAACGTAGTTGCCGACGCTCTGAGCAGGAAAGGAAGGGAGAAATTGTTTCAACTAACGACTCAAGAGATGTTAATAAGAGATATGGAGAAATTGGAAATAGAAGTGTGGGGACCCGAGAGGTCTGCAGAAAAGTTATTTGTAATAGAAGCTTGTCCGACATTGTTGGATAGAGTAAAGGAAGCCCAGGAGAAAGATGGAGAGTGTGTTAAAATCAGAAGGAGGATCATGGAAAAAGAGGAAGAAAAATTTCGAATAGATAAAGATGGTATCTTAAGATTCGAAGGGAGAGTATTGGTACTGGCAGTTGCCGAGATAGGAAAGGAGATTTTGCACGAGGCTCATAATTCGACGTATTCTATCCATCCGGGAGGTACAAAGATGTACCAGGATTTGAAGCAACATTTTTGGTGGCCAAATCTAAAACGAGAAATTACAGAGTACGTTACTAGATGTCTTACGTGTCAACATTTAAAAGCAGAGCATCAGTGACCGAGTGGTTTACTACAACCATTGGAAATACCAGAGTTGAAATGGGAGCATATTACGATGGATTTTATGGTAGGACTTCCAGTCACACAGAAAGGTTTGGATGCCATTTGGGTCATCATGGACGACTTAAGAAGACTGCACATTTTATACCCATAAAGACCCGCTACAGTTTAAATCAATTAGCGAGTCTATACATAAAGGAAATTGTTTCACGACATGGAGTGCTGGTATCAATTATTTTTGACCGAGACCCGCGCTTCACGTCAAAATTCTGGAAAAGCTTGCAAGAGAGGATGGGAACACAGTTGAGATTGAGTACTGCTTATCATCCTCAGATGGACGGACAGAGTGAGCGAACTATAAAAATGCTAGAGGACATGCTTAGGACTTGCGTAATGGATTTTAAGGGAAATTGGGACGACCACTTACCCTTAGTAGAATTTGCATATAATAATAGTTACCATGTGAGTATCGGCATGCCACCGTATGAAGATCTTTACATAAGGAAGTGAAAAACGCCTTTATGTTGGGACGAAGTCAGAGAACGATGAATACTCGGACCAGAGTTAGTATAATAGACTGTGGATGCAGTGAAAGTGATAAGGGCCAGACTTGTAGCAGCTCAAGATTGCCAGAAGAAGTACGCAGACTTGCATCGGCAAGACCAAGACTTTGAAGTCGGCAGTTTTGTATTCTTGAAGGTATCTCCGTGGAAGGGAAAAATCCATTTCGGCAAGAAAGGAAAACTAAGTCCAAGATTCATAGGACCATTCGAGATACTACAACGAGTGGGCGAAGTAGCGTACAAAGTTGCAGTACCACCTGAGTTGGAGCACATCCATAATGTGTTTCACATATCTGTGTTGCGTCCATACAAGCCCGACTATAAACACGTGATTTCTTATGAACCCATTCAAGTGGAGAAAAACTTGGCATATGAAGAAATTTCTGTCCAAATTCTAGATAGGAAAGAGCAAACCTTGAGAAATAAATTTATTTCTTCTGTAAAAGTACTTTGGCGTAACCACGATTTCGAGGAGGCAACGTGGGAGTTAGAAGATAGGATCATGCAAGATTGTTCCCATATGTTTATATAACCTTGTGGCAATTCTGGGACAGAATTTTTATAAGGGTGGGAGGATGTAATACCCGAGAATTTCCACGTATTATAAAATGAATATATTAATGGAAATACGATTTATGTGAAAATAAGTGTTATTATTTTATGAGTCGATTAATATAATTGATTGGTTTTGAATCAATGTGTATTGAGAAATGTGAATTGACAATAAAAAGTGTGAAATGCCTTGTGTGGCATAATGCAAAATGAGAAAATTCATTAAGTGAATTAAAACAGGAATTAGGAGGAATAATCACGTCGATCATGTGATTTCGTACAAGTAATCAATACACTCGTAAACTCATAGTAACACTCATGTGGAGATCAATTCATGTCATGTATAACATGTTAGCATTGAAAACTGGCACAGGCAAAAGCTGCACCAGTCTTGGCACTGTCAGGGCACGACGCAGCTGTGCCGTCCTAGCAGTCCTAACTGGCACAGTTGTGCCATCAATCAGTTGGAGTTGGTTACTTTCTACTGTAGCACTAGATTGGGGATAGTAATGTGATAAGTGTAACATGGATGAAACCATATGATAGGAGTATATTGCATTATGTTACGTCCAACAATGGTATTGTAATCCATTAATTAATATTTATTAATTGTGGTGGAATGTGGGTTACTTGGTAATTAATTCGTAATATATGATTATTATTATTATTTGCAATATACCTATAAATGTAATGAGAATATTATCAATGAATAATGATTGTGAAAGTTCATAATTACATTAATCAATGGTTGGATTAATTAATGTTGGTGTTCATTAACCAAGGAATTGAATAAATTATTTATTTATTTAATTATTTATATGACAATAGTAGGTTGACAATTATGTGCATAGGAGCAATAATACAACTATACTATATAATGTATTATGGCATTTATGTGACTATATATTAAGTTGTATGAAACTATGTTGTATGAAGCCATGTACTTAAACATATTGAAACTATATGGTATAAATATATCATGAGATGTGTATGTAACAATATGAAGGTGAGTAGACATTTAAAATATGTTTACATGAGTGGTAGGAATAATTATGGAACTGCGCGGACAATAATATCTGACTGCATTATTTTATTACGTATATTTAATGTACATGGACTATTTGATGTGAGTGTATAATTAGTCCCTAAATTCCTAATATGGTAACACTTGTACATTCAGATTACATTATGGTGATTTAAATAAATCAAACCAAGCCTAGATAACTTGAAATGCTAGGATTTTATCTCTTGTCCCATAATTAGTGTCACCAAGTACAATGCACAGTAACTCTAAGCCATAATACGTATGTTTTCAAAAGGCTAAATCATAGGAGATCATTGCTAAGCTAGGTGGTTGGTATGGAGTGGTTGATCCACCCTTGAGCAACCATTGTTTCATTGCATTACACCATGAGTTCAAGTTTTGTGTAACACCAATGCCCAGTCCAAAACTCCTCTATAAATAGCAGTATACTTCTTCATTTCTTGTTGCTGATAATTGTTTGATAAATTGCTAAGTAAGAATTGAGAGCATACAAGTGTGCTAGAGTTTAAGAGTTCAATTGGAGCAAGTTCATTCATATTGCAGAAGTATAATCCCATTTTATACTTGGCATTTTCAGTTTCTGTAAATAGAGTTCTTGAACTCTTAAAGTTCAAATTCTTGAATTCATGGAATTATATGAAAAGATCATGTTCTACAAATTATAAACCTAGTAAGCCATGCATGATTGATTTTGCACATAGATGAGCATGTTGTAGTGTACATAGTTCCTTCGAGCACGATCAACTTATTAAACCTTGTGTTAGAAATATTTTTAAGAAAAGACTTATCCTAGTATGCTAACTTACATGATTTCTACATGTTGTATATCCTGATTTTGCAAATCATGTTAGTGTGACTTAGACATGCATAAATAACCTTTAGCTTGTATTGGCAAAAAAGCATGAATAAAAGCATATTTTCAACCAAAACGGTGTTAGTTTCACGTATGTGTTATGAATACACACAAGCATGGATAATATGAGTGTTGTAACTATCTTGTTTGATTAAGAAAGCAATCATGTTAGACTTTGTGGTTTCATGACCTTAAATTATTGAAATGATCGAACTTAGAACCATGTTATGCAAGAAAGGACCTAGATTGATCTAAGAAGCATGTAAAAGCCTTTAACATGTTAAAATAAATTAGGTATGATTGTACGTTCGAGACCGGACAGAACCCACAAGGCAGCAGTAGAGTCTTGGCAGGGTCAGGGGACGGTGCAGCTGCGCCGGTCCTAGGCCTAGCCATGGCGCAGCTGCGCCAGTCTGATTTTGGACATCTATCTTGTATGATGCCTATGATGCTAAGTGTGATCTAAAAACCTACTGATGTATATATATATATATATATATATATATATGATGCATAGTTGATATGTTTGTGTTGCATTGTAATGAAAAGTCCATGAGTAAGAAAGTCTTAACCTTGAGCATTCTTGATTTGCTTATAACTAAGTGTTTGGTTTATGATTACTTATAAACTGATTTTTTACCACATGTGCATACTTTAATTGTGTCGAGCTTGATTAAAGACTGTGTTAGCTAATGAACATTGTATTCTCATAATACGCTATAAATAAGATTCAAAAGTGTTGATTTATTAAACGTGGATAAACTACGCTTAAGGCAAGTTTCCTTGAACCTTACTTTTATTGAGCAAGTATCCTAAACCCTTGCATTATTATTTGACAAATACCATAAGCTTATCCCTTTGAATACAAGTTACATTACTTTCTCGTTCAAATGAGCTAGTATGTTAAACCCTTGTGAAAGCTAATATTTATGTTAAAATTGGTATTGTCCATAAATATTATGAAAGAGTCGATGCCATTTGATTCAGCTAGACTATATGCATGTTTATAAAAATTGTCCAAACCAATTGATTAGTGCAGAAATCCTGAGAACTGAGTTGGACAACCCTTTTGGTAAGGGGAGTGTATGTTGTTGGAAACCCCAACACAGTGAATAAATATTATTGTGGTGTTATGCATAACGTAAAGTATTGTAAATTGATCATCTATAGTACTTGATATTTTGTGGTTATCGTTTAATATTGGTACCTCTAGTGGAAATTCCATATTCCTTAGCGACTGCTCAGTATAAATTGCTTATCCAGTTGAATACATTGTTAGCCATTGAATTCATATATATCTGTTGATTTATATTGAATTGTCATATCCCTTATTCATGAAGTTATTCTGACACTTTGAACTATCCTAGAAATAACCCTTCGATATTTCAAACCTTGTGATATTATATCCTATACCATTGTTGTATATTACTTGCTGGGCAATTTGTGCTCATCCTTGCTTATTTAAAACCTTTCAGTTAAGGAGGAACAGGGAGGTGTCTCTGGAACAGACAAGGGCAAGGGCAAGGGCAAGGCTACCTACTAGTTTGTCTTTTTTTTATGTTTAAAGTCTATTATGATGTATTATGACTATTTAAGACTATGTTTAAGCTTAAGTAGGATTATATAATCGGTCTTTATTCGATGCTATTATGTAATCTATTAAGTACTGTAGGTTGCGAGACTTTAGGGAATAATTATAATAAATCATTGTATATTATTCTAAAGTAAATTTTCCGTTGTGTATGCGTTATTGTAGTTATTATGGTTTTTACCGTGAGAACGTGATGAACCGAATTTGAGTGACCAAGTGGAGGTTCGAATTTGGGGGCATCACATACGTTACCAGGGAAGTTAAAAAAACTTGTACAATAACAGAATTTGAATAAAGACGCCCGAACTCAGCAAATTTGAAGAAGAGCACTCGGATTTCCTGTTTGACGTAACTTAGAAATGACTTATGAAAGCCACAGGTGCCTTAAAGGCCACCCACGGCTGGCCACATGTGTACCTACGACTGTTACAAGTGTACTTGCGACTCTCCTAGGGTGGGGCCCAACCCTTTGGTTCGGCCCAGTTCAAGTTATAAAGGAGATCTCACAAGCTAAAAAGGCTAAATTAGGAATAAAAACCCTACGCGATTGAGCGGAATAACCTAAAATCCTGGTTTTCAGAGACCAAAATATTGGTCTACATGTCACTCATTGGTATTCACCCAGATACATGGTTCACTATACTGATGATCATAACAGTTGCAAACCACACTCGAAAATACCTCATGAAGGTCTGAATGCCATTTGTACGGGGTCGGAACCCCAAAACCTTTCTTCCCCAACGAAAACTCTATCCAAATCAGCCATTGATGAACACGTCAACGAAGGCCAAGCAACCTTGACGGCATTCAGCTGCTGGCAAGTAAATCCAGTGAAGCGTCAGAAATCGTTCGATAATATCATCCGTTAATGCACACATCGACGAAAGTCAAGCCACCTTGACATCTTTAGTCATTGACCTTTAAACCCAACGAAGCATTAGGAACCATCCAACAATCTCTTTCGTTTATTTACATTTCAGCGAGGGGTCAGGTAACGTTAGCCACACAGACTGTTGGCAGTAACTCTGACAGAATAGCGGAAAGACTTGGCGATACAAACCAGGGAAGAACATCCTCATTGGGGAGGACTGATGATGGAATATGCTATACACATCCTTAACAGACAAAATGCATCCCCACAGAGTCTCTTGTATATGAGAGATATATCTTCAGTGGAAAGTCTTTACCAAGGACTAAGGACTTTGGTGATAACCCCAATGTCAACATCCTAGAAGTTCCTGTGAACTTTGGATCGCACATCCAAGATAGTTCCTCAAGGTTGTCAGTAATGAATGCCAAGCCCCGATAGAAGTCATGGGAGCCGGTAGTCATCCCATCCTGTTGGAGAATAGTCCAATAAACCATATACATTTGCATCATGCTACTCTACATTGCGTCATGATTATCTTATCATATTTCAAGTGTCTAGTATTCTTTATCCTATCCATGCCATTGCATTGCATGAATATGATAAAGAGGGGCATCTGTAGACACTCAAAATTTTGCATTCCTGTTACTAACATTGCAGGAGGGCAGAGTAGTCTTTTAGATATAAACCTGGAGATAAGATAGTTCCAGTTCCAAAAATCCCACCGGAGAAGCCTTTTCCATCTCAAAGATAACCCCGAGATATTTAATCCCGAAAATAACACCGGGAGTTTCAGTTTCAACCTCAGAAATAACACCGAGGAGTGTAGTTGCAGTTCCAGAGATAACCCCGAAAAAGGTTGTTTCAACCCCCAACAATCAGCCTCAACCTCCGAGATAACCCCAAGGCACTTAGTCCCGAACTGGAGATAACTCCACTTAGGCACACCTCAGAGATAACCCTGAGGACATCCAGTACTTGTAGCAGCCCAATCTTAGAGATAGCCCTGAGCAACGACTACTTTATCAGTCCAAACTGGAGAAACTCCGCTGAGGGGAAAAGTTGTCATTTTTTCCACCTCGATTCTATATACGCGCCATCTCAACGCATTTCAACATATATTCTACACAGAAGTGTCCTACAAGAACCAAATAGCTGCAATCCCGAGTGACTACTACATAGGACAACACACCAGATTGAATTTGAAGCTTGAAGACCATGGGCATGGTCCCATCTTCCTAACTTCTTATAACCTCTAATCCCATGTCATTTGTATACCTCTCAAAAATAGTACTCCATAAAAGGTCTTATACACCTCAATCGGAGGCCCATATTGAAGTACTAAAAGTTCGAGTGGACATCACATTGCATGGGTGCACATACTTCGAGATGGCAGAACCCGTGGAGCCTGGGGCACCCCGGGTAGCCGCAGGTGCATCTACGGTTGCCGTTGGTGCATCTGCTGCAGGTACACTTGCGGCTTCCCCCTCTATAAATAGAGGGCTTGGGGTGGCCATTTTGTAAGATAAAACGACGAGGAAGCCCTGTCCAATTTGCTCTGTACACACTATAAACTGAGTGCTTTCTCATTTTAAACACTTGTGATCTCATATATTGCTATATTTTTACCCGTGGGAACCAAGTGTTCATCCATTTAAAGCTATAGAAGTCTTCTTTGGCAGTCCACTATAAGCCTTCTTACACCTCGCAAAGCCTTTTCTCCATATTTTGCACACATTGTTCTTCACATTTAGAGTCGTGTTGCGTGTGTATGCCCGAAATTTGGTCCGTGGCTTTTATTTCTTATATATATATATATATATATTTATATATATGGACTAACATTATCGAGTTATGCTTTGATTGAACTTGGACTCACGTCCGGAGCGTTTATTGCTTATATATATATATATATACTTATATATAAACTGTGGTCTAACTCTATTCGATGAGCCTAAATTTATATATGGAGTGTTTATTGCTTTAATAGATATATACATATATATAAACTATTGTCAGACTCTGTTCGATGAGCCTGGATTTTATATTCAGAGCATTTACTGCTTATATATATATATATTATACCCACCAAACTCTGTTTGGTTGAGCCTGAATATAATATCTGGTGCGTTTACCGCTTATATATATATATATACACATTTTTCTCAGGCCTGGAGTTTACTTCGTGGCCTTTTACTACTGTATTTACATTTCGTCCTGCCCGGAGTTTACTTCATGGCAGTTGATCTTTTTACTACTTTATTTATATTTCGTCCTGCCTAGAGTTTACTTCGTGGTGGTTGATCGCATTTACTGCTTTACTTACATTTTCGATCCCCCATGGAAGTGCTTTACGGTGGTTGATCGTGTCTCTCTATATATATTTACCACTTTTATATATTTACATTTACAGTCCCCCATGAAGTTCGCTTCGTGGTGGTTGACAGTCTATGTGTGTGTGTGTGTGTGTATATATATATATATATATTTATAGCTTTTATATATATAACTTCTTATAGCTTCTATATAAACTGCTACATCATGTGAGCCTAGGAATCATGTGATCACAGATTCAGTTCTTTGAATCTAGATTTGGTTCTCGTGATGAAAATTTTCAGCTGTAAATAGTTTATACATTATTCACGGTGCCTGAATTTCCTTAGATGGCTCTAATGCCCACAAGGAGTTCGACACTGCTATATATATTATTTTCTCGATGATGCTTTGCATCTCGAAAATAAAAGCAATCAAGCCAAACATGTAATAAAATGGAAGTATCAATGGCCTCAATTACTATTGAGCACATGGTTGGAAAAAACCTCTTTTACAAAACATCATTGCTATATCTTGTTAAAACTAAATTTTTACAAAAATTTAAACCCTTTGTATATTATGTTAAAAGTCATCTGTGGCCTGTAGTGCATAGATGGACTTGGTATGATTATGACCAGGGATTAATCGGTGTAATCATGATCGCAATGTTACAAATGATGTGGTAAAATTCCTCATTGGCCCGTAGTGCATTGATGGACAGTTGTTGGCATGATCATGACCATTGATGAATACACGAATATCCTTAGCCCTTAGTGCATGGATAATTTGTGGTCTTGATACTAATGAATATCCTTGGCCGTAGTACAGGGATGATGTGGATTATTTATTAAGCTGAGTCCCAACGATAAAAGTGATGAAAAACCTTTTAAATCATAAAAGATAGTAGATTTTATTCTCTACTTGACTCTTTAAATGGTTTGCTTGTTCCGCTGGAGTTAAACTTGATGTCTATTATATTTTATCAGTTTAACATTGTTGAAGACTAATGATAATTTATTATGCATTATCTTAGTCATAATATTTCTTACTGGGCTAGTTGAGCTCACCCTTTCTTTCACTGTTCTCTTCAGGAAATGAGAACGTAGCCGAGACTAGTCGAAGAACGGAGTGACGGTCTGAGATAGTGTCTTATTACTCCTCACTATTCTATAAAATAGTGTAATAATAAATGTAACGAGGACTTATTCTGAGAGTGGATATTGTCAAGAAGACAATATTTGTATTAAAACTCACAGCTCTTGTTGTATATTTAAGATTGTATTTGTATTCTGTACCATGTATGTGAGAGCCCCAAATCCAGGTCCCAAATCACCACAGATCTGGTACAATCATTCTATTATTATTTGCGGAAGATATAAACATAAATTATTTATACAATACACTTTACACACATTTCCCCAAAATCGAGTAACCTTAACTTAAACACAAATCATAAACTATCTAACACATAACATTATTATCCAACTATACTATTACAAACTAGCGGCACATTTTATCCCAAGCTGAACTTGGCATTATCCTTTTTCATGTATCCGAACGCATTCGCCTTATCTGCAATGTTTATCATGATATAGCAAGGGTGAGCATGAAAGTTGCCCTGCAAGTTTAAATACAATTTAAGGATATATTATGATTGAAAGAGTCTGAATAATAAGCTGGCTATAATTCATCAATATAATTGAGAACTAGCACGAACAAACTTTTGACTGAACAAGTATTGAAAATGAACAAATATATCTTGACCAACTGGTAATGAAGGTGATCAGCCTTTCATCCCTGACATATACATGCAATATGTACAAAGTACAATTATCCATGGCAATCAGTAATGATTAACCATAAGCATATCTGAATGAAATAACTCTTAGTAGAGTTAAGTAAAACTTGCCTGAACCGTTGATCATCGCTAGGTAACTCATGTATCTAGCACCGCCCTTCGACGGATCACAAATCCAAGTTGTAAAACTTGAGTTACACAAGATTTAGTTGAAGAAAAACAAGAGTTTTCACCCTTGGAGAACATATGCTCATTTTCTTCCTCTAAGCCTTTGATCCAACACTCAAGATACTTAGTTCCATACATGATGATATGTAGAACTAGGGTATCTTGAGTATTTGTTCATAACACCAACAAAACTCAAGCTATAAAACAAAGTAGAAGAAGAAAATGAAAGTTAGGTTATACCTTTATTTAATGGCTACCTTCCTTAATTTACCAAAGTAGTATCTAAAATTAAGATGCATGAACAACTAGCACTCCTCTCTCTCTCTCTTGAAATGGTCGGACCTCTCTCTCTTTTCTCTCTCTTGAAGTTGCTAGCTTGGGAGAAAAAGTTAGAAGAAGAAGAATGAGAGAAAGTAGAGTATTATAGCAAATGAAATGGTTGATTCATTATTATCCCCATACTTTCCTTGTCCCGTGGATAAAAGACTTCACCTTATCCCTTTCAATTAAGCTTAATCATGTGGTTAAGAGTGCTTAATAGATTTGTAACCAATGAGAGCTTGAGAACCATGTACTTGTGTGTAAGAGTTACTAATTATGGACATTGTTTAGCTTAATTAGTTGCCTTAAAAGGCCTAATAGGGCCAGTTATATATATACCCACTAATTCCTTCATTTAGCCTTTATTTTAATTCATAAATTAGATAAATCAAAGGTCTAAAATACCCTTAATCAAGTAGACTAAGTTTGGGCTTGCATTTTATTTCTTTTGGGCTTCCCCTTTAATTGTTTTGGGCCATTTAATGAACATAATCTAACAATTTTAATATATGTTACCTAATTTGATTATTTAGGGTTTCCATTCCAAATCTTATGAAATTTAATTACCTATACATGTGACTTTAGCTCATAACCTAATTAGGTTTACTAGAAATAGGTTTAAAATTATTAGTCACTTGAAATAACAAAATTATCCACTTAAGTTAGTATACATATTAAATACTAACCTTTCTTTATTACCATAACCATAGGTTATTTAATTGTTTCACCTAATGTATAATTAGGTTATGAAACTTTCATTTTTTTTAATGAAATCTATAAATGTATATATCCATAACTATAGTATATATGTTTATTGATCCATGCACCACTTCACATATGTTATCACATATTAAATCACTGTATAACACAAAGTTTTAAATATCAATAATGTACATACATATATAGTGACTTAAAATTCACGGTTATTAACCCTTAAGGTTTTGAAAAATAGAAAATTAATATTTTTAAATTTTAATTAGGATTCTCGAATTAAATTAAACTTTCCATTCATAAATTAAACTTATTAATTAGGATTATTTTATCCCAATTTAAATGGCTAATTTAGCAATTAAGTTCGTAACTGTACATTAGGGTTCCTAACGGAATAATTAGTGTTTAAAACTTTAAAATCAGGGTTTGTTAATTCATTAAGCTTTACCCTAATTAATATTATAATTAATACCACTTAAGCATTATAATTATCCTTTAAATTCCCAAATTAAGGTTTCCAAGTTCTGAATTAGGGTTTCAAATTCTCGGAACTGTAATTAGGGATTTAGAACCGGTTTTAGGGTTTCTTATCAGTCATTAGGGTTTTCTAACTGAACGTTGACGTTCTTAATAATATTAGGGTTTGATACTGATAAAATTTATTTGGTCAACCCTTTACCCTTAACCACATATTTTGAACACATATAATACCATATCCGCAGAACATATTCACATATACACTTATTCCTGAATAATTCACCAAAAGCCTACACAGGATTTTGAAATCCTCAAAATTCCATCCAAAAAATATCAAACGCATACACTTATTTTCTGTCTAGGTCTATTATTTGACCTTAAATCAATCATTTACGATTTTAATAAATTGTCTAATTTATCGGGTTGTCACATTCACCCCTTCTTCTAACAATTTCTTCCCCGAAATTCACCTTACACCTTACACCGTACAGCTTACACCATTCATACATATCATCAAATGCTACCCAATACACCACTCACAAGAGTAAAAGTTTTCAAATTGTGCTGAGGGGTCATATAGACCATGAACACATAGTTTTAACGGTATTCATACCGCAAAAAAATACATTACTTGGTATGTTTACAATCACAAAGAAGGTAAACTAGCATTGCTAGTACATTAGGTGATTAGCCTATCGTACTCTTACGTCATGCATAATGTATTAATCATGTCTAGCGAATTTTTACGCTACTTGATTGGATTATTTATCCAAACAACATAGTTCACCTCAGTTTTATCATAGGATTTCGCACCAAAATAATTTGGTTCGGGAAATTTCTTTCAATGAACACTTCGAGTTTTCATAAACATTAGTCTAGTTGAATCGAATAGCGTAGACTCATATACATAATTCAATTCAATCAAATTATTTAGGTGTAGCCAAACCCCGTTGGCAAATTAAAATTTTAAAAATATTTTTGAGAATGACGTCATGATGCCGTACTGTATTATCAGTCCGTTTGAGGATGTCGTCATTGTATGACTTCGTCATAACACATCATACAATAGTGAAAGAGCGATTTTAGATCAAATTCACACTAAGTATTCCTGTATTTACAACTCCATCAGCTTTTTATCATCTCTGCACCATGTTACATGGTACATGAATGATAAATAAAATAACTTTTGATATTTCAAATCATTTGCGTCTAGCCAAAATGAGTATCATAGACTATACTTTAAACCGTTTCAAAAATGATTCCGAGTCTACACATTTTTTTAAAAGCACATAGTGCGTATTTATCTTGATGTCAAAATTTCGAATTCTAGCATAGCTAGGAATTTTGGAAAACTTATGTCTCCACTAATAATCATTTGCTTAACAATCTATCTATTCCTATAATCCTCAATTCTCTATTCACACACAACTATACCCAATTCGTCAAACCACATTTATGAGTTCATAAACTTGCCACAATCATATGAGTTTAAGAACTTACCCTAGTTAAAACTTTGGCGTCCATTCACTGAGGGGTTCATAAACATTTCATATAACTATGAGTCAAGAATGTCACATAAGTATAAATTTTAAGAACTCGTATTTAACCTTATATTCTCTATCCATGACCTATCTACCTGTTATACACACGAGAAAGGAATCACCCTCTTAACATGAATATAACAAATAGCGCAACACAAACATTTCAATGATTATCAGTGCCAGAAACTAAGTGGTTTTTACACCAAGTACAATTCCCTGCCTATACAAGGAATCGTACAACTCAGCTGCCGACATGAGTCCTCAATTGAATCCCCACATATTACTAACTCCCTTCTCAATACGAATTTCATTCAACTCATATTCATAATCCTTTCCTGTATTTGTACCAATTCATGGTACAACTGCCACACAACATCTTAGCTGTAAACTTTCCAATCATCAGATTGATTCTTTTTCCATATTATAACCTTATCAGATCAAAGAGTGATCTCATCGTATATGTTACGATTTATTTCTATATCTTGATCGTTTTGTTTTAAGATCTCTTATCCCTGTACTTTCATTCTTTTAGACACGATCTATTCACCACTACTGTTTAACTTTATTATTAGAGTTAGGGAACTCTATGTCTTAACAACTAGCCGAGATTCGTCTTTGAATCTTACTGATCAACTAACTCGATGTGAGTTATATATTATCCTAATCACTGCGGTTATTGGTCTTAGGTATTCCTACCTAAGCTTCATAATCAACAACTTTGATACCAACTGTGAGAGTCTCAAATCTGGGTCCCAAATCACCACGGATCTGGTATAATCATTCTATTACTATTTGCGGAAGATATAAACATAAATTGTTTATACAATACACTTTACACACATTTCCCCAAAATCGAGTAACCTTAACTTATACACAAATCATAAACTATCTAACACATAACATTATTATCCAACTATACTATTACAAACTAGCCGCACATTTTATCCCAAGCTGAACTTGGCATTATCCTTTTTCCTATATCTGAACGCATTCGCCTTATCTGCAATGTTTATCATGATATAACAAGGGTGAGCATGAAAGTTGCCCAACAAGTTTAAATACAATTTAAGGATATATCATGATTGAAAGAGTCTGAATAATAAGCTGGCTATAATTCATTAATATAATTGAGAACTAGCATGAACAAACTTTTGACTGAACAAGTAATGAAAATGAATAAATATATCTGGACCAACTGGTAATGAAGGTGATCAGCCTTTCATACCTGACATATACATGCAATATGTACAGAGTACAATTATCCATGACAATCAGCAATCAATAACCATAAGCATATCAGAATTAAATAACTCTTAGTAGAGTTATGTAAAACTTGCATGAACCGTTGATTACCGCTACACAATTTATAACGCTTTATCCGAAGACCTAATATTAGTAATATAGATCTCCAATATTAGAATAATATCTTCTCAATATAATACTATTATATATATATACACATAAAATAACCTAAACACATGTTACATAATTCTATCAGTCTACAATACACATAAGACTTAGCATCAAGTCAGACTATTGCAGTCCGAGTTGAGTTCGGTACAATTCTAACATCCTGACGGTCAAATCGGACAAACATCGAGTTTAAGTTCAATTAAACACTGCCTAAACACTTAACAATTATCTTAGAAATTTTTCTTATCAGTCAAAATAATTTTCATAGACTTGCAATAATTTTTAGATAACAACTACCTTTAATTCACTTAATATTATTAATCTTGATAATATTTAATTCCCCTCTTAGTATTACTAGTTCACTAATAACACTTTTATCCGTTTACTAATATTATTAATATCTTAATAATATTTTAATACTTTACTAATATTATTAATTCTCTTAATTATATTTTAATCATTCATTAATATTATTACTTTAATAATATTTTACTTATGATTTAGTATCATTAATCAATTAATAATACTTTTAGTCATTTACCAATCGTATTAATGTTTTATTTATTTACTAATATTATTAATCATTTAATAATATTTTATTCCTTTACTAATGTTATTACATTAATAACATTTTATTTAATCTCAAATATTATTATTTACTTAATAATATTTTGATTATTTAATAATACTTTAATTTAATATTATTAATCTTTTAATAATATTTTAATCTAAGATTAACATCTTAATCTAATATTATTAATCATTTAATAATACTTTAATCATCTATTAATGCTTAAATCAAATATTATTATCCATTTAATAATATTTTAAAGAAGTTTTAATATTAATATTTTTATTTACTTAACAATATCATATTCTAATATTATTAATATCATAATAATATTTTAATAATTTATTGGATTAATAAACAATTTATTCTAATTGTTCATCCTTTATAAAACCTCTTATTTAATATCTATAAAAGGTCATAAATAACATTTCTTATCATAAATTACCAAAATGCCCTAAGATAGTCATGATGTAACATATTATGAGTATTCAAGCATAAAAATCATATTTTTATTATTAAAGACATCAATTAGCTATTTATTTCCTTTTATTCATAACTTAATCATTTTTTGGAAAAATAGAAAACTGACTCCAAAAATTCTCAACTTCTGGATTTTGATAGAATATGAACCAACAAAGATCCCCTAATTTTTCTGGAATTTTAGAAAATGATTTACTATTTTTAAAGTGCCCAAAACACTCGGATCTTGCTTCATTTTTCATAAATTAAGTTTTGCTAAGAAAAATCTGAAATTTTTAGGGTATGCTCTCCTAACATATATGAATCTACTGTAAACATTTCGGAATTTACCAGTATATACACAGTGAGATATTCGAAGGTTAATATTTCGGAGTCCTTTATGGAAATAGCCATTATGCACAACCTATAACTCGAAACGCTTCCGTTCTTTTTCATACACGTAGATAACTTCTTACGGCACCTTTGCAATATTTCCCAGATTTTTAAAAGACATGCAACTGACCGAAACAACCCAAGAAAAACGGAACAGTAACTATTTTAGGGTTTTGAACCCTTAACATTCAAAGTGGACTGTTTTGGGGAAAATAGCTCCAAAAGTTTCAAAACAAGCTAGATTTGTTTTCAACCACTTGGTTTTACTAGGTAACTCATGTATCTAGCACCGCCCTTCGATGGATCACAAATCCAAATTGTAAAACTTGAGTTACACAAGATTTAGTGGAAGAAAAACAAGAGTTTTCACCATTGGAGAACATATGCTCATTTTCTTCCTCTAAGCCTTTGATCCAACACTCAAGATACTTAGTTCCATACATGATGATATGTAGAACTAGGGTATCTTGAGTATTTGTTCATAACCCCAAAAAAACTCAAGCTATAAAACAAAGTAGAAGAAGAAAAGGAAAGTTAGGTTATACCTTGATTTAATGGCTACCTTCCTTGATTTACCAAAGTAGTATCTTAACTTAGGATGCATGAACAACTAGCACTCCTCTGTCTCTCTCTTGCAATGGCCGAACCTCTCTCTCTTTTCTCTCTCTTGAAGTTGCTAGCTTGGGAGAAAAAGTTAGAAGAAGAAGAATGAGAGAAAGTGGAGTATTCTAGCAAATGAAATGGTTGATTCATTATTATCCCCCATACTTTCCTTGTCCCATGGATAAAAGACTTCACCTTATCCCTTTCAATTAAGCTTAATCATGTGGTTAAGAGTGCTTAATAGATTTGTAACCAATGAGAGCTTGACAACCATGTACTTGTGTGTAAGAGTTACTAATTATGGACATTGTTTAGCTTAATTAGTTGCCTTAAAATGCCTAATAGGGCCAGCTATATATATACCCACTAATTCCTTCAGTTAGCCTTTATTTTAATTCATAAATTAGATAAATCAAAGGTCTAAAATACCCTTAATCAAGTAGACTAAGTTTGGGCTTGTAATTTATTTCTTTTGGGCTTCCCCTTTAATTGTTTTGGGTCATGTAATGAACATAGTCTAACAATTTTAATATATGTTACCCAATTTGATTATTTAGGGTTTCTATTCCTAATATTATGAAATTTAATTACCTATACATGTGACTTTAGCTCATAACCTAATTATTTTTACTAGAAATAGGTTTAAAATTATTAGTCACTTGAAATAACAAAATTATCCACTTAAGCTAGTATACATATTAAATACTAACCTTTCTTTATTACCATAACCTTAGGTTATTTAATTGTTTCACCTAATGTATAATTAGGTTACGAATCTTTCATTTTCTTAATGAAATCTATAAATGTATATATCCATAACTATAGTATATATGTTTATTGATCCGCACCAGTTCACATATGTTATCACATATTAAATCACTGTATAACACAAAGTTTTAAATATCAATAATGTACATACATATATAGTGACTTAAAATTCACGGTTATTAACCTTTACGATTTTCAAAAATAGAAAATTAATATTTCTAAATTGTAATTAGGATTCTCGAATTAAATTAAACTTTCCCATTCATAAATCAATCTTATTAATTAGGATTATTTTATCCCAATTTAAATTGCTAATTTAGAAATTAAGTCCATAACTGTACATTAGGGTTTCTAACAGAATAATTAGTGTTTAGAACTTTAAAATTAGGGTTTGCTAATTAATTAAGCTTTACCCTAATTAATATTATAATTAATATCACTTAAGCATTATAATTATCCTTTAAATTCTCAGATTATGGTTTCCGAGTTCTGGATTAGGGTTTCAAATTATCGAAACTGTAATTAGGAATTTAGAACCGATTTTAGGGTTTCTTATCAGTCATTAAAGTTTTCTAACTGAACGTTGGCGTTCTTAATAATATTAGGGTTTGATACTGATAAAATTTATCTGGTCAACCCTTGACTCTTAACCACATATTTTGAACACATATAATACCATATCCACAGAACATATTCACATATACACTTAATCTTGAATAATTTACCAAAAGCCTACGCAAGATTTTGAAATCCTCAAAATTCCATCCCAAAAATATCAAACGCATACACTTATTTTCTGTCTAGGTCTATTATTTGACCTTAAATCAATCATTTAAGATTTTAATAAAATGTCTAATTTATCGGGTTGTCACATTCACCCCTTCTTCTAAGAATTTCGTCCCCGAAATCCACCTTACACCGTACATCTTACACCATTCACACATATCATCACATGCTACCCAATACACCACTCACAAGAGTAAAAGTTTTCAAATTGTGCAGAGGGGTCATATAGACCATGAACACATAGTTTTAACGGTATTCATACCGCAAAAAAAATACATTACTTGGTATGTTTACAATCACAAAGAAGGTAAACTACCATTGCTAGTACTTTAGGTGATTAGCCTATCGTACTCATATGTCATGCATAATGTATTAATCATGTCTAGTGAATATTTACGCTACTTGATTGGATTATTTATCCAAACAACATAGTTCACCTCAATTTTAGCATAGGATTCCACACCAAAATAATTTGGTTCGGGAAATTTCTTTAAATGAACACTTAGAGTTTTCATAAACATTAGTCTAGCTGAATCGAATAGCGTAGACTCATATACATAATTCAATTCAATCGAATTATTTAGGTGTAGCCAAACCCCGTTGGCAAATTAAAATTTTGAAAACATTTTTGAGAATGACGTCATGATGCCGTAGTGTATTATCAGTCCGTTTGAGGATGCCGTCATTGTATGACATTCGTCATAACACATCATACAATAGTGGAAGAACGATTTTAGTTCAAATTCACACTAAGTATTCCTGTATTTACAACTCAATCACCTTTTTATCATCTCTGCACCATGTTACATGGTACATGAGTGATAAATAAAATAACTTCTGATATTTCAAATAATTTGCGTCTAGCCAAAATAAGTAGCATAGACTATACTTTAAACCGTTTCAAAAATGATTACGGGTCTACACATTTTTTTTAAAAGCATATAGTGCGTATTTAGCTTGATGTCAAAATTTCGAAGTCTAGCATAGCTAGGAATTTTGGAAAACTTATGTCTCCACTAATAATCATTTGCTTAACAATCTATCTATTCCTATAATCCTCAATTCTCTATTCACACACAACTATAACCAGTTCGTCAAACCACACTTATGAGTTCATAAACTTGCCATAATCATATGAGTTTAAGAACTTACCCTAGTCAGACCTTTGGCGTCCATTCGCTGAGGGGTTCGTAAACATTTCATATAACTATGAGTCAAGAATGTCACATAAGTATAAATTTTAAGAACTCATACTTAACCTTATATTCTCTATCTATGACCTATCTACCTGTTATACACATGAGAAAAGAATCACCCTCTTAACATGAATATAACAAATAGCGCGACACAAATATTTCAATGATTATCAGTGCCAGAAACTAAGTGGTTTTTACACCAAGTACAATTCCCTGCCTATACAAGGAATCATACAACTCAGCTGCCGACATGAGTCCTCAATTGAATCCCCACATATTACTAACTCCCTTCTCAATACGAATTTCATTCAACTCGTATTCATAATCCTTTCCTATATTTGTACCAATTCATGGTACAACTGCCACACAACATCTTTGTTGTAAAATTTCCAATCATCAGATTAATTCTTATTCCATATTATAACCTTATCAGATCACAGAGTGATCTCATCTTATATATTACGATTTATTTCTATATCTTGATCGTTTTATTTTAAGATCTCTTATCCCTGTACTTTCAGTCTTTTAGACACGATCTATTCACCACTACTATTTAACTTTATTATTAGAGTTAGGGAACTCTATGTCTTAACAACTCGCCGAGATTCGTCTTTGAATCTTACAGATCAACTAACTCTATGTGATTTATATATTATCCTAATCACTGCGGTTATTGGTCTTAGGTATTCCTACCTAAGCTTCATAATCAACAACTTTGATACCAACTGTGAGAGTCCCAAATCTGGGTCCCAAATCACCACGGATCTGGTACAATCATTCTATTACTATTTGCGGAAGATATAAACATAAATTGTTTATACAATACACTTTACACACATTTCCCCAAAATCGAGTAACCTTAACTTATACACAAATCATAAACTATCTAACACATAACATTATTATCCAACTATACTATTACAAACTAGCCTCACATTTTATCCCAAGCTGAATTTGGCATTATCCTTTTTCCTATATCTAAACGCATTCGCCTTATCTGTAATGTTTATCATGATATTGCAACGGTGAGCATGAAAGTTGCCCAGCAAGTTTAAATACAATTTAAGGATATATCATGATTAAAAGAGTCTGAATAATAAGCTGGCTATAATTCATTAATATAATTGAGAACTAGCACGAACAAACTTTTGACTGAACAAGTATTGAAAATGAATAAATATATCTGTACCAACTGGTAATGAAGGTGATCAGCCTTTCATACCTGACATATACATGCAATATGTACAGAGTACAATTATCCATGGCAATCAGCAATGATTAACCATAAGAATATCTGAATGAAATAACTCTTACTAGAATTAAGTAAAACTTGCTTGAACCGTTGATTACCGCTACGCAATTTATAACGCTTTATCCGAAGACCTAATATTAGTAATATAGATCTCCAATATTAGAATAATATCTTCTCAATATAATACTATTATATATATATATATATATATATATACATATAAAATAACCTAAACACATGGCACATAATTCTATCAGTCTACAATACACATAAGACTTAGCATCAAGTCAGACTATTGCAGTCCGAGTTGAGTTCAGTATAATTCTAACATCCCGACACTCAAGTCGGACATACATCGAGTTTAAGTTCAATTAAACACTGCCTAAACACTTAACAATTATCTTAGAAATTTTTCTTATCAGTCAAAACAATTTTCATAGACTTGCAATAATTTTTAGATAACAACAACCTTTAATTCACTTAATATTATTAATCTTGATAATATTTAATTCTCCTCTTAGTATTACTAGTTCACTAATAACACTTTTATCCGCTTACTAATATTATTAATATCTTAATAATATTTTAATACTGTACTAATATTATTAATTCTCTTAATTATATTTTAATCATTCATTAATAGTATTACTTTAATAATATCTTACTTATGCTTTAGTATCAATAATTAATTAATAATACTTTTAGTCATTTACCAATCGTATTAATATTTTATTTATTTACTAATATTATTAATTATTTAATAATATTTTATTCCTTTACTAATGTTATTACATTAATAACATTTTATTTAATCTCAAATATTATTATTTACTTAATAATATTTTAATTATTTAATAATACTTTAATTTAATATTATTAATCTTTTAATAATATTTTAATCTAAGATTAACATCTTAATCCAATATTATTAATTATTTAATAATACTTTAATCATTTATTAATACTTAAATCAAATATTATTAACCATTTAATAATATTTTAAAGAAGTTTTAATATTAATATTTTTATTTATTTAACAATATCATATTCTAATATTATTAATATCATAATAATATTTTAATAATTTATTGGATTAATAAACAATTTATTCTAATTGTACATCCTTTATAAAACCTCTTATTTAATATCCATAAAAGGTCATAAATTACATTTCTTATCATAAATTACCAAAATACCCTAAGATAGTCATGATGTAACATATAATGAGTATTCAAGCACAAAAATCACATTTTTATTATTAAAGACATCAATTAGCTATTTATTTCTTTTTATTCATAACTTAATCATTTTTTTGGAAAAATAGTAAACTGACTCCAAAAATTCTCAACTTCTGGATTTTGACAGAATATGAACCAGCAATGATCCCCTAATTTTTCTAGGAATTTTAGAAAATGATTTACTATTTTTGAAGTGCCAAAAACACTCGGATCTTGCTTAATTTTTCATAAATAGAGTTTTGCTCAGAAAAATCTGAAATTTTTAGGGTATGCTCTCCTAACATACATGAACCTACTGTAAATATTTCCGAATTTTCCAGTATATACACAGTGAGATATTCGAAGGTTAATATTTCGGAGTCCTTTATGGAAATAGCCATTACGCACAACCTATAACTCAAAACGCGCTCATTCTTTTTCCTACACGTAGATAACTTCTTAAGGTACCTTTGTGATTTTTTCCAGATTTTTAAAAGACATGCAACTGACCGAAACAGCCTCAAGAAAAATGGAACAGTATCTATTTTAGGGTTTTGAACCCTTAACATTCAAAGTGGACTATTTTGGGAAAAACAGTCCCCAAAGGTTTAAAAACTTGCTAGATTTGTGTTCTACAACTTGATTTTACTAGGCAACTCATGTATCTAGCACCGCCCTTCGACGGATCACAAATCCAAGTTGTAAAACTTGAGTTACACAAGATTTAGTGGAAGAAAAACAAGAGTTTTCACCCTTGGAGAACATATGCTCATTTTCTTCCTCTAAGCCTTTGATCCAACACTCAAGATACTTAGTTCCAAACATGATGATATGTAGAACTAGGGTATCTTGACTATTTGTTCATAACCCCAACAAAACTCAAGCTATAAAACAAAGTAGAAGAAGAAAATGAAAGTTAGGTTATACCTTGATTTAATGGCTACCTTCCTTGATTTACCAAAGTAGTATCTTAACTTAGGATGCATGAACAACTAGCACTCCTTTGTCTCTCTCTTGCAATGGCTGAACCTTCTCTCTCTTTTCTCTCTCTTGAAGTTGCTAGCTTGGGAGAAAAAGTTAGAAGAAGAAGAATGAGAGAAAGTGGAGTATTCTAGCAAATGAAATGGTTGATTCATTATTATCCCCCATACTTTCCTTGTCCCATGGATAAAAGACTTCACTTTATCCCTTTCAATTAAGCTTAATCATGTGGTTAAGTGTGCTTAATAGATTTGTAACCAATGAGAGTTTGACAACCATGTACTTGTGTGTAAGATTTACTAATTATGGACATTGTTTAGCTTAATTAGTTTCCTTAAAAGGCCTAATAGGGCCAGCTATATATATACCCACTAATTCCTTCATTTAGCCTTTATTTTAATTCATAAATTAGATAAATCAAAGGTCTAAAATACCCTTAATCAAGTAGACTAAGTTTGGGCTTGCATTTTATTTCTTTTGGGCTTCCCCTTTAATTATTTTAGGTCATGTAATGAACATAGTCTAACAATTTTAATATATGTTACCCAATTTGATTATTTAGGGTTTCCATTCCTAATCTTATGAAATTTAATACATGTGACTTTAGCTCATAACCTAACTAGGTTTACTAGAAATAGGTTTAAAATTATTAGTCACTTGAAATAACAAAATTATCCACTTAAGTTACTATACATATTAAATACTAACCATTCTTTATTACCATAACCTTAGGTTATTTAATTGTTTCACCTAATGTATAATTAGGTTACGAAGCTTTCATTTTTTTTAATGAAATCTATAAATGTATATATCCATAACTATAGTATATATGTTTATTGATCCGCACCAGTTCACATATGTTATCACATATTAAATCACTATATAACACAAAGTTTTAAATATCAATAATGTACATACATATATAGTGACTTAAAATTCACGGTTATTAACCCTTAAGGTTTTGAAAAATAGAAAATTAATATTTCTAAATTTTAATTAGGATTCTCGAATTAAATTAAACTTTCCCATTCATAAATCAATCTTATTAATTAGGATTATTTTATCCCAATTTAAATTGTTAATTTAGCAATTAAGTCCATAACTGTACATTAGGGTTTCTAACGGAATAATTAGTGTTTAAAACTTTAAAATTAGGGTTTGCTAATTAATTAAGCTTTACCCTAATTAATATTATAATTAATATCACGTAAGCATTATAATTATTCTTTAAATTCCCAGATTAGGGTTTCCATGTTCCGAATTAGGGTTTCAAATTCCTGGAACTGTAATTAGGGATTTATAACTGATTTTAGGGTTTCTTATCAGTCATTAGGATTTTCTAACTGAACGTTGACGTTCTTAATAATATTAGGGTTTGATACTGAAAAAATTTATCTGGTCAACCCTTGACCCTTAACCACATATTCTGAACACCTATAATATCATATCCACAGAACATATTCACATATACACTTAATCATGAATAATTCACCAAAAGCCTACACAGGATTTTGAAATCCTCAAAATTCCATCCCAAAAATATCAAACACATACACTTATTTTCTGTCTAGGTCTATTATTTGACCTTAAATCAATCATTTAAGATTTTAATAAATTGTCTAATTTCTCAGGTTGTCACAATGTATTTGGCGACGTAGAATATGTGATGTATACCTATTTTGGGGGCATCAAAGTTGGTATCAAAGCTTAGGGATATGATCCCTGGCTGAGATGTTAGACAAGAACTAGGATGAGAGAGACGGGAAATTCCTTCGCTAGTATGACCTACCTAAGTTTATTTGATATTTAATTGGTCGGTCAGAGTATAAGGATAATATGTGATATGTTAATTAACCCTTGTTTTGTGGCAGTATTTGAAAATGGCATCCAAGAATGTTAAGAACATCAATGGAGCCCAGGAGACCGTTGAGTCTCCATAGATCAATAATCAAGATAATGTGCATCAGGAAGGCGACAATCATCAGAAAAACAACAACACTGACCAGATGATGAACGATGGAATGTTCAGAGACTTTATGAAATTCATGCAACATCAGGCAAGAGCGGCTCCTGTCCAAAATACAGGTGGAAACACTAGCAACTCTCGGACGATCACCGCTAAGCAGATCAAGGAACTGCGACCACTAGAGTTTTTTGGAGAGCCAAAACCACTTAAGGCGGAGACGTGGATAAAGTAGATCTGCAAGATATTTGATGACTTGGGATGCTCCGAGGAGCAAAAGGTTCCTTTTGCCACCTTCATCTTGCGTGTATAGGCAGATTACTGGTGAGAATCTGTAAAATGTACTTAACCTGCCGCACTGAAGATGACTTGAGAGAAGTTCCAAGAATTGTTCAACGACAAGTACTTTCCCGAAAGTATTCGTCACATGAAAGAGGTAGAGTTCATTAAGCTGGAGCAAAACAACATGACCGTGTCCTAGTACGAAGCCAAGTTTGTCGAGTTATCCCGGTTTGCGTCCCATTTGGTTGATAACGAGGAGAGAATGACGTGAATGTTTCTAAGAGGTTTGAAACCCGAGATACGTCAATATCTTATCTCTCATAAACTGTGTTTGTATTCAGATGTTGTTAATAGGGCTTAGTTATTGGAGCACGATAATGAGTCAACCCAACCAAAAGAGAGCAGCCGACAAAATGATAATACCAGTGATAACAGTCATCGAAGCAGTGACAATAAGCGTGGAGGGAATCAACATGCCAGAAATGGTAACCACTTCGATGGTAATCATGTCCAAAACAATAGGAATGGATATTTCATGAAGAGGAGATTCAACAATGATGGAAAGATGTCAGCACCAACACCCGTGGTTAAGGAAGGAGAACGACCACCTATCATATGCTTCAAATGCGGAGGGGAAGGACACATCAGTCCAAACTACGTGATGCAATCCAAAACATGTTATAATTATGGAAGAGAAGGTCACCTAGCCCGATTTTGTCGTTCTCCGAAGACAAGTTCAGCTAGGATGGAGGCACCAAATGACATCCCAGAAAATTCAAAGCCAGTAGTGCAAGGGAGAGCGTTTGTCGTGACCTCCCAGAAAGCAAGGAACCCGAACGAGGTCATCACGGGTAAGCTTATCATAAACTCTAATGAAGTATATACCTTATTTGATACTGGGTCTACCCATTCTTTTATTTCTCCTACTTGCGCTCAACGTTTAAATTTGACTCCGGAGAAATTAGACTTTGACTTATCTATTGAAACTCTGTTGGGAGAAACCTTCATTACATCCATTGTTTATAAGTCTTGTTTGGTTCAAATTGGTACTCGCACATTTCCTGTCGATCTTATTTCATTGGAAATACTTGCATTTGACGTAATTGTAGGGATTGATTGGTTAACCATTCATCATGCAAAAATTGATTGTTTTCGTAAAGTTGTTAGCTTTTATATTCCTAACCAACCTATTATGCGAATTCAAGGAACCAAACCATTAAAATCAATCTCTGTCATCTCAAGCCATAAAGAAATTCGTTTATTGAAAAATGGATGTCAAGCTTTCTTAGCTCATGTCACGGATCTAAACAAAAATACGTCAGTTTTGATTGATATTTCTATTGTTAATGAATTTCCTGACGTATTCCCTGAAGAACTTCCTGGCCTACCCCCAGAGCGTGAAATTAAATTTTATATTGACCTTGAACTCGGTACAAAACCCATTTCCAAATCCCCATATCGAATGGCTCCTATTAAACTTCAGGAGTTAAAGACCCAAATGCAGGAATTGTTAGACCCTAGTACTTCTCCTTGGGGTGCTCCTGTTCTATTTGTGAAGAAGAAAGATGGGAGTATGCGACTTTGTATTGATTATCGGGAGTTGAATCATGTCACCATCAAAAATAGGTACCCATTGCCACGTATTAATGACCTATTTGACCAGTTGCAAGGCGCCAAATTCTTTTCAAAGATTGATATTCGTTTCGGATATCACCAATTAAAGATTAGAACCGATGACATTCCAAACACGGCTTTCAGAACTCGGTACGGACATTATGAATCCCTAGTCATGTCTTTTGGATTGACTAATGCTCATGCTGTCTTCATGAATATGATGAACTGAGTATTCAAGGAATATTTGGATCACTTTGTGGTCGTCTTTATTGATGACATTCTTATTTATTCCAAAAGTTGTGAAGATCATGAGCAACACTTGAGGCTGATACTCCAAAAGCTTCGTGAATATATGCTTTATGCCAAGTTGAAGAAATGCGATTTCTGGTTTGAGGAAGTAGCATTCCTTAGGCATGTGGTATCAAGTCATGGAATATCCGTTGACCCGACAAAGATTGAATCCATTCAAAGCTAGGAACAACCTAAATCAGTGACCGAAGTATGTAGCTTTCTCGGCTTAGTTGGTTATTATCGGAGATTCGTAGAAGGGTTTTCTCGAATCACTACTCCATTTACTCAGCTGATTCGGAAAGATACAAAATTCGATTGGAGTGAGGAATGCGAGAAGAGTTTTCAAGAACTCAAGAGGAGACTCATTTTAGCATCTGTTCTGACAATACCATCTGGCTCGGAGGGATTTTTCATCTATAATGATGCTTCGGGCAAAGGGTTAGGATGTGTTCTCATGAAAAATGGGAAAGTCATAGCCTATGCCTCTCGACAACTCAAAGAATATGAGAGGAATTATCCTACTCATGATCTAGAGTTGGCAGCAGTCGTTTTTGCACTAATGATTTGGAGGCATTACTTGTATGGGGAGAAAGTGGAGATCTTTACGGATCATAAAAGCCTCAAATATTTCTTCACTCAAAAGGAACTCAACATGTGATAGCGACATTGGCTTGAACTGTTGAAAGATTATGATCATACCATCCAATACCATCCTGGAAAAGCAAACGTGGTAGCTGACGAATTGAGTAAAAGATCATATGCTGGTACGAGTGCAATATTGTCAACGCAAAGGCCCATTTTGTATGATTTGCAAAGGATGGAGATAGAGATAAAGACTCCAAAGACTCACGTGATGATGGCAAATATACGAGTAGAACCGACTTTAATCGATAAAGTTAAAGCTGCTCAAGCTATAGACCTGGAGCTGATGCATATGAGGAAGAAAGTACAAGAAGGGGCTATGCCAAAAGCAAGAATCGATGAAGAAGGAATACTTCGAGTCAACTCCAGACTTTGTGTTCCTAACGACCCTGAGTTAAAGTATAAAATCATGATGGAGGCGCACAACACACCGTTTGCAATCAATCCTAGGAGTACCAAAATGTATCATGATCTTTGACATATATTTTTGTGGGGAAATATAAAGAGAGAGATAGAGCTATTTATCTCAAGGTGTTTAACTTGTCAACGAGTCAAGGCAGAGCATCAAGTACCAAAAGGTCCATTGCAACCACTTGAAATTCCAGAATGGAAGTGGGAGCGCATTACCATGGATTTTGTTACTGGTCTTCCCAGGGTTTCTCAAGGCATAGATGCAATTTGGGTCATTGTTGATAGATTGACCAAGTCTGCTCATTTCTTACCTATACGAGAAACTTATACACTTGAACGTCTTGCTCGTATGTACATAAACGAGGTGGTAAGATTGCATGGTATGCTAGTATCCATAGTTTCTGATCGAGACCCAAGACTCACTTCATGATTTTGGGTTAGTTTACAAAAAGCTATGGGCACGGATATATGATTTAGTTCGGCATATCATCCTTAGACAGATGGGAAGTCGGAAATGACTATTCAAACTCTTGAAGATTTATTAAGACTCTGTGTCCTTGACTTCAAGGGAAGTTGTGACAAGTTCTTACCATTGGTGGAGTTTTACTACAACAACAGTTATCAAGAAAGTATAAGCATGGCTCCATTCGAGGAGTTGTATGGAAGAAAGTGTCGTTCTCCAGTATGTTGGGATGAGGTGGGTGAAGTAACATTGTTGGGACCAGAGTTAGTACGTATGACTGTGGAAAAGATTCAAACGATCCGGCAACATCAAAAAACCTCACAAGATCGACAAAAGAGTTATGTTGATCTTCATCGAAAAGACGTGGAATTCGATATTAGAGATCACGTGTTATTACGTGTTGCTCCATAGAAAGGAGTTACGAGATTTGGAAAGAGAGGAAAGCTCAATCCTCGATTCATTGGCCCATTTTTAATCCTCGATTGAGTAGGGACTGTAGCCTATAGACTCGCTTTACCGCCAAGTATTTCTCGTGTTCATAACGTTTTTCACATATCCATGTTACGTAAATATGTGGAAGACTTGAATAACATTAAATAGCGGAAGATTTATCGTATGAAGAGGTTCTTGTTAAAATCTTGGATAAGAAGGAACATATTCTACGCTCCAAGGTTATATCTCAAGTCATAGTTTTATGGAGGAACCACGATGTTGAGGAGATGACCTAGGAGTTAGAATCTAAAATGAAATTAAGGTACCCTTACCTCTTCGATATACCAGGTACGTACCCTAATTTCGAGGGCGAAATTTCATCAAAAGGGGAGATTGTAAGACCTCAACTTGTATGAATAAAGATGATTTTTCTACAAATATCATTTTTGAATATTAGGGAATAAATTTGATATAATGTTATAGTTGTGGGTAGTATTTATAAATTTTGTAAAGTACGCAAGTTGTTATATAATATTCGATTGGTCGGGGAATATTCGTATAACGGCGCAATCATTGGTGGAACCCACAACGGAATTATTGTCGGATTGAGAAAACGATAAAAATATTTTATTAAAAAATAACGGCGGAAGTTTTACCGTTAATATTGTTGAACTACTCGGTAGTAAAAGTACAGTAATACGCGTGGTTGTATAGTAGCACACGATATTGATTATTGATGATTACGTGAGATGTAACGACCCTAAAATAGGTCCATTACATCCAACCCGTTCTGAGTCACCAAATACATGGTACAGAAAACAACTGCAACTTTATTACAATAATTGTCGTGCAAAATATAACAACACATATGCTGTGAGTTTGGATACAAATATATATCAACTGTGACTCGTGTCCCAACCGTGGATAGCACCTCATAATGACACCTTACATAAAGGTATAGTCAAAAACTGTTTTAGAAATTAGAATCTTTGGGAAGTGCTCAAAGAAACCTTCATACATGGGAGGCCATGCTTCTAGGTTATGGTAGATATCATATGGCCACATAATTATCCTTGGTTGACCCAATAGACCCCAAAGAAAAACGAGAAGATTACTATCATATTCTTCCCAATAGTGAGTCTTCTCTTGACATATCTTTATCTCCACTATCTCTAATTGGGAATTAAACTCCAAACAAACACCAAGATTATATAGGTAGTGCTTGTAAATATACTCAGCAAGTGGATGAGCACAACCCTGTCTTATGATGACACGAGGTTGTATGTCATTAGACATCTTGTATGATAATGGCAAAACACCCTTCCAAGTTAAATTCACCTCACCCTCAACATCTATAGACCATCGTTCTATTCCCTTGTTATTCTCCCGCTCGACCCAGCTACACTTTTATTACCTGAAAGGAATTATGAAGCAAAAGGGTGAGCACAACTAGCTCAGTAAAGAATATCATGACTAAAGATAATTATATTATCAATAGACTTCATCAGTAATAAATCAGAGATTTAGAACATATGGTAGATAATAAAACTTTTCAACCATAGTTTCAGCGGAACGAGCAATCCATTAGAAGAGTCAAATAGACTATAAAGTCTATTATCTTCTCCATGTTAAAAGTCCACCAACAATGTTTTAACCCTGTAACATCAATCCACAGTTCCTGTCCACAATCATGTGAATAACTCATAATCATAATTGTAGTTCTAAATTCCTTTTCCCATTCAGGACGAAGATAATTTTCATCACCTGTTTTTATCTGAAACATCAAAGATCATGGTTATACCAAATCATAGTTCCTGTTCATAATCATACTAATAAATTCAACTTTGCACTACGGGCCAAAGATATTCATCAACAGTTCATCTTTGCACTACAGGCCAAAGATATTCAACAACAGGTCATCTTTGCACTACAAGCCAAAGACATTCATCAGTTGGTTATGTTCATCTAAACACCTGTTCATCTTTGCACTACTGACCAAAGATATTCATCAGTTGGTTATGTTCATCTAAACATCTGTTCATCTTTGCACTACTGGCCAAAGATATTCATCAGAAATCATTCATCTTTGCACTACAGGCCAATGATATTTAGTTATATCCTCATTTAGAACTGAGGATGATGAAAATTATTTTAAAGAAAATGAATCCAGTGAAACAAAAGAATAAATATTAAGGATTCGTATTTCAACTATTCCATGTCCAAAAATACCTCATAAATAATCATAGTGGAGTAAAATTCAAGAATGATCAAAACATGGATACAATCAAAGCTAGTATTCAGAATAGATATTTTGGACAAAAAGAAGAAAATTTTATTTTTTCTGTGAATAGTGTCGTATACATGAATAGTGTCGTATACGTGAATAGTAACTCCAACACCAAAAGATAGAAATTTCACAAAAAACATCATCACGCTTTATGAATAGTACTCGTGAATAGTAACTCATAAATAGTAACTCGTGAATAGTAACTCATGAATAGTAACCCCGACATGAAAAAGTTCCAAATATGATAAAAATTCAAACCAATATTTTGGCATAAAGATATTGAAGAAATAATATCATTTATGAAGAAAATAATCTCCCTTACCTCAGAAAGAATAGTACTTCTGACTGAAATACTGGATATAGTGCTAAAAGTACTTGCACCGTATAGCAATACTCAAAGTACTAAAATACTCAAAAAATACGCTCGATATTATAGAGAGAGAAATAGAGAGAAAACTTCAGTTTCTGGTGTGATTTTCAATTTTAACCTAAGCACCCTATTTATAGGAAAATGCTTAGAACACCAAAGCAGAAAATTTAATAAATTAATAATATATTTATATAAATTTCCTACGCACACCTAGCATCTGAAATCAGCCATCCTAACACATGTTAAATGAGTCCCAAAAATATAAAAAATGTTTTTCTTATTAAAAATAATTAAAACTTCAAAAATTAATTATTTCGGAACTTCAGAACTTCAATAATTCATAATAAATAGCCCTTTTATCAGAAAATTCGAATCTTGCCACTTTTTATAGAAAATTCAATTCTCTACAACTTTGCATAATAAAGTTTTTCCAAATTCCAAACAGAAATTGATCGAAATCCACATATAGACGATTTTACAAGCTATAATTAAATTTCAGTCAAGAAATGGGGTCCACCGACACAAAAAACATGTGTTAATCATTTAATGCAAAAAAATACTCTTCCTCCTCATATACTCATATATCACACATTCATTGTAAAAATATCATCATTATTATATTATAATAATATAATAAAATATTATTTTATTATAAAAGATAAAATATCAATTTTTAACAATTGTCACTTTAAAAATTTTCTCTATCTATATCCACATAAAATAAATATTTTCCTTATCATATAAATCAATAATTAATTATTCACAAATAATATTACAGAATCACAATATTGACAACCAGGCAGTTCCTAGGAAAGATGGGGCTTTTCAATAAGGATTTATCCTTAGTGGCGCGCAATTAGGTGACCAAACCTCTCCTTAGACAGAACTTTCTAGACATTGTCAATAATGTTATCTAGTAATATTATTAAAATAATATGAACTATTAATCTGATAATAGAAAATACTGTGCAGTGACAACAATAATATAAATATCAACGTAGCAATTATTGAATCAATAAAATAAAATATTGAACAGTAATTACTGTAATAATTATTGAGTAGTGCATTCTTACGTAAGAATCAATAATTCAACAATATTGTGTAAAACCGTGTGCTGCTGTGCAACAACGCGTATTACTTTACTTTACCCACCATGTACTCCAACAGTGTTAACGGTAACGATTATGCCGTTATTTATAAAAACTCAAATTTATCGTTTTCTTCATCCGACAGTTTTCCGTTATGGGGCCCACAAATGGTTGAGCCGTCGTACGAATATTCCCCAACAGAAAGAATATTCCACGACCAAACGAATATTCCCCGACAGAAATAATATTTTATAACCACTTGCATAATTTGAAAAAAAATTCATATATCACCCTTAACTTTAACTTTTATCAATTTAACCATTTACTGAATTGTAATTATAAGAAAAATTGAATACTTTTATTTCATAAAATTCGGGGTCTTACATGAGAAGTCACTTAGCTTTGTTCAATTATTGCAATAGTAATTGTTGCATAGTATCTCACGTTATTTGATTCAATTATTATTAATATTTTATATATTATTAAATCAATAATTAAGATAACAAAGTTGTTAATATTATTATTTGCAATATTAACGATGTCTAGAAGTTCTGTCAAGGAGAGGTTTGGTCACCTAATTGCACGCCAATAGGGAGAAATCCTTATTGGAAAGCCCCCTCTTTTTTGGGAACTGATGAGTGAGTTTTATACTCATAATTGAGTGCGTTTGAGCTTAATCTTTTGTTTGTTTTTAAGTGTTTGTGTCTATTCATGCATGTTTTACGTTGTTTTGTAGGAATTGGGAGAAAAGTTACTTGGATCGACATTTGGGGTGGCTAGATTCACGTTTTCGACTTGCCATTTACACAACAGTCACTTCAAAACCAATTTAAGTATTTCTCTGGACCTTAGTTCGAAAACCTTAAAGAAAAAAAGTTGTAGATCTACTTCTCTTCTTTCCGGAACATTTTGAATCATCAAAATCGAAGTTCAGACGAAAATGTTATGGCCATTTTCCCAAAGGACATCAGAGCAGAAAATTTCCAAATACGGGGCCAGCACTGGGGCGCCCAAATCATGCCTATTTGCAGCGCCGGGGCATTAGGGAGCAGTCTTGCTGCGCCGCGCCCAGCACTGGGGCGCTGGGGAAGAGTTTGGTGAGGCTTGGACGCGTTTTGGGGCAAATTTTGACACTTTTTTGACTCCAAATTGGATTGGGTTTGTTCCTAAGCTAAAAATTAGACGTGTAACCTATAAATACATGATGTAAGACATAAAATAAAGGGAGATTACATTGATTAGACTAGATCAAATACTTTATTAGATTAGAATATAAACCCTAGTTCTTAATTAGCCATTGGAGATTGAAGCAAATTGAAGAACACTGAAGATCAAGAGCAAGAGCAAGAGCAAGAGCAAGAGGGGAGCATCAAATTTGCTGACAACAGATTCTATTCTCTTCTCTTATCATACTTTTATATTTTAATGTCTATTCAGTTGTTGATTCTTTATTTTAATTCATTAATTATGAACTAACTATTTTATTAAGACTACCAATTGAACCTTTGAAGTCTATAAATTAGTTATTGAATTTATTCCAATTATTTGTGTCAAAGTGAATTGTTTATCTTGTCTTATGCTTATTGACTAATTATTTGATCAGTAATTACCTTGTTACTCTAGACGGAATTGAAAGAGGAGATATAGAGTTCGAACTAGGCATGATAACATGTGACTTAGTTATTTGCATGATGAATAATTAGGTTCCTGAATTGAATGAAAATATCTGTTCATCGCATGTAACAAACACATAAGGAATTAGAATTGAAGGAGTTTAATTCAATTGTTTTGCATAGAAATATAGCATGATTAATCTGGATTAAATAGAAGTCATTTGATCAATTGGAAAAGGACTTTTGGCATTTGAGAATTCTTGTTAACAATTCAGTAGGCATAATATTTGGGATAGTTGGATAATTGGTTTATAGTTCATAATTGGGGATATTGAAGTCTTAATCTTTATTTATTTGAATTCATTTATAAAGCAATCCGGTTTAATTAGTTAATTTAGTTTTCTTAATTAGAAAAATCACACTTTGCAATTGTTTAAATAAAATTGATTTGGTTAAGAGTTAGTACTTGGTAATTTTTATTAAATAATTCCCCGTGGGAACGATACTCTACTTTCACTTTATTAATCATTGACCGTGTATACTTGCACGTATTCATTGATTGCGAAATCAATCAACAAGTTTTTGGCGCAGTTGCCGTTAAATTAATTTAATAATTATTTACCAATATTAATTTCAATCAAATTAGTCTTAATTTAAATATTTTTATTTTTATTTTTAATTCTCTTTGTGACGCCCCCAAAATAGGTATTCATCACCCATCTTGAGTTGCCAAATACATGGTACAAAATACAAATACAAATTTAACTATATAGCTGTCGTGTAAAATACGACAGAACATAAACTGAAAGTTTAAACAAGAATACTGCCTTCTAGACAATATTCATTCTCAATGGAGTCCTCATAGACAGTATACAAACTCAAATTGAGTCCTCATTATATTTATTGTCACACTATTTAACAGAATAGTGAGGACTACTAATGCTATCTTCTGGACTGTCACTTCGTTTCCCGACTCGTTCCAGCTATATTCTCATTTCCTGAAGAGAATAGTGAAAAAAAGGGTGAGCTCAACTAGCCCAGTAAGAAATATTATGACTAAGATAATACAGAATAAATTATCATTAGTCTTCAACAATGTTAAACTGATAAAATACAATAGACATCAAGTTTAACTGCAGCGGAATAAGCAATCCATTAAAAGAGTCAAGTAGAGAATTAAATCTACTATCTTTTATGATTTAAAATGTTTTTCATCACTTTTATCGCTGAAACCCAGCTTAATAAATAATCCACATCATCCCTGCACTACGACCAAGGGTATTCATTAGGGTCACGACCACAAATTATCCATGCACTACGGGCCAAGGATATTCGTGTATTCATCAATAGTCATGATCATGCCAACAACTGTCCATCAATGCACTATGGGCCAATGAGGACTTTTATCGCATCATTTGTAATATTACGGTCATGATTATACTGAATAATCCCTTGTCATAATCATACCAAGTCCATCTATGCACTACAGGCCACAGATGACTTTCAAAAATATAAACATGAAGATGATGACAATGATATAAGAATTCAATAAAACAAGTTCACGAATTAATTTATCTAGGAACTAATAACGTCCAAATTGTCAACATGATACTTCTTTGTAGAGTAAAATTCAAGAATGCTCAGAAGAATATTTCCATGAAAAGATACTGGATGAAGCGCAAATATCAAGGATATTCCACTAATTTCATGGAGTATAGAAGTCAAAACTTTAACCAACTGAGTATAATAAATAATGGAATAACAAAAGAAATCACCATGCATGCGGTACTTCGCATAGACATGTTATTCCAACAGAATAATAAATAACGGATCTAGGTTAGGTGAAATTCACACCGACAGGATGTTCTAACAGAATAATAAAGAATGGAATAACAACAAAAATCACCATGTATGCGGTACTTCGTATAGACATGTTATTCTGACAGAATATTAAATGCAGAATAATAAATAATGGAACCAAGTTAGGTGAAATTCACACCGATAGGATATTCTGACAGAATATTAAATGCGGAATAATAAATAATGGAACCAGGTCAGGTGAAATTCACACCGACAGGATATTCCGACAGAATATTAAATGCGGAATAATAAATAATGGAACCAGGTCAGGTGAAATTCACACCGACGGGATATTTCGACAGAATATTAAATGCGAAATAATAAATAATGGAACCAGGTCCGGCGTAAAATGCACAGACAAGATATTCTGACAGAATAGTAAAGAATGGAATAATAAAAGAATTTCACCATGTATGTAGTACTTTGCATTTATAGATTATTCCAACATAATAATAAAGAATGGAATAACAGAAGAAGATCACCAAGTATAGGGGAGTCCGCGTATACAGGTTATTCCAACAGAATAATAAAGAATGGAATAACAGAAGTTCTCTTCATGAATACAAAAGAATAACACCCCTTACGAGTACAAAAAATAATATCTCTTACCGTAAAAGACACTAGATATCGAAGTAGTGAAGTAGCAGAATATTCTTCTTCTTTCTCTCTATAAATTCTCTCTCTAGAGTGTCAGTGAATTCGTAAAAAATAATGAAGGAATGAGCTTCTATTTATAGAAGAATGGATTGAATAGTAACTAATTCCTGAACGGTCCAGATTGATTTACTTTTAAACGGATGTTCCAGATTGATTACTATTAAAACTTAAAGCAATGGTCCATACTGATTTACTATTAAAACTTTAAACCAGTGATCCATATTGATTCACTATTATAACTTTCCACCAGCGGTCCATATTGATTCACTAATATAACTTCAACCAACGGTCTGAAAAATTAGCACATCTCCTCATGGAATAATATTGTACCCAAATACCCGAATGCACAATACTAGAGTGAATAGTAACCGGGTGAATAGTAACTCGTAAATAGTAATTCGTGAATAGTAACTCATGAATAGTAACTCGTGAATAGTAACTCGTGAATAGTAACTCGTGAATAATAACTTATGAATAGTAACTCATGAATAGTACCCCCCCCCCCCGAATACCCGATTTAATAATATAACCTCCAGACATCAATTATCATCGGAATAGATGTCAATTTCTACTAACACAAATAATCCCAACATAATGAAACTATCAAATTCATCTTTAATCAACACGAACTTATTCATCATTAATATTATAACTCACAATATTTAACAACCAGGTTGTTCGTAGGAAAGAGGGGGCTTTCTAATAAGGATTTCTCCCTATTGGCGGGCAATTAGGTGACCAAACCTCTCCTTGACAGAACTTCTAGACATTATAAATATTACAATTTAATAATATGAATAACTTTGTCGTCTCAATTATTGATTTAATAATATATCATATAATGCAGATGATACTGTGACAATAATTGGATCAATAATATGAGAGATATGATGCAACAATTACTGTAGCAATAATTGAGTATAAATGAGTGATTTCTCACGTAAGCATCAATAATCAATACCTTGTGCTACTATGCAACCACGCGTATTACTGTACTTTTACTACCGGGTAGTTCAACAGTTTTAATAGTAACACCTCCGCCGTTATTTATAAATATTTTTGTCATTTTCTCAATCCGACAATAATTCCGTTGTGGGGTCCACCAATATTTGTGCCGTCGTACGAATATTTCCCGACAAAAAAAATATTCCCCGACCAATCGAATATTTTATAACAACTTCCATACTTTGCAAAATTTATAAATATTACCCACAACTATAACATTATATCAAATCCACACCATAATTTTGAAAAAAATATTTCGAGAAAATTAAATCTTTATTCTTAAAATCTAGGGTCTCACAATCTCCCCTCCTTATGAAATTTTTCCCTCGAAATTTATGTACGTACTTGGTATGCCGAAGAGATGAGGATACCTTGACTTCATTTCAGATTCTAACTCTTGAGGTATAGCCTTTGAGTGTTGAATACGATCCTTTTTATCTAAGATTTTAACACGTATCTCCTCATATGTTAAATCTTCTGCTATCTCATCCGGTTCTAATAAATAATGTGGTTCGAGTCTTTCATATATTTACATAATTTTGATACGTTAAAAACGTTATGAACACGCGATATACTTGGAGGTAAAACGAGTCTATAGGCAACAGTTCCTACTTGATCAAGGATTTCAAATAGGCTAATAAAATCGAGGGTTGAGATAACGCCTTCTTGAACCTTCTTCTTCACATTCATCAAATTTGGGTGTGTAGCTTGAGCGGCTTTAACTTTATCGATTAAAGTCGATTCTACTCGTATATTCGTTATCTTCACGTGGGTTCATATATTCACACTCGTAAATGCATACGATCTTTTACTCAACGCGTCAGCTACCACGTTTGTGTTTTCCACGATGGTATTGAATGGTACGATCGAAATCTTCAATAGCTCGAGTCAACGTCTTTGGCGCATGTTACGTTCATTTTAGTTGAAGAAATATTTGAGGGTTTAAGAAATGAGTTTTGTACTAGGGTCAATACAAAATTCGATTTCACGCTCTAGGGGTAGGCTAGGAAGTCTTCAAGGATACACCAGGAAATTTATTAATAATAGAAATATCATTCAAAACTGTGACCCTCATCCAAGACTTGGATAACACGTCACATTGATACCAACTGTGACTTTTATCCCTTAACCTGGATAGGACCTCATAATGATACTTATCAACTTGCCATCTTCATTCACGACGTCGCCTACAGAAAGTCTGGCTTCGGTGCATTCCACACAAGGAAGTCAACAACAAAAAGATCGGGGCTCTTTACTTATGGCTTGATATAAGAGTGATCGACTTTAGTGGTTTGGTTACTTGAATTCGCATAACAGGTTGGTTAGGAATATAAAAGCTAACAACCTTATGAAAAGCATGATGATTAGTTAACCAATTGATTCAAAAATATTTCAAATCCACACCATAATTTCGAAAAAAATATATCGAGAAAATTAAATATTTATTCGTAAAATCTAGGGTCTCACACTTTTCCTATATTTCTCTTTTTTTAGGTACCATGGATGACTTTGCGTATCAATGGCCATACACGTACATGACTCAACCAAGGGAAACATGGATTGATGGACTTAATACATCTTCTATAGAGACAATACAAATTGAGGCAACTTAGAAGACATAGAAGGTTATCACAGCCCAACGAAGTCGAAGGATGGCAGGAATGACTCATCCAAGGGTAGCGGAGATTGACAGACTCGAGAAACTTTCTGCATTTTCAGGACAGATTGAGACACTTTCGAGGAGGTTAGAAGCTTTTAAAGCTTAACATCATCAAAGTGTGGCGGTTACTTGTGATTATTGTGCTAGAAATCATATGAGTCATCAATGCGCCATCAGTTTTGAGCCGGTACCATATAGTGGTGATTACCCCAACAGTTATGTCTATCCTACCAACTATCATCAGGATTGGGGGTATCACCCAAATTTTTAATGGAGTAATAATCAAGCTCAAGCTCAAGCTCAAGCGTTGAGACAACAAAAAACATTCGAATTTCAAAATCAGACACAATAACCAGAGAAAAAATTAGGTTGGGAGGAAGCCTTGGAAAAATTCATTAGGGCTACTGACAAAAAGAACGAGAAACAAGAAAAAAATTTAATCAAATGGAGCTGAATATGCAAAGCCAAGGTGCGTCAATCAAGAATCTGGAAAATCAATTGGGACAGATAGCACATGGGTTGAACAACCGTCCTCAATACACTTGGCCCTATGACATGGATTCCGAGACTGATGGAGAGCCCGAACAAAATCTGCAACTAGATGAGCCACAAGATGTTGAAAGAGAGGAAACAATTGGGATTCAAGAAAAGGAGATCAACGAAGATGAACCGATTTCATTAGTATCCCATATGCCTCCTCCATCAAAGTTCAATAATCTGGGTAGTTTTGCAAAACCATGCCCAATTGGCAGTCATGTCGTCGGCAAAGCTCTTTGTGACATAAGAGCTAGTATAATTGTGGAGTCATGGTGGGATGAAAAGGAGAAGATAGAGGAAGATCCCATTATGTTTATTAAGCTTCAATACCCCAATCTGATCATAGACATAATGGAGAAAACACCTAGTTGTTGGACGTTCTTAATAAGGAACCTATCTACAAAGAGCATGCTAGGTGACTTTAATTCAAGAGCTTTTGCTAATGGGAACCTCCCAAAAGAGACATTGCTACTGATGGATGGAGGATTCCTCAATTTTCGAAGGGGAATTGGATAGAGAATTGAAGAAGTCAGGCTGAGACTATAAAACAAGCGCTTATTGGGAGGCAACCCAAGTTTAATTTTTTATTTTAGTTTTTATTAGGTTTTTATTAGTAGTTTTGAATTTACATTTATTGAGAATTTAATAAAATTATTTCTATCATGGTTTTACAAGTTATTCAAGTCAAATTCAAGTGTGTTGTCCAATTTGTTCCATGTGCTTAGCCTATTCTCCAAACTTAGCGGACAAGGAGGAAGATTGCTATATTTTCAAGGAAGTCCTCTGCTTTAATTTTTTCTATTTTAGCCATTGAGGACAATGTCTAGTTTAAGTTTGGGGGCACTTTAGTGTCGTATTACATATAGTTAGTTATCTGCATAGTAATTCTTTTTTTTTATGTGTTAGCATTGTGTTTTTTTAGGTTGCATATAATACATGGTAATTATTTGCATATTCATATATGTGTTGCATTAGTATGTGTTCATGTAGTATAATAGCATTTTTTTGCATGAATCTGTGTGATAGGTTGGTGTGGTCTTAGCTCGACCTATGATAATATTGATTTTTAATTATTAACTTGAATAGTGTTGATAATTGATGATGAGTTCTTATTTTAATCATGATGATAATCTGAGCCTGTCTTAAACTTATGTAACCGGTTAGCACTTAAAGTTTAACTATTTTAATCCACTAGGTTCAAGGATTTCATAATTTATTTCTGAGGGAAAATCTTGGTTAAAATTTAAGGAAATTAGTGAACTAGCGGTAAAGGTTGGAATGACGTAAAAGCTTGAGTTTGGGGGAATCTATGAGATATATATTACAAAAAGAAAAAAAAAAGAAATGATGAAAAGAATAAAAAAAATCCAGAAAAAGAAAAAAAAGAGAGAATAAACACCGTGGCATGCTTGTCTAGTTTTGTGGCCTTTGTTACTTGAGTAAGTAAGCCCGAGGGGATTGTCTTTACACCTAGCGCCCTAAGGTCTTAATGGCTTGGGTGTCGTTGGTCAAAAGCTTGTTAAAGTAGCATTGAAAAGTCTAAGGGAATAAGACATTACACAGCCATGAGAAAATAAAAAATGAATAAAACACGAGAAAGAGCAAAAATGCCCTCGTGATTGAATAAGAGTATAAATAAATCATGTATTTACCCTAAGACTTGGTAATTGCTTAGTTTTAACCGGAGTTGTCATGTTCACAAAAGTAATTGAATTGGAACTGAAATTTTCCTTCTAAGAAGTTTGTTATTTGATTATCTTGAATTGTGGTTGGTTAGAATTGTTAACAAGCACACACGCACAATATGGGTGATGACAGGTTTGGATTGACTAATTGGTTAGAGTTATGGATTTTGACTTAATTGAATATATTGTTTGAGTATCATTGGTATCTTTGAGGCCTGTTGATGTATATCATATTGATTTATTACTGGGTTCGTAGGTATATTAAAAGGTAGATCATGCATATGCATTTATGTATTTGAGTAGTTTGTTTATTTTTTGTTCTTTTGTGTTTTTGCTTGTGGACAAGCAAAGGTTTAAGTTTGGGGGTATTTGATAAGTGAGTTTTATACTCATAAAACATGTTGATTGATTTCGCAATCAATGAATACATGCAAGTATACCCGGTCAACAAGTAATAAAGTGAAAGTAGAGAATCGTTCCCACAAGGAATTATTTATTAAAAATTACCAACTACTAACTCTTAACCAAATCAATTTTATTTAAACAATTGCAAAGTGTGATTTTTCTAATTAAGAAAACTAAATTAACTAATTAAACTTGATTTCTTTATAAATGAATTCAAATAAATAAAGATTAACACTTCAATATCCCCAATTATGAAATATAAACCAATTATCCAACTATCCCTATTATTATGCCTACTGAATTGTTAACAAGAATTCTCAAATGCCAAAAGTCCTTTTCCAAGTGATCAAATGACTTCTATTTATTCCAGATTAATCTTACTATATTCCTATGCAAAACAATTGAATTAAACTTCTTCAATTCCATATCCTTATGTGTTACATGCGGTGAACAGATATTTCCATTCAATTCAGGAACCTAATTATTCGTCATGCAAATAACTAAGTCACATGTTATCATGCCCAGTTCTAACCCTAGATCTCCTCTTTCAATTCCTTCTAGAGTAAAAAGGTAATTACTGATCAAATAATTAGTCAATAAGCATAAGACAAGAAAAACAATTCACTTTGACACAAATAATTGGAATAAATCGAATAACTAATTTATAGACATCAATGGTTCAATTGGTAATTTTAATAAAAGAGTTAGTTCATAATTAATGAATTAAAACCAAGAATCCGCAAATGAATAGACATTAAAAGATAAAAGTATGATAAGAGAAGAGAATAGAATCTATTGTCAGCAAATCTGATGCTCACCTCTTGCTCTTGCTCTTGATCTGCAGTGTTCTTCAATTTGCTTCAATCTACAATGGCTAATTAAGAACTAGAGTTTATATTATAATCTAATGGAGTGTTTGATCTAGTCTAATCTATGTAATCTCCCTTTATTTTATGCCTTACATCATGTATTTATAGGTTACAAGTCCAATTTTTAGCTTAGGAACAAACCCAATCCAATTTAGAGTCATAAAAGTGTCAAAATTTACCCCAAAATGCGTCCAAGCCTCACCAAACTCTTCCCCAGTGCCCCAGCGCTAAGCATTGCACTGCAAGACTGCTCCCCACCGCCCCGGTGCTTGCAAATAGGCATGATTTGGGCGCCCCGGCACTGGCCCCATTTTTGGAAATTTTCTGCTCCGACGTCCTTTGGGAAAATGGCCATAACCTCTTCGTCCAAACTTCGATTTCTATGATTCAAGATGTTTCGGAAAGAGGGGAAGTAGATCTACAACTTTCATTCTTTAAGTTTTTCGAAATAAGGTCCGGAGCAATACTCAAATTGGCTCTGAAGTGACTGCTGTGTAAATGATAAGCCAAAAACGCGAATCTAGCCACCCCGAATGTCGATCCAAGTAACTTTTGTCCCAATTCCTACAAAACAATGTAAAACATGAATGAATAGACACAAACACTTAAAAACAACCAAAAGATTAAGCTCAAACGCACTAAATTATGAATATAAAACTCACTCATCAGGAACGACCTGGTCGATTAATAGTGTGAATTATGATAATGATAATGAGTTTTATTTTATTAGTATTATTAATGAAATAAAACAGAAAAACTTTTTATATAAAACATAATACTTTTATAAAGTTATTCGTTTTATTAGATTATAAATAGAATATATTATATTCTATCATGCATAGTATTTTGCATAGTAAAATCTTTTTATATAAAACAGAATACTTTTATAAAGTTATTCGTTTTATTAGACAATAATTAGAATATATTATATTCTATTATGCATAATGTTTGCATAGTGCATGCATAGTGTTTGCATAGTAAAAATCTTTTTATATAAAACAAAATACTTTTATAAAGTTATTCGTTTTATTAGATTATAAATAGAATATATTATATTTTATTTAAAAATTTTGTTTTTTATTAAATCAATCTGGACCGTCCGTTTAAAAGTAAATCAATCTGGAACGTTCATGGATTAGTTACTATTTAGTCCATTTTTCTATAAATAGAAGCTCATTCCTTCATTATTTTTTACGAATTCACTGAAACTCTAGAAAGAGAAACTATAGAGAGAAAGAAGAAAAGTATTCTGCTACTTCATTACTCCTATATCCAGTTTTTTTTATGGTAAGGGGTAATATTTCTTTTGTATTCATGAAAAGAACTTCTGTTATTCCATTCTTTATTTTTCTGTTGGAGTAACTTATATACGCGGGCTACCCTATACTTGGTGAAATTCTTCTGTTATTCCATTATTTATTATTCTGTTGAAATAACCTGTATACTCGGGCTACCCTATAATTGGTGAAATTCTTCTGTTATTCCATTCTTTATTATTTTGTTGGAATATCCTGTCTGTGCGTTTTACGTCAGACCTAGTTCCGTCTTTATTATTATATTGGAATATCATGTTTGTGTGTTTTACGCCAGACCTGGTTCCGTTATTTATTATTCTGTTATAATAACCTGCATGTGCGGTCTATCGCAGGCCTAATGATTTCTTTTGTTATTAATTCCATTCTTTATTATACTCAGTTGGTTAAAGTTTTGACTTCTATACTCCATAAAATTAGGGGAATATCCTTGATATTTGCGCTTCATCCAGTATCTTTTCATGGAAATATTCTTCTGAGCATTCTTGAATTTTACTCTACAAAGAAGTATCATGTTGACAATTTGGACGTTATTAGTTCCTGGATAAATTAATTCTTGAACTTGTTTTATTGAATTTTTATATCATTGTCATCATCCTCATGTTTATATTATGTTGAAAGTCATCTGTGGCCTGTAGTGCATAGATGGACTTGGTATGATTATGACCAGGGATTAATCGGTGTAATCATGACCGTAATGTTAAAAATGTTGTGGTAAAAGTCCTCATTGGCCTGTAGTGCATGGATAATTTGTGGTCGTAATACTAATGAATATCCTTGGCCGTAGTGCAGGAATGATGTGGATTATTTATTAAGCTAACTCCCAGTGATAAAAGTGATGAAAAACCTTTTGAATCATAAAAGATAATAGATTTTATTCTCTAATTAACTCTTTAAATGGATTGCTTGTTCCGCTGCAGTTAAACTTGATGTCTATTATATTTTATCAGTTTAACATTATTGAAGACTAATGATAATTTATTCTGCATTATCTTAGTCATAATATTTCTTATTGGGCTAGTTGAGCTCACCCTTTCTTTCAATGTTCTCTTCAGGAAATGAAAACGTAGCTGGGACTAGTCGGGGAACGGGGTGATGGTCCGAGATGGTGCCTTAGTAGTCATCACTATTCTATAAAATTGTGTAATAATAAATGTAATGAGGACTTATTCTGAGAGTGGATATTGTCTTAAATACAATATTTGTAGTAAAACTCACAGCTCTTGTTGTATATTTAAGATTGTATTTGTATTCTGTACCATATATTTGATGACTCAGAATAGGTAATGTATACCTATTTTGGGGGCGTCACAATTACAGGGAGTACAATCATATCTATAGTTGCTCATATAACATAAGTAACAAACATAATAATATTCGCTCATATAACACATCATTGCATAGGGTGCAATCATCTACTAATATTTGCCCAAATTATTTGATTGGTAGAAATAACTTATCATACTTCTGGGAGCTGTCATTGACACTCCTAAATTAGTACCTTACTTCTACTCTATTAACAAAAGTATTAAGTATTAGTATAGTAACAAACAAATTTCGATCTCACAAAGAGTGTATTATTTTATATTTATCCAATTGTTTCCAAGAAAAAGGGGTTTTAATTTGAATAAATAAATTAGCAATAATAAATTAATAAGAATAAATATTGATTTAGAAGCTCCAGTTCTTCAGTTCAGTATCACCTTTTCACAATTATGGAGTAATCAAGTTATACAATATTTAACATTCAATGAGATTAATAACCCTAGATAACCGTGATTGCAAATTATTCAAAATTATCCTTAAGTGTAAATCTAATGTGGCGATCACCCCTAAAGATCCTAACTATAATACAACCTAAAACTTTTAGTCTAGATTTTATACAATAACAGTATGAAGAATGAAAATTAGGTTATTACAAGCAATAATTACACAATCAGAAATTATTTAACTTGTCTTCTAATAATCTTAATAATACCCAAAAGTTTGTACACAATCAAGTATCATTAATCTGTACTTATGATCAGATATAATATCGTTTGCTTAATATATATCTTAATCTAGTAGATGATATCAATTCACTAATTTAATCCAACAGAAATCAAACTAGTAGATTGAATAACATACAAGAAGTTCAAATAGATAATCAGAATAAATCTCTCGCACGAAGGAACAAATAAAGTAAACTTAATAAAACCGTTAATTATGAATGAGGTTCAATATCCCTTAGAACTGAATTGAAAAGATTAGCCTAAATGCCTTTTATTCTCTAACTAGGGTTTGAATCCAATTATAGAAGATAAAATCCATAATACTGAGTATTACAATGTATTTATAAAACTAAACAAAATCCAAAACCTAATAGAAATATCAATCCAAACCTAATTAAAAGTCTGCCAAAATTTATATTAAAACTTTTCAAAATCTAATTTTTCCCGCTAAATCCATCAGGGCGAATTCCCTGAGCCTATGAATTAGGCAGAGTGAATTCAGCCAGAGAGGAATGGGTTGGGGTGAGCTCTGGAATTGTTGGGGCGGACTGGAGTAGAGATGAATTCGCTGGGGCGAATTCCTTCAGGCCAAATGGATTCGCCGGGGTGAATTGGCCATTTTTTTGATTTTGCTTCCTTTTCATGTTATCAGCTCTAAATCATCCCGTTTGAATACTTAAGCTCCATTGCAATCCTGAAATCAATAAACAACCTTATCAAGCTTATATACACAACAAAGCATGCAATAGGCTAAATGTAAAGGAATCAAAATTGTGACAAACGAGATTTTTGTAATTTAATTTGAATATTTATTGAATTAAATAAAAAAAAATCGATGATTTAATTATTGAATTAAATAATTAATTAATGAATTTGTGGTAGATTAATTTAATTATATGTGTTACATTGATTAAATTAATGTGCAGAATTTATTATTCAAAAGTATGTATTTAATTGAGCTTATTTGATTAAATAAATTATTTAATAAGTATATTATTATTATAATTAATTAGAGAATTAATGACTCGACATAATTAATAAATGAGATATTTAATTATGTGATGGTTTGATTTAATAAGTAATTTTACCTTATATTTAATTGAGTTTAAATAATAATATTTGATTAATTAATGTGTGACAAATAAACTATATAATAAGAGTTTAATTAAATTAACGGGGAAGAGTATTAATAAGATACTCAAACATGGCCCTAAAGGAAGTTGGCCAGTTAACCCACTACGGGATTAACCGACCATGACGACGCCAGTATGCGCACTTATAGTTGCCCTTTCTTTTCTTTCATTACGAACAATTGCAAAGAGAGTTCAGAGAGAAAAAAAGAGAGAATTTTGAGAGAATTGAATTTGGGAAAGGATATTTGAAGAATTATAAGAGGAATTCCTATCATCTTAATAGAGAAACTAAGGGTAATTCCATAACCCAACTTTTAATTTATGTACTTAGAAACATTTCATGAAAATTAGCTTTTAGTTTCTATAATTGAATTTTCCTGGCCAATTTGTTAAGAAATTGATTATATATGTTTATTAGCATGCATAATCCAATTCTATATGATTTTTATGTGATTTAGAGTAATCAAATATATTACAGCATAAAAAACTTTGGTTTTGATGATAAATATACAATATACGCTATTTTGGTGTTAAAATTTGGGTTTTGGTTGATAAATTGGTTAGATAGATTGTTATATGTGTTGATATGTATATATAATCTGTTATATGTGAATTAAAAGCAATTTTCAGAAGTTGAAATTGTATGAAATAGGTTTTCAAGTAAAGATTTGGGTTTTGTTATAAAAAGTACAAAAGGCTTATTTTAGAACCAAAATTTGTGTTCAATTCTTATTGAAACATGTAAATTGATTTATGAATATGTTAAAATGTTGAATTACGAAAAGAATGCAACTGAAATGACTTGATATGGTTAAGAAACGAGGATTTGGTGATTAAATTTGATAAACGTGTTGGGATATGAAGAAAACTAGTAAAAACGTGGTTTTGATCCTTTAAAATTTGTTGTGAAAGATGTTTATGTTGTTAGAATCACGATATGCATGCTTGGTGTTATTTTAAGTTAGTATATAGCCTTTGGAATTGTGAATTTTTTCTTGATTAGAGAAACAATTGGGTTGCTTGGAGTATACTGTAAGACCTCAACTTTTTGAATAAAGATGAATTTTCTATAAATATCATTTTTAAATATTAAGGTGTGAATTTGAAATAATGTTATAGTTGTGGTTAATATTTATAAATTTTTTAAAGTACGCAAGTTGTTATATTATATTCGATTGTTCGGGGAATATTCGTTTTAACAGGGAATATTCATACGACGACACAATCATTGGTGGACCCCACAACGGAATTATTGTGTCATTGAGAAAACGATAAAAATATTTTTTATGAAAATAACGATGGAAGTTTTACCATTAACTGTTGAAACACCAGGTGTTAAAAGTACAGTAATACGCGTGGTTGCATAGTAGCACACGATATTGATTATTGATGCTTACGTTAGAAGTCACTCAGTTTTGTTCAATTATTGCTATAGTAATTGTTGCATAGTATCTCACGTTATTTGACTCAATTATTGTCGATATTTTATATATTATTAAATCAATCATTGAGATGACAAAGTTATTAATATTATTATTTACAATATTAACGATGTCTAGAAGTTCTGCCAAGGAGAGGTTTGGAAAGCCCCCTCTTTCCTGGGAACGACCTGATCGATTAATATTATGAATTATAATAATGATGATAAATGTTTTTAAAAATATTGAGAGGATTTTTATGACGTAGTTGTTGTAATTTTGCGTATTATTTGGATTACCACTTACCCATTTTTCAAAATAGTCAAAAGAAAGTTATCTCAGTTTTTGTTCTATATATATATATATATATATATAGAATGAGGATCCAGTCCGGTCTCCCGGACTGGTCCTAAAATACGGACCCAATAATTATTTTTTTTTTGCTTTTTTTTTGAAACAACTAAAAAAAAAATTTATGGCAACTGAAATTTTTCCATAATACAATGTTTTGGGTGTGTTTTTAATACCTATACCAACCAATGTATGTACAGTCTGCCCAGACTGTACAGAAATGTTTTGGTATAGGCATCCAAATCACACCAAAAACACTGTATTATGTAAAAATTTCAATTCCATAATTTTTTTTTTATTTTTTTTAGTTGTTTAAAAAAACCAAAAAAAAAAGAGGTTCGGATTTTGTTAAAATGCGGGAGTCCGGACCTGATCCGGACTCTATATATATATATATATATATATATATATATATATATATATATGATGAAAGTGACTTCGGGGGGTGAGGGATTCATGTTGGTCACGTGAGGGAAGAAAAATCAAATGGTGTAGATATATAATATATATATAAATATCTAACATGTGTTTTATATATATATATATATATATATATATATATATATATATATATATATATATATATATATATATATATATATATTAATTTGATCCTATTGGTTGGTTGATTGAAATTTGCATCAGTGTGTTTTTAAAAATTTGATCCGAGAATTTGCAAAGACCTCATGTTATATAAATATAATATATATATATATAATATTATATTTTATTTAAAAGATTTTGTTTTATTAAAATATTTTATTAATACTGCATAGTAAATCAATATGGACTGTCCGTTTAAAAGTAAATCAATCTGGATCGTTCATGAATTAGTTACTATTCAGTCCATTCTTATATAAATAGAAGTTCATTTCTTTATTATTTCTTACGAATTCACTAAAACTCTAGAGAGAGAACCTATAGAGAGAAAGAAGAAAAGTATTCTGCTACTTCACTACTCCTATATTCAGTTTCTTCTAAGGTAAGGGGTATTATTTCTTTCGTATTCATGATGAGAACTTCTGTTATTCAATTTTTTATTCTGTTGGAATAACCTGTATACGCGGTCTACCCTATACTTGGTGAAATTCTTCTGTTATTCCATTCTTTATCATTATGTTGGAATAACCTGTCTATGTGAAGTACTGCGTACATGGTGAAATTCTTCTGTTATTCCATTCTTTATTATTCTATTGGAACATCCTGTCTGTGCGTTTATGCATGACCTGATTCCATTATTTATTATTCTGTTGGAACATCTTGTCGGTGTGAATTTCGCCTGACCTGGTTCTGTTATTTATTATTATGTTGGAATATCCTGTCTGTGCGTTTACGCATGACCTGGTTCTGTTATTTATTATTCTATTGGAATAACATATATGTGCGGTCTATTGCATGCCTGATGATTTCTTTTGTTAATTCCATTCTTTATTATACTCAGTTGGTTAAAGTTTTGACTTCTATACTCCATGAAATTAGTGGAATATCCTTGATATTTTTACTTCATCCAGTATCTTTTCATGGAAATATTCTTCTAATCATTCTTGAATTTTACTCTACAAAGAAGTATCATGTTGACAATTTGGACGTTATTAGTCCCTGGATAAATTAATTCTTGAACTTATTTTATTGAATTCTTATATCATTGTCATCATCCTCGTGTTTATATTATGTTGAAAATCATCTGTGGCCTGTAGTGCATAGATGGACTTGGTATGATTATGACTAGAGATTAATTGGTATAATCATGACCGTAATGTTACAAATGATGTGGTAAAAGTCTTCATTGGCCTGTAGTGCATTAATGGACAATTGTTGGCATGATCATGACCATTGATGAATACACGAATATCCTTGGCCCGTAGTGCATGGATAATTTATGGTTTTGATACTAATGTATATCAATGGCCGTAGTGCAGGGATGATGTGGATTATTTATTAAACTGAGTCCCAGCGATAAAAGTGATGAAAAACATTTTAAATCATAAATGATAGCAGATTTTATTCTCTACTTGACTCTTTTAATGGATTACTTATTCTGCTGCAGTTAAACTTGATGTTTGTTATGTTGTATAAGTTTAACACTATTGAAGGCTAACAATAATTTATTCTATATTATCTTAGTTATAATATTTCTTACTGGGCTAGTTGAGCTCACCCTTTTACTTTCATTGTTCTCTTCAGGAAATGAGAACGTAGCAGGGTCTAGTCGGAGAACGGAGTGACAGTCTAGATAATAGCATTAGTAGTCCTCACTATTCTGTTAAATAGTGTGATAATAAATGTAATGAGGACTCAATTGAGTGTGGATATTGTCTAGATGACAATATTTGTATTAAAACTCACATCATATATGTTGTCGTATTTTACACGACTGTTGTATAATTAAGTTGTATTTGAATTTTGTACCATGTATTTGGCGACTCAAGATGGGTGATGTATTCCTATTTTGGGGGCGTCACAGTTGGTATCAAAGCTTAGGGATATGATCCCTGTCTGAGATGTGAGACAAGAACTAGGAGGGGAGAGACGGGGAATTCCTTCGCTAGTATAACCTACCTAAACTTATTTGGTATTTCATTGGTCGGTAAGAGTATAGGGATAATATGTCCTTGTGTTGTGGAAGTATTTGAAAATGAAATTCGAGAATGTTGAGATTAGCAATGGAGAACAGGAGACCGTTGAGTCTCCACAGATCACTAATCAGGATAATGTACATCAGGAAGGCGACAATCCTCGTGCAAACAACAACACTGACCAGATGATGAACGATGGAATATTCAGAGGCTTTATGCAATTCATGCAACATCAGGCAAGAACGACTCCTATACAAAATGCAGGTGGAAGCACTGGCAACTCTCGGACGGTCACCGCTAAGCAGTTCAAGGAACTGGGACCACCAGAGTTTTTTGGAGAGCCAAAATCACTTAAGGTGGAGACGTGGATAAAGCAGATCTGCAAGATATTTGATATCTTGGGATGCTCCGAGGAGAAAAAAGTTCCCTTTTCTACCTTCATATTGCGTGCAGAGGCAAATTACTGGTGGAAATCTGCAAAACGTACTCAACCTGCCGCACTGAAGATGACTTGGGAGAAGTTACAAGAATTGTTCAACGACAAGTACTTTCCCGAAAGTATTTGTCACATGAAAGAGGTAGAGTTCATCAAGCTGGAGCAAAACAACATGACCGTGTTGCAATACGAAGCCAAGTTTCCAGAGTTGTCCCGGTTTGCGTCCCATTTGGTTGATAATGAGGAGAGAATGACACGAATGTTTCTAAGAGGTTTGAAACCTGAGATACGTCAATATCTTATCTCTCATAAACTGTGTTTGTATTCAGATATTGTTAATAGGGCTTAGTTATTGGAGCGCGATAATGAGTCAACCCAACCAAAAGAGAGCAGCCAGAAAAATGATAATACCAGTGATAACAGTCATCGAAGCAGTGATAATAAGCGTGGAGAGAATCAGCAAGCTAGAAATGGTAACCACTTCGGTGGTAATCATGGCCAAAATAATAAGAATGGACATTTTAAGAAGAGGAGATTCAACAATGATGGAAATACGTCATCACCAGCACCTGTGGTTAAGGAAGGAGAACGACCACCTATCATATGCTTAAAATACGGAGGGGAAGGACATATCAGTCAAAACTGCGTGATGCCGCCCAAAATATGTTATAATTGTGTAAGAGATGGTCACCTAGCCTGATTTTATCGTTCACCGAAGACAAGTTCGACTAGGATGGAGGCACCAAAGGACGTCCCAGAAAAGTCAAAGCCAATAGTGCAAGGGAGAGCATTTGTCGTGACCTCCCAGAAAGTAAGGAACCCGAACGAGGTCATCACGGGTAAGCTTATCATAAACTCTAACGAAGTATATACCTTATTTGATATCGGGTCTACCCATTCTTTTATTTCTCCTACTTGCGCTCAACTTTTAAATTTGACTCTGGAGAAATTAGACTTTGACTTATCTGTTGAAACTCCGTTGGAAGAAACCTTCATTACATCCACTGTTTATAAGTCTTGTTTGGTTCAAATCGGTACCCTCACATTACCTGTCGATCTTATTTCATTGAAAATACTTGCATTTGACGTAATTCTAGGGATTGATTGGTTAACTACTCGTCATGTAAAAATTGATTATTTTTGTAAGGTTGTTAGCTTTCATATTCCTAACCAACCTATTATGCGAATTCAAGTAACCAAACCATTAAAATCAATCACTGTCATCTCAATCCATAAAGCTATTCCTTTATTGAAAAACGGATGTCAAGCTGTCTTTGTCCATGTCATGGATCTAAACAAAAATACGTCAGTTTTGAATGATATTTCTATTGTTAATGAATTTCCTAAAGTATTCCCTTAAGAACTTCCTGGCCAACTGATGAGTGAGTTTTATACCCATGAATTGGATACATTTGGGCTTAATTTATTGTTGTTCTCAAGTCTTTTAGAAAAGTTTTTAAGTGTTTGTGTCGATTCAAGCATGTTTTATGTTATTTTGTAGGAATTGGGATAAAAGTTTCTTGGATCGACATTTGGGGTGGCTAGATTCGTGTTTTCGGCTTGCCATTTACACAGCAGTTACTTCAGAGCCAATTTGAGTATTTCTCTGGACCTTATTTCGTAAATCTTAAAGAATGAAAGTTGTAGATCTACGTCTCTTCTTTCCGGATCATCTTGAATCATCGAAATTAGAGTTCGAAAGAAGAAGTTATGGCTATTTTTCCAAAGGCCGTCGGAGCAGAAAATGTCAGAACATGTGGCAGCGCCGAGGCACCCAAAATAGGACTATGCCCAGCGCCGAGGCGCTGGGGGGAAGGGTTGCAGTGCCGTGCCCAATACTGGGGCGCTAGGGAAGAGGTTGGTTGGGCCTGGACGCGTTTTTGGTCGAATTTTGACACCTTTTTGACTCCAAATTGGATTGGGTTTATTCCTATGCTAAAAATTGGACTTGTAACCTATAAATACATGATGTAAGGCATAAAATAAAGGGAGAATACATAGATTAGGTTAGATAAAACACTCCATTAGATTAGAATATAAACCCTAGTACTTAATTAGCCATTGAAGATTGAAGCAAATTGAAGAACATTGAAGATCAAGAGCAAGAACAAGAGGAGGAGCATCAGATTTGCTGACAACAGATTCTATTCTCTTCTCTTATCATACTTTTATCTTTTAATATCTATTCAGTTGTAGATTCTTGGTTTTAATTCATTAATTATGAACTAACTCTTTTATTAAGATTTCAATTGAACCATTTATGGCTATAAATTAGTTATTTAATTTATTCCAATTATTTGTCTCAAAGTATATTGTTTATCTTGCCTTATGTTATTAATTAATTATCTGATCAGTAATTGCTTTGTTACTCTAGAAGGAATTGGAAGAGGAATTCTACGGTTAGAACTGGGCATGGTGACATGTGACTTAGTTATTTGCACAGTGAATAATTAGGTTTGTGAATAGAATGAGAATATCTATTTGTCGCATGTAACACATAAGAAATTTGGATTGTAGTGGGTTTAATTCAATTGTTTTGCATAGGGATATAACAAATTAACTTGGATTAAATTGAAGGCAAAGGATCACTTGAGAAAGGGCTTTTGGCAATTGAGAATTCCTGTTAACAATTCAGTAGACATAATAATTGGGATAATTGGATAATTGACTTATAGTTCATAATTAGGGATATTGGAGTCTTAATCCTTATTTACCTGAATTCAATCAAATCTTAGTTTTGTTTATTTGCTTTCTTTTAGACTAATCTCTTTTAATTGTTTAATTTAGTTTTCTTAATTAGAAAATTCACAATTTGTAATTGTTTAATAAAATTGATTTGGTTAAGAGTTAGTATTTGGTAATTTTTATTAAAAAATTCCTCGTGGGAACGATACTCTACTTTCACGTATTTATTGATTGCAAAATAAATCAACAAGTTTTTGGCGTCGTTGCCGGGGAATTAATTTAATAATTATTTACCTATATTAATTTCAATCAAATTAGTTTTAATTTAAATATTTTTATTTTTATTTTTAATTCTCTTCCTATATTTCTCTCTTTTCAGGTACCATGGATGAGTTTGAGTATCAATGGCCATACATGTTCTTGGCTCAACCAAGGGAAACATGGATTATTGGACTTAATACATCTTCTATAGAGGCAACTTCGAAGACGTTGGAGGTTTGCACAGCCATACAGAGTCGAAGGATGGCAAGAATGACTCAGCCAAGGAGAGAGGAAATTGATAGACTCGAGAAACTTTCTGCATTGTCAGCACAGATTGAGACACTTTCGAGGATGTTTGAAGCTTTTGAAGCTCAACGTCATCAAAGTGTGGCGGTTACTTGTGATTATTGTGCTGGAAATCATATGAGTCGTCAATGCGCCATCAGTTTCAAGACGGTACAGTACGGTGGTGATCACCCCAATAATTATGTCTATCCTAACAATTATTATAAGGATTGGGGGTATCACCTGGATTTTTCATGGAGCCATACTCATCAAGATCAATTTTATGCTCCAAGTCCAACATACCCACCGGATTTCTCGTGTCCACCTCCACTACAACAGGAAGAACATTCAAATTTGGAGGAAACTTTGTCCAAGTACATAGCTTCATGTGAGGAGAGGAGGATTAATCAAGAGATATTGAGTCAAAATTTTACGAACCAAACAGAACAACTAACCAATGCCTCAAACATTTGTCCTCAATACCCTTGGCTCTATGACATGAATTCCGAGACTGATGGTGAGCCCGAACCAAATCTGCAACCGGATGTGCCAAATGATATATATGTTGAAAGAGAGGAAAGACTTGGAGACCAAGAAAAGGAGATCAACGAAGATCTAACTTTGAGTACCAACGAAGATGAACCGATTTCAATAGTGTCCCATGTACCTTCTCCACCAAAGTTCAAGAATCCGGGCAGTTTTGCAAAACCATGCCCAATTGGAAGTCATGTCGTCGACAAAGCTTTTGGTGACGTAAGAGCTAGTACAGTTGTGGAGTCATGGTGGGATGAAAAGGAGAAGATAGAGGAAGATTCTATTATGTTTATTAAGCTCCAATGCCCCAATCTGATCATAGACATAATGGAGAAAGCACCTAGTTGTTGGACGTTCTTAATAGGGAACCTATCTACAAAGAGCATGCTAGGTGACTTTAATTCTAGGGTCATTACTAATGGGAACCTCCCAAAAGAGACATTGCTTCTAATGGATGGAGGGTTCCTCAGTTTTCGTAAGGGCTTTTGGCATTTGAGAATTCCTGTTAACAATTCAGTAGACATAATAATTGGGATAATTGGATAATTGACTTATAGTTCATAATTGGGGATATTGGAGTCTTAATCCTTATTTACCTGAATTCAATCAAATCTTAGTTTTTTTTATTTTCTTTCTTTTAGACTAATCTCTTTTAATTGTTTAATTTAGTTTTCTTAATTAGAAAATTCACAATTTGCAATTGTTTAAATAAAATTGATTTGGTTAAGAGTTAGTATTTGGTAATTTTTATTAAATCTCGTGGGAACGATACTCTACTTTCACTTTATTACTTATTGACCGTGTATATTTGCACGTATTCTTTGATTGCGAAATCGATCAACAAGTTTTTGGATAGAGATTTGAAGAAGTCAGGCTGAGACTATAAAACAAAAGCTTATTGGGAGGCAACCCAAGTTTAATTTTTATTTTTAGTTTTTATTAAGTTTTATATTAGTAGTTTTGAATTTGCATTTATTTAAAATTTAATAAATATGTTTCTATCATGGTTTACAGGTTATTCAAGTCAAATTCAAGTGTGGTGTCTAATTTGTTCCATGTGCCTAGCTTATTCTCCAAACTTAGCGGACAAGGAGGAAGATTGCTATATTTTCAGGGAAGTCCTCTTCTTTAATTTTTTTTCTATTTCAGCCATTGAGGACAATGTCTAGTTTAAGTTTGGGGGTACTTTAGTGTCGTATTGCATATAGTTAGTTATCTGCATAGTAGTTCATTTTTTTATGTGTTAGCATTGTGTTTTTTTAGGTTACATATAATACATGGTAGTTATTTGCATATTCATATATGTATTGCATTAGTATGTGTTCATGTAGTATAATTGCAATTTTTTATTTTTTTGCATGAATCTGTGTGATCGGTTGGTGTGGTCTTAGCTCGGCCTATGATAAGATTGGTATTACATGTTAACTTGAACAGTGTTGATAATTGATGATGAGTTCTAATTTTAATCACGATGATAATCTAAGCCTGTCTGAAACTTATGTAACCGGTTAGCACTTAAAGTTTAACTACTTTAATCCACTTGGTTCAAGGGTTTCATAATTTATTTCTGAGGGAAAATCTTTGTTAAAATTTAAGGAAATTAGTGAATTGGCGGTAAAGGTTGGAATGACGTAAAAGCTTGAGTTTGGGGGAATCTATGAGATATATATATTAAAAAAAGAAAAAAAAGAAAAAAAGAAATGATGAAAAGAGAAAAAAAATCCAGAAAGAAGGAAAAAAAGAATAAACAACGTGGCATGCTTGTCTAGTTTTGTGGCCTTTGTTACTTGAGTAAGTAAGCCCGAGGGGATTGTCTTTACACCTAGCGCCCTAAGGTCTTAATGTCTTGGGATTCGTTGGTCGAAAGCTCGTTAAGGTAGCACTAAAAAGCCTAAGGGAATAAGACATTGCTCAGCCATGAGAAAAAAAATGAATAAAACACGAGAAAGAGCAAAAATGCCCTCGTGATTGAATAAGAGTATAAATAAATCATGTATTTACCTTAAGACTTGGTAATTGCTTAGTTTTAACAAGAGTTGTCATGTTCACAAAAGTAATTAAATTGGAACTGAAAATTTTCTTCTAAGAAGTTTGTTATGTGATTATCTTGAACTGTGGTTAGTTAGAATGGTTCACAAGCACACACACACACAACATGGGTGATGACAGGTTTGAATTGACTAATTGGTTAGAGTTATGGATTTTGACTTAATTGGATATATTATTTAAGTATCATTGGTATCTTTGAGGCATGTTGCTATATATCATACTGATTTATTACTCGGTTCGTAGGTATATTAGGAAGTAGATCATGAATATGCATTCATGTAGTTGAGTTAGTTTGTTTATTTTTAGTTCTTTTGTGTTTTTGCTTGAGGACAAGCAAAAGTTTATGTTTGGGGGTATTTGATGAGTGAGTTTTATACCCATAAATTGGATACATTCGGGCTAAATTTATTATTTTTCTCAAGTCTTTTAGAATAGTTTTTAAGTGTTTGTGTCGATTCAAGCATGTTTTATGTTGTTTTGTAGTAATTAGGACAAAATTTTCTTGGATCGACGTTTGGGGTGGCTAGATTCGCGTTTTCGGCTTGCCATTTACACAGGCAGTCACTTCAGAGCCAATTTAAGTATTTCTTCGGACCTTATTTTGAAAACCTTAAAGAATGAAAGTTGTAGATCTACGTCTCCTCTTTTCGGATCATCTTGAATCATCGAAATTAGAGTTCGGAAGAAGAAGTTATGGCCATTTTCCCAAAGGCCGTCGGAGTAGAAAATGTCAGAACATGTGGCAGCGCCGAGGCGCCCAAAATAGGCCTATGCCCAGTGCCGGGGCGCTAGGGGGGAGGGTTGCAGTGCCGTGCCCAGTGCTGGGGCGCTAGGGAAGAGGTTGGTTGGGCCTGGACGCGTTTTTGGTCAAATTTTGACACCTTTTTGACTCCAAATTGGATTGGGTTTGTTCCTAAGCTAAAAATTGGACTTATAACCTATAAATACATGATGTAAGGCATAAAATAAAGGCAGAATACATAAATTAGCTAGATAAAACACTCCATTAGATTAGAATATAAATCCTAGTTCTTAATTAGCCATTAAAGATTGAAGCAAATTGAAAAACACTGAAGATCAAGAGCAAGAGCAAGAGAGGGAGCATCAGATTTGCTGACAATAGATTCTATTATCTTCTCTTATCATACTTTTATCTTTTAATGTCTATCCAGTTGTGGATTTCTGGTTTTAATTCATTAATTATGAACTAACTCTTTTATTAAGATTTCAATTGAACATTTTATAGCTATAAATTAGTTTTTTAATTTATTCCAATTATTTATGTCAAAATGAGTTGTTTATCTTGCCTTATGCTTATTGATTAATTATCTGATCAGTAATTACTTTGTTACTCTAGAAGGAATTGGAAGAGGAATTTTAAGGTTAGAACTAGGCATAGTGACATGTGACTTAGTTATTTGCACAGTGAATAATTAAGTTTGTGAATATAATGAGAATATCTATTTGCCGCATGCAACACATAAGAAATTGGGATTGTAGTGAGTTTAATTCAATTGTTTTGCATAGGGATATAGAAAAATTAACTTGGATTAAATAGAAGGCAAAGGATCACTTGAGAAAGGGCTTTTGGCATTTGAGAATTCCTGTTAACAATTCAGTAGACATAATAATTGGAATAATTGGATAATTGACTTATAGTTCATAATTGGGGATAGTGGAGTCTTAATCCTTATTTACCTGAATTCAATCAAATCTTAGTTTTGTTTATTTGCTTTCTTTTAGACTAATCTATTTTAATTATTTAATTTAGTTTTCTTAAATAGAAAATTCACAATTTGCAATTATTTAAATAAAATTAATTTGGTTAAGAGTTAGTATTTGGTAATTTTTATTAAATAATTCCTCGTGGGAACGATACTCTGTGATGCCCCCAAATCCGGGTTTTCAAACCTCGAGTTTGGTACTCACGATTCATCATCATCATAAGCATTCTATAAACTATTGCGAAATAATAAACATACATTGTTCATTATAATCAAGTCTTATACAATATCCCAAGGTCTATTAACCTTAACTTATACATACCTTACTTAAGTTACATAAAGTAACACAAAAGGTTTACATCATTATTAAACATATTATATCATGGAACTTAAACATTTACACTATTTATTCATGGATCTTTCCCTTGCCTTTGTCCTTCTTACTTGAACTCTCTGGCTTAGCTGAAATAATTGTCATGATATAGCAAGGGTAAGCAACTAATTTGCTTAGCGAGTTTAAATACAAGGAAGATATATCATGATTTATAAGAAAATTTATCGTTCGATGTTCAACAATAGAAATTAATTGTGAAAGAACATGAATTAAGTCTTGATAACTGGAAATTTGAATATTTGAATATCAAATGCTGAGTGGTCATAATGACCATGAACATATACGCTAAGGTTGTCAGTACTTAAACTGGTCCTTTTAATAAGTTTGGTAATCAAGGGGATCAGCCTTTCATACCCGGTGTATTATGCATAAACACTTAATGTACGAACAATAATTGTTTTTCAATAATGCTTTAATCAAATTATTCTTTTTCTTAGTCTGGAGTCCTTACCAAGTCAATTGGTGAAGAACAGCTTTTAACAACATATTTGATTTAACAAATTTAAACATACTTAATCTAGCTGATACAATGAGCATAGATCCATACCTTAAACAGTTCATGAATAAAAGAACTTTAACAAATTCATAGTTCAATAATAATAGAACATGAATTTAATTGCACCAAGTGCGAGTATCAATAATCATTATAGATGTGAATAACCAACAATAATTATTCACTAACATGCTTTGAAAATAATAACTCAAATTTGAGTTAGAGAACTTGCATGATCGATGAGCTACAGCTAACTAGCTTTAATTAAAACTCTTTGAACGACCTAGCATTAACAATGGTGATCTATTAATTAGTACTGCGTATAATTGTATGTCTATACGCTTACTTGTGCTATTACCTAGCAAATAATTTAATCACGAGGTACACGTCATATAATATACTATCATTAGCTCATATGATATTTAATAAATCTTAGGTTAATAATAAATAATAGCTAATTGCATCTACTTAATATTCACTTAATAAATAATTAAATTGTTAATTTTATCTGTCTTTAATTATTATTTAATAATAACTAAATAATAATTAATTAATTAATTTACTTCATTAATCTTTAATTATTCATTACAATTAATAAATGAATAATTAATTAACATTTGTCCTTATTTATTATTAGTAAATAATAATTACTTAATTATTTATTTTTAATTCACTTCAAAAATCTTTAATTAACCCTTCTTGTTAATCTAAGAATAATTAATTAACACTGATTCTTATTTATTATTTATTATTAATTAAATAATAAATAATAATTTATAAATTTTATATTTATGTAATTAAGTAATTATATTATGGTAACATAACCTTACATAAATATTCTTTAATCATTATTTAATATTAATTAAATAATAATTAATCAATAGTTTAACTCTATTTATTATTTAATTTGAATTAAATAATCAATAGTTAGTTTATTACCACTAACTCTACTTAATTATCATTTAATTAATAATTAAGTAGTTAATTACACATATATTATATGTAATTAGCTTAATAATCATTTAGTGGTATTAATAATTATTAATTAGTAAGTTTTAAATGATTTAAATGGGTTTAAACCATTAATTACTTAATAATTACATAATTGTCCAGAAAAATTTGGAATTAAATATTTTAATATTCTTCACAATTTTAGGAAACTTTTGGTCCCGGACCCACCACCAGAACCGGCCGGAAAGCCGGAAAGTTGGTTCGGTCCGCCGGAAAACTGAACTGCAGTTAAAAATATATTTTCTCTAATTTTTTCCAGATTTGGGGTCCTTTACTAAAATATTCATAAAATGAAATCTACAACTTCGATTTAGGTCCAGTCGGTCTCGTTGGATTCGTATCTTCCTGAACTACAATTTTCATTTATCAAACATCAAATTTGGACATGTTTCAGTTACCTAAAATGGCCAGAAACCGGACTGTTCTGCACAGTCCTTCATCAGTGAGGTGTTTTTAGAAATAAAAATCATATCTTGCTCATTTTAAAACATTTTTGCATGCTACAAAAGTGATTTTATCCTTAACTTACATATCTAGCATAACAAGAAAGAAAATCACAAAAACTATTAGTAGGTTTCAAAATAAAAATCTTCAAGGTGAAGTTTTCCGGTAAAACTCATTTTCATGCGTTTTACTAAACTTTTCAACACAAACACATATCAATACTCAAGTTAAATATATTAAACTCTATATCCATCATTCTATCATGCTTCTAGCCATTTAAAGCATTAACTCCATGTATCTAACATAAAATACACTAAACATGCAAGATTAGGGTTTTTCTTACATATTTGAACCTAGTTTATTTTCTTTCCTCTTGGATCAACTTTTAAACATCAAAAAGTGTAAGATCCAAACATGTTACACAAAAACAAATCAAGAGTTTTGAAATCTCATGAACATAGGTTCTTTATTTTTATAAAATCAACAAAATACAAGAAATTAAAACTTGAGCTTCGATATTTTTTTACCTTGATCTTAAAGCTACTCTTCTTGTTTTGCCAAAGTATGTGATAATTTTAGGTGGCATCAAGAAAATTTCTTCCTTCTTTCCTTCAAGCTTCCCACGTTATTCTCTCTATTTCTTTCTCTCTTCTTCTTTTTTTTTTCTTTGCTAGATGAATTGAAAAGTTTCCTTAAAAAATTGTGGGGGTATATATAGGCAATTAATACATATAGATATGACTTGTATATATCAATTCATCATCCAATAACTTGCTTGCCATGGATGAAAATATTAATTACCCTAAAAAGGCTAGTGGCTAAAATTAGGTGGTTTGGTAACCAACTTTTGACTAACTAAAATGTTAGATAAATGAAATGAACCATGTGCTATTTTGCTCCTTGCATGGCCGGACCTCTCTACTATCTTGGCCAATTTTATTTGTTGTTTTATTTGTTTAATAACCATCTAGAAGATCCATACAAATTGGGTCATAACTTGGGCCAATTGTTTTATTGTTTGGGCTCTCCAATTAAATTTCTTGGGCTATGTAAAATAAATAGCATGATCCAATAGATAAATTTTATTATATCCTAATCATTTAATTAGGATTTTCATTCCACTCATTTTGAAATTTAAATAATTATTTGTGTACATTCCATTTTTTTTATAACCTAATTAAACTTACTTTAATTAGGTTTAAATTGAATAACAAATTGAGATAATCAAATCAATCTCTTATGTGAGTATAATATTAAATACTATTATTCTTCAATGCCAACTCTTGAGTTATTTACTTACCATACCTAATGTATAATTAGGTTATGAAACTTTTTCGATTAATACTGTTATATTAATCATACACACATATATATTTATTTAACCATAAACATCTTCCACATAAATAATAACATAATCATTCACTTTATGTCACAAAGTTTTCAATATCATTAATATTTAATTAATATATTTAATTACTGCGTGACTTAAGATTCTTGGTTATTACATACTCTACTTTCACTTTATTACTTGTTGACCGTGTATACTTGCACGTATTCATTGATTGCGAAATTGATCAACACATATGCCCAGAACGTGAAATTGAATTTTGTATTGACCTTGAACCAGGTACAAAACTCATTTCCAAAGCCCCATATCGAATGGCTCCTATTGAACTTCAGGAGTTAAACACCCAACTGCTGGAATTATTAGACATCGGTTTCATTCGTCCTAGTACGTCTCCTTGGGGTGTTCCTGTTCTATTCGTGAAGAAGAAAGATGGGAGTATGCGACTTTATACTGATTATCGGGAGTTGAACCATGTCACTATCAAAAATAGATATCCATTGCCTCGCATAGATGCCCTGTTTGACAAGTTGCAAGGTGCCAAATTTTTTCAAAGATTGATCGTCGTTCCGAATATCACCAATTGAAGATTAGAACCGATGACATTCCAAAGACGACTTTCAGAACTCGGTACGGGCATTATGAATTCCTAGTAATGTCTTTTGGATTAACTAATGCTCCTGGTGCCTTTATGGATATGAAGAACCGAGTATTCAAGGAATATTTGGATCACTTTGTGGTCATCTTTATTGATGACATCCTTATTTATTCCAAAGGCCGTGAAGATCATGAGCAACACTTAAGGCTGAATACTTCAAAAGCTTCGTGAATATAAGCTTTATGCCAAGTTGAAGAAATACGAGTTCTGGCTTGAGGAAGTAGCATTCCTTGGGCATGTGGTATCAAGTCATGGAATATCTGTTGACCCAACAAAGATTAAAGCTACTCAAAGCTGGGAGCAACCTGAATCAGTGACCGAAGTACGTAGCTTTCTCGTCTTAGCTGGTTATTATCGGACATTCGTAGAAGAGTTTTCTCGAATCTTCACTCCCTTAACTCAGCTGACTCGGAAAGATACAAAATTCTGTTGGAACGAGGAATGTGAGAAGAGTTTTCAATAACTCAAGAGAAGACTCATTTCAGCACCTATTCTGACAATACCATATGGCTCGGAGGGATTTGTCATTTGCAGTGATACTTTAGGAAAAGGGTTAGGATATGTTCTCATGCAACATGGGAAAGTCATAGCCTATGCCTCTCGACAACTCAAAGAATATGAGAGGAATTATCCTACTCATGATCTAGAGTTTGCAGCTGTTGTCTTCACACTTAAAATTTGGAGGCATTACTTGTATGGGGAGAAAGTGGAAATCTTTACGGATCATAAAAGCCTCAAATATTTCTTCACTCAAAAGGAACTCAACATGCGACAACGATGTTGGCTTGAACTATTGAAAGATTATGATCATACCATCCAATACCATCTTGGAAAAGCAAACGTGGTAGCTGACGCATTGAGTAGAATATCATATGCGGGTACAAGTGCGATATTGTCAACGCAGAGGCCCATTTTGTATAACTTGCAAAGGATGGAGATAGAGATAAAGACTCCAGGGACCCACGTGATGATGGCGAATATACGAGTAGAACTGACTTTAATCGATAAAGTTAAAGTTGCTCAAGCTACAGACCTGGAGCTGATGCATATGAGGAAGAAAGTACAAGAAGGTGCTATACCGGAAGCAAGAATCGATGAAGAAGGAATACTTCGAGTCACCTCCAGACTTTGTGTTCCTAACGATCTTGAGTTAAAGTATAAAATCATGATGGAGGCGCACAACACACCATTTGCAATCCATCCTCGGAGTACCAAAATGTATCATGATCTTTGACATATATTTTGGTGGGGCAATATGAAGAGAGAGATAGCGTTGTTTATCTCAAGGTGTTTAACTTGTCAACGAGTCAAGGCAGAGCATCAAGTACCAAAAGGTCCATTGCAACCACTTGAAATTTTAGAATGAAAGTGGGAGCACATTACTATAGATTTCGTTACTGGTCTTCCCAAGGTTTCTCAAGGCATAGATGCAATTTGGGTCATTGTTGATAGATTGACCAAGTCTGCTCATTTCTTACCAATACGAGAAACTTATACACTTGAACGTCTTGCTCGTATGTACATAAACGAGATTGTATAACTGCATGGTATGCCAGTATCCATAGTTTCTGATCGAGACCCAAGATTCACTTCTCGATTTTAGGTTAGTTTAGAAAAAGCTATGGGCACGGATTTACGATTTAGTTCGGCATATCATCCTCAGACGGACGGACAATCAGAGAGGACTATTCAATCTCTTTAAGATTTATTAAGACTCTGTGTCCTTGACTTCAAGGGAAGTTGGGACAAGTTCTCACCTAATTGCGCGTCAATAGGGAGAAATCCTTATAGGAAAGCCCCCTCTTTCCTGGGAACGACCTGGTCGATTAATATTGTGAATTATAATAATGATGATAAATGTTGTTAAAAATATTGAGAGGATTTTTATGACGTAGTTGTTGTAATTTTGTGTATTATTTGGATTCCCACTTACCCATTTTTCAAAATAGTCAGGAGAAAGTTATCACAGTTTTTGTTATATATATATATATATATATATATATATGATGAAAGTGACTTCGGGGGGTGGGGGATTGATGTTGTCACGGGAGGGAAGAAAAATCAAATGGTGTAGATATATAATATATATAGAGATATATATATATAAACATCTAGTATGTTTATATATATATATATATATATATATATAGTATATATATATTTATATATATATATATATATATATGATGAAAGTGACTTCGGGGGGTGGGGGATTGATGTTGGTCACGGGAGGGAAGAAAAATCAAATGGTGTAGATATATAATATATATATATATATATATATATAAACATCTAGTATGTTTATATATATATATATATATATATATATATATATATATATATTATATTTTATTTTGATCCTATTGGTTGGTTGATTGAAATTTGCATCAGTGTGTTATCAAAAATTTGATCCGTGAATATAATATAATATAATATATATAATATTATATTTTATTTAAAAGAGTTTGTTTTATTAGAATATTTTATTAATACTGCATAGTAAATCAATATGGACCGTCCGTTTAAAAGTAAATCAATCTGGACTGTTCATGAATTAGTTACTATTCAGTCCATTCTTCTATAAATAGAAGCTCATTCCTTCATTATTTCTTACGAATTCACTGAAACTCTAGAGAGAGAAAGTATAGAGAGAAAGAAGAAAAGTATTCTGCTAATTCACTACTCATATATCCAGTTTCTTCCAAGGTAAGGGGTATTATTTCTTTTGTATTCATGAAGAGAACTTCTGTTATTCTATTTTTTTATTCTGTTGGAATAACTTGTATACGCTGTCTACCCTATACTTGGTGAAATTCTTCTGTTTTTCCATTCTTTATCATTATGTTGGAATAACCTGTCTATGTGAAGTACCGCATACATGGTGAAATTCTTCTGTTATTCCATTCTTTATTATTCTGTTGGAACATCCTGTCTGTGAGTTTACGCATGACCTAGTTCCGTTATTTATTATTCTGTTAGAACATCCTGTTGGTGCGAATTTCGCCTGACCTGGTTCCGTTATTTATTATTCTGTTGGAATATACTGTCTGTGCGTTTACGCATGACCTGGTTCCGTTATTTATTATTCTGTTGGAATAACCTGTCTGTGCGGACTATCGAATGCCTGGTGATTTCTTTTGTTAATTCCATTCTTTATTATACTCAGTTGATTAAAGTTTTGACTTCTATACTCCATGAAATTAGTGGAATATCCTTATATTTGCGCTTCATCCAGTATCTTTCCACGGAAATATTCTTCTGAGCATTCTTGAATTTTACTCTACAACGAAGTATCATGTTGACAATTTGGACATTCTTAGTTCCTGGATAAATTAATTCTTGAACTTGTTTTATTGAATTCTTATATCATTTTCATCATCCTCTTGTTTATATTATGTTGAAAGTCATCTGTGGCCTGTAGTGCATAGATGGACTTGGTATGATTATGACCAGGGATTAATCGGTATAATCATGACCGTAATGTTACAAATGATGTGGTAAAAGTCCTCATTGGCCCGTAGTGCATTGATGGACAGTTGTTGGCATGATCATGACCATTGATGAATACACGAATATCCTTGGCCCGTAGTGCATGGATAATTTGTGGTTGTGATACTAATGAATATCCTTGGCCGTAGTGCAGTGATGATGTGGATTATTTATTAAGCTGAGTCCCAGCGATAAAAGTGATGAAAAACCTTTTAAATAATTAAAGATAGTAGATTTTATTCTCTACTTGACTCTTTTAATGGATTGCTTGTTCCGCTGCAGTTAAACTTGATGTTTGTTATATTGTATCAGTTAAACACTGTTGAAGGCTAACGATAATTTATTCTGTATTATCTTAGTCATAATATTTCTTACTGGGCTAGTTGAGCTCACCCTTTTACTTTCATTGTTCTCTTCAGGAAATGAGACTGTAGCAGAGACTAATCTGGGAACGGAGTGACGGTCCAGATAATAGCATTAGTAGTCTTCACTATTTTGTTAAATAGTATGATAATAAATGTAATGAGGACTCAATTGAGTGTGGATATTGTCTAGATGACAATAGTTGTATTAAAACTCACATCATATGTTTTGTCGTATTTTACACGACTGTTGTATAATTAAGTTGTATTTGAATTTTGTACCATATATTTGGTGACTCAAGATGGGTGATGTATACCTATTTTGGGGGCGTCACATATACTGTGAAACAAGGAATGTAACTGCAGTTTTTGTCTGTGTACTGGCACAGATGCACCGGTACCAAAGGAAGAAACGGCGCAGCTGCGCCTGCTGAGTATTCTGTGTATGGAACACCAGCGTAGCTACGCCGGTGTCAAGGCGTAGGGTGGCGCAACTGCGCCCTACCCTGAGTAGAACATTTTATTTTCTTTTAGTTTGCAGTCCATGATATGTTGACCTAACCTAGTCTAAGGTGCAAGATAGTATGTTAAACATGTAATGAGGTTCTATAATTAATTGTAAGCATGTGTTCAATGATTTCAAATTGTGAAGTTAATAAGTTGTGAAAAGCTATAATTTGTTAATTGTTTAAGTCTTGAGAGGTGTTTAAAGGTTACATTGCTATGATATCCTTATGATTTCAAATTGATGACGTGACATTAATTCAAAAGTCAGAATTTGAATTATGTTGACAAATTAGATTTAAAGGAAGGAACTAAACCTATAAGGTTAACATGAAGGTAACTAATGAATGTTGTGAATGCATGTAATGTGTAGGAATGTTGTGAATGCATGTAATGTGTAGGACGTTAAAAAATTTGTTTGTACTTATAATTGTAGCTTGCGCATGGGGTAAGTTCTCTAACCCTAACTTTATTTGAGCAAGTTCCTATACCCTGTTTCTTTACATAAAGCAAGTTCCATATTCTATCTTATTTATTACCATTCAAGTTAAGATTTAATATTAGATGCTATCATTCTTTAAAATCATGATTCCTATTATGCAATACTTATTCGATTGTATACCTCTTGAATTTTATTATTCAAATTGAATATCAATTGTTGTTGAACCTTGTAAGACTAACGAACCCTTATTGATTTGACTAGTCCATAGTTTATGAACGTTCTAAATTTCAGAACCATTGTTGAGCTTATCCAAACCAAACTTTCTTTGGTGTGGACTCTAATGTCAAACTGAGATGAACAACCTTATTATAGGGGATTAATTATACTTTAGCATTAAGATATTGTGCATAGTATGGTAATAAGGTCTGATCCCGCTAAGTACGAGAAGAAGAGTCCATAGTCTTATGACTGTTAAAGGTTTCAAGTATAAACACTTGACAACCTAGGACATAGTTCAAGGTCTTATGACCCTTAGAAGTTCTTTTGATTCTTGTTATTCATTCTTAATTCAAAAGTCGAGTTTTCTTGCTTCAGACGTCTTTGATTCTCTCACATGTTATTATATTATTGTTACATTATTATACTTGTTGGCAATTTTTCTCACTCTTGATTAATAATAACATGACAGTTAAGAAAGAACGGTCCGACGAGCCTTCTACTAGAAAAGGCAAGGGCAAGGTCAACAAGTGATGAAGACTTGTTGTTTATTATTATATTATGTTTCAGACTTATGTTTAAATTGTGTAAGACTTATTATCTGTTTTCGCATTTAAGATTTAAGGTTAATATGACCTGGGATTGATGTATTTAAAATTAGATATTGTAACTCCATAAGGAGAGGATTTATTTCTATCTATTTATGGTTTTCATTTATTATGGGTAGATAGACATATGATGTTTGTACAGTGAACACCAAATCACCGTGGGAAGTGAAGTACCCGGATTTGGGGGTGTCACAGGTTGGTATCAAAGCTATAGGTTATGAACCTTAGGCGGGGGAAACAACCTTAGGTAGTAGCCTTATAGGAGGTCGAGAACAAAGTGGTGGTAAACTCTTATCGAGTTCTAATGAATGAATTCCTTAATTCATTGAAGATAATAAAAGACTTTATGTGCTTATGTGATAAACTTATGTGCTCGCGAGTATCGATTAGTAACTAAAACTTAAAACTATGTTGTCAGGATGTCGGATGTTTGAGGATCTAGTCGAGTTAGGGAGGAGGAACTCCGAGTACCTAGGGACGAGGAGCCCCGAGACATTCATGTTGTCTGGGAGAAGTTGGTACAGAGAGAGCCATCTTTGTTGATCACTGTTGTTGGTCAGGATTATGAGCCTGAGTCTGATCCAGAAGAGGACCCGGAGGATGAAGAGGAGGAAGATGAGTTCCCACCGAACTCTATTGCAGCTCATATGTATGATGAGGTATATGACCTTAACATCGAGCTTCAGGATAGATTCAGAGAGTTGGAAGAGTTGGCAAACAGATGTCAGGATACTATAAGATAGAAGAATGAGGAAATCCAAGGACTTGATGCACGTATTGGAAATATAGAGTGGAAATTGGTTCACCTAGAGGGTGACAATGAAGAGCTGGTGGCAGAGGTTGCAAAGCTGAAGGATGATCTGAGAGAGGAATTCGCCAAACGAGCTAGAGCTGAAGATGCTTATGAGAAGGCTTCTTCGCGGGCAGATGCAGCTGAGGAAGAGGTAAAAGGAAAGAAGGTTAAGATGGTGGAAATGGATTGTGTATTCAACACTACGGTGAACAAGTGTGATAACCCAGGATTTCGAATAATTCGAATTTTATGAATAATTTTTTTTTAATTTAAAATTGATATTTACTATTAATAATGTGTTGTGTATTTATGATACGAGTTTTGAGAAGTGGTCAATTTGTGTATTGACTGGAAAATAAGAGTAGAGTTATGCTTAACCTAGAATTTAAAACCCTAACCCTAAGTTCGGATAGGGATTCGACAGAAATCGCAGTTATAATAAATGTATCTATGAGTACGTGTTTGTACTATATTAAGTTAATGACCAATGATTGACTGGTTAGGGTTTAAAATTTGTAAACCCTAATAAGGGATTAAAAATCTTAATCCCAGAATTAGAAACCCTAATGCACAGTTAGGAACCTTAACTGTAAGTCGAGAAACCCTAATTTAAAATTTTGGAATCCTAAACCCTAATTAGGAGACCCTAATCCTAATTAGCAAGCCTAATGTGAATATTAAACTAGAATATGATTAGGAAACTCTAATATAATTAGAAAACCCTAATTATATTTTAATCATCTTAATTTTTTTTATTTTATTTTAAAAAACCCTAATTTGAAATTTTTTAGAAATTAAAGTTTTACAACCTTAGGGTTACAACCTTAAGGGTTTGGACAATGTCTAGTTTGCCATTAAAATTGCACGTACAATAACCAAAATGCCCTTTTTCAATTCTTTAATTTGCAAATTTTGCCAACACCTTTAGTTGTTCACCATCTCTTGACTTTGCATAACCTAAAAATCCAGCAAATCAGTCTATTTCAACACCTATATCAGATCATACAATGTATCTAATTAATATATAAGAGAATTAGAGAAAGAAAGTTCATAACTTGTCTTTTTTTCTTCCAAGCTCTCACCCACTCCTCTCTCAAAACCTTCGAATTTATCAAGTGTCTCAGTCACATAAACAGCCTTAGATCATCAATATCAGCTATGGAGATCATAGATCAAGGATTAAAAACTAGAAGGTATAAACCTTAATTTGAATTTTGATCTTTCATGTTAAGACAAAAGTTATGTTTTTGTGTTTAAAATCTTGCTAGATGATGTTTTATGATGATTCATCATAGATCCATAACATCAAATGGCTTTAAAATGAAGTTTTTCAAATCTGTCTAAGAGCTAAAAAATGTGGTCTGACAACCGAATGTCAGTAACCACAGATCTTTCTCTGATTATGATTTTAGTTGTTTTATGTTTTGGATCTATAATTTGGTATGTGTTCTTTTATCTGGAAGTGAAATCATAATTATTGGATGTCTAGATTTCATGTTATAATCGGTCAAAACCTGTTTACCGGGATGACTAGACGAATTATGGGTAACCCAAAAATTCGTTTTCAATGTCTAACAAGATTTTCTAAGCCACAGATCTGTCAGATATGATGTTATTTGATGATGTATTTGTAACTAGATTGTAGCTTGTTAGTTGGACTATAGATCCTGACATTTAGATCGCTTAAAACATCAACTGATTGAACGTAGTGAGTGGTCAAACCAGGCTACTCGGTCATGTTTTGATTTTCTGGAAAACCCAGAAAGAGTATGAATAAGCATTCTGACATAGTTTGACCGGAATAAATCTGGCGATTTGGTTGTTTTTGAACTGATCTGTTGTTATATTAACGTTCTATGACACAAGGACTACATATTGGAACCTTAAGACTACATGAATCACGACCAGAACTTAAAGAAAAATGATCTAGAAAGAGACCACTCAAGCTGCCTTGGTTTCTGGAAAACCCAAGAACACTCTGACAGTATGTTTGCAAGCACAGATCTTCACGATGTGTTGATGTATGACCTATATATTGGTTGATAGTTGTAGTGGTGCATACATACTACAACAACAACGATTAAACAAGCCCAGAAACAATTTAGTCTGAGAATTAAAAGTAGTCAGACTTGACATGTTGATAACTGGCCTGACAGTGTTCTTGAGGCTCAAGAACACCAACGGCGACAGTAACTGTCGCTATAGCTTTTAGCGACGGTTAATTTAATTTCTATTTTTTGAATTTTCAAAAAATACTTAAAAATAGAAAATAAATTCTAAAAATTACCAAAAATTGTTTTAAAAATTATTTTAAATTATGAAAAATAATTTTTGACAAGTTGGAATATTTTTGATTAGTAATTATAATTATTTGAATAAAAATATTATTTAATTTTTTTAATTAGTATATTAAATAAATTAGAGAAAAATAATTTTAATATTATAAATATCATTTTAAATAAGAATAAAGTATTTAAAAATATTTTGAGTTATAAAATATAACTTTTAATATTTTTAGAGAATTATCATTAATAATTTAATAATTAATGATATTAGATTTATTTAATTATTATATTTAATAAATGAGTTAAAAATAATTTTAATATTATAAAAATCATTTTAAATAAGAATAAAGTGTTAAAAAATATTTTGAATTATAAAATATAATTTTCAATATTTTTGGAGAATTCTCATTACTAAATTTATTAATGATATTAGATTTATTTAACTATTATATTAAATAAATGATAAAAATGATTTTATTAATTTAAAAATCATTTAAAAATGAGAAAAGTGATATAAAAATATTTTAAGTTATAATTAATAACTTTTAATATTTTGATGATAAATTCATTAATATTTAATTATTAATGGTGATGGTTTAAAAATGATTGTAATTATTTTAAATATCATTTAAGTAGAATATTGATGATTTAAAAATATTTTAAGTTATTAATAATAACTTTAATATTTTGATAAATATGTCATTAATATTTTTATATTATTAAATATTAATGATGATAATATTATTTGATAATTAAATCATTTAAAAATGATTCCGGTGTTTGAAAAATTATTATAAATTATAATAATTGTTAGAAAATTATTAAAAGCTTTCGAAAAATATTATTAATGATATTTGACTTATCTAATATAATATTGAAGCTTTGAGACCGAGTTTAATAGACGCTAAGTGTGTTAATTATCGGATAGGGTGACCAGTACACCAAGAATAGACCGAAGTTCGAACAGTCCGAACTAGTTAGACTTGATAAGTGTTTATATAGGTTATAAACACTGATGTGGCTATGTGGTGATGTGTCTAACAGAAGTATTGACTGTAAATTACAGTGTTACATGTTATAAATTATTGTGCTAATTGTAAGACCGATATTGTTGATTATAAGTCTTACGCACGTAGATAAATATATTGTGTAGCAGTAATCAACGTGAAAGGCAAGTTTCCTAACTCAACTTGAGTTACTATTTTTCAAGCATGGTAGTGAATAATTGTTGATAGTTATTCACATCTATAATGATTGTTGTAATTCGCATGTAGTGCAATTGATTCTTTTTCTATTATTTGAACTAATTATAAATCATGTCTCAGCTAATTTTTTGGCGAGACTAATATTTGTTAAAGAATGAAATGTTCTATTTATTATGAACTGAATTGTTATTGGAAAATCTATGCCATTGGTTTCGGCTAGATTAGTATTGTTATTAATTATTGAAATCATAGTATTTCTTTGAAAGTAATCCAAACCATATTGTTGTGGTACGGACTCATGATGTAAGACTGAGATGAACAAATTTTAATGTTGTAAATCGACCTATACGCTATTATTGAGTATTATGCATAATATAGGGTACAAAGGAGTTGACCGCTCTAGGTACTTGCAGAATAGTATAGTTTAGTTTTTATAACTAATTTATATTCTTGTGGTAATTGAGTTTTAATAACTAAATGATTCCTCTATTAGTTCATGATCCTCTGTGATCACTCAACATGAAATATGGGTATATCCCACTTTATTGAATATTGTTACAGTATTGTTAATTCTTCTTATTCAATTGAATATTATTGAATCTTTGAAAGAATTATACTCTTTCGTCTCAGATATGTTATTCAGTATGAAATAGGAGAAAGTTTTATTATTGAGATTGAATTATTATTTTGTTACCTCAAAATCGTTTGATTGTTGCTGAAGTTCTATAGAAGCTAGACTATTCTTTTCTTGATGTATATATCATTTATTGTATATTTCAACTTACGGGGCAAACTTTTTGCTCACCCTTGCTAAAGAAAATATTTCATCTAGGAACGATGAGGCCAGCAGGGCTAAGAAGAACAAAGGCAAAGGCGTAGTGCTGAAGTAGTTTTATGTTAAGCATATTTACTATGTTGTTTTGTAAACCATTTTTGTATATCTAAAGGGTAAGTTTGTAATGTTAAGGTTAGATGACCTGGGATGATGTTGTTAACCTAATAATTAATGTTTTGTAAGTTTATATTAATCAATGAATGGGTAGTTAGATGCTATTATATTGTGGATCATGAGCACCAAACTCGGGGGTCAGGTAACCCGGATTTGGGGGTGTCACAAGTTGGTATCAAAGCCGGGTTATAAACCTTAAGTGGGGTGGGGGAAACCCTAGGATTATAACCATAAGCGTGATATAGAATACTCATTTAGAGTACTAAGTGAGAGATTGATAAAACATATCGATAGTGAGATATGAGTACTCATAGTGTGGGAATTTCGTACTGGTGAAGTACTAATAAAGTTGTTTAAACTGATTGTAGGATGTCGGGAGAATATATATAAGATGAGTATGGAGATACCAACGGCTGTTGCACCAATGCCATTAGCCGAGGTGCCAGCTCAGAGTGAGTCAGTTGAGGAAGTTTTAAGAGACGAACCTGCGGTAAATCTACCAAGCGATCAGGACTAGTACCCAAAGATGGAGCTGGATGAAAAGGAAGAAGTATATTCCAAAGAAACTAATGCGGAGCGAAAAATAAAGACTAAATATGGGGAAGAAGGCAAAGTAGCAATCGAAGTAGGTCAAGTATCTGCAGAAGTTCAAGTCTCAATGACTAAAATACTTCTTCTGGAGGAATTATGGAAGCCAGAAAGAGCATTACGCGAGATGACTAAAGAACAAAATAATCTGAAGGCACTAGTCGATAGAATGAGGGTTAAGTGTAGTCTATCATCTAAATATGTAAGTAAGAAAAAGAAGGGTAATAAAAGGAAAAAGAACTACGACGGTGACAACAACTCATAGAATTTGCATTGAAAGAAGAAACAATCATGTGGCAAGTGTGGAAAGAACTATTCGGGTAAATGTATGTGGGGTAAGAATGTGTGTTACAATTGTGGTCAAGAAGGACATATATCACCAAATTTTCCTAAACCAAAGAAAGGATGATGTTTTGCATGTGGTAGAACGTGTCATAGGGTTAAAAATTATCCTAACAAGAAGACAGATGGAGGAAGTGGACGGAAGAAAGATTAAGTGTGAGGAGTATAATCTTTATGAGTATAATATTTGCTTTGGTATGAATAGGAAGATAAATTTTGTATGTCTCAACTTTTTGTGTAAATTTGTAGTAATGAATCCTGAATTTTATCACAAAGGGATAGTAACCGTTTGTAGTTGTATGTGCAATGTACTGAAAAGTACTATGTACTATTTGCATGAATATAAATGCAATGATATGATTGTATGTTTGAATAAGTAATTAAATTTTGAGAAGTATATAAATTATTAAGATGATTATCTGATGAATTTATTAATTCAGTAAGCTGAATTAGATAATCTAGAAATCTGAAATTGGTTTAAGTTTAAAATTTTGTATACTACTAATAAGATGTGGCATAAAGACAAGGTATTAATGTAAGTCTTTATTTCATCAGATAATTCTGTCAAGACAACAAAATCGTAACCAAAGAGAGGAGCGGTATGTGAATAATGAAGGAGATCAAGCTGATCTAATATAGAACTTCGCAGACATGCTAGCTCAAGCTATGCAAACTAGAGCCCCAACAGCAAGAAATCGACCAGCTAATCGATTGGCTAACTTTAAAGACTTTAAGGCCGTAGAACTGCCAGAATTCAAGGGAACCACTGACCCTATATAAGCCCAGACACGGGTAAAGGAGATGGAGAAAGATTTTGTTATTTCTAGAGTAGCGGAGGAGAAAAAGATAGATTTTGCTACCTATTTGATAAAGGGTGAGGCGAATTACTGGTGGGAGACAAACAAAGCTAGAGCTGGTACATCAGTAGTAACCTGGACAAGGTTTAAGGAATTATTATTTGAAAATTATTTCTCAAAAAGTATGCAAACAAGAATGGAGGTAAACTTTTTGGAGTTGAAGCAGGAGAATATGTCGGTTGCAGGATACGCCGCCAAATTCAACGAACTAGCGAGATTTTCTCCCCATCAGGTGGACACTGAGGTACGAAAGGCGCGAAGTTTGTAGATTGGATTAAAGCCAATAATATATAGCAAGGTAGCTATGTTGCAGATTAAGACATTTTAGGCCTTGTTGGAAAAAGAAATCATCGCCGAATGAGGAAGTAAAGTTGTGTCAAGGTATCATCAAGAAAAGAAGAAAAAGACTAATGAATAAGGTAGCAGTGGAGGAAGTAATTCTAATAAGCGTAAGTGGAAGGACAATACTGAATCTGGAGACAAGTCAAGAGATAATAGAAAGAGAGGTGAACCATGTGCAAATTACAGTAAAAAGCATCCAAGAGTATGTTTGAAGGGAAAATGAGTGTGTTTTAACTGTGGACAAGAGGGACACATCTCTCCAAATTGTCCAAGTCCAAAGAAGATACCAAGTTGTTTTTCATGTGGATCACTAGAACATCAAATTCGTAACTTTCCAAAGAAGAATGCAAAAAGAGGAAGCAACAATAAAGGAAACAGAAGTGGAACACTGGCGATCAAAGGACTTGCTCAGCCAGGAAGACCGCCAGCCCGTACATTCAACATGACGGCGCAAGATGTAATAGCTATTTAGGAGGTGGTAACAGGTAACGATTTCGTTTAAAATTTTAATTATGCGAGTAATCTTGGTTAGATATTGCTGTGAATTGTTTTCTTTTATGAATCCAATTCACAGGATAGAATATAAGACACACAATAATATTGTGTTAATAAAAATGAATTGGTGATACAACTTTAAAAGATTGTAGAATATGAGAAAGCATTGATTCCGAGGACGGAAGCCTTATAAAGAGGGGAGAATGTGATAACCCAGGATTTCGAATAATCCAAATTTTACGAAAAAAAAATTTTTATTTAAAATTCATATTGACTATTAATAACGTGTTGTGTATCTATGATACGAGTTTTGAGAAGTGGTCAATTTGTGTATTTACTAAAAAATAAGAGTAGGGTTGTGCTTAACCGAGAATTTAAAACCCTAACCCTAAGTTCGGATAGGGATTCGACAGAAATCACAGTTATAATAAATGTATCTATGATTACGTGTTTGTACTGTATTGAGTTAATGACCAATGATTGACTGTTTAGGGTTTAAAATTTATAAACCCTAATAAGGGATTACAAACCCTAATCCCAAAATTTGTAACCCTAACGCAAAATTAGGAACCTTAACTGTAAGTCGAGAAACCCTAATTTAAAATTTGGGAATCCAAAACCCTAATTAGGAGACCCTAATCCTAATTAGCAAGCCTAATATGAATATTAAACTTAAATATGATTAGGAAACTCTAATATAATTAGAAAACCCTAATTATATTTTAATCAACTTAATTTTTTTTTATTAAAAAAATCCTAATTTGAAATTTTTTAGAAACTAATCTTGTAAAACCTAAGGGTTAGAACCTTAGGGTTAACCCTAAGGGTTTGGACAATGTCTAGTTTTCCATTAAAATTGCATGTACAATGACCAAAATGCCTTTTTTCAATTCTTTAATTAGGAACTTGCAAATTTTGCCAAGACCTTTAGTTGTTCACCAACTCTTGACTTTGCATAACCTAAAAATCCAGCAAATCAGTCTATTTCAACATCTATATCAGATCATAAAATGCATCTAATTAATATATAAGAGAATTAGAGAGAGAAAGTTTATAACCTGTCTCTTTTTTCTTCCAAGCTCTCACCCACTCATTCTCTCTCAAAACCTCTGAATTTATCAAGTGTCTCAGTCACATAAACAGCCCCTATATCAAGGATTAGAAACTAGAAGGTATAAACCCTAATTTGAATTTTAATCTTTAATGTGAAGGCAAAATTATGTTTTTGTGTTTAGAATCTTGCTAGATGATGTTTTATGATGATCTATGATGATCCATCATAGATCTATAGCATCAAATGTCTTTAAAATGAAGTTTTTCAAACCTGTCCAAGAGCTAAAAAATGTGGTCCGGCAACCGAATGTCAGTCGCCATAGATCTTTCTCTGATTATGATTTTAGTTATTTTATGTTTTGGATCTATAGTTTGGTATGTGTTCTTTTATCTGGAAGTGTATAACAGTTATTGGATGTCTAGATTTCATGTCATAATCGGTCAAAACCCGTTGACCGGGCATGACTAGACGAATTCTGGGTAACCCAGAAATTTGTTTTCAATGTTTGACAAGTTTTTCTAAGCCACAGATCTGTCAGATATGATGTTGTTTGATGATGTATTTGTAACTAGTTTGTAGCTTGTTAGTTGGACTATAGATCCTAGCCTTTAGATCGCTTAAAACATCAACTGATCGAACGTAGTGAGTGGTCAAACTAGGCCACTCGGTCACGGTTTGATTTTCTGGAAAACCAAGAAAGAGTATGAACAAGCATTCTGACATAGTTTGACCGAAATAAATCTGGTGATTTAGTTGTTTTTGAAGTGATCTGTTGTTATATTAACGTTCTATGACACAAGGACTACATATTGGAACCTTAAGACTACATGAATCACGACCAAAACTTAAAGAAAAATGGTCTAGAAAGAGACCACTCAAGCTGTCTAGGTTACTGGAAAACCTAGGAACACCCTGACAGTTTGTTTGCAAGCACAGATCTTCATGATGTGTCGATGTATGACTTATATATTGGTTGATAGTTGTAGTGGTGCATACGTACTACAACATCAACGATTAAACAAGCCCAGAAATAATTCTGTTTGAGAATTAAAAGCAGTCAAACTTGGCATGTTGATAACCGGTCTGTCATTGTTCTTGAGGCTCAAGAATACCAACAGCGCCAGTTAATGTCGCTACAGCTTTCAGCGACGGTTTAGTTAATTTCTATTTTCTGAATTTCTGGAAAATACTTAAAAATAGAAAATAAAAATCTAAAAATTGCCAAAAATAGTTTTAAAAATTATTTTAAATTATGAAAAATAATTTTTGACAAGTTGGAATATTTTTCATTAATAATTATAATTATTTGAATGAAAATGATATTTGATTTGTTTAATTAGTATATTAAATAAATTAGAGAAAAATGATTTTAATATTATAAAAAACAATTTAAATAAGAATAAAGTATTTAAAAATATTTTGAGTTATAAAATATAACTTTTAATGTTTTTAGAGAATTATCATTAATAATTTAATCATTAATGATATTAGATTTATTTAATTATTATATTCAATAAATGAGTTAAAAATAATTTTAATATTATAAAAATCATTTTAAATAAGAATAAACTGTTTAAAAATATTTTGAATTATAAAATATAATTTTTAATATTTTTGGAGAATTCTCATTAATAAATTAATATTAATGATATTAGATTTATTTAACTATTATATTAAATAAATGATAAAAAATGATTTTATTAATTTAAAAATCATTTAAAAATTAGAAAAGTGATATAAAAATATTTTAAGTTATAATTAGTAACTTTTAATATTTTGATAATAAATTCATTAATATTTAATTATTAATGGTGATTGGTTAAAAATGATTTTAATTATTCTAAAAATCCTTTAAGTAGAATATTGATGATTTAAAAATATTTTAAGTTATTAATAATAACTTTAATATTTTGATAAGTATGTCATTAATATTTTTATATTATTAAATATTAATGATGGTAAGATTATTTGATAATTAAATCATTTAAAAATGATTCCGATGTTTGAAAAATTATTATAAATTATAATAATTGTTAGAAAATTATTAAAAGCTTCCGAAAAATATTATTAATGATATTTGACTTATCTAATATAATATTGAAGCTTTGAGACCGAGTTTAATAGACAATAAGTGTGTTAATTATCGGATAGGGTGAACTGTACACCAAGAATAGACCGAAGTTCAAACAGATAGAACTAGTTAGACTTGATAAGTGTTTATATAGGTTATAAATACTGATGTGGTTATGTGGTGATGTGTCTAAGAGAAGTATGGACTATAAATTACAATGTTACGTGTTATAAATTATTGTACTAATTGTTAGACCGATATTGTTGATTATATGCCTTACAAACGCAGATAAATATATTGTGTAGCCGTAATCAACTTAAAAGGCAAGTTTCCTAACTCAACTTGAGTTACTATTTTTCAAGCATGGTAGTGAATAATTATTGATAGTTATTCACATCTATAATGATTGTTGTAATTCACATGTAGTGCAATTGATTCTTGTTCTATTATTTGACCTAATTATAAATCATGTCTCAACTAATTATTTTGGTGAGACTAATATTTGTTAAAGCATGAAATGTTATACTTATTATGAACTGAATTGTTATTGGAAAATCTATGCAGTTGGTTTCGGCTAGATTAATATTTTTATTAATTATTGAGATCATAGTATTTCTTTGGAAGTAATCTAAACCATATTCTTGTGGTACGGACTCGTGATGTAAGGCTGAGATGAACAAATTTAAATGTCGTAAATCGACCTATGCGCTATTATTGTGTATTATGCATAATATAAGGTACAAAGGAGTTGGCCGCTCTAGGTACTTGATGAGTGGGATTTATACACGCGAATCAAATACTTTATGACTTAAATAATTTCCTCAATTCGTAGATTTTATATAGTTTTATATGATTATAGTGTTATTATGCTTAATCGATGCAATGAAAAGCTTATCAGGTGTTTTTTAGCATTCAGGGGAAAAACGGTCATATTTCTCACACTCGCACCGCGGCGCGAATGCCAAGCTTATTGGCCGCGCCACAGCGCCACCTCCTTCCCCTTGATGACGTTTACTTCGCGCCGCAGCGCCACTATCCCTTCTTAGGTTCGTTCTGCAGCGCGAACTCCGTGTCCTTCATATTAATGTGGCCCTGCAGCGCCAACTACAACGTAGTGGCCTACGCCATGGCGCCACCTTCGGTGCCCAGGTAGAGATAAATGATTTTTGCCCTTGCTTGAAGGAAGTAGGCGTATATAAGGCGTTGATGACTCTGTAATATACATCAGACATCATATATCATATAATTTTAGTTAGTTTTGTAACATCCCCGAATCCGGGCCCCAAATCGCTGCGGATCCGGTATACTATTTCTATAACTATTTGCGGAAGATATAAACATAAATTGTTTATACATTACACTTTACACATTACCCCAAGGTCGAGTAACCTTAACTTAAACACAATTTATAAACTTTCTAACATATAACAGTTTATCAAACTATACTATTACAGGATATCCGCACTTTATATCCCAAGTTGAACTTGGCCTTAACCTTTTCCTGTATCCAAACGCATTCGCCTTATCTGCAATGATTTATCATGATATAGCAAGGGTGAGCATGAAAGTTGCCCAACAAGTTTAAGTTTAACAATATAACGATATATCATGATTGAAGAGTATGAATAATAAGCTGGCTATAATTCATCAATACAATTGAGAACTAGCACGAAACAAACTTCTGACTGAACAAGTTTTAAACATGAACAAACATTTCTGAACCAACTGGTAATAAAGGTGATCAGCCTTTCATACCTGACTTATACATGCAAGATGTACAAAGTACAAATTTCATGGCAATCAGCAATGATTAACCATAAGCTTGAAGAAACTACTCTTATTAGAGTCAAGTAAAAGAAACTTGCTTAAACCGTTGATTACCGCAACGCAATTTAATAACGCTTTACCCGAAGACCTAATATTAATAATATAGATCTCTAATATTAGAAATATATCATCACAGTATAATACTGTTATATTTATACACACAGAATAACCTAAACACATAGCACATAACCCTATCAGTCTATAACACACATAAAACATAATATCAGGTCAAACTATTTCAGTCTGACTTGAAACCGACTCAATTCTATCATCCCGACGGTCTAGTCGGACAAATATCGAGTTTAAGTTCAATTAAACTCATCCTAAGCGCTTAATCATGCCATAGAGTCACATTTATATGATTTAACACTCGCTTTTTCATTTCAAAAGTTATTCGTTAACATCTAGTAAGTCAAATACTAATCAAGCAACATGAATTCACTATTCTTCTTCACGAAAATTCCAAATCAACTTATTCTTTTTCTATCCTTTGGTCAAACATATATACATGTATTTTATACACAAAAATTATTTTTCCATAATTTTCCAACTTCCTTTGATATTTTTCAAAGATTAATTTCTAGTGTGTAGCTTAAGAAAATAGCTACCTCGTGCTTAACTCCAAACATTCCCATCTCTTGGGATAACCTTATATATGTTAACTTGATGCTACATTTTAAATTTCGTGCAATCGGAGTTGTAGAACTCCGGTTATAGTGATTTCCGTCGGAAAATCACAAAAAAAATGTTATGGTCATATCTTGGTCATTCTAACTCGGAATTAACTCATTTTTGACACGAGCTACTTAATACCATATATTTTTATTTTCCAAAAGGTCTGATTTTTCCTCACAAGAAAAGTTGACAAAACAGCCCTCACAAAATTCTTGGCAGCTTGTTTTTGTCATTTGGCAGTTTTGGAGTCCTTCACCAAAACTTAAGTAGAATGAAATATATAACTTCGATTAATGATCCGTCAATTTTGTTGGATTCGTATCTTTCCGAACTACAGTTTTTATCTATCACAATCTATATTTGGACATGTTAAGCTCCCGGAAATTAACCCGGAAGTGGCTGTTACAAACTGCTATTTTAACAGTTTTTATTAGCTTGGAGTAGTTTGTGAGAAATCCCATAACTTGCTCATTCTTCAACCTAATTGAGTGATTCCAAAGGGATTTTATCCTTAACGCATATATCTAGCTCCACAAATTGACCAAACTCAAAAATTCAAAGTAGAATGAGAGATAAGGTCATTTCCACATCATGTTTGGTTTCTCAAAAAAATTTGTTTTTGCAACCTTTGGTGTCTTTTAACAAAACTTCCCTATTTTCAAATAAAATCAACATAACTCAACATAATACCTAATATAACTCATATACTTATGGATCTAACATGATCCATGGTTTAATTCACCAAATAATCAATAAACATAAGATCAAACACAACAAAAGCTAAGAAAATTTAGGGTTTTCTATATTTTGAAAAACCAAGTTTCCCTTTTATACTTTTGATCCAACTTTTGATCCATAAAAGAGTTGGATCTAAACATAGAACACCTTTAAATACCAAGATCTAGGGTTATAAACCTCAAGATCATAGTTTTACAAAAATTAAAACTCAAAACATCACAAAGAGAAATTTAACTATAAAAGTAGGGATTGCTTATACCTTCTTTGATTCCTCTTCTTCTTCTTTCTAATACTTAGATTAAAGAACTAAGTAACTTTAAAAAAAAACTCTCCCTTTTTCTTTCCCTAATATGGCCTAAAATCCTCCTCTCTTTCTCTCTTTAGTTCTAAGCAACATGGAAGTAAGATGAAAGAGAAATGAGATGGATTTTATTAGGTGTAGTTTTTTTTATCAATCATCCAAATCCACTCTCTTTTTCTCTTCTACTCCATCCGGCCATAAGCCTTTCTTATCCCACCCATTCTCTTTCCTTTTCTCATTAAACCACCAAGCTTATACTTGGTAGAAATGCCAAAGTGTTGGCTAAATTAAATGAGGACACATAGGGGAAGTTGGTAGGAGTGGGTGAACCACTAAAGTAGAAAATCATTACATCACATGCCCCTTCTTTTTTTTTCCTTGTAATAACCGACCATGTAGTTCATTTTTCATCCCACTAACTCTCTTACTAATCATTGCATAGATGTGTGGAAGATTAGTATACAAGGTGGCTTCTTTATTAATGAGACACCTAGCTTATTTTGGAAATATCCTTTGCCACATGTGTGGTTTAAAAATGGAAGATGTGTATGCATTATTTCTTCTCCTTTTCTCCCACTAAACTACCAAAGCTTTACTTACAATCATGAACAAAGATGTTGGATAAATAAAACAATGACACATAAGAGGAGTTGGTAACCAACTTTTGACAAATAAGAGACCAAAATAAATCTTAGTCACATGCTCAATCTCTCCTCCTTTTTCCTTCTCTATCCACCGACCATGTAAATCAATCATAGTCCATCATACCCTTCCTTCAATTGGGCTTATCAATAAAAATATTTGAGCCACTCAATTAATGTATTGCTTGGGCCTCTAACTAATTTCATTGGCCAACACTTGGGCTATAAAATATATATAATCCAATACCTTAAATTCTTATCCAACCCAAATCATTTACTTAGGGTTTTTACTTCATCAATTATAACACCAATCCTTGCTCATACACACTTATTTTCTTAACCCAATTAGACTTGCTATAATTAGGTTATAAAATTAATCATTTGAGATATATAAAATAAATCTCTTAGATTTAGTAAGTATTCTAAATACCACAATTCTCTTTTCCCATAACCCTTAAGTTATTAAATCCTTCATTCCTAATATATAATTAGGGTTACACTAGTTTCTTTTGGTTTGTTTATATAATAAACAAATATAAACCATCACATAATGTTCATATTCCTTACACACAACTTTTTAACCCTTAGGGTTTAATACTCCGCATTAGAGTTTCTAATTTAGCAATTAGGATTATCTCTAATATATTATCAAAATACATAAGCCATTATATTTAGCCTTTGATTTCCCAAATTAGGGTTTAAATTTTTGAAACTGAAATTAGGGTTTCTGAACATATCGTTAGAGTTTTCTAACTTAATCACCATATTCATATCATGAATTTAGGGTTTCGGATTCCCAGAACTGAAACTAGGGTTTCAGAACCGATTTCTATAGTTTCTTATTAGACGTTAGGGTTTTCTAACATAACGTTGACGTTCTTAAAATATACTTAGGGTTTGACACATATACAATTAATCTGGTCAACCCTTGACCCTTAACCACATTCTGAACACATCATTAACCATATACACAGAGCATATTCACATAAACACTTAATCCTGAATAATTCACCTATTTCCTTTACCGAATTTTGAAATCCTAAAAATTCAATCCCAATAACATCAAACGCATACACTTATTTTCTGTCTAGGTCTATTATTTGACCTTAAATCAATCATTTAAGATTTTCATAAATTGTCTAATTTCTCGGGTTGTCACATTCACCCCTCCTTATAAGAATTTCGTCCCCAAAATTCACCTTACACCTTACACCATGCACCTTACACCATTCACACATATCACATGCTACCCAATACACCACTCACAAGAGTAAAAGGGTTCAAATTGTGCTGAGGGGTCATATAGACCATGAACACATAGATTTGACGGTATTTATACCGCAAAACAAAATATTACTTGGTATGTTTACAATCACAAAAAAGGTAAACTACCATTACTAGTACTTTAGGTGATTAGCCTATCGTACACTTACGTCATGCATAACGTAATAATTATTTTTAGCGAATATTTACGCTATTAGATTGGATTATTTATCCAAACAACATAGTTCACCTCAGTCTTATCATAGGATTCCGTTCCAAAGCAATTTGGTAAATTAAACTTTTTGAAAACATTTTCGAGAATGACGTCATGATGTCGTACTGTATTTACAGATCGTTGAGGATTTCGTCATTTGGTGATTTTGTCATATTACATCATACTGTAGTGGGCTGACGATCCTTAGATCACATCCAACACCAAGCAATTCTGCAATGATAACTCCATCATTTTTTATCATCTCTGCACCAGGTCACATGGTATGTAAGTGATAAATAAAAACAATTTTTTTTTAAAAGGCATATAGTGTGTATTTAGCTTGATGTCAAAAATTGAAGTTTAGCAAAGCTAGGGGTTTAGGAAAACCTAAATCTCCACTAATGATCATATGCTTAACAATCTATCTATTCCTATAATCCTTAACACTCCATTCACACACAACTATACCTAGTTCATAAAACCACACTTATGAGTTCATAACCTGGCCACAATTATATGAGTTTACGAACTTACCCTAGTCTGACCTTTGGCGTTCGTTCGCTGAGGGGCTCATAAATATTTCATATAACTATGAGTCAAGAATGTCACATAAGTATGAGTTCTAAGAACTAGTACTTAATCCTATATTCTCTACCTATGACCTATTTATCTGTATATAATAACTACCGTGACACAACATTTCAATGGTTACCAATGTCACCAACTAAGTAGTTTTTACACCAAGTACAATTCCCCGCCCATACAAGAAATCATACAACTCAGTTGCTAACACGAGTCCTCATTGAAATCCCCACCTAATCTTAACCCCCTTTTTCAATACGAATTTCATTTAATCCGTATCCATAATCCATAACTCTTTCATGAGTTTTCATAGTACCATTTCATAGTACAACTTACACACAGCATCTTGCTGTAAACTTTTCAATCATAAGATTGATTCTTTCTGACTTTCATAACCTTATCAGATCACGGGGTGATCTTATTGTATATATTACGAATTATTTCTATGCATACGATCGTTATGTTTTACGATCTCCTATTCCTGCACCTTAGTTCACAACTACTGTTCACCACTATAACCAGAGTTAGGGAACTCTGTGTCTTTACACTCGCCGAGATTCATCTTTGAATCTTACCGACCAACTAACTCTATGTGAGTTAGATCTTATCCTAATCACTGCGGTTATTGGTCTCAGGTATTCCTACCTAAGCTTCATAACCAACAGCTCTTATACCAACTGTAACATCCCCGAATCCGAGCCCCAAATCGCCGCAGATCCGCTATACTATTTCTATAACTATTTGCGGAAGATATAAACATAAATTGTTTATACATTACACTTTACACATTACCCCAAGGTCGAGTAACCTTAACTTAAACAAAATTCATAAACTTTCTAACATATAACAGTTTATCAAACTATACTATTACAAGATAGCCGCACTTTATATCCCAAGTTGAACTTGGCCTTAACCTTTTCCTGTATCCGAACGCATTCGCCTTATCTGCAATGTTTTATCATGATATAGCAAGGTTGAGCATGAAAGTTGCCCAACAAGTTTAAGTTCAACAATATAACGATATATCATGATTGAAGAGTATGAATAATAAGCTGGCTATAATACATCAATATAATTGAGAACTAGCACGAACAAACTTCTGACTGAACAAGTTTTAAACATGAACAAACATTTCTGAACCAACTGGTAATGAAGGTGATCAGCCTTTCATACCTGACGTATACATGCAAGATGTACAGAGTACAAATTTCATGGCAATCAGCAATGATTAACCATAAGCTTGAAGAAACTACTCTTATTAGAGTTAAGTAAACGAAACTTGCCTGAACCGTTGATTACCACAACACAATTTAATAACGCTTTACCCGAAGACCTAATATTAATAATATAGATCTCCAATATTAGAATAATATCATCACAGTATAATACTGTTATATTTATACACACAGAATAACCTAAACACATAGCACATAACCCTATCAGTCTATAACACACATAAAACTTAGTATCAGGTCAAACTATTTCAGTCTTACTTGAAACCGACACAATTCTATCATCCCGACGGTCTAGTCGGACAAATATCGAGTTTAAGTTCAATTAAACTCTTCCTAAGCGCTTAATCATGCAATAGAGTCACATTTATATGATTTAACACTCGCTTTTTCATTTCAAAAGTTATTCGTTAACACCTAGTAAGTCAAATACTAATCCAGCAACCTGGATCCATTTCAGCAACCTGAATTCACTATTCTTCTTCACGAAAATTCCAAATCAACTTATTCTTTTTCTATCCTTTGTTCAAACATATATACATGTATTTTATACACAAAAATTATTTTTCCATAATTTTCCAACTTCCTTTGATATTTTTTAAAAATTAATTTCTAGTGCGTAGCTTAAGAAAATAGCTACCTCGTGCTTAACTCCAAACATTCCTATCTCCTGGGATAACCTTATATATGTTAACGTGATGCTCCATTTTAAATTTCGTGGCAATCGGAGTTGTAGAACTCCGGTTATAGCGATTTTCGTCAGAAAATCACAACAATTGTTATGGTCATATCTTGGTCGTTCTAACTCGGAATTAACTAATTTTTGGACACAAGCTACTTAATACCATATATTTTCATTTTCCAAAAGGTCGGCTTTTTCCTCATAAGAAAAGTTGACAAAACAGCCCTCACAAAATTCTTGGCAGCTTGTTTTTGTCATTTGGCAGTTTTGGAGTCCTTCACCAAAACTTAAGTAGAATGAAATATATAACTCCGATTAATGATCCGTCAATTTTGTTGGATTCGTATCTTTCCGAACTATAGTTTTCATCTATTACAATCTATATTTGGACATGTTAAGCTCCTGGAAATTAGCCCGGAATTAGCTGTTACAAACTGCTATTTTAACAGTTTTTATTAGCTTGGAGTAGTTTGGGAGAAATCCCATAACTTGCTCATTTTTCAACCTAATTGACTGATTCCAAAGGGATTTTATCCTTAACGCATATATCTAGCTCCACAAATTGACCACACTCAAAAATTCAAAGTAGAATGAGAGATATGGTCATTTCCACATCATGTTTGGTTTCTCAAAAAAATTTGTTTTTGCAACCTTTGGTGTCTTTTAAGAAAACTTCCCTATTTTCAAATAAAATCAACATAGCTCAACATAATACCTAATATAACTCATATACTTATGGATCTAACATGATCCATGGTTTAATTCACCAAATAATCAATTAACATAAGATCAAACACAACAAAAGCTAAGAAAATTTAGTGTTTTCTATATTTTGAAAAATCAAGTTTCCCTTTTATACTTTTGATCCAACTTTTGATCCATAAAAGAGTTGGATCTAAACATAGAAAACCTTTAAACACCAAGATCTAGGGTTATAAACCTCAAGATCATAGTTTTACAAAAATTAAAACTCAAAACATCACAAAGAGAAATTAAACTATAAAAGTAGGGATTGCTTATACCTTCTTTGATTCCTCTTCTTCTTCTTCTTCTTTCTAATACTTAGATTAAAGAACTAAGTAACTTTAAAAAAAACTCTCCCTTTTTCTTACCCTAATATGGCCGAAAATCCTCCTCTCTTTCTCTCTTTAGTTCTAAGCAACTTGGAAGTAAGATGAAAGAGAAATGAGATGGATTTTATTAGGTGTAGTTTTTTTTTATCAATCATCCAAATCCACTCTCTTTTTCTCTTCTACTCCATCCGGCCATAAGCCTTTCTTATCCCACCCATTCTCTTTCCTTTTCTCATTAAACCTCCAAGCTTATACTTGGTAGAAATGCCAAAGTGTTGGCTAAATTAAATGAGGACAAATAGGGGAAGTTGGTAGGAGTGGGTGAACCACTAAAGTAGAAAATCATTACAACACATGCCCCTTCTTCTTTTTTCCTTGTAATAACCGGCCATGTAGTTCATTTTTCATCCCACTAACTCTCTTACTAATCATTGCATAGATGTGTGGAAGATTAGTATACAAGGTGGCTTCTTTATTAATGAGACACCTAGCTTATTTTGGAAATATCCTTTGCCACATGTGTGGTTTAAAAATGGAAGATGTGTATGCATTATTTCTTCTCCTTTTCTCCCACTAAACTACCAAAGCTTTACTTACAATCATGAACAAAGATGTTGGATAAATAAAACAATGACACATAAAAGGAGTTAGTGGAGAGTTGGTAACCAACTTTTGACAAATAAGAGACCAAAATAAATCTTAGTCACATGCTCAATCTCTCCTCCTTTTTCCTTCTCTATCCACCGACCATGTAAATCAATCATAGTCCATCATACCCTTCCTTCAATTGGGCTTATCAATAAAAATATTTGAGCCACTCAATTAATGTATTGCTTGGGCCTCTAACTAATTTCATTGGCCAACACTTGGGCTATAAAATATATATAATCCAATACCTTAAATTCTTATCCAACCCAAATCATTTACTTAGGGTTTTTACTTCATCAATTATAACATCAATCCTTGCTCATACACACTTATTTTCTTAACCCAATTAGACTTGCTATAATTAGGTTATAAAATTAATCATTTGAGATATATAAAATAAATCTCTTAGATTTAGTAAGTATTCTAAATACCACAATTCTCTTTTCCCATAACCCTTAAGTTATTAAATCCTTCATTCCTAATATATAATTAGGGTTACACTAGTTTCTTTTGGTTTGTTTATATAATAAACAAATATAAACCATCACATAATGTTCATATTCCTTACACACAACTTTTTAACCCTTAGGGTTTAATACTCCGCATTAGAGTTTCTAATTTAGCAATTAGGATTATCTCTAATATATTATCAAAATACATAAGCCATTATATTTAGCCTTTGATTTCCCAAATTAGGGTTTAAATTTTCGAAACTGAAATTAGGGTTTCTGAACATATCGTTAGAGTTTTCTAACTTAATCACCATATTCATATCATGAATTTAGGATTTCGGATTCCCGGAACTAAAACTAGGGTTTTAGAACCGATTTCTAGAGTTTCTTATTAGACGTTAGGGTTTTCTAACTGAACGTTGACGTTCTTAAAATATACTTAGGGTTTGACACATATACAATTAATCTGGTCAACCCTTGACCCTTAACCACATTCTAAACACATCATTAACCATATACACAGAGCATATTCACATAAACACTTAATCCTGAATAATTCACCTATTTCCTTTACCGAATTTTGAGATCCTAAAAATTCAATCCCAATAACATCAAACGCATACACTTATTTTCTGTCTAGGTCTATTATTTGACCTTAAATCAATCATTTAAGATTTTCATAAATTGTCTAATTTCTCAGGTTGTCACAAGTTTAGCTTAGGATAGTTTTTCTCAGTAATTTCTATTTCTTTCTCTTATTTGATGTTTATAAATATAGATTACCTAGATTAGGGAGAAGTCTGGGTTTCCTTGGAGCAACACGAGAAGTGAGCAACACGGATTGGAAAGTTTGATTTGAACGAAATGCTTAGAGATTGAAGGGATTTGACAGAGTTTCTTCTTATCTATTTATTGTCTCTAATTTTATAATCCATAAATGTTGTCTTTATTGCTACTTATATTTTGTTCAATAGTTATGAACTGAATATTGGCTTTAAGGTTATAATGGAACCCTTTGTTATTTAAATTGGCTATCTTATCTCTTTGGTTGGCACCATATGATTTGGTTCGATATATTTATGCTTAATGATTCTCACTAAGACATTAGTGATGATTTTGGTAATATACATGATATCGATAGAAAGGTTGTAGGTTTACACCTGAATATATTGGCATGTGATTGTCGGTTTCGACTGCATAAGTTGTGCGTAGAATAGATATATATCTATGCGCCACGTGCGACCTATTTGAGAACTTATGCTTAAATCCTTTTTCTGATCAATTCGTATAGACATATATAGGATTGTATCTAGTTCAGGCGTTCTTTTATGTTCTATTCCCTAACGGGTTGATCTGGAAATGATATCTTTGTGCATACCTCGACAGAGGTACATGAGCAATTGTGCGTTCTCGGTTGACAAATTGTCATAACCATTAAGACCAGATAGAGACAGGTAGGTCGTTTGATGAAATATAACACGCTATGTGTTTGACAGAATGCCTGAGTGGGGTGAAGTTGTAACCTTATCTTGTAATTCATTCGATTACCATTCGTTATCCATTTACTTGCTTTGATATTTAGTTATGGTTAAATTAATCACACTTTCATTTATTGTTGTTCGAATAAGACTTTAGCAATATAAAGTCGGTACTTGGTAAATATTAATGATAGTTCCTCGTGGGTACAACATTCTACTTAACACTGTATTACTTGTTAGACCGCGTATACTTGCGCATGTTTAGTGATTAGTTTTCCAACCAACAAGTTTTTGTCGTCGTTGCCAGGAAACTATTATTCTAATAACTTCCAATATTGATTCCAATCAATTTAGTCTTACTTTGAACGTATATATATTTCTTTTATTTGTTTGATCTTCTTTTCTTTTTCTTTTTAAGTTTATATATTATGGATGATCAATGTTATCAATGGCATTATGAGGGGATGATGCAACCAAGCTTAGATGAAGGATTCGAGAAATTACAAGTTCAAATTGCAAATGCCTTGAGGTTTTCTAATAATTTTGAGTGTCAGTCCAAGCTGAATGCCTACTGTCAGGAACGAGCTGACATTGAACCGATCTCTTATCATCCAAATTGTCAGGGTTATCCAAACTATTTGGACTACAGTCAAGAGCAATATCAAGATCCAAATTACTACTATCTGTGACAACCCAAAAAATCGGATTGTCTAGAATTTAAGTTTAAAGAATTAGTTATTAATAAAATGAATTTTTATTAATTCTATTCTGTGCTATGTGTTTATTAATCGTTCTATAAGTTAGGATGATTATTAATTGGGAGGATTCTGGCTACGAGCTAAACTGAACGAGTAAGAATTTCAAGATGAAAATGAAATTTTTCCCGGAACAAAATATTTCTAGGGAAAAAGACGAAATAGACACTATTCATCCGTTTCTGCTCGAAAATTTATTTTGAATTTCTGAGAAACGCGTAATGATATAATCGTAAGATGTAATGGAATATTCAATAATATTTCAGTTATGGCAAAAATGAAGTTTTTGCCTGTGGACTTAAAACCTATACTAGTTATTATACAAGTATAGTACAAAGATTAGTACGACATAGAATACGAATGTCGTACGAATGATATACGAAAAAAATACGAGAATGGAATGCGTAGAATACGAATAGTTTTAATGGACTTTGAGGAATCCAATTGGACTTGGATTATAGCAAGCCCAATGGAATGAGTAATCAAGCCCAGAGAAGGCCTAGTAAGAATTAAAGTAAGGCCCAATGTTAGATTTAATTAAGCCCGATCCAAGAAAATTAACCGCAGATCGAACCGATGGGTCACCGGATGGGTAAAACCAATGGGGCAACACATGGGGAAGACCCATGGGCATAAGGGACGACCACTTGTTCACCAAGTAAGGGTGGTGACCAAGTAAACTTAGTGGTTAAGTTTGGAATAGTAAGGAGGTGGAGGGGAAAAAACCAAAATGGCCCTAGCCTTGGTTTTTTATAAATAAGAAGCTCATTTCATTGTTTTGGGATTTTGAAAAATCCAACAACTTTGAGAGAGAGACTTTGGATGGGGGAAGAGAGGAAAAGCTAGCTCGATTGCACACTTTGTCCGACGGAAGGAATTTAAGGATGAACGGTAATTCGAATCCTAGTTCCTTCTCATTTTCTTTAAGTTTATTATGATCTAAAAACATAACTTAACGAAATCAGAAATAGATAAAGTTAAGAATGATTTCATAAAGTTGAAATCATGAGAAAACGAGGAAATAAGAATTAGGAATTTAGTTTATAAATTTTTTAAGGAAGTGTAAGATTCGTAAGGATTTTGAGCAATCCAAATGAATCTTATGAATGATTAGGTTAAATAAGAAAGGAATGATGTTTTATAACATCAAATTCCAAGAAAAACTGAAATCATAATCCAAAATATCGTTTAAAAATGAACACGCGAAGAACACGCGAAGAACGCGAAGAACATTGTTGATGGACAAATTTAAAACAATCGTAGGATAATTGTTGTGGATGGACGAGTTTAAAACCATCGCGTATAAGTTAGTTGCTTATTGCTTAGTTAGGACGTTAGAAATGTTCATGAAGAGCGAATTAAAATTGAGCTATAACGAAGTTATGGCAAAATTTCGTAAAAGAAGAACGAGAATTTGAAAGTTAGTAAATGAACCCGAACGTGTAGGATTTCATAATAATGTAAGAGAATGTAGAAAAAGTGAGTCATAAACTCAAAAACGAATGAGTTCTGAGTTCGGATGACCGAATTACGGACGAACGAACAAAGAACGTTAAAAACGTTAAAATGAACAAATGGGTGAAGATTAAGACAATAAAAAGGCACGTTAATGGATTCAGAATGAAGTTCTGTCTAGGAGTAATCGAATTACATTAAATAACGAAGAAAATGGCTTTGGAACGACCTCGTTTCGAGTTATAACGAAGAAGTTATGAGATTTTGAAATTAACAACCCAAGCTTGTAAAAGACTTAGAAAATTTTCCAAAGGTTCTTACTCGGCGCCGCAGCGCGAGTCGTGCCTTGGAGGCCGATGCCGCAGCACGAGCTCGGGCCATTAGCTACTGCTAATTTGCGCCGCAGTGCGAAAGAAAGAGAAGGGCACGGCACCACGGCGCCAGTGCAGAGCAACACCAGAAATGAGATTTTAACTGCTCAATTTCTGGGGGATGTGCAAGAAAGAAATAAGAACATAATGTTCAACTAATTTAACACTTAATCAAGTGTATTAAACCTTTAATTAAGGTTAAATGAAAAGATTAAACGAGATTAAAAGAAGGTGAACGCGGGTTACGTAACCGATATCCGGGGACCGTAGTCGCGATAATTGAACGTGAGGGATTGCTATAATTGTGATTCCTTAGACGTTGATTGATGAGGGAAATGAATAACATTTCGATGTTATGTCATAGTAATGCGAGATGAATGTAAAGCATATAGACGCTGTGAAAGCAACGTTGTTGCGATGAATGATCGGTCTTAGCATACAATGAACTGTATGACTTTGATATTAAGAAAGAATAATGAACATGGGGTTCATGGGAATGATAACGATCGAAAAATGATTAAAGCCTTAAGTAAAGGTTGAATGAGAGATTAAGAGACAAGCAACGTGAACGTTGAATAAGTAAACGATCCTCGTGAATCGTATTCACGTTGGTCGAACATTCTAAGAATACATTGGTTGTATGACTTAGATGTTGACAGGAGTAGTAAGTAAGATATGAATTATCAAGAAAGCCGTAGCGAACGATAATAAGATTAATGAAAGCAGAATATGTGTCGGATGAGAATGTTAGAATGATATGTAAGCGTTGAACACTTTAACTGATGTGAAGGTTGAGTGTACGCAAATATTAAATGGATAAAACCTACACTGGGTGTACAGTTTGACAGTAGGATAATAAAGACCAGTGATTAAACCTATGAGCGGTGAAGAAGCTAAATTAATGACAAGTACATATAATGTAAAGAAGCCGAGTTAATGTTTATAACTTGGATTACGTTCTGAGTCGAATGACCCGGACGTTGTGAGATAATAATAAGGTAACGTAAAATGTTTAACGCTATAAATGCGTAGAATGAATATTGAATGATCGTTCTGAGTATACAAAAGACTGTATGACTTAGACGATGATGAATGAATCCTGAGGTATGGCATTTAGTTGCCAGAAAGCCATAAGGAATAAGGATTGACTTAACGAACGTTTTAGTTTAATAATTCGGATACGTTAAGATGAATTTAGGTTATAGTACAATCGTAACCTTTGATGGTTGACATATGGGAGCTGAGCTAAACAATTTTTTCAGAGAGCGAAGGTATAAACAAAACTGGCAACCGATCTAACTCACTGTTATGGGCAGTTGAGATGAGACGGGAACTTGTTTGTTAGTTTTTTGTGGGAAACCACTCAGAGTACCATATGGACTACTAGAAGAGATATGATAGGTGCTGAGTCCTAGAAAAGTTATAAGAAGAAGATAAGAATGTAGCTCATCAAAGATGATGAACGTTTTGAGTAAGACATCTCCGTATGTCATAAAACCGTTAACCGGTAAAGGAAGATGGTTGCATAAACTTAGTTTGTAAGAACGTGAACCTTAAGAAGTAAAGTTAAGTAAACTATTACGTAAGTCAAGTAAATGACTAATTGGTACATGTGTTATTTCCTTATGTGCTACATAGGAATTGGAATGAGCAGTTCAGCATAAACTATAAGCTGTAGCTGTGCGTAAGGCAAGTTTCCTAACTTCATTCATATTTTAAATGAATGCTAGTTTCTAAAACTTCTCAAATGTTGTACTTGATAAGTTCTGTCTATCTGCGAATGTGTAATATTTGTACAAGGTAGTAGAACGTATGAGGCCTTGTGCCACAATATGAACACTTCAGTGTTTCTATGAGATGAACTGTTCTGTGATTGAACTTTTCAATATGAGCATGTTTTGTTTATACATGAACCGTTATTGTTAAGTCTGTGCTATTGATTCTAGCCAGACAGAATGTGTATGAAAGATAGTAGAGAATGAAAGTATTTCCAAATGAATGTAACTAATGTTTTAAAATGATAGGAATCGAGATTATTCCTATTGTTCAAGCTACTTCATAACCTTTGTTCGGTTATCGAAGTTACAAAGGAATGCTAAACTCTTGAAGTTGTTTGTTCAACTGTTATGACTTGCTGGGCAATTGAATGCTCACACTTGATTTAAATAAAAACATTTTTAGTGAACGATGTTAGAAAGAACTTAAGGATCCCGTAAAGATCAAGCTGATCGGTATCCAGAAGAAGAATCATTCATTATATGAATGGGTGTGATGATCAAGAGATAACTTGTAATATAGAATGATAGAATTAAACTATAGGATAGTTTAATGAACGTTTATGTATCCTTGATGGCGGATAAAAGTCACTTGTACAAGATGTAAAGAATAATGTAATTATCATTATTTGGATTGAAAGAGGTTTTAAGGTTTTAGAACCTGGGATTTGAGGATGTATGTTGTTATATTTAGCTATATAATGATGTATGTTCGGAAGAAGATGGGATCATGACGTACGAAATCCGGATGTGAAAATAGACCAGATTTCGGGGCGTTACACTATCCAAATCAGTTTGACAACCAATCTCCGCCACAATATGAGGTTACATCTCGACCCAATGAAAACTTTTTTGAGTCCTCAACACGAGAAGAAGAGAACAGGCTTGGGGAGCTTCTCACCGACTTTATTAACAGAAATGAGGTTTGGATGGCAAGCCAAGAAGCTGCACTGCACAGCCTTGGGAATCAATTGGGGCAACTCGTCAATGCCATCACAAATCCACTGCAAGGCAATCTTTCGGTCATAATTGATCTTGACGATGAAGCAGTAGAGCATTTCACGGTGGATATGCAAGGAAAATGCGATGAGTCTCGCACAGCTGTTGAGGGAAACATCATAGTGCAAACTAACCTAGAAGTGGAGTCTGAAGTCGGAGACAAATGGAGAAATAGTGGTTGTATAGTCATTTCTGATCTATAATTAGAAACCATGCTCCCGACTGTGAAAACCGTGGAGGGCCCGCTAGAGCATAAAGAAAGCTTTCAATTTAATGAAACAGGTAAATTAGTGGATAATTCCAGTGGTGAAAGATTCTTTGTGCCAAAGGATGATTGGATGGATGAAGGGAAGGAGAATAGGCCAATCACCCATGTCGGCCAAAAATTTAAAGGAATTAACAAGAAGGCGGCATGAGATGGTCATTTTTACCTATGACCCGGATTGAGCGACATTGGTATAGTCAAGCCGATGACTTTAAACAAGCGCTTGGTGGGGAGGCACCCCCATCTTAGTATCATTTTTATCTATTTTCCCTTACATGTGTCTAATTATATTAATTGTCTGTTATGTTTACTTTGCAAACATTGCTGCCAGATATTGCACTGCCGTGTATTGAGCATGTTTTTGTTACCGCAACATATTTTCATGTTCTATTGAAATTTTATATATAGTAGTTTACTTAAGCTAGTTATCATGTGTTTAATATATATATATATATATATATATATATATTTCTAAGTAAGATTTATGGGCTAAAATATGGCTTCTGTGCAGGATTTCTCATAAATAGGGCTCGCGCCGTAGCGCTAACATATGTACTGAACTTCGCGTCGCGGCGCCATGCTTATTACCAATGATTCTCACCTCGCGCCGCAGTACCTAAAAACAAGGGGAATCTCGCGTCGCGGCGCCACCAAATGGCATAAGCCACTGCTAACTCGCGTTGCAGCGCCAATCAACAAAGGGTTGTCCGCATTGCGGCGCCACCAATGAGTCTAGTATACTGCTAAATTGGACCGCGGTGCCACTTAAAAAAAGAACCCTCGTGCCGTAGCGCGAGAAACGAATTGTGGTTTTTTAAAACAAGCAGTTTTGGCCAGATTGCAATCCATTACCTCCCATTCTTTTGACACTCTCATCACATACCTCATGACACATAGCACAGAAGTCCCCAGAGTTCCCATCAGCCGTATCATTCCAGTGTCAGCAATGATCAATGATCGTTTCCCGTCTCAACCCCAAACAACAGCCGAGACCCTCCATCAATTTGTTTGTCAGAGTTAAAAGCCCACATAATTTCTCACCTAGGGTTTTACCCATTCAAGGTACTTTTGAGATTTTGATCAATTGATATAGACTGTGATCGAGTTGTGGTGTTTTTTCTTGCAACGTATTGGTGTGATTTTCGCTGACGAAAATCTGGATAGAGCAATAATAAACAAAGGTTGTCCAAGTTTGGTTTGAAGAACGCTCACAAGGTGTTCGATAAATTGCTTTAACCAAAAAGTTTACTGAATTGGGGTTGATTTAGCATTCAAATTGCATTGGGGACTATTCTAGCTTGAGTTTGGGGGGAATTTGGAACTGAGCCTTCTGTTTTTGCCAAACTAGCTGGGAATTCTGTCATGGCACCAAAAAGGAAATGACTCAGTGTCGGAGGGTCTTCTTCGTCCACCGCGCCACCACCAACGACTTGGAACAGAGCCAAGTTTATCATTAAGGAGGCTTGGAAAAGGTACAAAAGCTCATTCAGCGCACGAAATCTGATTCCTAAGTGGGGGTTCAGGCAGGACAAGAAAGATGGAGAGCTAACCACCATGATACTGGAGCACAATTGGATCGACTTCAGCAAACCATCTGGGTCAACTATTGTATTTATGGTTCGAGAATTCTATGCCAATGCCAATCCTAAAGGCCTTGCTGTTGTTCAAGTTCGGGGAAAGCTAGTGGCGTATAGTAGTCAGGCCATTAATGCCTTGTTTTAAACACCCAACTACGAGGGAAAAGACTATCTAGAGTCGGGACTCCGCAACTATGATCTTGAAGATATCATTAGGCGGATCTGCAAGCCTGAGACTACGTGGAAGAAAAATGACTACACGGGTGAAAAGACCAGTTTCCCGGCTTCAGCACTCAGTCGCTACAGGAAGGTGTGGTTCAACTTCATTTTTGCCAATATGATCCCGTCCCATCATTTGAGCGACATGACTAAGGATAGGGCGATCCTGATATTCACCATTGTCACGGGTCTACATATGGATATTGGCGTACTCATTCATGACTCCATTCGAAAGGCAATCAAGAGTAATGTTGCTTGTTGGACTTCCACATCCATCATTGATCACCACCTTGTGCAAGAAAGAAGGTATCCAGTGGGGGCCCGAGGAGATAGCTTTGCCACCAATGACAGTCATTGACCACCTGACAATTAAACGCTACTATGAGTGGGACGGGGCAGAGTCTCATGTCAGGGGCGAGGGATACGGGCCACCTAAAGTTCCACCTCCTACAGTAGAGGCCGAACCCTCGTAGCCTTCAAACGCCGCTCTAGATGCAGGCCCAGTTGGACGTGGCTTACTGGCTAAGATCATAGCGTCTCTCACCCTGCTGCATCAAAAGCATGACGCTAAGGCTCACAGGCAGCAGAGGCACATCGCAGCTGTTGCATAGAGACAGGAAATTACGATGCAGTACCAGGCTGATCTAGTAAACACTATGCAGAGCATCTACACCAATTATTGTGGTGAGAATGCTGAGTTCATGCCATACCAGTTCCCAGAGCTTCCTGTCTTTCCACCATACCCTCCACCATCCGTCCTTCTAGCAAGCACCGACCAACTTTGTTAACTAGTAATTTTTTTCAAATTTAGTTCGCGTGTTTATTGCTTTGAGAATTTGTTCACTCTTATAAACTTTCATTTTTACAAGATAATAAAAGACTTAGACATTTTTACAGTTTTGGATCTTAGATTCGTGCATGTTTAGATATATATAAAAAAAGAATAACTTGATAATGAAGATTGAATATCAAAAGTCTTGCGGTGGGTCGAGATGAAAAGTAAAATGCACTCGCCCATAAACGCAGGACCGATATTGAGATGGAGCATAAAATGCACTCGCCTAATAATCTTCGGTTCTCGTAAAGTCTAATTTGGCTTATGTTGATTACGTTGCCTTTGCTTCTCGAGTTATTAGATTCTTAGGGGTGTTATACACCTAGTGCCCTAAAGCCGTCTGGCTTGGGAGTCACTGATCAAAAGCTCATTAATGGGTAGTTCTAATTAGCCTAAGATAATTAAAAACTATCCGAGTCAGATTTTACTGTCTTCATGCAAGAGTCTTTTGATCCTTGACTGCACTTGTGTATTATTCTTAATGCTAGTCGAATGTTTAAGTTACAGAGTGTGAATATAAGTATTAACAATCGACTGTGCGAACTTAATTGAGCTATGATTAGTTAGGACGGTTGGTCTTCACACACAAACATAGAATGGATCGAATACAGTCTTATGCTTGAAATAGATTGAACCCTAACGCATGAATGTATTTGCCTTATTCTTTGGGAGTAGCTTAGATTGAGATTCGCAGCCATGATGCTAGTATTTAGTTTTATATTCCTCTCGCGTGTGTTTTACTTTTTTTAATATGTGTTAGATAGTTTTCTCGAGGACAAACAAAGTCTTAAGTTTGGGGGTATTTGATGAGTGGGATTTATACCCACGAATCGAATACTTTATGACTTATATAATTGTCTGAATTCATAAATTTTATATAGTTTTATATTATTATAGTGTTATTATGCTTAATCGATGCAATGCAGGGCTTATCAGGTGTTTTCTAGCATTCAGGGGAAAAACGGTTATATTTCTCACACTCGCATCGTGGCGCCAATGCCAAGCTTATTGGCCGCGCCGCAGTGCCACCTCCCACCCCTTGCTGACGTCTGCTTCGCGCCGCAGCGCCACTATCCTTTCTTAGGCTCGCGCTACAGTGCCAGCTCCGTGTCCTTCATATTAATGTGGCGCTACAGCGCCAACTACAGCGTAGTGGCCCGCGCCGCGGCACAAACTCCAGTTGTGACACCCCCAAAATAGGTCCAATCTATCCAACCTATTCTGAGTCGCCAAATACATGGTACAGAAAACAACTACAACTTTATTACTATAATTGTCATGCAAAATACACCAACACATATACTGTAAGTTTTAATACCAACTGTGACTCATGTCCCAACTATGGACAACACCTTACATTAATATATTACATAAAGGTACAGTCAATAACTGTTTTAGAAATTAAAATCATTGGGAAGTGCTCAAGGAAACCTTCGTACATAGGAGTCCATGAATCTAAGTTATGATAGATATCATATGTCCAGAGAATTATCCTTAGTTGATCCAGTAGACCCCAAAGAAAAACGAGAAGATTACTATCATGTTCCTTCCAATGGTGAGCCTTCTCTTGACATATTATTATCTCCACCGTCTGCGATTGAACATTATGTTTCAACCAAACTCCAAGATCATATAGGTAGTGCTCGTAGATATACTCAGCAAGTGGATGTGCACAACCCTGTCTTATGATAACTCGTAGGTCATTAGACATCTTGTATGATAGTGGAAAAACACCCTTCCAAAGTTTGGTTCACCTCACCCTATCCGGTTCACCAAAATTAAATATCAAATGACGTATACAATATGACACACTTATCTAATGTTCTCAATAAAATTATTTCCATACTATTTAGGGAGAACCTCAACAGCTATAGACCACCGTTCTATTCCCCTGTTATCCCCGCTCGACCCAGCTACACTCTTATTACCTGAAAGGAATTGTGAAGCAAAAGGGTGAGCACAACTAGATCAGTAAAGAATATCATGACTAAAGATAATTAAATTATCAATAGCATTCATCAGCAATAAATTAGAGATTTATAACATATGGTAGATGATAAAAAATTTTAACCATAGTTGCAGTAGAACGAGCAATCCATTAGAAGAGTCAAATAGACCATAAAGTTTATTATCTTCTCCATGTTACAAGTCCACCAACAATGCTTTAATTCCCGTAACATCAATTAACAGTTCTTGTCCACAATCATATGAATAACTCATAACCATAATTGTGGTTCTAAATTCCTCTTCTCATCTAGGACGAAGATAATTTACATCACCTGTCTTTACCTGAAACATCAAAGATCATGGTTATACCAAATCACAATTCCTATTCATAATCATACTAATAAATTCATCTTTGCACTATGGGCCAAAGATATTCATTAACAGATCATCTTTGCACTACATGCCAAAGATATTCAACAACAGGTCATCTTTGCACTACGGGCCAAAGATATTCATCAATAATTCATCTTTGCACTACATGCCAAAGATATTAATTTCTCAAAGAAATACATAATCATTTCAGAATTTATATAAACCATAATTATAACCATGTTAATCAATTCACCTTTGCACGTAAGCTAAAAAAATTCAATTGTAAATTCAATGGTTATGATCATATCAGTCAATGATTCAACTTTGCACAACTGGCTAAAGAGAACCCATAATCACGAACACACCAATAATCTACCCATCTTTACACTCAATTCAAAGAGAAATTTCTTCACCAGGGTTATAAAAATGTTATATATGATAATAAAAACAATATGATCAAAATATTGATTTAATTTCAAGAGTAAGATTCATAAATCAACGATAATTTGGTTAGAAAAAGAAATGAATTTTATCGTGAATAGTACCCCGTCAATAGTAACTCGTCAATAGTAACCCCGACACAAAAAGATAAACTTTCACAATAAAATTCATATCAATATTTATAACACCTTAATCCAAATGTTATAAATCACTTAATAATCTCATAATCTAATAACATTAATATTACCACAATATCTTAATCATTTCTTAAACTTATAAATAATTTATTTTAATTGTTTACACTTTATTAATTAATGCATTTAATCATCCTAAAATGCCAAACTCATAAGATTTCATCACCAATAACCAAAACCCTCATCAAAAATCTTAATATACCTCATATAGGATTCTCATGCCATAAAATCCTATTTTCTAATTTTTGTAATTCACATAACATATTTAATTCATTTATTCATAACTAGTCTATTTTCATGAAAAATACCAAATCAGTTCCAAAAATATTTCTTTTCTGGGATTTAGCAGAATATAGTCCCATATTGAATATATATTTTTCTCGAAATTTTCAAAATTCATTTACTATTTTTCACATGGCCAAAACTGCCGAATATTTAGACATTTATCATAAATTGTACATTTGTCCAAAAATTCCGAAATTTAAAAAATATACTGATGTTATATAGATGTACTCCCAATAAAAATTTCACCAATTCTGGAGTTAACCACAAGGAGTTATAAGGGTTTACTTTTAAAATAGTCTTTTCTCATAAAATCCATAACTCCTAATCTATACATCCAAAAATAGTCATTTTTGGACACAATCGAGAAAACTCATCAAAATATCATTTTAAATTTTTTCAGAATTTTTGAAGATCAGAAAAATTACGAAACTGAAGAAACTTAATAACCCTTAAAATCCCTTACAATCCCTTACCTCAAAGAAACAATACTTCTGACCGGAATGTAAAGCCGAAGGAACTTTGCACTGAATAGAAACTCTCAAAGTATCTAAATACTCACAAAATACGCTTGATAATATAGAGAGAGAAATAGAGAAGGCTTATGTTTCTAGTGTATTTTTTAATTCTAACTTAGCCCTCTATTTATAGGAAAATGTTAGCACGCCGAAGTAGACTTGACCTGCTATCTGATGGTTTTACTTGCTACTATTGCCACCCACCAAATTTGAATTAAAATTTTAGCACATTTCTTCACCAACCATAGGTGGGGCCCACACATTCTAGAATTTTATACTAAAATGATAAATTTCGAAACTTCAATAATTTCTGAACCAGTCACCTCTTAAAATTCATAACAAATCATACGTTCATTTTTAACGGTTCAAAATTTGTGGACATATACTCAACTTATATATGTATAACATATTCAAAAATCATAATGATCCAACGGTCGAATTAAAAATTATAACTCACGCAATATATCGCAAGAACACTGATTTGATTTTTAATACCTCCATTCTGACAAAAATACTGATATAACACCTCAAAATTAATTCCTTTAATTATAACCATATAAAATAAATAAATCCATCATTTATATCCGCATCAAATAAATATTTCCTTATCAATAATTAATTATTCACAAATAATATTACAGAATCACAATAATAACAACCGGGCAGTTCCCAGGAAAGAGGTGGCTTTCCAATAAGGGTTTCTCCTTACTGGCGCGCAATTAGGTGACCAAACCTCTCCTTGACAGAACTTTCTAGACATTGCCAATAATGCTATCTAATAATATTATTCAAATAATATGAATTACTGATCTAATAATGGGAAATACTGTGGAGTGACAATTATTGAAACAACAATAATATAAAATATCAACGCAGCAATTATTGAATCAATAAAATAAAATATTGAACAGTAATTACTGTAACAATTATTGAGTAGTGCCTTCTTACGTAAGAATCAATAATTCAAAAATACTGTGCAATACTGTGTGCTACTGTGCAACAACACATATTACTGTATTTTAACCACCAAGTAATCCAACAGTGTTAACGGTAACAATTACGTCATTATTTATAAAAATTCAAACTTGTCATTTTCTTCATCCGACAGTTATTCTGTTATGGGGCCCACAAATGGCTTCGCCATCGTACGAATATTCTCTGACAACAAGAATATTCCATGACCGAACTAATATTCCTGCGACAATAACATGTATTTTATAGCCATTTGCTTATTTTGAAAAAATTTCATATATCACCCTTAACTTTACTTTCTATCAATTTAACCATTTACCGAATAATAATTATGAGAAAATAGCCCGTTTATCAGAAAAATACGAATTTTATGTCTATTCCACACAAAATCAAATTCTCTACAACTTTGTAGCTTTAAGTTTTTCCAAATTCCAGACAGAAAATATCTGAAACCCACAAACGAATGATTTTCAATACCTCATAAAATTCATAACAAATCATACGTTAATTTTTAACGATTCAAAATTTGTGGACATATACTCAACTTATATATGTATAACATATCCAAAAATCAAAATGATCCAACGGTCGGATTAAAATTATAACTCACGCAATAGAGCTTTAAGAACACCGATTTGATCTTTTAATACCTCCAATCCGATAAAATACTGATAAAACATCTCAACATTAACTCCTTCATTTATAACCACATAAAATAAATAAATCCATCATTTATATCCGCATCAAATAAATATTTCATTATCAATAATTAATTATTCACAAATAATATTACAGAATCATAATAATGACAACTAGGCAGTTCCCAAGAAAGAGGGGGCTTTCCAATAAGGATTTCTCCTTACTGGCGCGCAATTAGGTGACCAAAACCTCTACTTGATAGAACTTTCTAGACATTGCCAATAATGCTATCTAATAATATTATTCAAATAATATGAATTATTGATAATGGGAAATACTATGCAGTGACAATTATTGAAACAACAATAATATAAAATATCAACGCAACAATTATTGAATTAATAAAATAAAATATTGAACAGTAACTAGTGTAACAATTATTGAGTAGTGCATTCTTACGTAAGGATCAATAATTCAAAAATACTGTGCAATACCGTGTGATACTATGCAACCACGCGTATTACTGTATTTTATCCACCAGGTATTCCAACAGTGTGAATGGTAACAATTACGCAGTTATTTATAAAAACTCATACTTTGTCGTTTTCTCCATCCGACAGTTATTCTGTTATGAGGCCCACGAATGACTGCGCTGTCGTACGAGTATTCCCCAACAACAAGAATATTCCATGACCAAACGAATATTTCCCAACAAAAATGAATATTTTATAACCACTTGTTTATTTTCTAAAATTTTCACATTTCACCCATAACCAAAGTATTATATCAAATTAACTCCATATTATTTCAAGATAATAAATAGAGAAAATTTAATTTTATTCATAATAAGTTGGGGTCTTACAACCTCCCTTCCTTATGAAATTTCATCCTCGAAATTGACGTACGTACCTAGTGTTTCAAAAAGGTGAGGGTACCTCGCTTTCATTTTCGATTCCAACTCCTAGGTCATTTCTTCAATAGCATGGTTCCTCCACAAAACCTTAACTTGTGGTATAACCTTGGTGCGCAGGACATGCTCTTTCCTATCCAAAATCTTAATAGGTACCTCCTCGTAAGTTAGATCTTTGGCTATCTCATCTAGTACTAACTCAATAATGTGGTTTGGGTCATCCACATATTTACATAACATCGATACGTGAAACACGTTATGAACACGCAACATACTTAGCGATAAGGCGAGTCTATAGGCCACAGTTCCTACTTGATCGAGGATTTCAAATAAATCGAAGGTTTGAGCTTTCTTCTCTTCATTGACTCTTACTTTTAGAATAACGCCTTCTTGCACCTTTTTTTTTTATTCATCAGCTCTGGTGTGTAGCTTGAGCAGTTGTAACTTTATCAATTAAAGTCGATTCTACTCGTATATTTAACATCATAACGTGGGTCCCTTGAGTCTTTAACTCTATCTTTATCGTTTGTAAATTATACAAAATAGGTCTTTGTATTCAATAATATCGCACTCGTACTCGCGTACTATCTTCTACTCAACGCGTTAGCTACCACGTTTGCTTTTCCAGGATGGTATGGTCAGAACAAGTGCCAAAATGAATCGCCTCTTGAGCTCTTGGAAAATCTTATCGCATTTCTCGCTCCATGCGAATTTTGTATCTTTCCGAGTCAGCTAAGTTAATGGAGTAGAAATTCGAGAAAATCTTTCCACGAATCTTCGATAATAACAAATTAAGCCCAGAAAGCTACGTACTTTGGTCACCGACTTCGGTTGCTATTAACTGTGATTCATATCCCAATCTTAGATAGCACGTCACAATAGTACTTATCGTTTTACCACCACACCAATATAGCATCCCCTACGGAGAGTCTGACTTTGGTGCATTCCACAAAGGAAGTCACCAGATAGAGGCTTGGGTACCAACTCTTATACTTGGGTTTTTAACTCCTAAAGTTTAATAGGAGCCATTCGATATGAGATTTTAGAAATGAGTTTTGTACCGGGTTCAAAGTCAATACAAAATTCAATATCACACTCAGAAAATTCTTTAGGAAATACGTCAAGAAATTTATTAACAACAGAAATATCATTCAAATCTGATGTATTTTTGTTTAAATCCATGAAATGGACTAAAAAAACTTGACATCCATTTTTCAATAAACGAATGGCTTAATGGGTTGATATGAAAGTTTTTTGACTTCAATGGTTTGGTTACTTGAATTCGCATTACAGGTTGGTTAGGAATATGAAAACTAACAACCTTACGAAAGCAATCAATTTTGGCATGATGAGTGGTCAACCAATCAATCCCTAAAATCACATCAAATGCAAGTCTCTTTAAAGAAATAAGATCAACAGGTAATGTGATGGTGCCAACTTGGATCAAATAAGATTTATAAACAGTGGATGTAATGAAAGTTTCTCCTAACGGAGTCTCCACAAATAGGTCAAAGTCTAATTTCTCCGAAGTCAAGTTTAAACGTTGAGCACAAGAAGGAGATATAAATGAATGGGTAGAACCAGTATCTAGTAAGGTATAAACTTCGCATCAATTTATGACTAGCTTACCTGTGATCACCTCATTTGGGTTCCTCGCAGTTTGGTCAGTCACGACAAACGCTCTTCCAGAAATAGTTGACTTTGACTTTTCTAGGACAACCTTCGGAGTCACTATCCCCGCAGAACATGGTTTTGCTATAGTACAATCTCAAGCAATATGTCCTTCCTTTCCACAATTATAACATACCTTAAACTGTTGTGGGCAGTTTGAGCTGATATGTCCCTCTTTCCGGCATTTATAGCATACGACCGATGGTCGTTCTCCTCCTTTAGAAATAGTTGCTGCTGGTACTGACGTCTTCACCTTGTCGTTGATGTACCTTCTCTTTTTAAAATCTCCTCTCGACTCGCTTCTTCTATTATCATGGCCACGATTATCACCAGAGTGATTGCCGCTTTTGTCTATGTAGACACTCGAAATTTTCTACACAACTGTTACTAACATTACAGGAGGGCAAAATCGTCTTTTAGAGATAACCTTGGAAGATAGCTCACATCCATTCTGGATACCACCGGAAGTTCGGTCTCCATTTCGGATGCTACCGGAAGTTCAGTCTCAACCCCGGACCACACACCGGGAGTATCAATCTCAACCCCGAAACACATACTGAGAACATCATTTCCAACCTCGGAGATAACCCTGAGTTTTGTCGTTGGTTATAACCCAAAGGAATGTTGTTTCAGTTCCGACGATAACCCCGAAAATGCTTATTTCATATACATACGATCAGCTTCAATCTCAGACCTCCTGCTGAGGCACTCATACCGCAGACACCGGAGCTAACACCGGGCAGACATGTATCCACAAGAAGACATTGCGGAATTCAACACTTGCAGCAGTCCAATCTCATATATAACCCTGAGCAACGTCTGCTTTCAACTCAAGTCGGCGATAACCCCGATGAGGAGTCAAACATCATCTTGCCACCTCAACATTTGCGCGTCGTCTCAACACTTTAATACATACATACATACAACTATGTCCTTCAAGAACCAGGATATCCAATCCTGAGTGACTATTACGCGTGGAAACACACCGAATAGAATTTGAAGCTTGAAGACCATGGGCATGGTCCCCTCTTCCTGACTTCGTACAACCTCTAGTCCATGTCATTGTGGAACTCTCGACACAAGAAGTCCGAAGAAGGTCACATATACCTTGTTCGGATGCTCGGATTGAAGTTCTGCAAGTTCGAGCAGACATTATAGTGCACAAGTGCACGTACTTCGAGACAACAGGACTTGCATAGCCCGGGCCTACCACGACCAGGAATTTGCACGTACTTCAAGACAACAGTACTTCAAGTGCACGTACTTCGAGACAACGAGACTCTATAAATATAGAGCTTGGGGTCAGCCATTTTAAGAAGAAAAAAGGCGAGGAAGCCCTATCCAATTTGCTTTTTACACACCCCATATTGAGTTTTTGCACTTTTTAAACACCTGCTAGCCTATATATAGTTATACATTTACCATCGAGAGCTGAGTATTCATCAATATAGAGTCATAGAAGTCTGCCTTGGCAGCCCACTGTAAGCCTTCTTACACTCTATAAAGCCTTTCTTTTCCTATTGGCATACACTATTATACACATTGAGAGTCGTGTTGTGTGTGTATGCCCAGACTTCGGTCCGTAGTTTTCATTTATGTCTGTATATATATACTTATATATATATATATGTATATTTTTATATGGACTAACATTATCGAGTTAAGCCTCGATTGAGCCTAGACTTCGGTCTGGAGCGTTTATTGGCTTATATATATATATATATATATATATATATATATATATATATATATATATGAATCCGGTGCGTTTACCTGCTTATATATATATTGATATATATAATTGTTGTCGGACATATCTGATGAGCCTAGATTTTATATCGGATATATATATATATATATATTTTCATTTCTGTCAGGTCTCGAGTTTACTTTGTGGCTTTTTACAGCTTTCTTTACATTTCGTCCTACCTGGAGTTTACTTTGTGGCAGTTGATAGCTTTTACAACTTTATTTACACTCAAGTCCCGCCTGGAGTTCACTTCGTGGCTGTTCATCATATCCATATATATATATATATATATATATATATATATATATATATATATTTACTACTTATATATATATATATATACATATTTACATTTTTGATCCCTCATGGAGTTGATTTGTGGTGGTTGATCCTGCACACACACACACACACACACACACACATATATATATATATATATCGCTTTTATATATATAACTGTTTACTACTTTCCATACAAATTATAGTATCATGTGAGCCTAGGAATCATGTGATCACATATTCAGTCCACTGAATCTATATTCAGTTCCCGTGATGGACATTCTTCAGCTGTAAGCAGCTTGTACATTATTTACAGTGTACGAATGTCCTTGGATGGCTGTCATGCCCATGGGAGTTCGACACTACTGTATATTATTTTCTCGTAGATGCCTCGCATCTCTAAAATACAAGCAAACAAGCCGAACATTTAATAAAATAAAAGTATCAAAGGCCTCAATTACTATTGAGCACAGGGTTTGAAAAACATATTTTATAAAACTTCATTGCTATATCTTGATTAAAACTGAATTTTTCTATAAGTTCAAACCCGGTGTATATAGGTCCGAACGAGGCCTCGCATTACTTTCAAATAATTGCACATTGATCCACACACACACACACATTCATATAACAGTTTCTTTGAGAATTGGCAGTCACCGTGGCAACACGGATGTCGGGGGGTGCTTAACACCTTCCCTCCGCATAACCAAGCCCCCGAACCCATAATGAATCTCTGTTTCACAGACCCGTTTAGCAGTGTCACATCACTGGGTCAATGTGCAAACCTTTTCGATTGCGTTGGTGAAACCAGTTAAAAACACCAACTGGCGACTCTTAAAGTCCAATCATCAACATTACACATGTCAGACCATTTTCACTTATTTTTTCAAACAAATCTCAGATTAACATGAGAACATCAAAGAACAAGTAATGAAAAGGGACAAATAAAAATCCCAACGTCGACAGGTGGCGACTCCACTGGGGACTCCAATAAGAGGGCTTAAGCCGCTATTATAAGCTTTTCAAAATTATTATATTCTTGTGTGTGACTGTTACATTTACATTTATGATGAATGTGTACTAATGCATCTTATTTACTGCACTGCTAAATATCTATTTGTGATATTAGTGCTTCGCACATGTCATCATTCTGCATAAACGGTGAGACACGTTGTATGTGAATGTATGTTGTGTGGTTCCTCCATTAGGAGGCTATCCTGTCGATGTTTGATTACTAGACTCGTAGGAAGACTAATTCCAACGAGGCTCAGGAAAGGCACCACCCAGATTCGCTCTAGTTGAACAATCAGATTAACTTCCCGTCAAGTAGATTGCAATGATCTGGAGACCTTCATGCCAAAAATCCGCGAGAGTAACCCTAAGATAGGTCAACCTCTGATAATCCAAATGCGGAGGAAAGTCTCTTCATGCTTTCAATTTTCAATTACTTGTAAAAATATTTACTTGTAATTTAATTCCATGTTTATCCATATTTAATGGAAAATATGAAGAATATATGTGCATACATGACATGTTATCAATTAACAACCAGTTTTTGCAGGATCATTTTCCTAAAACGGACACGTTTTGATAACATTTACATTATCCCTAAGACTAAACTATATAAGTCTTTTGTAGGGAAGCAATTGGGCCTGTTACCCGCTCAAAATCTAAAAAGGCCACAAGCCTACAACCAATCATGTCTTCTTCTGACCAGTTTAATACTGTTTCCCGAGAAAATTTTGACGGATTGAGTAAACAAATCACAGATTTGGCTGTTCTTCTCAAAGAACTGCATCAGTCTACTCATGGTACAAAGATTCTTACACATAGAGAATCCTCTACACAAGGAGGAGTCCAAGGTTTGGAAAAAATAATTCAAAAACCTCAGTTGGATACGACCAACAAAGATCCTGAAAATACCCATCTCAAAGGAGATCCAGACACCGGTGACATCAGGAAGAAGATCCTCCAAATGGAGGAAACTATCCATGTTCTCAAAGGGATTGGAACACATGGCAGTGTTTCATATGCTGACTTTTGCATATTTCCTTGTGTTCATTATCCAGAGAAATTCAAAACCCCTGATTTTGAAAAATATGATGGGTTAGGGGATCTTTATACACATTTAAAAGTGTTCATTAGAGAGCTTGGATCTTATGCGGAAGATGAAAAGCTTAGAATGCAGCTTTTCTAAAAGAGTCTAACTGGTGAAGCCATTCATGGTATACTAGATTAGACAATTCAAAGATCCATAGTTGGGAAGAACTAGGTCACGCCTTCCTCACTCAATGCAGTTTTCAATCTCAGATGGCTCCTGACCAGTACCAAATTACCAAGGTCAAGAAACAGTCTAATGAGTCATTCAGAGAGTATGCTCAAAGGTGGAGGTGCCTGGCTGCTCAAGTTATTCCTTCCGTGACAGAATCAGATATGGTCATGACTTTCATAAATGTACAGGAAGCTCCTTTCTATGAAAGAGTTCTAGCTGGTATTGGCAAACCATTCTCTGAAATGATCAAACACGGAGAAATGGCTGAGATGGGATTGAAGTCTGGGAAGATTCAAGACCTAGCCGCTCTCAAAGAAGTTGCTGATCACATCAAGTCCGGATCTTATGAAAACAACCCCCGGAGGGTCTATAAAAAGAAAGAGGAGGATGTTTCCTTGATACTACAAGGACAAAAAGGTAATCAAAACATGCCTATACAGAGGAGAAACTACTCCCCTTTCCAAGCACAATCTTCAAACCCCCCACTGCCTAAAAGTGGAGAAGTAAAGTGACCTTGAACGTTCACACCTTTAGGGGACTCGCTCGAGAATATCCTTATTCTTATGACCACTCAGAAGAAAATCACACGTCTTCTTCCACCAGCCAACCCCAATGGGAAGGGTTTTAATGCTACTCGGAAGTGTGCTTACCATGCCAGAGCACCTGGACATCATACTCAAGATTGTTGGGCCTTGAAACACAAGATCCAAGACTTGATAGACAATGGTGAGATTATAGTAACCAAGCCAGACCAACCTCATATGCAAGACAACCCCCTTCCTCAACACAAAGAAGAAGATGTCAACATGATCAGTTGGAGCACTGGACAAAATTCCAGTCTTAACAGCGAAACATCCCAACCCATTAAAGACGGTGTTGACAAATGGGATTATGCAAAGTTCCAGTTTACTATGGAATGAAAGATGAAAGCTCTTTGCAAACAAATTGAACAATTGGTAGAACTGATGACCCATCAACATCAAGTCACACGTCAATTAATCAAGCAGGAGCATCCTATCTCCTTCCATTTGTTATAAATGCTCAACCCTCATCTTCAGAAAATGAAGCTATGGAGGATAAGGTTGCAAAGCGAGCAAATGCTAAATCCCATCGGGATTTTGACAACCAGAGGGAGTTCACCTATCTAGGCCAACCTATGGAGGAAATATTTCAAATGTTGATCAATGAAGGAAGAATTACATCCCTTATGCCTCCAATAAATCCCCGGGTAGGACTGTTTAACCCTGATGGAGTGTGTCAGTATCATTACCATTCCCACGGTCATAGCACAGATGAATGTTGGGCACTCCGCCATCTCATTCAAAATCTCATTGATAGCGGTATCTTGCAGCTAGCAGATGATAACACCGTATAACTTGAGAGCGGGATTACATGGAATAAATCAGTAGCAATTATATCCGACGAAGATGATAAGACTTTCAAGACATTTCCCATTCAAGAAATTCTACTCAAAGGAGCTTACAATCCTTTGAAAGTTGTCGCACTCGAGCCAATTTCGTTACATTACAGACCACAATATCCTGTTGTCAGCTTACACAATGTTCTATGAAATTATGGAGAAGCTGAAGGATCCACGTCTCATACTACTGCTACAGTGTCGAAGGATAATCCACTATATCATCCTCAAAGGGTTATCAAGCCTACCCTCAAATCAAAAGGGAAGATTCCCATGGAGAAGATTGAAAAATTCCTTCGCACTATGGACCATAATGAAGCCAAGGTGGTTCTAATCTTAAGAGAAGCTCCACATCATATATCAATTCTAGACTTGGTTTTCTCTTCCTAGGAACACCAGAAGATTTTACTCAAGGTTTTGGAAGAAGCCTACTTACCAAAATCAGTGGATGTGGAAAAATTTCAACATATGGTTGATCACATTTTCAACAACAATGTGATATCCTTCACTGACGACGATATACCTCCTGAAGGGATCGGTCATTGCAAACCACTGTACATCACAGTATTATCCTCCTAATACATGATAGCTGGAGTGTTGATAGATGGAGGTTCATCTCTGAATATCTGTCCTTATGCCACCTTGGTGAAGATGAATGTCAATCTCAAGCAGATCCAAAGCAGCCATACGGTGATCAAAGCTTTTGATGGATCCCGGTGAAATTCCGTTGGAAAGATTGAGCTGCCAATTGAAATTGGTCCAAATACATTCAATGTATCCTTTTACGTCCTCAAAATAGACTCAGGATACAACCTGCTATTGGGGAGACCAAGGATACACATGATTGGAGTTGTTCCTTCCACATTACATTAACAAACAAGTACATTATCAACAATAGTCTAGTCACTGTCAATGCTGAGCTGGAGTATCCAGAACAAGGAGATCTGTCAATCATCAATTTTAACTCCGAAGTTGAGCCGACCAGTTTTCATACTTTGGAAGTGAGCAACACTCAATATCAACCTATTGAAGCACCACTTCCCGTACCCAAGATTTCTGCCGAGGTTATGTCAGCTACACAAGAAATGATGTCATTAGGTCATCAGCCTGGACAAGGGCTTGGAAAAAATTAACAGAGTATGAAGCACCCTATTAATTTGTCCAGTCAAACTGGGACAGCCGTACTAGGCTATTCTACCAATTCCAGTCATAGGAATCTGCACAAAAACCGACCGGTTCCTCAAATTTCCGCCACACGGCGATGTTTTCCATCTGCACCTCATGAGATAATACAGTCTCCAGTCAAGGTGCCAGCACATGTTATGACTATGCTATTTCCCAAACCAGTACCATTCAAAGCCAAAGAGGTGCTGATTCCTGATCCCGGAGCGGAAGAAAGGGAACAGAAACGCAAACATGACATCGCTTTAATGATGTCCGGCATACGCGTCATTGTTCATGATGAACATACAAACTGATATACCCTAGATGATGATTGCCCAGATATCATGGTTATCATTCAGGAGAAGGAGGGTAATGGCATCCCCTTTATCACTGCAGTCCATCAGGGCTTTGCCCTCGACAATTGGAGCAGCACTCCATGCATTGGTCGACGAGCGTAAAACGGGCAGAAAATCCCTCTGCCCTGTAGATAACTTTAATTGCTTACTTTTCTATACTGTATTAGCAGTTATTTGATCAGTATATGCTAACACTTTGTATAATTAAACAGTTTCATTTATTAAGTGAAAGAATCTTCTGATTTCAGGACTCTGAATTTAGATGTGCATGTACTTGCTGGTGATCGGCCTTCTCTCCACAAGGGCTGTAACTTTTGATGCAAAGTTGGACTCAGACTTGATGGACATACAAGAGGACATTGAGACACCTCAAGAGATTAAGGAATGGGTCGCAGATAAGCCTAAACTCAACCTTGACCATACCACTCCTTTCAATCTTGGAACCTTAGAAAACCCTAAGCTAATCCAGATTGGTTCAGACCTCACTCCAAACCAACGGAATGATATGGTTGTGATATTAACCCAATTCCAGGATGTGTTTGCATGGTCTCATGAAGACATGGTGGGTTTGTCCACTGACATTGTTCTTCATCGCCTTCCTATTAAAGAAGGATTCAAGCCAGTTAGGCAGAAGCTCAAGCGATTGAAACCTGAGTGGAGTTTGAAAGTCAAAGAAGAAATTGTGAAACAATTTCAAGCTGGCATCATCATGGTGTCTACATATCCAGAGTGGATATCCAACATTGTTCCCGTGCCTAAGCTAGGAGGAAAGGTGCGAGTTTTTGTGGATTACCAGGATTTGAACAAAGCTTGCCTGAAAGATAGCTTTCTCGTGCCTTTTATCCACATTCTCATTGACAATACTGCTCAGTATGACATGTAGTCCTTTGCGGATTGCTTCGCGGGGTGCCATCAAATTATGGTTGTTGAGGAAGACCATGAGAAAACTACTTTCATCATTCCTTTGGGAACTTTTTGCTACAGACGGTTGTCATTCGGCCTCATCAATGCCGGGGAAACCTACCAGCGAGCTATAATGGCTCTTTTCCATGATCTAATGCATAAAGAAATAGAGATCTACGTGGATGACATCATTATCGAGTCCCGAAAGAAGGAAAACCACCTAGACCATCTCAAAAAGTTATTCAACAGGTTGCGTAAGTACAACTTGAAGTTGAATCTAGCTAAATGTGCCTTTGGTGTTAAATCAGACAAGTTGCTAGGCTTCCTAGTCAGCCACAAAGGAATTGAACTGGATCCTACCAAAAACCAGGCCATCAAGGAGATGCTAACAAGAACTAAGCTATACTCGGTCATAAGCAGAAAAAAAAAATGGACCTTCAGCAAAATAATACCTTCAGCAAGAAATAAAGGAAACATAGATATATTATAAATTGAATCGGTCGAAAAAGGAGAGAGGCTCGCAATCGGCTATGAATCGATTCAGTGTTTGATTTTCACAGCATGACAGAGGGTTTACTCACAGGGGGACAATAGTCGCAGGGCAATCGCAGGGGGATGAGGATCTGAAATTGGGGCAAGAACTATCGCATGCGTTTTAAACAGTCGCAGGCCAGTTCGCAGGGGGATGAGGATCTGAAATTGGGGCAACAACTATCGCATGCATTTGAAATGGGTTTGAATCGCACAGCAGAACTATCGCATGTGTTTGAGCTTGGTTTGACTCGCGGATATGAAATGGGTTTTGAATCGCAGATATGAAATTCGTTGGGATATTAGATATACATCCGCTACATTCGCAGACAATGTAGATAACAGAGGTGAAAATATTAATTAAGTAGAACTATGTCCCATCACCATCGCTCTTTGTTTGTCTTTGAAACAGATACACGCCCCACATACTGGGCAGCGTTTATTTTTTTTATTGTACGCTACTTGGTGTAGCGTACGAGGATTTGAAATTTTCAACTTACGCTAGACGAACTGGCGTAAGGCAATAATTAATTTTTAATCTGCGCCCATAATTTATTGAATGAACGGATATGATGCTATTTGCCCAATTTACATCCATAGCAAATACTTGCTATGGATCATATATATATATATATATATATATATATATATATATATATATATATATATATATATATATACATGGATCCTGTCCGGACTCCCGGACAGGTCCAAAATCCGAACCCCCAAATTTTTTTTGTGTAGAACTTAAAAAATAAAAATAAAAAATTATGGAACTGAAATTTTTTCATAATATAATATTTTGGACGTGATTTGAATACCTATACAAAAAAATGTATGTACAATCTGCACAGACTGTACAAACACATTTTGATATATGTATCCAAATCACGCCCAAAACATTGTATTATGTAAAAATTCAAGTTCCATAATTTTTTTTTAGTTGTTTAAAAAAAGAAAAAAAAAGATCCGGATTTTATAAAATGCGAGAGTCCAGACATGATCCGGACTATATATATATATATATATATATATATATATATATACAACACGGATCCAGTCCGGGAGTCCGGACTGGATCAAAATGCGGACCAAATTTTTTTTTCTTTTTTTTTGCTTTTTTTTTTTTGAAACAACTAAAAAAAAAAAAAAAAAAATTTATGGAACTGAAATTTTTCCATAATACGGTGCTTTGGGGGTGTTTTTAATACCTATACCAACCAATGTATGTACAGTCTGCCAAGACTGTACAGACATATTTTGTTATAGGCATCCAAATCACGCCCAAAATACTGTATAATGTAAAAATTTCAGTTCCATAAATTTTTTTTTTTTTTTAGTTGTTTCAAAAAAAAAAACAAAAAAAAAAAAAAAAAATCCGAATTTTAACAAAATCCGGGAGTCCGGACCTGATCCGGACTCTATATATATATATATATATATATATATATATATATATATATATATATATATATATATATATATATATAGGATAGACAACTAAGGTTTTCCGGGTTTTTTCCGTACATTTTGAAACTCAAAAACAGTGTTATAATGACAAGGGAAGAATCCAAAAATACCCACCAGGCAGTGTTCCTCGAACCAAAAAAAGAATAAATCTTTCAAAAGTTAATAAAATGTTCCAATTTCAGTACCCTCAAACCAGCATTAATATTCAAGTTAATCAAATACTTGATTCAATTACCAAAAAATATATACCCTGAGATAGATTTAGCGGGAATCAGGAAGCATATGTATGAAAAGTTTCATCGCAATAATGAGAGAATATATAGGCCAATGCTCCAATAAAAGCAATTATTACTCTCTTTTCTAATGAACTCCACTTGATAATAGTTTTACAAAGAAAAACCAATAATAGTGAATTCACCTACATCGCCTTAAAGGATCAAAAACAATTCTTGGTACTAGGAAAAAGGCCAACAACAATCTCAACTTGTGGAGAATCTGATTTAGAACCCAATGACTGGAATATCAACTCAGTCTTGTTCTTCCTGACAAAAGCAATCAAAAGTTAATTCAGTGGCACACTAGAAAAACAGGAGTATAAACAAAATAAATATAAAAGGTCTCGCAAGACTAAATGGCTATAAACATAATTTTGAATATTAGGGCTTAATCCAAAACCTTGGTTGCAATATATGATCATACTTAAACCAATCCAATAACATGAACATGAGTATGACATGCAGAATAGAAGTAGAAGGCATCCCCAAAAAGTTCCAAGGATTTTCTTTCCTATACTAAAATATTCCAAAGATATGCACGCACGTAAAACAAGCACTTCCATGTTACAGAACCAAATTAAAAAGGTTACTGTTACAGGATTATTGAGCATTCTAAATGGCAGAAAACATAACTAAGAATTAAGTTTATCCATAATTCAATCAAGAAGAAGGTTCAAATTGTACTTCTCGGGAAAGGAAAAGAAATAATGAACTGGTTTACAGTCGAGAAGATCAAGATTCCTGCAATTTCAAACAAATAAGACAACCTAAACAAATGCGTAATCCACCATCACAAAAATTATTAGTGGTAGTCTGGTAGATATGGCCGAGTTAGACTCATCATTCTTCATAAGAAGATGGTAATCAGTGTTCTAAAAATCCCCGCCTAGGCGCTAGGCCCCCCTTAACGCCTCGCCTAGGTCAAAGGCATCAAAAAAATCCCTCCAAGAAATTAGACGAGGCCTAGGCGGAGAGGTTTTTTTTATTTTAATAACTACCCAAACCAGACCTAAATATATTTATTTTTTTAATGATTCACCATATTCATAATACAGGTTGTAGCATATCAAATCACAACAAGAATGAACAATATCAAGTCAAAATGGATAATTTTATTATAGTTGTAATTTTTTGAACTTGTATCAACTTCAAATTATATAAATGATGATACATTTATAATTTTAAATTTTATTTTTTAATAGCAATCTTGTTTATGAATAAAACTAATACGTTAAAAATATGTTTGAACTTTGAACAATTGCATATTTTCGTTTGAACTTTGACATTAACAATAAGAATGTGTTTGAAATTTAAGCAAACGTCTTTATTATCTTTATTATAGATTGTTTTGTTTTATATTATTGTTTTGTTTGGATAAATGTAACATAAAATATTAAAATTGGCTTATAATAAAAAATCTCGCCTAAACCCCCTAGGCGCTAGGCTCCCGGCCGCCCGCCCGCCTCCCGCCTTTTAGAACATTGATAGTAATGAGACGTATCTTCCTGCACTAACACTGTCCAGAAGTTTTTTAGTTATAGAAAAGAAAGTTTAAGAAGAGAAGGGAAGAGAAAGTTTTACTTTTTTTCTCTAGCTTTCTTCTCAAAAGTGAGAAGAAAATTTGACTCAAAATGCACACACTTTCCATAGCTTTCTCTTTTTTTTCTTCTCTAACTAAAACTCAAAGACACCACTTTCCTTGCTTTCTTTTCTTTTCTTTCAAAATTAAAACTCAAAGACAGGGTGAGATGAAGATGGCCAGTAATCCAGTTTAATTCATCACAACACCAAATTAGTTTGATGAAACATAGTCTAGTTAATCTATTTTTTGTATGAAGAAATTTTTGATTGCTTGTTTTTCGAGAAAAATAATCTTGTTATTTTTCAAGAAGAAACTAAGTTGATTAATTTTCTGAAATGTTGATTTTTTTAATTTTATTTTATTTAATACGTAAATTTTATGAAAGGTTAATATGCCATGTAACATTGTCATCTAATAGATAGATGCTTAATGATTCGGATGACACAATTTTGCAGGAACTCTGAATAGTTCAGAAAAACTCTACACCTGAACCAAGTTAGAATTCAGCTATTGTAAGAATGCCTGCTAATTACATGCAACTAAAATTACCACCATTGCTGACTGCATAAAAGGTTGAGTTAGATGAAACGATAAAGATATGGCAAACAATTCAAGAACTGAAAAGTAGATAACCATGGAGATTCAGGGTTTTGAATCAGAAAAAATTCTCTTACTTTTTTAAAAACGCATTAGATAAAGATAAAATTCCAGCTAATTGTGCTCCTTTTAAAACATAAATTTTAGTTCTGCAAATACTTCCATCTCAAGTATGTCATCTACAAACGTGATGCATAAATTATGAATATATCTTTATATTTATATATCAAAAAATTCCACTAATAATGAAATCCCAATCAAGTTTCGAAATCGTAGAAATATATATATATATATATATATATATATATATATATATATATATATATATATATATATATATATTGATAAAGTTTAGAAAACCCAATCAAGTTTATTTGATCAAAAGTAAGATTCAAGCAATCATCTCAATAGTTGTATTAAGTAGCATAAAATAAGCACGAAAATTTTTCAGATATACCCAGTTTTTGTGATATTAATAATGAAACCTAATATCAAATATGTAAATTTCTCATAATTTAAATTATTCAAGATTTTCTCATTCCCCTGCATGTGGTCATTCGTAGATGTTTACTTAGAATACACATGTTGTGTTCTTTCTAATCATACAGTATACAAGCATCCATAAATTGTTTCATGTTGTTGGTTGTTTAAATTACCCTAAAAGAAAAATATAGACAACAAAATAAAAGGTTACTGCGTAAAGAATGATATCAAAATCTAGGTACGATCTTTCTTCAACAATTTGTTTAGAGTAATTCTAGGGGTCCAAAATTTGGTAGCAAAATCAGGGCCCCAAAGATGTCATTATCGCATTGATTGCTACATCATTTGTGATTGGTAACTTAATTAACACAGATTAAACTATTCACTAGGACCAAAATTTCTACCAAATTTGGGACCCAAAGAATTACGCTCAGTTAAATTATCCACAAGTGTATGTTGTGATGAAATCCAACTGGGAATTCAGTTTCAACTTACCCCTAATGAGACGAGACGGCTTTAATTTGATTTCAGTTCAGATTAAGTTAAACTCACTATGACCACCATGTCAATAGAATAACATCCCTCATTGATATCTTGTGAATTGTGATAGAGGGTTAGGTTATGAGATGGCTTGGTGCTTCAAGTCCGAAGATGATTGTGGATTGCCCAGGCATGATTCCTACACACTTGAGTCATAATATATATAGTGTGTGCGGCCCGGGGAGGGGGGAAAATCAATATTTTTACACCCCTAACCCATGGTAGGACCAGTGGTTCACGTGATTAGTGGCTTCATGAACAGGACCTGGCAGAACTATATGGAGCCAAATGTATCTATAACCGGTCACACCAAGCCTCTGGCTCTACCCTCGTTCAGGAAGGGCCATAACTAGGTCTTTAAAACTGATGTAAATTGAGGTAGTCAAATAAACAACAATTGACAGTCATATCTTCATTTACGGACGAGCTTGTGAACCATGAAAGTCATTATAATTCAAGGTTCTGCTGTATTATCTTGAAGAATAAGTAATGTTATAACTACTATTATAACTACAACTGGAACTTCTTGTTGTTGTAGTAGTAGTAGTAGTAGTACAGATAAAACCTGCTATTATTAACAATAATGATAATACAAATATCACGAAGAGGTGTACACACAAGTGTTCGATCATGCATGCAAGACAGATTTACTATTTTAGGAAAGAAACTTATGGTTTTACATCTTCATGTAACTGCAAAGTCAAAAACAGAACTTCAAAACAAATAAGAATACTCTTAGGGTAAGCCTTGAATCCTATTATTAAAAGTTGTTTAGTTTTAGAAGTCATATTTTAAATAGGAATTTTATTATTTATATGTTACAGTCATGTTTAGGATAGGAGATGTGACACTCCAAAATCGGGTACCTTTAAACCCTGAATATGGTGCTACACGGTACTAAATATCAACACACATCTCCATGCATCCACATGTATTCACTTGTGTAACCTTATCAATATGAATGCAATTACTAGCTATTACAGACATATTCTTACAATTCTCAGGTTCTTGACACCTTAGATTTCTTATTTCACGATATTGTAGAGAATATATAATACCATACAATACTTCTAACTATTACATTCAGTATTCGTTCTTCTATTCGTTCACTTCTTTCTTTCTTTGTCTTTACCAGAATCCTCAGGTCTGAAAATATAGATAATTTCAAACAAGGGTGAGCATTCAATTGTTCAACAAGTACGTACAGTTGATTAACAACAAAATCAGGAATCAAATATTCCTCCTATACCAAACTTCAACAACTGAACAATAGTTGTGAACAAAACATTCATCGTCACAAGCCTTCTCATTTAACAGTTTTTGTAACGACATACAGGCTTCAAGCACACCTTGAACTTTTTCTAACATTTGAAAAGGTTTGAACAGCTATTCCGCTCTAATCCGTCCTAACTTACGAGCACGTTAGGTGTTGTACTCTGCATTGATTAACACTACATGGCAAACGACTTATTTTGCGTTTTACCATCACCCGACAGAGTATGTCAGCACTACCCGACAGGGTAGGTTGGAGTTAATCTGACAAAAATTTGTTCTTCTCATACTAGAGTCCAAACCTAAAAACAATTTGGGGTGGACAGTTGTACTTAACCTCAATAACATTTTGGAGAATTATACCTAAATCAATAAAACGTTTAAACATGTGCCTTGCCGATACAACTGACATTGACAAAATTCTTAAACAGTTCATGAATTTCAGAACTTGAAATCATTATCGTCATGCATTATAGCAAAGCCTGAACACTCGTACAAATACAGAAGATTTGCATAAGTCTGAAACTCACATAAAAATATTATAAATATTCATTATACCAAAGCTGGAACAACTTACGCAAATACCGAAAGATTTGCATAAGTTCTAAGTTCACACAATATTTTGATATTGCGAAACTTGAATCATAAATACAAATATTCATAAGAATATAGTTCATACAAATGAAAACTTGCACATAACCATAATTGTACAAGATTCAAAAACTGACATTAAATATACAAAATTGAATAGAGTTATGATACTTGCTTTTGCGGTCTTCTTTAAGACTTTGACGTTAATTGCCTTTTGAAAGTCTTGCACATTTAGTTAGACATGCCAATTAGCCACATATAGACGTCACTCATGTTTACATTAACTCTTTCACATGTTCTATTATGTCTGTTTCATAAGAATCAAAACACTTTTTTAAGTCCGGCAACACTTGGCCTAGCGTTTCAACGTTCGCAGGTCATACGCCCAACAAAACACCTAAACGGCACGCATAAGCTTAGCACGCTCATAAGACTCCTTTGTTATATTAAGTCTTTTACGTTTCATAATTTTCATTTTTTAAAACTTAAAATGTTCACTTTTATCGTCATTGGCATTACACGTCACGTACGCGACGACTGCACAACTGACCAACCTAACCAACGACCTTGGTCAGCGCAGTTGCGCTAAGATGGTTCAAGGACCAGCGCAGCTGCGCTGAGCCTTGGTCAACCCAGTTGACTTTTTACGCTCTGACGTGCCTACTTCGCAACGCCGTAACTTCATCATCTCTTATCAGAATGAGTCCGTTCCCAGACCATTTTCTTCCTTATAATACCCTCTTCAAATCCAAAATTTTCACGGGTCTCTAACTTTTCGGGAAATCGGCTAAAAACTCCCTCGTGAGCCGTTTTTTTCAACGAAAGACGTTTTAGCGCGAATTTTCTATACGTTTCAACTCGCTCATCCAAAGTCGGATTGAGCTCGTTCCTGAGCCCACGACTTACGTTTACAACCAACTACACAACCCCCTAGAAGAAAGAACTTTCTAGAAGTGTTAACTGCCCGTAACCTTGGCCCGAAAAGGGTACCAAGCTAGGGTTTTCATACTTGACACCTTACCAACTTACTTATCTATGATTCCATCTTTTCGAAATCCAACAACAAAACACAAACAAACATATTTTTAGGTTTGTTTACAGTCCAATACGAAACTTGTTTTCCAACCTTATATATTCAAGATCCACCATGATCTTCCATTAATCAACCACCACCAACAACTAAACAACTCAAAGAAGAAAAATCAAAGAGATGAAAAAGTTAGGGTTCTAGGCTTACCTTTTGTGTTCTTGCTCTTCTTCTTCTTCTTAACTTAGTCAACCTTGATCTTATCTTGCTCTCTCTCTCCTTCTCTCTCTCTATATCCGGCCACTCCCTCTCTCTTTTCCCTCTTGCTCTAGCTTTCTCTCTTTAACACTTGAACCAAATTTAGGAAAAGTGAAGAGATGGTAACTTGGTTTTGTATATATAAAACCTACTTTCCACTTCTTACAAATTGGTCACCCAACTAAAGTCTTCTAAGGTCTTCCCCCTCATCTTTTAAAGCTTACTAATCATCCACCCTAATCAAACCACAATTAAACTAACTCAAGCCACTTAATCACTTAATGGGGGGACCAAGCATTCAATGTTTGGTCTAGATAAGGCGAGCCATGCTAGATGACTCATCATTTGGTCCCCTTATCCTCAAATAGCTGGCCATAATGGCCCATTTTACCCCTTATCTTGCTTTAAAACAAGCCTTGTCATCACAACATTATCCCACATGGGATAATCACCAATTACTTCGTTTTGGACCGAAGTCTTTAGGGTTTAATCCTAAGGCTTGAGCCATGGCTCAACCCTTACCACTCCAATCCAAAACCTACGCTTAAACCTTGGCTCAAACCTAGCCAAGTCTTGCAAACCCTAGCCAAGCCTTGAAAATATTAGGCTTGCTTAGTCCAACTAATTCTAGTTAGACATTTTCTTATCCAGTTATGTTTTTTAACTTTTTCGGTTACGTTCTCGTAATCCGCTCGGTTAGGCGAAAAAACGACTTTTGATTTTTGAAAATCTTATTTTGCCATCGATCCCCATTTCCCGAAGAAACATTTGTCGTAATTCGAAAAGTCGAAAAAACGAAGTTGCATTTTTAGCATGAATTGTGTTTTTACGTCTTTTCTCGAAAAATTTTATTTTCCACATTTACCCTTCAAACACTCAAAAAGGCTCACATAACACGTATCATGGTCATATAACGACCACAAGACACATAAAACTCAAATTATCCCTAAAAATCTCATTTTAGTAGATAATTCCTTAAAAATCCTATTTACAAGGATATTTGATCGTTGTGATCATTACATTCTTCACCTCTTATAAGGATTCCGCCCCCAGAATCTCAAAACAAAATTACACTATAGTGGTGGGGATAACTACCCTACACGTGTAACCTTACCAATATGAATGAAATTACTAGCTATTACAGACATATTCTTACAATTCTCAAGTTCTATGACATTGATTTCTTATTACATGATATTGACAGAATATATAATTTCATACAATACTTCTAACTATTACATTTATTATTCGTTCGCTTCCTCCTTTGTCATTACGTGAATCCTCAGGTCGATCTGTCTCTGCTGAAAATATATATAATTTCAAGCATTCAATTGTTCAGTACTTACAATTGAATAAAAAAAAATTAGAAATCAAATATTCCTCATATATCAAACTGCAACAACTGAACAATAGTAGTGAAGACATTTCAAAACATTCATCGTCACAAGTCTTCTCGTTTAACAATTTTTGAAACGACATACAAGTTTCAAGCTAAGTGGTCATAAGACCTTGAACCTTTTCTTACATTTGAAAAGGTTTGAACAACTATTCCACCATAAACCTTCCTAACTTACAAGTACGTTGAGAGATCAACCCTTTGCACCCTGCGTTGATGAACACTACATGGCGACGACTTATTTTGCGTTCTACCGTCACCCGACAGAGTATGTAGGCACTACCCAATAGGGTCGGAGTTAATCCGACAAAAATTTGTTCTTCTCAGACTGTCCAAACCTCAAAACAATTTAGGGTGGACAGCTCTACTTAACCTAAATAACTTTTCGGAGAATTATATCAAAATCAATAAAACGTTAAACATGTGCCTAGCCGATACAATTGGCATTGACAAAATACTTAAACAATTCATGAATTTTAGAACCTGAAATCATTATCATCATGCATTATAGCAAAACCTGAACACTCATACAAATACAAAAGATTTGCACAAGTCTGGAACTCGCATAAAAACCTTACCAATACGCATTATACCAAAGTTGGAACACCTTATGCAAATACCGAATGATTTGCATAAGTTCAAAGTTCACACAATATTTCGGTATTGCAAAACTTCAATCATACACGAATATTCATAAGAATATAGCTCATACGAATGAAAACTTGCACATAACCATTATTGTACAAGATTCAAAAACTGACATTTAATACAAAATTGAATGGAGTTACGATACTTGCATTAGCAGTCTTTAACACTTTACCTTAATCTCCCTTTAAAATTCCTACACATTTAGTGCACATAGACATACTAATTAGCCACGTATAGACGTCACTCATAGTTTACATTAACTCTTTCACATGTTCTATTATGTCCGCTTTATAAGAATCGGAACACTTTTTAAGTTTGGCAACACTTGCCTCGACGTTTCAACGTTCGCACGTCATACGCCCGACTTTGCCAGACTACTTAACGCCTAAGTGACACGCATTAGCGTAAGCTTAGCATGGTCATAAGACTACTTGGTTAATATTAAGTCATTTACGTTTCATAATTTTGGTCTTCTAAAGCTTCAAATGTTCACTTTTACTGTCATTGGCATTACACGTCACATACGCGAACGCCCGACGCTGGACGCCTAACTGCTCAACTATCCAACCTTTGGCCCTGGTTGGCGCAATTGTGCCCCACAAGCAACACAACTGCACTGATGCCCTGCAACTTGGCACAGTTGCGCCTGCGCTGAGCCTTGGTCAGCCAGTTGACTTTTTACGCTCTGACGTGCCTACTTCGCAACGTCGTAACTTCGTCTTCCCTTATCGAAATGAGTCTGTTCCCAAGCCAACTTATGTTTATTCAAATTATATAAATGATGATACATTTGTAATATTTAGTTTAATTCAATATAATTCTTCAATTTATGTTTAGTTTGTTAAGTTTTAATATTGAATTAAATTCTTGAAATTTTAAATTTTATTATTTAATAGCAATTTATGAATAAAACTAATACGTTAAAAATATGTTTGAACTTTGAACAATTGCATGTTTGTGTTTGACCTTTGACATTAGCAATATGGATATGTGTTTGAACTTTAAGCAAATGCCTTTATTATCTTTATTATAGATTGTTTTGCTTTATATTATTGTTTTGTTTGAAAAAATGTAAGATAAAATATTAAAATTAGATTAAAATAAAAAATCCCGCCCAGACCCCGCCTAGGCCCCTAGGCGCTAAGCCCCCCTCGGCCGCCCGCCTTCCGCCTTCCGCCTTTTAGAACATTGTTGTAGAATAGGTCATTGAGGATCAAACCACATTAAATTGTGTTGGTTTTCTCTCTTTATTTTATTGTTTGATTTATTTGTATTTACTTAATTCCAAACATGTGGTATCAAAAGCTAGGATAATTAGATCCAAGATAAAGGTAATTAATAAACACACTAAAAAAAGAATAAAGAGAGTGACTATTAAAAGATTAGATTCGAACTTCATGATGATGATGATGAAAAAAAGATTTTGTGCTTATTGTTCTAGCCACTAGATGATGAAGATAATGGAGATGACAATGACAATGACAATGACAATGAAGACAATGATACAAATGATATTGACGTTGTTGTTGTTGTTGTTAATGTTGGTGATGGTGTTAAAGAGATGATGTTCATGATCCATAGTAAGGCCACTAAACGGCACTATTTAACAGTTCGCAGCAGGACAGAGTCGAGTTCACACTTAAATAAAGTAGTGCGCTAGTCAACAAACATCGATTTAATTTCTTGTTGTTGAAGAAGAAGATAATTATGACAGTGTTGATAATGGTGACTGTGACGTCCCCAAATCCGAATATCTTTAAACTCCGGATCTGGTGCTTTACGGTACTAACTCTAATATACATCTAATCATGCATTAATACTAATAGGAAAATAATTACCAATTATTACAAGCCTATTATTACATACCCAGGTTCTATGACCTTTAAATCTTCTTAATCAATATAATTACAGCTAGACCTGACAAAATCGACCCAAGCCCGCGGGTCAGCCTAGCCCGCCCGTCAAAAAGCGGGCTTTGGGCTTCATTTTTTCAGCCCATCAAAACCTAGGCTGTTTTGGCCCGGCCCAGCGAAGGCCCGGCCCGTTTGGGCTAGGCCCAAAAATGTGTCAAAATTGGTCATAAATCAATCGTCCGCTCATCAAAAAGCAGGATTTGGGATTCACTTTTTTAGCCCACCAAAACCTGGGCCGTTTTGGCCCGGCCCGGCCCAGCCCGTTTGTCAGGTCTAATTAAAGCAGTAATTATTTACAATAAACCTATCCATTACAGATAGGGTTCACATCCTCTTATTCATTCATCTTACCTTTGCCATTGTCCTTTCCAGACCCTTCTACACCTTCTACACGCTCAGTTTTCGCTGAAAACATATAATTTAAAGCAAAAATGAGCATTTACATGCCCAACAAGTATAGCAATTGCATATAAAATAACAAAATCAAGAATCACGTCTTCATATTTCTAAATCTTCAACTGTACAAAAGTTGTGAAGAGATCTCAAATGATAAAAATTACTTCCTTTGTTTTCAAAATATATTTTTGAAACGACATACTGACTTTAGCTGAGCGGTCATAAGACCTCAAACTTTCATTTTCATTGCGAAAGGGTTTAAACAGTTATTCCACTGTAGATCGTCATAACTCCCGAGCATGTTGGGTGATCGGCCCTTTGTGCCCTGTTGATCAACACTACATGGCGATCGACTTATTTTGCATTCTTCCATCACTCGACATTTCATGCCGACAATATTAAAACATTCCCCCAATATATTAGGGTTATTCATTCTCATACCAAGTCCGCACCAAGTAGAAATTGGTTTGGAAGATTTACTTACACTCAATAACAATTCAAAATATCTTATCTAGATCATTGAAAGGTTTTAACATGTGTCTAGCCGATACAAATGGCATTGACATACTTCTTAAGCAATTCATTCATATCAGAACTTGAAAACCTTGAACAATTCATGCATTATAGCAAAGCTTGAACAATTTATGTGTTATAGCATAGCTTAACACTTATACAACCAACAAAGAGTTTGTACAAGTTTGAAGTTTACACAATCGTTAACCATTGTGTAAACCGAAACATACATAAGGATTATTCATAAGAATATACATCCACATACTTTAAACTAACATTCAAATAAAGATTGAGTGGAGTTAGAATACTTGCCTTAACGGTTTTTAAAACTTTAGCGTTAATCACCCTTTGTAAGTTTTACCCATTCAGTACATATAAACATACCAATTAGCCATGTATAAAAGTCACTCATGGTTTACTCTAACTCTATTCCATGTTTTATAATGTTTGTTTCATAAGAATCAGATCACTATTTAAGTTTATTAACATTCGACTTCGCGTTTCGACGTTCGTACGTCATACACCCGACTTATCTAACCCGAACACTTAACCGACATGTCATTGCGTGCGATTAACACGTCAAATACTTTTACCATTCCTTGATATACATTTCTCTAGCCTATATTTCCAAAGTTCAAGGTTTAGAACTCAGAAATACTAGCCAAACATGACTTGGCACCACGGCGGTCCGAAGAAACCACCACAGTTTGCCTCATATTACATAACAGTCCTAAAAATGCTCATTTTAGACCTGATCCCGACCTTATCTCTCAATTCTTAAAGAATGAAAGTTGTAGGTCTACTTCTTAGCTTTCCAGATTATCTTGAATCACCTCAATCGAAATTCATACGAAAAAGTTATGATCAATTTAGTAAAGCATTTCCGAAATGATTTTTGGCCTAACACTTGAACAAGCGCTCCAAATTTGCCTTGGGCCTAGGCGCTTGGTAACAGAGTCTGAGTGCCAAGTCAAGCACCTAAGCGCTCGACCTTGACACTTGAACTCAAAATTTGCAACTCATGCAACCCCTTCCCCGCCTTCTTAATCGCTCCATAACTTTGTCGTTCCTTATAACAAATTCTTCAAATCCCTGGACAGAAATATTTTCACAATTCTCTAACTTGTTGGGAAATCGGCTCAAACCCCTTCGGGAGCAACTTTTCACAAAAATTCGTTTTATCGACAAATTTTCTAAACATCGCAACTTGCTCATCCAAAATCAGATTGAGTTCGTTCTTGAGTCCACGGCTCACGTTTTCACCCAACTACTTAACATCCGGAAAGAAATAATTTTCCGGAGGTGTAAACTACCCGTACACTTGGCCTAAAAAGGGTGTCAAGCTAGGGTTTTTCACCTCTTTTTACGGAAAATTTCGCCATAAATTCGTTATGGCGTATTTTTCCTCTGTTCCACTTGGAACATTTCCACAACTTGAAATACTATGATTCCATCTTTTGGAATCATACATCAACATACAGACACATGTATTAGTCCGTTTACAGTCCAATATTATCTTGTTTTCCATCCTCATGCTTAGGCTCGAGTCTTAAGTTTAGTTTTAACATTTCATGCATTTAACTAGTGATTTAACAAGGTTAAGTCACCAAATAACCTTATCAATCCTTCTATGATCTCTCATCACAAACAACCACCACCAACAAGCACTTCTCTATCAAGCTAGAAAGATTCTAAAGAAATAGATGAAATTGATGAGTTGTTGTTCTTACCTCCTTAGTTCTTCTTCTTTAAAGCTTTGATTAAGCTTTAATCTTGGTCTTCTTTCCTCTCCTTAGATCCGGCCACTTCCTCACTCTCTCTAGCTTCTTAGCATTTCTTTTGCTTTCTTACTTTAGCTCTCGCTTTCTCTTTCTTGCTTGTAACTTTTGAACAACAAAATGAGTCAAGTGTTTGATGATTTGATTAAATCATCCTACACTTAACTATTCTTTAGAGTTAAACTAACTAATGTGGGGTTAATGAATGAAAGGATGACACTTGGGATTTGTTGGTGGAGAAGATAAGCAAGCATTAAACCCATCTTGCCACCTAAGGCCATGAGTCATCCCATTATTCCCCCCTTTCCCCATATGTTCGGCCCCTTGTGCCCCTTTTTGCCTCTCCTTGGTCATCTAGCATAGCCTTGTCACAACCTTAATTAGCCCACATGGGATAAATATCCACCCACATGCTTTGGCTCCAAGTCTTAGATTTAATCCAAAGGTTTGAGCCATGGCTTCCAATCTTAGCCAAGCCACATCCAACCTTGGCTTGCACTTGGCTCAGTTCTTGGCTTAGACTTAACCAAGCCATTTCGACTCTTGACTTAGCTTTTATCTTACTCAACTTGGCCAAGCCTTGAATTTTCCTAACCAAACCATGAAATTCTTAGGTTTATTTAGTCCAACTAAATTCTAGTTAGACATTTCTTATTTAGTTAGATTTCCTAACTTTTTTTCAGTTACGTTTTCATAATTCACTCGGCTACTCGAAAAATCGACTTTCGATTTTCGAAATCAAATTTCGCCATCAATCCCTCTTTTCTGAAGAAAAGTTATGTCGTAATTCGAAAATTCGAAAAAACAAGTTTGCGTTTTTAGCGTGAATTGTGTTTTTACGTCTTTTCTCGAAGAAAAAAATTCACTTTTACCCTTTAAACACTCAAAAACACACATAAAGCTTAGCGAGGTCATATAACGACCATAAGTCGCAGAAAACTCAAATTATTAATAAAATCTCATTAAATTCAATAATTTCATATAAAATCTCATTTACAAAGATTGCCCGATCGTTGCGATCATTACAGTGACAATGATAAAGTTGAAGGATGCAAGGATTCGAGTTGAGGGAGAATTGTTTGGATATGCGGCCAATCCAATTATGAAAGGAGCTTTATTTTGGAAGGAGTCGTGTCCTATATGTCGGTCAAAGTCCTATTTCGGATAGGAAAAGTAGAGATATGGGTCAGGACATAAACGGGGTCTTATATTTAGTTATTGAAATTGTAGCACAACCATATCTCATACAGCATCCCAGTAGAGTTGAGATAGATATACTCGGAGCATGTAAATAATGACAACCAATGGTTTTATGATTCATAAGTGCAATTCATAAGCTATTTAACAATGAATAACATGAATGTAAACCTAAAGCTTGTTAATTACAGTGTAAATTTCAACGCTGAAGTTCAACTTTCCAAATTTTTGACCATATATACATAGTTTCTTACATATATGTAATCGAAGACAATTCACGTTGATCCTTAAGGTTTTAACTTTTTTCTATAATTTGTGCATATATAGGTATTATCCAACAAAAACATGCTTAATTTAGTAAGATGTGCAACTTAACATTTGAATAAAGCTTCCTGCATTCAAGGACTGCTACCAACAGATAAAACAAGTAGAAAGGTTACAGTTAAATATGAGGAAGCGGACTTGACCATACGGAGGAAATTAAAATGAGGAGAGCTACCTTAGGTGGCGTATCTGCAAGGCCAGGAGGAGTCAGCTTTGCATAAGACCCATCAAATTTACTAGAGCACTCTGTGTAAGCAGTTCCAAGACCCACTCCAGCACCGAAAGCTACAGATGCCCAGCGGGTCAAAGGACTCCCTGACATAGAAAATGTAGATGATACAAATGATTTGTTTGATTTATATAAACTGATAGTGGTGCAGACTATAGATATTAAAAAACATGCTTCTCTTACTTTAGACATGGAGCAAGTATGAAAAAGATCATTTCCTATTAAAGTAATTCACTTAGCAAAAAAGAACAGTAAATAACTATGACAGGGTTACTGACGATAATTCTAACAGCATCATATTCTAATCATAGTAGACTAACCTCATAATACCCTTCTTCCTGTTGCAAGATTGCTTATTCAAAGAGATTTGATAGAATCTACTTTGACATTCTCTACTAAAGTAACATCAATTTATATCATATATTTGAGGAAATGAAAATTTCAGACCACATTCCTTTCGAATAAATTCTGAGCAAGATAATGTCTGATATTGCATAAAAACTGTTGGGTGTATCTCTCTACTTTTGATGATTAATAAAACTGCTGTCAGCCTACTGATAATCATAGCCTAGTGATATAGTCAGTCTAGTATGATTAAATAGACTAGGCATATAGCCCTGTAACATAGCAGGATCTGCTACATTGAATGTGTTGCAATTTGATCTACTTCCATATAGTAGATTTATTGCTTAGTTCCTAATCATTTGATAGAATTTATTGTGTGCGACTATGCTAGTTTATTTGTATGCATGTTTCTTATTATAGTACTTGTTTGAATTAATTTGAATTTGCTTAGTTACTTTTTGTGTCAACTGAAAGGCCCACATGATTTTACCGGATAACTTTATAATATATTAAGGTTATATACTTGATGCATTCTATGTTATGCATAAAGTTGGTAGTTGAAAAGAAGGTGAAATGCCATATGATTCATTTAATGTTCATGTACTATGTTAACATATACTCTCTCGGTCCTCAAAAGGATGACTTAAGTTACAATTTTTTGTCCTCAAAAGGATGACTTAAGGTACATAAAGTAAACGTAAGTATGTCATTTATGAGGTCCATAAGTATAAAAAATTAAAAACACTCGTTATTTTATTTAATCTTGTGGGGCTAATAAGGATAAATTTGAAACTTTTTTTATTCTCTTTCCTCTACTTTACTTTTCTTAATTTGTGTGAAAAATGTACTTAGCTCATCTTTTTGATGATGGAGGGAGTACATATTGATTGTTTGTTAAGTCCCACGTGCAGAAATATGACACAGGAAAACAAGGAATAAAGCAAACATCACATCAAGACACGTGCAAGCTAAAGGTCAGAATAGTCTAGCGATCAGCATACCAGCTCTACTGCTCTAGTCTATTCATAGCAAATTGTCATGTCACCATATAATACTCGGAAAGACAGCAATGAAGGAAGCTTGCTTGGACATGGAGCGTTTGAAAATAGAGATGTTGGATTGAAAGAACTGCCCAACGGATCTCTACACTCTCATCTATCAAGGATCAAAGCTTAAGATCATATAAAGTGAAGAAATATCACCAAGCCACAAGTGTAGAAGAACCGTGAACATAAGTGAAGAGCAGAGCATACAAGAGTAGTTCATACAAGCACTAAAGCTATCACACTCATGAGTGTAAACTTAAAGATCTACAGAAGTTGTGAGAGCATAAAACAGAGCGATCTGAGTTTTTATCTTCTCTACATTCTTTATTCTAAATGTTTTAGAGAGAAGATAGTGGGTGATTGTAAACCTTTCATTCTTCATTCTCAAACTTGTTTATGTTAGTTTAAAGGAAAAGCTAAAGAGATTTATATTGTATAGATTTGATCTATAAAGGGGTAATTGTAACAACTTACTCACAAACTCATTTGTGAAGAGTTGGTTGTGAGTTCAGAAACAACCAGGTATCATCTAGCTTACAGGAGAAATAGATTAGGTTTTCTTGTGTGCCCATAATACAAGTTAGGTTGTGTTTGAGCCTAAAAAAACAGAAGTAGTAAAGGTTATGCAACAAGCAAGTTAAAACTGGGGGTTCTACTGATAATAAAGAGCTCTGGTCTTGTTAGAAGAGACCTGGGGGTTGACTAAGCCCCAAAGGAGTCTAACCACTTACAAATCTATCGTTTCATATTCTTTATCCTCGCTGATTGCTCGAGTGTTTAGCTATCTATTCTAAACACTTCATATTATTTATATAGCTCACTAAATACACTTAAGTAGTTCCTTTAATTTACAAATCATCTTACTCATTCAGATACTACAGTTCAATATCAGCCTATTCATTTCTTCAGGCTGATAATCTTATACATTATTCTTTCATTTAATCTTGTACATTTATACTATGCTTTGTTTATAATATACTCCAAATCAAGAATGGGAATTCCACTGTGCAAATTGCAAACAGTTCTCAAAGTTTTTGCATAATCGGAAAACAAAAACTAACTATAACTTGACAAGAAAACATAACTTGAACTGTCATTGATAAAGCTTAAAAGGTTATAACTCTGTTTTATATATACAAGAATCAAAGGGAATGCCACCCGTGTACATGTGGGAGCCTACAGAATAGCAGAAGAAAAATACCTGAGGCATAACCCAAAATAAGGGATTATATTCTTAAATGATAAACCGGCAACTCATCTCCCTCCCTCTCTCCATATCAAGACTACGGCTTTGATCAGCTTTTGACAATTTTTACTAAAACCTTTTTCCTTTGATTGTTTAACCCTTATCTAATCTTTTCTTTTCAAGTATATGAAGATTCAGGAAAGTCCTTAGTGGGTTATTGTGTCTCTAGGGATGTCCTTGGTATGCTAGCAGCTTGTCCCAATGTGCCAGAAATTAATAAGATAAGGAAAAAAAATAAAATCCTACACAATGCTAGATGTGTTTGTCAGATATAGGAAAGAAAAGAAAATAAATATTTCAAAGGAATAGAAATGAATGCAAATAACTAAAATAAAAACCCACTCAGATCACGAAAATACATACAAACATAAATATAAAAAGATAAAATGAAAAACAAAAAAGAAAATGGGGACAAAAAAAGAGAGAAATAGTAACCGTATGTTTGATGAAAAATAAATTATGTCTCCGTATTCTCCTCATCAACATTATTATTATTGTCATTAATAGATATTATTATTGTTATTATCATCATTAATTTATAAACATTACCAAAAAATATAAACGCAGTTCCATCTAAAGAGAAAAAATAAGATACTAAGTTGTGTCACCAGCTGACCAGCATGACCTCAAATTTCACCCTGATCAAAAACTCAACGAGGATTTATATATGTCAAACATAAAAAGCATAAAAATGGTACGCTTTCCGTCCCACAAATTGCAAGATAACATTTTGCATAAAGTTTAAGAAATTTTCAAATTCTTATTTGATTTCCTAATTGAAATCTATTAAAATCTATGAAATGTATGGTTGAAAGCGTTCCAATAAAATGTTTCACAAAATTGAGTTAGTAAAGGAACTTACTATATATTCAAATGGTAAAAGTGACATGAGTATGCATAAATTAGTCATTTAACTTCACAAATGTTACCTAAAGTGTTGCAATATTTGTGGGGGTGGAGGGAAGTATTCGAAACCAACCAGACCCAATTACAACATTACCAGATTAAATATAAACACTAAATCACCTGTCTTCACACCGAAAATGTACTTACGAAATCCCTATATCAAATTTTTCATAAAAACAACATCTTTAAACACAATATGGCATGGAGAATAAACACGAACCAGACGGTCCAGACCCAATTTGAACATTTCCTATCAACCCACATAGTACTAAAAACATTAGTGACAAATGATGTCCTATTTACCCCAACCTATGTCAAAGATTCAATACAAAATACCAGCATTTCATCCCAATCAACAATATTCTTCATTTGGTTCAAATGAAACAAACAAAAACTAAAATGAAATTAAACAAATAAAATTAAACAAATAAAATCACCCAAATAAAATCAGAATTAAGAACTCACGGAAGAGGAGGAGACCGGCAAAAGCGCCACCCAAGGAAGAATAAACGAATCGACGAACACCCAAATCAAGACAGGCGTCCCACTTGGCATTCAGGTCGTATTGTGGTGGGATCGGTTTGTTTTCCGCCATTAGAACTTCGATTGCCTGTTATAGCCTCTTCTTCCTTTTTTTGATCAGAGGATTTGTTTGTGGTTGGTGTTTTGTTCTTCGATTCCGAGGGTTTTGTTTTCGTGTCCGTGCGAAATGAAATAAAATTTAACTGATTTGAAGGAATGATGTTGGGCCCGTTATATCTAATTGGGATTTGGAGGATTTGTTCTCAACAGTATTATTCAACAATAAGAAAATAATCATAAAATAATTATAAAATAAATGCAACAAAATAACCAAATATATTAAACCTTACATCTCTCATCCGTCATTCTCTCACCGTCTCCTCTCTCCTCCCCTTTATCCTCCTCCTCTGTCGCCTCCTCTCTCCTCCCCTGCATTGGTTGATTCTTCTGATTAGTTGCAAAGAATCCTTGTAGTGATAGTAATGTTTTAGTTTAGGCTCGAGATCTTTTGTTATTTTTGAAAATGTTAATGGAAGAAATCGTTCTGTCAGGTTATTCTTTCGGTCTTTTGATCAAGATAAGTATAGAGATGAGGACTTTAATGAGTACTTTCATCAACCTAAAAAGAAGAGGCGGCTTAAGGCGAATCAAATTCAATTTACGGAGAAGAGTTTTGAAGCAGAGAACAAGCTTGAACCAAAAAAGAAAATTTAGTTTTCCAAAAGACCTTGGTTTGCAGCCTCGACAGGTTGCAATATAGTTTCAAAACCGCCGAGCACGTTGAAAGATTAATTGAATTTTTTTATGACTATTTGGTTACTCACAAAAACTAAAATGGTTACCTTTGTATGAAAGTTTGGCTATTAATTGCACCTTTTTATTGATGTAAGGTAATCGAGATTGTGTTACACAATATTGAATAATATTTTATATTTTTTTCCTTCTTACATTAAGTAAGAGGAAAACCACATGACTACTATCTGATTCCATCATGGTTTAACAAGATAAAAAAAATAAATACATGTAACACTTATAATTGTTTTGAATTTTTTTTATGATTATTTGGCTACCCACAAAAACTAAAATGGTTACCTTTGTATGAAGGTTTAGTTATCAACTACCTTTTTGTTGATGTAAGGTAATCGAGATTGTGTTACACAATATTAAATAATATTTTACATTTTTTTCTTCTTATATTAAGTAATAGAAAATTCACGCAACTACTCTTTAATTTCATCATGGTTTAATAAAGATAAAGAAAACAAATACATGTAACACTTGGTAACTGTTCTGAAATTTTTTTATGACTATTTGGTTACCCACATAAACTAAAATGGTTACCTTTGTATGAATGTTTGGTTATCAACTGCACCATATACAGAATACACGACTACTCGGGTTTGGCGTGCAATTCAAATTGTCACAACGGAGAGAAACTGTAAGACCCCAACTTATTATGAATAAAATTAAATTTTCTCTATTTATTATCTTGAAATAATAAGGAGTTAATTTGATATAATACTCTGGTTATGGGTGAAATGTGCAAATTTTACAAAATAAACAAGTGGTTATAAAATATTCATTTTTGTCGGGGAATATGCGTTTGGTCGTGGAATATTCTTGTTGTCGGAGAATATTTATGACACCCCCAAATCCGGGTACTTCCATTTCCGCAGAATTTGGTGTTCACTGTACAAATATCATCTATCTATCTACCCATAAATAAATGTAAACAATGCAATAGATAGAATTAAATAAATAAATCTTCCCCTTATGGGGTTACATCATTTGCATAAAAATACAATCTCAGGTCACTCTAACCTTAAACATCTGTGCGGAATCATAAACAAATAACAAGTCTTAAACAACATCAAGTCTGAAAATAAATACACAATAATAACAAGTCTTCCTCATTTGTTAACCTTGCCCGTGCCTTTACTAGTGGAAGGCTCGTCTGATCTTTCATTATTAACTGCAATGTTATTATTACGCAAGAGTGAGCACGATTGCCCACAAGTATAAAAATATAACAAATGAATAATAACATGCGAATAAATCAAGACTTCTAAAAAATAGGTAAACTCAGCTTTTGAATTAAGAATGAATAAAATAACTTATGAGGATCATAAGACCTTGAACTATGTCATAGGTTGTCAAGTGTTTATACTTGAAACCTTTAACAGTCATAAGACTATGGACTTTTCTTCTCGTACTTAGGGGGATCAGCCCTTAGTACCATACTATGCACAATATCTTAACGCTAACACATAAGTAATCCCCTATACAGGGTTGTTCATCTCAGTTTGACATTAGAGTCCGCACCAAAGGAAGTTTGGTTTGGATAATTCATCAAAGGTTCTGAAATTTAGAACACTCATCAACTATGGACTAGTCGAATCATTAAGGATTCACTAGTCTAACAAAGTTCAATAGTAACTGATAATTTAAAATTGAATAGCAATCTCAAAAGGTATACAATTGAATAATTATTGTATAGCAGAATCATACTTTGAAAGATTAATATATTTTAATATAATAAAATGGACTTGATCAATAATAAGGAGAATTTGCTCGATGTAAAGAGACAACTTATAAGCTCATATAAAGATAATGAGTAGGGTTAGGAAACCTGCCTCGTGCGTAGATTACACGTTAATTATACTCGTTCCTTGATTTAATCCTACATATCATTTACATTTACAATACCAGTCAATTATAACGTACTAGTCATCACAAGTTCATTCTTTTTGTCTAACTCGAATTTATGACTATACTTAGTCAAATTACTACACTCATTGTCACATAATTAACACTTCATGAACAATAAGCTAACTATGCATTCAATCATTTAATTCACACATAAATGTGTTATTGACATGTTAAGAATTTATTTTAACACCTCATTATATGTCTAACATGTTTTTATGTTCATTAGATTAAGTTACTAAATCATTGCTAGACTTGAGCATTTAAAAATTCATTTCTGGACCATTCTGCTAAGTGGCGCTGCGGCGCCACTATTATACTGGTTCTTGGCGCTGCGGCTTGAGACCTAGCGCTGTGGCACGGGGATTAGAGTTGGCGCTGCGACGCGAAACTCCAGTTTCTGAATTTCCAATTGGCGAAGAACACAAAATCAGACGAAATTATCATTACATGGTCATTAAATTCATCAAATTAAACATACCCACACACTAGAATTCGTACATGATCATTACCCAACCTTTATAGAGTGATTTTAGATAATTAAAACACATAATTACAGAATTAAAACATGTAATTTCACTGTTCTTGAAGGTTTTGAACACAAAACATAAAAATTAACACTACGAATTCGTTATAACACCAAATCCATCCATTCAAGGTTTGTTTTCTTCGTTTTAACATGCATAATTATATACAAGTGTGAATTTTACGAAACAATGTAGGTTTGACATATTAAATTTACGTATAAGGGTCATATGACCATATTATATACTTTATAACTTTTGACGCAAAAACATACGTTATAATATTATGAAACTGATGATATGGAACCATCTAATACATAGGAAAACACATTAAAACAACATCCTAACACATATATGCACATAATCCTTACTCTTTCCAATTACACGAATTTAACAGAACTTGAAAGCCAAAACTTAAACAACGTAAATTTGAAATTTGAGGAAGAAGAGATTACCCTTGATTACTCTGCTTGGATTACACAGGGTGATAACAACTCCCAATTTCCCCACACTTCTTCTCCTTTAATCTCACTGATTCTCAAAACTCTCTCTATTTTTGCTTTTTCGGACTTAGCAAATAAAAGACTTAACAAATAAAAAGAAAGAAAACATATATAATGAAGAACTAACGCGTTGTGGAGGTCAATTACCAATCATGGGCTAACTGCCTTCAACTCCCACTAAGACCATGTTTGGCTAACTTTAAAAAGCTTATACCCATTTAATTTAATTAAACTTTTATAATATAGTTTAAATCATGTCACATCCAATTAGATAATAAATCAAACATCTAGTTTAATTTAATTCAAATAACATATAATAATTTCTCATTAATTCACATAGTCACATAATTAAATTTCTCATTCATTAATTATGTCAAATTATTAAATCTCTAATTAATTATTAAATTAATTAAAATAACATTAGGCTCATTAAATATTTTTTTAATTCAATAAGCTCACATAAATACATACTTCGAATAATAAAAATTCTCCACATTAATTTAATAAATATAACACATATAATTAAATTAATCTACCATAATTTCATCAATTAGTTATTTAATCTAATAATTAATTCATTGAAAAATATTTATTCAATCTAATAAATATTAAAATTAAATTACAAAATCTCGATTGTCACATTTTCCCCCCTTAAAAGGATTCTGTCCTCAAAATCACTACTCAAATAATTTGTCCCGTTACATTCTTTCCCCCTTACAAAGATTTTGTCCCCATAATCGCTTATAATACTCTAAGTAAATAAATGGGGATAATTCTTCATCATATTCTCTTCGAGTTTCCACGTAGCTTCTTCAGCGTTGTGGTTCCTCTAAATTACCTTAACAGAAGGTATTACTCTATTTCTTAGAACTTTCTATTTTCGGTCGACAATCTGAACAGGAATTTCTTCGTAAGATAAGTCTTTGTCAAAGTATAGGGGTTCATATTCAATCATGTGCTTGTAATCGGGTTTGTAGGGTCGTAGAACTGAAACATGGAAAACGTTGTGGACATTCTCTAGAGCTGGAGGTAAGGCTACCTCATAAGCAACTTCTCCAACCCTTCGCAGAACTTCAAAGGCTTAATTTCCCTTTCTTTCTGAACCTGATCTTTTCCTTCCAGGGAGAGACCCTTAAGAACACATAACTACTCGATTCAAACTCAACATTTTTACGGTTTGGATCGGCGTATTTCTTCTGTCTATCTTGAGTTGCTATCAATTTTGTTCAGATCACTTTGACTATTTCTGTTGTTTGTTGTACCAATTCCGGGCCTAGTAATTGTCTTTCGCCAACTTCATCCCAGTATAACGGATGTGACGGCCCCAAAATAGGTATACATCACCCATCTTGAGTCACCAAATACATGGTACAAAATACAAATAAAAACTTAATTATACAACTGTCGTGTAAAATACGATAAAATATACTCTGTGAGTTTTAATACAAATATTGTCATCTAGACAATATCCACACTCAATGGAGTCCTCATTACATTTATTATCACACTATTTTATAGAATAGTGAGGACTACTAATACACAATCTCGGACCATCACTCCGTTCCCCGACTAGTCCCGGCTACGTTCTCATTTCCTGAAGAGAACAATGAAAGCAAAAGGGTGAGCTCAACTAGCCCAGTAAGAAATATTATGACTAAGATAATGCAGAATAAATTATCATTAGTCTTCAACAATGTTAAACTGATAAAATACAATAGACATCAAGTTTAACTGCAGCGGAATAAGCAATCCATTAGGAGAGTCAAGTAGAGCATAATACCTACTATCTTCTATGATTTAAAATATTTTCATCAATTTTTATCGCTGAGACTCAGCTTAATAAATAAACCACATCATCTAATCATCCTTGTACTACGGACCAAGGATATTTATTAAATCATTAATGGTCATGACTATACCGAATAATCCCTAGTCATAATCATACCAAAAACTGTCCATCAATGCACTACATGCCACTGAGGACTTTTACCACATCGTTTATAACATTACAGGTCATGATTATACCGAATGATTCCTGGTCATAATCATACCAAGTCTATCTCTGCACGTAAGCCAAAGATATACAACTATAAAACCAATAATCAACAGTCCATCTTTGTACGTAAGCCAAAGATATACAATTCACTAATCAACAGTCCATCTTTGCACGTAAGCCAAAGATAACTTTCATCACCATATAAGCATGAGGATGATGACAATGATATAAGCATTAATCAAATAAATACAAGGATAAATATTAAAGACTTTAAATTTATCCAAATATTACCAACCACTTAATAAACTCATAATCTAATATTATAACAATATTTTAATCACTGCTTAAACTTATAAATAATTTATTTCAATTGTTTACACTTTACCACATAATTCATTTAATCATTCAAAATGCCATACTCATAAGATTTCATCACCAATGATCAAATCCCTTATCAAAAATCTGCATATACCTTATATAGGATTCCCAAGCCATAAAATACTATTTTCCAATTTTGTTACTTCACATAACATATTTAATTCATTTACTCATAACTAGTGCATTTTTATAAAAAATATCAAATCAGTCTCAAAAATATTTCTTTTCTGGGATATAGCAGAATATAGTCCCATATTGAACATATATTTTTCTCAAAATTTTTAAAATTCATTTACTATTGTTCAAAAATCAATTTCTAATTAATTCCTTAAGAAATTACCTACCACAAGTTTAACTCCAGAAATTCCCAAATCTAGGCAGGATCTTACACATGTTAACGTGAGCTTCTAGTTTAAATTTCATGGTCATCGGAGTTATAAAACTCCGGTTATAGCATTTTCGTCTGAAAAACCTAAATATTGAAATAGTTATAACTTGCTCATTTTAAGTCGGAATGAGCTCATTTTTGGACAGGAGGTACTTTATACCATATATTTCCATGTCCCAAAAGGTCGAAATTTTTCTCACAAATTAAGTGGTCGAATATGCCCTTTTAAATTTTTGGACAGTAGCTTTTTTCTAATTTGCAGCTTTTGACTCCTTTGCTAAAATCAGTCCACACAAAAATTTACAACACCTTTTACAGTGATTCCACTTGGATAAGTTAGAAAACTCATAGATCTAACTCTAGAACTTGACCACACTCAAAAATTAAAATATAATAGGAGATATAGTCAATTGAATTTCATGTTCCATTTTCACCAAAATTTGATTTTCAACCCTTTGTGATTTCTAAGAAACTTTCATGTTTTCACATAATAACCAACATAACTCATCATGACTATGAGACCCCGAAATTTATGAATAAAGATTTAAATATCTCGAAATATTTTTTTGAATATTATGGTGTGGATTTGTTATAATATTTTAGTTGTGGGTGATATTTACAAATTTTGCAAAGTATGCAAGTTTTTATAAAATATTCTTTTTAGTCGGGAATATTCGTACTACGGCACAATTATTGGTGAACCCACAATGGAAGTATTGTCGTAGTAAGAAAACGATAAAATTATCTTTTTATAAAAATAATGGTGGAAGTTTTACCGTTAAAACTGTTAAACTACCCGATAGTAAAAGTACAGTAATACACGTGATTGCATAGTAGCACACGATATTGGTTATTGATGCTTACGTGAGAAGTCACTCAGTTATTCTCAATTATTGCTACAATAATGGCTGAATCATATCTGTCATATTATTGATTCAATTATTGTCACAATATCATCTGTATAATATGTTATATTATTAAATCAATAATTGAAACGGCAAAGTTATTCATATTATTAAATTGCAATATTTACAATGTCTAGAAGTTCTATCAAGGAGAGGTTTGGTCATCTAATTGCGCACCAATAAGGAGAAATCCTTATTGGAAAGTCCCATCTTTTCGGGGAATGACCCGGTTGTTAAATATTGTGAGTTATAATATTAATAATGAATAAGTTCGTGTTGATTAAAGATAAATTTGATAGTTCTATTGTGTTGGGATTATTGGTGTTAGTTAAAATCGACATCTATTCCGATGATAATTGATGTCTGGGGGTTATATTGATAAATCAGGTAATTTATCGGATAAATGAGCAATTAATTACTACTAATTCAAATGATTATTTAACTATTTGTTCACATGTGTGTACTATTGAGTCACATTCACTTACTATTAGGGGAGTTGGTGCAAGATTGATAATACATGCATGACTAAGTTAAAAATGGAGGTATAGATGGAGGTACTATACTGTAATTCGTATTTTTCACATGATTATACTATTGAGTCACATGATTGAACTATTGATTCACATTATTTACTATTAGGGGAGGTGGTGCAAGTTTGATAATACTTGTAGGACTAAATTAAAAATGAAAGAAAAGTTAGAGGTATTGTACTATAATATTTCGAGCCCCAAAATGTGCAATTATTGAAACTATGTTTTCCAATAAATAGAAGCTCATTCTTCCTTCATTTCTCACCAATTCACTAATTCTATAGAGCAATTATTATAGAGAGAAATTATAGAGAGAAAGAAGAAGAGAAGTCTGCTACCACACTATTCCAGTATCCAGTCTTCTTTTGAGGTAAGGGATATTATTTGTTGTACTCGTAAGGGGTATTATTCTTTCGTATTCATGAAGAGAATTATTTTCTTTCAATACTCATAAGAGTTGTTATTCCATTATTATTATTATGTTGGAATAACCTGTCTATGCGATGTACCGCATACATGGTGAAATTCTTCTGTTATTCCATTCCTTATTATTATGTTGGAATAATCTGTCTATGCAAAGTACCGCATCCATGGTGAAATTATGTTATTATTCCATTCTTTATTTATTCTGGTGCAATATTCTGTCGGTGCGAATTTTGCTTGACCTGGTTCCGGTCTTTATTATTCTGTTAGAATATCTTGTCAGTACGGATTACGCCTGACCTGGTTCAGTTCTTTATTATTCTGTCAGAATATCCTATCTGTGCTTTTACGCATGACATGGTTCCATTATTTATTATTCTGTTGGGAATAACCTGTCTATGCAGTCTATCGCACGCATGGTGAATCCTTCTGTTATTCCATTCTTTATTATCCTGTTGGAATAACCTGTCTATGTGGATTACCACATGCATGGTGAATGATCCTTTGTATTCATTCCTTATTAAATTGTGGAAATGATATGTATACGTGGATTACCGCATGGCGGGTGAAAATCCATTTGCAGTTTCACATATTCTTTTATACTCAGTTGGTTAAAGTTTTGGCTTCTATACTCCATGAAATTAGTAGAATATCCTGGATATTTGCGCTTCATCCAATATCTTTTCGTGGAAATATTCTTCTGAGCATTCTTGAATTTTTCTCCACAAAGTAGTATCATGTTGACAATTTGGACATTATTGAGTTCAGGATAAATTAACTTATAAATCTTTAAAATTTATTCTTGAACTTGTTTTGTTGAATTATTATGTCATTGTCATGATGAGTTATGTTGGTTATTATGTGAAAACATGAAAGTTTCTTAGAAATCACAAATGGTTGAAAATCAGATTTTGGTGAAAATGGAACATGAAATTCAATTGACCATATCTCTTATTATATTTTGAATTTTTGAGTGTGGTTAAGTTCTAGAGTTAGATCTATGAGTTTTCTAACTTATCCAAGTGGAATCACTGTAAAAAGGTGTTGTAGATTTTCGTGTGGACTGATTTTAGCAAAGGAGTCAAAAGCTGTAAATAAGGAAAAAACTACTGCCCAAAAATTTAAAAGGGCATTTTCGGCCACTTAATTTTTGAGAAAAATTCTGGCCTTTTGGGACATGGAAATATATGGTATAAAGTACGTCCTGTCCAAAAATGAGCTCATTTCGACTTAAAATGAGCAAGTTATGACTATTTCAATATTTAGTTTTTTCCGACGAAAACGCTATAACCGGAGTTCTGTAACTCCGATGACCATGAAATTTAAACTGGAAGCTCACGTTAACATGTGTAAGATCTTGCCTAGATTTGGGAATTTCTGGAGTTAAACTTGTGGTAGCTAATTTCTTAAGGAATTAATTAGAAATTTATTTTTGAACAATAGTAAATGAATTTTAAAAATTCTGAGAAAAATATATGTTCAATATGGGACTATATTCTGCTATATCCCAGAAAAGAAATATTTTTGGGACTGATTTGATATTTTTCATAGAAATGCACTAGTTATGAGTAAATGAATTAAATATGTTATGTGAAGTAACAAAATTGGAAAATAGGATTTTATAGCTTGGGAATCCTATATAAGGTATATGCAGATTTTTGATAAGGGATTTGATCATTGGTGATGAAATCTTATGAGTATGGCATTTTGAATAATTAAATGCATTATGTGGTAAAGTGTAAACAATTGAAATAAATTATTTATAAGTTTAAGCAGTGATTAAAATATTGTTATAATATTACATTATGAGTTTATTAAGTGGTTGGTAATATTTGGATAAATTTAAAGTCTTTAATATTTATCCTTGTTTTCGTTTGATTAATGCTTATATCATTGTCATCATCCTCATGCCTATATGGTGATGAAAGTTATCTTTGGCTTACGTGCAAAGATGGACTGTTGATTAGTGAATTGTATATCTTTAGCTTACGCGCAAAGATGGACTGTTGATTATTGGTTTTATAGTTGTATATCTTTGGCTTACGTATAGAGATGGACTTGGTATGATTATGACCAGGAAGCATTCGGTATAATCATGACCTGTAATATTATAAACGATGTGGTAAAAGTCCTCAGTGGCCTGTAGTGCATTGATGGACAGTTTTTGGTATGATTATGACCAGAGATTATTCGGTATAGTCATGACCATTGATGATTTAATAAATATCCTTAGCCCGTAGTACAAGGATGATTAGATGATGTGGTTTATTTATTAAGTTGAGTCTCAGCGATAAAAATTGATGAAAATATTTTAAATCATAGAAGATAATAGGTATCATGCTCTACTTGACTCTCCTAATGGATTGCTTATTCCGCTGCAGTTAAACTTGATGTCTATTGTATTTTATCAATTTAACATTGTTGAAGACTAATGATAATTTATTCTACATTATCTTAGTCATAATATTTCTTACTGGGCTAGTTGAACTCACCCTTTTGCTTTCATTGTTCTCTTCAGGAAATGAGATCGTAGCCGGGACTAGTCGGACAACGGAGTGATGGTCCGAGATGGTGTATTAGTAGTCCTCACTATTCTATAAAATAGTGTGATAATAAATATAATGAGGACTCCATTGAGTGTGGATATTTTCTAGATGATAATATTTGTATTAAAACTCACAGCATATGTTTTGTCGTATTTTACACGACAGTTTTATAATTAAGTTGTATTTCAATTTTGTACCATGTATTTAGAAACTCAAGATGGGTGATGTATACCTATTTTGGGGGCGTCAAAACTGGTATCAAAGCTTAGGGATATGATCCCTGGCTGAGATGTGAGGCAAGAACTAGGAGGGGAGAGACGGAGAATTCCTTTGCTAGTATGACCTACCTAAGTTTATTTGGTATTTAAATGGTCGGTCAGAGTATAGGGATAATATGTGATATGTCAATTAACCCTTGTTTTATGACAGTATTTTAAAATGGCATTTGAAAATGTTGAGATCAGCAATGAAGCACATGAGACCGTTGAGTCAGCTCAACCAAAAGGTCGACCAACAACACGATAATAATCGTACCGGTGGCAACAACCATCGGAACAATGATAACCATCGTGGGGGAAATTATTATGCCAAGAATGGTAACAATTTCCGTGGTAATCATGGCCAATATAATAGAAGTGGAAATTTCAAGAAGAGAAGGTCACCTAGCTCGATTTTGTCGTGTAGTGAAATTAAGTCAAGCAGAGACGGTGGCACCAAAGGCGGATACGGACAAAAAAAATCGGTGGTTTCAAGAAGAACATTTTTTTGTGACTTCTCAAAAAGTGAGTAACCCGAACAAAGTTAGCACGGGTTAGTTAATTATAAATTCTTGCGAAGTCTATACCTTATTAGATACCGGTTCTACCCATTATTTTATCTCTCTTGCTTGCACTCAACGTTTAAATTTGATTCCAGAGAAATTAGAGTTTGACTTATTGGTTGAAACTTTGTTAGTAGAAACCTTCATTTCATGTTCTTTCCAAGTCTTGGATGAGAGTCATAGTTTTGAATGATATTTCTATTGTTAATAAATTTCTAGGCGTATTCTTGAAGAACTTCTTAGCTTACCCCAAAGCGTGAAATCGAATTTTGTATTGACCCCAATACAAAACCCATTTCTAAAACCCTCAAATTTTTCTTCAACTAAAATGAGCGTATCATGCGCTAAAGACGTTGGCTCGAGCTGTTGAAGATTATGATCGTACCATTCAATACCATCATGGGAAAGCGAACGGGGTAGCTGACGTGTTGAGCGGAATATCGTATGCGTTTACGAGTGCGATGTTGTTAACATAAAAACCCATTTCGTATAACTTACAAATGATGAAGATAGAGTTAAAGACTCTAGGGACCCACGTGAAGATAATGAATATACAAGTAGAATCGACTTTAATCGATAAAGTTAAAGCCACTCAAGCTACATACTCAGAGCTGATGAATGTGAATAGTGGCGGAACCAAAACAAAATTTAAGGGGGGGGGCAAAATTTGAGGGCGGTTATCGGAGGTCCGGAGCAACGACGTGTAGGTTGCAGCGGAGAGGAAGCGAAGTTAAGGTCCATGGATTTGATTTTGACCCAAATTGAAAAAAATAAAAAGTATATTAGCGGAGTTAAGGTCCTTGGTCTTAATGCAGAAACAGATCAATCGAGGAAAAGAAAAAGGAGTCAAGATCACTATTTGCTTTGGAATCACTCTCAATTTCTTCACCATCAATCAAGTATTTATCCATAATCAAGTATAAATAAAAACATCAATTGCTAATCAATAATTTTATCAATTTAAACATTTCATAATAATTTCAGCATTTATCAATTCAATTATTCAAACATTTCATCATAATTTCATCAATTAACCTAAACAATTAAATTTCCAATTACATAATAATTTTCAGTTTAATATTCCCAAGAAACCTCACTACTCCTCACTGTATTGATTAATTGATCAAAATAAATTTTATACTAATCACTCCTTGAAACCAACTTAATCAGCTCTTTTCGTTTTAAAATTTAAAATATATTATTAAAATAACTAGATAATATTGACATTTAAATTATATTTCATCCATTCAATTACAATTAGGTATAATAGTTTTTTTAATGTTATTTTATAGTACAAAATTAAGATATATGTTGGAATTTTATTCTTCTCATAGTAACTCTCACGCTAGTACCTCTTTTTCACTCTATCTATCTGCCGTCGAAGGATAAACAGATACATAATTGAATCTAGAAGAACAATTACAGGAACAAGAAGGAATTTCTAATCGAGATTGAAGATGAGGAACGGTAACAGTGGAAGAGTGATTACATTCAAATTTTTTCCCCAATTACCATTTTTCACTTCCTGATTACCTAACCTTGAAGAATTCTAAACAAGCTTCTACTATCTTCGCCTACTTCTATTTCTGTTGCTCATGCTACTGTGGCCGTACACCAGCGCCTGGCTGCCCCCCCTGTCGACGCCTGGCTGCCCCCCACCCCCACCCCAACCCCGCCTGGACCGATGGTCTACCAGGGGCAGATGCCCCCGCCCGCCCCCCTTAGTTTCGCCACTGAATGTGAAGAAGAAGGTTCAAGAGGGCGTTATTCTAGAAGCAAGAATCGATGAAGATAGAAAATCTCAACCCTCGATTTAATTGGCCCATTTGAAATCCTCGACCGAGTAGGAGCTGCGGCCTATAGAATTGTTTTACCGCTAAGTATGTTGAGTGTTCATAACGTTTTTCACGTATCGATGTTACGTAAATATGTGGACGACCCGAACCACATTATTAAATTAGATCTAGACGAGATAGCAGAAGATTTAACGTATGAGGAGATACGTGTTAAAATCTTGGATAAGAAAGATCGTATTCAACACTCAAAGGTTATACCTCAAGAGTTAAAATCTGAAATGAAGTCAAGGTATCCTCATCTGTTCGGCATACCAGGTACGTACGTAAATTTTGAAGGCAAAATTTCATAAGGAGGGAGATTGTGAGACCCCAAAATTTATGAATAAAGATTTAAATTTCTCGAAATATTTTTTTTGAATATTATGGTGTGGATTTGTTATAATGTTTTAGTTGTGGGTGATATTTACAAATTTTGCAAAGTATGCAAGTTGTTATAAAATATTCTTTTTGTTGGGAATATCCGTACGATGGCACAATCATTGGTGAACCCACAACGGAGGTATTGTCGTAGTAAGAAAACGACAGAATTATCTTTTTATAAAAATAACGGCGGAAGTTTTACCATTAAAACTGTTGAACTACCTGGTAGTAATGTTAGAGTTTATGCCCTAGAGTCCAATTATTAGATATAATTGCTTATCGTTTTGATATTATATTTGATTGAATAAATGAATGATTTTATTATGGTTTTATTTACTGCGTTATATAAATGTTAACATAATAAAAAATCCTTAGAATAGTGATACAAATTATATAGTTTCAAGTATGTAACTTGAACATGAGATTATATAATTACAATTAGTATCATTGTTCTTAAATGTCCCTAGTCGAGTATCATTGTTGATGGGGCAACAATGATTCATTGAGACTAGTATGTGGATTGACTGATGACCAAATCTCATTGGTCATAAATATATGAGATATTAAGTCAATGCACAGGTACATGTTAGAGAACGATGTACTGGACAAACCCACCATGATAATTCTATGTGGAGCATTATGCGAAGTGTCATTAGAAATTCTCATAGTGACAATGATGTAATGGTCCTCCGACCTGAAATCACTATATTACTATACGAGAATTTATGTACTTTGATATCATCAAATGTCACCTTTAATAGGGTGGACTATAAAGGTGATTATTGGGTACATCATGAATCGTGTGAGGAATATGAGTGATCTAGATGGAATTTAACCCTCCTATTTATTAGGGGTGATATCCATAGGCCTCTTGATTGAGTAGGACTATGAAATGCATGGCCATGCTCAAATAGTGATTTGTTTTATATAGTCTACTCATTGATCAAGAAAACTCAGATTAAATTATAAAGAGTATGACACATTCCATGACTCGAGTTTAATCTAGGATATAAAGGTTAAAAGGATTAAATTGCATTGAAACATTGGTCACAAAAAGGTTGCATCGAATCATCGATCTTATTATTACTTGGGTAGCAGTGATGCATTACTAGATGCCGCTCACTGTTTATAATTTTATAATATAATTTTAAAATTATTTCCAACGTAATAATAACCTATAGGGTCACACACATAGAACATTATTAAAAGGGAATTAATTTAAATTATAAGGATTTAAATATATTAATATGATTAATATTATTTAAATCACGAATTTAAATTAAAAGGATAATTTGTATATATATATATATGTATATTAATTAAGTAAGACTTAATTAAGATATATATATATATATATATATATATATATATATATATATATATATATATATATATAAAATTCGGATTTTATGAAATTAGGTTTTAATTTGATTAATTCCTTTTAACTACTATATATATGATATATAGCAGCTACTTAGGGTTACATCATAATTGAAAAACCCTAGCCGCTCTTAGAGAGAAAACAGTTTCATAATCGTTCCTTTGGTGGCTAGTACCACAATCCCTCTTATTGCAGAATCGTTCGACGGTTCGTGCGGCGTTCGTGTGGATACCGTAGAGACGCGGTTCTAATTGGATTGCGTAAAGGATTCGAAGCTATTTTAGAATTTTTCCATAATCGGTATAATATCTAAACCACTGAATTAATTTTCGTTTCTCTTGGATCCTGTTTTGGGTTTCGGAATTGCTTTGATTTATTTTCTATTTTCGCTGCGTTTTTGTGCCGAAAACCCTACAAGTAAAAGTACAGTAATACGCGTGGGTTCATAGTAGCACACGATATTGGTTATTGATGCTTACGTGAGAAATCACTCAGTTATTCTCAATTATTGCTACATCAATTATTCCCCGACCAAACGAATATTTTATAACAACTTGCATACTTTGCAAAATTTGTAAGTATCACCCACAACTATAACATTATATCAAATCCACACCATAATATTTAAAAAAATATTTCGAGAAATTTAAATCTTTATTCATAAAATCTGGGGTCTCACAATCTTCCCCCCTTATGAAATTTCACCCTCAAAATTTACGTACGTACCTGGTATGCCGAACAAATGAGGATACATTGACTTCATTTCAGATTTTAACTCTTGAGGTATAACCTTTGAGTGTTTAATATGATCCTTCTTATTCAAGATTTTAACACGTATTTCCTTATACGTTAAATCTTCCGCTATCTCGTTCAGTTCTAAATCAATAATGTGGTTCGGGTTGTCCACATATTTACATAACATCGGTACGTGATAAACTTTATGAACACGTAACATATTTGGCGGTAAAACGAGTCTATAGGCCATAGTTCCTACTCGATCAAGGATTTCAAATGGGCCAATAAAATCGAGGGTTGAGATAACGCCTTCTTGAAACTTCTTCTTCACATTCATCAGCTTCAGGTGTGTAGTTTGAGCGGCTTTAACTTTATCGATTAAAGTCGATTCTACTCGTATATTCGTTATCTTCATATGGGTCCCTAGAGTCTTTAACTCTATCCTCATCATTTGTAAGTTATACGAAATGGGTTTTTGTGTTAACAACATCGCACTCGTAAACGCATACGATCTTCTACTCAACGCGTCAGCTACCACGTTCTCTCTTCCTCGATGATATTGAATGGTTTGATCGTAATCTTCAACAGCTCGAGCCAACGTCTTTGGCGCATTATACGTTCGTTTTGGTTGAAGAAATATTTAAGGGTTTTAGAAATGGGTTTTGTACTAGGGACAATACAAAATTCAATTTCACGCTCTGGGGTAGGCCAGAAAGTTCTTCAGGGAATACGTCAGGAAATTTATTAACAATAGAAATATCATTCAAATCTGACGTATTTTTATTTAAATCCGTGACATGGGCTAAGAAAGCTTGACATCCATTTTTTAATAAACGAATAGCTTTATGGCTTGATATGTCAGTGATTAACTTTAGTGGTTTGGTTGCTTGAATTCGTATAATAGGTTGGTTAGGAATATGAAAGCTAACAACCTTACGAAAACAATCGATTTTAGCATGATGAGTAGTTACCAATCAATCCCTAAAATCACATCAAAGGCAAATATTTTCAAAGAGATAAGATCGACAGGTAACGTGAAAGTGTCGATTTGAATCAAACAAGATTTATAAACAGTGGAGGTAACGAAGGTTTCTCCCAACGGAGTTTCAACAAATAAATCAAAGTATAATTTCTCCGAAGTCAAATTTAAACATTGAACGCAAGCAAGAGAGATAAAATAATGGGTAGAATCGGTATCTAATAAGGCATAGACTTTGTAAGAGTTTATAATTAACTTACCCGTAATAACTTCAGTTCAGGTTTCTCGACAAACGCTTTCACTTAAACTACCGGATTTGACTTTGCTATAGAGTACATTCCACCCTTAATTGCGTCACATTCCTGATCCATGATTCGAATAATTACTCTCTGATCCATATCGAATTGGGGTTGACCGCTCTGTACAGGGTAATTCTGAATTCGATGTTGGATTCTCCCAATTGTTGTCCAAAAAGTAAAATCCATTTCATTTATTTTGACTTTATTGGATCAGACGTCTTTTTTGACAATATCAACGAGTCGTGCGACTTTTACCCACGCATCATTTATTCTCCTTCCTTCAGTTGTTTCTGCTTTCTTCAGAACTTTGATTATAGCATTCTCAGATTCCAGCTCTAATATCTTATACTCTACCAAGGAGTGCTTCTGTTCAAGCATCGCACATCGGGTAACATAATTTTGAATTGTTATATCTCTTTGCTCCACGACCGCTTGCCGTTTTTCAGCCTGCTCTTCTAACTCATGAATACGATTTTGTAATTCTAAATTTTGATCATAAAATTCTTCTAATAAATTATCCTCAGGTTCCTCTTCTTCCTCTTTTTCCTCACTCTCAGCTGCTACCTCTGCTACTAGCTCGGGTGCAACTATTAGTTCTTCACTCACCACGTAGATATTTCTAATTTCTTCTTCGTCTGACATCACATTAGTGATTAAAAGTGTCTTAATGGTCTCATTCATTCCATTGTTAACATTTTCAGCTTTTATCTTTCAAATACTACCACAAAACAAGAGTTAATTAACATATCACATAGTATCCCTTTACTCTGACCGACCAATTAAATACCAAATAAACTTAGGTAGGTCATACTAGCGAAGGAATTCCACGTCTCTCCCCTCCTAGTTCTTGTCTCACATCTCAGCCAGGGATCATATCCCTAAGCTTTGATAACAACTGTGACGCCCCCAAAAAGGTACACATCACCCATCTTGAGTCGCCAAATACATGGTACAAAATACAAATAAAAACTTAATTATACAACTGTCGTATAAAATACGACAAAACATATGCTGTGAGTTTTAATACAAATATTGTCATCTAGACAATATCCATACTCAATCTCGGACCATCACTCCGTTCCCCGACTAGTCTCGGCTACGTTCTCATTTCTTGAAGAGAACATTGAAAGCCAAAGGGTGAGCTCAACTAGCTTAGTAAGAAATATTATGACTAAGATAATGCAGAATAAATTATCATTAGTCTTCAACAATGTTAAACTGATAAAATACAATAGACATCAAGTTTAACTGCAGCGGAATAAGCAATCCATTTGAAGAGTCAAGTAGAGTATGATACCTACTATCTTCTATGATTTAAAATGTTTTCATCAATTTTTATCGCTGAGACTCAGCTTAATTGTAAGACCCCAACTTTTATGAATAAAGATGAATTTTCTATAATTATCATTTTTTAATATTATGAAATGAATTTGATATTATGTTATAGTTGTGGGTAATATTTATAAATTTTGCAAAGTACGCAAGTTGTTTTATAATATTCGATTGGTCGGGGAATATTCGTACGACAGCGCAATCATTGGTGGACCCCACAATGGAATTATTGTCGGATTGAGAAAACGATAAAAATATTTTATAAAAATAACGACGAAAGTTTTATCGTTAACTGTTGAAACACCCGGTGTTAAAAGTGCAAGAATACGCGTGGTTGCATAGTAGCACACAGTATTGATTATTGATGTTTACGTGAGAAGTCACTCAGTTTTGTTCAATTATTACTTCAGTAATTGTTGCATAGTATCTCACGTTATTTGATTCAATTATTGTCGATATTTTTTTATATTATTAAATCAATAATTGAGACGAAGAAGTTATTAATATTATTATTTAAAATATTAACGATGTCTAAAAGTTCTGCCAATAAAAGGTTTGGTCACCTAATTGCACGCCAATAGTGAGAAATCCTTATTGGAAAGCCCCCTCTTTCATGGAAACGATTTGGTCGATTAATATTGTGAATTATAATAATGATGATAAATGTTGTTAAAATATTGAGAGGATTTTTATGAAGTATTTGATATAAATTTTACTTATTTTATGGACCCCCCATTTATCCATTTTTAAATAATCGGTAGAAAATTATTTAATATAATAAAGGTTGGGCCACATGTGGAGCCCACGTATGTTGAAAAAAAAGTGGGAGGAGAAGTTTCAATTAAGGTCACGGGGAGGATTATATCATTATTATTATTATATATAAAGGTGCTGGGGTTTATATATATATATATGATGAAGATTGAAGGTGAGGAGTCAGGAAGAAGTCACGGGAGTATATCCCGTGAGTGATTTCAGACATATGTCATATATATAATATATAATATAATATATTGTATTTTGTTTATTAAATCAATCTGGACCGTCCGTTTAAAATTAAATCAATCTAGACCGTTCACGAATTAGTTACTATTCAGTCCATTCTTCTATAAATAGAACCCCATTCCATCATTATTTCTTACGAATTCACTGAAACTCTAGAGAGAGAAACTATAGAGAGAAAGAAGAAAAGTGTTTTGCTACTTCACCACTTCTATATCTAGTTTTTTCTAAGGTAAGGGGTATTATTTCTTTTGTATTCATGAAGAGAACTTCTGTTATTCCCATTCTTTATTATTCTATTAGAATAACCTGTATACGCGGGCTACCCAATACTTGGTGAAATTCTTATGTTATTCCATTCTTTATTATTCTGTTGGAATATCCTGTCTGTGCATTTTACACCGGACCTGGTTCCGTCTTTATTATTCTGTTGGAATATCCTGTCTGTGTGTTTTACACCGGACCTGATTATGTCTTTATTATTCTATTAGAATATCCTGTCTGTGCATTTTATGCCGGACCTGGTTCCATCTTTATTATTCTGTTGGAATAATCTTCCCGTGCGATCTATCGCATGCCTGGTGATTTCTTTTGTTATTCCATTCTTTATTATACTCAGTTGGTTAAAGTTTTAACTTATATACTCCATGAAATTTGTGGAATATCCTTGATATTTGCGCTTCATCCAGTATCTTTTCATGGAAATATTGTTCTGAGCATTCTTGAATTTTACTCTACAAAGAAATATCATGTTGACAATTTGAACGTTATTAGTTCCTGGATAAATTAATTCTTGAACTTGTTTTATTGAATTCTTATATCATTGTCATCATCCTCATGTTTATATTATGTTGAAAGTTATATGTGGCCTGTAGTGCATAGATGGACTTGGTATGATTACGACCAGAGATTATTCGGTATAATCATGACCGTAATGTTACAAATGATGTGGTAAAAGTCCTCATTGGCTCGTAGTGCATTGATGGACAGTTGTTGGCATGATCATGACCATTGATGAATACACGAATATCTTTGGACCGTAGTGCATTGATATACTTTGTGGTTGTGATCCTAATGAATATCCTTAGCCGTAGTTCAGGGATGTTGTGGATTATTTATTAAGCTGAGTCCAACGATAAAAATGATGAAAAACCTTTTAAATCATAAAAGATAGTAGATTTTATTCTCTACTTGAATCTTTTAATGGATTGCTTGTTCCGCTGCAGTTAAACTTGATGTTTGTTATATAGTATCAGTTTAACATTGTTAAAGACTAATGATAATTTATTCTGCATTATCTTAGTCATAATATTTCTTACTGGGCTAGTTGAGCTCACCCTTTCTTTCATTGTTCTCTTCAGTAAATGAGAACGTAGCTAGGACTAGTCAGGAAACAGAGTGATGGTTCAAGATGGTGTCTTAGTAGTCCTCACTATTCTATAAAATAGTGTAATAATAAATAAAATGAGGACTTATTCTAAGAGTAGATATTATCTAGAAGACAATATTTGTATTAAAACTCGCATCTCTTGTTGTATACTTAAGATTGTATTTGTATTCTGTACCATGTATTTGGCGACTCAGAATAGGTGATGTATACCTATTTTAGGGGCGTCACAGTTGGTATCAAAGCTTAGGGATATGATCCCTAGCTGAGATATGAGACAAGAACTAGGAGGGGAGAGACGGAGAATTCCTTCGCTATTATGACCTACCTAAGTCTATTTGGCATTTAATTGGTCGGTCAGAGTTTAGGGATAATATATTGCATATCAATTAACCTTTGTTTTGTGGCAGTAGTTGAAAATGGCATCCGAGAATGTTGAGATTAGCAATGGAGCACACAGGAGACCGTTAAGTCTCCACAGATCAATAATCAGGATAATGTGCATCAGGAAGGCGACAATCCTCAGGAAAACAACAACACTGACCAGATGATGAACGATGGAATGTTCAGAGGCTTTATGCAATTTATACAACATCAAGCAAGAGCGGGTCCTGCCTAAAAAGCAGGTGGAAACACTGGTAACTCTCGGACGGTCACCGCTAAGTAGTTCAAGGAACTGGACCACCGGAGTTTTTTGGAGAGCCAAAACCACTTAAGGCGGAGACGTGGATAAAGCAGATCTGCAAGATATTTGATGTCTTGGGATGCTCCGAGGAGAAAAAGGTTCCCTTTGCCACCTTCATGTTGTGAGCAGAGGCAGATTATTGGTGGGAATCTGTAAAGCGTACTCAACCTGCCGCACTGAAGATGACTTGGGAGAAGTTCCAAGAATTTTTCAACAACAAGTATTTTCCCAAAAGTATTCATCACATGAGAGAGGTAGAGTTCATCAAAATGGAGTAAAACAACATGACCGTGTCGCAGTACGAAGCCAAGTTAGCTGAGTTGTCCCGGTTTGCGTCCTATTTGGTTGATAATGAGGAGAGAAATGACGCGAATATTTTTAAGAGGTTTGAAACCCGAGATACGTCAATATATTATCTCTCATAAACTGTGTTTGTATTCAGATGTTGTTAATAGGGCTCAGTTATTGGAGCGTAATAATGAGTCAACCCAACCAAAAGAGAGCAGCCGGCAAAATGATAATACTAGTGATAGCAGTCATCGAAGTGGTTAAAAAAAGCATGGAGAGAATCAACATGGCAGAAATGGTAATCACTTCGGTGTTAATTAGGGCCAAAATAATAAGAATGTACATTTCAAGAAGAGGAGATTCAACAATGATGAAAAGACGTCAGCACCAGCACCTGTTGTTAAGGAAGGAGAACGACCACCTATCATATGCTTCAAATGCGGAGGGGAGGGACACATCAGTCCAAACTGCGCGATGCTGTCCAAAGCATGTTATAATTGTGGAAGAGAAGGTTACCTAGCCCGATTTTGTCATTCACCGAAGACAAGTTTAGCTAGGATGGAGGCACCAAAGGATTTCCAGAAAATTCAAAGTTAGTAGTGCAAGGGAGAGCGTTTATCGTGACCTCCCAGAAAGCAAGGAACCCGAACGAGGTCATCACGGGTAAGCTTATCATAAATTCTAGTGAAGTATATACCTTATATGATACCGGTTCTACCCATTCTTTTATTTCTCCTACTTGCGCTCAACGTTTAAATTTGACTACGGAGAAATTAGACTTTGACTTATCTGTTGAAACTCCATTAGGAGAAACCTTCATTACATCCACTGTTTATAAGTCTTGTTTGGTTCAAATCGGTACCCTCACATTACCTATCGATCTTATTTCATTGAAAATACTTGCATTTGACATAATTCTAGGGATTGATTGGTTAACTACTCATCATGCAAAAATTGATTATTTTCGTAAGGTTGTTAGCTTTCATATTCCTAACCAACCTATTATGCGAATTCAAGCAACCAAACCATTAAAATCAATCATTGTCATCTCAAGCTATAAAGCTATTCGTTTATTGAAAAACGGATGTCAAGCTTTCTTAGCTCATGTCACGGATCTAAACAAAAATACGTCAGTTTTGAATGATATTTCTATTGTTAATGAATTTCCTAACGTATTTCATGAAGAACTTCATGGCCTACCCCCAGAACGTGAAATTAAATTTTGTATCGACCTTGAACCTGGTACAAAACCTATTTCCAAAGCCCCATATCGAATTGCTCCTATTGAAGTTCAGGAGTTAAAGACCCAACTGCAGGAATTATTAGACATTGACTTTAGTTGTCCTAGTACTTCTCCTTGGGGTGCTCCTGTTCTATTCGTGAAGAAGGAAGATGGGAGTATGCGACTTTGTATTGGTTATCGGGAGTTGAATCATGTCACCATCCAAAATAGGTACCCATTGCCACGTATTGATGACCTATTTGACCAGTTGCAAGGCGCCAATTTTTTTTCAAAGATTGATCTTCGTTCTGGATATCACCAATTGAAGATTAGAACCGATGACATTCCAAAGACGACTTTCAGAACTCGGTACGGGCATTATGAATTCCTAGTCATATCTTTTGGATTGACTAATGCTCCTGCTACCTTCATGGATATGACGAACCGAGTATTCAAGGAATATTTGGATCACTTTGTGGTCGTCTTTATTGATGACATCCTTATTTATTCCAAAAGCCGTGAAGATCATGAGCAACACTTGAGGCTGATACTCCAAAAGCTTCGTGAATATAAGCTTTATGCCAAGCTGAAGAAATGCGAGTTCTGGCTTGAGGAAGTAGCATTCCTTGGGCACGTGGTATCAAGTCATGGAATATCTGTTGACCCTGCAAAGATTGAAGCTATTAAAAGCTGGGAGCAACCTAAATCAGTGACCGAAGGCTTAGCTGGTTATTATCAGAGATTCGTAGAAGGGTTTTCTCGAATCATTACTCCCTTAACTAAACTGACTTGGAAAGATACAAAATTCGGTTAGAACGAAGAATGTGAGAAGAGTTTTCATGAACTCAAGAGAAGACTCATTTCAGCACCTGTTCTGACAATATCATCTGGCTCGGAGGGATTTGTCATCTACAGTAATGCTTCAAGAAAAGGGTTAGGATGTGTTCTCATGCAACATGGGAAAGTCATAGCCTATGCCTCTCGACAACTCAAAGAATATGAGAGGAATTATCCTACTCATGATCTAGAGTTGGTAGCTGTAGACTTCGCACTTAAGATTTGGAGGCATTACTTGTATGGGGAGAAAGTGGAGATCTTTACGGATCATAAGAGCCTCAAATATTTCTTCATTCAAAAGAAACTCAACATGCGACAGCGACGTTGGATTGAACTGTTGAAAGATTATGATCATACCATCCAATACCATCCTAGAAAAACAAACGTGGTAGCTGATGCATTGAGTAGAAGATCATATGCGGGTACGAGTGCGATATTGTCAACACAAAGGCCCATTTTGTATGACTTGCAAAGGATGGAGATAGAGATAAAGACTCCAGGGACCCACGTGATGATGGCGAATATACGAGTAGAACCGACTTTAATCGATAAAGTTAAAGCTGCTCATGCTACAGACCTGGAGCTGATGCGTATGAGGAAGAAAGTAAAGGCCCATTTTGTATGACTTGCAAAGGATGGAGATAGAGATAAAGACTCCAGGGACCCACGTGATGATGGCGAATATACGAGTAGAACCGACTTTAATCGATAAAGTTAAAGCTGCTCATGCTACAGACCTGGAGCTGATGCGTATGAGGAAGAAAGTACAAGAAGGTGCTATGCCGGAAGCAAGAATCGATGAAGAAGGAATACTTCGAGTCAACTCCAGACTTTGTGTTTCTAACGACCCTGATTTAAAGTATAAAATCACGATGGAGGTGCACAACACATCGTTTGCAATCCATCCTGGGAGTACCAAAATATATCGTTATCTTCGATATACATTTTGGTGGAACAATATGAAGAGAGAGATAGCGCTGTTTATCTCAAGGTGTCTAACTTGTCAACGAGTCAAGGCGGAACATCAAGTACCAAAAGGTCCATTGCAACCACTTGAAATTCTAGAATGGAAGTGGGAGCATATTACCATGGATTTTGTTACTGGTCTTCCAAAGGTTTCTCAAGGCATTGATGCAATTTGGGTCATTGTTGATAGATTGAGAAAGTCTGCTCATTTTTTACCAATACGAGAAACTTATACACTTGAACATCTTGCTCGTATATACATAAAAGAGATTGTAAGACTGCATGGTATGCCAGTATCCATAGTTTCTGATCGAGACCCAAGATTCACTTCACGATTTTGGGTTAGTTTACAAAAAGCTATGGGCACGGATTTATGATTTAGTTCGGCATATCATCCTCAGACGGACGGACAATCAGAGAGGACTATTCAAACTCTTGATGATTTATTAAGACTCTGTGTCCTTAACTTCAAGGAAAGTTGGGACAAGTTCTTACCATTGGTGGAGTTTTCTTACAACAACAGTTATCAAACCAGTATTGGCATGGCTCCATTCGAGGCGTTGTATGGAAGAAAGTGTTGTTCTATAGTATGCTGGGATAAGGTGGGTGAAGCAACGTTTTTGGGACCGGAGTTAGTACGTATGACTATGGAAAAGATACAAATAATCCGACAACGTATAAAAACCTCACAAGACCGACAAAAGAGTTATGTTGATCTTCATCGAAAGGACGTGGAATTCGATATTGGAGATCATGTGTTGTTACGTGTTGCTCCATGGAAAGAAGTTACGAGATTTGGAAAGAGAGGAAAGCTCAATCCTCGATTCATTGGCCCATTTTTGATCCTTGATTGAGCAGGGACCGTAGCCTATAGACTCGCTTTACCGCCAAGTATTTCTCGTGTTCATAATGTTTTTCACGTATCCATGTTACGTAAATATGTGAAAGAACCGAACCACATTATTGAGTTAGAACTGGATGAAATAGCGGAAGATTTAACGTATGAAGAGGTTCCTGTTCAAATCTTAGATAAGAAGGAACATATTCTACGCTCCAAGGTTATACCTCAAGTCAAAGTTTTATGGAGGAACCACGATGTTGAAGAAATGACCTGGGAGTTAGAATCTGAAATGAAATCAAGATATCCTTACCTCTTCGACATACCAGGTACGTACTATGATTTCGAGGGCGAAATTTCATAAGAAGGGGAGATTGTAAGACGCCAACTTTTATGAATAAAGATGAATTTTCTATAATTATCATTTTTGAATATTATGAAATGAATTTGATATTATGTTATAGTTGTGGGTAATATTTATAAATTTTTCAAAGTACGCAAGTTGTTATATAATATTCGATTGGTCGGGGAATATTCGTACGACGGCGCAATCATTGATGGACCCCACAACAGAATTATTGTAGGATTGAGAAAACGACAAAAATATTTTATGAAAATAACGGCGGAAGTTTTATCGTTAACTGTTGAAACACCCGTGTTAAAAGTACAGGAATACGCGTGGTTGCATAGTAGCACACGGTATTGATTATTGATGCTTACGTGAGAAGTCACTCAGTTTTGTTCAATTATTGCTTCAGTAATTGTTCCATAGTATCTCACGTTATTTGATTCAATTATTTCCGATATTTTTTTATATTATTAAATCAATAATTGAGATGACGTAAGTTATTAATATTATTATTTACAATATTAACAATGTCTAGAAGTTCTGCCACGGAGAGGTTTGGTCACCTAATTGTGCGCCAATAGGGAGAAATCCTTATTGGAAAGCCCCCTCTTTCCTGAGAACGACCTGGTCGATTAATATTGTGAATTATAATAATGATGATAAATGTTGTTAAAAATATTGAGAGGATTTTTATGAAGTATTTGATGTAAATTATACTTATTTTATGGACCCCTCCCATTTATCCATTTTTAAATAATCGGTAAAAAATTATTTAATATAATAAAGGTTGGGCCACATGTGGAGCCCACATATGTTGAAAAAAAAGTGGGAGGAGAAGTTTCAATTAAGGTCACCGGGGGGGGGGGGATTATATCATTATATATATATATATTATATAAATGATAACATATATATATATATATATATATATATATGATGAAGATTGAAGGTGAGGAGTCAGGAAGAAGTCACGGGAGTATATCCCGTGAGTGATTTCAGACATATGTTATATATATAATATATAATATAATATATTTTATTTTGTTTTTTATTAAAACAATCTGGACCGTCCGTTTAAAAGGAAATCAATCTGGACCGTTCAGGAATTAGTTACTATTCAGTCCATTCTTCTATAAATAGAAGCTCATTCCTTCGTTATTTCTTACGAATTCACTGAAACTCTAGAGAGAGAAACTATAGAGAGAAAGAAGAAAAGTGTTTTGCGACTTCACCACTTCTATATCCAGTTTCTTCTAAGGTAAGGGGTATTATTTCTTTTGTATTCATGAAGAGAACTTTTGTTATTCCATTCTTTATTATTCTGTTGGAATAACCTGTATACGCGGGCTACCCTATACTTGGTGAAATGCTTCTGTTATTCCATTCTTTATTATTCTGTTGGAATATCATGTCTGTGTGTTTTACGCTGGACTTGGTTTTGTCTTTATTATTCTGTTGGAATATCCTGTCTGTGCGTTTTACGCCGGACCTGGTTCCGTCTTTATTATTCTGTTGGAATATCCTGTCTGTACGTTTTACGCCGGACCTGGTTCCGTCTTTATTATTCTGTTGGAATAACCTGCATGTGCGGTCTATCGCAGGCCTGGTAGATTTCTTTTGTTATACCATTCTTTAATATACTCAGTTGGTTAAAGTTTTGACTTCTATACTCCATGAAATTAGTGGAATATCCTTGATATTTGCGCTTCATCCAGTATCTTTTCATGAAAATATTCTTCTGAGCATTCTTGAATTTTACTCTACAAAGAAGTATCATGTTGACAATTTGGACGTTATTATTTCCTGGATAAATTAATTCTTGAACTTTTTTTTATTGAATTCTTATATCATTGTCATCATTCCATGTTTATATTATGTTGAAAGTCATCTGTGGCCTGTAGTGCATAGTTGGACTTGGTATGATTATGACAAGGGATTATTCGGTATAATCATGACCGTAATATTACAAATGATGTGGTAAAAGTCCTCATTGGCCCGTAGTGTATTGATGGACAGTTGTTGGCATGATCATGACCATTGATGAATACACGAATATCCTTGGCCAGTAGTGCATAGATATTTTGTGGTTGTGATACTAATGAATATCCTTAGCCGTAGTGCAGGGATGATGTGAATTATTTATTAAGCTGAGTCCCAGTGATAAAAATGATGAAAAACATTTTAAATCATAAAGGATAGTAGATTTTATTTTCTACTTGACTCTTTTAATGGATTGTTTGTTCCGCTGCAGTTAAACTTGATGTTTGTTATATTGTATCAGTTTAACATTGTTGAAGACTAATGATAATTTATTCTGCATTATCTTAGTCATAATATTTCTTATTAGGCTAGTTGAGCTTACCCTTTCTTTCACTGTTCTCTTCAAGAAATGAGAACGTAGCCGGGACTAGTCGGGGAACAGAGTGACGGTTCAAGATGGTGTCTTAGTAGTCCTCACTATTCTATAAAATAGTGTAATAATAAATGTAACGAGGACTTATTCTGAGAGTGGATATTGTCTAAAAGATAATATTTATATTAAAACTCACAGCTTTTGTTGTATATTTAAGATTGTATTTGTATTCTGTACCATGTATTTGACGACTCAGAATAGGTGATGTATACTTATTTTTGGGGGCGTTACAGTTGGTATTAAAGCTTAGGAATATGATCCTTGGCTGAGATGTGAGACAAGAACTAGGAGAGGAGAGACAGGAAATTCTTTCGTTAGTATGACCTACATAAATCTATTTGGCATTTAATTGGTCGGTCAGAGTTTAGGGATAATATATTGCATGTCAATTAACCTTTGTTTTGTGGCAGTAGTTGAAAATGGCATCCGAGAATGTTGAGATTAGCAATGGAGCACAGGAGACCGTTGAGTCTCCACAGATCAATAATCAGGATAATGTGCATCAGAAAGGCGACAATCCTCAGGCAAACAACAACACTGACCAGATGATGAATGATGGAATGTTCAGAGGCTTTATGTAATTTATGCAACATCAGGCAAGAGCGGGTCCTGCCAAAAATGCAGGTGGAAACACTGGCAATTCTCGGACGGTCACCGCTAAGCAGTTCAAGGAACTGGAACCACCGGAGTTTCTTGGAGAGCCAAAACCACTTAAGGCGGAGACGTGGATAAAGCAGATCTGCAAGATATTTGATGTCTTGGGATGCTCCGAGGAGAAAAAGGTTTCCTTTGCCACCTTCATGTTGTGAGCAGAGGCAGATTACTGGTGGGAATCTGTAAAGCGTAGTCAACATGTCGCACTGAAGATGACTTGGGAGAAGTTCCAAGAATTGTTCAACGACAAGTACTTTCCCGAAAGTATTCGTCACATGAAAGAGGTAGAGTTCATCAAGTTGGAGCAAAACAACATGAATCGTGTCGCAGTACGAAGCCAAGTTCGCTGAGTTGTCCCAGTTTGCATCCCATTTGGTTGATAATGAGGAGAGAATGACGCGAATGTTTCTAAGAGGTTTGAAACCCGAGATACGTCAATATCTTATCTCTCATAAACTGTGTTTGTATCCAGATATTGTTAATAGGGCTCAGTTATTGGAGCGTGATAATGAGTCAACCCAACCAAAAGAGAGGAGCCGACAAAATGATAATACTAGTGATAGTAGTCATCGAAGTGGTGACAATAAGCATGGAGGGAATCAACATGCCAGAAATGGTAATCACTCCGGTGGTAATCAAGGCCAAAACAATAAGAATGGACATTTCAAGAAGAGGAGATTCAACAATGATGGAAAGACGTTAGCACCTAGCACCCGTTGTTAAGGAAGGAGAACGACCACCTATCATATGCTTCAAATGCGGAGGGGAGGGACACATCAGTTCAAACTGCGCAATGACGTCCAAAGAATGTTATAATTGTGGAAGAGTAGGTCACCTTGCCCGATACTGAACTTAATAATGTCCAAATTGTCCAAATTGTCAACATGATACTGCTTTGTGGAGAAAAATTCAAGAATGCTCAGAAGAATATTTCCACGAAAAGATACTGGATGAAGCGCAAATATCTGGGATATTCTACTAATTTCATGGAGTATAGAAGCCAAAACTTTAACCAACTGAGTATAAAAGAATATGTGAAACTGCAAATGGATTTTCACCCGCCATGCGGTAATCTACGTATACATATCATTTTCACAATTTAATAAGGAATTAATACAAAGGATCATTCACCATGCATGTGGTAATCCACATAGATAGGTTATTGCAACAGAATAATAAAGAATGGAATAACAAAAGGATTCACCATGCGTGCGATAGACTACACAGACAGGTTATTCCCAACAGAATAATAAATAATAGAAACAGGTCAGGCATAAACGCACAGACAGAATATTTCGACAGAATAATAAAGAACGGAACCAGGTCAGGCGTAATACGCACTGATAGTATATTCCAACAAAATAATAAAGAACGGAACCAGGTCAAGCGAAATTCGCACTGACAGGATATTCCAACAGAATAAATAAGAATGGAAAAATAACAGAATTTCACCATGTATGCGATACTTTATATAGACAGGTTATTCCAACATAATAATAAGGAATTGAATAACAGAAGAATTTCACTATGTATGCGGTACTTCGCATAGACAGGTTATTTTAACATAATAATAAAGAAGGGAATAACAACTCTTATGAGTATTGAAAGAAAATAATTCTCTTCATGAATATGAAAGAATAATACCCCTTACCTCAAAAGAAGACTGGATACTGGAATAGTGATGTAGCAGACTTCTCTTCTTCTTTCTCTCTATAATTTCTCTCTATAATAATTGCTCTATAGCTTTAGTGAATTGGTGAGAAATGAAGGAAGAATGAGCTTCTATTTATAGGAAAACATAGTTTCGATAATTGCACGTTTTGGGGCTCGAAATATTACAGTACAATACCTCTAACTTTTCTTTCATTTTTAATTTAGTCCTGCAAGTATTATCAAACTTGCACCACCTCCCCTAATAGTAAATAATTTGAATCAATAGTTTAATCATGTGAACCAATAGTTATAATAATGTGAAAATATGAATTACAGTATAGTACCTCCATCTATACCTCCATTTTTAACTTAACCATGCAAGTATTATCAATCTTGCACCAACTCCCCTAATAGTAAATGAATGTGATTCAATAGTACACACATGTGAATAAATAGTTATATAAGCATGTGAATTAGTAGCAATTAATTGCTCATTTATCCGATTAATTACCCAATTTATCAATATAACCCCCAGACATCAATTATCATCGAAATAGATGTTAATTTCAACTAACACCAATAATTCCAACACAATAGAATTATCAAATTCATCTTTAATCAACACGAACTTATTCATCATTAATATTATAACTCACAATATTTAACAACCAGGTCGTTCCCAGGAAAGAGGAGGTTTTCCAATAAGGATTTTTTTCTATTGTCGCGCAATTAGGTGACCAAACCTCTCCTTGACAGAACTTCTAGACATTATAAATATTAAAATTTAATAATATAAATAACTTTGTCGTCTCAATTATTGATTTAATAATATATCATATTATGCAGATGATACTGTGACAATAATCGAATCAATAATATGAGAGATATGATACAACAATTACTGTAGCAATAATTGAGTATAACTGAGTGACTTCTCATGTAAGCATCAATAATCAATACCATGTGCTACTATACAACCACGCGTATTACTGTACTTTTACTACTGGGTAGTTCAACAGTTTTAGCGGTAACATTTCTGCCGTAAAAAAGATAATTCTGTCGTTTTCTTACTACGACAATACTTCCGTTGTGGGTTCACCAATGATTGTGCCATCGTACAGATATTTTCGATAAAAAGAATATTCTCCGACCAAACGAATATTCTTTAACAACTTGTATACTTTACAAAATTTGTAAATATCACCCACAACTATAACATTATATCAAATCCACACAATAATATTTAAAAAAATATTTCGAGAAATTTAAATCTTTATTCATAAAATCTGGGGTCTCATAACGGACTTTTGCACTTTCTGCCATATAACACTTCATAAAGCGACATTCCAATACTAGCGTGTTAACTGTTGTTGTAGCTGAACTCCACGAGCGGTAGATGGTCATCTCAATCTCCTTTAAAGTCCATTATACAAGCTCTTAACATGTCTTCTAATGTCTGATTGTTCTTTCACTCTGTCCATCTGTCTGATGGTGATATGTCGTGCTCATTCGCAATTGTGTACCCATGCATTCTTGTAGATGTTTCTAGAAGTTTGACATAAAGCGCATATCTCTATCAGAAACAATTGACACCGGAACTCCGTGCCTTGAAACAATCTATTTCACATATAACATTGCCAATTGATCTAAATTGAATATGATTTTGATCGAAAGGAAGTGTGCGGAATTTGTCAATCGGTCAATAATAACCCATACTGCGTCGTAGCCTTTCTGAGTTGTCGGTAGGCCAACCATGAAATCCATCGTAATATGTTCCCATTTCCATTCTGAAATCATCTAAAGGTTGTAGTAACCCACTCAGCCGCTGATGTTCTGCTTTCACTTTCTGACATGTCAGGACTTAGCAACACATTCTGCAACCTCTCGTTTCAAATTTGGCCACCAAAAATGTTGTCGAAGATCTTGGTACATCTTGGTACTACCAGGGTGAATCGAATATCGTGAGTTGTGAGCCTCGCTCAAAATTTCTTCCTTAATCTCTGGTACTGGCGGTACCCAAATTATACTCTCAAATCTCAGTATTCCTTCCTTATCCATCTTGAATCTTGATTCAGTTCCTTTGGATATCTTATTTTTCACTATTTTACATTCGTCATCCTGAAGTTAAGCCTCCTTAACTTTGTTTAGTAGAGTTGTACCAGATTGCATCTGAAACAGCTTCTCATCAATCTCCATAGGACACTTTACTTCCAATTCCAGCTTTTTTATTATTGAAATTAACTCCTCCTGTTCAGTCAACATCATCAGTTTCTCCCAATCCTTTCTACTTAAGGCGTCGTCAACCACATTTGCCTTACCCGGATGGTGTAGAATCTCGCAATCGTATTCCTTAATTAACTCCAACCACCATCTTTGGCGCATGTTCAAGTCTTTCTGTGTAAAAATATATTTTAGACTCTCGTGGTCTGTATATATTTCACACTTCTCCCCATAGAGACAGTGCCACCATATTTTCAAAGTAAAAACTACTGCAGCTAACTATAAGTCATGGGTCGGATACCCCTTCTCATAATCTTTTAATTATCGTGGCGCATACGTAATGACTCTGTCGTTCTGCATAAGCACACAGCCAAGTCCTTTATGCGATGCATCACTATAAACACAAAAATTTCCTGTGTCATCCGGAAGAGATAACACAGGTGCTAAACTCAACCTCTTCTTTAATTCTTTAAAGCTTTCCTCACACTTCTCCGTCTAAAAAAATTTCACCGATTTTCTAGTCAAATTCGTCAACGGAGTTGCGATCGTGGAAAAATCCTGAATGAATCTTCTGTAATAACCTGCCAATCCGAGAAAACTTCTTACTTCCGATAGTGTCTTCGGCTGATCCCAGTTAATCATAGCTTCGACTTTGGAGGTATCCACCTAAATTATGTCCCTATCAATCACATGTCCTAGAAATTATACTCTTTCAATCCAGAATTCACATTTCAAAAACTTGGCATACAACTTCTCCCTTCTCAATGTCTCTAATGTCACCCTCAAATTCTCTTCATGTTCTTCCTTGGTTTTTGAATATACCAAAATATCATCTATAAATACCACTACGAATTTGTCCAAAAACGGCTTGAACACTCCATTAATTAAGCCCATAAATGTTGCAGGAGCATTCGTTAGACCAAATGACATTACCAAAAATTCGTAGTGACCATATCGTGTTCTGAACGCTGTCTTCAGTACATCCTCTGGTCTCACCTTTAGTTAATGATAACCACTCCTCAAGTCTATCTTTGAAAAGTATCTTGCTCCGTTTAATTGATCGAACAGGTCGTTGATTCGTGGTAATGGATATCTATTCTTAATCGTGACCTTATTCAGTTCTCTATAGTCGATGCAGAGCCGCATTGTCCCATCCTTCTTCTTCACGAATAAAATCGGCGCTCCCCAAGGCGATACGCTTGGTTGGATATACTTCTTGTCCAGTAATTCTTGTAGTTGAACCATCACTTCTTTCATCTCTACTGGTGCCATTCGGTACGGTGCCTTCGATATTGGGGCCGTTCCTGAAGCCAAATCGATCAAGAATTCAACTGCTCTATCTGGAGGAAGTCCGGACAAATCATCCGAAAATACGTCTGTGAAATCTCTCACTACTGATATCTCATCTATTTTCGAATTCTCTTTACGACTATCGACTATGTAAGATAGAAATCCTACACAGCGTTGCCTTAACAACCTCCTGGCCTGCATCATCGTCAGACAACTCGCTTGTCTAGGCGATTTGCTACCATAAAACACAATCTTTGACGGAGTCATAAGGTTAATACGCTTCTTCTGGCAGTCAATTACCGCCCCATAATTGGATAACCAATCCATACCCAAAATAACGTCGAATTCTCCAAGTCGAATAGGGATAAGATCTACATTCATGATATTACACTTAATATCCACTCTATAGTTCTTATGCACGTACTTAACAAGGATTATTTCTCTATTCACATTCTCTATGTTCATGGGGTATTCTAACTCGTCCCTAAGCAATTCTAAGTTCTTAGCAAAGTCATCGGATATAAATGCACAAGTAGCACTCGAATCAAATAATACATAAGCATTAACTTTATTGATCAGAATGATACCTGACACCACACCGCGAGACTGCACTGCATCCTGCACTGTCATATTGAATGTTCTGGCGGTCGGTCAGTTAGTTGTAGTTGGTCCTGTGATAGTCAGAGTGCTTCCACCGCTGTTTCCTCTATTCCCTCCTGATCCCATCCCTCCAGATCCCTTTTTAGGAAAATCTCTTGCAATATGATCCTTTGAGCCACAAGTGAAGCATGCACCCTTTTTTGGGTTAGGACAGTTAGGTGTTATGTGGCCTTCCTGACCATAATTGTAGCACACTCCCAGATGAGCTTTTCCGTAGGTTGGGCACGCTTCGATCTTCTTCTTCTACCCTCCTTGTTGACTTCCAGCTGACGAGTTATCAGCCCACTTCCTCTTCTGATTATTACTACCTCCCGTGCTACCTCCACCATTCTTGTTAGTTCCTTCATTTTCACTCTTTTTCTTCTTCTGATCCTGATTATATTTAGTTACCGCATCGCTTCCACATTCAGCGAATATGGCCTTCTCTAACACTCCAGCAAAAGTGTTTAATTGGAACATTGATACCTTGCTATACAACCAGGGTTTCAGTCCCTGCTTGAAACATCTTGCCTTTCTCTCATCAGTATGCACTTGGTATGTGGCGAACCAGCCAACTCGTTGAACCTTGCCGCATAATCTGCTACGGACATACTCCCCTGTTTCAACTCCAAAAACTGAACTTCCATTTGGTTTTACGAACTGGTCAGAAAATACATCTCAAAAAACATTTCCTTGAATCTCTCCCAGGTTATTACACCTTCTCCTCCTCGTACTTTGTTTGCCTGCCACCAATAACTGGCTTCAGACTTCAGCATGAATGTTGCGTATGCAGTTTTCTAGTCTTCCCTTACTCTAGCGACATTAAACACCTTCTCCATCTCCATAACCCAGGTCTGAGCTTCGATTGGGTTTATGGAGCCCTTAAACTCTGGCGGTCCTACCGCCTTGAAAATTTTAAACTATGTGTTTGATGGAGCTTGTGGTTGATTGTTAATTGCTTCAGCTAATAGGTTCACCAACTGCTGAATAGGGTTAGCATTGGCGTCATTGTTGTTATTCATCGGTTCTTCTTGAGCTTGCTGACGGTTTTGTCTTCTTCTAGGCGGCATATTTCTGTTAAGAATATACGCTTATTAAGTCTTTATTCAATAACTTAAACATTTAAGGCTTAACTAAAACATTTAATCATAATTCACTTAACACATTATTTCAAATAAACTCTGACATTTTTATTCAATTCAAAAGTTTTAACATCATAAGATAGCATCACTGCTATTTATATCAACTATCATGAGATAAAGAATCTACATGATTTAAAACATTAAAATATTCCTTTGTTTATAAACACATCGAAATTTACATCTTTAACTACCAGATAGTTTTCACATAATTAAACTAATTTTATCACTGCCTATTAAGGCTCTGAATAGCCTTGCCACATTCTTCTTCCATGATATGGGACATCGTCCTGTGATCTAGCATATATGATGGTAAACCTTCAAACTGGATTGGATACTTCGTGACTCGATCCTGGGCCGCATCCATTGCATTGTGAAGTGTAGAGTACGTCTCCCCAAACTTAGCCTTCTTTGCACGACAATCCTCTTCAGCAAGATCAGCACGACGTGACTCTCTTACCCAGCCCTCCTCTGCTAAGGCCAGTCTTTCTAAGCTCTCTTTCAGATCCTTCTTCAACTTCTCTATTTCTTCGGACTTCTCCTCGGTTTGACCCTTCTCGTGAACCAAATCCCACTCCACGTTTCCTAAACGTGTGTGAAGAGTCACAATTTCCCCATCCTTCTGCTCGATGGTACTTTGCTGAATAACAGTCCTTTCCTTTAGCTCCTGAATTCCTTTAGCTCCTGAACAGTATCTTGCAACTCTATGTTACGATCATAAAGCGCATCATACATCTCTGCATCGATGGAATTCGGTGGGAACTCCTCTTCCTCCTCTTCTTCATCAGAATCCTCCTCTGGATCAGTCTCAGGCTCATGCTCCCGACCAACAACAGTGATCAACGGAGATGGCTCTCTCTATACCAACTGTTCCCTGATGACATGAATGTCTCGGGGCTCCTCCTCTGTAGGTACTCGGGGTTCCTCCTCCCCAGCTCGACTAACTCTTCTAATATCCGACATCCTGACAACAAAATTTTAAGTTTTAGTTTCTAATCTATGCTAGCGAACACATAATTTAACACATAAGCACATAAAGTATTTTATTATCTTCAATGAATTTAGAAATTCATTTCTTATAACTCGATAAGAGTTTACCACCACTATGTTCTCAATCTACTACAAGGCTACTACCTAAGGTTGTTTCCCCACCTAAGGTTCATAGCCTACAGCTTTGATACAAACCTGTGACACCCCCAAATCCGGGTACTTCCATTTCCGCAGGATTTGGTGTTCACTGTACAAATATCATCTATCTATCTACCCATAAATAAATGCAAACCATGCAATAGATAGAATTAAATAAATAAATCTTCCCCTTATGGGGTTACATCATTTGCATAAAAATACAATCCCAGGTCACTCTAACCTTAAACATCTGTGCGAAATCATAAACAAATAACAAATCTTAAACAACATCAAGTCTGAAAACAAATACACAATAATAACAAGTCTTCCTCATTTGTTAACCTTGCCATTGCCTTTACTAGTGGAAGGCTCATCTGATCTTTCGTTCTTAACTGCAATGTTATTATTTCTGCAAGAGTGAGCACGATTGCCCACAAGTATAACAATATAACAAATGAATAATAACATGTGAATAAATCAAGGCTTCTGGAAAATTGGAAAAACTCACCTTTTGAATCAAGAATGAATCACAAGAAACAAAAGAACTTCTGAGGGTCATAAGACCTTGAACTATGTCCTAGGCTGTCAAGTGTTTATATTGAAACCTTTAACAGTTATAAGATTATGGACTCTTCTTCTCATACATAGGGGGATAAGCCCTTAGTACTATACTGTGCACAATATCTTAACGCTAACGCATAAGTAATCCCCTATACATGGTTGTTCATCTCAGTTTGACATTAGAGTCCGAACCAAAGGAAGTTTGGTTTGGATAATTAATCAAGGGTTCTGAAATTTAGAACGCTCATCAACTATGGACTAGTCGAATCATTAAGGGTTCACTAGTCTAACAAATTTCAATAGTAACTGATAATTTAAAATTGAATAGCAATCTCAAAAGGTATACAATAGAATAATTATTATATAGCAGAATCGTACTTTGAAAGATTAATAAATTTTAATATAATAAAATGGACTTGATCAATAATAACGAGAATTTGCTCGATGTAAAGAGACAACTTATAAGCTCATATAAAGATAACGAGTAGGGTTAGGAAACTTGTCTCGTACGTAGATTACACGTTAATTATACTCGTTCCTTGATTTAATCCTACATATCATTTACATTCACAATATCAGTCAATTATAACGTACTAGTCATCACAAGTTCATTCTTTTTGTCTAACTCGAATTTATGACTATACTTAGTCAAATTACTACACTCATTGTCACATAATTAACACTTCATAAACAATAAGCTAACTATGCATTCAATCATTCAATTCACACATAAATGTGTTATTGATATGTTAAAAATTTATTTTAACACCTCATTATATGTCTAACATTTTTTTATGTTCATTAGGTTAAGTTATAACTCATTGCTAGACTTGAGCATTTAAAAATTCATTTATGGACCATTCTGTTAAGTGGTGCTACGACGCCACTATTATACTGGTTCTTGGCGCTGCGGCTTGAGACCTGGCGCTGCGGCGCGGGGATTAGGCATGGAGTTAACGCCGCGACGCGAAACTCCAGTTTCTGAATTTTTCAGTTCGCGAAGAACACAGAATCAGGCGAAATTATCATTACATGGTCATTAAATCCATCAAATTAAACATACCCACATACTAGAATTCATACATAATCATTACCCAACCTTTATATAGTGATTTTAGCCAATTAAAACACATAATTACAGAATTAAAATATGTAATTTCACTGTTCTTGATGTTCTTGAAGGTTTTGAACACAAAACATAAAAATTAACACTACGGAATTCGTTATAACACCAAATCCATCCATTCAAGGTTTGTTTTCTTCGTTTTAACATGCATAATTATATACAAGTGGGAATTTTATGAAACAATGTATGTTTGACATATTAAATTTATGTATAAGGGCCATATGGCCATATTCTATACTCTGTAACTTTTGACGCAATAACATACGTTATAATATTATGAAACTGATGATATGGAACCATCTAATACATAGGAAAACACATTAAAACAACATCCTAACACATATATGCACATAATCCTTACTCTTTCCAATTACACGAATTTAACAGAACTTGAAAGCCAAAACTTAAACAACGTAAATTTGAAATTTGGGGAAGAAGAGATTACACTTGATTACTCTGCTTGGATTACACAGGGTGATAACAACTCCCAATTTCCCCACACTTCTTCTCCTTTAATCTCACTGATTCTCAAAACTCTCCCTGTTTTTGCTTTTCCAGACTTAGCAAATAAAAGACTTAACAAATAAAAAGAAAGAAAGCGTATATAATGAAGAACTGACGCGCTGTGGAGGTCAGTTACCCATCATGGGTTAACTGCCCTCAACTCCCTCTAAGGCCATGTTTGGCTAGCTTTAAAAAGCTTATACCCATTTAATTTAATTAAACTTTTATAATATAGTTTAAATCATGTCACATCCAATTAGATAATAAATCAAATATCTAGTTTAATTTAATTCAAATAACATATAATAATTTCTCATTAATTCACATAGTCACATAATTAAATTTCTCATTCATTAATTATGTCAAATTATTAAATCTCTAATTAATTATTAAATTAATTAAAATAACATTAGGCTCATTAAATATTTCTTTTAATTCAATAAGCTCACATAAATACATACTTCGAATAATAAAAATTCTCCACATTAATTTAATAAATATAACACATATAATTAAATTAATCTACCACAATTTCATCAATTAGTCATTTAATCTAATAATTAATTCATTGAAAAATATTTATTCAATCCAATAATTATTAAAATTAAATTACAAATTCTCGGTTGTCACAATATTCGTACGACGGCGCAACCATTCGTGGGCCTCATAACAGAATAACTGTCGGATGAAGAAAACGACAAAGTATGAGTTTTTATAAATAACGACATAATTGTTATCATTAACACTGTTGGAATACCTGGTGGTTAAAATACAGTAATACGCGTGGTTGCACAGTAGCACACGGTATTGCACAATATTATTGAATTATTGATTCGTACGTAAAAAGGCACTACTCAATAATTATTACAGTAGTTACTATTTAATATTTTATTTTATTGATTCAATAATTGCTGCGTTGATATTATTGTTGTTTCAATAATTGTCACTTCACAATATTTCCAATTATCAGATCAATAATTCATATTATTTGAATAATATTATTAGATAGCGTTATTGGCAATGTCTAGAAAGTTCTGTGAAGGAGAGGTTTGGTCACCTAATTACGCGCCAATAAGGAGAAATCCTTATTGGAAAGCCCCCTCTTTCCTGGGAACTACCTGGTTGTCATAAGTGTGATTCTGTAATATTATTTGTGAATAATTAATTATTGATTTATATGATAAGGAAATATTTATTTGATGTGGATATAAATGATGGATTTATTTATTTTATATGGTTATAAATGAAGGAATTAATGCTGAGGTGTTTTATCAGTATTTTGTCGGAAGGGAAGTATTAAAAATCACCCGTTTATGGATTTTGAATATTTTTTGTTTTGAATTTGGAAAAACTAAAAGCTACAAAGTTGTAGAGAATTCGATTTCAGGCAGAATGAATATAAAATTCGTATTTTTCTGATAAACGGGCTATTTTCTATGAATTATTGAAGTTTCGGAAAATAAAATAATTTTTATTAAATTTATGGTTGGGACCCACTTTTGGTTTTTCAAGCATGTGGGCTGCTATTATTTTTTAGATTTGGCTGGCTTGGTTGGTGAAGGTGTGCGAAGGAAGTTTGAAAAGAAATATTATTAATTTATTATTTTAGTCTCATATGGCGTTCTAGCATTTTCCTATAAATAGACGCTTATGTTAGAATTGAAAATCACACTAGAAACAAGTTTTTTTTCTCTCTAGATTCTCGAGCGTATTTTTGTGAGTATTTTGATACTTTAAGAGTTGCTATTCGGTACAAGTTTCCTTCGGCTTTTTATCCGATATTCCGATCAGAAGTATCGTTATTTTGAGGTAAGGGATGTTATTTTCTTCTTAAATGATATTATTTTCTTAAATATCATTATGCCGAAATATTGGTGAACTTTTTAATCAAATTTGAAACTTTTTGTATCGGAGTTACTATTCACGTATATGACACTATTCACGTATATGACACTATTCATGAATACGACATTATTCACCGAAAAATAAATTTTTTTCCTTTTTGTCAAAGATGTCTATTATGGTTACTATCTTTGATTGTATCCATATTTTGATCTTATTTTGAATTCTGTTTTACAATTGGTTATTATGAAATATTATTAATCTTGGATAAACTGTTATACGAATCCCTAATATTTGTTCCCCTGTCTCACTGGATTCGTTTTCTTTAAAATATTTTTCATCATCCTCCGTCATAAATGATGATATTACTGAATATCTTTGGCCTATAGTGCAAAGATGAATGATTAACTGATGAATATCTTTGGCCCGTAGCGCAAAGATGAACAGGTGTTGAGATGAACATGACCAATTGGTGAAATAAATGAATATCTTTGACCTGTAGTGCAAAGATGAATATTTGATTAAAAGATGTATATTGATTGATGTTACATGGATAAAATATTGATGATGGACTTTTAAATCTTAGAAGATAGTAGAATTCATTCTCTACGTGACTCTTCTAATGAATTGTTGTTTCCGCTGCAGTTGTTGATCTAAAATTGGTTGTCTATTGTATTCTATCAGATTTTTCCCCATTGAAGACTAATGATAATTTGTTGTATATTATCTTAGTCATAATATTCTTTACATGGGCTAGTTGAGCTCACCCTTTTCCTTTTTGTTCCATTTTTCTTCTCAGGAGGTAAGAACATAGTAGGATCGAGTCGGGGTATGGAGTGATGTTCTAGAAAGATGTTTTAGTTGTACTCACTATTTCTGTAAAATAGTGTATGAATAATTGTAATGAAGACTTATTTGGGTGTGGATATTGTCTAGAAGACAATATTTGTATTTAAACTCACAGTATGTGTTGTCGTATTTTGCACGACAATTGTATTATTAAAGTTATAGTTTGCTTTCTGTACCATGTATTTGGCGTCTCAGAATGGGTGTTGTATACCTATTTTGGGGGCATCACAGTTGGTATCAAAGCTTAGGGATATGGTCTCTGGCGGAGATCGGGGAATAGAACTAGGAGGGAAGAGATGAGTAAATCCTTCGCTAGTGTGTCCTATCTAAGCTTATTTGTTGGTTGGTCATAATATATGGATATTATGTGATATGTTAATTTATTTAATTAACCCTTGTTTTATGGCAGTATTTAAGAATGGCTGCTGAGAACGTTAACAATGGAGTGTATGAAACTGTGGAACAACCTTTAGTCACAAACCAGGAGAACGTGCAACAGGAAGACAATATTCCTCTTGTAAACAACACTACCGAGCAAACGATGAATGATAGAATGTTTAGGAGCTTTTTACAGTTCATGCAAAATCAGACGAGGGAGACTCGTGTACAAAATATGGGTGGAAATGATGGCAACATGCAGTCTATCACAGCAAAGCAGTTGAAGGAGTTGGGACCACCAGATTTCTGGGGAAAGCTCGATCCGATTAAGGCAGAAACATGGGTCAAACAAATCACCAAGATATTCGATGTCTTGGGATGCACGGAGGAATAGAAGGTTCCATTCGCCACCTTTATGTTCCGTGGAGAAGCAGATTACTGGTGGGAATCTATGAAGCGTACCCAGCCAGCTGCACTCAACATGTCTTGGGAAAGATTTCAAAAACTGTTCAATGACAAGTACTTTCCTGAAAGTATTTGTCATATGAAGGAGTTAGAGTTTATTAGACTGGAACAGAACAACGTGACGGTGTCTCAGTACGAGGCGAAGTTCGCGGAGTTATCCAGGTTTGCACCTCATTTGGTAGAAAATGAGAAACGTATGACGCGGATGTTTTTGAGAGGTCTAAAACCCGAGATTCCTCAATACCTTATCTCTCATAAATTTTCTACTGTATTCAGATGTTGTCAACAGGGCTCAATTATTAGAGCTAGATAGTGAGTATACTCAACCGAGGGACCATAACCAGGGTCATACCGATGACAACAGTCATCAGAGTGATGATAACCAACGAGGAGGGAAAAATACGGACAAAGGCAGTAACCACTCTGGTGGTAATCGTGGCCATGATAATAGGAGAGGTGAGTCAAGTGGAAATTTCAGAAAGAGGAGATTCAACAATGACGGGAAGACATCAACAGCAGCACCAACACCAACAACAAATTCTAGGGGAGGAGATCGACCGCCAGTTAGATGTTACAAATGCGGGAAAGAGGGACATATCAGCCCAAACTATCCACAATAATCCAAGGTATGTTATAACTGTAAGACCCCGAAAATTTTTAAATAAAAAGGAATTTCCTTTATTTATTTTTTGAAATAGTAAGGGTGAATTTGATTAATGTGGTTAGTTATGGGTAAAATGCGCAAATATTTTAAATAAGTAGGTGGTTATAAAATATTCATTGTTGTCGTGGAATATTCTTGCTGTCGGGGAATATTCGTACGACGGCGCAAGTCTTTTGTGGGCCCCATAACGGAAAGCGATTGGATGAAGAAAACGACAAGTATAAGTTATTTATAAAAAAACGGCGTAGTTATTACCGTTAATACTGTTAGAATACCCGGTGGTTAAAACACAGTAATACGCGTTGTTGCACAGTAGCACACGGTATTGCACCAATTATTGATTCTTATGTAAGAAGGCACTACTCAATAATTGTTACAGTAATTACTGTTCAGTATTTTATGTTATTGATTCAATAATTGCTGCATTGATATTTTATATTACCGTTGTTTCAATAATTGTCACTACACAGTATTTTTCATTATCGAAGCAATAATTCATATTATCTGAATAATATTATTAGATAACATTATTGGCAATGTCTAGAAAGTTCTGTCTAAGGAGAGGTTTGGTCACCTAATTGCGCGGCAGTAAGGAGAAATTATTATTGGAAAGCCCCCTCTATCCTAGGAACGGCATGGTTGTCAGTATTGTGATTCTGTAATATTATTTGTGAATAATTAATTATTGATTTATATGATAAGAACAATACTGATTTTATGAGGATATAGATGGAAATTTTTTTAATGTGACAATTGTTGAAAATTAATATTTTATCTTTTTCTGATAAAATAATTCATTTAAATATATTATTATATTTTTAATAATATAATAATGGTGATATTTTTGCAATGAATGTGTGATATATGAGTTTATGAGGAGAAAGAGTATTTTTGTTGCAATAAATATTAAAAACAAATTTTGTGTGTCGGTAGACCTATTTCTTGACTAAAAATTTGATTATAGCCTGTAAAATTGCCCGTTTATGGATTTCGGTCAATTTATGTTTGGAATTTGAAAAAACTTCCTTCTGGAAAGTTGTAGATAATGGAATTTCCTATAAAAACTCGCGAGATTTGAATTTTCTGGCAAAAGGGCTATTTATTATGAATTATTGAAGTTCCGAAGCTTCGAAATAATTAATTTTTGGAAGTTTAAAATATTTTTATTTACAAAAACGTTTTTTTCATTTGGTTCCCTCATTTAGCATGTGTTGATGGCTGAGATTAGATTGTCTAGATGGGCGTAGAGAATTTATTAAATATATTAATATTATATTAAATTTTCTGCTTTGGTGTTCTAAGCAATTTCCTATAAATAGGGTGCTTAGGTTAGAATTGAAAATAACACCAGACACTGAAGTTTTCTCTCTCTATATTATTGAGCGTATTCTTGTGAGTATTTTGAGTATACTTTGAGTATTTCTATACGGTGCAAGTTCAAATCATAGCCTATATCCTGTGTTTCAACTAGAAGTACTGTCTTTCGAGGTAAGGGATGTTATTTTCTTCTCAAATGATATTATTTCTTCAATATCATTATGCTGAAATGTTGGTTGGATTTTTTTTATCAAATTTGGAACTTTTTCATGTCGGGGTTACTATTTATGAGTTATTATTCACGAGTTACTATTTATGAGTTACTATTCATGAGTTACTATTCATGAGTACTATTCACGAAGCGTGAAGATGTTTTTTGTGAAATTTCTATCTTTTGGTGTCGGAGTTACTATTCACGTATACGGCACTATTCACGTATACGGCACTATTCACCGAAAAATGAAATTTCTTCTTTTTGTCCAAAATATCTATTCTGGATACTAGCTTTGATTGGATCTATGTTTTGATCATTCTTGAATTTTACTCCACTATGATTATTTATGAGGTATTTTTGGACATGGGATAGATGAAATACGAATCCTTAATATTTATTCTTTTGTTTCACTGGATTCATTTCCTTTAAAATATTTTTCATCATCCTCAGTCTTAAATGATGATATTATTGAATATCTTTGGCCTGTAGTGCAAAGATGAATGATTTCTGATGAATATCTTTGGCCCGTAGTGCAAAGATGAACAGGTGTTTAGATGAACATGACCAACTGATGAATATCTTTGGCCTATAGTGAAAAGATGAATATTTGATTTGATTTGAGATATATATTGATTGATGTTACAGGGATAAAATATTGATGATGGACTTTTAAATTCATAGATGTTAGTAGATTTCATTCTCTACTTAACTCCTCTAATGAATTATTGTTTCCGCTGCAGTTGTTGATCTAAAACTTGTTGTCTATTGTATTCTATCAGATTTTTCCTGTTGAAGACTAAGGATAATTTGTTGTACATTATCTTAGTCATAATATTCTTTATTGGGCTAGTTGAGCTCACACTTTTTCTTGTTGTTCTATTTTTCTTCTCAAGAGACGAGAATGTAGCGAGTACGAGTCGGGGGATGTAATGATGGTTCTAGAGAGAGTTGTTTAGTAGTCCTCACCATTTTTGTAAAATAATGTATCAATAATTATGATGTGGATTTATTTGTATGTGGATATTGTCTAGATGGCAATATCTGTATTTAAACTAACAGTTTGTATGTTGTAATGTAATAATAAAGTTGTAGTTATTTCTGTACCATGTAATTGACGACTCAGAATGGGTTGGATGGAATGGACCTATTTTGGGGGCGTCACAATAACTGTGGAAAGGAGGGCCATATAGCTCGAGACTGCTCTGTAGGAAAACCAAGTTCAGCAGGGATGGTGACTCCAAAGGCTGTTCCAGATAAGTCAAAATCAGCGGTTCCTGGAAGAGCGTTTGTCGTAACTGGCCAAAATGTGAGGAACCCGAACGAGGTGATCACGGGTAAGCTAATCTTGAATTCTTGTGAAGTTTATACCTTACTAGATACCAGTTCTACCCATTCTTTTATTTCTCTTGCTTGTGCTCAACGTTTAAACTTGACTCCGGAGAAATTGGACTTTGATTTATCTGTTAAAACTCTGTTGGGTGAAACCTTCGTTACATCTACAGTTTATAAATCTTGCTTGATCCAAGTTGGCACTATCACATTACCTATTGATCTTATCTCTTTAAAGATACTTGCTTTTGATGTGATTTTAGGAATTGATTGGTTAACAACTAATCATGCCAAAATTGATTGTTTTCTTAAGGTTGTTAGTTTTCATATTCCTAACCAACCTGTCATACGAATTCAAACAACCAAACCACTAAAATCAGTCACAGTCATATCAAGCCACAAAGCTATTCGTTTATTAAAAAATGGATGCCAAGCTTTCTTAGCCCATGTTATGGATTTGAATAAAGACAAGTCAGATTTGGATAATATTTCTGTTGTTAGAGAATTTCCTGATGTATTTCCTGAAGAACTTTTCGGTCTACCCCCAGAACGTGATGTTGAATTCTTTATTGATCTTGAACCGGGTACAAAACCCATTTCTAAAACCCCATATCGAATGGCTCCTATTGAACTTCAGGAGTTAAAAGTCCAACTGTTGTAGTTATTAGACATCGATTTTATTCGTCCTAGTACATCTCCTTGGGGTGCTCCTGTTTTATTCGTAAAGACGAAAGACGGGAATATGTGAATTTGTATTGACTACCGAGAATTGAACCATGTCACCATCAAGAATAGGTATCCGCTACCTCGCATTGATGAACTGTTTGACCAGTTGCAAGGAGCACAATTCTTTTCAAAGATCGATCTTCATTCTGGATATCATCGGCTGAAGATTAAAACTGAGGATATTCCAAAGACTGCCTTCAGAACTCGGTACGGGCATTATGAATTCTTAGTTATGTCTTCTGGATTGACTAATGCTCCTGCTGCTTTCATGGATATGATGAACCGTGTATTCAAAGAATATTTGGATCAGTTCGTTGTTGTATTTATTGATGACATCCTCATCTATTTCAAAATCCGTGAAGATCATGAGCACCATTTGAAGCTAATACTTAAAAGGCTTCGTGAAAACAAGCTATATGCCAAGCTGAAGAAATGCGAGTTCTGGCTTGAGGAAGTAGCATTCCTTGGGCACGTGGTGTCAAAACATGGAGTATCTGTTGACCCGGAGAATATTGAAGCAATACAAAGTTGGGAGCAACCGAAGTCGGTGATCGAAGTGCATAGCTTTCTAGGCTTAGCTGGTTATTATCAGAGATTCGTGGAAGAATTTTCTCGAATCGCTACTCCGTTAACTCAGTTGACTCGGAAGGATACAAAATTTGTATGGAACGAGGAATGCGAGAAGAGTTTCTAAGAGCTCAAGAAGAAACTTATTTTGGCACCTGTTCTGGCAATACCATCTGGTTTGGATGGATTTGTTATCTACATTGATGCTTCAGGTAAAGGGTTAGGATGTGTTCTCATTAAACATGGGAAAGTCATAGCCTATGCCTCACGATAACTCAAAGAATATGAGAGGAATTATCCTACTAATGATCTAGAGTTGGCAGCAGTCATTTTCGCGTTGAAAATCTGGAGACACTACCTGTATGGGGAGAAAGTGGAGATTTATATAGACCATAAAAGCCTCAAATATTTCTTCACCCAAAAAGAACTCAACATGCGGCAACGACGTTGGTTTGAGCTGTTGAAAGATTACGATCACACTATTCAATATCATCTTGGAAAAGTGAACGTAGTAGCTGATGCATTGAGTAGAAGATCATATGCAAGTACGAGTGTGATATTGTCAATGCAAAGGCCATTTTTTTATGACTTGCAAAGGATGGAGATAGAGTTAAAGACTCCAGGGACCCATGTGATGATGGCAAATTTACGAGTAGAACCGACTTTAATCGATAAAGTTAAAGCTGCCCAAGCTACGGACCTGGGGCATATGCGTATGAAAAAGAAAGTGCAAGAAGGTGATATTCCAGAAGAAAGAATCGATGAAGAAGGAATACTTCAATTCAACTCTAGACTTTGCGTTGCTAACGATTCTGACTTGAAGCATAGAATCATGATGGAGGCACACAACACCCCATTTGCAATCCATCTTGGGAGTACCAAAATGTATCATGATATTCGACACACATTTTGGTGGAATAATATGAAGAGAGAGATCGCAGAGTTTATCTCGAGATGTTTAACCTGTCAACGTGTAAAGGCAGAATATCAAGTGCCAAAGGGTCCATTGCAACCACTAGAGATTCTGAAATGGAAGTGGGAACACATTACCATGGATTTCGTTACGGGTCTTCCCAAAGTTTCTCAAGACATAGATGCGATTTGGGTTATTGTTGATAGATTAACCAAGTCTGCTCATTTCTTACCTATACGTGAAACTTATTCCCTTGAACGTCTTGCTCGTATGTACGTGAATGAGATTGTGAGATTGCATGGCATGCCAGTATCCATAGTTTCGGATCGTGACCCAAGATTCACTTCACGATTTTGGGATAGCTTGCAGAAAGCTATGGGCATGGATTTACGATTCAGTTCGGCATACCATCCTCAAACGGACGGACAATCAGAGAGGACTATTCAAACTCTTTAAGATCTATTAAGACTCTGTGTCCTAGATTTCAAAGGAAGTTGGGATAAGTACTTTCCACTGGTGGAATTCTCCTACAACAACAGTTATCAAGCAAGTATAGGCATGGCTCCATTTGAGGCGTTGTATGGACGAAAGTGTCATTCTCCAGTATGCTGGGACGAGGTGGGAGAAGCAACGTTGTTAGGACTAGAATTAGTACGCATGACTACAGAAAAGATCCAAATGATTCGACAACGTATTCAAACCTCACAAGATCGACAAAAGAGTTATGCTGATCTTCATCGAAAGGACGTGGAATTTAATATTGGGGATCATGTACTGTTACGTATTGCTCCATGGAAGGGAGTTACAAGATTTGGAAAGAGAGGAAAGCTCAATCCAAGATTTGTTGGTCCATTTGAGATTCTTGACCGAATAGGAAATGTAGCCTATAGACTCGCATTACCTCCAAACATGTCTCGTGTTCATAATGTTTTTCATATATCTATGCTTCGTAAATATGTGAAAGACCTGAACCACGTTATTGAGTTAGAATCGGATGAGATAGCCGAAGATTTAACGTATGAGGAGGTACCTGTTAAGATCTTGGATAGAAAAGAGTATGTCCTACGCACCAAGGTTATACCACAAGTTAAGGTTTTGTGCAGTAACCATGCTATTAAAGAAATGATCTGGGAGTTAGAATCAGAAATGAAAGCGAGGTACCCTCACCTGTTCGAAACACCAGGTACGTACGTCAATTTCGAGGACGAAATTTTATAAGGAGGGGAGGTTGTAAGACCCCAACTTATTATAAATAAAATTAAATTTTCTTTATTCATTATTCTAAATTAATAAGGTGTTAATTTGATGTAATGCTTTGGTTATGGGTGAAATATGCAAATTTTGCAAAATAAGCAAGTGGTTATAAAATATTCATTTTTGTCGGAGAATATTCTTTTGGTCGTGGAATATTTTTTTTGTCGGGGAATATTCGTATGATGGCGCATCCATTCGTGGGGCTCATAACAGAATAACTGTCGGATGAAGAAAACGACAAAGTATGAGTTTTTATAAATAATGGCGTAATTGTTACCGTTAACACTGTTGGAATACCTGGTGGTTAAAATACAGTAATACGCGTGGTTGCACAGTAACACACGGCATTACACAGTATTATTGAATTATTGATTAGTACGTTAAAAAGCACTACTCAATAATTGTTACAGTAGTTACTATTTAATATTTTATTTTATTGATTCAATAATTGCTGTGTTGATATTATTGTTGTTTCATTAATTGTCACTGCACATTATTTTCCATTATCAGATCAATAATTCATATTATTTGAATAATATTATTAGATAACATTATTGGCAATGTCTAGAAAGTTCTGTGAAGGAGAGGTTTGGTCACCTAATTGCGCGCCAGTAAGGAGAAATCCTTATTGGAAAGCCCCCTCTTTCCTGGGAACTGCCTGGTTTTCATAAGTGTGATTCTGTAATATTATTTGTGAATAATTAATTATTGATTTATATGATAAGGAAATATTTATTTGATGTGGATATAAATGATGGATTTATTTATTTTATATGGTTATAAATGAAAGAATTAATGTTGAGGTGTTTTATCATTATTTTGTCGGAAGGAAAGTATTAAAAATCACCCGTTTGTGGATTTTGAATATTTTTTGTTTGAAATTTAGAAAAACTCAAAGCTACAAAGTTGTAGAGAATTTGATTTCAGGCAGAATAGACATAAAATTCATATTTTTCTGATAAACAGGCTATTTTCTATGAATTATTGAAGTTTCAGAAAATAAAATAATTTTTATTAAATTTATGGGTGGGACCCACTTTTGGTTTTTCAGGCATTGGGCTGCTATTATTTTTTAGATTTGGCTGGCTTGGTTGGTGAAGGTGTGCGTAGGAAGTTTGAAAAGAAATATTATTAATTTATTATTTTAGTCTCCTATGGCGTTCTAGCATTTTTCTATAAATAGACGCTTAGGTTAGAATTGAAAATCACACCAGAAACAAGTTTTCTTTCTATCTAGATTCTCGAGCTTATTTTTGTGAGTATTTTGATACTTTAAGAGTTACTGTTCGGTACAAAACCAAGCTACTATATCTTAATTTCTAACACCAATTAACATGTATAACTTATGAAAATTACACATAAACTTCACCAAGCATACAAATACTAAATTAACACAACTAAAATCATTTTAATTTATCAATTTTCATGTTTTTCACATAAAACTCCATTTTTGACACCTTTAGCTAATTTGATCACCACGAATTCATTTTTCAATCAATTGGCATAATTTAAACTTCGTTATTTTCATTTCTCAATATATTTTCATAATCCATCAACAAATTACAGATTATTACACATATAGAGCATCAATTTCTTATACTTTTCTAAGCCATATAATAAGAACATAAATACTGTTATATATAGTCTTCTGCTATAACTCAATTCCCACAAATTTGATACTTAAACGACCCTCATACATGATAATTAATAGATTCTCCAACATAATACACACCATATACACAACACCTGAACAACAAATCCATAAAAACCCAATTTACAGAGAATAGAAAATCACAAGTCTGAGAATTAGAATTAGTTATACCTTAATCTTCTTGATTATAGACTAGCAAGATGATGGGTCTCTTCCTTCTCTTGGCAAACTCATAGAGATTATTCTCTCAATTCTTCACTCTCAATACTCTGTAATTCACTATTCCCCAGCTATCTAGCAAACCTTAGAAAATAATACGCGTAGAAAAATATAACCACTCCTCTTACGTTAGAAAAATAAAAAGACTCGTCAGTTGGAATAATGCCAAAGGCCATAAGGTCTTGTTTGGCTACCACTATAACCCCTAAACTACTTTCTTTTAATAACCTTATATTATATAGTTTCCAATTGTCACACCTTAATTTAGTCAATTTATATAACTTTAGTTTTGTTAATTTAAATAAATTAAAAAATCTTATTATCATTAATAAATAATTATATATCTAATTTAATTAATAAATTAGACACTTCACATTATTTAATTTATTTAAATTAAATCCTTCAGATAAAATTATCAATACACAATTTAATTAATAATAATCAATTTAGTTACTAAATTAATTCACCCCAATACACCAATTATTTATTTCCTCAATAAATTAATTAATTATAATATTTATTTAATTCAATAAATATTTAAATTTAAATTACAAATTTCTCAATCGTTACATCCTTCCCTTCTTAAAAGGATTCTGTCCCCAGAATCACAACTCGAAAAAAATTCATTCATTACATTCTTCCATCCTTAAAAGGATTCTGTCCCCAGAATCACAACTCGAAAAAATTCATTCATTCATTACATTCTTCCCTCCTTAACAAGATTCTGTCCCCAAAATCGCTATACAAAATTAAGCAAACAACTGAGGATAATTTCTCATCATAACGCTTTCAAGTTCCCACGTAGCTTCTTCAGCATTGTGGTTCCTACAGATTACCTTAACAGAAGGTATCACTTTATTCCTCAGTACTTACTCTTTTCTGTCAACAATTTGAACAGGGACTTCTTCATATGACAAATCTTTCTCAAACTGTAAGGGCTCATATTCTATAACATGCTTATAATCAGGCTTATATGGCCTCAATACTGACACATAGAAAATATTATGAATATTCTCTAACTCCAGAGGTAAGGCTACCTCGTATGCCACTTCGCCAACTTGTCGAAGAACTTCGAAAGGTCCTATAAATCTAGGGCTCAATTTCCCTTTCTTGCCAAATCAAATTTTCCACTTCCAGGGATATACTTTTAAGAAAGCATAACTGCCGACATCGAATTCCCGATTCTGTCGATGTTGGTCGGCATATTTCTTCTGTCTATCTTGTGCAGCTATCAGTCTCGCTCGAATCACTCTGATGATCTCAACAGTTTGTTGCACCAATTCTGGACGACGTTCACCAACCTCGTCCCAACATAATGGAGTTCTGCATTTCCTGCCGTATAATGCTTCGTAAGGCGGCATGCCAATACTTGCATGATAACTATTATTATAAGCAAATTCCATCAATGGCAGATGGTCATCCCAATTCCCATTAAAATCCATAATACACGCTCTGAGCATATCCTCTAGTGTTTGGATGGTTCTCTCACTTTGTCCGTCGGTCTGAGGATGGTACGCCGTGCTCATTCTCAGCTGTGTTCCCAAACACTCTTGTAATCATTTCCAGAAATTAGATGTGAAACGTGGATCTTTGTCTGATACAATAGACACAGGTACACCATGTCTTGACACAATCTTTTTCACGTATAGTTTTGCTAACCGATCTAGAGTAAATCGAATCTTGATTGGTAAAAAGTGTGCTGACTTTGTCAACCGATCGACAATCATCCAAATGGCATCGTAACCTTGCTGAGTCGTTGAAAGACCTACCACAAAATCCATTGTGAAATGCTCCCATTTCCATTCTGGTATCTCTAACGGTTGTAATAATCCGCTTGGCCTTTGATGTTCAGCTTTGACTTTCTGATACGTTAAGCATTTTGCCACACACTCAGCCACATCCTTCTTCATTTTCAGCCACCAAAAATGATTAAGATCTTGGTACATCTTTGTACTCCCAGGGTAAATAGAATATCGTGAGTTGTGAGCTTCATTTAGAATTTCTTCTTTAACTTCCGTTACTGGCGGAACCCAAATCCTCCTTCGAATCGAAGTAACCCTTCTGAATTGATTTTGAATTTTTCTCCATCACCTACAGATATCTTCTGTTTTATCTTTTCATAGTCTTCATCCTGAAGTTGTGCATTTTTCACCTTATCTACCAACGTTGAGCTATTTCCCATCTGGAATAACTTTTCCTCGGATTCTGTCGGATATTTAATTTCCAACTCTATCTTAGCCATTTTCCGACACTAACTTTTCTTGATCAGTTAACATCATTAACTTCTCCCGTCCCTTCCTACTTAAGCCATCAGCAACAACATTTGCCTTTCTAGGATGATAGAAAATCTCATAATCATAATCTTTGATCAGCTCCAACCATCTTCTTTGTCGCATGTTCAAATCTTTTTGTGTAAAGATATACTTCAGACTTTTATGGTTGGTATTGATAAGTAGGTTTTATACCTACTTATCCGGTATCTTTTACTTGAATTAGTTATTTTTATTCATGTTTCTTAGTTACTTTTCATGCATTTTGTGTTCGTTTTGTAGGTTATACGTTTGGAAGCGATGTGAGCGATTATTGGTAAGGAAAAGCACGGAAAATGCAAACAAAAGCAAGCCGGATATCGTTTGTGCTTTTATGTCATTTCATGTTCTTGGCTTGGAGCTTGGACTATATTGTAGAGCGTTTTCTTAGCTATCCGGAACATCTTGAATCATTCCAATCGGAGTTCGGATGAAAGAGTAGTGGCATTTCTACCAACGGACGTCATTGAACTTCACCGTTTTGCGTGGTCATTTACATAGCAGTCATTTCCAGTCCAATTTCGACCATCATACGTTTGTTATTTCTCAAAACTCAAAGAATGAACGTTGTAGATCTAGTCGATAGCTTCGATTTGATAGGTCGCAGGCCCCGTAACTCCTCTCGGTGTAAACGTTATGGCAGTTTTAGCAGAGGATGTTCCAGCAGAAAAATGAATTTGCAGATTGGTGTCCAGTCGGGGCTGGACGTTTTTAGCCTTAGGATCCAGCCGGGGCTGGATGTCTGGGAGCATTAGAAGATCACTACCCAGCTGGGGCTGGCTTTTACAAAGGGAAATACCCAGCCGAAGCTGGGTATGCGCGAGAATGAGTAGATTGTGTCCGAATTTGAGTCCGAAAAGGATTGTTTTCGAGTTGTTTGATTCAAGGACTTCCAAGAGGACTTAAAGACATCTATAAAGGCTTATAAAATAAGGGAAATAACACAGATTAGAGGAGATTATTAGGAGATTAGAGAGCATTCTATTAAATTAGATTTGAGTAAATTAGAGAAAAACACTAGTTCTAATTAGATTTGGAGATTGAAGCAACTTGGAGACCATTGAAGATTCAAAGGAGGAGCAAGGAGGGAACGTCAAATCTACAGACAATAGATTATTTCTTCTCATCTTCTTCTATCTTTATCTTTTAATGTGTATTCAATTGTGGATTCTTAGTTTTAATTCAATAATCATGAACTAATTATTTGTTTGAGATTACAATGGATCTTATTGTGTAGTTTATTTTTATATGATTCGTTATCAATTAGTATTTTCTATTGTGAGAATTGTCTATTGTGATTTGGACTTAATTATTTAATTGCTTGGCCATCAATTACCGTGATAATCTATATGAACTCGAGAGATGAAGTATTGATTTAGATCTAATCATGATAGCATGTGTTCAGAATTTTGTTAATAGCTTAAACTTGATGTGTGTTAAGGTAGAGATATGCTTGACATCACATGTAATCGGATAGAGAACTTATTCTTCAACCTTCTTCAATTGTAATTCACATAGAGATATAGTGGGTTAGTTGATTAAGGTGTTTAACGAATTTCTATCTTAATTGTGGATTGACGTTAATATGGTATTAGTGCATCGAGAGGTGGTTAATACTACTTTAGTGTTCTTGATTAACAATTCAGGATAGAGAATAATTGATGAGAAGTGTTAACTTAAATGAAGCAATAAGTGAAGTTGTGATCTTAAATCTCCATAATATGATTTTTAATTAGTGGTAATTAGAATTAGTTTAGTTAAATATTTTAATTTATAACATTAAATTCATTTGTTTAAATAAGATTAAGTTGGTTACGGGTTAGTACTTGGTAATTTTTATTAAATAATTCTATGTGGGAACGATACTCAACTTATCACTTTATTACTTGTTGACCACGTATACTTGCGTGTTGTACGTATATAGATTTTACCCAACAAGTTTTTGGCGCCGTTGCCGGGGAATTAGTTTAATACAATTTTACCAATATTAGCTTCAATCAAATTAGTCTTAATTTAAACATTTTTAATTTTATTTTTAATTCTCTTCCTATATTTCTCTCTTTTCAGGTACCATGGATGACTTTGCATATCAATGGCCATACACGAACATGACTCAACCAAAGGAAGCGGAGATTAACAGACTCGCGACACTCTCCGCAATGTCAGCACAAATTGAAGAACTTTCGAGGAAGTTGGACGTTATCGCAGCCCAACAGAGTCGAAGGATGGCAGTTACCTGTGGCTATTGTGCTGGCAATCACCCGAGTAATCAATGCACCATCAATCTTGGGCCGGTACAGTATGGTGGTAACTACCTCAATCAGTATGTATATGATAATTATCATCAAGTTTGGGGGTATCACCCAGATTCTTCATGGAGTTACAACTATCAAGACCAATAATCTACTCCAAATCCAACATACACACCGGAATTCTCATATCAACCTCCATTAAAAGAAGAAAAGTCAAAGTTGGAGAAGTTGTTGTCCAAGTTCATAGCATCAAATGAGGAGAGGAGGATTGATCGAGAGATATCAATGCAAAATCTGCAGAACCATATGGATCAAATACTCAATGCCTTGAACAATTGTCCTAAAAACAATCGGTGTTATGACGAGGATTCCGAGATTGATGAAGTGCCCGAGCCAAATCTACAACTGGATGAGACACGAGATGTTGAAAAAGAGGAGACAAGTGGGGATAATGAAAATAAGGTCGGTGAAGAACTAACTATGAGTACCAACGAGGATGAGCCGATGTTATTAATGCCCCAAGTTCCTTCTCCGCCAAAGATCAAGGGTCCAGTTAGATTTGCAAAATCGTGCCCGCTTGGTAGTCATGTCGTCGGCAAGGCTCTTTATGACATGAGAGCTACTACAAATGTGAAGCCATGGTGGGATGAGAAGGAAAAGATAGAAGAAGAGCCCGTTGTTCTTGCCAAGCCTCAAAGCCCCAATCGAATCATAGGCTCAACGGACGGAAAAGCACCTAGTTATTCAACATTCTCAATTGGGCATATATTTAAACAAAGTATGCTAGGTGACTTTAACTCAATGGCTATTATAAATGGGAACCTACCAAAAGCTATATTATTTCCGAAGGATGGAGGGTTCCTCAACTTTCGAAGAGGAATTGGATAGCATTGACCAGACAAAGTCAGGCTTAAAGACTATAAATCAAGCGCTGACTGGGAGGCAACCCAGGAATTTTTTATATTTATATGCTTTACTAGTTTATTTAGTAGATAGGAATTAATTTGCTTATTAAGCTCTCTTATAATCTAATCCATGTTGTCTCTCTTCATTGCAGGTATTGGAGGTCCAATGGATAGCAAAATGATCGTCGCAGCCATCGCCACCATCAACTCACGCTTAGCTGATTACAGGGAAGTTCTCTTCTACGTATCCCTATATTCTTACAATGATGATATTGTAATTGCTAAGTTTGGGGGAGTTTTGTTTAGTTCATTATCGCATGTTTAGTTTATGTTATGATATTTTGTATATGTTGTTAATTTAGTTTAGGTTCATTATTAAAAAAAAATCAAAAAATCAAAAATAATAGTTAGTTACTATTTTCATCTTGCATGAGTCCAGTTGTTAGATAATTTACAGTTTATATTGGCCAATGATGAGATTGGGATTGAGTAGACAAGTATAGTACTAAGTATTAGAGCTTTGATGTGATTTCTTGTTATGAATTGAATCTTTTTTTGTTTAAAACTGTTATAATAAGGATAGCATAATAAAAATAACTTGTTGATTGATTGAGTTTAAATTGATACATAATGGGACTCTAAAGGATAATGCTAGTTTGAATGAAAGAATGAGAAGAATAAGTAGTAATGACTAAAGTTCGATAAAAACCTAAGTTTGGGGGGAAAATTTGGGATATATAAGCTTTAAAAAAAAGAAAAAAAAAGAAAAAATGATGAAATATATATATATATATATATATATATATATATATATATATCGTGACTAGTCTTGTTTCGGGGCCTTTGTTACTTGAGTAAGTACGCCCGAAGGGGTATCTTAAAACCTAGCGCCCTAAGGTCTTATATGGTCTGAGAGTCATTGGTCGAAAGCTAGCTAAGGGGTAGCACTGTTAGCCTAATGGAATGAGACATTGCACAGTCATGGTTAAAAAGTAAAAAAAAAATAATAAATAATAAACAGGGAAAAGAGCAAAAAGCCCCCATAATGAAAAGTAAAGCATAAGTATCCCGGATTGGACTCTTGAACTTGGTGGATGTTTGACTTTAGTTGGATCTAGCTTGTTCGTGAATTTTTTGAGTTTACACTGTATGATGCCTTTGAAGAGACTTGTTATGTGTTAAATTTTATTTTATATCAGTTAACATTGTTGTGGAGCACACACACACTATACCAGTAATAACAGTTTAAGATTTGATGATTGACTAGGAAATTGTTGATTGGTTTTGATATGAAGTATTATCATGTTTACTTGATTGCTCTAAGGTCAGTTGAATAGATTTGTGTTTATCAATACTGCTGGATTCGTAGGCATATAGATTAGTTCCATTCCATTGCATTGCATTGCATTGCATTTTTGTTTTGTTTTTGCTTGAGGACAAGCAAAGGTTTAAGTTTGGGGGTATTTGATAAGTAGGTTTTATACCTACTTATCCGGTATCTTTTACTTGAATTAGTTATTTTTATTCATGTGTCTTAGTTACTTTTCATGCATTTTGTGTTAGTTTTGTAGGTTATACGTTTGGAAGCGATGTGAGCGATTATTGGTAAGGAAAAGCACGGAAAATGCAAACAAAAGCAAGCCGGATATCGTTTGTGCTTTTATGTCATTTCATGTTCTTGGCTTGGAGCTTGGACTATATTGTAGAGCGTTTTCTTAGCTTTCCGGAATATCTTGAATTATTCCAATTGGAGTTCGGATGAAAGAGTTGTGGTATTTCTACCAACGGACGTCATTGAACTTCACCGTTTTGCGTGGTCATTTACATAGCAGTCACTTCCAGTCCAATTTCGACCATTATGTGTTTGTTATTTCTGAAAGCTCAAAGAATTAAAGTTGTAGATCTAGTCGATAGCTTCGATTTGATAGGTCGCAGGCCCCGTAACTCCTCTCGTTGTAAAAGTTATGGCAGTTTTAGCAGTGGAGGTTCCAGCAGAAAAATGAATTGGCAGATTGGTGTCCAGCCGGGGCTGGACGTTTTTAGCCTTAGGATCCAGCCGGGGCTGGATGTCTGGGAGCATTAGCAGATCACTACCCAGCCAGGGCTGGCTTTTACAAAGGGAAATACCCAGCCGGGGCTGGGTATGCGCGAGAATGAGTAGATTGTGTCCGAATTTGAGTCCGAAAAGGATTGTTTTCGAGTTGTTTGATTCAAGGACTTCCAAGAGGACTTAAAGACATCTATAAAGGCTTATAAAAGAATGGAAATAACACAGATTAGAGGAGATTATTAGGAGATTAGAGAGCATTCTATTAAATTAGATTTGAGTAAATTAGAGAAAAACACTAGTTCTAATTAGATTTGGAGATTGAAGCAACTTGGAGACCATTGAAGATTCAAAGGAGGAGCAAGGAGGGAACGTCAAATCTACAGACAATAGATTATTTCTTCTCATCTTCTTCTATCTTTATCTTTTAATGTGTATTCAATTGTGGATTCTTAGTTTTAATTCAATAATCATGAACTAATTATTTGTTTGAGATTACAATGGATCTTATTGTGTAGTTTATTTTTATATGATTCGTTATCAATTAGTATTTTCTATTGTGAGAATTGTCTATTGTGATTTGGACTTAATTGTTTAATTTCTTGGCCATCAATTACCGTGATAATCTATATGAACTCGAGAGATGAAGTATTGATTTAGATCTAATCATGATAGCATGTGTTCAGGATTTTGTTAATATCTTAAACTTGATGTGTGTTATGGTAAAAATATGCTTGACATCGCATGTAATCGGATAGAGAACTTATTCTTCAACCTTCTTCAGTTGTAATTCACATAGAGATATAGTGGGTTAGTTGATTAAGGTGTTTAACGAATTTCTATCTTAATTGTGGATTGACGTTAATACGGTATTAGTGCATCGAGAGGCGGTTAATACTACTTTAGTGTTCTTGATTAACAATTCAGGATAGAGAATAATTGATGAGAAGTGTGTTAACTTAAATGAAGCAATAAGTGAAGTTGTTATCTTAAATCTCCATAATCTGATTTTTAATTAGTGGTAATTAGAATTTGTTTAGTTAAATATTTTAATTTATAACATTAAATTCATTTGTTTAAATAAGATTAAGTTGGTTACGGGTTAGTACTTGGTGATTTTTATTAAATAATTCTCTGTGGGAACGATACTCAACTTATCACTTTATTACTTGTTGACCACGTATACTTGCGTTTTGTGCATATATAGATTTTACCCAACAAGTTTAAAACCTACTTATCAGGTATATATCTCACATCTTTCTCCATAAAGATAATGTCTCCAAATTTTCAAGGCAAACACTACTGCCGCTAACTCCAAGTCATGACACGGATACCCCTTCTCATAATCTTTCAACTGACGTGATGCATACGCAATAACTCTGCCGTTCTGCATAAGCACATAGCCTAGTCCTTTATGCGATGCGTCACTATACACCACAAAATTTCCTGTATCATCAGGCAACGACAACATAGGTGCTGAACTCAATCTCTTCTTTAACTCTTGAAAACTTTCCTCACACTTCTTTGTCCAAACAAACTTAATCGCTTTTCTAGTTAAATTTGTCAACGGAGTTGCAATCTTGGAAAAGTCTTGAATAAAAGGCCTATAGTAACCCGCCAATCCTAAGAAACTCCTCACTTCTGATGGTGTCTTCGGCTGATCCCAGTTTATTACAGCTTCCACCTTTGATGGATCTACCGAAATTTCGTCCTTATCAATAACGTGCCCGAGAAACTGTACACGTTCCAACCAAAATTCACATTTTGAGAACTTAGCGTACAACTTCTCTTTTCTCAACGTTTCCAACGTCAATCTCAAGTGTTCCACATGTTCCTCCTTGGTCTTGGAATATACCAATATATCATCAATAAACACCACCACAAACTTGTCTAGGAATGATTTAAACACCATGTTCATCAAGTCCATGAACGCTGCAAGTGTGTTAGTTAAAGCAAAAGACATAACCAGAAACTCGTAGTGACCATACTGAGTTCTGAATACTGTCTTCGGTACATCCTCCGGCCTCACCTTCAATTGATGATAACCACTTCTCAAGTCTATCTTAGAGAAATACCTTTCTCCTTTTAACTGATCGAACATGTCATCGATTCTAGGTAATGGATACTTATTTTTAATAGTGACTTTATTCAATTCTTTGTAATCAATGCAAAGCTGCATCGATCCATCTTTCTTCTTAACAAACAACACCGGTGCTCCCCATGGCGAAAAACTCGGCTGAATATACTTTTTGTCAAGCAATTCTTGCAATTGCACCATCAATTCCTTCATCTCTACCGGGGCCATTCTGTATGGTGCCTTAGATATCGGAGCCATTCCTGGTAGTAGGTCAATCATAAACTCGATTTGTCGATCTGGCGGAAGACCCGACAAATCGTCTGGAAATACGTCTGCAAAATCTCTTATGATCAGTATCTCTTCTAACTTTGCACTCTTCTTTTGTGTATCGACTATGTAGGCTAAATATCCTACACATCCTTGTGTCAACAAATTCTTGGCTTGCATCACCGTCAAACAATTTGCTTGTCAAGGTGACTTGCTGCCATAAAACACAACCTTTGATGGAGTCATTAAGTTAACACACTTTCTTTGGCAATCAATTACTGCTCCGTAATTGAATAACCAATCCATTCCCAGTATAACATAAAATTCACCAAGTCTAATTGGTATCAAATCTACCATCATCTCATGACCCTTTATATCAACTCTACAATTCCTATATATGTTTCTAACAGGAATCACTTCCTTATTCGCAATCTCTATACTTAAGGGAAATTCTAATTCTTCCTTGGGAAATTCTAAATTCTGAGCAAATTCATTGGATATAATTGAACAAGTAGCACCCGAATCAAATAGTACATAAGCATTAATACAATTAATCGGAATGATACCTGACACCACATCCATAGAGTGTACAGTATCCTGCACAGTCATATTGAAAGTCCTCGCAGTAGGTCGGCTTGATTGAGCTGGTCCAGTGATAGCTAATGCACCACCACCACCACTGTTGTTTCCTTTTCTGCCACTTGCACTTCTCGCTGGCTTCTTAGGGCAATCACGAGCCATGTGATCCTTTGAACCGCATGTAAAACATGCTCCTTTCTTTGGATTAAAACAATTAGGTGCAATGTGCCCCTCCTGACCACAGTTGAAACACACCCTCTTTCCTTTCAAACATACTCCCGTATGGTTCTTCCCGCAAGTTGCGCAAGCCTCAAAATTTTTCTTCTGTTGATTTCCTTGTTGTCCTCCCGCAGTCGGATTCTCGCTCCATTTCCTCTTCTGGCTATTACTTCCAACATTACTACCACTAGCCTTATTCTCATTTTCATTCTTCTTCTTCTTCTTCTTCTTCTTCTGTTCTTGATTGTACTTGGTCAAGGCATCGCTTCCACCTTCCGCGTTGATTGCCTTCTCCAGTACAGCCGTAAATGTGTTTAGCTGGAACATTGAAACTTTGCTGTAAAGCCAGGGTTTCAATCCTTGTTCAAACCTTCTCGCTTTACGCTCATCAGTATTGACTTGATAAGTGGCAAACCTTGCCAACTCGTTAAACTTCGCAGCATATTCTGGCACCGTCATAGTTCCTTGCTTCAACTCCAGAAATTGCACTTCCAGCTGATTCCGAGAACTTGTTGAAAAGTACATTTCAAAAAACATTTCTTTGAATCTATCCCATGCTATCACTCCTTGTCCTCCACGAACCTTGTTTGCTTGCCACCAGTAGCTAGCTTCAGACTTCAGCATGAACGTTGCGAACACAGTCTTTTGATCTTCATTAACTCTAGCAACGTCGAACACCTTCTCCATTTCCATGATCCAAGTTTGGGCTTCCACTGGATTCATAGATCCTCAAAACTCTGGCGGTCCAACCGCTTAGAATTCCTTGAAAGTTGTGACTTGAGCTTGCGGTTGATTTACAAGGGCACCCATCAACAGAGCTACCAATTGCTGAACCGGATTAGCGTTGGTCTCGTTGTTATTATTAGTAGACCCCTCAGAAGGTGCTTGCTGATGTGGTTGTCTTCTTCTAGGAGGCATTTTCTGTTAAAATATACGCTTATTAGCTCATTACTCAACTTCTTGGGTATTTAAAGTTTAATTTAAACATTCCAAGATTAAAGCTTTAACACATAACATTTCAAATAAACTCTAATATTTTATTCATTCATAAAGTTTTAGAACATACTCAAAATAGCATAACTGCTATAAACATCTACCTTCCTGAACTAGACCAGTTTCAGGATTACATACTCATACTATCCCTTTATTTATCTCAAAATAAGGGATTCACAGCTTATTTGTTCACATAATTCACCACATATTATTATCTATCTTATTCTATCTAGGCATATTAAGACGTCATAAGGCTTCCCGACGTTCCTCCTCCATGATACGATATGTCGTTCTACGATCCATCACGAACCACGGCGTATTCTCGAACTGAGGTGGATAATAGTAGACTTGATCCTGGGCCCTATCAATCGCCGAATTAAAAGCATAATCCATCTCCTTCATCTTGGCTTTCTTCACTTGAACCTTAGCCTCAGCACGGTCTGCATGTTGAGTTGCCTTCATCCACGCATCCTCTGCTCTTGCACGCTTAGCTGACTCCTCCTTGAAATCATCTTTCAATTTCTCCATGGTCGTCTTCATCTTCTCGTGTACTACCAACAGGTCTTCATACTGACCCTTTGTATAAACTAAGTCCCACTCTGTGTTCCCAAGCTTCGAGTTGAGTTCCTGAATCTCTACATCCTTCTGCTCCATCGAAGCGTGATGCATCTCAACCGTTTCCTTCAGCTCCTGGACCTCATCCTGTAATTCTATATTACAGTCATACAGAGTGTCATACATCTCAGCTGATATGGAGTTTGGTGGAAACTCCTCAGGATCATCTTCCTCATCATCCTCCTCTACCTCCTCAGAGTTATCCTCCATGGGATCGGTCACAGGCTCGTCCTCCTGGATCAAATGCTCCCGCACTACATGAATCTCCCGGGGCTCATCATCTATAGGTCTCTGAGGTATCACCTCTCTAGCTGGACTGGATCCTCCTTCGGCAGACATCCTGACAACAAAATGTTTTAGGTTTTATTTAATATTTTCGATACGCGTTAGCACATAAGTTATTAACACATAGCACATAATGTCTTTTATTGTTTAACTTCAATGGATACCTTAATCCATTCCTTAAAATTCGATAAGAGTTAAACACCTCTATGTTTTCTACTTTCTTAAAGGTTACTTCCTAAGGTTTCCCCACCTAAGGTTCATAACCTAAGGCATTGATATCAACCAGTGACACCCCCAAATCTAGATACTTCATTCCCACAGGATTTGGTGCTCACTTATCAAAAACTATTACATCTAACTACCCATAATAAAGGATAAAGACATAATTAAAATAATTTAAACAATAATCTCTCCCATTAAAGGGTTACATCATCATCTCAAATTAAATCACAGGTTATCTAACCTTAAAATTATTACATAAGTTTGCGGAATACATCACATATTTAAAACAAGTCTTGAAACATAAAACATAAAATTATCATAAGTCTTCGTCATTTGGACATCTTACCCTTGCCTTTGCTAGTCGATGTCTCATCAACTTTCTCCACTTTAGCTGCAGTGTCAATTACAAGAGTGAGCAAACAAATGCTCACTGGTATATAAAGTAACAGTGATGGTAACATGAGACTGAACAACAAAAGCTGAACAATAAGGAACTTGTTTTACAAATCAAACTAGAAAACAATTTAGAACTTTAATTATTTGAGGGACTTAAGACCACGAATTATGTCCCCGGTACTTAGGTATTATTACCCAACCTTAACAGTCATTTAGACTATACGGACCTTTCTTAACGTACTTAGGGGGATCAGCCCTTTGTACCATGTATTGTGCACAAACATCTAAACGTTACACGTACAAAATCCCCTATGTTAGGGTTGTTTGTCTCAGTGTTTAGAATACAAGTCCGCACCAAAGTAAGTTTGGTGTGGATACATTTCAAGGGTAATTTAGAATTCAATGGTCATCAACTAAGGATTAGTTGAATACAATATTGATAACATCATGCTATGGAATAATCATAACTAAATCGACATTGAAAATTAAGGTCATGCTTTAGGAATAAACTAACAGCATAAACATTGAATAATTATAATATGCCTTGCTTGAACAATATTAAGCCAAGGTTAAAACCTTATTTATAGTTGAATCTTAAGCATGCATAACAAATAATAAGTTGAATGATAAAACTTGTTCAACATTAGTGTGTTAGAATGTAGAAATTTGCATGCTAATTAACAAGTTAAAGATTGGCTCAAAATCAAGAGATAAGGTTTAGGAGCTTGCACGATATAATTAGGGTTAAGAAACTTTCACAAAGAATGCTTAGAGTTAGGAAAACTTGCTCAAAGATAGTTAGATACTTGCACAATTATAAAAGTAGGGTTAGAGAACTTACTTTGTGCGTAGGTTAATCAATCACTGCTCACGTTCACCCCAAGTCCTACACATACCATATGTATTGACAATACACATTAGTTACACTAACATTACCTTCATGAGTTGCTTTCTTACTTTTAGTATAACTACTAACTAAGTTTAAGTTTAAACAACATCGCATCTTTTCATGAACATTACTTTTTAGCTTTACTACAACTACTTAAGTGATCATGTCATTGCACCACATACACATTAACAACTTGATACAACATCCTATTACATGTCAAACATGTTATCATTAAGTTATACTAATACACTAAGGATTGCACTTGCATTCGCGCATCCCGACGCCCTCCGATTGGCTCCAAATACACAACAGTCCTAAAGATGGCCATTTTGAACCTTCATAACGATTTCAAATTGAAAACCTTAAAGAATAAAAGTTATAGGTCTATTCGCCCTCTTTTTGAATCATCTTGAGTCACCTCAATTGGAGTTCGTATGAAAACGTTATGGCCATTTTACTACAGGAGGTCAAAACTGTCCAACCCAGACCACTTTTCCAGCACTGGGACGCGACTCAGTGGCGTTGGGGCATGAGTTCCAGCACCGGGGCGCGAACTACTGGCCCATTTTTGGCGTTGGGGTTCGAAATTTGGTGCTGGGGCACGAAATTTGGCGATGAGGCGCCGAATTACAGAACACCCATAACCAGAAACAAAACCAAGCTACTATATCTTAATTTCTAACACCAATTAACATGTATAACTTATGCAAATTACACATAAACTTCACCAAGCATACAAATACTAAAGTTAACACAACTAAAACCATTTTAATTTATCAATTTTCATGTTTTTCACATAAAACTCCATTTTTTGACACCTTTAGCGAATTTGATTACCACGAATTCGTTTTTCAATCAATTGGCATAATTTAAACTTCGTTGTTTTCATTTCTCAATATATTTTCATAATACATCAACAAATTAAAGATTATTACACATATAGAGCATCAATTTCTTGTACTTTTCTAAGCCATATAATAAGAACATAAACACTGTTATATATAGTCTTCTGCTATAACTCAATTCCCACGAATTTGATACTTAAACGAACCTCATACATGATAATTAACAGATTATCCAACATAATACACACCATATACACAACACCTGAACAACAAATCCATAAAAACCCAATTTACAGAGAATAGAAAATCACAGGTCTGAGAATTAGAATTAGTTATACCTTAATCTTCTTGATTATAGACTAGCAAGATGGTGGGTCTCTTCCTTCTCTTGGCAAACTCACAGAGATTATTCTCTCAATTTCTCACTCTCAATACTCTGTAATTTACTCTTCCTTAGTTATCTGGCAAACCTTAGAAAATAATACGCGTAGAAAAATATAACCACTCCTCTTACGTTAGAAAAATGAAAAGATACGTCAGTTGGAATAATGCCAAAGGCCATAAGGTCTTGTTTGGCTACCACTATAACCCCTAAACTACTTTATTTTAATAACCTTATATTATATAGTTTCCAATTGTCACACCTTAATTTAGTCAATTTATATAACTTTAGTTTCGTTAATTTAAATAAAAAAAAGCTTATTATCATTAATAAATAATTATATATTTAATTTAATTAATAAATTAGACACTTCACATTATTTAATTTATTTAAATTAAATCATTCAGATAAAATTATCAATACACAATTTAATTAACAATAATCAATTTAGTTACTAAATTAATTCACCACAATACACCAATTATTTATTTCCTCAATAAATAAATTAATTAAAATATTTATTTAATTCAATAAATATTTAAATTTAAATTACAAATTTCTCAATCGTTACAGAGGTTTGGTCACCTAATTGCGCGCTAGTAAGGAGAAATCCATATCGAAAAGCCCCCTCTTTCCTAGGAATTGCCTGGTTGTCATTATTGTGATTCTGTAATATTATTTATGAATAATTAATTATTGATTTATATGATAAGGAAATAATTATTTGATGCGGATATAAATGATGGATTTATTTATGTGGTTATAAATAATGGAATTAATGTTGAGGTGTTGTATCAGTATTTTATCGGATTGGAGGTATTAAAAGATAAAATTGATGTTCTTAAAGCTATATTGTGTGAGTAATAATTTTAATCCGACCGTTGGATCGTTGTAATTTTTGGATATGTTATACATATATAAGTTGAGTATATGTCCACAAATTTTGAACCGTTAAAAATTAACGTATGATTTGTTATGAATTTTAAGAGGTGTTGAAAATCATTCGTTTTTGGATTTCGAATATTTTCTGTCTGGAATTTGGAAAAACTTAAAGCTACAAAGTTGTAGAGAATTCGATTTCGTGTGGAATGGACATAAAATTCGTATTTTTCTGATAAACGGGCTATTTTCTATGAATTATTGAAGTTTTAGAAATTAAAATATTTTTATTAAAATTGGATGGGACCCACTTTTATTTTTCAAAAACATGCGGGCTGCTTTTTTTTCTTCCAAATTGGTTGCTCAACAACTCAATTGAAGCATGTGTAGGAATGAAGGAAATAAAATAATAATATTTTATTATTTAGTCTCCTATGACGTTCTAGCATTTTCTTATAAATAGGCGCTTAGGTTAGGATTGAAAATCACACCAGAAACAAGTTTTCTTTCTCTCTATAATGTCGAACGTATTTTTGTGAGTATTTAAATACTTTGAGAGTTGCTATTCAGTGCAAGTTCCCATCGGCTTTATATCCGATATTCCGAACAGAAGTGCTATCATTTTGAGGTAAGAAATGTTATTTTCTTTGTAAATGATATTATTTTCTTCAATATCATTATGCCAAATTATTGATATGAATTTTATTGTGAAATTTCTACCTTTTTGTGTCGGGGTTACTATTCACGTATACGACACTATTCACGAATACGACACTATTCACCAAAAAAATAAAATTTTCTCTTTTTCGTCCCAGATGATTAGTATGGTTACTAGCTTTGATTGTATCCATGTTTTGATCTTTATTTTTGAGTTCTACTTCATAATTGGTTATTATGTAATATTATTGCACTTGGATAAACTGTTATACGAATCTCTAATATTTGTCCTTTCTACTCATTGGATTCAGTTTCTTTAAGATATTTTTCATCATCCTCAGTCCTAAATGATGATATTACTGAATATCTTTGGCATGTAGTGCAAAGATGAATGATTAATATTGCCTCTTTTTCAGTTCTGATAAAAGAACTCTAACTCATGCAAGCATACATGTGTCAACAAGTAATACAGAGTAAGTAGAGTATCGATCCCACAGAGAAAGTTGTCAAATTTAAACTACTATGCATCAATTAACTCACTATATTCATATGCTTAAACTAACGACTAAAAATGGCGAATTAAACTAATTATAAACAATAACTACAATAAGAATATTAATGAAATAAATCAAATCTGGAAGTAATGGGATCCTAACTTCATTTAATATTTCATCCAATCGCCACTATCATGCAAGAATTGTTCACATATCACAAGAAAATAGTCAAGAGCACTAACAGAGTTATAGCCATTTTTTAATGCACTATAACCTACTTACACAGCATCCACAGATGATAGACTCCATATAATCATCAATACAACCCAAATCACTATATGTCTATGTGAAATTGCAATTATACTGAATTTAAGCACAAGCCCTTACTCTAACTAATACGGTGAAACAGTATATGTTTATCTGGTTCACAAAATACGCAAGCCATATAAAACAGCCCCATATTCGCATGCTATCATGATTACAATCCATACTCGCATGTTCATTGTTAATTCCATACAAGTACTGAAACAAATGGTGATCAGGCATTCATACATGTAAAATAATTACGATAGAATTCCCATATGATATGCAAAACAGCCCTAGCATTCAAGCATGCAACCAAACTACATATTAAAATTCGTTAGAATCCCATAATGGAGTTTAGTTCATAGCTGAACCAAAAGCCATTATGGGATCAATGCTAAACATGATTACAAAGAAAACAATTGAAAGATGAGAGGTAGAATGATTAAACACAATTGCTGAATATAAACCAATGATAACATTAAAATCCTCATAATATTCCAGTAAAATAAAATACTAATCCACCGTGATAAAGAATCCCGAGAAGAATTGGAGAAGTAGACGTTTTGGCTTCGTTCTACATTGGAATCTCCCTCACAGTGTAAACCCTAGTTTCTATGATGAAAATACGACAAAAAGTATCAATCCTCCGTCTGACACCAATCACAATTGTTTTTAATCCAATTACAACTCATTTAATTAAAAATTAAAATAAAAAAAATACACAACTTCAGCATCGCGCGCGGCCGCGTGCCCTTCCAGTATGTTCCTCGTGCGGGTGCGAGACTTGCAGAATGTCATGCTCTCTAGCCGAGTACTCGCGCGGGCGCGCGCTCTCAAGGCTATTCTGCCGCACGGCCGCGCGGCTTGCAATCTGGAGATTCTGGTTCTGGTTCGTATTCTGTCATACTGCTACTGCTACTTGTTAATTCATGCTTAATCCTCTTCCATGCTTGATCTCCTTGTTCCATTGTACCTTCATGCAATGCATATCCCCGCTTGTGCCTTACCTTCACGCATCCATTAGCCTCGTGCCCTCTAATACCACCAAATTAGGCTGATTCCTGCAGTTATTCATAAAAAGGAGTTTTAAGTAAATGCAATGCAAACTATCATGAAATGCAACTAAAACACAATAAAATGTACTTGAGATGAGCATAGTTCACGTGAATTGGTATTCAATAAATAAGTATAAATACCATTTATCAAATACCCCCAAACTTGAACTGTTGCTTGCCCTCAAGCAATGCATGCTAATGAATAATGAATATGTAGCTACGATACTATGCAACTAATCTATGATGCAACCTAGTCTTACATAGTTCCAGCCATAACAGAATTCCAAGTCCAATTTACCTTAGTGAATTATCCAGATGCAAGAATACAATTTCAAACCAAACTATAGGCATAATGTCATACACTCAGATAATTCATATATGTTATAGAGATGTTGTGTGTGTGTGTATGGTGTTCACCAAAACTTGATCTAAGCAAAGAATACATATGCTACATTGCTCCAAACAAAAAATTATAGTCTAAATCAAGACTCATGTATACTCATGCCACACAGACTGTTTCAATATATCAACATAAACTAAGGTTCAACAATGGGCTTATTGCTTTATTGCTACTTACGAGGGCGATTTACACACTTTCCCGCGGTGCTTATTGCTATTTTTTTTCTTTTCTCTTTTTCCCCTTTTTTTTCCACATGACTGTGCAATGTCTTAATCCATTAGGCACACTGCTATCTCTTAGCGAGCTTTCAACTAATGACTCCTTGACCATGAAAGACCTTAGGGCGATAGGTGTAGAGACAATCCCCTCGGGCGTACTTACTCAAGTAGCCAAGGCCCCGAAATAAGACTAGCCACATTATTGCTATTCATTTTTTTTATACATAGCATACCCATGTTTTCCCAAAGTTTGCATCTCAATGTTTCATACGGTCTTAAGATCACTTTCCAAATATTTCTCTTTTTTAAACTACATTTGCTATCAAGTAAAGCAACACATACCTCTTATACTTACAAGTGATTGTGAACACATTTGTGCAAACCGAAAGCATTTAGACAGCAACATGAATTTCATCGTGTAAAACCTTATAACTACGTTCATGTTATCCAATATACTCTAGAATCCTTCACAATTTACTATCATCATTGGCCAGGCAAGAATTTCTATAAAGCAAGAATTTGTGTGCAACATGCAACTAAAACATACTAACACAAGCAATCATGACTAAAAATTAAAAAAAATCAGCAAAATTTTGTAGAAATTTTATAAACATGCATAATTCAACTAAACATGCAAAACAAAATGAACTAAATGAAACTATACTACTACCCCCAATACCCCCAAACTTATAATATTCAATGCCCCATTGAATGAAGGTAAAGGGTACAGAAAACTCCCCTAATGATCGGCTTGACCACCCTCCTTGGGTGGTGAATCTGGTGGTGGATACGGCACTGCGGTCCCAAACTGAGGCCACTCTAGCATTGTTCCTTGCTGCGTGAAGGCTTCGGCCAAGGCCCTTGTGAGTCCCATAGCAAATGTTCCAAAATTGTCATACATGGCATCGACTTTTCGCTCCAACCTTTGGAGCTGTCGATCGCTAGGAACAGTGTGTGCTCGGGTGGATGGGCCTGCCTCATCTGTTTGAGGGGGCTGCTGGGATGGCTAGGGGAACGTGGGCCTGAGAATAATTCCTCGTCCGCGTGGGTGTGCTTCGCCTCCTGCCCAGTCCTCAAATTTTCCAATGGTGGCATGAGTGATGTCCTGTCTTGGATATTGCATTTGTTCATTACCCCAATTGCACCCCTGATGAACACATAGCATGGCTACCACTGATGCATGTGGAATGCTCCCAGTGGTACTTCCCTTCAGATACTTCATAATGTTTTGATGAATCAAATACCCCACGTCAATATACTCGCCAGTAATGATGGCCCACAGAATTATGGCCCTTTCCGTCGTGATCTCATGCTGATGCGATGAAGGCAATAACTTGGCACAAATGAACAGATTCCACGCCTTGGCATATCGATTCAGGGCGGCTGCTGGGAATATGCAAGGCTGGGTCATTTCGACTTTGTAAGTCCACTTCGTTCCTGGTATGCACAATTCTGCAATAACACGCTCCAAGTCCGTTTCCTGATGTGCCCCTGTGATCCAATTGGCAACCCCTCGTGGTGGTCTCTCAGTGATTCTCAAAATGGTTCTGATGGCGGAGGGTCTATAGTCTATCTCGACACCTCGAACCATAGAGGTATCATTCATGGTGACTTTGGCATTGGCGTAAAACTCTCAGACTATGCTCATCGGAATGGGCGTGGGAGAGGCAGTTAGTCCACCCCAGCCTCATTCCTGGATCATGGCACAGAGCTGTCCATCCTGGCCTTCTGGTTTGAATCCTCTTTCCTTGATAAATATTTTTGCTACGATTCGGTAGTACTCCTACTGGGCTTCCAGACACAAGAACTTGGTGTGGTCGACAATGACCTCCTCGCGATTACTGGAGGAGGATGAGGAAGATGAAGATGGTCGTGCTCTCTTCGGACCCATTTGTAGATATTTGAGCGAGAATGCAGATGAACTTACTAAGAGTGAATGAGAATTTGTGATGTGATAGTCTCCAAACCTGTCTCTGCCAACCCAATTAGGAACCCTAGCTTTATAGAGTGGATGAGAGCGTGGGTTGAGCTTTGAACGTGGAGAGAATCGTGGAGATGTGATTGAGAAACGCACGGCTTCAATTTGTAACTGATAGAGAGATAGAGACGTGAGTTATGGAGAGGGAGAGAATTTCGCGTCTATTATTATTTCAAATGAGAGTCCAAATGGTCCACAACTCTTTTTAAAATGTTCAGATCTGTCTTAATTCGGTGTCGCGAGTTTGTACTGGGCTGGGCGCGCGGGCGTGAGACTTGCAGAATGTATGTTGTCCTGGTTGACTTAATTCGCGGGCGCGCAAGTTTGTACCACATAGGTCGTGCGGCCGCGCGAGCCTGATATCTGCAATGCTACAGTTTAATTCCACTCTTCCTATCAGTGATGCTGTCCAATAATGGTTCCTACATAGACATTAATGCACATTGTTAAGGTAAGAATTAGTGGCCATATAATGCTAACATCTTTCAAATATTAGCAAAGCAATTCTTGCTACACACTTAAGCATGAAAATCTAATATCCTATTAAACTGAATTAGATATAACTACTAAGATAATTCAAAATAAATAGTTAAAAAGTCAATGGAGGTAGAAATAATGGGTTGCCTCCCATCGAGCGCTAAGTTATAGTCAATTAGCTTGACTATCTCTGAATCTCACGTCACATCGAGAATTGAGGTGGCTACCTTATTGTCCACTGCACCCAAAAATTTAACGACTTTAGCTTTTGTCAATGGTTCTACCTTCAACTCTAAATTTTCACCAAGTATACCACTCAATGGTCCATAATTCCCCGGTTTCTGTACCTCATCCTGTAGGCCCCATTCCACCAAGTCAACCAGGAAGCATTCTTCTTCATCCGTTGGTAACTTTATTACTTTAAAGATGTTGAAGGTGATCTCCTGATCCTGAACACGCATAGTGAGTTCACCTTTTTGCACATCTATCGAAGTCCTTTCTGTGGCTAAGAACGGTCTCCCCAGTATTATTGGTATGCTTTTGTCTTCCTCGTAGTCTAAAATGATGAAGTCATCCGAAAATATAAACTTATCCACCTTTACTAACACATCTTCAATAATTCTCCGTGGATACGTGATGGATCTGTCAGCTAGCTGCAAAGATATGTTTGTCGGCCTTGGAGCCAGCAATCCCAACTGGTTAAACACTGACAAGGGCATCAGATTTATGCTTGCCCCAAGATCACATAAACACTTACTGAAGTTCATCTTTCCAATTGTGCATGGAATTGTGAAGCTGCCCGGATCCTTCAGCTTTGGAGGTAATTTCTGCTGAAGCATTGCACTACATTCCTCTGTCAAGGCTACCATCTCAAACTCATCTAGTCTTCTCTTCCTTGACAATATACCCTTCATAAACTTTGCGTAGCTTGGCATTTGTTCCAATGCCTCGGCGAACGGTATGTTGATCTGCAGCTTTTTGAATACCTCCAAGAACTTGTTGAACTGTTTATTCTCCCTCTACTTTTTTAATCTCTGTGGATACGGTACTTGAGGGTGAATTAGTGGCACTGAACTCTTGAGCTTCTCCTCTGAACTCTTTTTCTTCCTGTTTCGACTCAGATTTTTCCAGATTTTCTTCATAAACAATCACCTGCTCTGCCTCGCGCGGCCGCGCGGCCTCCTTAGTGTTGTCAGGTGTGGGCGCACGACTTACAATGCCTGTCAAATCTTTCCCAGATCTCAATGTGATCGCTTGACAATGTTCCTTCCCGTCTCTTCTTGGATTTGCCTCTGTGTTACTTGGCAAGGAACCTTGGGGCCTGTTGTTTAGCATGCTCGCCATCTGCCCCATCTGAGTCTCTAAATTCTTAATAGCCACTGCTTGGCTCTTGATCATCACCTTCGTATTTTCCATGTACTTCAACATCATTTCTTCTATTTCTGATTTCTTTTCCTGCTGAGGTGCAGCTGGAGTGTGATGTTGTAACTGAGAGAATCCCGGTGGAAACTGTGGTTTCGGTGTATACTAAGGCTGAGGTGGCTGTGCCTGGAATTGATGATTCGGCTGAAACTGACTTTATTGATTTCCTTGGTTATTCGACCAGCTAAAGTTTGGATGATTTCAGTTGTTAGGGTGTTATGTGTTCTAAAATTGACCTTGGTCTTTTCTGTAGTTGCTCACATACTGCACCGACTCCGAGCTGATGGCACATTGATCTGAGGAGTGTGACCCCGCACATATTTCACAAACGAAGGCAACTATTTTCATTTTACTCTCTACTATCATGTCTATCTTCTTTGCCATCGCTGTCATCTGTGCCGACAACTGTGTAATAGCATCTACCTCCAACACACCTGCCACCTTGGGCTGTGGCATCCTTGATGTAGGATTTTGGTAATCATTTGCGGCCATAGTTTCAATAAGTGCATAGGCGTCGTCATAGCTTTTTGCCCATAATGCTCCTCCTGCAGCTGCATCCACAACCGGTCTCGACTGCCAACCCAATCTGTTGTAAAATGAGTTGATCACCATCCAATCTGGCATACCGTGATGTGGACACTTCCTTAGCATCTCTTTGTATCGCTCTCATGCATCATATAAGGACTCACCTTGTTGTTGCTCAAACTGAGAGATAGTTGTCCTCATCTTTGCAGTCTTAGACATTGGAAAGAACTTGGCTACGAATTTCTGTGCTCGGTCCTCCCATGTAGTGATTGACCCCGACGACAAAGAATGTAACCAACTTCTCGCCTTATCCCTCAATGAAAATGGAAATAGCCGTAGTCTAATGGCATCCTCCGTCACACCGTTATATCGGAATGTATCATAAATCTCTATGAAGTTCAATAAGTGTTCATTCGGATCATCTGTAGCAGCACCCCCAAATTGAACCGAGTTCTGCACCATCTGAATAGTGCCCGGTTTAATCTCAAAAGTGTTGGCTGCTATCGCCGGTCTGACTATGCTTGACTGTAGTCCATTTATGTTTGGCATGGAATAGTCCCTTAGATCCCGATGATCTTCTCTTTTCTCAATTCTCTGTTCTTCTGCCATATCCGGTATAGTTCCTTCTAACTGAGCTTGTAGATTTCTTCGCACATTAGCTTTCCAACCTCTCCCGTTAATGTTATCCTACGCTGATGTTAATTCTGAATTGGAAGATCTTGTATGCATAAAAATCTATAAGTACCTAAAATTACAAATAAAACAAAAATAGAAATGAGAAATGATAAGAATTGTCTAAGTCATACAATATAGCTTTAAACTAATGATAATTATTTAAATTCAACACCTTTCCCCGACAACGACGCCAAAAACTTGTTGCCTCTTTTTCAGTTCTGATAAAAGAGCTCTAACTCATACAAGCATACATGTGTCAACAAGTAATACAGAGTAAGTAGAGTATCGATCCCATAGAGAAAGTTGTCAAATATAAACTACTATGCATCAATTAACTCACTATATTCATATGCTTAAACTAACGACTAAAAATGGTGAATTAAACTAATTGTAAAGAACAACTACAATAAGAATATTAATGAAATAAATCAAATCTGGAAATAATGGGATCCTAACTTTATTTAATATTTCATCCAATCGCCACTATCATGCAAGAAGTGTTCACATATCACATGAAAATAGTCAAGAGCTCTAACAGAGTTATAGCCATTTTTCTATGCACTATAACCTACTTACACAGCATCCACAGATGATAGACTCCATGTAATCATCAATACAACCAAAATCACTATATGTCTATGTGAAATTGCAATTATACTAAATTTAAGTAGAAGCCCTTACTCTAACTCATGCGGTGAAAGATTATATATTTATCTGGTTCACAAAATACGCAAGCCATATAAAATAGCCCCATATTTGCATGCTATCATGATTACAATCCATACTCGTATGTTCATTGTCAATTCCATAAAAGTACTAAAATGAAAGGTGATCAGACATTCATAAATGTAAAACAATCACGATAGAATTCCCATATGATATGCAAAATAGGCCTAACATTCAAGCATGAAACCAAACTACATATTAAAATCCGTTAGAATCCTATAACGGAGTTTAGTTCATAGTTGAACCAAAAGCCATTGTGGGATCAATGCTAAACATGATTACAAAGTAAACAATTGAAAGATGAGAGATAGAACGATCAAACCCAATTGCTGAATATAAACCAATGATAACATTAAAATCCTCATAATATTCCATCAAAATAAAATACTAATCCACCGTGATAGAGAATCCCGAGAAGAATTGGAGAAGTAGACGTTTTGGCTTCGTTCTACATTAGAATCTCCCTCACAGTGTAAACCCTAGTTTCTATGATGAAAATACGACAAAAATTATCAATCCTCCGTCTGACACCAGTCAGAATTGTTTTTAATCCAATTACAACTCATTTAATTAAAAATTAAAATAAAACAAATACACAGCGCGAAACTTGTAGAATGTCATGCTCTCCAGCCGAGTACTCGCGCGAGCGCGCGCTCTCAAGGCTATTCTGTCGCGCGGCTTGCAATCTGCAGATTCTAGTTCTGGTTCTGATTCTGTCATGCTGCTGCTGCTGTTACTTGTTTATTCATGCGTAATCCTCTTCCATGCTTGATCTCCTTGTTCCATTGTACCTTCATGCCATGCATATCCCCGCTTGTGCCTTACCTTCACGCATTGATTAGCTTTGTGCCCTCTAATACCACCAAATTAGGCCGATTACTGCATTTATTCATAAAAAGGAGTTTTAAGTAAATGCAATGCAAACTATCATGAAATGCAACTAAAACACAATAAAATGTACTTGAGATGAGCATAGTTCGCGTGAATTGGTATTCAATAAGTAGGTATAAATACCACTTATCAATTAACTGATGAACAACTTTGACCCGTAGTACAAAGATGAACAGATGTTGAGATGAACATGACCGACTGATGATACAAAAGAATATCTTTGGCCTGTAGTGCAAAGATGAATATTTGATTAAAGATGTATATTGATTGTTGTTACAGGGATAAAATTGATGGTGGACTTTTAAATCTTAGAAGATAGTAGAACTCATTCTCTACGTGACTCTTCTAATGGATTGTTGTTTCCGCTGCATTTGTTGATCTAGAACTTGTTGTCTATTATATTTTATCAAATTTTTCCTTGTTGAAGACTAATGATAATTTATTGTATATTATCTTAGTTATAATATTCTTTACTGGGCTAGTTGAGCTCACCCTTTTCCTTTTTGTTCCATTTTTCTTCTCAGGAGGTGAGAACATAGCATGATCTAGTCAGGGTATGGAGTGATGGTTCTAGAAAGATGTTTTAGCAGTCCTCACTATTTCTATAAAATAGTGTTTAAATAATTGTATGAGGTCTCATTTGGGTGTGGATATTGTCTAGATGACAATATTTGTATTTTAACTCACAGTATGTGTTGTCTTATTTTGCACGACAATTGTATTATTGAAGTTGTAGTTTGCTTTCTGTACCATGTATTTGGCGACTCAGAATGGGTGTTGTATACCTATTTTGGGGGAGTCACAGTTGGTATCAGAGCTTAGGGATATGATCCCTGGATGAGATGTGAGACAAAAACTAAGAGGGGAGAGACGGGTAAATCCTTCGCTAGTGTGTTTTACCTAAGCGTATTTGTTGGTCGGTCATAATATAGGGATATTATGTGATATGTTAATTTATTTAATTAACCCTTGTTTTATGGCAATATTTAAGAATGGCTACTGAGAACGTTAACAATGGAGTGTATGAGACTGTGGAAACACCTTTAGTCACCAATTAGGAGAATGTGCAACTAGGCTGACAATGTTTCTCCTGTAAATAACACCACTGATCAGACGATGAACGATGGGATGTTTAGAAGCTTTTTGCAGTTTATGCAAAATCAAACGAGGGAGACTCGTGCTCAGAATACAGGTGGAAATGATAACAACGCACGGTTTGTCACGGCCAAGAAGTTCAAAGAGTTGGGACCACCAGAATTCTGGGGAAAGCCAGATCCGATTAAGGCGGAGACATGGGTCAAGAAAATTACAAGATATTCGATGTCTTGGGATGCACGGAGGAACAGAAGGTTCCATTCGCCACTTTTATATTCTGTAATAAGGCAGATTACTGGTGGGAATCTATGAAACGTACCCATCCAACTACACTCAGCATGTCTTGGGAGACATTTTAGAAGCTGTTCAATGACAAGTATTTTCCTGAAAGTATTCGTCATATGAAGGAAGTGGAGTTTATTAGACTGGAACAAAACAACATGACGGTGTCCCAGTACGAGGAGAAGTTCGCAGAGTTATCCAGGTTTGCACCTCATTTGGTGGAGAATGAGGAACATATGACGTCGATGTTTCTAAGAGGTCTGAAACCCGATATACGTCAATATCTCATTTCTCATAAATTTTCTCTGTATTCAGATGTTGTCAACAGGGCTCAATTATTAGAGTAAGATAATGAGTACGTTCAACCGAGGGACAACAACCAGGGTCAGACCGGTGACAGTAGTCATCGGAGCAATGATAACCAACGGGGATGAAGGAATACAGACAAAAGAGGTAATCACTCTAGTGGTAATCGTGGCCATGATAATAGAAGAAGCGAGTCGGGAGGAGATTTTAAAAAGAGAAGGTACAACAACGACAATGTGAAGACGTCAGCACCAGCAGCAACTGTTTTTAAGGGAGGAGAACGACCACCGGTCGTATGCTATAAATGCGGGAAAGAGAGACATATCAGCCCAAACTGCCCACAACAGTTCAAGGTATGTTATAAATATGGAAAGGAATGACATATCACTCGAGATTGTACTATAGCGAAACCAAGTTCAGTGGGGATGGTGACTCAAAAGGCTGTCCCAGAAAAGTTAAAGTCAACGGTTCCTAGAAAAACGTTTGTCGTGACTAGCCAAAATGCGAGGAACCCGAACGAGATGATCACGGGTAAGCTGGTCAGTAAATTCTTGCAAAGTTTATACCTTACTAGATACTGGTTCTACCCATTCATTTATCTCTCCTGCTTGTGCTCAATGTTTAAACTTGACTCTGGAGAAATTAGACTTTGATCTATCTGTGGAGACTTCGTTAGGAGAAACTTTCATTTCATCCACTGTGTTTATAAATCTTGTTTAATCCAAGTTGGCACCATCACATTACATGCTGATCTTATTTCTTTAAAGATACTTGCTTTTGATGTGATTTTAGGGATTGATTGGTTGACCACTCATCATGCCAAAATTGATTGCCAAAATTGATTGCTTTTGATGTGATTTTAGGGATTGATTTGTTGGCCATGATAATCTTGTTTGTTAGTTTTCATATTCCTAAACAACCTGTTATGCGAATTCAAGCAACCAAATCATTGAAGTCAAAAACACTTTCATATCAAGCCATTAAGTCATTTGTTTATTGAAAAATGGATGTCAAGTTTTTTTTAGCCCATTTCATGGATTTAAACAAAAATACGTCAGATTTGAATGATATTTCTGTTGTTAGTAAATCTCCTGACGTATTTCTTGAAGAATTTTCTGAGTGTGATATTGAATTTTGAATCGACTTTGAACCCGGTACAAAACCCATTTCTAAAATCTCATATTGAATGGATCCTATTGAACTTCAGGAGTTAAAAATCAAAGTATAAGAGTTGGTACCCGAGCCTCTATCTGGTGACTTCCTTTGTGGAATGCACCAAAGCCAGACTCTCCGTAGGGGATGCTATATTGGTGTGGTGATAAAACGATAGGTACTATTGTGACGTGCTATCCAAGATTGGGATATAAATCACAGTTAAGAGCAACCGAAGTCGGTGACCAAAGTACGTAGCTTTCTGGGCTTAGCTGGTTATTATCGGAGATTCGTGGAAGGATTTTCTCAAATCGCTACTCCGTTAACTTAACTGACTCGGAAAGATACAAAATTCGTATGGAGCAAGGAATGCGAGAAGATTTTCCAAGAGCTCAAGAGGCGACTCATTTCGGCACATGTTCTGACCATACCATCCTGGAAAAGCGAACGTGGTAGCTGACGCGTTGAGTAGAAGATCGTACGCGAGTATGAGTGCAATATTGTTGAACACAAAGACCTATTTTGTATAATTTACAAATGATAAAGATAGAGTTAAAGACTCTAGGGACCCACATTATGATGTTAAATATACGAGTAGAATCGACTTTAATTGATAAAGTTAAAACTGCTCAAGCTACACACCGGAGCTGATGAATATAAAGAAGAAGGTGCAAGAAGGCGTTATTCTAGAAGTAAGATTCGATAAAGAGAAGAAAGCTCAAACCTTCGATTTATTTGAAATTCTCGATCGAGTAGGAACTGTAGCCTATAGACTCGCCTTAACGCTAAGTATGTTGCGTGTTCATAATATTTTTCACGTATCGATGTTATGTAAATATGTGGACGACCCAAACCACATTATTGAGTTAGTACTAGATGAGATAGCTGAAGATTTAACTTATGAGGAGGTACCTGTTAAGATCTTGGATAGGAAAGAGCATATCCTGCGCACCAAGGTTATACCAAAAGTTAAGGTTTTGTGGAGGAACCATGCTATTGAAGAAATAACCTGGGAGTTGGAATCGAAAATGAAAGCGAGGTACCCTCACCTTTTCGAAACACCAGGTACGTATGTCTATTTTGAGGACGAAATTTCATACGGAGGGGAGGTTGTAAGACCCCAACTTATTATGAATAAAATTAAATTTTTGCTATTTATTATCTTGAAATAATAAGGAGTTAATTTGATATAATACTTTGGTTATGGGTGAAATGTGCAAATTTTACAAAATAAATAAATGGTTATAAAATATTCATTTTTGTCAGGAAATATTCGTTTGGTCGTGGAATATTCTTGTTGTCGGGGAATATTCGTACGACGGCGCAACCATTCGTGGGTCTCATAACAGAATAACAGTCGGATGAAGAAAACAACAAAGTATGAGTTTTTATAAATAACGGCGTAATTATTACCGTTAACACTGTTGGAATACCTGATGGTTAAAATACAGTAATACACGTGGTTGCACAGTAGCACACGGTATTGCACAGTATTTTTGAATTATTGATCCTTACTTAAGAAGGCACTACTCAATAATTGTTACAGTAGTTACTGTACAATATTTTATTTTATTGATTCAATAATTACTGCGTTGATATTTTATTTTATTGTTGTTTCATTAATTGTCACTGCACAGTATTTCCCATTATCAGATCAATAATTCATATTATTTGAATAATATTATTAAATAGCATTATTGGCAATGTCTAGAAAGTTCTGTCAATGAGAGGTTTGGTCACCTAATTGCGCGCCAGTAAGGAAAAATCCTTATCGAAAAGCCCCCTCTTTCCTGAGAACTGCCTGGTTGTCATTATTGTGATTCTGTAATATTATTTATGAATAATTAATTATCGATTTATATGATAAGGAAATATTTATTTGATGCGGATATAAATGATGGATTTATTTATGTGGTTATAAATGAAGAAATTAATATTGAGGTGTTGTATCAGTATTTTGTTGGATTGGAGGTATTAAAAGATCAAATCGATGTTCTTAAAGCTCTATTGCGTGAGTAATAATTTTAATCCGACCGTTGGATCATTGTGATTTTTGGATATGTTATACATATATAAGTTGAGTATATGTCCACAAATTTTGAACCGTTAAAAATTAACGTATGATTTGTTATGAATATTAAGAGGTTGAAAATCATCCGTTTGTGGATTTCGGATATTTTCTGTTTGAATTTGAAAAACTTAAAGCTACAAAGTTGTAGAAAATTCAATTTCGTGTAGAATGGACATAAAATTCGTATTTTTTTGATAAACGGGCTATTTTCTATGAATTATTGAAGTTTCAGAAATTAAAATATTTTTATTAAAATTGGGTGGGACCCACTTTTGTTTTCAAAAACATGTGGGCTGTTTTTTTCCTTCTAAATTGGCTGTTCAACAACTCAATTGAAGCATGCGTAGGAATGAAGAAAATAAAATAATAATATTTTATTATTTAGTCTCCTATGACGTTTTAGCATTTTCCTATAAATAGGCGTTTATGTTAGAATTGAAAATAATACCAGAAATAAGTTTTCTTTCTCTCTATATTGTCGAGCATATTTTTGTGAGTATTTAGATACTTTGAGATTTGCTATTCAGTGCAAGTTCCCTTCGGCTTTATATCCGATATTTCGAACAGAAGTGATATCATTTTGAGGTAAGGGATGTTATTTTCTTTGTAAATGATATTATTTTTTTCAATATCATTATGCCAAATTATTGATATGAATTTTATTGTGAAATTTATACCTTTTTGTGTCGGAATTACTATTTACGTATACGACACTATTCACGTATACGACTACTATTCACGTATACGACACTATTTACCGAAAAATAAAATTCTCTTTTTCAGTCCCAAATATCTAGTATGGTTACTATCTTTAATTGTATCCATGTTTTGATCTTTATTTTTGAATTCTACTTCATAATTGGTTATTATGGAGTATTATTGCACTTAGATAAACTGTTATACAAATTCCTAATATTTTTCCTTCTGTCTCATTGGATTCATTTTCTTTAAGATATTTTTCATCATCCTCAGTCCTAAATGATGATATTACTGAATATCTTTGTCCTGTAGTGCAAAGATGAATGGTTAACTGAATATCTTTGGCCCGTAGTGCAAAGATGAACAGGTGTTGAGATGAACATGATCGACTGATGATACAAATGAATATCTTTGGACTATAGTGCAAACATGAATATTTTGATTAAAGATGTATATTGATTGTTGTTATAGGGATAAAATTGATGGTTAACTTTTAAATCTTAGAAGATAGTAGAACTCATTCTCTACGTGACTCTTCTAATGGATTGTTGTTTCCGCTGCATTTGTTGATCTAGAACTTGTTGTCTATTATATTCTATCAGATTTTTCTTTGTTGAAGACTAATGATAATTTGTTGTATATTATCTTAGTTATAATATTTTTTACTGGGCTAGTTGAGCTCACCCTTATCCTTTTTGTTCCATTTTTCTTCTCAGGAGGTGAGAACATAGCAGAATCTAGTCGGGATATGGAGTGATGGTTCTAAAAAGATGTTTTAGCAGTCCTCACTATTTCTGTAAAATAGTGTATGAATAATTGTATGAGGATTCATTTGGGTGTGAATATTATCTAGATGACAATATTTATATTTTAACTCAAATATGTGTTGTCGTATTTTGCACGACAATTATATTATTGAAGTTGTAGTTTGCTTTCTGTACCATGTATTTAGCGACTTAGAATGAGTGTTGTATACCTATTTTGGGGCCGTCACAGAAACAACTGGAAACAATTACATAATTACAAAACTGATTTGCCACATCAGCAACCCATTAAAATACCAAATTAAATTAAAGGAATATTAAATGCACTAATTTTGTAAATAAAATTTTAAAAATATATTAATTTTGTAAATATTTTCTGGAAGCACTTTTGTTGTAATTTTTTCTAAAAATATACTAGAAAGTGTAAATGTTCTATATTTTTAATGATAAATGGGCTAAGAAAATGATTAATGCAATGGTTTTATATACTATCCGCATTTTTGTTTTACTTTTTTGATGAATCCTGTGAAATACATTAAAAAAAATCATTTACTCAGAAAAAATTGTATAATCGACTTCAAGTAAAGTAAATTTCATAAACCTTTTTCTGTTTTAATTATGCTGTCAAGTGTCAACATGTGCACATGCAATGCGGTGTGATTAAAAAAAACCATATTGTCATAATTAGACCTCGCAATATAGTTAATTAACTTTTGAATCAAACTATATTAATTGGACCAAATGAATTGGTTAATCATTTTTATTTATTTAGATTGGTTAAATTTAGACCCATATTTTTTAAAATAAATATAATTAATTAACCGATTAACTATTTTTCAATTCATATTCTATTTCAATCCAAATTTGAAAAGTTCTTTTGTCATCTAGTAATATAGTGTGCGTCTGTGCGCTTCTTATTTCTTCACATTTTCACTTTATTATCTTCATCACTCTTCCATACAAATTGATTGCTCTTCTATATAACATTCCCCCACTAATTTCTTTTATATATATATATATATATATATATATATGGTCTCCATCCACAGCAACCGGTTGTTGGGGAGTAACCCCTTTTATCCAGCCGGTACAAGCTGTACCGGCCTTAGAAATTTTTTTTTATAAGCCGGTACAGCTTGTACCGGCTGGATAAAAGGGGTTGCTCCCCAACAACCGGTTGCTGTGGATGGAGACCCATATATATATATATATATATATATATATATATATATATATATATATATATATATGGGAGATGATCCATGGAAAACGTTAGATATTAACACTATTTCAACTAACGCTAATCTAAGATGAATGTCCAGTCGCTAGAGGGAGTAGCGGCCAGCAATAAATTAAAAAATCATCTCTGCTGGCCGCTAGAGGGAGTAGCGGCCAGTCAAAACGTCGACGTTTTGACTGGCCGCTACTCCCTCTAGCAGCCAGTAGAGATGATTTTTTAATTTGGCTCGACTGGCCGCTACTCCCTCTAGCGGCCAGTAGAAAGGTTTTTTTAATTTGGCTCATGCTCCAGCCGCTAGAGGGAGTAGGGGCAACAATTTTTTTTGCTTAATTACATTATCCTGATTATCCTCTCACATACTATTTATTAATCAATAAATAAAATAATAAAAAATTATAAGAATAACTATAAGGATAATCAATAATTATCTTTATACTTATTAAGATAATTACTGATTATCTTTATAATTATCCTTATAATTTTTTATTATTTTATTTTACTGATTAATAAGCAATATGTATATGGATAATATCTTAATAAGTATAAAGATAATTATTGATTATCCTTATAGTTATTCTTATAATTTTTTATTATTTTATTTATTGATTAATAAATAGTATGTGAGAGGATAATCAGGATAATGTAATTAAGCCAAAAAAAAATTATTGGCCCTACTCCCTCTAGCGGCTGGAGCATGAGCCAAATTAAAAAATCCTTTCTACTGGTCGCTAGAGGGAGTAGCGGCCAGTCGAGCCAAATTAAAAAATCGTTTCTACTGGCCGCTAGAGGGAGTAGCGGCCAGTCAAAACGTCGACGTTTTAACTGGCCGCTACTCCCTCTAGCGGCCAGCAGAGATGATTTTTTAATTTATTGCTGGCCGCTACTCCCTCTAGCGGCTGGGCATTCATCTCAGCCATTAACTCTAATATTGGACGGCTAGATTAGCGTTAGTTGAAATAGTGTTAATATCTAACGTTTTCCATGGATCATCTCCCTATATATATATATATATATATATATATATATATATATATATATATATATATATATATATATATATTGATTCAAACAAGTTATCAACAGAGCTTTGCACGGTACCTGTTTAATCTTAACAATTACTCATTTACTCTTTCTATTTTAAAATTAGAAATATGGACTAATATTTTTTGAATATTTTAAAATTAAAAATATATTTTAATTTGAAATTATATTTTAAGTTGATTGAGTACAATTATATTAGTACTATTATAATCTAAAAATGTTAGAGATTTGTTAAAAAAAAATTATAGTATTTCTTAAAAATTATTATTTTTAATATATATCCAATGTTAGATGGGAAGGAGGATTTAACTTTAAAACAAACAAATTCACTTCTAATCTAAATACATCTCCTTAATTAACAGTAGTCTCCTTTGATAATATTTCATCTATTCCATAATAATAAATTTCTTAAAATAAATAAATAAAATAATTATAATTTATTTGTCGTTTACAACTTTTTAGAAAATAAATTTTTTATTTTTATATTATCCTTAATTTTTCTCATTATTTGAAAAAATTATCTCTTGTATTAATAATTTTAAACTTTAATTTTATAAACGGATAGTGAGAAAATTTTATACAAATATTAATAATTAAATGATTTTCTTAACCTATGCATATAAATTTGCATCGATTATTATAAAATTAATAAATTATCTACTGTTTTGTTCTCTGTCTTATCATATATTCTCATCTCATATCATGTATATAGTTACTTATAATTTATTTATTTTGGTTACTATCAGTTTTAAAAATAAAAAGAAAAAAGAATTATCTAATATCAATACATGTAACCCGATCAAAAAATGAGAGAGAGTCTAAAACAATGGATAAGATGAACTCAAGTGTGTGTGTGTATATATATATAACATTCCCCCATTATTAACTTTCTATTAGCAAGTTAATAATAATTTTGAAAAAATATTTAAATATAGAAAGGTATTAATAATTTTAATTTAAAATTTTATTAGTATAATTTTTTAGCATTTTATTATTTATATTAATAATTTTTATATCATATTATTACTTAATTAATTTAATTGTGACGGTCATAATTTTATTTTTCAAAAGTTTTGTTTAAAAGTCAAAACATCTTAAAATGATTAATATGATTTTGAACCATAACCATATAGTTCAAACCCACATAACTCATATTAAAAATGGTTAATATGGTTTTAGTTCTTAAATGGAACCATAACCATATTTTAAAAACCAAAACTAACCCATAACCATATTTTGTCAGACATTTATTATTTATATTAATAATTTTTATATCATATTATTACTTAATTAATTTAATTGTGACGGTCACAATTGTATTTTTTCAAAGTTTTGTTTAAAAGTCAAAACATCTTAAAATGGTTAATATGGTTTTGAACTATAACCATATAGTTCTAACCCATATTAAAAATGGTTAATATGGTTTTAGTTCTTAAATGGAACCATAACCATATTTTAAAAACCAAAACCAACCCATAACCATATTTTGCCAGGCCTAGTCATGATATTATTTTCTCTACTAATTAAATAATGACTTGAAACAATTTTATTGATTGAAATATTAATGGGCACATTGTTGTATATAATTATCAACTTCATTAGAGATAATTAAAATAAATTTTATGTAAGAAATAAATAAGGATAAAAGTAAGCTACAAAAGAATTTTAGCAAATTTATACTAATATATTTATGCAAACTTCTATAAAAGAAGAATTAAAAATTATTTTCAACTATATTATTAGCATTCTAACCGGTGTTCGCACGAGTATCTTAAGTTAATAATATTTTTGATTCGTGTTGGGTTATATAATCTTTATTTGGGTCGATAGATGTAGTCATACATTACCTTACTTAACACAGTTGTCAAATATAAATGACAAAATTGGTATTACACGTCTATACAAAATTCCTGTCAAAAGTAGACGGGAGATAATAGAACTAAAAGATGTAACACAATAATTTAGAAATATGCTAAGGGAAGCAGTCAGCATCATGTAGTAAAGGTATATCATCTGAAACTTTATAGTATTGAACGTCCGCCAATTTATGAGACACTGTCAAAGATCATTCTTCACCCATCAGCTGTTCAGCTGTGAATTTATGTGTGAGACAGGTTATTCATCACTGTCAAAGATCATTCTTCACCCATCAGCTATTGCTAGGCTCTCATGTAAAGATGTCAACATCAGAGCCGACCCTGGGTCAGGTCTATCAGGGCAACTGTCCAGGGCCCAAAGCTGAGAGGGTCCAATTTTTTTTTAAAATTATGTATATATGTGTATAAAAAAATAAAAAAATAAAAAAATAAAAAAATAAAAAAATAATTATAAAATATAATATAAAATAAATCAATAAATTAATATGGAGAATCAAAATAGACTCTTAGCCACAAAAAAAGAAAAAACCCTTCAACCCTCTCAGTTCATAACACAGTTTTTTTTTCAATGATTCTTTTCTTCTTCAACAAAGTTGAAAAATAAATCACCCACCAGCTAGATCAATGTCTTTCTTTGAAGGTAATCATCCACCAGCTAAATCATCCTACCAACAAAATATTATAGTTAAATAAAATTAGTTTACATTGAGTACATGAATTTTGTATGTGAAACTAATATGTACATGTATGTATCCTCAATTTGTGTAGGATCATCACAACGCAGATAAATTATAAACATTAAACAATATCCAAGGCAAGTTTTTCAGTTCTATTATGTTTGTGGATTAAATGTGATTATGTGGTGAGTTACATAACATGCTTTATGAATTGTTAAAGTCAAAATATGATTAAGTTAATTGGGTTATGAAACTCAATTTATATGTGATATGTGATAACACATGCATGTTGTATAATGTGACGCCCCCAAAATAGGTATACATCACCCATTTTGAGTCGTCAATAACATGGTACAGAAACAACTACAACTTTATTAATACAACATAAAAACTGTGAGTTTAAATACAAATATTGCCATTTAGACAATATTCACACCCAAATAAGTCCTCATTATAATAATTGGTACATTATTTTACAAAAATAATGAGGACTACTAAAACAACTCTCTAGAACCATCATTCCTCACCCCGACTAGAACTCCCTACATTCTCGCCTCCTGAGAAGAAAAATGGAACAAAAAGGAAAATGGTGAGCTCAACTAGCCCAGTAAAGAATATTATGACTAAGATAATATAGAACAAATTATCATTAGTCTTCAACAGGGAAAAATACTGATAAAATACAATAGACAACAAATTTCAGATCAATATTCTCAGCGGAAATAATAATTCATAGATGAGTTACGTAGAGAATGAAATCTACTATAATCTATGAATTTAAAAGTACATCATCAATATTTTATCCCTGTAACATCAATCAATATACATTTTGAATCAAATATTCATCTTTGCACTACAGGCCAAAGATATTCATCAGTTAGTCATGTTCATCTTAACACCTGTTCATCTTTGCACTACGGGCCAAAGATATTCATCAGAAAATCATTAATCTTTGCACTACAGGCCAAAGATATTCAGTAATATCATCATTTAGGACTGAGGATGATGAAAAATATTTAAAAGAAAACGAATTCAGTGAAACAAAAGAACAAATATTAAGGATTCGTACTTTAAATAATCCAAGTTCAAAAATACTTTATAAATAATCATAGTGAAGTAAAATTCAAGAATGATCAAAACATGGATACTGTAACGCCCCGAAATCCGGTCTATCTTCACACCCGGATTCCGTACATTACGAGTACATCATTCATCCAACATACATCATTATATACTGAAATATAATAACATACATTCTGAATTCCCAAGTTCTAAAACCTTATAACCTTTCTCATTACAAATAATGATAATTATATTATTCCTTTCATCTTACAAGAGTGGCTTTTATCCGCCACCAATGATACATAACAATTCATTAAACTAGTCTATAGTTTAATTTTCATCTTTCTACATTACAAGTCTTCACTTGATCTTTTCGCTCATTCACATTCTCAATGGCACTTCATCTGGATACCGTCAGCTTGATCTTTACGAGGTCCTTAAGTTCTTCTAACATCGTTCGATGAAAATATTTTTCATTTAAAGCAAGTGTGAGCATTCAATTGCCCAGCAAGTTATAACAGTTGAACAAACAACTTCAAGAATTTAAACATTCTTTTAAGACTTCAATAACTAAACAAAGGTTATGAAGCAGCTTGAATAATAGGAATAATCTCGATTACTATCATTTTAAAACGCTAGTCACATTCACTTGAAAATACTTTCATTCTCTACTGTCTTTCATACACATTCTGTCTGGCTAGAATCAATAACACAAACTTAACAATAATGGTTCATGTATAAACAGAACATGCTCATATTGAACAGTTCAATCACAGAACAGTTCATCTCATAGAAACACCAAAGTGTTCACATTGTGGCACAAGGCCTCATACGTTCTAACACATTGTATAAATATTACACATTTGCACATAGACAAAACTTCTCAAGTGCAACATCTGAGAAGTTTTAGAAACTAGCATTCAGTTAAAATATGAATGAAGTTAGGAAACTTGCCTTACGCACAGATACAGCTTACGCTGAACAGCTCATTCCAATCCTTATAACACATAAGGAAATAACATATACACCAATTAGTCATATACTTGGACTTACACATTGGTTTACTTAACTTTACTTCTTAGGGTTCACGTTCTTGCAATATAATTTTACGCGATTAACTTTCAATTACCGGTTTACGGCTTCATGACATACGGAGATGTCTTACTCAAAACATTCTTCATCTTTGATAATTTACATTCTTATCTTCTTCTTATAACTTCTCTAGGACACAACACAAATCGTTTCTTTGCTAGTAGTCCATATGGTACTCTGAGTGGTTTCCCATAAACAACCAACAAATAAGTTCCCATCACATCTACACTGCCATCACAGTGAGTTAGATTGGTTGCCAGTTTCGTATATAACTTTCGCTCTCTGAAGGAATTGTTTAGCCCAGCTCCCATATGTCAACCATCAAAGGTTACGATTGTACCACAACCTAAACTTATCTTAACTTATATGAACTATTAACTATAATGTTCGTTAAGTCAATTTCTTATTCTTTTTGGCTTTCTGATAACTAAATGCCATACCTCAGGATTCGTTCTTATTTGACCCACATTCGACTTTCAATACTTTTATTACCGTTCGTTACGGCTTTCTCGATAATTCATATCTTACTTACTACCTTCGTCAACGTCTACGTCATACAACCAGGGTATACTTAGAACGTTCGTCCAACGCGAATACGACTCACGAGGATCGTTTACGTATTCAACGTTCATGTTGCTCGTCTTTTAATCTATCATTCAATCTTTACTCAAGGTTATAATCGCTTTCAATCTTTATCCATCCCATGAACCACATGTTCATTATTCTTTCTTAATGTCGAAGCCATACCGATCGTTGTATGCTAAGACCGATCGTTCATCGCAAAAGCGTTGCGTTTACAATGTCTATACGCTTTAAATTCATCTCACATTACTATGACATAACATCGAAATGTTATTCATTACCCTCATCACTCAACGTCTAAGGAATCACAATCATAGCAATCCCTCACATTCGTTTATCGTGACTACGATCCCTGGATCTCGGTTCTGTAATCCGCAATTACATTCTTTTAATCTCGGTTAATCTTTCTATTCAACCTTCATTAATGGTTTAAAACACTTGATTAAGTGTTACATTAGTTGAACATTATGTTCTTTATCTTTCCTTAAACTTCCCCCAAGAGCTGAGTAGTTAAAAGCTCTTCTCTAGCTTTTTCCCTTCACTGGCGCTGCGACGCCACTCTCTTCACTAAGACTCGCACTGCAGTGCGAGTTAGCAGTTTCTGGCTCTCCAGTCTGGAGCTGCAGCGCCACCTTACAAGGCATGGCTGGCGCCGCGGCTCCAAGCCCTTCTTCTCAAAAATTTTTCTAAGTGTTAACTTCATTTTGAGACGCTTACTTTCCGATCTCATAACTTCTTCGTTATAACTCAGAACAAGGTCGTTCCAAAGCCATTTTCTTCCTTATCTTACGTACTTTGATTACCCATGAACAGAACTTCATTTTGTATCCTTTAACATGCCACTCAATTAGCTTAATCTTTGCCCTTTATTCGTTTTACATTATTAACGTTCTTCGTTCGTTAGTCTGAAATTCGGTCATCCGAACTCGGAATTCGTTCGTTCTTGAGTCTATAACTCACGTTTTATATGTTCTATTACTTTCTTATGAAACCCTACACATTCGGGTTCATTTACTAACTTTCTAATTCTCACTCGTCTTTTAAGAAATTATCGCCATAACTTCGTTATAGCTCCGTTTTAATCTGTTCTTCATGAACGTTTCTACCGTTCCTAACCAAGCAATAAGCATCTAACATATACATGATGGTTTTAAACTTGTCCATTAACAACAATTATACTACGATAGTTTTAAATTTGTCCATCAACAACGTTTTTCGTGTTCTTCGTTCGTTCTTCATTTTTAATCGATAATTTGGATTACGATTTCACTTTTTCTTGGAATTTGATGTTATAGAATATCATTCCTTACTTATTTGACCTACTCATTCATAAGATTCATTCGGATCGCTCAAAATCCTTACGAATCTTATACTTCCTTAAGAAATTTATTAAATAAACTTCTAATTCTTATTTCTTTATTTTCTTACTATTTCAACCAATAAAATTCATTCTCAATATCTTTTACTCCTTATTCTCATTAAGCTATATTTTTGAACATAAAAACTTAAAGAAAATTTCTAAAAGACTAGGTTTCGGATTACCTTTCTCCTTTAATCTTCCTCCGTCGGACAAAGTTGGCTCACGAGCAAGCTTTTCTTCCTTCTTCTCCTTCTCTTCCCCCATCTAAGCTCTCTCCTTTTCTCTCTCAAGTGATAGGATTTTCAAAATCCCAAACAAATGAGCTTAAGCTTCCTATTTATAGATTTTCAAGGTTAGGGGTAAAATAGTCATTTCACCCTCCCTAACCTCCTTACTATTCAAGGCTTAAGGACTAAGTTAACTTAGCCCTCAAGTTAACTTAGCCCTTAAGTTTGGTAGTTCCGTCTTTTGGGTTTCGTCCGTCAGTTCGAAAACTGCGATTCTCGGAATCCAAATATTTTTGGATATTTCGCCTTTCCTTTACCGATTAACTTTTACGTATTCTTCGAATTTTGGAAAAACTGAAAAACACTTTTTGGTGTCAAGCGTTTTCCTTCACGTTTTCCCCTAACATAGCTAAACGAATGAAAAGTACATAACAATACTTTTCGTTATTTCTATTTTATCCGATTTTTGCACGTTTTTTGAGAAAAACTTTTATCTCCTTACTTAATTTTTCACGACATATTATCGTCAAATCTTTCGATGGAATGTCATTATGACATACCGAACTTTCAAAACGGCTTAGGTTATTCAAACCCTAACCCTTAGGTTTCGTCGAGTGAATAGTGCCTATTTCGTCTTTTTCTCCGGAAATATTTTGTTCTCGAAAATTTTTTATTTTCGTCTTGAAAATTCTTACTCGTTCACTCTAGCTCGTAGCCAGAATCCTCTCGGTTTATAATCATTCTAGGTTATAGAATGATTAATAAACACATAGCACATAAAAATATTAATAAAAATTCATTTTATTAATAATTAATTCTTTAATCTTAAATTCTGAACAATCCAGATTCTCCGGGTTGTTACATTTCCCCCTTATAAAAATTCTGTCCTCAGAATTTCTTCAAACCACACCCATTCCCGGGTCATCACATTCACTCCTCCTTCACAAAATTTCGCCCTCGAAATTTTAGCTTACCTTTCTTCTCAACTTCTCTTCAAAGAAGTTCTTATCGTCCAATCATTCTCTCACCTTCACAACTTATCAAGAATTATGAAGTAGAATGAACAACGAGGAATATAAGAATTCCTTTAAAATATTTCATACTTTTGCTGAGGGGTCCAATTGACCATGAACTCTTACTAGGTTTAACAGCATGAAGCCGTAACCTTTCTTTTCACAGGTCAGTTTACAATCACAAAAAAGGTAAACCACCTCTTCCATACGTAGGTGATCAACCTATCGTATAACCCCATTTTAGGGTATGTTCACCTCAGACTTAATCATTAGATTCCGCACCAAAACAATTTGGTTTGGCATAACTCTTCAAAGAAAGCTCAATTTTCTTTTAATCATGACATACCATTCATCTTAGCCAAATCAAGTAGCTTAGACCATATAAATAAATTGGACATCAACTTGAAAAATTCGTCTTGTCAACTCACTTGACATCGACCAATTCTATAAATTCTTTTACAATACATCAAAACATTTTATGACGTCATGATACTGCACTTTTCACAGTACGTTGAGAACTTTGTCAGTTTATGACTTCGTCATTTATACATAATACCATAGCGGGTTGTTGATCCTAAGATCACTTCCAACACTTGGTTCAGTTGCATTAATAACTCCATCCTTTTACCATCTTTGCATCAAATGCACTGATGATATAAAATTTATTTTGATATTTCAAATTAATTTCTGTCTAGCCGAATCAACTAGCATAGACATACCAAGAATAGTTCTTTTAAAATTCATTGGTTCCAAAAATTGAACCAATTCTTTCATTTTTAAAACGCGCACATATAAGCACGATTTCAAGAAACTTCGAAATCTAGCATAGCTAGATGACTTGGAATATCTTATTCTCCATCTTCCTTCATTGTCTTACTTGCGATAATACTAAATTTTCTCTAGCACCTTCAATGTTAAGTCTAGTAAAAATACTTACTTTCAGTCTAAACATTCTTATACCTTAATATATTTCATCAACTTACCACACTTTATGTGTTTAGCAACTTTCCACAACCATATGTGTTTAAGAACTTATCTTTGCAATATGTAGTCCAAGAACAAATCAAGGACTATCCGTATGTTTAGGGCTCAGAAACATAGAATATAACTATGAGTAACAAACTTTTCATAAGTATGGGTTTCAAGAACCTGCACCTATCTTATCATTCTCTACCTATCAAGTATATACATGAGAAAAGATTCACCTTCTCGTCATATACACATTGATAGCACGCCATACTATTCCAATGATTATCACTGTAATAACTAAGTAATCACAAACCCTCGCCCATTCGAAGGTTCGTACTACTCAGCTATCACATGAGTCCTCAATCAAAATCTTATAACTTTTAACTTTCTCTTTACTTAATACGAATTTTCTTTAATTCGTATGCTATCCTTTACAACTCAATCAGAGTTCCTCTTCCCGTACTACTTCGTAGTACCATTCATTCATAGCATTAGCTATAAATCATTCATCATTTAACAACTCATCTGTTATTACGATTTACTATGATCACGTGGTGATCTTCTTATCCTTCTCTTTACGATTATAGTCTTAGGTACTCATACCTAAGATTTATAACCTATCAGCTCTGATACCAACTTATAACGCCCCAAAATCCGGTCTATCTTCACACCCGGATTCTGTACGTCACGAGTACATCATTCACCCAACATACATCATTATATACTGAAATATAATAACATACATTCTGAATTCCCAGGTTCTAAAACCTTATAACGTTTCTCATTACAAATAATGATATTTATATTATTCCTTTCATCTTACAAGAGTGACTTTTATCCGCCACCAAGGATACATAAAAATTCATTAAACTAGTCTATAGTTTAATTTTCATCTTTCTACATTACAAGTCTTCACTTGATCTTTTCGCTCATTCACATTCTCAATGGCACTTCATCTGGATACCGTAAGCTTGATCTTTACGGGATCCTTAAGTTCTTCTAACATCGTTCGCTGAAAATATTTTTCATTTAAAGCAAGTGTGAGCATTCAATTGCCCAACAAGTCATAACAGCTGAACAAACAACTTCAAGAATTTAAACATTCTTTTAAGACTTCAATAACCGAACAAAGGTTACGAAGCAGCTTGAATAATAGGAATATCTCGATTCCTATCATTTTAAAACGTTAGTCACATTCACTTGCAAATACTTTCATTCTCTACTTTCTTTTATACACATTCTATCTTGATAGAATCAATAGCACATACTAAACAATAACGGTTCATGTATAAATAGAACATGCTCATATTGAACAGTTCAATCACAGAACAGTTCATCTCATAGAAACACCGAAGTGTTCACATTGTGGCACAAGGCCTCATATGTTCTAACACATTGTACAAATATTACACATTTGCACATAGATAGAACTTCTCAAGTTCAACATCTGAGAAGTTTTAGAAACTAGCATTCATTTAAAATATGAATGAAGTTAGGAAACTTGCCTTACACACAGCTACAACTTATGCTGAACTGCTCATTCTAATCCCTATCACACATAAGGAAATAACACATACACCAATTAGTCATATACTTGACTTACACATTGGTTTACTTAACTTTACTTCTTAGGGTTCGCGTTCTTGCAATATAATTTTACACAATTAACTTTTATTACCGGTTTACGGCTTCATGACATACGAAGATGTCTTACTCAAAACGTTTCTTCATCTTTGATGATTTACATTCTTATCTTCTTCTTATAACTTCTCTAGGACACAACACAAATCGCTTCTTTGCAAGTAGTCCAAATGGTACTCTGAGTGGTTTCCCACAAATAACCAACAAACAAGTTCCCGTCTCATCTACACTGCCATCACAGTGAGTTAGATCGGTTGCCAGTTTCGTATATACCTTCGCTCTCTGAAAGAATTGTTTAGCCCAGCTCCCATATGTCAACCATCAAAGGTTACGATTGTACCACAACCTAAACTTATCTTAACTTATACGAACTATTAACTATAATGTTCGTTAAGTCAATTTCTTATTCCTTTTGGCTTTCTGACAACTAAATGCCATACCTCAGGATTCGTTCTTATTTGACTCACATTCGGCTTTCAATACTTTTATTACCATTCGTTACGGCTTTCTCGGTAATTCATATCTTACTTACTACCTTCGTCAACGTCTACGTCATACAACCAGGGTATACTTAGAACGTTCGTCCAATGCGAATACGACTCACGAGGATCGTTTACGTATTCAACGTTCATGTTGCCCGTCTTTTAATCTCTCATTCAACCTTTACTCAAGGTTTTAATCGCTTTCAATCGTTATCCATCCCATGAACCACATGTTCATTATTCTTTCTTAATGTCGAAGCCATACCGATCGTTGTATGCTAAGATCGATCGTTCATTGCAAAAGCGTTGCGTTCACAGCGTCTATACGCTTTACATTCATCTCGCATTACTATGACATAACATCAAAATGTTATTTATTACCCTCGTCACTCAACGTCTAAGGAATCACAATCATAGCAATCCCTCACGTTTGTTTATCGCGACTACGATCCCTGGATCTCGGTTCCGTAATCTACAATTACATTCTTTTAATCTCGGTTAATATTTCTGTTCAACCTTCATAAAAGGTTTAAAACACTTGATTATGTGTTACATTAGTTGAACATTATGTTCTTTATCTTTCTTTACACTTCCCCCAAGAGATGAGCAGTTAAAAGCTCTTCTCTGGATTTTTCCCTTCACTGGCGCTGCGGCGCCACTCTCTTCGCTAAGACTCACGCTTGCGGTGCGAGTTAACAGTGTCTGGCTCTCCGGTATAGTGCTGCAGCGCCACCTTACAAGGCATGGCTGGCGTCGCAGTGCCAAGCCCTTCTTCTCAAAATTTTTTCTAAGTGTTAACTTCTTTTTGAGACGCTTACTTTCCGATCTCATAACTTCTTCGTTATAACTCGGAACGAGGTCGTTCCAAAGCCATTTTCTTCCTTATCTTATGTATTTTGATTACCCATGAACAGAACTTCATTATGAATCCGTTAACATGCCACTCAATTGGCTTAATCTTCGCCTTTTATTCATTTTACATTATTAACGTTCTTCGTTTGGTCGTCTGAAATTCGGTCATCCGAACTCAAAATTCATTCGTTCTTGAGTCTACGACTCACGTTTTATACGTTCTATTACTTTCTTATGAAACCCTACACATTCAGCTTCATTTACTAACTTTCTAATTCTCGCTCGTCTTTTACGAAATTTCTGCCATAACTTCGTTATAGCTCCGTTTTAATCTATTCTTCATGAGCGTTTCTACCGTTCCTAACCAAGCAATAAGCATCTAACTTATACGCGATTGTTTTAAACTTGTCCATCAACAAAAATTATACTACGATGGTTTTAAATTTGTCCATCAACAACGTTCTTCGTGTTCTTCGTTCGTTCTTCATTTTTAATCGATATTTTGGATTACGATTTCACTTTTTCTTGGAATTTGAAGTTATAGAATATCATTCATTACTTATTTGACCTACTCATTCATAAGATTCATCCGGATCGCTCAAAATCCTTACGAATCTTATACTTCCTTAAGAAATTTATTAAATAAACTTCTAATTCTTATTTCTTCATTTTCTTACTATTTCATCCATATGAAATCATTCTCAATATCTTTTACTCCTTATTCTCATTAAGCTATGTTTTTGAACATAAAAACTTAAAGAAAATTTCTAAGAGACTAGGTTTCGGATTACCTTTCTCCTTTAATCTTCATCCGTCGGACAAAGTTTGTTCACGAGCAAGATTTTCTTCCTTCTTCTCCTTCTCTTCCCCCATCTAAGCTCTCTCTCTTTCTCTCTCAAGTGACAGGATTTTCAAAATCCCAAACAAATGAGCTTAAGCTTCCTATTAATAGATTTTCAAGGCTAGGGGTAAAATAGTCATTTCACCCTCCCTAACCTCCTTACTATTCAAGGCTTAAGGACTAAGTTAACTTAGCCCTCAAGTTTTCTTAGCCCTTAAGTTTCATAGTTCCATCTTTTGGGTTTCGTCCGACAGTTCAAAAACTACGATTCTCGGAATCCAAATATTTTTGGATATTTCGTCTTTCCTTTACCGATTAACTTTTACGTATTCTTCGGATTTTGGAAAAATTGAAAAACACTTTTTGGTGTCAAGCGTTTTTCTTCACGTTTTCCCTTAACATAGCTAAACGAATGAAAAGTACATAACAGTACTTTTTCGTCATTTTTATTTTATCCAATTTCTGCATGTTTTTCGAGAAATGCTTTTATCGACTTACTTAACTTTTCACGACATATTATCGTCAAATCTTTCGATGGAATTTCATTCTAACATACCGAACTCTTAAAACGGCTTAGGTTATTCAAACCATAACCCTTAGGTTTCGTCGAATGAATAGTGCCTATTTCGTCTTTTTCTCCAGAAATATTTTGTTTCCTGAAAAATTTTATTTTCGTCTTGAAAATTTTTACTCGTTCAGTCTAGCTCGTAGCCAGAATCCTCTCGATTTATATTCATTCTAGTTTATAGAATGATTAATAAACACATAATACATAATAATATTAATAAAAATTCATTTTATTAATAATTAATTCTTTAGTCTTAAATTCTGAACAATCCGTATTCTCCGGGTTGTTACAGATACAATCAAAGCTAGTATCCATAATTGATATTTTAGAGAAAAAAAATGAAAATTTAATTTTTGTGTGAATAGTGCCGTATACGTGAATAGTGCCGTATACATGAATAGTAACCCCAAAACTAAAAGACAAGAATTTTACAAGAAAAATCTTACCAATATTTCGGCATAATGATATTGAAATAAATAATATCATTTATAAAAAAATAACATCCCTTACCTCGAAAAGAATAGTACTTCTGACTGGAATATCAGATATAACGCTGAAGGAACTTGCACCGTATAGCAACACTCAAAGTATCAAAATACTCACAAGAATACGTTCGATAATATAGAGAGAGAAAACTTCAGTTTCTGGTGTAATTTTCAATTCTAACCTAAGCACCCTATTTATAGGAAAATGCTTAGAACACCAAAGCAGAAAATTTAATAAAATATTAATATATATATATTTTTTTTCAACGCACTCTTCATTTGATTCAAAACATCAGCCACTAAGTGAGACCCACCTCACCAAAAAAAATGTTTTTCTTATTAAAAATAATTAAAACTTCCAAAAATCAATTATTTCGGAACTTCGGAACTTCAATAATTCATAATAAATAGCCCTTTTATCAGAAAAATTAGAACCTTATGTCTTTTCCATAGGAAATTCCATTATCTACAACTTTGCAGAAGAAAGTTTTTTCAAATTCCAAACAAAAATTGACCGAAATCCACATACGGACGATTTTACAGGCTATAATTAAATTTCAGTCAAGAAATGGGCCCACAGACATGTTTAACATGTTTTAAACAACTTTTGCAACAAAAATATTATTCCTCCTCATATATTCATATATCTCACATTCATTGTAAACATATCACCACTATTATATTATTAAAATATAATAATATATTTAAATGAATTATTTTATCGAAAAAGATAAAATATCAATTTTCAGCAATTGTCACATTAAAAATTTTCTCCATCTATATTCACATAAAATGAATATTTTCCTTATCATATAATCAATAATTAATTATTCACAAATAATATTATAGAATCACAATACTGGCTACCAGGTTGTTCCCAGGAAAGAGGGGGACTTTCCAATAAGGATTTCTCCTTACTAGCGCGCAATTAGGTGACCAAATCATTCCTTAGACAGAACTTTCTAGACATTGCCAATAATGTTATCAAATAATATTATTCAAATAATATGAATTATTGATCTGATAATGAAAATACCGTGTAGTGACAATTATTAAAATAACTATAATATAAAATATCAACGTAACAATTATTGAATCAATAAAATAAAATATTGAACACTAATTACTGTAACAATTATTGAGTAGTGCCTTCTTACGTAAGAATCAATAATTAGTGCAATACCGTGTGCTACTGTGTTTTAACCACTGAGTATTTCAACAGTATTAACGGTAACAACTACGCCATTATTTATAAACAACTTATACTTGTCAGTTTTTTTCATCCAATCGCTTTCCGTTATGGGGCCCACACAAGACTGCGCCGTTGTACGAATATTCCCCGATAGTAAGAATATTCCACGACTAAACGAATATTCTCCGACAACAATGAATATTTTATAACCACTTGCTTATTTGAAATATTTACGCATTTTACCCATAACTAACTATATTAATCAAATCAACCCTTACTATTTCAAAATAACAAATAGAGAAAATTCAATTTTATTAATAATAAGTTGGGGTCTTACATATAATGTAACTCGATAAATTAGAAATGTATAATGCATGAATTGTGTGCTATGTGAAACATGATAGACTATTAAATTTGCTGGGCTATCGAGCTCAACCTTGCAAATAACCACTTTTGCAGGTTAAAGATTTAAGGTAAAGTTATGTGCTACTTGAAAGATATGAATCAGATGTGATACTTGAAGATTTATATATTTTGACTGAGTTATTAATATTTGAACCATGTTTAAGGTTCCGAATAATGTATTAATGTTGAATTGTAATATCGTTTTGCGATGTAAAACATTGTAGTATTAAAATGATTCTGAGACAGTTAGATGTAAAAGTTAAAAGTTTTGGGAACGGGAATAGTTTGTAATAGAAAATTTTAATTATTCCACAAATTTCAATGGTTGTATTATCGTTTAATGATGTAAAATTTGAGGTTGAATGTATCGGTAACGACCGAAGTCGAGAATTAAATTGTAAGAATTTTTGGGTCGTTACAATAATAGTAGTGTACTAATATAATTGTAGTACTCTATTTATTTTGTTTCACTATACCTTAAAATTTGTGAATATATTAGTAAGAGTAGTATATATATATATATATATATATATATATATATAAAGAGGTAAAAATCTAGTGGGGGCATGTGCCTCCTTGCACTTGCTCTATATATAAAGAGTAGTAATTTAAAGTATAATATAAATTATAAAAATTAGCCAAAAAAACAAGAAAATAAAAAATAAATAAACGTGTTCATAACGTTTTTCATATATCCATGTCTCGTGTTCATAACATTTTTCACATATCCATGTTACGTAAATATGTGGAAGAATCGAACCACATTATTGTGTTAGAAACGGACGAAATAGCGGAAGACTTAACGTATGAAGAGGTTCCTGTTAAAATCTTGGATAATAAAGGACATATTCTACGCTCCAAGGTTATACTTCAAGTCGAAGTTTTATGGAGGAACCACAATGTTGAGGAAAAGACCTGGGAGTTAGAATCTGAAATAAAATCAAAGTATCCTTACCTTTTCGACATACTAGATACGTACCCTAATTTCGAGGGCGAAATTTCATAAGAAGGGGAGATTGTAAGACCCCAACTTTTATGAATAAAGATGAATTTTCTATAAATATTATTTTTGAATATTATGAAATAAATTTGATATAATGTTATAGTTGTGGGTAATATTTATAAATTTTACAAAGTATGCAAGTTGTTATATAATATTCGATTGGTCGGGAAATATTCATTTTAACAGGGAATATTAGTACGACGGAACAACCATTGGTGGACCCCATAATGGAATTATTGTCGGATTGAGAAAATGACAAAAATATTTTTATGAAAATAATGAAATTATTATGTTGGAATAACCTGTCTATGTGAAGTACCGCATACATGGTAAAAATCTTCTATTATTCAATTCTTTATTATTCTGCTGGAACATCTTGTCTGTGCATTAACGCATGACCTGGTTCTGTTATTTATTATTCTGTTGGAACATCCTGTCGGTGCAAATTTTGCCTGACCAGGTTCTGTTATTTATTATTCTGTTGGAATATCCTGTCTGTGCGTTTACACATGACTTGGTTTCATTATTTATTATTCTGTTGGAATAACCTGTTTGTGCGGTCTATCGCATGCCTGGTTATTTCTTTTGTTATTCCAGTCTTTATTATACTCAGTTGGTTAAAGTTTTGATTTCTATACTTCATGAAATTAGTGTAATATCCATTGATATTTTGGTATCATCTAGTATCTTTTCATGAAAATATTCTTTTGAGCATTCTTGAATTTTACTCTACAAAGAAGTATTATGTTAACAATTTGGACGTTATTAGTTCCCGGATAAATTAATTCTTGAACTTGTTTTGTTGAATTCTTATATCATTGTCATCATCCTCATGTTTATATTATGTTGAAAGTCATCTGTGGCCTGTAGTGCATAGATGGACTTGGTATGATTATGACCAAGGATTAATCGGTATAATCATGACCATAATGTTACAAATGATGTGGTAAAAGTCCTCATTGGCCCGTAGTGCATTAATGGACAGTTGTTGGCATGATCATAACTATTGATGAGTACACGAATATCCTTGGCCCGTAGTGCATGAAAAATTTGTGGTCGTGATACTAATGAATATCTTTAGCTGTAGTGCAGGGATGATGTGGATTATTTATTAAGCTGAGTCTCAGCGATAAAAGTGATGAAAAACCTTTTTAAATCATAAAAGATAGTAGATTTTATTTTCTACTTGACTCTTTTAATGGATTGCTTATTCCGCTGCAGTTAAACTTGATGTTTGTTATATTATATCAGTTTAACACTGTTGAAGGCTAACGATAATTTATTCTGCATTATCTTAGTCATAATATTTCTTACTGGGCTAGTTGAGCTCACCCTTTTTGCTTTCCTTGTTCTCTTCAGGAAATGAGAGCGTAGCAGGGACTAGTCAGGGAATGGAGTGACGGTCCAGATAATAGCATTAGTAGTCCTCACTATTCTGTTAAATAGTGTGATAATAAATGTGATGAGTACTCAATTGAGTGTGGATATTGTCTAGATGACAATATTTGTATTAAAACTTGCAGCATATGTTTTGTCGTATTTTACACGACTGTTGTATAATTAAGTTGTATTTGAATTTTGTATCATGTATTTGGCGACTCAGAATAGGTGATGTATACCTATTTTGGGGGTGTCACAGTTGATATCAAAGCTTAGGGATATGATCCCTGGCTGAGATGTGAGACAAGAACTAGGAGGGGACAGATGAGGAATTCCTTCGCTTGTATGACCTACCTAAGTTTATTTGGTATTTAATTGGTCGGTCAGAATATAAGGATGATATGTGATATGTTAATTAACCCTTGTTTTGTGGCAGTGTTTAAAAATGGCATCCGAGAATGTTGAGAACATCAATGAAGCATAGGAGACCGTTGAGTCTCCACAGATCAATAATCAGGATAATGTGCATTAGGAAGGCGACAATCCTCAGGCAAACAACAACACTGACCAGATGATGAACGATGGAATGTTCAGAGGCTTTATGATATTCATGCAACATCAGGCAAGAATGGTTCCTGTCCAAAATACAAGTGGAATCACTGGCAACTATCGGACGGTCCCCGCTAAGCAGTTCGAGGAACTGGGACCATCAGAGTTTTTTGGGGAGCCAAAACCCCTTAAGGCGGAGTCGTGGATAAAGTAGATCTGCAAGATATTTGATGTCTTGGGATGCTTCGAGGAGCAAAAGGTTCCCTTTGCCACCTTCATGTTGCGTGCAGAGGCAGAATACTGGTGGGAATCTATAAAACATGCTCAACCTGCCGCACTGAAGATGACTTGGGAGAAGTTCCAAGAATTGTTCAACGACAAGTACTTTCCCGAAAGTATTCGTCACATGAAAGAGGTAGAGTTCATCAAGCTGGAGCAAAACAACATGACCGTGTCACAGTACGAAGCCAAGTTCGCTGAGTTGTCCTGGTTTACGTCCCATTTGGTTGATAATGAGGAGAGAATAACGCGAATGTTTCTAAGAGGTTTGAAACCCGAGATACGTCAATATCTTATCTCTTATAAACTGTGTTTATATTCAGATGTTGTTAATAGGGCTCAGTTATTGGAGCGTGATAATGAGTCAACCCAACTGAAAGAGAGCAACCAATAAAATGATAATACTAGTTATAGCAGTCATCGAAGCGGTGACAATAAGCGTGGAGGGAATCAACATGCCAGAAATGGTAACCACTTCGATGGTAATTATGGCCAGAACAATAAGAATGGACATTTCAAGAAGAGGATATTCAACAATGATGGAAAGACGTCAGCACCAGCACCCGTTGTTAAGGAAGGAGAACGACCACATGTTATATGCTTCAAATGCGGAGGGGAGTGACACATCAGTCCAAACTGCGCGATGCCGTCCAAAGCATGTTATAATTGTGGAAGAGATGGTTACCTAGCCCGATTTTGTCATTCACCGAAGACAAGTTCAGCTAGGATGGAGGCACCAAAGGACGTCCCAGAAAAGTCAAAGCCAGTAGTGCAAGGGAGAGCGTTTGTTGTGACCTCCCAGAAAGCAAGGAACCCAAACGAGGTCATCACAGGTAAGCTTATCATAAATTCTAGTGAAGTTTATATCTTATTTGATAATGATTCTATCCATTATTTTATTTCTCCTACCTGCGCTCAACGTTTAAATTTAACTCCAGAGAAATTAGACTTTGACTTATCTGTGGAAACTCCGTTGGGAGAAACCTTCATTACATCCACTGTTTATAAGTCTTGTTTGGTTCAAATCTGTACCCTCACATTACCTGTCGATCTTATTTCATTGAAAATACTTGCATTTGACGTAATTCTAGGGATTGATTGGTTAACTACTCATCATGCAAAAATTAATTGTTTTCGTAAGGTTGTTAGCTTTCATATTCCTAACCAACCTATTATGCAAATTCAAACAACCAAACCATTAAAATCAATCACTGTCATCTCAAGCAATAAAGATATTCATTTATTGAAAAATAGATGTCAAGCTTTCTTAGCTCATGTCACGGATCTAAACAAAAATACGTTAATTTTGAATGATATTTCTATTGTTAATAAATTTCCTGACGTATTCCCTGAAGAACTTCTTGGCCTACCCCCAGAGAGTGAAATTGAATTTTGTATCGACCTTGAACCCGGTACAAAACCCATTTCCAAAGCTCCATATCGAATGGCTCCTATTGAACTTCAGGAGTTAAAGACCCAACTGCAGGAATTGTTAGACATTGACTTTATTCGTCCTAGTACTTCTCCTTGGGGTGCTCCTGTTCTATTCGTGAAGAAGAAAGATGGGAGTATGCGACTTTGTATTAATTATCGGGAGTTGAATCATGTCACCATCAAAAATAGGTACCCATTGCCACGTATTAATGACCTGTTTGACTAGTTGGAAGGCGCCAAATTTTTTTCAAAGATTGATCTTCATTCCAGATATCACCAATTGAAGATTAGAACCGATGACATTCCAAAGACGACTTTCAGAACTCGGTACGGGCATTATGAATTCCTAGTCATGTCTTTTGGATTGAATAATGCTCCTACTGCCTTCATGGATATGATGAACCGAGTATTCAAGGAATATTTGGATAACTTTATGGTCGTCTTTATTGATGACATACTTATTTATTCCCAAAGCCGTGAAGATCATGAGCAACACTTGAGGCTGATACTCCAAAAGCTTCGTGAATATAAGCTTTATGCCAAATTAAAGAAATGCGAGTTCTGGCTTGAGGAAGTATCATTCCTTTGGCACGTAGTATCAAGTCATGGAATATCTGTTGACCCAGCAAAGATTGAAGCTATTCAAAGCTTGGAGCAACCTAAATCAGTGACCGAAGTATGTAGCTTTCTCGGCTTAGCTGGTTATTATCGGAGATTCATAGAAGGGTTTTCTCGAATCGCTACTCCCTTAACTCAGCTGACTCAGAAAGATACAAAATTTGGTTGGAACGAGGAATGTGAGAAGAGTTTTCAAGAACTCAAGAGAAGACTCATTTCAGCACCTGTTCTGACAATACCATCTGGCTCGGAGGGATTTGTCATCTACAGTGATGCTTCAGGCAAAGGGTTAAGATGTGTTCTCATGCAACATGGGAAAGTCATAGCCTATTCATCTCGATAACTCAAAGAATATGAGAGAAATTATCCTACTCATGATCTAGAGTTGGCTGTTTTTGTCTTCGCACATAAAATTTGGAGGCATTACTTGTATGGGGAGAAAGTGGAGATCTTTACGGATCATAAAAGCCTCAAATATTTCTTCACTCAAAAGGAACTCAACATGCGACATCGACGTTGGCTTGAACTATTGAAAGATTATGATCATACCATCCAATACCATCCTGCAACAAACGTGGTAGCTGACGCATTGAGTAGAAGATCATATGCGGGTACGAGTGCGATATTTTCAATGCAAAGGCCCATTTTGTATGACTTACAAAGGATGAAGATAGAGATAAAGACTCCAGGGACCCACGTGATGATTGCAAATATATGAGTAGAACCGACTTTAATCAATAAAGTTAAAGCTGCTCAAGCTACAGACCTGGAGCTGATGCGTACGAGGAAGAAAGTATAAGAAGGTGCTATGCCAGAAGCAAGAATCGATAAATAAGGAATACTTAGATTCAACTCTAGACTTTGTGTTCCTAACGACCCTGATTTAAAGTATAAAATCATGATGGAGGTGCACAACACACCGTTTACAATCCATCTTGGGAGTACCAAAATGTATCGTGATCTTCGACATACATTTTGGTGGAGCACTATGAAGAGAGAGATAACGCTGTTTATCTCAAGGTGTCTAACTTGTCAACGAGTCAAGGCGGAGCATGAAGTACCAAAAAGTACATTGCAACCACTTGAAATTCTAAAATGGAATTGGGAGCACATTACCATGGATTTCGTTACTGGTCTTCCCAAGGTTTCTCAAGGCATAGATGCAATTTGGGTAATTATTGATAGATTGACCAAGTCTGCTCATTTCTTACCAATACTTGAAACTTATACACTTGAATGTCTTGCTCGTATGTACATAAATGAGATTATAAGACTGCATGGTATACCAGTATCCATAGTTTCTGATCGAGACCTAAGATTCACTTCACGATTTTTGGTTAGTTTACAAAAAGCTATGGGCACGAATTTACGATTTAGTTCGGCATATCATCCTCAGACGGACGGACAATTTAAACTCTTGAAGATTTATTAAGACTTTGTGTCCTTGACTTCAAGGGAAGTTGGGACAAGTTCTTACCATTGGTGGAGTTTTTCTACAACAACAGTTATCAAGCAAGTGTTGTCATGGCTCCATTCAAGGCGTTGTATGGAAGAAAGTGTAGTTCTTCAGTATGCTGGGATGAGGTGGGTGAAGCAACGTTGTTGGGACCGGAGTTGGTACGTATGATTACGGAAAAGATTCAAACGATCCGACAACGTATAAAAACCTCACAAGACCGACAAAAGAGTTATGCCGATCTTCAGCGAAAGGACGTAGAATTCGATATTGGAGATCATGCTGTTGTTACGTGTTGCTCCATGGAAAGCTTAATCATCGATTCATTGGCCCATTTTTAATCCTCGATCGAGTAGGAACTGTGGCGTATAGACTCGGTTTACCGCCAAGTATGTGTCATGTTCATAACGTTTTTCACATATCCATGTTACGTAAATATGTAGAAGACCCGAACCACATTATTGAGTTAGAAACGGACAAAATAGCAGAAGATTTAACGTATGAAGAGGTTCTTATTAAAATCTTGGATAAGAAGGGACCTATTCTACGCTCCAAGGTTATATCTCAAGTCAAAATTTTATGGAGGAACCACAATGTTGAGGAAATGACCTGGGAGTTAGAATCTGAAATGAAATCAAGGTATCCTTACCTCTTTGACATATCAGGTACGTACCCTAATTTCGAGGGAGAAATTTATAAGAAGGGGAGATTGTAAGACCCCAACTTTTATGAATAAAGATCAATTTTCTATAAATATCATTGTTGAATATTATGGAATAAATTTGATATAATGTTATAGTTGTGGGTAATATTTATAAATTTTTCAAAGTACGCAAGTTGTTATATAATATTCGATTGGTCAGGAAATATTCGTTTTAACAGGGAATATTCGCACGAAGGCACAATCATTGGTGGACCCCACAACGGAATTATTGTCGGATTGAGAAAACGACAAAAATATTTTTATGAAAATAATGACGGAAGTTTTATCGTTAACTATTGAAATACCCGGTGTTAAAAGTACATGAATACATGTTGTTGCATAGTAGCACACGGTATTGATTATTGATGCTTACGTGAGAAGTCACTCAGTTTTGTTCAATTATTGCTTCAGTAATTATTGTATAGTATCTCACGTTAATTGATTCAATTATTGTTGATATTTTATAATTGAGATGACGAAGTTATTAATATTATTATTTGCAATATTAACGATGTCTAGAAGTTCTGTCAAGGAGAGGTTTGATCACCTAATTGTGCGCCAATAGGGAAAAATCCTTATTGGAAAGCCCCCTCTTTCCTAGGAACGACCTGGTCGATTAATAGTGTGAATTCTAATAATGTTGATGAAGTTTTGTTTTATTAGTATTATTAATGTAATAAAATAAAAAAGCTTTTTATATAAAACAGAATACTTTTATAGAGTTATTCGTTTTATTAGACTATAAATAGAATATATTATATTCTATTATGCATAGTGTTTTGTATGGTAAAATCTTTTTATATAAAACAGAATACTTTTATAAAGTTATTCATTTTATTAGGCTATAAATAGAATATATTATATTTTATTATGCATAGTGTTTGCATAGTGCCTGCATAGTACTTGCATAGTAAAATCTTTTTATATAAAATAGAATACTTTTATAAAGTTATTCGTTTTATTAGATTATAAATAGAATATATTATATTTTATTGTAAACCAATCTGGACCATCCGTTTAAAAGTAAATTAATCTGGACCGTTCATGAATTAGTTACTATTCAATCCATTCTTCTATAAATAGAAGCTCATTCATTCATTATTTCTTATGAATTCACTAAAACTCTAGAGAGTGAAACTGTAGAGAGAATTCTTCTTCTATAATCTTGAGCGTATTTCTTTAGAGTTTAAGAAAGCTTTGAGCGTAGTGCAAGTTTCTTCAAGTATATCCCCGCCCTACCCGTCGGAGTACTCTTCTTTATAAGGTAAGGGGTATTATTTCTTTTGTATTCATGAAGAGAACTTCTGTTATTCCATTCTGTATTATTTTGTTGGAATAACCTATATACGGGGACTACCCTATACTTGGTGAAATTCTTCTATTATTTCTATTCCTTATTATTCTGTTGGAATAACCTGTATATGCAAAGTACCGTATATATGGTGAAATTCTTCTGTTATTCCATTCTTTATTATTATGTTGGAATAACCTGTCTATGTGAAGTACCGCATACATGGTGAAATTCTTCTGTTATTCCATTCTTTATTATTCTGTTGGAACATCCTGTCTGTGCGTTTATGCATGACCTGGTTCCATTATTTATTATTCTGTTGGAACATCCTGTCGGTGCAAATTTTTCCTGACCAGGTTCTGTTATTTATTATTCTGTTGGAATATCCTGTCTGTACGTTTACGCATGACCTGGTTCCATTATTTATTATTCTGTTTGAATAACCTGTCTGTGCGGTCTATCGCATGCCTGGTGATTTTTTTTGTTATTCCACTCTTTATTATACTCAGTTGGTTAAAGTTTTGATTTCTATACTCCATAAAATTAGTGGAATATCCTTGATATTTGCGCTTCATCCAGTATCTTTTCATGGAAATATTCTTTTGAGCATTCTTGAATTTTACTCAACAAAGAAGTATCATGTTGATAATTTGGACGTTATTAGTTCCTGTTTAAATTAATTCTTGAACTTGTATTATTGAATTCTTATATCATTGTCATCATCCTCATGTTTATATTATGTTGAAAGTCATCTGTGGCCCGTACTGCATAGATGGAATTGGTATGATTATGACCAGGGATTAATCGGTATAATCATGATCATAATGTTACAAATGATGTGGTAAAAGTCCTCATTGGCCTGTAGTGCATTGATGGATAGTTGTTGGCATGATCATGACCATTGATGAATACTCGAATATCCTTGGCCCGTAGTGCATGGAAAATTTGTGGTCGTGATACTAATGAATATCCTTGGCCGTAATGCAGGGATGATGTGGATTATTTCTTAAGCTGAGTCTCACCGATAAAAGTGATGAAAAACCTTTTTAAATCATAAAAGATTGTAGATTTTATTCTCTACTTGACTCTTTTAATGGATTGCTTGTTTCGCTGCAGTTAAAATTGATGTTTGTTATATTGTATCAGTTTAACACTGTTGAAGGCTAACGATAATTTATTTTGCATTATCTTAGTCATAATATTTCTTACTGGGCTAGTTGTGCCCACACTTTTTGCTTTCATTGTTTTCTTAAGGAAATGAGAATGTAGCAGGGACTAGTCGGGGAACGGAGTGACGATCCAGATAATAGCATTAGTAGTTCTCAATATTCTATTAAATAGTGTGATAATATATGTGATGAGGACTCAATGGAGTATGGATATTGTCTAGATGACAATATTTGTATTAAAACTCACAGCATATTTTTTGTCGTATTTTACACGACTGTTGTATAATTAAGTTGTATTTGAATTTTGTACCGTGTATTTGGCGACTCAGAATAGGTGATGTATACCTATTTTGGGGACGTTACACTTCCCTTTATCCTTGCTTGATCCTTCGGTCCGTTCGTTCTTAGCTGCATTCATATGGTTCAAGCAAAAGTGAGCATAACTAGCTCAGCAAGTACAATAATTCCATTTAACAATATGCTTCAATCATACAAATAATATATCTTCAATAACAGAACAATAGTTATGAAGTACTATCGATAATTCAAAATAGCACTTCTCTTTTCTTAAAACGTTTTATAATGACAACATTCAGTAAAACATCAATTTCGGTCCAAGACCTTGAAAAATTCATGCTTTCTTTGAAAAGGACAACCTGACACTAAGTACGTAAGTCTGGCATTACTTACGAGCACGTCTAAATGATCAGCCTATAGTACTCTATGTTGATCAACACTACATTCTTTAAACGTATGTACGTTTAAGTGGTGGCAACCTCACGTGCCTGTCGTTTGACGACAAAACATTTCTTTAGCATACTCAGTCTTCATTTGAAAATTATACCAATATATTTTGGTAAAACATTGACCATACCTTGATAGATTATAAGAAATCCAAACATCTTATGTCTAGCCGAAAGAATTGGCTTTGACTTCATCATACATCAATTCATGCGTAAGAATACATGAATCACAAACCTATCTAGGTTGAACATAGACAAGGGTTAGAATACTTTCCTTCAGCGTCTGCTACTGTTATTACACGTTCTCTTTAAGTCTTTAAGGTCTCTACAATAGATGATCACATAACATACCACATTAGGTTATGAATAAACATACATGGTTCCTAATGAATCTAACCCTTTTTCTCAATATAATCATAACTTAGATTTATTATTATTGGTTCCGGCTTATCATATTACATTGCTCTTAGGTTCACGTTTGATTGATTATCTTCCACCTTTAGTGATCATACTTAAGGTTTAAAATACTTTAAACAATGCTACATTAAGTTAATTAATGTTGCACTTTATCATTAACCAACTACCTTTCTTTTTATCTTCATAACCTTTCTTTACTGTGAAAACCCTAAGGCTGGCTCTGCGACGCCAACTATTTCTCTACAACTCGTGCTGCGGCGCGAGTTTGCAGTACGATTTTCTAACTTTTGGCACTGCGGCGCCACTTCTTCCTCTCTGTGCCGCGCTGCAGTGCCACTCTCTAGTGTGTAAGGTCTAGACTCGACAATGCGATGCGAGTCCCAGTTCAATTTGCCTTGCAGCGGTGCCACTTTATAGTGGGTGCTAGTCAAGCCTGGCGCTACGGCGCCAAGGACAATGCCTTGAGTGGCGCTGCAGCGCCGACTTTGAGGCATAGAAAAATTTGACAGAATTTTTTTTAAATGAGATTTCCGAGCTCGTAACTTCTTTGTTATAAGTTCGAATTGGCTCGTTCAAAATCTAATAGCTCACAAATCACACTCTAGGTGTTCATGCAAGAATTTTCCATTTTTAACTTTGTTAACAAAAAATTCACCTATTAGTTCATTTTTAACAAAAATGATAAACGTTCGTGAACGTTCAACGCTCGTTTCTTCGTTCTAAGTCAAAATTCGATCAGTTTTGAGTCCGCAACTCTATAATGCTTAATAAGACTTGTTCCCATTGAAAAGGAACATTTCTGAGCTTAATATCAAAATTTGACTTCATATCCTAGAATTTCAAGAATTCGACGATTATCGTCTAATCATGTGAATTCCGGTATAACTTCGTTACTTATGATTTGTTCATCATTTCAAATGGATTATTTCCATCATATTAACATCTTAACCTACTCATTTCATTAACTTATTTTCATGATATGTTATTACTTGTTCTTCATGAGCTTATAATTTAAAAAAATATAAACTACTTATGTTTTCATTTCTCATGACTTATGATAGTTTAAATTTTCTAACCATCATCCTTACTTCTTCTTCTGATACAAACTTCATTTATGTAAACATGTTACAAGTTCTTCCTTAGATCATAACTTATTTATGAACAAAGTGCTTATTCACGGCTTATTAAGACTTAAATCCTTAGATTATTCATTCTTATCATTTCTTAGCATACATGTCAATCAATTAACACTTCTCTTATCAACCTACATTTGTAGAGATGGAAGAATAATGACATAGGATCATTACCTTTGATGATCAAGCTTTTCTTCTTCTTTACTAATAATAGAAGTCTAACTTTTTCTTACTTATTCTCTCTAACAATTAAGCACTTAAGTTATTGGTGAAAGTTAAGAAACAAATAATGAAATCCAAGGTTCTCTATTTATAGAAAAACCAAGGTTAGGGCATATTAGTCAATTCCCCAATTCCAACTCCTTACTATTCATTACCTATGAACTAATTTAACTTGCTCATCAAATTTATTACTTGGTCATCACACTCTTTTCTTGGTCACCAAGATTAACCATATGATCATGAGTTACCTCATGGGTCACCCTAACCCATTGGATTAATAGTTTTGGCTTTAAGTTTAATTAACTTATCCTACACTTGGGGCTTGTATTAACAAACTTAATTGGACTTTACCATTACTTATACTTGAGCTTGCTCATTACTTCTATTGGACTTTACAAATTGCCACATAATCCTACAAGTCCATTTCATTTGGCTTAAAGCCTTATAACGTATTCTTTACGTATTAATCTCGTATTCTCACTCGTATACTTATTCAACATATACGACATACCATCATTCATACATACTTGTATAATACTTCGTATCATACTCATATTCATTTTCTCGTACAATACCTATATATTATACGATCATCACTTTAGTTCCTTAACACTTTATTTTCCCTAACATTCTCGAATTAAGTCCCCATTAGAAAAACTATGTTTTCCATACTTGAATTATTATTACATAATCCATCTTACCTCGATATTCTTGAAGACACAAAAATGCAACGGAAATAAACCAATTAAAAGGCAATTCCAAAACCCTAAAACAGGATCCATGCGAAAATCAATTAACTCAGTGGTTAGAAATTATACCGATTATGAAAATAAAATTGATGCACTCGAATCTCCAACGCAATCCAAACGAATTGCGCCTCTACGGTATCCACACGAACACCCCGCGAACCGTCGTACAATCTGTAGTAAAAAGGGACTGCGGTACTAGCCACCAAGGATGAGGATTTCAGAACTGTTTCTCTCTAGTCTCTCTCTAAGAGCGGCTAGGGTTTTGGTTAATGAATAAATCCTAAATGGCTGCTACATATCATATATATAGCGATTAAAAGGAATTATTCAAAACCTAATTTAATAAAATTTGAATATATATATATATATATATATATATATATATCAATTAAGTCTTACTTAATTAATATACCTATATATAAATTATCCTATTAATTTAAATTCGTAATTTAAATACTATCAATCATATTGACATATTTAAATCTTTACAATTTAAATTAATTCCCTTTTAATTATGTTCTATGTGTGTGACCCTATATGTTATTATTACGTTGGCAATAATTTTAAAATCATATTATAAAATTATAAATAGTGAGCGGCATCTAGTAATGCATCACTGCTACCCAAGTAATAATAAGGTCAATGATTCGATGTAACCTTTTCGTGACCAATGTTTCAATGTAATTTAATCCTTTTAACCTTGACATTCTAGATTAAACTCGAGTCATGAAATGTGTCATACTCTTTATAATTTAATCTGTGTTTTCTTGATCAATGAGTAGACTATATGAAACAAATCACTATTTGAGCATGTCCATGCATTTCATAGTCCTACTCAATCAAGAGGCCTATGGACCCCTAATATATAGGAGGGTTAAATTCCATCTAGATTACTCATATTCCTCACACAATTCATGATGTACCCAATAATCATCTTTATAGTCCACCCTATTAAAGGTGACATTTGATGATATCAAAGTTCATAAATTCCTGTGTAATAATATAGTGATTTCAGGTCGGAGGACCATTACACCGTTGTCACTATGAGAATCGCTAATGACACTTTACATACTGTTCCACGTAGAATTCTCATGGTGGGTCTGTCCAGTACATCATTCTCTAACATGTACCTATGCATTGAATTAATATCTCATATATTTATGACCAATGAGATTTGGTCATCAGTCAATCCACATACTAGTCTCAATGCATCATTGTTGTCCCATCAACAATGATACTCGACTAGGGATATTTAAGAGCAATGATACTAATTGTAATTATATAATCTCATGTTCAAGTCACATACTTGAAACTATATAATTTGTATCACTATTCTAAGAAATTTTATTATGTTAACATTTATATAACGCAGTAAATAAAACCATAATAAAATCATTCATTTATTCAATCAAATATAATATCAAAATGTTAAGCAATTATATCAAATAATTGGCCTCTAGGGCATAAACTCTAACAATTCTATCGTTACGTATTTCTCGGAAGTTCAAAAATAATTCCTGAGCAGAAATCGATGAATAGTGTTTTTCAGAAAATTTCTCGAAAAACTTTTATTTTCGTCTTGGAAATTTAAACAATTTAATTCTTTCACGTAGTCGAAATTCTACGACGTTCCGATATTTCTAGGTTATAGAATGACATTCATCTTACTAACTCGTAATTATAACAAATAATATAATTTTATTCATTATTTAATTAAATAAAATTATTTTACAAAAGATCCGAATTTCTTGGTCGTTACATTCTTCCCCCCTTATAAAGGTTCTGTCCTAAGAATCTCATCTCACATTACGCAAACAAATGAGGGTAATACTTCCTTATCTTTTCTTCCAATTCCTACGTTACTTCTTCTGCATCGTGATTATTCCATAACACCTTCACGGAAGATATAACTTTGTTTCGCAGAACTTGCTCTTTTCAATCGATAATTTTAATCGACATCTCTTCGTACGTTAAGTCCTTCTCGATATGAATAGGCTCATACTCTATTACATGATTATAATCCGGCTTATAAGGACGTAACACAGATACGTGAAACACGTTATGTATTCGTTCTAGGTCTGGAGGTAATGCTATCATATAAGCTACCACACCTACCCGTTTTAACACTTTAAAAGGTCCTATAAACCTTGGAATTAACTTTTTCTTCTTTCCAAAGCGTATCTTTCCTTTCTAGGGAGATTCCTTTAGAAATACGTAAGAGCCTACTTCAAACTCCCTATTTTCTCGATGCGAGTCCACATATTTTTTTTTTGTTATCTTGAGTTGCTACGATACGCATTCGTATCAACTTCACTACATCCGCTATTTACTGCACCAATTCTGGCCCTAGCATTCGACGTTCTCCCTCTTCGTCCCAACACAATGGTGTTCTGCACTTCCATATAAGGCTTCGTAAGGCGGCATACCTATGCTTGCATGATTACTATTGTTATACACAAATTCTACTAATGGTAGATGATCATCCCAACTACCCTTAAAATCCATGATGCAATATCTCAACATATCTTCTAACGTCTGAATTGTTCTCTCGCTCTGTCCATCGGTTTGTGGATGATATGCCGTACTCAACTTCAACTGCGTTCCCAACTGCTCCTGCAGACTCCTCCAAAAGTTTGATGTGAATCGTGGATCACGATCTGACACAATCAAAACTTGTACTCCATGTGTGGAAATTATTTCCTTAACATAAAGTTTAGCTAACTGGTCCAAGTTATACTTCACCCTAATTGGCAAGAAGTGAGACGACTTCATCAACCGGTCCACTATTACCCAAATTGCATCATACCCTTCAATTGTAATCGTAAGTCCCACCACAAAGTCCATTGTGATATGCTCCCACTTCCACTCCGGGATCTCCAATGACTGTAATAAGCCACTTGGTCGTTGATATTCGGCCTTAACTTTTTGACAAGTCAAGTACCTACTCACATACTCAGCTATCTCTCTCTTCATGTTTGGCCACCAAAAACTTTGTCGAAGGTCTTGATACATCTTAGTACTACTAGGATGAATCTAGTACCTCAAACTATGAGACTCTTGTAATACTTGCTCCTTTAATTCTGTCTCATTCGGAACCCAAATTCTTCCTTCAAATCTCAATAACCCCTCATTATTGAGACTGTACTTAATATCTTTTTCATTGGTTAACCACTCCTTTATCCGGTCACACTCATCAATTTTGAGCTGCACCTCCTTGACTCTCTCTACAATGGTAGATTGAATCTTTGTCACAAATAGTCTCTACCCAGATTCACTTGGAAACTTCACCTCTATCTCTATCATAGCCATCTCTGTTATTAACTCAGTTTGAACTATTAACATAGACAACTTCTCCTAACCCTTTCTTCTTAAGGCATCGGCAACTACATTAGCTTTTCCAGGGTGATACAGGATTTCACAGTCATAATCCTTTATCAACTCCATCCATCTCCTTTATCTCATATTCAACTCCTTCTGTGTGAAGATATATTTTAGACTCTTATGGTCCGTGTATATCTCACATTTCTCTCCGTAAAGATAATGTCTCCATATCTTTAAGGCAAAAACTACTGCGGCCAGTTCCAAATCATGAGTAGGGTAAAATTTCTCATAATCCTTCAACTGGCTTGATGTATACGCAATGACCTTGCCATGCTGCATGAGCACATAACCAAGTCCTCTATGCGAAGCATCACTATAAACTATGAAATTTCATGTGTCATCGAGTAAAGACAAAACAAGCGCTTCACTCAATCTCTTTTTCAGTTCTTGTAAACTGTCTTCACATTTCTTAGTCCACATGTATTTCACCGTCTTCCTTGTCAAGTTAGTCAACGGAGTAGCTATCTTTGAAAAATCTTGGATGAATCTTCGATAGTATCCCGTTAACCCTAGGAAACTCCACACCTCAGTAGGTGATTTCGATTGTTCCCAATTCATCAAGGCTTACACCTTCGCTGGATCTACTTAAATTCCCTCATGGTCAATGACTTGACCTAAAAACTGTACCTTTTCTAGACAAAATTCACACTTAATGAACTTCACATATAACTTCTCCTTCCTTAGTGTCTCCAACACTATTCTTAGGTGTTCAGCATGATCTTCTGGCGTCTTAGAATAGACTAGAATATCATCGATAAACACTACGACGAACTTGTCTAAATATTGTTTGAACACTCTATTCATCATATCCATAAATGCAGCTGGTGCATTAGTCAACCCAAATGACATCACCAAAAACTTGTAATGACCATAGCGAGTCTTGAATGCCGTCTTTGCTATATCCTCCTTCCTAACCTTCAACTGGTGATACTCCGTCCTCAAATCTATTTTAGAAAAATACTTTGCCTCTTTTAACTGATCAAAAAGATCATCGATCCTGGGCAATGAGTATTTATTCTTTATCATTAACTTGTTCAAATCTCGATAGTCGATACAAAGTCTTAACGATCAATCCTTCTTCTTTACAAATAATACCGGTGCTCCCCACGGTGAAACACTCGGTTGTATGTACTTTCTATCCAATAATTCTTGTAACTGTACCATCAACTCCTTCATCTCCACTGGTGCCATACTATACGGTTCCATGGAAATTGGTGCCACTCCTGGCACAATATCTATTACAAACTCGGTCTCCCTATCTGGTGGAAGACCCGACAATTCACTCAAAAATACATCCGTGAATTCTTTAACTATAGGTATTTGTTCCATGGTTGCTACCACTCTCTGGGTATCAACAACATGGCACAAATAACCTATACATCCCTTCCTCAATAATTTCCTAGTTTTTATCATGGTAAGACAACACGAACGCCCCGACGATCTATTACCATAAATTACTACCTGAGGGTTTTTCAACATTCTAATATTCATACATTTCTTTTGACAATCTATAATTGCCCCATGGTTAAATAACCAATCCATTTCGAGAATTACATCAAATTCTCCTAACTTTATTGGTATCAAATCTACCGATAATTTTTAACCCCGTATATCTACGCAATAACTCCTATGAATATCTTCAATAGGAATTATCTCTTTGTTTGCTACCTTAATATTTAAAGGTATAGACAACTTTTCGGGAAGTAATCCTAATCGTCTAAAAAAATCACATGCTATAAACGAACAAGTAGCACCCGAATCAAATAGCACGTAAGCATTTATGTCGTTAATCAGAATAATACCTGCGACTACGTCCCCTGATGCAACTGCATCTTGGACTTTCATGTTAAAGATACGGGCCATCGGCCTATCCGGTTGTACTGGACCACTAATAGCTAACTTACCACTATTAGCGACCTTATTCCCGTCCGTCCCCTTCTTCGAGCAGTTCTTTGCTACGTGGTCAGTTGACCCACATATAAAGCATCCATGATTCTTCTTTAGACTTGGAAAGTTAGGTCAAATATGCCCCTTCTGTCCACAGTTATAGTATACCGCCTTCCCCTTGAGACAGATTCCTAAATGAGTCTTCCCACAGGTTTTGTACGCTTCCATTCTCCACTTCGAATCTCCTTGCTTTACTCCGGTATTCCCAGAGTTAAACCCTTTTCCTCTTCTGTCCTTCGCCACTCCCGCTGGCTCCTTCTATCTTTAATCCCCCATCGACCTTTCCCTTATTCTTCTTGTCCTTGTGGTACTGGCTTAGAGCCTCACTCCCACCTTTGGAGATTATCGCCTAATCTAGTATAGTCCCAAAGGAAGTACTTTGGAACACAGATATCCGGTTATAGATCTAGGGTTTTAAGCCCTGCTCGAACTGTCTAGCTTTCCTAACCTCGGTGTCCACTTGGTGTGGAGAAAACCTTGCCAGTTCATTAAACTTGGCAGTGTATTGGGGAACCGTCATTTTCTCTTATTTCAAATCAAGAAACCACATCTCCATTCTTCCCTGCATACTCGTGGGAAAGTAGTTCTCGAAGAATATCTCTTTGAAGCTCACCCACGCTAGGTTCTCTATACCAGCTCTAGCCTGGTTAGCCTCCCACCAAAAATTGGCTTCACCCTTCATCATATAGGTTGCAAAGGTAACCTTCTGACCCTCGTCGACATTTGCAATAATAAATGCCTTCTCGATTTCTTTCACCCATGTTTGGGCTTTTATAGGGTCCGTAGTTCCTCTAAACTCCGGCGGACCGACACTCTTGAAATCCTTAAACGTAGTAGCTCGTACTACTCCAGGATTTATAGGGATATTATCCCTATTCCTATTAAATGCAGCTGTTAACAAGTTAACAAATTCCTGCATTGGGTTTACCGGACCTTCCTCTGGTTGATTTACATTAGCATCTTGGTTTCGTTGTCTCCATCTTGGCGGCATTTTGCTGTTATAATAAACAGCACATCATTATTACTCTTTTCTTATTACTTAGTTATTATTCAAGATTAAACAATAACGTCAACATTCATTACTTAATATGTTCCGTAAAAAGGCTTATATTGATTCATTCCTTTTAGTATAATACTACATCATTTACATTATACAGCCTAAGCTAATTACATTACTATTCCGCAATTGCTTTTTAAAAATTAGGATTTATAAAAGACTACCATTTTCTATACAAAAGAGGGTTTTACGTCATTACTAGATACACAATATTTAGATAACTAAAACTACTCTAGCTACTACTAGATTACATCTGCCGTAAGGCATTATCAAAATCCGCGGTGGCAATACCGGCTATAACATCATAGCTGATAGTATGCCGAGTCTGCCCTGCCACTATTGGATACCCAGCTATCTACTGCTGGAAATCCTTATGAGAACTCCTATGAATATAGGACATTCTCCCTATCTTTTGTTTCTTGGTCTTTAGCTCCCCCCTGAGCTTAAAGACCTCCTGTTTTAGCTCATGTACCTTGTCCTTGGCTAAAACTCTCTCGTCAAGTTCCTGTTCCCACATCGACTCCACATCTGTCTTATCCTGCAAAACAGCATAGAGATATGCCTTTAACTCCTTCACCTCCTGACAGTAGTGGAGGTTTCTGTCCAGCACTGTCATAAATAGTGACATCATCGACTCCCCCTGGGGTGTCTCTTCAACAAGTGCTACCGGGTTGAAGGACACTATCGCCACCTTTTCTTCCGATATGCCATCAAAAACTGACATTAAGTCGTGGTTCTCTGAGTCTCCAAACTCAATCACTACTACTTCCGACTCCTGTGCTATTGAGTTCGGTAGGTCTCTATAAATTCCATTTCCTCCTGACATCTACAACAAAACAATAATGTTTGATTAGTACATATCAGTAGAATAATAAAAACACATATCATATATATAATGCATTTTTAAGGTTACTTTCATCTTTTATTTCTTTGACTTCTCTTAAGGTTATGACTTAAGATTTTATTTCCCCCATTAATTTTTATAACCTAATGCTTTGATACCAACCTTTGACTCCCCCAAATCCAGGTATCTTCCAACCCGACATATGGTGCTACACGGTGCTACAGTTCACATAAACATTCAATTGAAATGCCTCAAAAAGAACGAATATTATATATATATATATATTCCAAAACAATATTACCGTTCCCCAAGTTCTTTATAATCGTTACATTTGTTCTTGTCATAATATCAAATATTAACATCATTCACCTATACTATTACATAAGTAATCTACAGGTTCACCTTAGCCTTCCCTTTATCCTTATCGGATTCTTCGGTCTGTTCGGTCTTAGCTGCATTCATATGGTTCAAGCAAGAGTGAGCATAACTAGCTTAGCAAGAACAATAATTCCAATTAACAATATGCTTGAATCATATAAATCACATATCTTCAATAATTGAATAATAGTTATGAAGTACTATCGATAATTCAAAATAGCACTTCTCTTTTCTTAAAATGTTTTACAATGACAACATTCAGTAAAACATCAATTTCAATCAAAGACCTTGAGCATTCCATGCTTTCTTTGAAATGGACAACCCGACGCTAAGTCCGTAAGTCTGGCATTACTTACGAGCACGTCTAGGTGATCAGCCTATAGTACTCTATGTTGATCAACACTACATTCTTTAAACGTATGTACATTTAAGTGGTGGCAACCTCACGTGCCTGTCGTTTGATGACAAAACATTTGTTTAGCATACTCAGTCTTCATTTGAAAGCTAAACCAATATAGTTTGGTAAAACATTTACCATACTTTGATAGATTATAAGAAATCCAAACATATTAAGTCTAGCCGAAAGAATTGGCTTTGACTTCATCATACATCAATTCATGCGTAAGAATACATGAATCACAAAACTTGTCTAGGTTGAACATAGACAAGGGTTAGAATACTTTCCTTCATCGTCTGCTACTA